>CM030375.1:3155260-4600780 GCA_003604175.2 Clonorchis sinensis | reverse complement strand
TTACCTTTAATTTGTCCATGAGTTGGGTGATTTGATTCCAAACGTTCCAACACCATTTGACTTGAATAATTGGTGCGTCCTTAGCAAAAAAGCTTTGCGTGTGTGCCTTCTGAATGACCAGAGTGACGTGCGTTAACATGTTTCTTTCACAGATTGACAAGCATTGCGGGGCTTCCAGACCAGACGTCGCTAATCTTTCCATCACACATTAACATCAAGAACCCGCTACATAAGGTGTTCTTAACAGTCACCTCTCCCACAAGGAAAAATCTTGCTTATCTATAGGGAGTGAGCGTGTTTCTTGCTGGAGAAGTGAAAGTGCAGGGCTGATAAATAGCGTAGGAACCACTTAAGTGAGTTTGCCTCCAATGAGCCAAATCAAGGGCAGACATGTGTGACGAAAACAGTGAAGATGATCATGGAAATGACGTCTAGCAATATCGCGGGTCGGCGTATCTGGCGTATCTGGTAAACAATCGGTAGTTTTTAATTGGGCGACGTTTCGCTTTTGATACAAAAGCTTCATCAGGCCGAGTGAACAGGTCAACAAGTTGGCCAGGTTCTAAGGCAGACGGAAAACCAATCAGTAAGACCGACCGACACAGAGACAACGAGATATCTGTACACAACTTCATCAAGCTGGGCTAGTCGGTGGCCTAATGAGCTAAGCACAAATTTCAACCGTCTGGCGCACTTCGACTGGCCATCAGTTAAAAGTATGGTTTAAATCAAAGTCATTTTTCGTGCCCTCACAGATTTAGCCTCCGGCTGTCTTTAGAAAACTGTGGACATTTCACTGATGCTTCGACAGTAGCCATTCTAACTTGAAAATGTCTGTTTTGCAGATGGATATCAGGGAGAGAGTGATTATTTGCAAATATTTTTCCGGCATTGGACTATCGAAGGTTTTTGGATGTCCTGAAAATGATGTCTTTTGAGCCAGGTCCATTGCAAATAACATGGGTTTACCCGAAATTCCTTCCGTGTCCGCAACTTCTTTTGCGCTTCGCAGATTAGGTACCGATCTTGATAGTCTCTTTGTGTTTACTTTTAACTCCCCCAAACGGATCTCCAACCAACGTCCATGTTCTAGGGTTACAGTTTCGAAATTTCGTGTCCAACGACCCGTGTTTTCCTCAACGATTGGCACGTCAGTCCCATTTTTTAGTCTCACGTACCACCTGGTGGGATGAAATGAGGGAAAAGAGAAAACACTGAAAAGTTTTGTACGTGCGCAGTGTGTGCAAATAAGGGAAAGTTTTACTTCATACTTCGATACGTAGCGGAGAGTTCGAACTCTTCATGTTATTGCTTAGAAGCGAACTGTTGTCAATCAAGTGATCTCGGTGAACTGTGTTCACGTCATGAAGTTTACGAAATTCTTGGTAGTGTAAGGACATTTAAGAATAGTGGTGTAGATTCCATTCTGCAAATGAAGCCAGTCTGTGCTGAAAATCTGGAGGCACTGTACAGCTGTTTCATCCTCACAGGGAGTTATCATCTGTGCGCATGTCACAAAACCCCAGGAAGACACAAATCCGCGACCTCACCGCTAGTAGTTTGAACACAGCCGTTTGGTCAAGAGCGGCTGATCATCACTGTGATGAACTTGCACTTAACCAAGATACAGGGTCACCCATCCTTTACTCACGAGATCCACATCAGGTGGTCACGCGTGTTACTGGGCTCCTCAGGTAACGATTGCTCAGATGGAAGTCCCACGTGTCAAGAAAATTTTATTCTTCGCCCGGTTGAGATTGCCGGTGGCGAGGATAATTCCTAATTTTGATGGAAATTTTGTCCTGTAACGTGATTCCAAGACTCTCTATTCCTTTTGGAATCTCTCACCGTTACATCAGGAATCACTAAGGTTGGTGTACTGATGACTGAAACCAATACAATATGGAATACACGACTGGGTTCAAACTTGGGCGCTACGCTAGCTGTATGTAGTAGAGATGTGGCATTCTATTCAAATCACCCTGCGCAGATGATTAAAGCAGCCGTATGTTCAGTACTTCTAAGGATCTTTACTATCACTAACTGGACAACGTCCTTTAGGCATGAGTAATGTTTGGTTATGCTTTACCGGTCAGCAGATGTGATCAGTAAGAGACAATTACCAGTTTGTTCACTAAAGTCTTCATTTCCAACGAAGCAGTGGGCTAAGCCGAGGCACGGGACGTGCATTAATGCTGTCTGAGTTTGAGCGAGGTTAACTAGTGGAATCCGAAGACGCAGAACCCCTTATTAGCATGATCAGTGGTCCGATCAGAAGCAAAAGAAAGATTTTGGATTAGGCGGAAAGAAGGCTTATACACAATGCTTCGGCTGGTTGACAAGTGCTTCCAAACCAAAGAGATCCATGTATCCATGTATGTTAGTGTGCGATACATACGGCAAGTACTATAGCACGCACAAATTCCAGAAAAACACGAAGAGAAGCAAAGAGAATCGGCTGGTTGCTGAATAACACCACCTAAATATTTCAGTGAAACAGTGTGATCCTTAATGATGAATTTTAATTTGGACGGCCCGATCGTGTGACATAAGAAAAGAAAATATTTTCTCAAATCATCAGGGTGTTTATGCTTTGGTGTGATTCGGAAAGAAAGAGGGGATAGCTGATTCATGCGTCAGGATATTGAGTGATAGCTTGTTTCACGGAGTGCGGAAAAACCGCTTAACTTTACGGTTTTTTTAGCAAAATGAAGCAACGGTAGACATATATGTAAAAGAGAAGCTGTTTTCACCTTTTTCTCAAATGACTTCCGCAAGTGCAAGGTAAGAGGCGAAAAACGGGTAAAAGCTTGTAGACAAAAAATAAACTTTTCAAACGAAATCGTAGCCAGGCCACGTGACTATAGCCGTTTCGTCCTCGGACAGAAATAACATATATACTGGCCTTCGGTTAGCTGTGATGATCATCGTCATTTTCTGAGATCGCTTCGTCGTCTTTTTATGGCGGGAAGCAGGATGGAAATTTTTATCCAGAATCTCCAGGTGTGTCATATTTTTATGACTGTCTGTCGAGCACTGTACGGGGTTTCTTTCAAAACTATTATAGAAAGAATTGTCCAACTTTATAATACAAGCTACCCGTGGATACGCCTTGGTAAAGCCAACAGTGTTTTCTTTAACGACAAGGTCAGAGGCGTAAAGACTGTTATTGTAACGACAAAAGTATAAGTACTGCATAGTAACACCTAGATTACGGTTTGGTGTTCTCATGGGTTAATTTATAACTGATTGAGAACTACGAGAACCTACTAGCCGGAAGGGTTGGTGTGAGTGATTGCGTCCTTCATACAATCTGTGGATTTAAGTCCATGTACTTTCTGGACTGGACAGGTACAACTCGCTGCGTTTTTCACCAAATGCTTGTCAAAGATGTCTTCAATAGTACTCTACTCTTACTAGGTGCAGTATTTGCACCAAACTAGTTTGGCTGGGTTCAGATTCGAAGCAGAAAATGTTTTGGACGTCAGAATAACAAATTTGGTTGTCTTTAACTTTGCGGTGTCTCCAATATCGCTTCCTATATTAAACTAAGCGATCCTCCAAGCAGAGGTGGCCAATCAGATTAAGGCAAATGAACCAAAGATGCCACTAAGCCCCTTTTATCAGTCATCGGGATAACGAGCAAATTGTTTGCAAACGCTGATGACGGATGTGACATCTCTGGGATGAAGAGAAGTCAGCTAGGATTGTCTCCCGTTGTGACTGTCCCGGTAGACCTAATGAATGACATTAGCTCTACCCCCTGGGGAGTAGGAGGGCGAACAATTGTAGGCACTTTAGCATTTCGTTGTGAATTCTTAATCAACTCCGAGTTAGGATCAACTGAAATGGTCAGACAGACAAACTCGTCACAGTGTGTGGTATAACACTCGTCTCTTAAGGTCGTGGTCTTCAGTTTCCCGGCTGATGCACGTTGTTGTTTTTGTCGGTTATGAACGCCACCCTGAAGGGAGTGGATAAAAGCTAAACAGACTTTCTTGCACGTTAACGAATCAAGGTAGAATGAGGAACCTAAAACCTGGTTAGCAATTATAGTGACCTTCTGTTGCGTTAATTCTGTGAGTTCTCCACTCAAAATAAAATTCGTATTCTGTTACGAAAGCGAACACAACTTTCCACTCAAGATGATGGACAAAAACACGTCTTTAAAGAATCGTCCCCTTTTTTCAAACCTGTATTTTATTTCCTCATATCAAAATGCCTGACGGATGGCACAATTTTTTATTTTCTGGGGGGGAAGGGGAAGGAGAGAGGGATGATTTTGTGACTTTTGCGAAAAGAAACAATTCTAAAACAAACACTTCTAAGGAGAATTTTCGAGTGTGACCTTCCTTCTGGGATTTGGACAATTTTGGCTCGGAAACAGAAACGTGTGAAAATAATTTTCCTGTTTCCCTACTTGCCTCTTGACACGGTGAGCAAACTCTATTCGGTCGTTTATCGCAATTCATTTGGAGACATACAGGCAGAGGAGGAGTTGAAAAAATAAATATGGACTGAGGTCGCTCTAACCACTGTGAGCGCAAGGCTTCCGCGTGTTACCAAATAAAAAGTTCTATAGGCGAAGGTCGAAAACTGGGCTGTTTTTCCAACGAAGCTTGAGACAGACGGTGTTCACAGGAGAACACCATCCAAAACAGACCAGCTTCCTCTGGCCTTTGCGACCCTCTGAGGAAGGAATAATTTCAATGAGAATACTCTGTTCGGCCTCTTTGGGTGCTCATTCTATGGAGGAGGTACCTACGTTTTGCCGTCTGTTGTTTCAAATAGTCCGACGAGGATGAGGTATTCTTGATGCTTAATAATTCACGCCACCTTTGATGATCGGAACAACGATTACCCGTTTATCCATTTCTTTTAAGTTGGATTTTTTGGTGACGGATACGGTCTACTCAACACCTTCAGTGCAGTGAACATGTTTTTGTGGCCAAAAGAGTTGAACAATATCCAATTCACGTGGTTTTTCAGGACACCAGCTCAGACGTTTTATCCATTTCCTCACAATCGACACCACTTTGAGCCTGAGGCAGACAAGTGAAGTGAGATAGACACAAAAGGGAGACATGTATTTTCAACTAACAGGCTTCGAGAAAAGCTTTGGAAATCTGTTGTTATCTAAGCGCTTGTGTTGCTTATGAATCTCGGGCTGCCCCGTTGATGCCGCGGATGGCTGATTCATTTTTGTCAATGCGACAGGAACTGAAACGGTCAGCCGAATCCTAGTAACTGATACCATGCTGTTTATAGATGCATATCAGGCTGGGCGGTCAATAAACAGGCTGAACGAAGGTCACTCGTTTTCGATTGAGTGACAATAATCTCGACAAGCTTCATAACACTAGATCACTTGAGGTCGAAGGCGTATGCACTAAGGTTTGGTTTATAAGCGAGCTTGACGTACGCAGCGCGCTTTCTCGAAATTAGGTGGTCAGAGAGTAGTTGATTTGTAATGGAGATATGACATTACCTAGGAAGTTTCCATTAATATTCAATAGAGATTTCGTCTTGTCAGTAAAGGTAATATATGCTGAAGAGCTGGCTGTTTCCTCCTTTTTTTGAGTCATCAGCTGTGCACATCTTACGAAACTGAGAGAGTTTCATCCCAATGAAACATCTGTATATAGCTTCTCGGTTTTCAGCGTGGATTGACTCCACTGACAGGGAGAAATCTCTGCTGAAGATCATCGAATTTCCCCATATGATCATCGGGTTATTAACACTGTCGGAACTCTCCCGAGAAGTTTGGCTACCTTGCTCACCAGTGTGAAAGTCTATTTTACATCACTGCCCTGTGATTCAAATGAACTGGGTAGATTGTGAGCTTTCCAGGTCAGAAGACTCTTCACGTTCAGGGAAGATACAGTCTTAAATTCAGTGAGACTTGTACATTTCTGCTTCTGTTGCGTCACTGTCTGTTGTGCCTCGCAATCAAGTGCCCAAGCATCAGGCTAGGCCAAGCCATCTTAGTGGAAACAAATTACTGAGAGCATTCTTCTATCAAACAGAACGATGCAATAACCGACAGTTAACAAGAAGTCGACTGGCCCGGATAATTAATTTGGAGGTTGTAGCAAAAAACACAGTCCACTGTAATTCTGTGGAACTTCCACAATATAACGGAGCGGCGTATGATGTCCGACCACTTCCAGTACCTATAGGTCATCGCTCTCACTCGGAGAAACGCTGCCGACCAAATCACTACCTGTCTTGCGCTGTTCGTCACTGCATGTCCCCAAAAGTTCAATATTAATCCGAACATTATCCGTCCTATTGTTAGTTTCTCGGCACCTTGAAGGAAGCAAAATGGTCGACCGAAATGCTTTCAATATAGAATATTCGGCTTAAATTAGAGGCTTCAACGCTAACGGCACCATTCTACTGCTAAGAAGGAATATTTCGGACTTGACTGATCAGTTTAAGCTGGTCATAATCATGGTTGTATACCGACTTAGTACTTGTGTCTTTCAAACTTGCTGCCTAAGCAGGTGCAATTACATTTTAATATTTGACTTGTGTGTAATTTTATGCTGCTGACCAGCATTAGCGAAGTGCCTGCAACCAGCAACATATAGCCTTTCCTTTTCTCTTACCGAAGTCAAAGTACTTTTCAGGTGCACCTCCTGGCTAGTGCTAGCGTTAACACGCGGACCAGTAATAGCAGTTAGCCCATAATAAAAAGTGTTTCTTAAGGAATGCCCCTAAGCGTGAAGTCTTCCAGTCTATCTGAGTGGGCTCAAAGTCATTCTAATCCCCCATGGTTAGAGTCTCTACAGGACACGGAAATAACCAAACACAGTGGTGAGCTTGCCCTCCTATCTTAAACGGACTCTCTAGATGACGCTTTTATGTCGTGCTGAGCTCATGTTGGGTGAGTGTCGCAAAGCACCTTGAGTTAATTCAGCCTATGGTGTCGTTATCAAGGAGGACGCCCAATTGTATTGATAGCGAAGGCTTCGGAAGAGGTAGCCACCTTGCTGTTGATAGCTTTTTTTTGGAGTCTGTAAAGTTCCCATTCCTCTTCGTTCTTTCTCCATGGTTGTATGGCGGTTGAGCCTCACTAAAGATGTATCGCTGTCCCTGATGAGGATGATGATCGTATTATCACCAGTAAGACTGAATTTTTTCATCATGTAAAAGGAGTAACATAATTAAAGTCATCAATCGATATGTCGAGTGAACATGACTCTCTTTGTATGTGACTCGGCAAAGTGGCTAGTTGTGGTTTCTGCGACAGAAAATTTCCTTCTCCTTCCCTACCGAGCACTCTAGCTCCTGGTTCGTCTACATTCAGCGCACCATGCCTTCCAGTAAACAGAGTCGTTAGAGAGGATCCTGGAACAACTGCCCAGCAATTAAAGTTCATATATTCTCGAACTAGGCACCTGGGCACTTCATCGATATCTTCCAGGGTGATTTTGCCCACACTACACCACAAGTCCGGAAGAAGGTGCAGTTTTCAGGACACTCCAAACTAAGTGTAATCCAGACAAGGTTCAAAGGCTGATTGCCCGGAAGGGCACCTCTCAAATGGTTTAATGCATAACCTTGTCATTAAATACCTATTTGGATTGCAATGTTTCTTTGAACTAAATAATCCTCGCCATAACTTGTCCCGAAACCTAAGTTCCGTGAGCTGGATGCTGCCCGTCGCCAAAAGTTCGGCACGAATTTCACTCCAACATGCGGCTTCAAATTGATTCAGTGAAACTGTGATGGAAGGATAGCTTGCACTTCCACTCTGGCAGACCAACCAAAACAGCAGCTTTGATTATTGGATAGTCTAGCACAAAGGATGTTCTTCAACCTTAACAGAAAGACACACTCCTGGGGAACAGGATAACTTATTCTATGATCAGAAGTGACCATAAAGCCCTTTTCATACTAAAACCTGTCCATACAGCGTGCATATCTCTGGGATTGGACATCGATCTTAGGTCCAAAAACGGTCCTTGAGGTTGTGCTCCCGGTGTTAGTTACCTCAACTCAGATGATTCATTTGAAGGACTATCGTTGACAAAACCGCAGCGGAGTGACACGAAGGATCTAAATCATTCATAAATCCCGCAATCCACAGTATGAGTCTGTTGCACCAGTAATGGTCTGGTCTATGGAAGACAATTGGGGTGTGCAGACGACAGGCATGGATTGCGTGTGGGAGAAACGTTACTGTCAAAAGCAGATTCGATAAACCCCCACTAACACATGATGAGTCATCCAACAAAGAACAACTATTACTACCATTGTGTCAAATCTGTTGACCGAACTGGGGCGGAAGGAGGCGTGAACCTAGCCCGACCTTCCTTATAGTTGTGCCAATTCATACTGGTAACGAGAATGGGTAAATCACTGTTCCCCACTGATTTGTGAATATTCTCAGGTAATCGATCATCAAACATGTTGTCATTCGGGAAATATACCATTAAGTCTCATTGAACTCAGAGGGGAAAGAATCCCTATTGAAGAAGCCTGTTGTGAATGTCATTCAGAAGCGAATCTTCGTGTGTGGTTCTTTAGAAGCAAGTTGGGTTAGACTGCTCAAACATTGAGTGAACGGTTACTAAAGTGATTGTAGTGAATGAGGGTCGAAACGATTGTTGCAGCGGACACTGGTTCCAGGGTGAACTGTCTGTGGTTGCTATTTTTTCGACCCGTCACAGATACACGAGCGATTTTGTCACGTGACGAAGGACGACCGAAAAACTACAAAGGTCAACTACAAAGACCTTCTTCAGGCAGTTATTCCTTCACTCACGGTCAATGTCTTTCGGACATATCTCTTCACACGAGAGAATGATTTCATGCGATCCATTTTACTAAGCGTTGGATTAGAGAGAGGGAGTACACCACACTCGAAATAACGCTAGACCAAGGGTAACATTTACAATGCCCCATCCTAACTATCCAAATATGACCAAGGGAGTCTAAATAAACTCCAACTAACCAGATGGTTAAGGTAAACAAACTGAAGGTCTGCGGTTGCTTTTACATACCAGGCCCTTGAAGAGGACAGTCGTACCAAACCAGTACTGATCGACGATGTACTCGGTACTTGTTGTACCGAGTACTCGTTGTACTCGGTACTGATATGCCTCATTATCACCACACTTTAGATATAGACATAACTCAGTGAAAACATGATTAACTCCTCTCAAGTGTCATTCTGATTCCAGTAACAGGGTGAACTCCTACGGCTTCAAACTGAGCGGACTGCATAACTGATACTGGGTGCTAGTCACCAAACGGAAACTCACATATTAAAAGTTGGTGTCTCTTTCGTGTCGTGTACTCAGCGTGAATACAAAAGAAGTGAGGATATCACTGAGCCTTGTGCGGTTTAAATTTGTCCATGTCTACAAGTCTAGCTAGCAGACAGTGGTTGTTGGTGTGAAAAAGGCAGAGTTAACGATGGAGCGGACCGGACTAACCAAGAATTTCAAAAACAGCCAGTACCCCATAGTAGGTGAAAATTTTCGCACCGAATCACTTCAGTAAACATTGCAAAGCATTTGAACCCGGGCTGAACAGAATTCTTTGGTTATCTGCGACTTGCGATTAGCGATTATAGCGAGTAGGTTTATGCATATTAACTGAATCATAGCGTTATGATGTTGCACAGATATGTGCACCTCCCAACAAGAGTGAAATCGGAACCTGTCAAGATCGAGCGTTAGTAAACCGAGGATTTTCTTAGGTAAATTGCCCTTCGAAAGGACAGACGGACAAGGTGGTTCGAGAGTGTGTGAAAGTTTTCAGGAGTTGTTCGTGTATCTCATCCGAACGGCTGATATTCGGTTTAACATAAGAAACCATACTGTCAACGCAGTCATCGACTCAGTCAAGGAAATGGGTGTCTTGCAGCTAAACGATATCTCTCAATGATCCCCTAACACTTTGTAAAGCCTTGCTATCAGTGACATGATCCACAAGAGACTCAGTGATACAGTGCATCTAATCCATCTTACCCAACGGCGATGTCCTCAGCGGTCCTTCTTCCCAACAGAGGAAGGTTATCAAGCAGACTTCGACCAATACCTTGAACTGGGGCGTATTTGTCCAGGAACATTTGAAAATTCAGTTCAGGAACGTTGGATTCATGTGGCTTGTATAAGGACCTCGATTGTCCTATCTGGGTAGCACCTGTATGATAGAGTTATCCAGCCGAATTATGATTTCTCTGTAGTTTTACACTTAGTGGTTTACTGGAGAGCCATTTGACCTCAACCACTGTCCTGAATATTATTCAGCTTTGTTGACAGCATCGACTGAAGAACCATTCCAAGTGTCCACAAGATGATCTTGATCCAGTTAGAAAACATATCACGAAACCAATGGATGAAGGATTTATTGCCAGGTACTGTTGGTTTCTACGAAAAGGCTTGTTGTGTGAAGAGAGTTCGTATTTATTTTCTTGGCGGTCACTCCACCCATATCTATCTATGACGGTCCATGTCCGGTTTCGGCCTTCTTTTGGCCCATCATGTAGATCCAGTCCCAGCATTTCTGTCAGCCTTATGTTCTTCACGAAAACCACATTCTTTCGCAAGCTGATTTGTTTGAAACGGGAGACCCAAAAGAACCGCGAATGAATTCCTCTGGCTTATGATGTTCTTAAGTCGAATGCGTTGCACGGGGCCGCATCATGTTGGTACGGCATTCGATGTATCACGTTATACTTGCCTGATGGAACACAGTACTCATAAGGTTGCTGTGAATGACAATCAGTTCTAACCGCCTTGGGACCCACCAAACAGGTGCAGTCGCTGAGTTGTTATCAACCTTGTGTTTCAAATGAACACCGACCTGTATATAATTGGCGAAATACATTTACATGAAAGTGATATGGCCTTTATGCAGTAGCTTCATTTGAAGAGTAGTAGGGTTTAATCTGAGCCCACCGTTAAGACCAAAGTAACTTACAAGTGAGCGAATTTCGCCAGTCTATTATTACTTTTGAGAACCAGCTTATATTATTTCGGATCCATTGTACTGCCTTTTTTCGTCGCAAACACGAACAGCGCCTTTGAAATCCAATGTGCTTTTATAGAATAGGTTTCTGCACCTTTACAAGGAGCAGTGACCATTCTGAAGCCGTCCATGTCCTGACCAAATTTATCCACAGCGGAGAACATCTATCATTTCAACCAATTGACGGAGGGCTAGCTTTCATACGCATTCCACACCACTTAAAGAGTTGTTCTGAAAGTTATTCTCACGTTTTCCTGATTGTCTAGCCTCGGAGACCGTCGTGTCCGCTGTTCACATTCAACAGATGTTGAGATCTTAACAATAGCACCTCCAGACACGCAAAAAAGTCAGCTTCAGTACATGAGGTCACCTGTCGGCAGAATTCTGAATCTACTGACTATCACGCAAGCGCATTCACAGGAAAAGTCGATATCAAATAACCCTTAGCTAACATCGAAATAAACCGTGAGACAACCATCCAAAGATGTCTGTTCGCGAAATCAACTCGAAGAGCAGGTCATAATTGACGGTCGTGGTTGCCTGGTCATTAAAACGGCCGTATGAGAACTGTTGCGCAGGGGAAAGGTGTTAGTCTATGAGTTGAGTTGATACACTCGGCGAAAAATATCCTGGACCACCCACATTTTCACGGTAACGTTACTTCTGTTGGGCGAATAGGGTGCGGTTGGGTAAGCAGATAATAAATCTTACTGAAGGACAAACAAACCCAGAAACCGTAAGAAAAGTACTGAATTAGATGAGAGGAAGTAATCGAAAATGAGCGTGACAAAATTGTCCAATCAGTCTTAAAAACCTTGTGTCAAAAATGTGACCGATCTGCGAGGAAATGAAATATTCACAAAATTGCTCTAGTCTGGTGGTAGGGCGATCAGTTTATCGTCTTTCTGAAGTGAAGTTTGTGGACACTGTTGGTCATTCGCTTCACATCATCAGCAGAAGAATTGCATAAATTGATGCCACCGTGGTGCTTTTAGTGTGACTGACCGTGAGCGTGCGACATACCTAATGAAGTTTCTAATGTCATGCCATCATAGTCTAGTGCCAGTCTGTTAAGTAATCAAGCTGAATGTTTTTCAACCGTCTCAGGCATCATATATTGGTTGGTAACCAGTTGATTAAGGTCGGTTCTGATACCACATCCAGAGTGCAGTTGGATGTAAACTTAAGAAAGCCAACTTGTCCGCAAATCGGGATCGTGTTGGCTTGCACCCAATTAACACCTGCTGAGGCCGTTTTCGCGATTTCACAACGCGACAGTGGGCCACAAATGTCGATTGACGGCCAAAAATCATAAACTTGCAAAAATAACTGCCTTCTTGAAGTTACCTATTTTTGGACTACAGAACGTAGCCAAAACACATTTGTTCAGTTCACCAAATGCCTAAATAGTTAGCGATGAGATCTAGAAACTGATTTTAAACGTGTACGCGAACTTTTTTCTTGGAGTTTAGTTCATTTGCAATCTAAAATGACCGGAATCACACCAAAATTCTGAAAACATCACAAACGAGAGATTCAGCTGGGGTCCAGGTGAGTCTCTCGCAAAACCAAATTTGTTTGCAAAAGAGTGTATTTCGCCAAACCAAAATCCGTTTTATCGCTTCACGTCCCAATGGTGCTTTTGAGCACTGAACCCTTTGCCAAAGATGTCCAAAACCCGTCAGTCGAGGATATAAAAATAGGACATGGTTGAACTTTCGTACGAAAATTCGAACTGCTACCTGGCTAAGTGCTATGGGTGACCATCTTCACCGAAGGACTATTGCTGTTTTATCATGTCACGAGATGCATCCGTTTAAATAACAGCCTATGGTACCTATAAAGGCAGGTTCAGCAGGGCGTAAATCCTTGTTATTGCTTGCTGTTTCGTCAGTCGCCTAATTCTCTTGTCCGTCTGCAAGATTGCCGTAACGTTTACGCCACAATCGGGCCACCTCAGTATTGAGGATGACGGTCCTATTCCTCTAGCGTGCAAGTGACGATAAGAAGCAGTCATAGAGATAGTGAACCCCCAGCTAGTCTCAGTGATGGTCTGAACCGAGAAGTCATTCCGCGGCCATCAACTCTAACATAATAACCGTCCGTCCGTTGCACCACTAAGATTGCTACTGATGAGTAGTTATTTGCACACGGACACACTGGCGCCACATATCAGCTAAGGACAGTGATATCCATACAACTACTGGATACCTAAAAATATTAAGACCTATGTTTTGGTAAATGAGCGACGGTAAACCACAATGTGGGATCAGGGGAATTCGGGACGATGCTCACGATGTCTAAGGCTTATTAGATCAGCTGTATGCTGACACCAGCTGGAGCTTCTATAGCGGTCTTGGAAGATGGCTGAACACTTACGATCACGAAGGTCGTTAGGTTTTACTTTAAACTAAGAATCCCATTTGAGCGGGAGAAGTTAAGTTCCTGGACGAGAAAACGACAGGAAACCTGGAACGAAAAGATGGAGGAGCCGGCTTTGATGCGCCTAGAAATTTAACATAGAATTGCCCATTCTCTAGCACGACGTGATTATAGTAGGCCTTTAGTTGGATGTCTTTTTAAAGACTCTAATCGAAATTTACACACAGACAAGTCAGTAGTTGGCGGCCCCGTATGTTGGCCGTAGTTTAGGGTTCCACTATTAAGGCGACACGTGCACCAAGCGGTTAGGATCTGTCTGGTGAGCGGTAGGCTGTCAGGGACAAGTAATTCTGACCAACCTCAGCTGCGACATCTTACACCTGCATGTAAATTTGTACATCATTACGGACTCACTCTAAAGCAGAATTTAATCCACGTCTGTTATGATTGAGTAAGTAATCGTTTTTGACCAGAAAGAATGTCTTCTTTTCATGGTTTACGGGCCTCTGAGGCATAAAGAAGCTGCGGATTCCGACAAGACATTCGATGGCCATTAGTTGGCAGTGTGCTCTTCAGGAACTCCACTTCTTTTCACGGTGAAACCTAGTATTATTGAAGCGTTTTGACATCCCATTACCGGCCCCATCCTTCTTGTGGCTCTCCAGGTTGGCGTAATTCCAGAGTTCCCGTCTAACTTACATCCTACTTGAACACTAAATTACAGGCTGCTGGTGGAGTCATACACTCACTTTCACATCAGCTTTCTGTTAACGGGAGACGCAAATGAGTATCAGCCGCATCGTTTGTGTACAACGGTCCCCAACCGAATTTACTGCAGAAAGTTTGTATTTGAATGATATTTTCCTTGACACAACACCACTTGTAAGGAAGCGACACTTTTACAAGGAACTATGCCTACATGGTGGGCGCCTAGATGGGCGAAACCGAAGGTGGGCTAGCAAAGAGCTCTTGTCAGTCTTGTAAATAGCACTACATCAAATCCACTTAGAGCTGGGATCTAACGGTCATCAAGCCGGAGAAGCTAGAACTAACTTGGGTAGAGAAGGCTGGAACGGAGCTAACAACTCAAGACAGGCTTGGACCACAGGAGGCAGACAGTGGATTTGACGCCAGTTCAAATTGGCGGCCAACCTCGTCGAAAACCGAAAAGCGACAATCACCTAGAGGCAAGCCGAGTTGGAGAGCAACAGTAAAACGTGGCACGTGGCCACCATGGGTTCTAGAAATAGTAACTAGAGACCAGTGAAAGAGGTCTTGCATGCTTTCGGTTTGTCGAACTATATTTTGGCAATGGAGCTTGCGTAAATACGGTGGCAACATAAAGGCTTGGCCCAGTCAGTAGCTTTAGGGGCTTCGATAAATACACTTATTTGCACACCAATTTGGTTTTCATGGGAGACCCAGCTGAATCTCTCGTTCATGATGCCGAAGAGTTTTCAGCAACCTGAGTAGTGTAATACGTCCATTCAACTTTAAAGGCTATTATTCACCAATTTCAAGAACCTGGATACTTTATTCTCACGAATAAAGGACAGGGAGGTTCAGGCTTATACTAGCCTACCATAGTCAGAAGCTTGGCGGGGAATAAATAGACGAATGATTAGAAACCAGACACGTAGTGCCTACTCGCCAGCCTTCACTTTATGCTTTTCAACCAAAATATGAATCTATGACGGCAAAGGTGGTTCTAACCTTATCTGTGGTTGTTTTTGCCCGATTGTGATGAGCGGGCATCGCAATACGGCAACCTCGTTGGGCCAGTAGAAACCGCCTCCGAGGTCTGGAGCTGACTCATCCAGTGGACGGCCCCATGAGGCTAACCGATCTTCTCCTGCTGTCGGTAGTCCAGGCTCCAGAAATGAGTCTGTGAAATTGGCACATAGATGAGGGTGAAATATGGTCACTCAAAAACTGCGGCTAGCAGCATTAATTCTAATCAAATTACAAAACTTGCAAATTTTGACTAGAAGGAATGAAAGAAACCTATCTCTACCGCGACACAGTACGGAGTGTCCCAGTGGATTTCCCCAAAAAGTAAAACATTTGTCTACGGGGGTTTATCCCATCGCAACCCTTCCTTAAGGAACGGAGTGACCACGTTACCCAGGATAGGACACTTCTTGGTCCTAAGATAGGGTAATCAACTAGCTACTGAGAACCAGTACAGTGGTGGTCTTGCGAAAGATGATATTTCCATCCGAATTGGGGAGGCCAGAGCAGCTTTTGTGAACCTGCGTCACCTATGGCGTAGGCGTGACGTCAGCTTCTCCGTCTACGGTCGAGTTTATAATGCTGCGATAAGCTCCATATTACTATACGGATCAGAAACTTGACCGCTGCATGCAGAGGATGTCAAAAGACTTTCAGTGTTTGACCATCGATGTTTTCTGAGCGTTGCCCGAATCTGGTGGGAACACCGTATCAGCAATGCTGAAGTACGCCGAATGGTATTCGGGAGAAATAACTTACCCTCGATAGATGAACTGATCGCACTGCATAGGTTGCGCTGGCTTGGCCAAGTTCTGCGTATGTCAAAAAGAACGCACAACCACTTGAAGGGTGGAAACGACCCAGAGGCGGTCAAACAATGACTTGGCAGCGAAAGCCAGTACCAGCGAACTCAGTTGCGCTGGTCATTGTCATCTTCCTGGATGGGAACCCCGAGACGGGCCACATCAATGGTTAGAGACATTGTCAGACATGGCCCAGTCGTGCCCTCAACGGCACTCGTTCACCTAAGCTATTGCCTTCAATGCATAGCTCCCTTCCCAATCCCTCCACTTAACAGTCCGCTGAGAGTGGTGTATTTACGCACCAATTTATCAGCTGGGAACTGCTGGGAGTCGGATCAACACAGGTCACAAGCTGGAACCCAGAAAGGTCACCCCAGCATCAATCAGAGCACGGGGCCAGGGGAGGCTAGGCTTACAATTCACGTGGTCATCAATCAATCAGGACACGGGACAACAGAACAACCAACAGAACCGACCGACCGAACAACCAATCGAGACCGAAGGTCAACTCCGGCTAATAGCATGTATATTAACACACACATACACACACACAACACTACTCAGCGCACTACTACCAACCCATCGCTACGCTCCACCACGCTCCCTATCAAAGCACTGATGCTGTCACCTCGATTGGTGATGAAGTGTTTGAAATCAAATTGGCCAGCTCAGCGAACAAACCAACGAGCACTTCACATATAGTACTGCGTCAAGAAGAATACTTCTGTAACTTGAATATCGTGTCAGCTGAAAACTGAAGAGACCTGTGTGCAGTATATTTGGCTGAAAGATATCTTACCGAGATTCGACCGAGTCTATCGTTACGTCACAATTCGGTGCACAGTTCCTCGACTCTGCATAAACTTGTTGGCAACTAAGGGGCTGTAACTACCTGATGATCCCCAAGTAGAGCGAAACCGGCCATGAGATTTCGAAGGGTTTTAACCAAACTTATGAACAGTATGTCCTGTCAAGAAAATCTATTTCAAAATCTCGAAGAGTGTATGTGCCAAAAAATGACACGGTCTGTATCTAGAAAATTCAGCTGTAGATTAATATGAACAAGAGGTCCAGTTGCAGTTCAGTTGAGTCTTCTCTTAACAACATGTTAAATTGCAAATGAATACACAACTGCTCTGTGTAATATAGCAATAAATGTTCATTCTTCTAGTATACGCTTTACTACGTTTTTATTGTACGGATTATTAAATGAATTGTTCGATTGTTTCTAGGTAAACCACTCGCCGATAACTCGCAGTTCACCAGAAGAGGTTTTGAGCAAATGTGTGGCTGATTGGTTTATTTGACTAGTTGACTGAGAGTCTTCTGAAACTGTGTCAAGCCAGGCAGTTGGTACTTTCGAATCATGAGTCCCCCAACATGCTGCAGTGTACCTGTTGCATGTGTCAGTCGACCGGTTCAACCCAAATCTTGCCACCTAACGGCACTTTAGCATTAAAGGTCTTGTCGAGCATGTCGCAGGAGACAAAATGCTGAAATGAACCGAACTCGCTAATCAGATACCTGCCTCAGACATTGATGGATACGCATATTTCAGTGAACGATTGCTCACAAAAAACAACCTAGCAGCAAAAAACTGCTAAAGGCATCACTCAAGATAACAAATGTATGACCGATCCACTCGAACTCCGCTAACTCACTTCTACACAGGAGTTAGTGTACCCATGTAATCAGTCTGAGTTCCTACCATCAGTGAATACGATTTCGATGCCCTGCACTGCAGACGCATACAGTTTGCTTCATGTCGTATCTGTTAGGTGCCTTGCTACAACATTACATCAAAATGGAAAACTTAGCTACGTGGTACGAAGAGAAACCACATGAAGACCTGAGTTCAAAAGATCAAACAAAGTTTATGATGGGCATATTTGGACGTGAAATTTGACGGTGCAGCTTGTCTGGTATGACATGGTCGCAAATGGTGATCGGTTAAACAGAAAACTATATCGACAAAATACCACACTTTACCCGCACACACACTTTACCGCAATGAAACTGCTTTTTTCGTTGTCAATCTTCACAGAATCTCCCAAACGAATAAACTTGAAAGTCGAATGAACTTCGAATTAGTTAGAGCGGAAATGAGTAGCGTTTGGCAACACAACAAATACGACAAAAAAACAATAGTTCTATGCATGAGGAACTTACCACTTAGTCGCACCTGAGCAGTTTTACTTAGGAGACTTCCATAACCTGGAATCGTCGCTTTGCATACATAGGATCCTTCAATCGATGGAATTTGAACAGAACCGGATTGGATTAGTGGTGAAGACACCTCAGTGCTGCCTCCAGGATGATAGAACCTTAACTGGCCACCTGACTGAGGACGGCTAAAAGGGGAATTTTGAAAGGGTAAGAAGACCAGCCGCTTATCAGTTTAGTTAAAAAAAACCGTAGTTCCAACTCCAAAATGGATGTCTGGATGTGGTCCTCATAAAACTACAGGTTTCGGTAATTTTTTGCATTAGTATTAGTTTGGGAGGAAGCGATTATCCGGCTCCTCCCAACGGATCACACTTTGAAAAAAAGCTAAACTCGTGCCTTTCCTAAAGTGTTTTCTTTTTGAAAAGTGAAAAGTGACACTAAATATTCCAATTCACTTAATACTGCAAACAGCTAAAATAAACGATTGAGTATCTTTCCACAACGCAACTAAGTTTGGCTCGATTTTTGTGTCTATACTGTCTGTGTTAATTAGAGTGAGGTTGCTCTCCGACTATAAACATAAAACATTCAAAAAACTCTAATGCGCGACCGCATTGCAGGCGTCTGAAAACAAGAGACATTTGTTAGCTGCTTCAAAAACCCGAAATCCAGCGCACGTAGGGATGGGGCCTCTTGACCTATTTCACAGCTTTGTTGGTCAATGACTCTAAACCGTTGGTATTCTCACTGCCGAAAATACAGTGGCCTGTTTTGTCTGTTATATAAAGCCATCTTGCAGTCTTTGTCCGGGTGATCAAAACTACCTAAGAAACGTAACTTTAGATAGATCCGTTACCTTGCTTCAAAGGCACCTGTTGCATCAAAGATTGTTGTAAATCCACGGTTCCCAAAGTTATAGGAGACGAATGGCCCTTCTCATTTGACAGCAGTCGTTTTCTGATGTGCTTTATCACTCACGTCATAAGTTAACAATTTCAAACACACTGCGCCAAGGCGAAATTTGCCCTAGTTTTAAACGCTTAACTTCAGTACTCCCCCTTAGTCCAAGCACTAGAAATAAATGATGAAAGAATCGATGCCTAGTGACAATCGCAAATGTTATCGGTGACTCAAAACACAAGGGCAAGATGTCAGCAAGGGCGATAGTTTCCCTACTCTATTCATTCCCAAAACTTTTGAGAGTTTATTCTCTTAAAGTTCCAGTGTTGGTTGTTAACATTCATGTGAAGAAATAACAGCGTAATGAACCGTACTTTTATTGTTCAACATCTCTTGAGTGAGTTTTGTCAAGAGTGAAGTAAACGGAATCAAAAGAAACGAAGGTACTACTAATGTGAGCTCTACCTTTAGGTGGTAGCCTGACTGGTTACGGTGAAATGAACAGACTTGTGCTTTTAAGAGGAAGATAATCAGTCACAAAATCGTTTGAAGTTGTTCATCGGCCCTGATCACCCTGCAGCTATGGTCTGGCTATCATGCCCATTGATACAGGTTGGTGGGGCGTGGACTGTAGAAGCTTCTGTACGATACCAGTTTTCACGCCTCAGAACGCCATTTTGAGGTAGATAGGAGTGGTCGAATAAACCGGCATGGTTCACCGTAAACGCATACAGAGTAACAGCTCCTTTTACTCTTCAACACACAGCACCGATTATCCGCTCGTGTTTCTGATCAGGTGGCTCTGTATTCCCAGAAACAGATGCGTGGTTAGTATGATCATGCGCCCGTGCCAATATCGACGATGACTTGTCCATTTCCTTTGCGTGGCCAATGCTCACGATTGATAACAACCAACAACATATACAACATAAATGAGAGATTCGGCAGGGTTCCAGGCGAGTATTCCGCCAAAAACAGATTGGTATGCAGATGAGTGTATAAGTCAAACAGCGTGACGAGTTCTCATCAGCCTCAATTCACAAGTGTAACTTTGAGTAATCAAAAGGTGGTTAACTCCTAGAAACCGACCGCTTAACGTTCTCCGTTTAATTTGATTCTAGTTATTTCGCATCTGATGAAGGTCATGGTGATCGGAAAGCCGATTAATAAAACCGCTCATTGTCTTATATTATCGGTTGGTAGTCTGAACAGCTTCGGGAATCTTCAAGGCAAATTTTATCTCGTGAGTGAAGCCAACCTATGCCGAAAGTTCAGATAGCATCGTCAAGGTGTTCCAGACTTATAGGGGATCGCCAGGAGTGAGCGTCTCACACACCGTGACTATTTGTTTGATTTGGACGAACTTAACTTGGTTGCAACAAAATGTTGACTTCAGCTTCATCGGAAATGACGACGAAGCCATAATCTCATGGCCTTCTGTGAGTATTCAGACATGGTCGTACCCTAATCTGTTTAGCCAACCTGGAACACATCGAAGACATTCGTATGACACATAGGTCAAACCACTGTTTTTTTAAACGTTTCCAAACCGTGGCCTCATCAACAGTGTGTATTGACTGTCCAGGCCAAAAACATGCTTTTCTTAGAGGTAGATTCTCTTTGGGGTAGTAGGTTGCATCTATCCAAGATGCAGGCGTTCACCAGTGATTTTTTACGATTTTTATGAATAGCGCTCCTTCCATGAGACCTTGATCCCATCCCCCCACCTGCGCGACTGAAAACGTTCGCTAACACTCTTCCAAAGCTGCTTATCTCACATAATGACAGCTAGAGACCTCTAACTCAAACCATTTCAGTGTAAGTCTACGACTGGACGTGACAACCCAACTAATAAGGAGCCAGCTTGGCAAATCCTTAGGACAATTTTACAATCTTTGTCCGTAACGATTGGAAGTAAATATATAACCGTTTTAAAACTCATATGAGGCCATAGGCAACAGAGAAAGGAGGAGACTTCTCACCCTCTTTTGTACTTTCATGAGTGGTGGTCGCAGCGAGCTCTCCATGTGGCTTACTCTTCCTGGAGTTTTTATCTAATTTTGGGAGAAAGTTGCAGCCGGAAACTTAATTTCTATTCTTGCGACTGGGATCGTTTGCATGAAGAGGGACAGACGCTGAAATCCAGGAGTAGCAGCGTACTTCTGCTAGCTGTAGAGGGGAATATCATCAGTGTGCACACTTGAGTTACTAGTATGTTGCCACGTCAAGTTCTTCTGACAATATTAACAAATCATGAAAGATTTAACTGAACCTCACTTTTCAAATCAAGGAGGTGAGTGAGCAACAAATGTACCGCTGCGAAAGTTTTTAGGGTACGAATAATAGCATGTTATTTGTGTACTGAGTCAAGTCAATTTTAGCGTAACAAGAATCTGAATTGGGTTTCCAGGTGGAAGGCGAATCTGCACATCGAAATTCTGTCACTTCGGGATCGCGTTTGGAACGGCGAGGAGTAAATTTGCACTAAAGTTCTTCAGAAACTCTTTAAACGCATACCATATTGACTTATTAACGCTATGAACGCAAGGACCGGACTATACTTTAAGAGCCTTTTCCAGTGAAACTGCGTCCTGTTTTTGGCTTCAGGTCCTTCAGTTGCACCCGCTTCTTACTGGATTTTGGGGGAATATTTTACCAGCTGGTAAGAAATGTCCTATGGAAATGGAGTTGCGAAGACCGCCACACGAGAAATAAAGTGCATCAAACCCAACCCCTTTCACACACAATAAAATTCTTGCAAGGGACAAAATGATCCATAAGGTACACAACCCTTGAGTATGAGTTAGTGTCATTTGTGTCCACATCACCGAGCTAAACAGACCTCCTGTACCTGCGTGATCCCTACGGAAATTTCACACTACCTCGAAGGAGAACAGGAGTTTTGCCCTCATTAGAGCTCATCGGTAGTGATTGGCGTTGGCCACGTCGGGATTTGAACCTGGGACATCCGACCTACAGGGACATCTGTCACCAGAGCCCATTGGATGCATTTCAAATAACACTACCGAAGATGAGCAGTGATCTCG
Organism: Clonorchis sinensis; assembly: GCA_003604175.2. Classification (NCBI taxonomy): domain Eukaryota; kingdom Metazoa; phylum Platyhelminthes; class Trematoda; order Opisthorchiida; family Opisthorchiidae; genus Clonorchis; species Clonorchis sinensis. The sequence continues at coordinate 4,578,765 of CM030375.1, read as the reverse complement.
CCTGAACAAGTGATTGGTTTGCCAAAGGCCAGCACAAGACGATGACTGTTCAAACAAGTTATGTAAAACACATTCTGTAAATTCCAAAATTATCTACATCTAGTTAAATCAGTCTAACCCTAAAAATTAATTAATCTTATGTGAGTCCAGGGATGAGCGTGAGTCCATTGTGGCCAAAGAAGTGGGCCACAGTAAGAAAAAGAAAGAGTTCAAATTGTACTCCACTGGTTTGACGACGCTGGTTTCTCATGAAGAAGGCGTTATAAGTGGTATTCCACTGAGCTATCCCTGAACTCAAACTCTAGCATATTGCTGTGATAATTGATTCGGTCGAGTTTAACCAGTACTCTGATATCTATGTGACGTGTGTGTGGTCAAAGAATAAGTGAGCGGAATCTCCCTAGGGTCATATCAACAAAGGGTGCAGTGTCAATTATGGATAGGTCAAGGTCGATAAACTATGTTGATGACAGAGTTAAAGTCTCGTAGATATCAGTCACACAGAAAACAGGCTAACGAGCCAACTAATCATAATCGAATGTCAGTCCCGCCAAGCGGTACGTATGCAAGCGTAAGCGCGCAACTACTCAGCACGCTACCAGTGACTTACCGCACTGTCTCTTTTTACGGAGACGTTCGGTGGTGAAGCGTTTGCAACTAAATTGCTCAGCTTAGCAAACAAACCAACAAGCAGCATTTGTGTGCTCTCACTGACGACATGTTTAGTCCATTCTTTTAATATAACAAATCTAACTAAACACTTAATTCACTTAAGAGCGCTAATAAGAAAATTAATTCGGCTATCTCGACATATTACTGCGAAGAGCACGCGACGACCATATTTGATCAGGGTGGGCGGTGCAGTACGAGCATTTTACCAAAAATGGATAAATGGTGTTTGGAGCCTTATGTGTACCAATGAGTTAAATAGACCGATTCAAAAACACTTCCAAGAATTCTGGTTAGAAGGAACGGAAACTCAGACCAAGATTTAGAAAAAAACGAAACACATGTAACAAGATACTTACTTCCCACAGAAATGGTGCCTCTGAAGACAGCTTACTTCCAAGAAGCAGGGGAAGTGACTTACTCCCGATCTTCTACCGCACAAAGAATAGAGTGTTGCCCACAGGAGGTGCTTCCAAAAGTGATCAGCCTGGTCACCCATCTTGGCCATCCAGAGTTTAATTTATAAGGAATAATTGAAATCCATTCGAAAAACGTATGTCCGGGTGTGTATAGTTTTACTTATTCAGCTGACTTAATCTTCGGGAGGCATTTTATTGGAATTCAGAATGCGACCTATAACAGCTAATCCAAACCATGGAATTGAAGTGATCAGAAGCGGACAAATGGCTGAGAAAGGTTACTTTGTTCGATACCACAGCACGCCACAATTCACGCACATGCTTCATGGCCTAACACTTGATTTAAACTGTATACAGTGTATCTCCAGACTAGAGCAGCCTCGTAAAGCCGTCTTAATCAGTACTGTATAAACTTTTTTTGCAAAGTGTGGCTTACTTCAGGCACAGTGTAAGTATTAAATTCTCCAAGAAGATACCGACAAGATATTCATCCCCATTCCGCCGATCTGTGAGCTTTGGACTGTGAACGGGTTTCGGGTCTGTTCAGTCAACGGTGGAGGAAGATTCCGCGGAAATCAGCTGCGTACTAAATCGTTTTGCAATAACTGAAAGTAGAGAGCATTTTATCCTGGAAATCATAACCAAACAAAAGCAAGACTTTCTGCTGCCTTCCGTTCGCTTGTCTCCTGAATAGTTTGTTGTGTTCATACGAGCAAAATATGTGTGTTGCCAAATTTATCAGCTGTTGCAACTGATGACATGGCTCTCTTCCCTTACGCGTTGTTCATCGGACAATGTCGAGTTGCATCCGCAACACTGTTGAAGGCTTCATCGTTCAGTTTCTATCTTAATTTTGCGGAAAAATGTCACGAAAGTACTGCGCAGAAAGTAGCTACCCACCAAAGAGGCAGCAGTTCCACAGAGATATATTTCGGCCGATCTCAGTGGACACATGCAAGTGTTTTTTATTTTGCCGACAAACTGTACCTGCTGACAAACTAAAATCAGCTGAACCATCTCTGACATCAGATAAAACCGAGAGGTTGCTTTATTGGTTGTAACCCTCCACAGTTTCACAGACTTAATCGTATTTTGACCAAACTCCTATCCATTCTGCGCTGAGTAAAACACATTTAATACAGTTTAAAGAAAACAAAGTTATATTCCCCCCTTTTATACAACAGTGAGGTGGAGCAGAAGTGAATTAGGTAAATCGAACATCCCCCTCTCGGAATCTATAATCATTGTAGGAAATGTGGAACTGATTCGACTGACTGCTGAGAACTCTGCTGGCACATTGCTGTCACAAAATATCTTGATTATTCTGCCCTTCAAGTGGCAGTCTGACACAGAACGTCAGAGCTAGAGAAAAATGAGACCTGCCATTATGAAAAAGGGCTGAATATTTTTAAGATGGTGGTGTTTTTGCTTACTTTCTGAAGCTTACGCCCTGGAAACAGGTTCGTTCAATGTTTGACGACATTCGGAACACAGAAAGACCAAATATCGTCCACCCAGGATTTTTTTACTTTGAGTAGGCAGCCGCCCTACAGCCAGATAGCTGTAGGCTTTGCAATCTGATTTCAAATAATCCAAAGCCCGGACAAATTGTGTTGAAAAGGTGAGACTGGAGCCTTATTAGACTGAAGGACACTAACGCAGTATATGTTGGCACATTCACAATTTCAAAAGAGCACAGCGGCACAGCAGACTGAATAAATTTACCGAGTAAAATTTTGAAACGTGTTTGCGTTCGACTCTCAATAAGCCTAGTGGTTTTTTATTTTTATCGCATCGCCATAAACAAAACAAGAAGTGTACTTCCCTGGAGACTTCTCTACACTAATATCATGTGGGTGGGTTTTGCTGAAATTTGGGTTCCCGTTAATAAGCCGTGTTCTTGCAAAATTAAAGCACACCACCGGCGATCAGTTAGAGACAAAGCTAGGTAACAAGGCGATTGAAGGAGAGAGAGGCTTTGTTTAGGTGTGAGACGTTTGAACGACCGCTTGTTGTCAAAAGGTTTAGTATTCGACTACCAACCGAAACGTTACGGGTTGGAACCCCACAAGGACCCGTGAGATGCGCTCTGTTGACTGGTCTCAACAAGAATGGAGCAGCTATATAGTGTTTTCCAGGCTTTCAGCGCAGACTGCCTTCACCCAGGATGAAATATATTAAAAGAAGGTTAACTGATCACTGGAAGCTGAAAGTAAGCGCCAAGAAAAAGAGAAAGCTGTGACTGAATTCCTGGAGTTCACGAAATCTCGAGTCAACTTAGTTGACCGATTATTGTCATCAGAACAAACTGTGAACGTACAAGTAAAGCCTCCCCATAGTATGAACCTAAAAGTAGCGGCCAAAGCTTTCTGTTTAAAATCTTCCATAAATATATTAGCCAAAACCGGAGATATTGGAGATTCCATTACTAGACCTCGTTCTTTAGTGCATACCACGGGGCCAAAAACGGAGCGAGTGAGATTCAGGCATGCTTTAATCTACCCTTTAATTTACCCTCCAATTAAACCAATGTTCCATCTATGACCTGATCTGATTTACATCGAAATTCACTAGATTTTCTACCATAATCACGCTGATCTCCCGAGTATCCAATAGACCGTACCGTGTTTGTCAATAATTTTTTTCCACCTTCTTTTCTGTGGTTACTGTGGGGAAATTAATGGATGTGGGCTATCGGACGGTTTTCAGCCACCTCTTTAGTAGTGTGTTCTTCCAGGAAAACGTTCTACTGTACCGTACTAAAAAATCATGAGACGCCCTTCGCGCAAGACACTCAGTCAAAAACACCATACTAGAGTGATTCAGATGGGATTCTTTTGAACTGTTCCTAAGCTAACTTGAAAATGTGCTTTGTCAATTTTATGGGTATTTTGTTATGTCAAGGACAGTTGTCACAAAACTACATGGGCTGGGGCAAATGTGTCAATTGCTTATTCTTTCCTGATTGACATACTTCGGGCGCTGCAAGTGACTTTCTAGAATAGAATGAAAATGATTTTCATCCTTGATTTTTTTCACTTAGCCGACGAAGTTTGGAGTTCTTACGCTGGGCTTGCGAAGTCTAAGAAGCATTTGTGTCGGAAAAATGACTATCCCGTACACATCATAGTAATTTTTATTGTAATAAGTGTTTTTGGAACTGATAACAATAAAAAGCAAGGTGTTAACTTTAGACCGCTCACTATTCAGAGGGTTGTTAGAAACGCTAGCAGTTCACTGGTGGTTCTTCCCTTCTTGAGGCTCTTCAAGTAGACGTTAACCTACGTGACCACCAAATTGTGTCTTATTGGTGTGGGCTGTCAGTGTTTTCAACAACCTCATATTAATGGTGTTGGGCCAAGAAAAAAGCATTTCGATATCTTGAAAATAATTCCAGATGAAACAAGAAATGACCTTTGTGCAACACATTTAGCTGATGGTTATTAAAGATCAGAGATTCAGCTGGTATAGAGCTGGGTCATCTCTCAGCGACATCGCGACCTCCTGGCTAATAGCTGAAATTTGATCATTTCACTCTTGAGCGACTGATCAGCGCTGAGGTTAGCTGGCACTCAGACGGGATGCAGCACCAATCATCCTTTGATCACTTGACTCCCGACAATTGATCACGTGTTGCGTGGATGTTCAAGCGGCAAATACGCAGATGAATGGTTCACTCGACGTGTGAGCTATCCTTCCACCTGAGCAACTTATAATTTATTGTTAGCACAAGCAGCTTTATTCGGACAGGAGCCAAAAAGTGGAAAAGAGGGAAATAGATGAAATAACCCAGCGGAAAACAAGAGTGAATTTTCGTGGCTTTTTAGCTGTCTCATCTAAGCGAAACGAGCTGAACTGTATTTTCACACAAAGTCGACTATTCCCTCCATGTGTCGGTGTTGTATTCAGGTGTTTTTTTATCAGCTGAGCGCGCTCATCGAAATTTTGACGGGAATCTGAAAACATTCTCGTGACCCTCCAGAAGGACCTTTATTGTTATTTATATCATTAGTATCATTATTATTAGTACGCTAGAGTAATCTTCACTCACTCTTTCACTCTAGCTTCAAAATTTCAAGATGGCAGGTTTTAAGATTCTGGCATGACAATCGTGAAACGCAGACCGAAAGATCAACCCGATACACATTTCGTCCTGACCCATCGGATAGATGGAGCAGCATTGATTGCCAAATTTCCCGGAGTGCAAAGGCATCGGAAATTGGGCGAAGTATTAGAAACATATTTGGTTATTCACTATTTGTAAGATTCCTAACAAATTTCAACATAATTGGTGAACTAGCAAACGAATGAATAAAGGTACACCGGCAGCGAAACGAGGGTGGTGACCGTTTGGTGGTGGAATTGAGAGTGTGAACTTCCAATTGCGAAACTCAATGTTCGATAGTCGAGCCTAACTACACCGAAACGCGTAGTGGACTATTTGACATAAGACACTGCTCATAAGGTTGCTGAGAATCATCCACTAGCCTACCATCGGTTTTGTCGTTCCTGAGATTTATCAGATAGCCGTCATCCCCGAATCTCCAACAACCCTACGTTTTAACGGAACATTAAACTGTACGCAAGTGAAGCGTTTTTCAGTCCTATGAGTGTTTTACCATATTGCTAAAATATACAAAGATATCTAGGAAAACAAGACGGCCTTTTCGCAGCACCTTCAGTTGAAGGATAACATAAACGAGGAACACACTTGAATCACTCGTTAACACGAAATTGATACATAAATGTGTGTGTGTCTATTTGTTTAGTTTCATGTTTGTTGTTTGTCTATTGATTTATTTATTTAGTCAGCCAGACAGGTAGCTGGTAACCAAGCTCGTTACTCAGTTACTAAGTTAATTAATAGGTTTATCAGCCGGTTAAACAGAAAGTTATTTGTTTGGTTAACGAGACAAGTGTATGATGAGAACAGAGATAAATAGATAAACAGATTGACTGGTTGAATGACTGGTTGACTGATAAACTGAGTGATTGATTGGTTGAGTGATTGGTTGAGTGATCTGTGGATGGATGGATGGATGGATGGATGGATGAATGGATGGATACATAGATAGATAGACAAATAGATAGATGGATAGATAGTTAGATATATAGATAGTCTTCCATATGCATACTGCTTTCAAACTGCTTTGGTTATCCTAAATCAGTGACTGAAATGCCATCTGTCTGGGAAATATGTTTTAAATGCTACTCTGTTCCTGTTTCAAGCACAAAAGTACGGGATTGCTAAATCTGGTAAGGTGAACCAAAGGTACCCCAAATCACTTGCTTTATCACATCAATAGCAGATCGTCATTTTCTAATCATTATGCCGACCACGTGGCGACTTGCTTGGCGCCACACAACCTGTGATTACGAGTTGTCATCTTCAGGCTTATCAGTGTGGACAGACGGTCAACTTAATTATCTTGAAAGTTGGTTTAAACAGACAGGCCAACCCACTAGTGGGCGATCTCAAAAAAGCCACTCAGAGTCATCAGATAATGCGGTCCGATTGCAACTCGACTAGGGCGCGTCCAGTGTGATAATTGAAACCCGGAAAGACTGAAAGATCGGTGAGAATCTTCAGCCGTCCTTAAAACTGAATCACTGTTGTCACATTCGTGATGACGGTCACCACCTCTGCCCAGTAGGCGATTGAAAACAGACTTGTGTCAAACCCTGATAGAGGTGGACTGAACTGTTGCCTTTCTCCTTCTTGTCTCTCCATGAGCTATCCTTTAGTGCGTTCTGTTTCTTTCATTTTGTCTAACCCCTGTGTTTCCCCTTCCGGTCGAGTCAGCCGACCTCGTCTTTTCGTCTATAACCTTATCATGAATGTCATTATTTCTACGGCCTTAGCTTAGACTTAGCCTTAGCTTTTTGCGTTTCACAGCACGTCCATAAAAATACTATATTGTAAGCCTACCTTCTAGTCTCCAGCCAGTCGAATAAAATTAGCTTGATAGCAACGTGAGTGGATTTGGTAACTTTCAGTTGAGATTTCGTCCTCTCACTAAGGCTGAAAGGCCTAAAAGCCTGTGTAGCTGTTTTAGCTTTGCTTGGAATCGTCAGCTGTGCGCACCTCATGAAATCTCTCGAAGAAACTTGCTGCTTTCTTTGGTAAAATAGATCAAAATAGAATACGCGGAATCATGTAAATTCCAATCAGTGTTACCGTTATCGCTTCTAAAGTAGTGATGGGCTCCTCACTGTCCTCATCAACCGGTGACGTGTGTCCGTTTTTTATCAACAATTCCATGATGAGGCCACACATTCGCGTTGCTGAAGGTTGACAATAACTATAGCTTATTTGCTCTGTCTCGCAAGCCTGTGAGTGAAGAAATGTTCTGATTACTGAGGAAAGTGTGGCAGTTCAGATGCAAGCTAGTCTACTTCATTTAAAATCGGAGTTGTCAAGAGATAATTTCATGGTCTGCCGCCAGGGCTGAAATCAGCTGAGCTTGAATGCCACATAAAGTCGCGCCAGGAGCCGATTCTCTCACTGACCACTGAGCTTCTTCCCGTCTTAACCTTTGTAAGCAGATATACAGCCGGTTCAAGGAGAAGAATATACACCAGGAGTCTGAAGTCCATCGAGTCAGGTGGATAGAGTCTCCTTGTGTGTGCGTAAAACCTCCTTCAGGCGTAGCGTTTGCCAGAACTCTACGACAAGCTCAGCAGAACCGCATGTGAAGCAAGAGATGACCACTCGTATGTAACAAAACCTTAGCAAACTCTGGCACCTGTTGAAACGGACAGCCCCTAATGTCAAACAGAGGTGAAGTAAGTACAAGAAAACTGACACAAAAACGAAAAATCATTTTGCACCAATGTCCCGAGAGTTGATGTGGTTATACCACCCAAACGTGTGACACTGAGAGGGATGCCAGTTAACTGACAAGTGAATTTAAACGTCACGGTTGTTCAATTACGAATGCTGTTTCCCTGGGCCTATCAGATGGTGTTACTCACAACTCGCATCAGTAGAGCTTACCCACCGCATTGTTGGTTGATCAGATGGTAGTTGATCTATTTGCCGAGCTTGGCAATTCTTTTGCAAACGTTTTGTCCCCAGTCGAGAGGCATCAGCAGAGCGTAGTTGAGTGGGTGCTTCCTCCATGCCTAGCTGCGTTTATGTAGTTTTTGAGGATTACCTAATATCCTGTCATGTGATTGGCTAATTGGTATATACCTTTCTTTTAGTACTATTGGCCCGATCGTTATTTGAACTGCGTTGGTTGGTTTTTGGCATGGCATACAAAGCATACAGACCACAACACAGCGCAAATCACAGTGGGGTCAATAATACTGCAAGAAAGTTACATACCAATTTGCCAGTCACATGACAGGATATTAGATACTCTTCAAAAACTACATAAACGCAGCTAGTTACTGAGGAGAAACCCACTTAACTGCACACTGACAAAACCTCCTCCACTGGGAACGAAACGTTTGAAAACCAGTTGCCAATCTCGGCGAACAGATCAACTACCATTTGATCAACCAACCGTAAACATACCCGATCTACCTGTAGTTCGACAAATAAATCCACCACATCCTCCTACAAAGATGCACCTTCATACTGTGAAGGTTTAGAATACAAGAAAATGTGCGATGACAACAACAGTGACCATTCGTGTCTCCCGCCAATGTATCTCAGAGCTTTACGCCACATATGTGTGCAAATTCAGACCATCCTGAAACAAAAGCGCTAGTGAGTATACCAGATAAAAACCGCTGTAAAAGGAGCGCTTCTTCTTCGGAGCTCCGGAAATCAATGGTTATTTAATGGTATCTTTGTCCCATAGAGTGCGGAGAGGAGCTGGTTAGAGCTTACTGATTAAGCTCGGGTATTTGCGTATATGTCGGAGAGTAATCTGCGTTTCGGACAAACATGTCCATCTCCCTAAGAATGTCCCTTATTGTGAAGCCTCAGCATGTTTTCAAGAATTTGGATAAGACTCCCGATGACATTGTCGTGTATATCGTTTAACATCCTGGAGCGAATCAAGTTTAAAAACACGTAAAACTACTGCGGATTAGGCCACTGTTTTTAAACTATTTCAGGCTTTCTGCGCGAGGTGTTGAGTACCGCCAATAAAAAGGGCTCTAAAGGGTCAGAAATGGAATCAAGTTGTCAGCGGTCAACTTGTCTTCCTTCTCTGTTATAACCTGGAGGAAGCCGGAAAGACGGTCACATTAGAGGTATGCTTACAGGTGAAGGGAAGAATAGCCTGTCACTTGCGAGTGCCTTACACAATCACAGTGAGGTAGTCAACGGAAAGAGGGATTTCTGGATGGGGAGTGACAGGAGTGAAGATAGGGTGATCCCCCTAAGTTCGTTTTACCAACAACCAAATTGGCCAGAAGAATAGCTAGTGAACACCGGAGGTACGAATGTCAACGACAGTGTTAGGAATGTGCTTTTCGCGTCAGAGCTTTCTAAAGATGAGAAAGAAACAAATTCCTGGTAAATTTCGTCATTGACAAGCATTGTGAAGGGCTGCGTTGTATACATTCGCATATAAAAGGAAATGGCTGGTGGGCCATTGCCAAACAACTTACGACCATTCATTTGATAGCACGCCGGCTTCGGTTTGCCTTGCTTCCGATGGATTTCTGATAGGGACGAGTATTCCTTTGGAGTACTTGAAGTGAACTGGAGAATTGCGGACAGATAACCACGTGGTACTGGCTTGAGAGTGGTTAACAGCGCATCGCAAGTCTGCCGAGCCTTGCCAGGGGACCACCAAATCCTGTGGTTCCTCGAGAAAAGCGACTGGAGGAGGCGTGGACAGTGCTCGTAATGTAGCTGAAGCAAACGGGACAAAAAACATGCTGACTGGACGGTACAAAATATAAAAACAGCATGATCACATAACAGTTCGTTCACACTACACGACGGTTTGACGCCATCATAATTTTCCTTAATACAATTATCTTCATTGGGTGCTGCCAGAAGTGGTCCATGCTTGAATGATAGCTTTTTAGAATGATAAGACAAAGAAGCAAACAACCTCACCTCCATCGCTCGACGGTGCCGTCTGAGAAACTGTCAGTTATTATATTCAAACCATCTCACACAATATCTCGCTCACAGTATCACTCAAAGAGAAAAACTGAACCTATTAGCCTTGTCGACTCAACCGGAGCTCTAAGACCACAATCGAAAAAATAAAAGAGCTGTCCATTTAGTCAACGGAGCGATGTTCACAGTCCTTCAAAGCCGATGAGATCATTCAAACTGATGCTGGTTAGAGCTTTCGTCTTTCAGGCTTTTGCTAAAATTATGACAAACCCCGGTCAACTGAACTGCCCAAGTGAAATTCCGACTGCCGTCAAGTGGAATGCAGTTGTGATTTGTTACAGTCCTGAATTACAAACATGACGAAGCATCGCGAGTTAATCAGGCATTTAAACTCCGGGAAATAAAGTTCGTGCAAGTACAGTTACGGGATTGGTATATCCTTTTATCTGTCCTTCAGATGTGTGATCTGGGACATGAGGAATTTTTATATAAAGCAAGGCCAGTCAGAGTAAAGCGTGAACGTCCGAGAGATGGTCATTGATGGTTGCGTCAAAGGGTAACGTCAGCCGACTGCCTTTGTGCATGGGTCCTCGTGGTAGCGTAGAATTTGCACTATTCAGGGACATATCAGAATATCAGATTGAACAGATATTAACAATAATCATTCGGTTGTGACATTCTTTCGCTGCGCAGCTTCCGTGCAATCCAAAATAAGCAACAGGGCTAGGATACTGCCAAGTTGCCCAATTCCGGACAGAAAGAATCAAAAAGTCAATGTCGGGTTTGAATCGCGGACCTTCCCTCCAGTGGTTTCCTGCCGTCTTCCTGGATGGAGACCCCGAGACGGGCCACATCAATGGTTAGAGACATTGTCAGACATGGCCCAATCGCGCCCTCATTGGCGCTCGTGCATCCAAGGTATTGCCTTCAATGCATAGCTTCCTTCTTAATCCCCCCACTTAAGAGTCCATTGACAGTGGTGTATTTACGCACCTCGCGCCTCCAATGCGCAGCTACCTACCTCGCCTCCCCAAATCATCGGCGAACGAAACTGTGGCAGCTACAACCACTGTACCCAAGCGAACTTTCCCGTGTCCCTCCCAACTTTTCTAAGAAACGACCTTGTTTCTCACTGAGGCAGTTGCAGAAAGGCTATCGGTCACCTCTTCCCCGTCATCCCCTACAAGACACATTAGAAAACCGTCCCCTTAGTTCTATTCAACCAAAGCAGATGCAGGTAGGAATACACACGTGGGGCTTTCAATGATTGGCTTAACAAAGCATGTGACAACAAAGTCTGAGGTAGACGTTTGAATGCGTGTCTCCCTACGGAGGTTTGCGAACCATCTCATTCTTCTGATTAAATCCAAAGGAAGCAGTTAGATCACCACGTACTGGGTAGCAGCATAAAATTCTGCTTCACAAGAATAACCTACAGAAAAATAGACGTGTAACTGAATCATAGCCCTATTTGGCCATAGACTAATGCATGTGAGAGGTTTTGGACTTTGAAAAAATAGTTCACCAGATTGTAACCGGGAATGGTGCAAGCAATAATTCCATGAATCTCTCAACCGTCTGTGACTACCCAGTATTGTCCAGCAGGTATAAAGCTTCCAGAAAAATCCTTTTAGGCAAACGAATAAGTCGACACAGTTCGGACATATACTTCAATGACCGTTCAAGGCCTTGGGAAAACAACAATTACATCTCTCGAACGTGAGCACGTTCACCTGTTCAGATTTGGCACTTTAGACTCTTCCGGTTTGATCTGATGGAGTGGTGATGACACACGTCTGCAATTCAAACCTCGTCGTGGTTAAGTATACACACTGTTAATGAAGACACGAGTGCATTGCTCCTCCGCTCTGGTGCGGACCAAATGGAGTAATTTTGCCGGGCCAGGAGGTCGACTGTCCCGATGAGTGACGTCACTAGGAAACCAAATGAGTATTATTCATCCACTTGGGGTTAATAGGAGACCAAGCTGTCTCTCAAAACTGAGAAATGTTTTGGACACAACACTAACCATAAGGTTGCTACCACTCAACCAATTCCAACCGATTCCGCTGTTTGTGGGGCTTACAAAGTACACGTAGCCCCAGTTTCCCGTAAAACTCATTTCTCCACTACAAAAGAGCATAAGCACTGCTAAGTTGTTAATAATCCTGATGTTAAAGTAAGAAAATTAACTGACTGTCGGTTAAACAATTTTCTCAGAGTGACTCCGCTCTTCTGCATGTGCATGGGCGAAAACGCCAACTGGCAGAGCAAAACGTTCTACCGATAATCCTTCCAGTTGAAGAGCATGAACGTGAGATGCAGCTGATATTCAGGTGAGTGACCCGTGAAAACCAAATTGGTAAACAGACGGGTTTATATGTCGGTGATTATTTTAGTTTGATATGCGAAATTGGGACTGAAGGTATCTGTATGAGATTTCTAGCATAATCACCGGAAAAATGTGGGAGTTGAGAAAGGTCCTCCTTTAAGAGGCCATTTTGTAAACGAAGGGTGTCAGTACTAGTGAAATCAAGAGATGCTAGTGTGCTCGTCTCCTAAAAGGAAACTATACGCCAATGGTATTTTGGAATCTTTGAAATTTTGAGCGAAAATAACCGTGCAATGAGTTGGAATATTGAGGGATTGGGTGCGCTAATCGGTAGTTGGTCAGCAGGCTGTTAACCCGTTGGCTGAGCTTGGCAATAGATTTGCAACTCCCCCTCAACTGTTCACTGAAGATATCCCCTCAAATGGTAAAAAAGTGTGTAACTCAGTTGCCAACGTCGGCGGACAGATCAAAACCCGAGCGAAAATGCAAACACCTAAAACCGAACAAGAACAAAGCTTCGGGGAGATTTTTCATCACTGCCGTTGTCAGTGTTCTCCTTTCATTTCCCTGCACTTTTACTGGGACCCAGTTTTTTTCATGGTTTTACAGCAGTGACTACCTAGCACTTGATACCAGGTGCCGAAAATGTCGCTTTGTTAACCGAGACTCTGAAACAACAAAGAATCCACACGTCTGAACCTCCAACTGTCCTCGAACGAGTGTGAAATCACAATTATATTTGAAATGCACTTGTGCACATCACGTGCCCGTTATAAAGGGCGCAGATGATACCGCAAAGTCTAAAATTATCGGATTTTACCGTGCATTCTCAGGCTGTAGCAGAAATTTTGCAAACAGCCTGAAAAACGGTTCACAAATTATGCTGTGGAAGAGGAAACATTTACGTCTCCTAAATAGAAGCCGTTTGCATCGACTGAGGAAAGGGTCTCAGAGGATGTAGGGGCGAGATGTATCAGTGGTTAGAGCAAAAATATACTGACCGGAAGGTCCGTGGGTCGAACCCGACCTCTGCATCTCGACTTCCCCTGTCTAGGCTTGGGCAACCTGGCAGTATTCCAGCCCTCATACCTCCTTCGGGTGCAAGAGTGTGCTTTCTGGTGTGGCGGTGCAACATCGCTGAGTTCAGACGATCAAACAAATAACCAAAGGATTTGAAGAAAAGGTAAGTCAATTAATCAACCTCTTAGATACTGAAAATTTAGCGTATTAAAATCTTTTTGATTGTAACCGGTTAGAACAACTGGATAACTGTGAATGTATTCATAAATTGTTTCACTTTGTTGAGCTCCGTGAGATGTAACTGTGTTGTGGAAGCATAATGCCGTACATTTTTAACTCTAGAATGCACGATTTTATAAATCATCCAGGTTCAACAATTCACAAAGATGTTTCTTATGGGGGCAAGCGTTGGATTCACTGAAGGTGGAGGATGTTCCAATGGATTTTTAACTCTTCTGAGTCTTACATTTACACAACAGGATGAACCTCAGGGTTGCCAGTGAGTAAAATATGCATCCTTACGGTGGTTTGTTCAAAGAAAAATCCAAGTGGAACACAGCACGCCTGAAGGTATTGCTTTTTCCCCAACCCGCAGAGATTAATTGAACTGTTGGATAAAGCAAAGTTCATTACTCGCCTCAGCTTTAAAGCCGGACGACGGGGGAAATAATTTTACTTTGGATGGCAACAATAAAGAGCACCATGTACAGCAGTTTTCTCTCCGGAAGGATACCTTCAAAGAAACAGGGAAGTTTGGCCTCTTCTTGGGAACGAACTCTATCCAGGGGAGCCTTATACTACATCGTTGGTGATGACTAATGTTTCTGTGGGCTACTGGACGGAGTAGCTTTTCTTCAACGGGTATTTTCCAGCCAGATACTGTGAAAGGCCCTAGTGTTTATTTTTGTCTGCTTGTTTGCTATTGACCTTCCAGGGAGGTATCCACGTGTTCCTACCTGTGCTTGAATGAAGACACACAGGTTTATGGTGGCTCACCGATGTCAGTGGCGCTTATTATATCAGTTTCTTACCAGATTATCTGACTAACTTCTGGAGGTGTAAGCAACTTGGAGGTTTGTCTTCGGCTATCCCTAGGTCCGCATTACCCGATTTCATTCTCCTTTCCATCATAAAGCTTTGTTCAAATAAACTGGCATGGCTGTACGGCAGTAAAGCACCAGTGTGCTCGTCTGATGTTGCTGTCAATTATCATTACGATAATGATGATGATGATGTGGAATGATCAACTGAAGTGTAATTTGGGCTTGATTTGGAGTGCATCAGCAGTCATAACTAAAAAATACCTGTTCTGTGGCACGACGGGAATCCGTCATCTAGGCGGTGTTATTAAATATTGGCTCAAATTCCTGCGCAGACACGTCATTTGTTGATGGCCTCATAAGTTGGCCAACGATGATAATGATTGTTTGCTTGGGCTGTGCGGCATAGTCAAGGACTTTGAAAGATGCAGTCACTGCAAGCAGATAAGCTGTCATAATTGTATGGGACTGGGGTGAATGAGTGTTCAACTTAAACTTCTGAGCTTTTGAGAACCGTGAGTTCCCTTTCCTTCGGAATGCGGCGACCTCCTTGAATCAAAATGCTTAGGGATTCTGGATGGCTACTAAAAGTGTCCGAACAGCGCACGTCTATGCTTGTAGAAACTGACGTACTGGAAACGTGTCTTTGTGAACGGACTCAGATTTGTAAATTAGGTTTTTTAAAATCATGATGCTTGTTAATTCTTACCCCAAAAGTAAACGGCAGAACATTACTCATAAGGTTGCTGAAAATTCTTCGACAGCCCACGAAATGTTTCGCCCTTCAGCGACCTTACGAATATACATGCATCGCGATATCTCGAATATTGTAGCAACTGAAACATGAGGCGGCCTGTTACCGCACATTCAGTTGCCTGGAAACATCACAAACGAGGGATTCAGCTGGGTTCCAGGTGAGTCTCTCGCAAAACCAGGTTTGTTTGAAAATGAGTGTATTTCGCTAATCTCGTGCAATTTGGTTTCCAGTAGGATATAAGGTTGACGGAAACTCGGCACTGCGCCTACCTGATGAGGCCCAAGAAGGGCGAAACCGGTTGTGGGCTGTCGAAGAATTTTCAGCAACCTGATGAGGAGTGCACCACGCATATACGAGTACAATCACATTTAGGAATTGTCATTGAGTTATCGTATTTGGGGTTCTCTTCAAGTATCCCCAATGGCCTCTCCAGACAATACTCCCCAGCGCACACTTGACAGATTTCGTCCCAGCTAAGTGAACACAACTAGCTGTACATTGCTGCCCTGTACGGCTCTAAACAAGTTGAACGGGGGTCACGTGGACCAGAGCTACAAACACTAATATTCGAATGTGTTTGGTAGTGACCGTTTTAATCTCACATTGCCAGACCATCGCTTATCCGCTGTAAATCCTCCGTAGGTAGCGTTGGGACAATGACAGGGTTGCATTAAGACGACGGAAGATATAGCGATTTGTTCAACTTAAGTCCATTACATCGTCGCAAACTGCGATGGCGTAAGAGTTCCGGAGATACTGGCATCTGATGAAACCGTTACTTGAACAGTGCTTTCACAAAGCTGAAGGTGTGAACGAGGCCATTTACAAAAAGCCTGCTTACAGAAGACTATGCGAAAAACAACACCAAGTTTCCCTCAACCTTATGTTGTACCTAAATCTAACTTTAAAATTTTTTAAAAAATACTGTCATTTGCACACCAATTTGGTTTTTACCAGAGACTCGAATAAATCTAGCTGAATCTGCCGCTTATGCTGCACATCTCTGACTGAATATGCTGCACAAGGCCATCTCATGTTTTAGTTGGCACGATATTCGAGATATCACAATGTGCTGTCTAGAAGAAACAGACTAGTTAGGAGAGCACCGTAAGCGACTGATTCAGATAGATCAAGTTGGGTTTCCCGTCAAAACCAAATTAGTGTGCAAATGAGAGTATTCGGCGAACACGATGTTGTTCACATTTTAAGTACACTGCTGCGTTTCCAGGTACTGTATAGTCGCTTTTACACGCGGTTTCTTGGAGGGAGCCTACCGGTATCAATGATGGAAATGAAACAAATAAGAGAATATAACTCAACTCAGAAAGGTGAAAAACTCTTGGCGAATACTAATGATTCTCGACTAAGCTGGAGGATGAGAATTGAAGCCATTAGGTCAGAAGGACTTGTCACTATGGCAACGCATTTGGCCGCATTCTTGACTAGCTGTCCGCGTCGTTCCTTCAAAACGCTTGGCGCGATCTGAAAATTCAACCGATGAACTCTTACTTGGTCTGAATTCGGAGCACAAGATGGCTCCTTGGTTAGGTCGCAAACTCACTAATCGGAAGGTTCATGGTTTGAACCCAGACCACTCCTGTCTAGGCTTGGACAACTTGGCAGTTTCTCATCACTCGTGCCACCTTCGGGTTGCATGGCAGCTCAATACGAAAAAGGGTGATACAGCTGAAGGTTTATTTTTTATTCCGTCCAAATTTTATTTGACGCCCTCAGATATATTTCTCACATTATGAAGTACGGTATACTGCATTATTAGAATAGTCTGCTAACATGCAAATGGTAGTTATTCAACAGCAACGCTCCTCCGGTACCCACCTGCCATGCTACCTGAAGGAGGCACGAAGCTGAGATAATGTCAGGTTATGCAACCTTAGACAGGATCAGTGAAGATGCAGAGGTCGAGTTCGATCACGGGCTTTCCGACCAAAAAGTTAAAGCCCCAACTAATGATCTATCTAGAGATGGATTAAATTGTATGCGCCTACGGTTAAAGCACCGTTATTGGGTATCTAGTTACATCAAGGCACACTAACTGATTTTGTTAAACTGTCCGGAAAACGTTTCCCCTCTGAACTATGATATGTACTAAGAGTACCGGATTTTTTACTGCCCCGTTTACATCTAATCAGTTTTCAAAAAGCGGTCGCACAATCCCAGGATAAACATGCTAAAACAAAGTAGAAAATTATATTTGAAAGAACATCATTTTCGATTTGGAAGTGATAGTAACCATCTTTCAAGCCCAGGTATTTTGCACTGACCGGGCTCAAGCTAACAAACGACCGATTATTGATAGTTTCCAGTGCTATTTCTCCGATCGCTTCACATAGCTTTATTGCTTAAACGTGAATATTACTTCTGTTCCATTAGATTTTGCATACAAGTAGTAATAAGAACACGTCCTGGAAAAAGTTAAAGGGGCATCGACATGTTGTTTTTTGTCCCATCTAAGGGAAGGAAATTTATCTGTCCATATTTGACTCACCTTTCTTTGACGCAATGTTCTAACCTTTAAATAATACCTGACACAAGCGCACACGACAATTCCAAGTTTATAAGTGGTAAAAAGCATGTACTCATCGGCAGGTTTGATCTAATGCAGACATGTTTGGTGTTATTGTGAACAATTACTAGGAGCTTATTTCCATACTAATCTGATTTGCATACAACAAAAATTATCAGCCAATCTTATGTTTCCAGTGACATCCGTAAAACACTAGCCTTCATGGTAAAGTTGGGTCGATAAAATATCTTGCAATTTACTGTAACGTCTGGGAAAACCCTATTAACACAAGAAAATCAATTCCTTGCCTACGAACAAACCACGAGTATGTTTTGGCGTGCGGAACTAACCATAAAGCAAGCTTTTTTGCTAAACTGTGCGGAAATTTCACATAACTAACTTGTACAAAAGTTGTACGTTTATAACGCAAGCTCATGAACGGGTTGAGATTACTGACAAATGGCAGAATAACAAATATTCTGTTGCATACATTGACTTAGCGCATTGGTTGGATGCTCTCTTTGCTCCAGAGCGGACTCAAGAGAAGATTTCCTGCCAGGATTGTATTATTTCTCCTTAGGCTGTCATGCAGTTGCTAAGATACCGGGTATGTTGCCTTGCTTTGCCTGCCAGCAGTACCATTTCTAATGCAGTTGTTTGAAGTTTTTGCCCTTGTTTCTTTCAACCACCAGACGCTGTGTCGTTGCCTACAAAGCAGAGAGGTCGCTTTTAAACTTATTCCCCTTTGAAATTATTTCACACCAGATCACCTAAGTGGCAAGGACTTTTTATTCCACTCTGCTCTGCGACATTGCTCAAGGCCGCCTGCACCACCCTTTTTTCTTCAGGTTCGTCACAATTATTTGTTCAAGGGCTATTTTACTGTTCAATTTTATGTCGGAATCGGACCTGAGTCTCATGATTGCGTAGTAAACCACCGAGGTTGAATCTAACTTCATACATCTTGCCTGCTCTAATCGAACGAACCAATGCAAATTTCATCAACTTATGTCATTTGTGGTGCTTGTTTAGAACAGCACTCTACGATCTCTGGCATTTTAATGAGTGTAGGCAGTGTTGATTGTTAGGTTGTTCGACAAACTTGGAAACTGGACTTCAAACGCTATTCCTCCATTATCACAAACGACACTACAGTGGTCTGAACCGATGTCACAAAGTTCACTTCTTAAATGAGCTTTTGGAAGCAAAGTACATTCCTGACAAATTTCTTCGAATGCTGGGCGCTGTCTTCCCTACATAAACACAACTACTATCATACGATGTTATTACATGCACATTTTCTCCGAACAGCGCGAATGGCTATTTCAAAGGCAGTTAGTCATCAAGTTTGGATGTCATTCCCCGAGATCAATGGGGTTGGCAAAGTATCGACTCAGACATTTGCTTTCGCAAACTTCGGTCAACGGCTAGGCCAAAGTGTACTGCACCAGAATCTAGAGTGTCAATATTGCATTAATTTGCCGGTCATAGATTAATTTGACAACGATATTTGGCGCTTTTTCCTCTCATTTTACTCAAACTTTTGTCCACCATGATTAGAAGGAATCACAATGTCTAGACATTTTCTTCTAGGCATCCGGTGAGAGCCCCGAATATGCAATATGGAAATGCGTAGTCATTTTTAAAAGGAGGGGAATGACGGTCGATACACTGAGCCTAAGTGATGTTGGTCTGGTCACTTGTTTGCTGCGCTAGAGAACTGTCTACCCTGCAGAGTCTTCCGTGCCCAGCAAAATGGAAGTCTGTACGGTCGAGTGGAAAACTAGATTATCACTCGGTAGTGCAGCATTCAACCCAGTAAGCTCGGCCACTCAGCAAACAAAGCCTTCCAGACTTTCTAGAATCTCTGATAGCCATGACTCAGTCACGTGCCATATAATATTGATGTCCACAAGCTACGGTTTGTAGTTCACAGCTACCCCACTCCTGCATACCCACGAGAACATCTTTTCAATACAGGACCTTCACTTCTAGGTTTAGATAATATTTTGAGCCTTTTGATTACCACTCAGTTGACCCTTACAGAATGCCACCCACTGAAATAGCTGGGATCGCATAAAGCCTTACACTACCGGTAGCTAGCAAGGAGGATGAAGTTGATAATAATTGCTATGGCAAAGTGTAAAACAAACGGATTGACTTGATTAAGGATCTGTTTATTGTTATTACCTCTGAAGATAAGTGCTTCTACTCAAGATCGAAATTGCCAAAGCAAGATGCTGTGACCAACCAGTGACGTCATAAAATTGGCACGCAGTATAAGACTGTACCAGTATTAATATGATCCAGCATCATATTTCTGTTCCTTTCACACCTAAAAGCACCTCAGGCTCCTTTGCAAATGGATTTTAATGATAGAAGTACCGCTGTCTGTTTGCAGAGATGCTCGTAAAGGAAGTCATGACAAGAATTGTGAATCTCAGCACCAACGGTAACGTCCAGGAGTAGGTCGAACTTTCTATCCAAGGTTATTACAAGGCTCATATTCCTTTTATTTTTGGGGTTGAAAAAGTTAGATTTTGTGAAACTATCAACTGCATCGGGAGTTACGAGTATTCATGGGTTATTTTCAACACGGTTTTGAAGTCCACGTTTTCTACCTTAGGAAGTCTAGGTTTTGTGAGAACCGTTTTGTCGTACACTTGTTCACTTCTTTTGTGTCACTCCCTCAGTGCTGTCTCCAGAAACTTTGTAAAAGTGTCTCGGAACGAGGCAGTGGTCCTGGGTAATCTTAGGTTCGCGGTTATGTATACATCGTGAATGCATGAGTAACGTAGGTGAAATAACCCAAGGGTAATTTGACCGTATACTTTGTCCCAAGAGACTGGACCTTACCGCGGTGTGACGGTTTGGCACCTCAGCAATCCATTGAGCTATACTGGGGGTGTCCCCGCGACACACAGAGTCCCCCATACCAGGTTGGTCAATGGTTAGCAGTCTGACAAACACAGTCTCCTGGCCATCCAGGTTAGGGACATGTGGCGACCTGTTCCGTAAAAATGGTAATGCATTTGCATTTCCCGCCAACCACCACTGCCTTGCGGTTAGACATTTGAGCCGAAGGCTTTGGTTGAGGACCCTAATCGTCCTCCTATCTCGGTGTGGACATCCTGACAGTATCCCAGCCCACGTGCAACCATGACACTTACAACTAACAATATTCTCATACCATGATCGGCAGTCGCGTGGTGCCATCAGCTGGGTCGCCTTACTTGTTGCATACGACAGGGCGGGTAAGCGAAAAAAGGCTACTACTGACGCCTCCCTTCTTTCTCTTTAATATAGTTTTTCTTCCCACTCTCCCCACCACATTAGTAACCCTCGTCTTGTAGGCCCAACTGTTAGGACTGATGGCTCCGTTCGTCATGCATCTGTTTTGCGTGCAGCATCTGCTCGTCACATAGTGCCGACATCCCCAGGTATCTCCAAATCACTCTTCAAGCCTCGACACAGTCTATCTGGCCGCCTTCAATGTCCGCACTCTGAAGCAAGCAGGACAACAAACTGCTCTTGCTCTCACACTGGACTCGCTTGGCATTGATGTGTGCTGTGCCTCGGAAACAAGAATTCAAGATGTAAGCACAGCAATTGAGCTAACCGCCCCGTCAGTCTCCACTCACTTCCGGCTGCTCACCTCTGGTGATCCAGAGGCTGCTGCGGCGGGATGTGCAGGGGTTGGTATCGTCCTAAGTCCTCGGGTGGAAGTATCCTTGCTTGACTGGATACCTGTTGATAGTAGCCTCTGCGCGGTTCGGCTGGCAATGTCTGTGAAGAAGTCTCACAAGCGGGAAGCTGATCGCTGTCTGCTTGTCGTGTCCGCTTGCGCCCCAACTGACACTAGCTCCGATACCATCAAAGACAGGTTTTACGACGCCCTGACTGCATTGGTGCGGCAAGCTAACAGCTCAGATATCGTGTTGGGTTTTGGAGATATGAATGCACAAGTGGACAGGCTCAGTTAGGAGACTTAGTGAGGAAGATTGAACTCGATACGTGCGAACGATGGTGAACGTTTACTTCAGCTGTGTGCTGATTGCAGGCTGTTTTTATGCAGTACTAACTTCCAAACTAGCCGAAGTCGTCTGGCCACATGGTGTCCTCCAACGACATGCCGGCCACAAACTCAACTCGACCGTGTTGCCCTCAGCTACCGATGGCGCGGATCAATAACTGACTGCCGGTCATTTTGGAACACATTTGTGTGTGATTCAGCACTCATCCGAAGCCACTTCTTGTTACGTTTTGTTGGACCGCGTACGGTGTGGACAAATCGCTTGGCAACTGAGAGACTGGCAGATCCGAATGTAAGACGAATTTACCATAATCGTCTCCCAGATTCTCCTCCAAATGCTCTATCATCAGATGTGAACGCATATTGGGACGAGATTGCCACCTTCTTACATAGTGCTTGAAATTTTGCCTGTGGCACGGCACTACCAGCGCTCGCAAGCACTGGATATCAGACCGAACTGTGGCACTACCTAAATTTCAGAGAAATATCCCAGCCGGTCCCGAACATAACCCGGTGTGACGAATTATCAGAGATCAAGTAAAGGTGAGCGTGCGAGCCGACCGTGAAGTATGGGGGACACAGAAAGCCAAGGAAATGGAAGAGGCCCAGAAGCCGGTAATGCCCGAAGCTTATTTCACGTGATCCGTGCAACCGGTCCCCGGAAATCACATGTGAGCGGAACTATCAAGGATCGAAATGGAACGAACATCTCAAATAAAGAAGAATGCCTCGACAGATGGGCCGAATACTTCGAACAACAATTGTCATGGCCACCAGCTGACACACATCTGGACCGCACCGGTGACGTAAAACCCTGGACGGTGAACGTAGAACCACCTACGGCTTCGGGGGTTTATGACTGCATAGGTTCTTTTAAGCGCTACTGAGCCTCTGATCCGGATGATCTCCCACCCGCACTGTTCAAAGATAGAGGTGAAATCCTCAGTCAACGCTTGTCTGATCTGCTTGCTTGCATCTGGAAAAAGGAGTCTGTCCCATAAAACTGAGGAGAGTCGGTAATAGTGCCCATTTGGGTGTCGCAACCACAGGGGATCAGCTTGAGCCCGGTCGCAACGAGACTGCTGGCCTCACTGATGCTTCGTCGCCCTACGGTGACTCGTGAAACAATTACACGAGAGCAGCAAGCGGGATTCCGGCCTGGTAGGGGTTGTGTTGACCAACTCTTCACCCTTCGTCAGGTGCTAGAAAAACGCCATACGTATAAGCGACCCACAATTCTAGTATTCCTGGATTTCCAATGCGCATTTGACTCGGTTGACCGGTCTGTTCTGCTTGACATGCTTGCCCACCGAATAATGCCACGGACGTTAGTGAACATAATAAGGTCTTTGTATTCCAAGACCTTCGGACGTGTGAGGGTACATGACGAGCGCTTCAAAGACTTCCGTACACAAAGCGGTGTCGTTTAGTGCTGCTCACACTGTCCATTCCTATGATTGGTGAAATCATGAGACGAACGCTGGAAGGTTTCCAAAACCCTGGGGTTCAAATAGCCTGTGGCGAAAACCTTGTCGATCTGGAATGTGCAGATGACATCGTTCTCATCTCTGAAGATGGGGAGAAGGCGCAGGTGTTTTTGGATGAACTGACTAGTCATCCCGTCCTTTGGTATGCACATTGCACCCAAAAAGTGTAAGATCATGCTCATGGAAGTGCAGTCACTGAACGCGCCACTGAAAATCCAGGGAGAGATACCGGACGTTGTGGAGTGTTTTACATATCTTGAAAGCTGTATTAGTTCTGATTGTAGTGTGATAGGTGAGGTCAATGCATGAGTCTGCAAGGCCCGGGTCGCATTTGCTAACATGAGACATCTATGGCGTCAGAGTGGGGTGTCTCTGAATCTTTAGGGAAGTGCGTATAAAGCTACAGTGCAGGCTGTTTTGTTGTGTGGCTGTAAGACTTGGCCTGTTCGATCAGCGGAACTGAGAAGTTTTCAAGCGTTTGACAATCGTTGTCTCAGAAGCATGGCTCATATGGGCTGGTGTCGGCGAATCCGTAACGAGGCAATTAGAAAGCGAGCTTTCGGTTGTGCAACGGGTACTTCCATTGAAGAATGTGTCCAGCACCAGAAGCTGTGTTGGTTGGAACATGTGTTGCGTGTGTCGAACCAGCGTTTGTCGAAGAGAGTGCTGTTCTTCATCACCAACTCAGAGTGGCGTAAGCGGAGACGAAGCCAACCGTTGACCTGGCAGAGGGGTATGAAAAAGATTACGAAACGCTTGGATGCTGTCGGTGCTACTCGCCTTCCAGGATGGGACCACGTGATCCCCACTGCACCCGGTGAGAGAAGCTGCAAGATGTGGCTGCAAACCGATGTCAGTGACGCTCTTGTTGTCAGTTTCTATCCAGATTGCCTGAGTGAATGTTTGCCAGTGTAGGCACCTCGGAATGATTGTAGTAAGCTAGCACTAAGTCCCTTCCCCGTCCACCTTTATTCTTTTCTTTACAATAAGGTTTTCAAATAAATTATGGTTGTACGGTAGTGAAGTATCGGTGACGAACACTGATATGCCATAGAGGATGATGACGATGATGTCCAATAGCCGGACCATGGAGCTTACACCTTTAGACAAGTAGAAGTCAACCTTTCAGGGTCAGACTGGTTAACAACTTTTCTTCGTGTGCTTCCTTGTACGATTTTCAGACATATTTGGTAATTGGACGTTGTTTCTCTTTGATTGATGTTGAACTGGCAGTAATCGGTATAGCACTGAGTTCATCTAACCATGTTTTATTTTAATTCTCACAGGATTCATGTTTGAGACATTCGAGATGTCCTCCGGGGCCAGAAAGTTTTTTGGTAGGCAGTGGTCTATAGGATGTGCCTGTATTTGCTGACTATGGTTGGCGGATCGCTTTCAATTCACCTTGAGTGTCTGACTTACTTGGGAACACTAGGGAGATATATACTTCTTATCTATATTCTGTTTTCCAGACTCGCATTGTGTACTGTGATTGTAAAGAATACACCTTTCTTAAACTTTTGGACAAGTGACACCAAGAGTTTCTGTAAACTATTCTGAGATGTCGCGCAAGGGTCAAAAAGCTCGGTAGAGAACGCATATTGTTTCCAGGATGCTCCGTAGTACAGCGAACTGTTGCCACAACATTGTTGGGGTAACACATTTTAACGTCTTAGGCGAATTGCGAGTCGCCCTCGCGCTGGGACTCAAAGTATGCACGCAGCAAAGAGCATAATACGCGTAAGTCTCCACCATTTGGTCCCAGTGTCCAGATAAACTATGTCAACTGTATGATCCTCCTTCTCCCGACGCATAACATCGATACTGATATCGATCTCAGGGAAGGTTGTTTACCAGGTTTATCCAAATTAGATCGCTTCCACTAGGTTCAAATGTTTTGTTACACAATTTAGTGATATTAGATGGGACGCTATTTGATAGTGATTCCTGAAACATTAGTGGCCGCCTTTTGATGTTCACTCACTGGCTACCGGACCGTCGAGCATGTTGCGATATTTCTCCTAAAATCGTCAAGAACAGTTGGTGACATGCACATAAGAAACGTCGGCGACATTCAAAAGGGAGATACTACAGGCCAGCTCGCGGTTGTGAGCACGAAGCCTAGTGATGCTAGGAATAGAAAATTGCGTCTAGCACGAGAGATGACAGTTTAAGAAGCTATATGAAATGCGGCCAAGATCACTTCACAGCTTGTTTGCTAAACAGTAATTACTGAGCAAGAGTGAAGAAAATTTTCAGTCTCTACAAATCCGTTAAATGGATAACCTGGTTAGTTGCTCAAATAGCCCATTGTTCTGCTGGGACAGGAGCTCAGTGACTCAGCAGGCCATAGGGGTACAACCAGGAGAAATCTTTACTATAGCGTTTCGCAGTGTGACTGTTGACGCCTGCAGGTCAGGATCTGCAAGTCTTAAATACCCTAAATCAGCAAGTGAGAGTTCAAATATGAGACTAGTGAAACTACTTTCACTGGCTTTTAAGAAGCTCCAATGGGCTTCGGTTGAAGCTCCGTTATATCATCAAACGCGAACTGTCTCAATTGTAGAGGGGAATGATCACAAATGTAAGAGGACAGCAAGCGCACATCTCCAGTTACGAAACTGAAAGTACCGTCGCCTCACTCATAGTTTACAAACCACCATCTAACTGCTGTTTCCACTCCAGTGCGTGATGCCAGAAAGAAAGTACCGAAGAGGTTACACAACAGCTTAATTCCAACAAGCGAGTGCATGTGAGTGCAAAAGTTACAACGGCCCCGCGCTATTTAAAGGGCAATTTCTGAGATTGAGCCAGGCCGTCTGGTAGGCGTTTTGTGAACACCCATCAACATGCTGATTACATTCGGTCGTACTGCTGTGGCGTGTCTGAACACTCATTGGCTTTTACTGAATTGCTTGAATGATTGACTAACCTGGATGCCTGTCGGCTTTCCTATTGAGATTTTGGTAGAGTTGTAGGGTCTCGGTAGGTTCCGGGCGTCCTGAGGTTACTTTCAGAACTATGACCTTTCTGATAGCCTACTCCATTTGCTGAACGCAGCGGGGCCGCGAGTTCGTTTAGAAAGTTTGAACAATTCTGCTCCGCATTGATAAGTATACCATTCACTACTAATGAGAAGTGTCCTATGGCAGTGACAGGATATTATCTTAGGCATCATCGCCTCTGAAAGTTGAAACACTTTGGGCGATAAACGGAGTTAAATTTGGTATTCAAGTAGCCTTATAATAAGTCTGATGTTACGTAGGGATGGTCGAGTCTAAAAGGTGTCTATCAAATTCTAGCTGGCTCTACTTAGGACTTTTAAGTAGCAAGCTCCTTTTTGCTGTCCCATATGCTTTCATGAACTTACAGCTTTGTTTCATGTGAAACTATATTCCTACTAGGTTCATCCAGTGTTGTACTGAGCTTTGTTGCCCTCAAAAAAATTCGAGCAGATGGGTCCATCAGTGAACCATTAGCTTACGATTCTACCATGAAAACTAATCCAGTCGCTTGTTGGGAACAAAACTGTTGATGACGTTTGGTCTGATGTTGTGTGCAGAAAATCGTACAGGACCACTGAGTTAAAATTGTCCCGAGATCATGATGAGTATTCCGAATATGGGACCTATGATAGCTATTCTTTCATATGAATGTACACAGCAGATGCATTTGGAAAACGTCTCAGTATATTAGACAAAATAGGCCGGAAATCCTGTGTTTAACTAACTACTTTCCTCATTCAGGTGTTTTGTTTGCAGCGATGCAACAGATGGTGATCTTCAAAATTTTACCGAATGGAATATGTGCTCTCAGTAGGCCATCCTCAAAAACTACGCCGAAGGGTTCATCGTATAGTCCAAACTCCGTTAAAACCTTTATTTGTGTGTATATTTGGCTTTAAACCTCGAAAGATCATCGCCCACAGAAGCCACATGGTAGTTTTCTCCTTCATTCTTTTTTCAGTAAGGTAGTGTCTTTGCTAATCCGCGAACTCAAAGCTGACTGAAATATAGTAATATTTTTAAGCGATATAGCTAACGTACTGGTAGCCGATGTACTTTCTCTGATATTTCCCCATGGATATCAGGCAAAATATGTGTGGGAAACCAAACACCAACAATATAGAAGAGAGGGTATCCTGAGCTGGTCCTAGGGCTACTAAACCTGGTCTTTTTGGGCTGTACAGTGGAGTACGCATAAGAGCAATTGTGTGTCAGGACACAGTTCTGTTGGCGCGCAACTTCCGTGCAACGGTATACACAAAACACTGAAGGACGGAAGTGTCTTTTTGCATTTACTTAAAGTCACAGCTATAAGGAATTTGGACGCAGTAGGCTGAAAAATAGTTATAAAGTAATGTGGGCTATACTAATGCAGTATATCCCAAAAGGCTTAAGACGTTAAACCACCCTATGCGCCAGTATAGGAAAGCACACGGTGACTCTAGTTGCATGAGAAAAACCACAACGCAGCACAGGGGAAAGTCACGAAATTGTCTCGTCATACCAATGGAGCTAACGACAAAAGGACACAAAGAGTATCTGTTCAGTACTCTTTTTGAATGAACGGTCAAGTTATAGAACACCCTATTAGAGGATATCTTTTAAAGAGCTTCGGAACAAAAGATCACCAAAGCAGTCCACCGGTTAGGTCGCACTACGCCTTTGAAAAAAGCCTTACCATAAATGAAAGATTGAGGAACGTTTAAGTTGGGCGAAAGAGTTTGTCATCCAACTCCACCGTGGATTTAAATTAAACACACTCGTTTAAAGTCTCCTGCAGTCCAACATTCCTATCTACTTTGCCTCTTAATCTTGCGGCGCCTAATGTTCAATAACACTTACAAACTATACGAAACCCTCGCCACTTGAACAGATAAGCGCAAGCAAAGATAAACATCAAAAAGTGCACTTAAACCGAATGGTCTGGCTTATGTGAATAAGTCACCCTGTACTGTGGGCTATCCTAATCCGCTGATGCAGATCGTGCGTGATCTTAAAGTAGTTACGCAAAGCCGTTCTATAACACACACGCGACTCTGAAACGAGTCCTGAGACCCAGAGCTCACTAGCATTCTAACTGCTAAAGGCCACTTTTCATCGGCTGACAACAGACCACTGTGACAACTCTGTGACAGCTCAAATGCAAAAAGTAAAATCTTAAGCAAACACAAAATCCAGGAACTTAAATTGGCTCACAGCAACCAAATGAGCAGTTGTGAGAAAATCAGATTCTATCACGATTAAACAATACCACCATATGGAATACCTGATATATATCTTCGTTCAGTGCTTCTAAACCTCACTTACGAGGAGGCCATCTACTCACAAAGAGTGAGGAATAGTTTTGGTGCGGGAGTTCCAGGACTGCACCAAGAGAAGATTCAAAGAACTGCTAATTCAGCACTAAATTGGTGGCCACCCTCATAGAAATGTCGATTTGACAACCACAAAGAAGAAATCGAGGCCCAGAATTGTGCCCACTAGAGCGTAAGCAGGGAACGAGAACTAATCTGCAACCAGTTCAGTCATCCTCTATGCAGTTTTTTGAATCCCTGTTGCGCCACGTTAAGCTGTACGGAGTGGCACTATAACTGAATGCCCGGAAGTGCTACAGCAAGAGAAAGATTACCTTCGAAAACTCGCTACGGAATAAGTGACTGACTTAACTTTCGGAGCAAATCTGGAAGTACATATGTGAGTGGTGCTTTAGAAGACTAATTCGGCCTTTATGCGACTAATTACGGGAATGCCATAGCAAGCCTTAATCGACGATTGTAATATCTTAGACAAGAAAAATATTTTTTGTGTTTTACAACCATAGAATACTATCTGGTTTGAAACAGTGTTGACATATTGTTGTTGCTGTTCCTTGTCAACCCAACTCTTGCTTAGGCTTGCCTCACTATTGCAGCCAAATCCAAAATATTTGTCCATTTCAGCTTCCATTTTTCCGGAAGTTTTTATGCAATGATACCTAGGGCAAACGGTTCGAATTAAAAGCTTCTGGGTATTCGTGGTCCCAAACTTGGTTGCTGCCAAACGTCTTCTCTAAAAGAGCTTCATATTCCCCAGGTTTTGGATTCCTTCCCGTTTGAAAATTACCACTAGAAGAACTCTTTTCCATTTTTCATACTGAGAACGTTTTTTTGTCACCGTGTTTTCCAGCATTTTTTATGCTTATGGGTTGATATCATGATCTCAAAATCCAGGTGTTGCACGGACTACCATGGACGTCACACCACAGATCCTTTCATATCTATAGCAAGAAAACAATGTGGGTAAACTTTGGTACACCTTTTTGTTTGCTAACACCTGACCATAGACTTTTCCATCGTTTTCCAATGAAACCTTACAACGACCTGGGCATATGGGGTAGTACGAATCTCTCATTTTGAACAAATGTGTCGTTGTTTCTTCATGTGAGCCATGATTATGGTCACCATGAGTGGCCATCCTTTTCCATCAATCAATTCCACAAGCTATGTTTGACCTGCTTGACTTTTTCTTAACTAAAGCACCACGTGCACTTGTGATTTACTCAACTCAGGCGCGACCAGACAGCATAGAAAAATGTCCAGTGCAGTCCTATCAAAGATATCCACTTCCCCGTTTTACGCGTATTCGAGACTACAAATGCTTCAACTACGGGTAACATTAAGTTTGCCCAGCTTTCGCCATTTCCTGGAAGCAACTCAGGCGGTTACAAACTCAGAGTTTTCATACAAGGTACTTAAGCAGCCCTTAAAGATTCTTATCCTTTCTTAACCGGCTCTCTGCGAGGATAGTTCGTGTGATGTCTGTTTATTGCTTTGAGTAAAGCGGTGGTAGCGTTCCCCTTAGGCTATGCCTCTCAAAACCACGACACAAACTGAGCTTTCTGTGAAACTGTTCATCCAAGCAAAACCTAAATCTAAGGCCGGGAACTATTTGTGACTATTCATCTTCCAGTGGCCCGTACTTATACATATGTTCATAATTTACAACAACGATGACAAATACCAACAACCTAATTATCCGCCTCAAGGTTTAAACCGGGTTTCTTTATATTTGTGTAACTTAGCAGCGATAGTAACCTCATCCACCGAACAGCCTTCTCCCTAGCTTTAGCGATTCATTCCGAATATAAATACCGACAAGACCACTAATCACAGCCTGCAAGTTTTCGGCCTCCTACTCAAGTCCGAACCCAAGGGTGCAAGAGACGGTATGTCCATATTGTCGACGTTCAATCTTAATGCCGTAATTATTTGGCTCTTACCAAGCACATAGGTAACCATCGCATAGCGTCGAGTCTTTAATCCAAGTTGGGGAGGTGCGATGTGCTTTTTGGCCAGTTGTTGGCCCCAAGTTCCCAACGGTCAGCGCCCGAGCTATACGAGTTAGTAAGCTATTCCATATATTTACTAATTTAAGTGAGAAGACTACTGCGAATTTTCGTTGCCTGCTTCTCACTAGCTAGTACTGTTGTCCCCCCAGTATGATCTGCTGATAGAAGGAGCAAATCCACAGTGGGTGGTACAGGGACTCAAGCCATCTTGTTTAAAACAAACGGGGCTAACATGTGCTCTTTGGTTCTCCAAACTTCACATATTTAAAGTGAAGCATTTGTCAATGCATTAGTTCCCATGCAACTTGGAAACCATTTGGGAGACTGTCCGCTCTTAACATTTACTTTGGAGCCTCATTATTATGTCACTACCTTGTGTTCCAGCAATGGTTGCCTTAACTTACTCACAACCTTGGCAGGAAATCCTTTTCCAGAGGAACTGACCGCCTTTGCTGACAGCCACTTTTGTGTGACCACTCTCTAAGTCACCTCGTGCCTGCATCCCGAGATTACGGACTACATCCTATTTCATAAAGAACATTGTGCTTATGTAGGGTCCTTATGAATCACTCTACCGGAACTGAAGCTATGTCACTTGACATCACCCACCATTAAACTGAATGCTTTCGGCATCCCCAGAAATTTTTGGATGTCTATATAGGTCGACTGCGTTTACTATCATTGTTTTCAATTCTGTGTAAATTCAGATAGTCCACAACGTGAGTAATTGAAATTCACTCTATTTAAGAGACCAGGCAAGCACACATTGAGCAATATCTGCTCCATTACCCTCATGCGATGCGATAGCAATTATTTTGAGTTGTTTCGATAGAACCCCCTTCATTTTGATCATGAAGTGACGACATACAAAACAAAGCTACTAGACCTGTCCTAAAAAGTGTGACCCTAACTTTTCATAAAAACTTCAAGCTCGAAAATTGGTAGTGAAACAAGGGTTTTCATAATCTGATTTCATAATCTGGGTTGCTGACATTCCACATTCATAGATAAAAATAAATGAAGTATGAACTTGTGAGCCAGTATAGATCAGTTTTATACCAGAACGCCTAATTAGAAAATAGATGCATCCGCCTAGCGGAAAATATGCTCAATGGTCAAACGTGTTTTCATGAAAATTTTAGCTGCGCAACGAGTGAAAAGGCTACGACCAAAACGTGCTGGTTTTTATTGACTAAAAATCGTTAACAATTTTACTTTTTATACAATGAACCATACTTATTACTCACCTGCACATACTAACGACAATATCAGAACAAAATTCATTTAACCCCAAATGCACGAAATCAAATTCTCGCGTTTTACGCACGCTGAAAGTTAACAAAAGTTAGCGCACAATAACGAATATTGTGTTCAATATATAATGAGGCTGAAGCAGCTGGAATCGGATATGTGGACATCGGGTTTGCCCAGATTCTTGCAGATTAAGAGAAAATGTTTAAGCCCCCTATCTGAAGTGGTGTGTAGCCGCTGTGATACAGATGCCGAGCCTGAGACGCACCCAAAATTTCTCTGAAACCATAGTTCGAAGAGAGCTTTGACACAAAGTTATAGCATTTGATGGTATTTATTCGAACCCTTAAGATCTCCCATGCGGTCGCAGTTTTAGTGAAGGCTGTTTGAAAGCACTCGAGGTCCATCATCGGCGCGGAATTCACATTTTAAAAGTTGCTAGTGGCTTCGCACGGCGTCTCCGCGATGACAGGGAGTTTATGTAAGAGCCTTTTTCTTCACATGTTTTCTTTTGTATTGGACTTGCAAACAATTTCAAGACTGCGTGAACAATAATTCGCCCTCTCTATCGGCGCATCTCAAAGTGAAGCAGCCATTCGTGAACTTTGTAGGAAAAAGTTTTCATTGGTTGCGGTAGGCTTCCCGCCACACAAAACCAAGGAATTCGTCAAAGCTAGTAAGTTTTTTTCTTTTTTCATGATGGTCAGCACACGCTATATCGGGTTCGCGTCAAGGTTTTATCTTCACCGTTATACTGATTCCTTGCCAGTGCCACTGGTTTATGGCAGGACTGGCAGACAGCACAATAAAGTGGTCAGTACTTCTAAGTTCTGGTATAAATTCAGCGGATCTGAGAAGGACTCGTGGACGCTTGTAACACGCTCGGTCGGGAAATTTTAGGGATATGAACCACGGGCAAGCCATCAGACTGGGTAGGGCAATCGCGGTACCGCCATCGCGACGTCGCACTTGGGTTCGTGGACAGCCCTGTACATGAACCTCTTCGGGAGTCAGTTGGGATGGTCATGGTGTTTGGGATTTCCCGGGGAATCGTGACAAATTAGGAGCAGCATAGATCTAGTATATTCTTGGGTCCATCGAAAGCGTACTTTGATCCATTGCTGTCATTCAAACGGGAGAATAAGACAGCCGTGTCTACATTAGGGACTCGAACTTGGAAAAAGTGTCAAAATATCTGCTAGAGAGCACTATGTTATGAGCAGCAGCCAAAGTAGTCACGGTTTCTAGCAACTGCAGTTAGGCGACGCTGCCCGATTTCGAAAACGGTAATTGATATTCAGGTCGATGCGAACGTGTGTGGGTGTGATCATAATGGACCTGCATCAACTAAACTGGGCGCCACTTGCATAGCTTGGAGAGTGCAGGGACAAGAAGTCAAAGAACAACGTGTGATGTTTGGTGAGGATAAGGTGATCTCATAGTGGCACAGTTATAGCTAAAAGAAAAGTGTGGAGGCTATGCAAAAGGGGTTGCCTTTGAGACGCCATACCACGTGCCTTTGACGAGTCGTTGTTAGAATTTTTATCCTGCCATCAATGAATTTTTGGATTCATGAGAGGATTGCCTGGGACATCTGGTACAACCAGGGCAAGCTCAGACCAACCACATAGGCGTCCGACAAATGCTGCCTCCATTTTGTTTTCTCTTTTCTCCATTTTAGAAGGCGGGTGTTGGTTTCAGCATAGAATAGAAATGTCCCTGAAGAGAGGCTATGCAGTTAAAGTGTAAGGAGGCCAACCGTGAGGTCTTTCGCATTGTAGGAGATAGGAGGTGCGGTAGGAGAGGGCACCGTACGGAAAGATTTGGCGGGTGTCAACATAAAAAATTCTGCGTATTTTTAGACCTTCGCACATGTGAGAGTATACGGAGAGCTCTTCAAAATCTTTCATACACAAATCAGTGTCCGTCAGGAGTGTTCACTCCCTCGACTCTTATTTGAATTCGTGATCTATGAGATAATGCGACGAACAATGAAAGGTCTTCAAAACGCCGTCGTCCAAATAGCCTTTCACGAAAACCTTGCCGATCCGGAATACGCAGAGGATATTGTTGTCGTCTTCAAAAATAGGGTCGTGTTTTTGCATCAGCTGAACATAGTCATCTCGTCCTTTGCTATGCACCTTGCATCCACAAAGTGTATGGTCATGCAGTTACTGAACACGCCCCTTTTATTTCGGGGATTGTCATACGAAATTGTGTGTATCAGTCTACATTGCAGGCTGTTTTGTCGTGTGGCTGTGGGACTTGGCCTGTCTCAGCAGCGGAACTAAGACGTCTTCAGGTGTCTGACAAAAGTTTTTCGGCGCCATAGCTCGTGTGAGTTGGTGTCGGCGAGTCTGTAACGGGGCAGTTATCAAGTGAAGTTTCGGTTGTGCAACGGGAATTATACCTGGCAGAGGGGCATGAAGGAGATTACGAAGCGTTTGGGTAATGTCCGTGCTACCCACCTTCCAGCTACCACGGAACCATCTAAACTGTCACAAACAGAACTACATTTGCACACTATTCAAACGAACTGAAACACACTTCAACACTGTAGAATCCAAGGCAAAACAAGAGAAGTGCCTATATAAAATCTTTCAAAGGAACGGTTAACTAAGGGATTTTGTCTGGAGACCTCTGAGAAAAAGCACTTCAACCAACTAGACGACCGGAGCACAAGTAAAACAATCACAATTCTGTATATAAAAAACATTTTGGAGAGGACCTCAAGAATACTATGACAGCACGCCGTAAAAGGCACCCAGGGACCGGCTGACACGTTACGGAGAGCACTATCAAAACCACAGGGGATACTCCATGCGATGAAAAAGACAAATGTAATCTACAAAATCCAATGTGACGCTTGTTGAAACACTACGCGGGACAGACTGCGAGGAAATTATCAACCAGAGTCAATAAACGCAAGCTCGCTCGTCTCTGCACACGAAGATTGGGGAGGACACAGATTTGATTAGAATAACTTCAGTACACTGGACCAGGCAGGAGCAAAGAAAGGACGCCGGTTCAGGGAGGCGCGGCATTTCACTGATGGACGCATTGAGATCGATCCTGAATATCCACCTCTGAGGACAAAGGAAATCCAGAACAACAACTCCCGAAGCCGGACAAGGATTCAAAGAAGAAATCAGTAGAATTAAAACTAATAAAAATAGGAGGTATCCCACCAACCAATCAAACATTTGAAAAGCCGACCACAACGCAAAACAGACCATTAGCGGACCAACCGGAAGGGGCAATAATGGACGGCAATTTCAACAGAACCGTGGCTGTAGAAAACAAGAAATAACAAACCACAACGCAACACAGATTGTGATCGGACCAACCAGAACCCAATTCCGATGATTGGCAATGGCCGCCTGGTCAAATACCAAACGAATCAAATACTTACTGTAGAATTACAGAGCTTTTGCTTTTGTTAGGCTGCATGACATCGCTATCGAGGTGCATAAGTTAAGTGAAGTTAGGGTTTAGTGCTCCTAGTGAGCGGGCTAGACGACAAGGGCCCGCCCATTCATTAGATCTCCGCCACGGCTGCATTCATGGGTGCGTTTTTGCGGCCCTTGGATACTAAGGCTGAAGTCTATGCCACTTGGTCCTACGACTGACAGTTATACATCTCTCTTAGCTTTAACTTTGCTGCACCCAATAGTGGATACGGTTGCCGAATGCCGCCATCAGATCATCGATGTACACACTGAGGTGAAAGATCCATCGTTGTTCGTTGGATTCGGCAATTACATGTAGCGGAGGCCTTATACACGGCTGCGCGGATGGTTACGGGCACGGAAGTAGACGACGTGAGTGGCAATGCGGACATGTAGGCCATCGTTGTCCATTAGATTAGGTTACCATGCCTAGCTGAGACCTCCTAATCAGCGTCGCAGATGGATACGGGCCCATCAGTTACGATAAATATTCGGGATGAGTGACAACGCGCAAAGGTATGAGAATGAAGGCCGTCGTTAGCCATTGGATTAGGTGAGACCTCCTTATAAGCGCCGCAGGTAGACACGGGCCCAGCAGGTACGAGACGAGCGATAACGGCTACCGTCATGCTGACCGACAGTGGATGCCCTCAGTTGCGATCATTATATTTGTGCTTTATGACGTATTCCACCTATGGAGCGTCGTATTCCCAATAGGAACAATATCGTTGTGTTGATAAGTTACTTGAAGTTATCTCGTGATGTTGTGTTATCCGCCGGCGGGTCATGCATACCTGGGAATGGGGACCATTTACAGAGCTGCAGTTGTCTAAAATTTTTATACTTGATGGAAGGTGAGCCCATAGAAAAATTTGTGCCAAGTCTCACTGAATAAGCTTAACTCATTTGTTAAATCTGAAGAGTATAAAGAGAACAAACCTCAATGACCGATTTTCCTGGATGAAATTTGCATTAGAAATTCTGTAGCTGTTATTTCATTCCTAAAGAACACCGTAAAACCCAAAAAATATTCTCAAGTGCGACTTCGTGACTTATCTCTCGTAAGTCGGTAACAAAATGGAAATCTGTGACGGACCGTGACCTTGAAATTTCGCTTATTCAAACTAAACGCCATGAACAACATAGCACCGAAAAGTGCAAACAGATTAGACTAGCTCACCTTAAAGGCCACAACTCGGAAAACCCTATAGGTTCGGAGGAAATAATATGGGTGTGCTTCTAGTGAGCGGCGATAGAGGTGCAGCTGCTAGTGAGCGGGTACGCAACGGATAGCTGCATTTTCGCAAGAAAGGTATACTATTTGGCAATGGTGGTGGCAATGTCTCATGGAAGGACGGAATGCGGTGAGTGGTTGATGAAGATTCCAGCATAGCGAAATTTACCAAGTAAGCTACTGCGATAGTCGCGCGTATTGGGGGTGTGCTCTTCTCGGCGCCCTGCTTATCCTTATCTACAGGCCTAGAAACATAGTTCGAACCAAGCAAACGTTTGAATAGGCTTCAGAATTTGATCTGCCGTATTTTGAACCTCAAAATCCTCCTATACTGCTCCAATAGTAGAATTTGCCCAAACCTACTCAAAGTCTAATTTCAGCACGCAGCCCAATTTTCAGTGGCTGACATAGCTAAACGCGCCCGAAATGTGCCTGCAGAGAAGGGGAATTCCTTAAATGTTTGCTTATTGATAGTTTTTACTTGCATTTCGAAATACATCGAAGGGTATATGACGAACATTCACATC
The DNA here is from genome assembly GCA_003604175.2 of Clonorchis sinensis. NCBI lineage: Eukaryota > Metazoa > Platyhelminthes > Trematoda > Opisthorchiida > Opisthorchiidae > Clonorchis > Clonorchis sinensis. The sequence continues at coordinate 4,541,660 of CM030375.1, read as the reverse complement.
GTTTTTGTCCGGATAACAGCTAAAATCAGCTATTTGTGGTTGTGACTGGTATCCGCCAAGATTTTGCCTTCTTCAGTATGGTGGCTTACTTCTGGTGACGTCTTAGCGGCTTAAGCACAGCCACAAACCCATCTACTTTCATTTTCACGGTCTTCACTCAACTTGAGACTGACTTTTTCCACTGAAGTACGGAATGCTTTCATCCAACGTGTCGACATCCATGGTTAAGTAAGTGAATGCATGGGTTTAGCTCACTGCGAGAGACGATTTGCCAGCGTTTCTCGCGAAGATCCGCAAAAATGACCACGTAATCCTGGGGTTTCCCAACACTCGCCATCCAGAAGCAACAGCTAGCTTTCTGTTTACATTTTCCAGTATCGCCGACGTTGGTGCCACGCATGGCACGTGACATCTTGCATAGATTACTTTAGGGATCATGACCTAATCTAGATAATTATAGTCTATCAAAAGGTTGGCACTCCATACTGATATATTTAAAAGCAGTCCACGCTCCACCGCCTATTGCCGGATAAAAGCTCGCCAACGAAGAACGCGACAGCTTTATTGCAAACAAGTGACTGCAAAAGTTACAGCGGCCTTGCGTCATTTGAAGGGCGCTTTTTTACATTGCTCCAGGGCATCTGATCGGCGTTCAGCAAACATCCGTCAACAACGACCGAAACATGCCAGAACGCTTATCATAGCTGTTGTGTTTATGTGGCGTGCCCGGACACTCCTCGACTTTTGCTGAATCGATTGAGTGATTGGCTAACCTGAACGCTTGCCGGCTCTCATATTAAGATTTTGGTGTAGTATTGGGTTCTCAGTAGGTTTCTGGCATTCTGGGACTCTTTTTAGGAATCTGACCATTGGCACCTCCGCCTTTTTTCGCCATTCGGTGAGGGTCTACTTGAACTAGTTCAACCAGCTATCTGGCACAACGGGTCCAACGTCTCGTTTGTAGCAGTCGATCTGTCTTTAGCGGTACATATGAAGCATCGGTTGTTGGTGCTAGTTTTGAAAGATTGGGAGTTTCGCGCAACAGGTTAGGGTCCGCTCTTGGGATAAAGCATTTTGTCGGCCGTAGCTGATTGATGTGCTGTTTCCATACCGATGTTCTCACCCGGAAGCTACAGATTACCTCACCGAGCTTTTAAGACAACTTCAACGGTTCAGCTTCATTGCCCGGGGCGACAGTTCCTTACAAGCACAATAGTTTCAGACCGGAATTTTGGCTCTCAGCCTGTTGCTTTTGATGCAAGCGAGCCATCCGGCCTATGCCCAGGAGTTTAGGCTCACAAGCAACAAGATATAAAGTGCCACAATCAAGTTGGCCTACAAGCCCCATCTTACAATTGAAACCACCGAGACACAGTACACGTATATCTAGGAGTTGTTCCCGTATAAAGTACACTTTTATTCTTGGTAATACTGTTTCTGAGCTCTCTTTTTTCAAACTATTTTGAAGGGACCACAATTATTTAGCCGTTTCGTTCACCATAAACTAACTCATCTAACGCGATGTAATGAACCTCTGTTTAGATAAATCGCTCCATTTTTAACCCACCGATTGAGAATGTGTTTTTCTCCTTTTGCTGCGCCCATATCACGGGCGCTTATCTGTTGCTTTCCCGTGCCTCTTGACCACCAAACTCTGGTCTATCACACTTCGAATCTGCCCCGTTTCTCTGCCTACATGTCAACTCCCACACGTCGGATCCGGGAGAAACCCCTATAGACCTCATTCTTTCATTAGCACAATTTTTCCTCCTTTATACTTATGTACGCCCCCTCTTTTACTTGGTCCGGATCAACTCGCTGGTTAACTTTTCTACAGCTCGCTCTCATACCTGCAACTCGCACCAGACTAGTTTCCTGTTCTTTCAGAGCCAAACAATCGAAAACAAGGAAGAAAGAGACAGCACCGAAATATGTCTACGTGAACTGCGCCAGCATGTACAATAACTTTCCTGAGCCGTATAACTTGTGAGTAAGGAAGCATCATCAGCTGATTTACTTACTGAGTCTTGGCGTTCTCCAGATGTGCTGGACACCGCAGTTGCCTACAGGCGGCGTTGTTCACGGTCTTGATATTCCCGTGGTCGCATCGACAGATGTGCACCTCCACTCAGGAGTCCTTACTCACAATCTTATCACACGTAGCTCACGCTCGTATACCGGTTCACCATAATCTGGACCGACTTTGCGGAAGTTTTTAGTCTCGTTGACCGCAACCCGCGTTCAACAACATGGGAGATATAGCCTAATCCAGCTTTCAGTGAAGTCTGGCGTGCTTCACTCGCCAGAGCTATTGACCCCGAAGGCTTTGACGCATATTGTATTCACCGGATTCGGCCAAATTTTTCCCATTCTAATTCCACCCCACCTTCTGAAAACGGCCAACTCCAGAGGATAGCACCAGTGCTTCGCCAAACCCGATTGGCTCCGCACGGCATACCGACCGTCACCGAAAACCGAATTCCAAAGATGAACGAGACCGCTGGATTGCTTCGAAGAAAGTGTTGCCTTATATTGAGACCCAGTCTGATATAGGGGATGGTACGTGAATTCCACTGTCCCGTGCCTTGCGCTTCATTGCAGGAATTACTTGGAAGTAAACAACTCACTAAACGTGTTTGGCTGGATGTCACCGTCACTGAAAATTAGGAATAGCCTAATTGCAACAGCATTTTTTTCTTTTCCGTAACTCTGCCCGGGCCCAGACACCCAATAATTTGGCACTCTTCGACACTTTATGGACCGAGAACACGGGTGTGGATTGGACAGCGCATAAAACTGAGGCTGATATGTACTACCTACCGAGCTGGGAACCGGTTCTTGTTGACAAGCCATTCAAGCAGCTGAATGAGCTCGAATTCCCCTAGAGGACATTGAGCTAACTCGAACTTATTTTTCTATTAAGCAAAAATCCGAAAATCGACCAGAACTGCACCGCCGTCACTCTCTACCGGTGCGGGCCAACTGGTCTCCAAACCTTCCAAATTCCACCAAAAGCCCGAAAAAGGTTATTCCAAGACATGTACTCTCGAGCCCTTACATCGAATTACCTCCCTCATCCTCAGTAATAACTTTTGAAATCCACGAACTCCTGTTGCATTTGACGGATGAAGCCCGGGTGTTCTGGTCCAAATGACACCCATCAAACGTGATCTGATGCCCCTGAGCCTCCGTTTCAAATCATCCTCCACTGATCGCTCATGGTAGGGGTCCTATCCACAGCCGGGAAATAGGATATGATTTAACTTACATATAGTGAAAAACAATCTCACCCTTTTCAAATGCAGTCATTCGAGAATTATCGGAAGTCCTTGTTTGCTGCTGGAGAAATTCGACATCATCTCTTTAAGCACCAACATTTAACGACAACCTGTAGCACCCCGACCAAGTTGGCGTCCTATGGTTGTACTCCTAGATGGCCAAAGTAACCCAGTCTTAGTCTGAACGTGAAAGCATGGTTAACTCAAAGGTGGACACAAATCGCATAATTATAGTATTTCAAGGGTATTGACAATACTCTACATAAAATTCACACCGGCTTTTTGGAAAACCTTGAAAGCACTGTCCCTCCTGCTTTTCGGCCAGCTTTTACAGGTATGTGCCAGTGGCTCCATTTCTAACTCCTTCAACGAAATTATTCCATATGCGGCCATCAGAAACAACTTTACGTATGCGTATGCGTGTTCACGTAAGAAGGCGCAATCAAAAGTGCTTGCGTGTAAACACACGGAGGCCCCGATGATTGAATTCCGCGTGAGCTTACCTACACGTTTATCTACCGCCACTTGACCCATGACCCCCACAGCTTTGGAGCACCGGCCTTCATCTTTCAAAACACTGCATTCAATTTCAGAAGCCTTGGCATAAGAATAGTGAAATCATCCTAGGTAAGCTTGCGCAGAGGAAATTTTTGCAAATCTTCGCTTGCCTCTGCTTGTCCCGTATAGGTCGGCTGGGTCAACTTAATCTCCCTCATTCCAAACAAGTGTTCCCCTTCGAAACGGCCTCCTTGGTAAAATTTGGGCAAACGAATCGCTGGGTGCCATTTCTTAACCAAGAGAAACATGCCCGGAATCAATGCTTGGATTCATCCGGTCCCAGCGGAACCTCGCACCGTCGCTTTTCTACATCTTTGTCGCCACAAGCGAGATGACATCCCCAGTCAAATCGGCAAATGACAGCAAACAGAAATAATTACTAGTCATATTACCCAAACGTTATTCCGCATTTACCTGTATGGCCCAACGTTTCACTGCAATTTCCGGTACTCTTTTCCGCAAAGTAGTGATTTGCTGGAACCAGATGACGCGCATTTTAGTACCATAACAGGTACTACTCTACTTTCATCCGTTTGGATTCTCCCGTCGTCCTGGACTTACAATAACCCATCCGGTCTTAATAGATGGAAAACGGTGCAATTCCAGCAAATAACAACCTAGTACCCCATTTTCCATCTTTGATGAACCTATGCAAAATGTCAAGAAAACTGTATAATGGTTTTCTGACATCACACATGTTATTTCAGAAGCATCGGCGCATTCGCGCCTGAAAATTCCCATGGCCGATCAAACTCAGAAAACCTTTCAGTGCCCTGGCAAACGGCAAGGAAATCAACTACAGGAATGGCTTCATTTCGTTTGATTTTCATGGGGCTTTTGGCAACATATCACGCAATGAGGTGAAACCGTGGGCAAGCTTCACATCTGTTCTAGGTGGCTGAATCATTCTATCTTTGGTCATTCTGCGTCCAGTTCTCACTGGGTTTAGCAGGCCTATCTCAACTGTTTTCCCAAGCTTTCAAGTTCTCACGTTTGCTTGGTGCCCTAAAATAGGTTTTAACGACTATATGGCTCTGACGTCTGCTTCCGGTGCCCCCAACATCGAAGTTGCTCTTCAAACCTTGGCAAGCCTGTCTGCACAGTCTTCCTCAGTGACACTGACCTCTCATCTACATAGCTTTCGTCATCCGGTGATTGCCACTCCATAACTGTAGGACGGCATAAACGTCTAAGTACCCGTAGCCCAGTAGGCTAGTTAAACTTTTGACGTAACTCCCCTACCAAATAAATGCTAATTTAGTGCTATACATTACATGACCCGCAAAAATGCGGATTAACTCTGAATGGCAGATATACCCTATACTCAGTGTTTTATTCACTAATGTCCAAAGAGCTGGATTTTCTAAAAGGCTTCCGCTCGTTACGTTATTTTCATAGCACGAGAATTTCGGCATAGACAATACCAGTAGATTAATTTTTGTGAATACAACACAAAATGAACCAACTATTCAGCATTATTCTTCAGCATGGACTTCTGCTCCCTGAAGTGTGAAGAGTTAGTGATGTGTAAACCGTAAGGAATTGTCTTATCTGTGATCTTCAAGCAAAACCGATAACCAGTGACTCACTTTATCCCAAAAGTACACGAAGTGTCCACGCGTTTGCCGCGATTTCGCGGGATATGTAGGAATGAACTAAGTTTATATGCACCACCCGGGAATATCAAATTTCAACGGTAAAATAGCGCACGAATTCAAAATTGTAAACAAATTACCTGGAAATGAAAGATGATTTTGAACGACAAAGAAAAACTTAAATATGGAGAAGATTTTAAGGCGTTCTACGATATTGCCTGCGCATCACAAAATACATACCCCATTCACTCTGTGACCAGTAACTTATGTGAAGGCATATTTGACATTAATATTGACAAAATACGGTGAGCCAAACATTCAGAATGAATTTCATCATTCCAATCAGTTTATGTGATTGGGGCCCAGTTATCCAATCAATTGAGATAAACCGAACGCTTAACCACATTGGGTTTCGTAGTTGTCATGCCTCCCGATCAGGTGAGCACACATCTTGTGATTAGTTTACTTTTTTATTCCGACTACGCTCCAAAAAATTTCACCACCAAAAAGTTTGATCAAAAAACCTTAACTAACCTACTACTAGTGAATGTATGTCGCGTACGTCACGTACACGACGTTGTCCTCGTCCTTGAACAATTTAGCTAAACGCACGATAGACCTCAACACTGCCTGATTAGTTCATCTGTACTTTACCGATTTTCGAACTATTTTCGTTTTTTTGCTTCATGTCTGTTCCCATCAGCGTCGTGCATCGACTAGCCTGTGGCGTTAGTTCATTACCGCCTGTGTGATCTTGTCGCATCTTACACACTCCCAGCCCCATATCAAGTCGGAGGCGAAAACTACTCTTAGAACAACTAAAACAAACTGGGCTGAAAAATAAGTTTTTCTGATGGTGTTGGATACCTCAGTGTTCGGACATACGTCGCGTACTAAGTAGCGAAACTGGCTTGTACGTAAACACACCAAATCGCGCGCAGACTGAATGCTACCACACTTCTTCTTACCATTACCATAAGAGAGTAAGAGTAGTTACATCATGTTGTTCGGAGAGGGCTGAGATTGAGTGTGACAATTAGCGAAATATAGGTGCTGGCTCGGAAGATAGACAGGTCGGGTCTTTTGGTAAGGCAGTACAGATGGCTCAAGAGGATGCTGCTGCTACACCAAGCCAGAGTGGGAATAACCAGGAAAATGTCATTTTTCGGTGTCCTCGAGCCTGAAGATTGCCGCAGACTTGAAGATTGTCAGTCTACCGAAATGCTGCCTCGCGGAGTTTCGGCGTTAGTTCATATTTGGCGGTTATTAACAAAACTGCGGGGACTGAGTTAGAAATGTAAACGCCATCTAACGGTTTGACTGAGCAACAAGTTCTGTAGAGATTCAACATGGTTTACACTAACTTAAATTCGCGTGAGAAATTTTTAGTGGAAAAAAGTACTTATGAGTAAAATGATTCCATGTCCATGGATGAGGAGGTTTTGTGATGAGGTTCGCAGTGATTATAAACCTCGTGGAGTGGTGCGATGATCACCTGCTATCCATGGAGTTTTGGACGATTTAACGCTCCGCGCTGGCCAAACGAGATTGTTTAAACGTCTACTCCCATATAGTCCATGTCGTTATGACTGGCATTGCTCATGGTCAGTTTGCATAAAACAACACCTTTCGTAGGTAAATGTAATAGTGTGCCCCTCAGTTCATGTCTAAAGTCGGAGCTGAAAAGTATTTATCGTAAGGTATTAGCTACGTATAAAGCAAATTTTCCAAGCTTGTCAACGTAGCGCGATGTATAATCCGGGGCGCATACGGTTCAAATACCAACATGCGTAGTGCGAGTGACGTGAGCGCATAGATGAGATTCCACAGTTCTGTTCATTTGAGCCAAAACAAACTACCTTTTAACACCGAATCCAGTGCCCTTGTGAGCACGGATAGTTGACGCAATATGAAATGACTTTACTTGTCACTTAAAACCCGTGACCAAATTTGACTCCAAAACCGCAAGCAGCTTCATTGCCAGAGGTTGCACAATCTAATGATGGGCATAACAAGAAAGAGCATTACAAGAACTACGAGGCCCGAAACAGTCATACCAAAACCCATGCATGCCACCGTGGGGTAAAACAAATCCTTTTTAAGACACCACGTCTATCAATTACTAGCAGACCGACTACTTTAATTGTTAGGTTCGATGCTGACAAGAGCGGCTATCCAATAAAGGTCATTACTCAGGTCTGCGTGGAAGAAAAAGTAATATCAATCACTAAAAAGTGTATTTTATGTGATTGGAACAAAAATGAGGAAGCAGAAGTTAGGTAGCAGCCGAATCAAAGAAAGAGAAGTGAAACAACCCCACGGATCAGTTGACATCATTTTGACGTGAATAAGAGTTTGGAAATCGTAAAGTAGGGCTATGTGTAAAATAACACATGGATGTGAAAGAAAATTCTAGGGGCAAATATAGCGATGAGAGCATCAGAAGATGGAAACACAAAATACATGCTTCACAAATCGAAAGTAGCACAACACACCCTCCCTATGCCTTAGCAAGACAGAATTGTTTTAGTGAGCAGGATTGTTGCTCATATTTTTTTTCGGCGGTGAGTTTTATTTTCTTGAGACCGGAGCCACTGTTAATCTCATTTCAATCCTCCTGAGTATAGGTTAAAAACCCTCTGAAAAATTTCAATAAACTCAATTTACCTAACGATTGCCTAAGCATTCTCTTTCCTGGCTCGCGATCTTGCGGGAATACTATTCAACTGTTACGAAAGCTCATACATCTTCGTTCTGACCAAGTTAAGCAATGATGTGGTTACCTCTGGCCTTATAAGGTCTGATCCTATAAGTTGAAGTATCCCCCTCATTTAAGAAAACTCAGGATTGTTATTTAGATGGATGTACTAGCTTAGACTTTGATGATAAAGACAGTATCTTACCAACTTGTTTCTTGCGGGACACCTAGAGACAGGAGATCCCTAAATATTTATTGAAAATAAAGTCTAAAGCACTGTTTGCCTTCAACACTCACCACTGTCACTTAGGTCGTTTATTAATTGATCTTGCGTCCACTGATACAGTAACTCTCCGTTACCTTCAAAATACCACGTTTAGTCTGTAACTGTGTAGGGTGCTGTTTTATAAGTTACTCAGTCAAAATAGGATTTTACAAGACTACTAAGACATTTACCTATCTGGTTGTCTTTATCAACGCTTTACGAGATGTAGTATCTTCTTAATGCTGAGCGTTTGGTGGGAACATGAGGACCTCAGGGTTGATCACCGGCGATAAAAACCGGCTATTTAACGTTTAACAACCTTTCTTTTAATGTAACAGAACTAATTATGGCAACTGAAGCTATGTAAATTACGGACCTTTGGTGATTAAAACAAATGTTGCACTGATTCCAGTATTGACATATCATGAAGAACGATCGAAATAACTTTGTGCAAGTTTTATGCAAACATAAGATGCACTTACGATGAGAGTCCCAAACCTTCCATCTCATTGCAGCGTACAAAAATATCCGTGTTGACAACAAGTAACAGTAGTAAGTGAAACACACTACTGGAATATTGGAAATTATATTATGGACACTGTGTACCGGTGAGATGGCTTCTGAGTTGAATACCCCAAATCAATTGTCAAGACAAGCAAAAAGGTGACCTATGGTCTAAATAGTAGAAACCGAATAGAGAGAAACATACACACTTATAAACACGAAAGCACTAAAACGGGCCAACAAACAAACATACTGATGATAAAAGACGTTATCAACATACTAGTCAACAAAGGAGTGGTTGAACTAGGTGCTTCATGCAGCAAAATATTTTGAATTTAGGATATCTAGTAAATCTGACAAAGCACAGACTAAATAGGTCTGTGTTAACCGGGGGGAATAGTCAGTAAACTTCATTGTTTTTTAAACATGATGTTTGTGTTGTCTACCAAACGGTGGTGGTTGGCACCGCTGCAATAATTACACGCGGGTTGTAGCTGCCCCCGCAACTGCCCTTGATGCTTAGCTGATTAAACTAAAAGTGGAGGTGGCGATGAAAATGACGACAATGAGGTTGAGTATCCTGATACCGAATTATTGGTCTTCTGTAACCTGTTGAATGCAGGCGCACTGTTAGGTACCGGGCGGTCGGCATCAATAACCTCGGGGAGGAGACGGTTCTAATATTAGTCAATATAACTTTTCAGTGGAGGAAAGATTTTTTCAGTGGTAAGCCTGGCTTCAACGCTGCTAGGACCCAGAAAACTTAAGTGTTCCAACATGGGAGTCGAACGTTGATGTAATTCAACCGCACAAGTTAAACGGATGGCAAGCATCCTCAGCAGCTCAGACGAGAGCGCTTTTTTCCGATAAGCAAGAGGTTGGTGGCTAAAATCCCCTTCCAATAGTAACCATTTCCTTATGATTCGTTGAGCTGCACTTTATCCTTCCAAATCTTTTACCAAACAGTCATTTTTCTTCTAATATTAGCCGTGACTCGACGGTTCCAGCCAAAAGCGTTTGTGTGAAGAAACCGCTTTCCAGCGGACGGTGTACAATGAACTCAGTATTTCTACAGTTGGTATTAGTATGAATTTGAACATTATGCTACAGTATCTACATGAACAACCATTTTAAATATCCAGCCCTTCGTAATCTTGCAAAACTTGGCTGTCGCAGAATGATGGCCAATGTTGGGGAAAAATTTGAATACGTTCATTCTAAAATCCCAAGTAAATAAGTATACAATACCGAAGGCATTTTTAGACATTTTATGCATTGGTTTGATTGCAATGCGGTTGATCACATAAATTTTGCCATATTTGAGTCTCACTTTTGAGGTCCAATTAACACCGCTGTACTAAAATCAGTGAACGATGTTGTTAAAGAGGGTTTTGCCAGTTATACTTGAGTTTTATGCTGGTAATTATGTTTAAATTTGTCTGCCTCGTTGAAAACTTTCAAGTTCCATGAATGTCCTAATGATGCGTTTTTAGAATGCCCAGTGACCAAACCTCGCCGGCCGGCTCCAGCCTGGCTATCAAACTCCAAAATCCTGCGATCCATCTGCCAAGCAGTTGCTTCTTCTTTACAGATCACAGCTGCTCTAGTGTTCCTGGAATTAAAGAACATCCCATTAATCCAGGCAGACGTGAACTGTCTCTGCAAAGTAAGTTGGAATGTTTCTCATTGATCGTTCATTTTTTGAGATGTTCTGTTGGTATATGATACTTAGTATAGTCACTAAGAGATAGAAACACTGCTAAGTAAATCGTCCAAAATTTACAGTACAGAATAAATGGGCGCTAGAATGACCATGGTACTAGCCGTTCAAACTAGGAACAACCAGCCTCACGCGACTTCGAGTAACTAAGTTATCCTGTTAAGAGGTTTTCGGAAAATAACATATTTGAACAGATTTTGTATATTTTTCTGGGTAACGGTTGATGAGTTTAGTTGCTTTGAACTGCCCTTACCATACATTTTTACGCAAAAGCTTGCCCCCGGAACAAGCAACCAGAGACTAAATCGCAATTAAGAATTGGTATTCAGCCGTTCAGTACATAATCAACTAAAGAAGATCGCACGTTTGAGCGTACCATTAGTAATTGGAGCACGCCACAAGGTTGTGGAAAGTACTTCGTTGACAACGCCATATTGTCATCCCTGGCTTTTAGCTAGGCAATAACGAAGGAGCTAGTCACAAATACACTAACTTAAGAAGTTTCCAAATAATAGGGAGTCTACAGAAACTTTAGGGTCATATTTCTATTGAGACTAGCAACTACTCTATAGGAAGCTTTTCCGGACATTTACTGACTTCCGATCAGAACGAAGCAGATGCAGTGATTGTCTAAATGTGCTCGGTACGTTGTGGAACCCCATGCAGCTGATCCTCAAGGCATGCTACTGACGCAGTATGCTGTGGGTCTTTGGCAGTGTCCGGGATGTGTCGAATTTATTCTTAATCCAAAGTACACGGAATTCCTCAGCAATGACGTACACTTTCTTTAATGTAAGCTTGAATTGCGCAGTGGGTTCTCATCGTTTTTTTGAAATTATTGTTTTTTTTCAGTAGCACGCATCTGTCCGTTTATGGTAAAAACCCTAAATCTGGCGTGGTTATCGTCTCCTCTCATTTATGAATGGGAAGCCCAAGTGCTAAAAATGCGAATGAAAGGTCAAACATGCGTTCGCACAGCTTTCGTCTGAAATTTTTTCCTTTCTTCTAGCGCAGCTGTTTTGGTTAATGCACACGAGTGAGGGAAAAAAATCAACTCAAGCTTGAGTCTTGGCCCTCATCTTTGAAGACCAAAGTGAAGCACAAGCCCTGTTGAGTAGACTGATCACTATAGTACTATCTTTTGGCATGCACCCTGTACCCTCAGTGTGCCAAGTCATGTTTTAGAACGTGCTGTCTCCGGACATATCCCTTAAAATTCAAGGAGAATCACTGGAGATTGTGGAAAATTTTACATACCTCGGTAGTTGTATTGGCTCTGACGGAAGTGTATCCGGTGAAGTCAGTGCAAGAATCTCAAAGGCTCGAATCACGTTTGCTAATTTGCGTCACTTGCGGCGTCAAAAAGGAATCTCACTAGATCTTAAGGGTTGTGTGTACCAGGCTACAGTAAGGGCTGTGTTGTTGTATGGGTGGGAGACATGGCCTCTGCGAACAGATGATATGAGGCTTCTCCAGGTCTTCGACGACCGATGCCTCAGAAGCCTGGCTGGTTTTGGATGGCGTCAGCGTGTTAGTCACGAGGTGATTAGAAAACGGGTATTTGGTTGTGCTGCAGGTACATATACCGAAACACCAACTACCGAGACGCCTAAACGACAAAACGTTTTCACACATTACAGATATGATGGTTTAGCCCAACAATCAGTATATGTACTGGCTGTGTCGATCGCTCAATCTACATGTTAGGACATCCTGGGACGGGTACTGTCACGAATGAGTGAATCTTGCCGCTCGACTTTTAGAAAGAGAAACGGTTGTGGGTCGCCCGAAGGACTAGGCTTGAGCTTCCGAGCTGAATAACTTATATTTGGCATGGAAATGTCCAAGCAACTGAGTACTCGGTCAACCGCCGGAGTCAGTTGGCAACATTTTCGAGCACTTACTTGTCACCGTTTCGAACTCATTTGCATTTGGTTCTTTCATTATTTTGTGTAGGTTTTGACCCTGTAGTCGAGATAAACTAAATCCACTGTTGTTCCATGATGATTTATTTCACGGATCAATTATTTCAGATGTGCTACCACTTTCCCGGGCTAATTTGAAAGATTCGACAAACAAGCGTTTTCCCTGATAGCTCGATCACTCTCATCCCAAAAAGCCGCTTTGGTTTTCCCGCAGGAGTAAAATGCATGCTGTTATCAGAGCATCTTGACAGTTTAAGGACTGCCTGCGGAAGACCGGGTGATATGTCTGACTGCTCCTTGACGAATCATGGAAAAAAGTGTACAAAGTCTGTTGGTGGACAAGCTACACTCGACCAGTTCATTTACCGCGATTTGCTCCTGATGCTCCACTTGGATATACCAGATATTGCATGTGGGTTACAAAATCAGCCCATGAAAATCTTCTCGCTTAAAAATTTTGTAGGGCGACTTAGAAAGTCACAGTCCTCATCAGAAGCTGACTGTGCTACAGCAAACACAACCCTGTATATATAACCCTCTCTGAAGTCAGGTTTAGTCTGTTGCGAGCGAATACAAAGCGGAACTAAGGCATTTGATTTAGTAATTTAAAGTCATTATGGTTGTTGGGTCCTGTGTACATGAAAGTTTTCAGTCTACAATTTTAACTGAGAGTTGCCCTTTTAAATTGTCGTAGCATCGTTTTATTTGATAGCTACTACGCCACCCGAAGGGAGGAAGGTGGCTGAGATACTGGCAGGTTGTCGAAACGCAGGAAGGAGCAATTGAGATACCGAGACTGGGCTCGAATCACATAGCTTCCGGTTAGTAGGTCCTCGCCTGTCCCAATGAACTTTCTCGAGCTCATTTGTCATATTTAATCTTCCAAGTGTCGTGTGAAGGGTAAACTGGAAATGTATTTTATGTCACCACGTACATGCAAACACTATGTATGATATGTTGTACAATGCGTGGCTCAATATTTGATCAATATTCACAAGAGCTGTATTCCCAATATTTTCTCTTATACTTAAATGACCATGTTTTAATGGACAGACGCAATACTCCATGTCGTTTTGTTTCAGGGCATTGCCAACAACCGAACACTTCGACATCTTTCTTTCAGCGGCTGCCCAATAGGTGACGCAGGCATTGCAGGTACGTTACACTCGACATGACTTACTCGAACTGGTTCGCGATACTTGTGCACAATTATGCGTTCCGACAAAGCATTATAAAATTTAACTACTTAAATCCAACTAGTAGCGAACATTTACCAGGCAATGTAGCCCCCAACCATAACACTGGTGTGTTAGTAACCATACACATTTTCCGGAACAGCTGTATTCGGTGAACTTACCTTGAATTCTCCTTTCACCACTGTTTCCGTCGAAGTAACAGAATTGGGTACTAAGTGTTGGTACAGGTGAATTCTGCCTTTTCACGGGCTGCTTAGGTATTTAAGTTGCACTTTTTGCGTCGAGATAGATTTACTGGCAGAAATATTGGTATAGAGGAAAACGGCTGTGAGATGTCGTAAATCTACGCAGGAAAATACTTTTTTAAAGCGGGGATTTTTCGCAATTAAACTGACGGCTTGAAGAAAATTGATAATGACGAATCTGGCTGCTATAAATAGTGGCTGGTGACACAGTTAGAGACCACAAAATGATTGAACTGTTTGATTGTTGGTCTGTTCGCCGAGCTTGGCAGTTGGATTGCAAACGTTTCATCACCAATCGAGGTGACATCATCAGTGCGGGGTTGAGTGGGTCTGTTGTTGCAGGGTTCGTCGCTACCTTGACACTCGCCTAAATGGAACAGAAGACCAACCAGCTCACTAGAAATAGCGTATAATAACACAGTATCTAACAGGATGTTTCATCCAATGACGGTATGTAAATACATTGAACATCCCGCAATACGTCTTCCTGTTGGATTACTGAAATGGATATGGCATTACTTCTCCAGCCCTTAGAGTTAAGAGCACCCTTATTAAAACAACATCAGTAGCTTCGTCTGAAATACAGTCATCGGTTTGCCAGTGAAGATTGACTGGATCAGCTGATCATATCCTAGAGACCAACTACTGAGGATTGCTTTAGACAACGTGACGAAATTTCCAATGGATTAGACAGGGGTCAGCTAGACTCAAGTCTTATGAGGGTTCTATTGTTAAACAACTGCCTTTATTTGACCTCTTTAGTTGGTAGTTGAACTTCTGTGCGATTATTGGAACGTCTACTTATCAAATCTGCAGGAAACCCCATATTCAACTTGGTGGTGTTTTTTCGATGACGACTGTCAGGACTTAGTTACTAAAAGTCAGTATTAGAAAACCCAACAAATCTCGAGTGACCCTCTCAATCTTAAGAAGCTATCTGCCCCGACAAAAACATTCATGACAAAGCAGGTTTCATGCTTTTATTGAAAGATACACGAGAAATGAGGGTAGGGCGATAGAGTTAATTTTTCCTGACAGGACACATTACTCGCGGGGATGCTGAGTAGTGTGTTTTGTAGAGAGAACTTACTGCGGTATCTCGAACATGTACATTACCCCCACTGGAAGTATATCATAAACGAGGGATTCAGATGACAACGTTAGCGCCAGCGTAATCTGAAAATAAATTTATGTTGTCACAAGAACAGTGTTTTAGAACTTACTGGTCAATATGCTGCAAATGTTGCTTTAACGATAGGTCTGTCATAGACCAGATGTAAATGATCCACCAGTACTCTTCCCCATATAACCCTTTACTTACAAAATTCGTGATGATTGAATGTCGATATGTTCAGCAACGTTAACATAAACCGGGACATTTTACACATCCCTTCCTATATGAAACTGCACTGGGAAACGCATAACGTGGGGACACAATGATTACGCCTAGATTTTTTCAGCATTTAGGTACTTAAAACCGCTTATTCACAGTAAATCAGTCGTGAAGTAGTTGTTGTGTGCATACCACAGATTCCGACTTTATCAAACACTGTAAATAAACGTGTCCGATATATATACCGGTCAGCTTCGGAGAATCAATAGTCATCTGTTAAATTCGATCACATATTCACGAAGTTTTCCGGTAATGTAAAAAAATGTACCTAACCAAACCAAGGGACATTCACATCGAAGTGAACACGGTCAGGTTGCATCCAGTAAGAAGGAACTTACACAAAGTATGCGCTTTCAGTGTAAACAGTTTCGGGGCTAGACGAGTGTAAAAATAGGTAGACGTGCACCAAAAATTAGTATACAGATAGATTCACTATCACTTAATAAGGGTTTCGAACATAGAGGCTACCGAACAACTAGGTACGTCAAGTGAACCACAGCGGCTCGACTATCACGCATCAAATCCGGTGATAGCGATATCATCCCGGAAGCAAGTTTTAGCAGATAACCACGCGGGGATAACTAAGTACGCTAGTTTCCACAGTTCTTGTGTTAAGATAACTGCGGTGGTACTCTATTTTCAGCCGTTATGAGTAGTTTCGTCCCGAAAGTTGAGGTTACGAATTAAGTGTGTTGTTTAATGGCAATCAGTGCCACAGACGAACAAGGTGGTTTTGTTTTAACAACTGGCCTATCCACAGTTTAAGCCCGTTTTCGTTTGGCTCCTAGTGTCGAAGTGCACTGACTGATGCCCTCACCGAATGAATAGATCTACAGGTGATTTGCGCTGAGCCGCATCTGAAACAAGCTAAACGATGTTTACCCATCCTGGACCTAAAGGAATAAGGCGCGAACTAAACAGGTGGGACGGTTAAAAAACCTTCAGCGTGTGCAGCTGATAGTCCGTACTTTTCATATCATGTACGGATAACTGCGGAAATCCGCACTGTACGTGGGATATAGCTCAGTGTTCCGCAGCGCGCCTAGCACCCATTCAGAGCACACAGATATGGCTTGCTGTTGTTACCAATCGTCATTTGGTTCTGTACGATGATGCTCAACGAAAGATACTTTCAGCTCTGTTGCAAGCTGAGCTGTTTAGAATATTCTAGAGTAAGGCAGGCTACTTGCAAATCGAAACGGTGAAACTTAGTTACAGAACCCAACATAATCTACCACCACTAAGCCGGTGATTTGATTTTCCGAAAATTCAAGTGCAGATTCCACTCAGGTAACATATTATCCTAAACAATATTCGGTGGAAATCAGAGACGGGAACACAAATAGGGACGTAAAGAAGTACTCGGTCACTCCAAAGGTTCGGGAGCTTAGTAACTTCACATGGTTGACTAGTCAACGTTCAGTCAGAAAGTGAAAGTTTCCAGGCTCAAATTCTCTTCGGGGCTAGTGAGATGCACAACGCTTCTCGACTTTATAACAAGGACTGGCTTTAATTACAGGATAAAATTTCAAAAGACACCAAAATATTATTCAGCTTCAAGTGCAAGAGTCTGTAACCTGCCTGAAGTGAATCACACATTCATTTGTCCCATTTTGAGGGACAAGCCAGTTAGACATTTCGGAATTTTTTTTCAACAGCCTCCTAAAACAGCGATGAACAGCGTTTGGACGGAAAATCTCTTTTGTATAGAAGCAACCGTTTTCTCATTTTTGGGGACATTCTTTACAGTCTGGTTGAACGTGTCCAAACACAGGCTAAAAGTTAGTTTCGTGACATTATGGTTCGAGGAGAAAAGCTGTGGGAATTCCATGGATTTTCTCATAGGTTCATGCTCCCAGTGTCCCAGTCGAGTAATGTTGCAAGTTTTTCTGAATTTTTGGTAGCAAAAGGCAAAGGCGGTTTTTGATTGGGTTACAGCAACCATATTGGTTTTGCAAATTTCTGTAATCCAGGTTGATCTCCTCATCACTCAAGTGAAAACTTACCCATGTACATCGAATAGGCCGGTTAACTTTCCTCATTGCAACCATTTAAGTGCAATGGACAGATGAGTAGGAAGGAGTGTTCATCGCTTATCTCTTGATGAATGGGAGGCGTGGGAGCTTCAATACACACGCGTAGTTACAAGATGAATGACCTGTTTTGGTGACAGATAAAACGGATATTGATGACTGTTTTCACGTTGTGTTTGTTCACTACTCAGGCTTACGACTAATGGAGGTGGATCCAAATGTATCCTGACAGTCAGAACGCGGCTGTCAATGCACGAATCCAACTTACATCCTTATTGTTTATTTGCACTGATAAAAAGAACAGTTTCCGTGGTACAAGGACAACAGACTAACACTAAATTCTATCTTACTTGAGGCCGACCATT
Source organism: Clonorchis sinensis (assembly GCA_003604175.2). Classification (NCBI taxonomy): domain Eukaryota; kingdom Metazoa; phylum Platyhelminthes; class Trematoda; order Opisthorchiida; family Opisthorchiidae; genus Clonorchis; species Clonorchis sinensis. The sequence continues at coordinate 4,523,885 of CM030375.1, read as the reverse complement.
TTAGTTTGAATAAGTTCAATGGGGCCAGAAATTTCCTAATTTCTTTGTTATTTGATACTCAGTTCTTCTCGGAATGGTAGTTATTGCAGCAAATAAGCCTACCAGATAAAAAGGACTTTATTTAGACCAAATCATTTTTGAAGTTCTCTTCTGAAAATTGCCTTGACGTTAACGGGAGATTCAGTTGAATCTCAGCTGAATCTCTCGTTTAGCGCATTCTTCAGCAGAATCCGATGCATGGAGATCGCCTCATGTTTCACTTGAATGACATTCCAAATATCACAATATATTTTCTCTCGACGGAATACACTGCTCCTAAGGTTGTTGAAAACTCCGACAGCCCATGACCGGTTTAGCCCTTTTTCGGACGCATCACTTGGACACAGTCCCTGGTTTTCTGTTAGCCTTCTCTAGTTGGAGAAAAGATAAGGGTTTTCAGCAACCATGTGAGTAGTTTGTTCCTTTAAGTCACCATCATGTTTTCACACGTCAGAGTTTATCGTAGGACGCAAACACTAAATGAGTATTTATGTAGATATATTTCCTCTGTGTGGGTTTTATAATCAAAGGAGATTTATATGGCCGCACCCTACCTGGTTTACGGAAGTGAATATGGTAACGAAAAGTCTGTGTAATATCGAAAAGACCCACCTTCCACGATGAAACCTCTTCTTTTGACTGAGCATGTTGTAAGATATGACTCACAATCGACTTCGGTCACCTTCTCCTTCTCAACTTCTATCCAGACTGCATGCGTGTGTGCATGGGATGCCTGTAACATTGTAGCAATCGTACCTTCCGCTGTCCTCGTTTACTATTTGTGCCCGCCGCAAAGATTACAAAGGAATTAGGGCTGTGCGGGATTGAAGTGTTTGTGTTCAACAGTGGTGTACTGTCGACAATGCTCGTACTATAGACTGAAACATGGCAAATTTGAACAGTCATTGTTTGAACTGGCTTACTGACCCCATCAAAATCCAGACTTGTAAGTTCGTGGATTCCGGCTGTCGGGGCCTGATCACACATTACGAGTGTTGTTCTAATAATCGAACAGCCAAACGTGGCCCGGTCACAGGCCACAGGTGATGACTGTCCCATTCATCTTACCTGGGATTGCCATGCAAGACAGGAGACTTGACTGTGAGAGTATTTGCACTCGAATAAGGCCTTTCTCTATGTGAAATAGTAGTTTTAGCGTCCACTTTGGATGTAACTAGTGGACACGAAATGGTCATTCTTTGCCAGTCAGGACTTTTATTGAGGCGACAACAGAGGATTGATTGGGAAAATGTAATGACGAAGGTGCGGTGCTGAGTTATAATTTTGTGGTGAACTAACTAGCCAAGCTTGTGCAGCGATGAAACTCCATTATTGAGTTCGCCTTCGTGAACCGCATCAAGAACGCTGCTACATATCCTCTATCGTGATGAGTTTTTGTTTGAAACTGCATGAAAGCAACCAAACGTACAAACCAAACCATATTATATAGTGCCAGTCTTTTCATAACCAAGCTTATACTTTACGCAATGCATTGTTTTGCTGATATTGATAGCTGATGGGCACCCCAGAATTAGGAGCATATTTATTCTGGGGATAAACTGGTATCTTATGTAGGATTTTATGTTCTACCATAATGTCATACCAACGTGTGTCTGACATGGTTTTGCAGCAATGAACTAGCTGAGGAAGACTACCTCGTGTGTCCCGGATTTATGTTGATCATCTTTCTACATTGACACTGTATAGCTTGTCTTTGGCTACTGATATGCTGGACTTCGGCCCGAAAGAAAAACAGGGAGCTACCTTTGTGCAGCATATTTGCAAACGGGGGATTCAACCGAGTGATCATTTGACTAAATACAATCCAACGAAATTCCAGCTGGTTCCCTGATTTGTGATATTCTTCAAATGAATGTTCTGCAAAAATATCGTCTCATTCACTCATTTAGGATGATATACGAAATATCCAAATTGGTGCGCTTATGTGCGTGTTTTGCGAACTTCGTATAATTTGGGTTCGAGTGGTATATGAAGCTAACGGAAACTTCGGAACTGCGGTTACCTGATGAGCACGAAGAAGGGAAAAACTAGTCACGCTTTATTGAAAGGTTCTCATCAAAATTATGAGTAGTGTTTTACATCTGCACGATTTACCTGCATGTCGTGCCAACTGAAACACAAGGCAGCTTGATGAAGAATATGATAAGCTAGAGATTCACCTGGTATTCAGTTGAGCCATCCTGTAAAACGCACTGTGTGCAAATGAGTATATTCTGCAAATTTCTTTCAATTGGGCTTATATAAAAAATGAATTTAATGGAAACTTGGGACATCCGCCTACTTGATGAACCTGGAGAAGGACGAAACCGGTGGTCTGTCGAATACTGATATTATTTCTTTAAGTGTTCTGTTCTTTCAGTCACCCAGAACAACTCTGTGGTGTTTCACATTCCTCATGTTTTCGGCGAAATAGACCGAAAGAGCTTAACGTAGGCAACTTCAACGAAGATTAGTGAGCTGATGAGGAACTTCTCTTTCGTTCAGGGTGAAGTTTAGCTGGCCAGGTGCGGAGCAGATCAAGAATCTGATCTGCGCTCGACATAAGAGGTTTAATGTTTGTTACTGCGTGAGAGGTTTGGCTTCTAATGCCGTCCGAGCAAGAACGCCAATATAATGGCACGCATCACTTTGCACAGAACTCTGTATTGTCAGTTTGATTGATCGTTACAGAAGGTGATTAACAATGGGGTTTTGGAAGTTCAGAGGACAACGCAGGCCAATTACGGCTAATTTGTAGATATTCGTGGATGTATTTTGCGCACGTTGAGCGCAGTCGACTACAGAAAGAGCTTCGCTTTATTAATTCAGATTACTTGAGGCAGAGGAACAGCGCCGACTGACTTCGAATTACGCTTACAAAACACTTTTAGCCTTCCCCTAAGACTCATGTTCAAGAACAGTCTCTAGGATATAACTAGGACTGAATTCGCTCAGTGCTAAAATCGTTCTTTGCAATTTCAGCACTGGCATTTACAATGACGGTTTTCGAGCAGTTTGTCCGAGACTATTTTGGCAATCATTTCATCCACCCTCTTTCAATTCGCTCGGTATCCCCCCATAAAGAGCATACTTTACAGGGCTTTGAGACAAGATAATCATGATATTATATATCTCTTACACTGCCGGCTGACAGTTCATGATAGAATGGTATGGTGTTGACCTACTTACCAGTAGATCATACGTTGCAGTCGCCTCATAAGTAAACCGAAACAACCGTCTTGGCTTTTCTACATAGACAGTCTGAGCTTGCGGGGAGAGACCCTTGTCGAACCAAGGTCATCCCAGATGATGCTATAACAACAGCTCTCATGAGTGCTTGGGATACGGTGAAACCCTCTACAACGTGCTATGCTAAACCAATCATGTATTATAAGGGAAAACTGTTCGTCCGTTGCGGCAGAATTCTCATGTTGCACTAAATAACGGTTTTCCAGCTTTTTTAGCCGTAGTCTAATTATCAACATTTTGGAGGTTTGGATTAAATGCTGACTGCCTCTCGGTAAGATTTAAGTTACTTGGCTGTAGCACCGTACGCACCGGAGTTTGCTTCAAAGAGACCGGAGAGCACCAGGATTGTGCAGTATGAAAACGGTATTAGCGATAATACTTTCTTGTTCTTATTGCTGAAAAATATAGATAAGATATGCCTTTGAAGCGCTTTTTATAAACCAACAATCTTGCATGTCGTGGTATTGTAGAGTGACAAATGGGCATCACAAAGCATCTGGAATCCTTACGCAGAGTTTTACCGTTGACCTTTGGCTTGATCGAAAAAATTCGATTGCACTGATCCTTGGCTGTGTCGGTATAAGGTAGTCAATGAAAAGAGACTAGTTAGCGAGGTACACTAATATGCATACCAAATGGGTTTTGACGGGAGACTAACCTGGAAACCAGCTGAATCTCTCGTTTATGATGTTTTTATGCAACTGAATGTGCTGCACCAGGCCGCCTCATGTTTCATTTGGTACGATATTCGAGATATCGCGATACATGTATGGACATAACACATTACTCATAAGGCTGTTGAAAACTGTTGGACAGCCCATGGCCGGTTTTGCCTTTCTTGGGTTAGTTCATCAGACAGTGTGATTCGACATCTTTCCGTTCATCATTACATTTAAGTTCATCCGGTAAATTTGAATGAGCGCCTTACGCCCAGCGCCTCACGCCACCAGGGTTGTTGTTAGAAGTGCTGGATAAGGTAATCAAGGTGAGTGTTTTCCATGCAGAGATGCCCCGCGAGAGGAGAAGCCGACTGCTAATTCGTATAATTCATACTCGTATAATTCATATAATATCAAACCCAACCCAAATAATAGAAATCGCCGTTCGTTTAACCGTCCGGGTCCAGACGGTCAATAACCATGGTTTTTCACCTAGTATTTACTCAAGATATTTAGCCTCTACTAGAGCGTCTTAAGGTATCTAAGTGATCTCCGTGCTGTGCTTAATCTATCCGACAGCACATTTCCCACCTGCGCTGCCCGAAAATGTCTGGAGATTGGGCCTTGCTTGGTAAGCAAAGGTTTCATTCTTTCCTGAACGCCAACCATATCTCTATCACTTTAGATTACCTTATATAACAACAGGTGCGGATCAGTAGAACTGGCTGCCCTTCATATAGGATCACCCATAAAAATAGTGTGATTTTATGTTCTTTTTTCCAAAAATTTTGTTTAGAAATCTGTCGAGCCCTCCGTCACGCTCCTGATCTTGCGACGGTGAATATTTCCGGTTGTCAGATTACTCAGATCGGGGCAGCTCACATTGCAGAACTGATAAAAGTAAGTTTCTGCCACTTGTTCACATGTTTTTGGCCCTCGTAAACAGACTGGTTTGTTCGGTTGCAATGGTATGTTTGTATGTACGCCGGTAGTATCCTAAAGACTTTAGCCCATGTTCTCCGAAATTACTGGTGATTACTTGTGGCCTTTGAAGTTACCCCCTTGCATGGATTTCAGATTATCGCATTGACAATGGAACGTAGCTTTGTGGTTATAGGTATTACCTTAAGGAATCCACTCTAAGTACTACAAGAGTTTCAGTATGATACTCCAAAGCAATATGTGGATAACATCTTTGTGATGTTTAAACGAACCAGCTTATGGCAGGCCAGTTTACCACCGAGATTACTTGATTAATGGAAAAATTTCATTCCGAGGCACGAAACTCTCAAAAAGAAAGTGATCCGAAGTTTTCAGCTTCAGCCAACAAGTGCAGTACCGCTTTTAGGCTATGTATCAAAAGAATAAGGTCATGGGTGAGCCGCTAAAGACCGTCACTAGCGGAACCGATCTTCATTCCTTCTCTGTTTTTCGGTAAATATAAACTCAGATGTGTCATTTGCTGAACTTTGCGTTCGGGACTGAACCTGGATCAGTGACCCCATAGGGTCGTGTGTAGTATGTAGTGTGTAAAAGGCATCTTCAAGATGCGATTCCGAAACACTGATTCGCACGGCTAAACGAGTGTACTCTGTTACGGAAGCCTTATAGATATGACAAAACGTACCTGGTGTATATATATATATATATGGATATATTTACTGATATGTACCAGGGAACTCAAGTGGATCAACGGCAGCGATAGAGTTCAAGGACGTCTGCATGCTGAATGTTACACTGAGCAGTGGTTGTTGAACCCATAGCAGTAGATCGGACGAATGTTCTGTAGAGTCCGTGGATTCTCCATGTTATATAACAGGGGCGAGGTGAAGTATGCCAGGTTTTAGTCACTGATCAAAATCAGGGTAGTCGCTGCCACCTTAGAGTACCTCCCTGTTTGCTTGTCACAAGCTTAGTGATATTGTTCCTTAATTGTTCCCACAAATGCGGTTCACTCATCGAAGGAACCCGGGTGCGATCATTTCTGGGGAACCTGTTTTGAAATTTCCGGTCTAACTTCAGTGAACACCAAACGTTACTGCATATTTTGATTCATCAGTGCGTTCAATAATCCTATGTGAAAGGCTTCGTGCATTGTGTTCAGGTCAGCCAATTTTTCACACCACAAATAGCCAGCGTTATCATGTTAGATTTCAGGCATAAGTGAACTCCATTGGTTGCAAATTTCACATACTTCTGTTTTGGTGCCCTAGTTGTCTTGAGTGTTGCGGTATGTATCGTCGACCTAAAAACGTGGCTGCCAAATATGCCCTAATTTATCGCATGTGGGGTTCCTCGTAAGCGTAGAAATCAAGAAAACGTCATCGCGAGCAAAACCAGTAAACGAAACGTGTTGCATAACTTGGTGGTCTATCTTAGCCTCTCTTCTTAGAAGCGCTTTTGCTGCTCACTGGACAAAGCACGCCACAGGTAACGGCCAGTGCACATCGTTATTTGGGCTTACGGACCGTTGACGTGCCTTAAATCACTGTCCGGACACTATCTGTAGGTGTGCAAAAGCCTCACCTAGAGCTTGTGGAATAGACTTACTTGCACATTCATTTGGTTTTAAAAGGAGACTCAAATGAGTACCAGCCGACTATCCGATGTATAATGCATAAAGGCTGCGCAAAGGCCGCCTCATGTTGTAGTTTTTATGAAGTTCGAGATGTCGCATTATATTTTCTTGAGGAAAACTGCTCATTAAGTTGTAGTAAACTTTTCGTTGGGACGGTCAGTCATGAAAACATATAACTTACATTCCAGTAGGTGCTCACTCATGTGAAATTTTTAACCTTTCAAAGAGGTGTGAGAGAATACCAGCATAAACGAACATTTTGTCAGCAACAATTTTACTAAGACTGATGATGGATACTGATAGTAAACAGTAATCAAAACAGACAACTCATGAGATTTCTGAAACAAGATCTTCGTATGTGTTGTACAAGAATACGCAGTTTTCCGCAAATCTCAGTCTTTTTTTGCAGCTGTAAATTAATGAAAAAATATAAAACAAAAGCCTTATGCAGGAGCAAAATTTCAATAAACAGATAGCTGAAAAAGTGAATAATCGTCAGATGTTTGTTCAGACATTTGTTCCTGGCTGATCGGTCGATGACCGGTGCAACCGGGTTGAATACGTTGGTCACTTCGGGATAAACAGAACCGGACTGATAGCGGCCGCGTTCAGCATAAATTATTTTTGACCTGTTATTTGGAACCCGATAGATGTAACAAATGACCGAGTCGGAATGACTTCGTAGCAAGCATCTAGTCGTGCCACCACTGCATTTTTCGGAGCTCACGCGAACCGTTCAGGCTACTCTGCGTATGTACTGTAAGGATGAGTGCTTTGAACTCATATCACCTAACTAGAAATTACGTCCACATTGGTAATCATCGGGGATTTCTATCAGGAATAATCTAGGCGGACGCAAAGCTCCGCCTTGTGCTCACGTGGCACTACTTCAGCTGTGTGGTAATGCGTTCTGGGTTCGTCGAACCTCAGCATTGTTTCGTTTGTCTACTGATGAATGTTATGAACGCATGTTTGAAACATACAAATCAGTGAGATGCCGAAACATCCTCAAGTCCGGGTCCCGCAAACCAAATTAATGCAATAAATAACTGTAGAATACGACGTGATTTTCGCCCGAGGAGAGTAAGATTAGCTCCTCGGTGGAAACTAGTTTCTAAACAACACTCTGTGCACAAGACCAGCCGTCATTGGCATGACATCAGTAAGTGCCACGACATGTTGGGCAAAACGGAGAATGGACTGTATGAGTCATATCGCTGACCTTTGGAGCAATCGGTAAAGTTGGAATTTTTGTTTCGATAAGTGGCTGACCGGTTGGCTTGTAACAAAACTTTTGGAGGTTTCTCCATAATTCTTTGAGAAACGTTTTCCTACCATTTGTTCGACTGCTATTCCCCAACTGCCTTGTGTCAAGTTAATCAGCTTTATAATACAGGAAGCAGGAGATTGTTCACTGAGTTGTTTGACTGCGACCACTCTGAGAAGGCGGTGAAGATGCTTTGAAGTGTCAGAAATTGGCGGTCTTCCATATAGTTTTTTAGACACCACAAAAGGGGATACAAACTTCGAACCTTCCGTCTGGTAGCTGAATTCAAATTTGTTCGGCAGTGGGCGATTGATCAGCAGTGTGGTTAACTTTTAGTTAGAAAGGATATAGCGTCACTTGATCATCAACCATGTAATTAACATCACTTGATCAGTTTCTGACGGGCTTGTCGAGCGACAACTTCCCATAAAGAAGGTTCTGATAGTCTAAGTAATTCTTCCTTCTGAAGTCCTTATGTATTGTTGGTAGTGTGAAAACATCCTGAAAATTTCGATTCTATACGTGAGGCCAAGTCATGTTAAAAGTAGTCCGAATGTGAGTGGGTTGTACCGCTTTTCACCTGCTCGTCGCCGGATGGTTTAGACTACATCTACGGGCTGGTAGGTTGCAACTCTCTAGAGGTTAGTGGAATGCGCACAGCTGACTAGATCCATCAAGGCTGAAACAACTGTACAGTACCCCTTGGTTTATAAGTGTACAGTAACTTCATTTAATGGACGAAATCTCGACTGAAAATTCCAAATTATCCTCACAATACCAACTGACCACATAGATCCCATCAATTTTCTCCACCATTCAACGAACAGTCTTATGCTGTTGCTTTGCTGGCACCCAAAAATTGAAGAGGTATTGCATCCATGACAGTACATTCTGGACAAAGTTAAAGGATTTTAGGACTTTTCAAGATATCCACACAATCAGTGGTGCGTTTTTCCGTGGAATCATGTTGTTGCCTCCGTCAAACTAGACTGTGAAATTGGCGCGCCCACTTACTCCACGGCATTATCAATTGAAAAAGTGCTTAACTAAAATATTCCGGATATCACGTTTGAAAGTGTGCATCAATTTTCTTGCGCTGGCGTGCAGCAACCACCATATCATTTTTTGTACCATAAACCTACATACCTTTTAGGATACTAGTATGTACTGTTGAATATCTGTTTAGTTGAGCTCACCAGGATAGTCTGTCCGGTCTAACAGCTTTATCTGACACTGCAACAGTCACTTCTTCTCCATCCTGTTAAAATATTCCATCAGCGTTCTTAATCTTCGCATTTGGTAAGGATAATGACTGCCACCTGAAAAGGAAGTGATTTGGCAGACCAAACAAACACCTCTTACAAAAGGTCCCAAATTGAATTCTTTTGTTCTTCACACGTATCACGTTTGCAAAGCTTTCAAGCGTTTGTCTCATTGACACGGACTTTCAGTTTTTAACGAAGGACATGGATTACTTGTCAACCAAATTTCACAGGTCCAACGCTTTGGGAAATCGGCCTTGCTACTGACAGTGCTTGCGCACTTTTTGCCAGCCGTACTTCTGAGCATTATTCATAAGCTTCGGCCAAATGGATGTCTCTAGCGATAGTCTCCCAGGTTTGATTTACGTTCGATCAAATTCAAGACCATCCCGGCTTGTGGAATAAGTGAACTACACAAACAGAGCGTTGCGAAAGAGTTGTTTCTCCAGTCACAACCAATACAGCAAAACAGTTTGTTTGGAGACTTCAAAGTGGAATCCACCAACACTTCGTAAAAACGTCTATGAAGAGGAAACTGATGCTAGAGGTCTGTCGAAGTCTTTCTCAGTTATTTTATCTCTTCCATTCAAGCTTAGTACGTTTTCAAGCTGTGTTCCTCTTCTATTGGAATTAGTCAATTTTGGCAAAATTTCAATTAATTTCACTTGAGATTTTGCCCTGTAAATGAATCTAAGCTATGGTGAAAAGCCGAAAAGAACTGTAAAGCTGCTTAGTCTTTACTGGGAATCAAAACCTGTATGCATCTCATGAAACTCAATGGAGTTTTAATCAGCCGCTCGTGTCCAGTTGGCGGTGTTTAAAATACTAACCTCAAGGTCATGGGTTCGAAACTCCATGGAGTTCCATGGGATACACAAAGCTGATGTTTCATAATAAGGATGAAACTCTCGCACAGTGCTTCTCGGCCTTCCATCATGGACTAGTTTTATTTACAAGATGAAATCTCGGTAAGAAGTTGGCAGATCTCTTCACAGTGCATGGACTTATTTTCTCCCACTTTGAAAAACCCTGTTCTGTAACTTTGAGTGGTCATATAGTGTTTTCACTGCTTATTATCTTTTGGAGTTGATGTGCCTGCTAGAAGGAATGTGTGCAAACATATTTTGTCCAGTCTGCTCCTCCTGACCCTGATCGATTATCAAAACAGTGGGAGCTTTGACTTTCCAATGGTCAGTTTTCTTATTTTTTGCTGTCAAGCCGCAATCAGTGACTTCTCCCAAATCCCGAGATGGCGCACGTAATATCCCCATAGCGCCACTTAGTAGACCTGATCCCCTTGGCGCGTGCATTTTGCCTCACAGAGATGGTCTAACACCTTCACAAGTGAATCAAAAAGGTGGACTATTATCATTTTTCGTTCGATTCGTCGGGATTTCCCGTGAGACCCGAAATTTGTTTAGGTAAACTGACAGGCAAATTTGGACCCAAAATATTTTTACAATGTACAATTGAATTACTGTTTGTTGTGTGTTTGCTCACATCCGATTGGCTAAAAATTTGGAGCGTCTTCAAGTGCTACCGAGGAATTTGAAGAAGACTCTTGAGATTTCTTCCCATTCGAAAAGCCGCCCACTTGAACACTTCAAGCCTAAATAATTGTTTGTGTGGATGCAAACAAAAAATGCCCACGATGCGGAAAATTCTCCCTACAGTCGTTGTAAATACTCCACGATTTGTAAGTACTATCAGAGAGGACAAAAGGTAGGAAAAACGTTGACATCATGTCTATCTCTTGTTCTCCTTATAGAAAGATAAAAGCATTCGTTTCAACCTTATTAGCAGGACGGACATATAGAGGTTTGAATGTCAGTTACAAAGATGTGCATAGAAAACAAAAAAAGCCATTCAGCTGTTTCTCTATTTAGGGCCGAAGTTTATTTAATCTGTTTTATATACACAGGAAAATGACAGTATTAAGTTCCGACCGTCACAATTCTGCACGAACAAGAACTGTGCACTTGTGGTGTCTCGTGACACCACATAATCCGGTGCACAACAAGAAGCTACTCAAGAAATCACAAAATGTGTCGTTTGAATGACACCGATTGTTATACGACAAAAAGTAATGTGATATCACAAACACGACCCACTCGACTGCTAAGACGCCTAAATACTGATTGACGAGCTTGGCGGAAGGGACGACATAACTTTCAATTCATTTTGCTCAGCAGATTTCTTCGGGTAAATTTCTTCACAAGTCGCTATCAATATCAACATGTGATCGCGGTCAGACGCCTCCAGCTACCTGCAGAAAAATCGCCGCGTTACTCAGAATAAAGTGAAATCGAAGAAAAATTTTTTGTACTGGCCTTTACATTAGGTAGGAAATGACGGTACTGACGCATTTGAATTCAACTCAATGTCATACTTCTTAGGTTTTTCTAATTAACACGGATTTTGCATGGATTCTAGTCTGGTAATTGAGAAATCTGTGAAAATTTCGGCAGAAGAAAATAAGAACGCCTGCTCTGTGATGAGCTTTAGGAGTCAGAACACCTATATGTGAGCAAGGTATATCCTAACAAGCTGAACTGTCACATTTGATGCGGCCACTCAAAAAAGTGCGTCCAGTGGTACAATCTGTAAAATCCTGCCCGAATGCCTTAAAGTTCTGGCGGTCGCCTACAAATATCAGCGGTATTTTCTGTGAAGCTATGTGAGTAACAATTTGCACTTACCGAATCTCACCTATCTACTTGAAGTGTGTCTGAGGCAGTGATATTTTCGTTTTTGTTAGTTATTTATATCATCGTCCTTATCACTACTATACATTTTTATTAGTAGTAATACCAAGGTAAGCCAAATTTACGTACTGGTGTTTGGATCACAAATACCCTGACGTCGAATAAGCGTAGACAAAAGATCCCCAGCTTATCCAATCGCATTTTTTGCCTTCCTTCTGCCTTCCATAACTGACGAATTTCCTATACTAGCGAAGTATATATATGCATATCAATTTGTGGCTAACAGGTTTATCCTAGGCTCACCAAAACATGTCATTTGTATGAAAATTCGTATAATTTGTGCAAGTGTGTATCTAAAATACGCATACACAATTACAGTCAAAAACTCACATGAGAAGAAAGTATCCGATTCTTTGGGAAGAAGTCACTACGCACCAGACTACATGATCAGCTGCGTTATGCTACCGCCGCTGTGTTGGGTCTATTATCACAAAATCATGTTACTGCCATAGTGATGAGATCATCAAAACAAGGGTTGGTGAAATAAGCCAGTGGCTCAGCTCAGGATTTGTTCCGTCTTGAAGACTACCTTGGATGAATCTGATGGAATATTGAGATTGGGACTAGCTGGTCGATCGTTCTTTGCATGACTGACGTGTACGTGAATGTGAGAGGTGGGGGAAGGGGTTCACCATTAATCAAGTATGGGAACTGACTCTGAGGATGAAAAGGAGCATTCTTCCTCCTACACTCACACATCTTTCTTTCCTTGGAAGAAGGCGGTCTTAAATTATTTGTTCGGCAAAATTTCGGATTGTTTTGCTTGACTAAGCGGTTCTTTCTTGGGAATCTGTTTTTAATTGAGAAAAAAGGAGGTTGGGAATCAAAGAATGATTGAACTTTTGAAATTTGACAGCTAAAATTATTCATAGATTTCAAGTGCCTCACAGCCTGAAAACTCAATCTGAGTAGATACAGTTTTTCTCCAGGGGCTGAATGATAACCTAGCTGCAGCAAATTGAGAAAGAAGTCGGAAAATGGGTACAAAAATGCAGCACTCCAGGGAGAAAAATTGAACTGTCATTCGGAATTGTATTCAAAGAAAGCCAAACACGTGAAAGTGCGAGCCATGTTCTTGTCCGTCTTTCAGTCAGGTGTCTGAAAGAAACACTTTCTTAAGGCCAGTTTACTAAGAAAGTTGGGTTGGGGTTGTCATCGTTTTAATCTTAGAGAGGAACCTCCCGTTTGCGATATGCTTCAGTTGTATCTTCCCCTTACTACGAGTATTTTGCAAATGAGTGTACTTTTCCAATTATGGTTGCCGGAATCTCTGGGAACATATCTTTTTCTGAAGCACAAAAAGGACAGAACCGATTGTGGGGTTTTGAAGAGCTTTCAGTGACCTTACAAATAGTGAGTTACTTGAAACCGAATTTATCGAACTGAGCTGTCTACTCCTACATTGAACAACCATCTCGACACAATGAATTACGTGGCTGAGACAAGGAAATTTTGGGCTTACGAACCTTGTTCACCAGTGTGTGAAAGAACCAGAACTCAGTCAAATGTTTTTCAGTCGTTGCCAAGTATTCACGGATAGGTGACGGACAGTTTGCTTGCTAAAACTCAGACTACACAGTTACTCCCATAAGAAGCCGTCTTCAACACTGACATGCGCTTTTGCTCAGGCGAAATGTCATGCTTCCTAGCTTATCAGCAGGTAATTTAAAGAACAACGCCAAAAGACAAGCTGTAGCTGACTCTTGTGCTTGAGTGTAGTGTGGTCTATTATTTGCCATAATATTGATACAGTACTCCTGATCACCAGGTTAGGTGATGCCCGGAAATGTGCGTTGTAATTTCGAATCAGTTGCATTAATTTTGGATCCGTTGTGTATAGGATGAAGTGGGGTCAGAAAATTTACATATCACGTTACACTAACGCTGGAAACAGCTCAAAGGCAATTTTTGCATGTGACTAGGGAGAGATTTCGGTAAAATGCCACTGATCTATGCACGAGTGACGCTACCTCGGTTAGCGAGGAAACGTTCGACACCACCTAGCAAACAAATCAACCATTAATTGCTATGGGTTCATGTAAAATCTCTCATTTTGGTTTTGATGACTCATGTTCTACCAAATTTCGCACTGGTTAAGATACCCCAAACCAATTTGTTTTTCTTACACCCGGGTGAACTAGCTCCAGTGAACGATGGCAACCGCAGTTTCCACTAAAACGTAATAGGTACACTGCATTCCGAATTGATTAAAGGCCTGAATTCACATTTACGAACGCTACTTTGACAGTCTAGCTGAATGTGCTATTCTATTTGTCCTCGGAGTACCTCGCCTCCATCTTTGTTATAAGTGAGACACTGAGTAACGGAATTGTTATCACTGGCGGCAAAACCAGAGGAGAACATTGAGGCTTCAATGCCTACGGTCATGTTATTCTATTGAAATAAAGCCTTAAAATGAAAAGAAGAAAGAAATGGGACAGGCCAGGGGCCTAGGACCAGCCTACAAGTTGGAGCTGCCAACCCTTAGTCATGCAGTCTGGATAGCAACTGACAACATGAAGACTAGTGACATCAGTTAGCCACAGCTTGACAAAGGAGGTAAGGCTAAGCCTGTTACCAGAGAAAGCCTAGAACAAAACTGATCGGAGAGTAATAACAGTTGACCGCTTTCAAGATTGGCAAATAATCGATATGAATATGCATCTCTAAGTGGACAGTCTGTGCTGGTGTCGCTTCCTTAGACAGCCCATTTTTCAACTGTTTTATGGAAATTGTATGGGAATTGTATTTTGCAAAATCCGATTCCTCTTGTGATTTACTGAGGTAAGATTTCAAGTGATGTCTGAAGCCTTTATCTTACTTATGATGCTAATTAACCTTCGTGACTCTAATCTTGTTCGTGCAAACCCTGTGTATCTGTAGACGCATGCCCTACACAGCCACAGCGTGTCCCGCAGCGACAATGCGGATATATATATATATATAATTTTATGTATGTATTCGCGTTAGGAGCAAGTACACAGTGTCCAAGCGTCAAAACGGATGCCATACATGCCATTAAGAACCAGGTGTGCTCACATACATTATCTTTCCCAAGTCACGTACAAGATAATTGGCGAAATCAGTACCGTAATGCAATATCTAACATATGCATACATTTATGTGATTTCTAAATCAGTATATTTCCTCACTTGTGTACAGTTTGGTGTTCAGGTGGAGAATAGGGTTTAAAGCTTTCAGCAACCTTCTGAGCAGTGTGCTATATCGGGAACAAAAGTAATTTGATGTAGAAGGGAATGTCAGCAGTTCAGGTTTTTCAGTTGCAAAATTGCTGAAAACGTGTTGCAAACGTTTCGTTACCAACTGAGATGACGTCATTAGCGCCTTGGTTTTCATCCTTGCTAAGGCCCATCGGATGTGCTTAGCCCGAGCCTTATTGGGATGTCTTTCTGTCATGTACTACGCGAGATCACTAATTCGGCTGAAGCATGCTGATTACACCTGGATTTTGCCTACTGAGCAGGTCGGCATAGTCTGACTCGAAGCATACACGCACTACTACAACTACAATCAAACCATCGGCCGTCGAGCTAGCCTTTTAATATTTTCAAACTCTTGACGTCAGATCAGTTATTTTCCTGTTAGCTACCTTTATTCCCATTATCTTCACGGAAAAGATTGCTCACTAGGTGCTGTCCACGGCCGGTTTTGCCCTTCTTGGGGTTCATCAAATAGGCGCAGAATTATAACTTCCCTTGTAGATGTCTTACAGATTCTGTGTTCGGTTTTAGCTGGGTTAACATGCAACCTCAATCTGGCACCTTGCACCTCCAACTATGGCTTTAAGCACCACACAACCAGATAGTGACTGAACCAATTAGACGTCGAACAAGGTGACTTTCAAACAGCCAATCATGTTGAAAACATATGATCCCCTTCAAAGGTTATATAAGCACATAGTACAAGGGAGGAATTCCCCACCAAACCACGTGCTGACGATGTACTCTCGACTGGTGGCGAGTAGTTTGCAAGCAAATCGCCAAGCTCGGAGAACAGATCAAGTGCCACCTGAACGCACCCGAGCTACCAAAATTCCAACACTAATAGAAACAATATATGCATTCAAAGTTTTAGTGACATCAGTCCTCCACAGCTTGGTCAACGTTTGTGGGATGCGCGCAGGACGCAACTTTTCTTTCCAATAAGTCACTTTCTATGCATAATTAGTTCCGCAGTTTTGCGAGTTATTCAAGAGTATCACCTAAACACGAACTAACTGCTCGTACTTTCAGAGCAAATGTCTTCTTGATTAAATATGATGTATCTCTGTAATTTAAAGAAATGTCACGTTTTTCAAAGGGATATGGTAATTCGTGAAATTCGATGTCCAAGTGCACACAACTCGGTTGTTGATCAGATGGCAGGTGCAGTGTACCGAGCGTAGAAATCAGCTTGCATACATTTCATCTCCATACTAGTAGACATACTGAAAGCATGGTTTGGAAACAACATAAATGCAATAGCCTTGTTGGAAATACTCCCTCAACTGCGCACTGTCCATTTCTCTGCACACGCTGACTTAAACGTCGCAAACTATTTACTATGTGATCAGTGGCTAATTAGCGCATCCAGCAACACTTCAACAGGTTGGCAGATAAACGTGGCATGGACAAAAAAGTACTCCTTGAGATGGGCTAGAACTGCCGAGAAATGGTCTTCTAACAGGGCTAGGACTTGATTCCGAGATCGATGAACCTATAGAATGTATCAAACACTGGCATAGTTCATTGAGTCCAAGAGGTCTTCATTTCACACCCGATTCTATACACACTCGCGTACATTTCCCAAGTTGCGATGCAGACTTAGATTGCTTAACATTCTAACCACTGTCTGGTGTGAAGGCATACCAGCCTGTTTCTTTCACCTCACTGGTGCTTTCTGGTGGTGCCAAATTTTCGCACGTCCACTTATTCATTACTTTCGCGATAAACGCAGAGAACATTTTCATGATTTTTGTGTGCCGCTGACTATATTATAGTGGTCATGATCCGTGACAATATTGAGTTTGTGGTGGAGCACTCTGACAGTTGCCCTACCAACAGACGGGTGCGTTCGTGATGAAGTCATTTGACTCTGTTGTGGTTAGAGGCAGGAGAGATGACGATATCCTTTCAAATTTTAAATGGTACCACTGTTGAGTGAATGCACTCCTTAGGACACAGCATCCAAGCCGCAAAACTAGTCTGAATGAAAGTTGACAAGTGGAGAAAACACTTTCACGAATCAGCAGCCAGAAGTAGGTAAAAACAACCGACACACGCCCTTAGTGTAAAATCGAACCGTGCATAGCTTTTCGTCCTATTAATTAAATTTGAATGGTTAAGGTCAATAGTTTAGCTACATCAGGGGCCTGCTGATTGATTGTCCTAAGTCCGAGATAGATATCAGAGTTACTCCGGTTGACAACCAAACCAACACACTTTTCCCTACCTTTACGTCTGTAAAAAGCTAATCTTTTTGCGTTTTTCGATAACCGTAATGACTGTTACCGGCTGAACAGCTTCGAGAGTAATTACACTGCATTCATAACATAGGTTAATCCTCCCGCTGACCGCAGCTTCCACTATTAATAGTTGTGTTGTCACGATTGTTCAGACTTACGTCTGTGCCTGTTTGTGTTTTCCTGTTTTATTCAAGACAATTGGTTCACTACGTGGAAGGTTTTAGAAGCCTAGCTAAACAGTGCGGAAGACAAGTTTCTCCAACAAGTTCTCTCGTTATTTTTGACCAAGTTTTGAGGGGACACAACAGTACCGCAGTTGGTAATTATCCTTCTAGTCTACGAATGAGTTCCGCTTCAGCAAAGTGACAGTTTAAAAAGCCTCCTCTTGGTTCCTAAAAGAGCATCAAAAGCTTGGTGAACAGCAACTCTTTTGAAATCCTAATAACAATGAATCGATTGGTGCTAGACGTCTTAAATCATGTCTTTTTTAAGGAAACTAGAAGGGACCTACCTGTTTCGTGGGAATATCGGACGCCAGCTGAGGGGCCTCTGCTTCGGCCGAATGATCAGCTGATACGGAATGGTGAAATATCGAAATGGCCTGATTGACAGGCCTTGCCATGTTGAAATGGTGCTTTTCACAAGCTAGGGGTAATTGTTTTGTTTGAGCTTGGAGTTGGTGCCTTCGTCGTCCCACCGAACGACGCATTGCTCCACTGTCGTTCTAAACGTAAAAATAAAAATAGTCTGCTTGCAAACTCTGATTGTGAGCAGTTTGGAGGTAAACTAGCAACGAACTTTGGGTTATGGCCATAACATATTCCTGTGATGCAAATGAGATATTAGGCTTTGCTCTGAAGTGTGTTGTACCGCCACTTCAAGATGACTATTATGTGTACATTTACTCCATTCACATGAAAGGATCAACCTAGCATTATCTCTCATGATGGTAATCTCTCTTGAAGGAAAATCAATAAATATGAGCAAAAGAACTTCTTTAAACATTAAAAAATACTTTTGCGCAACACATCCTTTTTTTATTATCACTAGTCATTTGCGGCACCATCGGTCTCAGTGTGACCACCCACTAGGTCTGAAGGAACATCCCGTACCTACATAATTCAAGTTTTGACTTTCACCAATGCAGTGGTCTGGTGAGATGTACGTAGATACACAAGTTAGTGTGAATAACAGCTGTGCAAGTTCTATCTCAGAACAAGACAAATATATAAACAGCTTTGCTGGCCCCAGTTCTTTGAGTCAATATAAAGGACATTGGAAGACATTGACGTTGAAAGTCTTCAATTGATACCTCTATCACATCTCATCACTGCGTATGGGTGAACATATATATATATATGTATATGAGGTTGCTTAGTTTACCGACAAAATTTCATACTACGTATGCCTTGCTATGTCCCTGTATGCCACACTATACTCTGTATCATGCCATACAGGTACTACACTTTACACAATAAGTGTCCTCCTCGATAGTCCACTATTTCTGAGTTTTATTGCCAAATCCGGCGGTCTGTTGAGTAGAGATCTCATGCGAGTTCGGCTCTATCTTAAATTGCTTGATGCAGTGCAGAATGACAAATTTAGGTATTAGAGATTAGGTGACTTTCAGCGGTATGCAAAGTTCAGTCGTAGATAATTTGGCGGTAAACTCGTGTCACGGTGTCTTTGGGTGCCCGCGTACATTTAGGCACCTCATTGACTGTTATCCTACTTTGTTAGACTGCAGGCTGAACAACATCTGGGGTCTAAGTTAACCTCAACATCATCAATATCATCATGCTCCTCCTCCTCATCATCGTCATCATTACCACCACTGGTAATTCACCAGAAATACATACTGGTGGTTAGCCACCATAATTTACCTAAAAAACTGAAACTGTACGATTAGTAATATGGCATACCATTGTCTCAAAATGACGGTCCGGATTGTTGTCTTGGACTTCCGCACAAATAGATCCTTCCGGATACTGTTGTCGAAGCACTTGGAAATTGGCGATCAGCTCATCGTTCGGTCTGATATTGTAAGCCGCGCGAGTCGGGTGTGCCGGACAATAGTCAGGAGTAGAGGGGAACGTACTTTGGGCAGTTGCTTTTACTATCTCCCAGTCTTCAAACGAGTCGTCTTCGGTACTTTCATCTTCCGTGCTGCCTACCTCGGAGTTGTAAGCATACTGACTTGCAAGATGTCGAGCTCCGGATGCGTGGCCAATCACGACGGACCGATCTCCCAACGAAGCGGTCAGTCCGCGGTGCACACTCTTCTCATAAACAAACACAGTATTCCGTTTTTTGTAAAAAATCAATATCAAAATACACAAAATAAGAGTAATAAGAAGGAAGAATCCGGCCAGTATTGCTATACCAGCAAAAGGTCGATCCAGAAACTCGCGCCCGTCGTTCAGTTGCTCCGGATCATTTTCCATGGCCGCCATATTCCGATGATGGTGTTCCAGTGCCATCCTTTCAAGTTGCAAGTCACTCATGTTGATGGAATAGTTAAAATCAGATCTCTCCATCACGGTCTTTTTCGAACAGTTTACTTACTTGCTTTAGGACGAAGAAGCTTACTCGGATGGCTTTTCCCTCTCACCATAATTATGTGATTATATCCTAAAAGTAAAAAGTACAGAATATCTCGCAGTGATTGGTGGAAGTTACCAAACAACAGAAAGTTGATGCAATACAAAGGCAAGCTGGCGGATGTATAAACGAACACTAATAGCATTAATGGGTTATAGAACACTCTCACTGTAACTTCAGGTGTGTTACATTCAGTTGGCTTTTCAACTGCGAAATGTCATCCAAATCGTGGTGTGTACATTTTCATCGGTTAGGTTGCGTTAGCGACGGACTAGTAATATGGCAGGTTAGTGTGTCAGCTTCCTTTGAAATGACGGTCAACTGATGCCCTTGAGTCAACAACAAAAGGCAATTCTATTGTGTTGTCTTCTCTGGGAGAATAGATCAGCCGTTTATGTGATCAAATCATATTTGCCCTTCAGTTCTCGTCTTTACTAAGAGGCGATTACAATAGAAAAACATGCTCTGCATCCAGATTTGTACCTTCAGTAGGAATATTCCCTCTGCGAAAAGTCAGTTACGTCAGATAGCAATAAAACAACTGTGGTTTGACTGACTATGCTCTACTGTGTCTGCCTGAATTTCTAAAATATGATTTCTCTCACCGGTAAAATCGGGTCTTCAGAGTGATTAACTATCGTGCAACAATGCTACAACATTCGGTTTCTCTGATTTTCGTACATGAGGATAAACATACTCGAGAGACCAAATGCAGGCCCGACCAAAACCGATCGGTGGCAGTGGTTCTCGAGTTGTGTTCGGAAAATACAGGCAGGGAATCTTGTCGACAGAAGGGGGTACTATCACATCTAGCGAAGAATGTTGCTGAAAAAAGTCGCAAGATGCGTGAACCTCACAATTGAGTAACCGTCAATCCGGGTGCCAGTCATGATGCTACCACACAATGAGAATTGCGTGAGCAAAGCATGGGTAAACTAATATCCTGTCCTGCTCAGTCCTGCTCAGTGTTCAACTGATAATTAGAAGGCTATGGGATCGATTCATCCTAGTGACTCACGAGCTTTACGCTGCTGGTGATTTCCAACAAGAAAAAACAGCGCTACCGTGATCCTCGCCATTTTAGCGTAGGCTGATCCTCTAGTAAAATAATGCCTGTGTAGGCTACCTTGCCATTTCAAAATCTGGACCACCGGATTTCATGGAAAAGTCCACCAACCTGGAAAAATACCGCTTTTGACTTTCCTATAAAGAAGCCAGAATGGATTCATTAATGTCACATGCAATGTTTTTTTTCAGGAAAACAAGATCAATATTTCCAATAGGCTGTTTTGCCCACAGGCGACGGACTATTTTGTCCAGTAACCAGCACTCACTTTTGAGTAGCGCCCAAGTAGAACACTTGCCCGCGGAGGATTACTGATGTAATTTTCAGCAATTATTCCGCAGTTATGTAGCCGCTTTGTTCACGGACCGATATCGTGATTAACTAGCAATTTGTAACTTATTCAGGCAAATCAGTACTCACGTTCGATCAGTCGATTTTGACGATTGTAGGAGATTGTGGTATGTACACCACTGTGAAAAGCTTTCGTGTGGAAACAAAGGGTTCTGTATGGATCTGGTCGGATTACCAGACAGCAATTAGCTTGTCTTTTGTTCCGCAGGTTTTCTTTTTGGGATGCGCATATGCGCTAGGTTGTATGAGCTTTTCAAGTGTGGTTGAAGCAGGTGAGCTCAGGAGAGGATCAATTAGGCTCAGTAACCTAGATAATAAATGTTTGTTTATACTACTGGATTGGGCCGTGAACTGTAAAATGTTGGTAATCGACTATGACGGGTAAATTAGTGGGATGCATAAAGATAACAGGGCCAAGAGACTTATCGCATTGAAAATGCATTGTTAGACCGGGTGTTTCGGCATTAGCCACTAACCCACACGTGAGGGTTCATTCACAATGATGGCATCCTGAACTAGAAAGCTACTGAAGGTAGAGGGCATTGTTTCGCCCTCAAAATATAATACAATTCCGGGGATATGCCAGAAACCCTTACGCTTAGAGAGTTGCACCTAAAGCAAAACAGAAGTTAGATAAAGCCGGGACAACCTTGAAACTTAGGCATTGTGAAGTCGTGCAGAATTTATAAGACAGAAACACAAATACATGAGGGATCTCACCTAGTTACAGAATAACCCATGTGTTACTAATTGTTGTACTATAGGTTAAACACCTGTGATCGGTAGCTGAGTACGAACTGAGAGTGTGCAAAACTCAGTGCATTTTGCCTTGTAGAGAGAGCATTGTTGGATTAAGGTCACAGAAACCATTTTCAGTTACCTGAAAGTAGATTATGTTTGTGCCTGGTTGCTAACGGATGTAAGTAAGATAACTGCTATTCGTCTACTACAGTATTTTGCCCATACAGCGGGTTCGCTTGAAAAAAATGACCCCCTGATATATGTTACTCAGGTGATGAAAGTAGCACCACAATGTTGACTAATCTGGACGTGCCAAAATTGTTCCTTCGTCCCTATTCTTGTTAAGTAGGGGTTTCTCCAGGGAAGGGGGTTACCTAAGTTTCCGCGGCACGCAAATTTCAACTAAAAATCATTGCGCAAGAATAAATAACAGTAACAGAAAGGAAGGCACAACCACCGACTCATCGCTACGTTCACCAAGCGCCCTAACAACGCACTGATGGTGTCA
The DNA here is from genome assembly GCA_003604175.2 of Clonorchis sinensis. Classification (NCBI taxonomy): domain Eukaryota; kingdom Metazoa; phylum Platyhelminthes; class Trematoda; order Opisthorchiida; family Opisthorchiidae; genus Clonorchis; species Clonorchis sinensis. The sequence goes on along the minus strand of CM030375.1, from coordinate 4,501,335 downwards.
CCTCGATTGGTGATGAAACGTTCGCAATAAAATTGTCCAGCTCAGGGAACAAACCAACGACCATCTAGGCTATTTGAGCTACTAACATTTTTCTCTACAGCAAGATAGCTTTTTTACGGAGACTTCCTCTTGTCTGTGTGTCAAAAAGCCGTGAGGCATCAGTGCGCGTCTAAGAAGAGAGGAGGGTTAACCTTGCATTCTAGAAGTCATCATTTGACAGGCCATGATATTAACCCCATGGTTAAAGCATGAGTAGCGCTGTATCCTCTCTGCGTGTGAGTTAATCATACTGGTCTTTCATTTAACGCCTACACACTGTCATCTTTCGGTCTACAAGGCACAGCACATTGGTAACTAAGTTGCCGACTGTCCTTATTTATCCTTGTCTTTATCCCTATGCCCCAAACGATAAGCCCTAACTTCGTCTGAACACTTTCAATCAGTGAATATGCGGTTAGATTCCAAATATAGGGCTTTGGGCTCATCAGCCTCTGTGTGATTTTGTGAACTTTTGTGATACAATCTTAGTCACTACGAATATGCCAGAGTAAAATCCAAAAACTACACAAAACCAACAGAAAATACCAAGAGAACTTAGAAGTGGACGGGGAAAAGAACACCACCAGACAAGACATGAACCAACATATCAGACGGCCAAATAGCACAATACGGAGAAAATGCACAAAAGATTAATGTGCTCTGCGAAGTGTTAAGAGTCCGAAAAACTAGACCAGTTAACTCAAAGAACGAAAACTACCGAAAAAAGTCATCCAAATGACCAAATGAGTGGCAGGAAAGCGGACTTAAACACGGGTCAGTGGAAGCAAAGGAGCAGAACTACTGAACGAAATATATTCAGTGAACGAATTAAATCGGAGCACAATGAGAACACCAAAAGGTCCGCTCAACTACACGCAAGTCAGACCTTTGACAACCGGTTGTGCTAAAGATATCAAATGCTACATAGGAACTATACGCAGGCAAATATATTCGGAGGAAGTGAAGGTGTCTCCTTGTACGGTGACGAAACGATTACAAGCTGATTACCAGGTTCGGCGGACAGGTCACCCGGCTTCACGTTTCTGCCACACTGTAGTTACTAATGTTGATATGTTGTCTTTAATTAACACGGCGGATACCCTTAGACAATCATTTTGTCCCAGCGTTGTGCCATTTCGATGCGTATCCTCCGTGGTCAAGCTTCGTGTTTTAGTGATCTTGATTAGCTGGAGTGTGCTTGTGCAAATCAGCCGACAGTCACACTTGTAGCACCTGCCGGGTCAGCCAGAACAGTGAGAACTTTGCTTAGTACATCATCTGTCTCTGAAAAAATTCTTTCTCTAAGATATCCACAGTACAACTTGCTATTACACTATCCGTCACAGATTGATATTATTGCAGCCCATTGAAAACAGACTCAAAGTATAAACGGACATTTTTTGACATGACACACTAACCCTTAAGTCTCTAAAACCTTTTCGACAGTCCGCTACCGGTTTTGCCCACTTGGGAAACACCACTTGCGCCTGTTCCCGATTTTAGATCAAACTTATATTCCACGTGAACACTGAATTGCATGCAGCATTAGGAAAGATTTAGTAAAGTCACTCACCACCAAACATGTAATGAGAAAACTAGTGTATTTCTCCACTTGTAAGCAGACATCATATTTTGATCACCCAATGCATCGATATGCTCGGGCATGATCAGTTCAGCTCCATCTTCGAATAAATCAATGTTCCATGTTGCAGGAAGCAACATGTTTAGATTCCTCTACGCACTCAGTCACTTTGAACGCTCCTGTTTAGTCCAAAACCGGAATAACAACTAAAAGTCAACACCCTTGGGAGTGTGGTTTGACAAGTATTTGCACAGCTGTTGTTTTCTACAAATCGCAACTATGTTTACAGTGGGTCCTTTGGTATCTTACACAAACTGATGGGACTTGCTAACCCTTGCCGTTTCGAGTGGGTCAAAAACCGTGTGCTGTCAGTCATGAGGATAATCCTTAGGTGGCCGTTTGTCCATGAACACGTCGCACGACACAAAACAAAAAAATGAGAACAAAAACGGAACAAACTGTTTGTTTCAACCCAAGATGTGAACACGAATTCGGAACGTAGGATAACTGATCGAACCCCAAACGTATGAGGGGCGAAAGACTATCCAGAGAATTCCACAAAGTTTTTCTCGTTTTCCCACAACAGAAGCTTTGTATGGTGTTGTCTGTAAGGGGTAGATTTTATATAAGCTCGTGAAAGTGACTGCATTTTATTCCAAGACGTTTATTGCTTCGCGAAACATCTAGTTGCATGTAAAATCTAGACAGTTTGGCTCCAGTGGCTGCTAGCAGAACAGTGAGCTTTCACTGAAGAATTGAACTTTTCTCTGCAATTGCAAACTTGTACTTCATTAGAACATGTGATCACACCCACAGAATGACAACCTTTTAGGGCGTTGTTATATCAATACTCGAAATTGGCTTAGTGGCGGGGTAAACCGGTGGTAACACTGCGCTCATCGCCCAAATATTATTTTGTCACTACTCTGCTCGCAGGTTGGTTTGGGATGATGTCCATACAGATGAAACTGTTACTGTTTGATAAAACTACTCATAAGGTTTTTGAATACTCTTCGATGGCAAACTCATGAGTGATTTCCTTTAAGAAAATATGCTGCGTTATCTCGAATGTCGTACCAGCTGAAAGCTGAAACGGCCTTGGTGCAGAACATTCGATTGCAGAATACAATAGAAGTGGGATTCAGTTGAGATTCAGGTCAGTCTCCCGTGAAAAATAAGTTGGTTTGCAAGTCAGGGTATTTTACGAAACGGTAAGACCGTTTACGTAGTCAGTAGGAAATAAGACTCAGATTGTTCAGAATACGTCAAAACCCAGATAATCCCAAAAAGGAGACCCGATATTTAAGAACAACGAGATTACTATACTATACCTTCTTGTCTTGAAACAAGCCACAAACCGTAAGTTGGCGTCGTATCATTCCTAATGGAAGGCTGCCTTAAGCCAGTTTGGATCCGAGCGTACCCTTACGACGATTCATTTAAGTGTTTGATCACAGGTCACAATGCGGTTGAAAGCAAACGGCCAAACTGTGTTTAGCGCCGTCGACTTTCGTCGGGTGTCTGCTAACTTTATCACTTTAATCATGATGCATCAAGAACCAGTCAGACTTGTCGGCGTACATTGTTGGTGCAATTCACACAGACGCCCAGTAAACCTGTTAAGACATTGTTGTGAAATAAGTGATAAGTTTTATATTTTAACTTTTCCTTAAATACCTGCAAAACCTTCAATTCTGTTTGATATTACCGGAATGATTCTACATTTAGGCTAACAGCCCCGGATTTTGGGTTGATCCAATTCTTTGCTACTGCCTATTTGGACTGGAAAAATGCAATCGGAATCATGCGCATTATTGCCTTTGCAGTTTTGGGGGTAGGTGTTTACGTTTTTGCGCTTTATGGCTCCCTCGTCAGTGATGACGGAATTGTTAGCTTCAGTAACCTCTGGCAAGCTGTGCACCCAAAAAGCAACCGCATTACATAGTTCGAATGAAGTTGGAGGTTAGCAGTATCGAGTTGCCCGGACCACCACCTCAGCACCCTTGAAATCAATGTGTCAAAAACCAAGTGGTTAAACCGATAGTGCACCCTGAATATACCGCTTCGATGCAGAGCTGCCTTAACATTTATTGCTTCACTCTGTATCAGGTTGTAGAGGCCCAAATAGAGCAGGCTCTGTAACACAGTCCGATTGCTCACAGGTGATTTTCACACCCAGGGAAACATTCCAAACTTCAGGGAGATGGTAGCTCCTGGGCAAGTGACTAAGAGGCAATAAAGCAACCGTATAATAGCAGTGTGGGGCGGATTTGTACCACAGTTACACGGAAAAATTTCCTGCAATGATTTTTCGTTATCTAACCATTACTTGGGTACACCGGCAAGGCACATGCATATTCCAGATTTATAAGTGAGACAAGATAGCTCATTTGGGAGCTAATTTTTCTATTCGTTCCAGTTTTTCTTGTGTTGTACGCCACTGTCCATGGCGAGCATCACTGGAAAGGACCTAGTGGGTATCTCTGCTTGAAGGGCCTTGGTGACCTGATCGGTCGGGCCAAACCAAATCTCTGTCAAACAAGGTCAACAAACACTTCATTCTCTATTCGCAATCCGTCCATACGCTAATAAAAGCTGTGTTGAGAGACTGTACGGACTATCGTTGGATATGTTCCCTTCAAGCGCTAATCCGATCTAATTCACACTCACAATCTCCACTGTTGCACCTGAGCATATTTTTCGCTCTGGTCTCCCAAACGCGCTTCACACTGGCGGATATCTATGAATTTTTACTTATGCTTCGTCCATCTGCAAACATATCTGGTACTAACCTCGGTGCTCCTAATGATCCATAGTCACCTCAGAGATTCGCGGTGACCTGACATATACGTTTTGACGATGCGTGTGCATTGTTCAAAAACCACCGTATTCGCAGAGTTTAGTTTTCTCCCGCACTGCAAACAAGCAGAAGCTTTAACTCCCTCGACAGGTGGAAACAATTTTGTTTAAGGCCCTCACAAGAATACCCAAATATCCGCGGTAACGCTGGATAGTGGTTCTGAGCTGCACGTCAGTTCCCGAGTTGTCGATCATCCAGCGTCTTTGTTTTCTGTACTGCGTGAAACAAAAAACTCTGATGGGCTACATGAACGGCAAGGTGCCAAGTGCCAAGTGAAATCTGGTTATGTATATATCTGGTTGCTGGGATGCATTAATTGGCTAGATATCGGGCAGTTGTTGATCTGTCCGACGAGCTTTGCAGATTGCTTGCAAACGTTTCTTCACCAGTAGTGGGGACAAACAACGCGCAGTTACACTCACTTGCGTTTAGATCGTTTTTCACTAACTGTTCACCCCTGGTACGGATGTTAGTCACACAATATTCTCAAGCAGTCTCATTTGTTTTGGAGACGATGTTCTGGTATTTTTATGAGAACTTATTTGACGTATACCGTGGTGCCCCATACTCATGAGTGGCGACGTCGCCTTTCGCAATCCAATCGAGAATCACTTCACAACTGCGTCATCAGTGTTGGGAGTCATGATCCGAACTCAGCCTCCCGGCTAGTGGTTAATGACCGCCTCGGTAACGAGTAGCTGCTCAGCAGTATGATTAACTTGCACTTAGGATTTAGCGCCACTCATCATTCAATCACGGAATCCACATCAAATAGTCACGTAATCACTGACTCCTGGAGTGACGGCTTCTCAGATGGATGGTTCACTCATCGTGTGAGCTATTCTTTCTCTGAACTACTTGTAATTTTTCTGATAAACATTCCAGACAGTCCGGACCAATAAGAACATTCAGGTGACTATTGTACTAGTATGGTAATAGTCGAAGCACACACTTTGAGAATTCTGATTGAAGTAAAACAGAGGAACATCACGAAGCATACCGATGAGTGATTCTAGTCTGGTTTGTTTCAAGTAGAACATAAGGTTGACGAAAACTCGGGGACTGCGCCTACCTGATGAGCCCCAAAAAGGACGAAACCGGTCGTGGGCTGTCGAAGAATTTTCAGCAACCTTATCAGTAGTGCATTGTGAATAGTCTGGTTTACTTTTATGACTAGGAAAGAAGTGCAATCCTGTAAAATTATGCATAATGACAAAAATCATCTTAAATATACCCGTTTTCAAACGACTCAGCAGCTGATGAGTTGTAAGAAAAGCATATTCTCGAGAGGAATCTGTAGCTACATTTTCCGTGCTTTCTCTATCGAAAGACATAAAACCCGAGAGGAAACGCAGTGCCACAGAGCTTTGAACAACTGAGGCGATGGCCCAAAGTTCAGTACAGGGCGCTCAATAAGCAGGCGAAAATTCGCTGAATGGTGCGCGAAAGACGAGGCAGGTGTTGAAAGTTGAGTTGTTCAAATGTAAATTTCAGCCAGACAAACGTTAGTCATGTATAAATGTGCTTTGCCGCTTGTGGCGACTTGTGGTATAGGGTGATGAGGACTGTTGGATGCAGAAAACACGTAAAACCCAAATAATCCCGGTTCAATTAATTAAGTACAATTGCACCACTGGTCGTATGACGGCTCGATGCTGGTGAGTATTTCCAGTTATTGATACCGAGCTTCCCTGACCCCTCAAATGTGTGAACGACCTCTACATGGGAAGCTACGACTGAGCGTTATATTTCTAGGTCTATTTCTGCCCAGGCCAAAACCTGCCTCAGTAAAGTGAGTACGGTGGGTCGATCGTTCATCTGACTTACGGAGAGAAATAGTTAATGCAGCTGAATCAACTCAGTGAGTTGTTGCTTTGCACTGACGAAAGCTAAGGACCCCAGTGGGAGTTTACAGAACCCAATAGTTCATGATACAAAACTGTGGGGGGTTCTGCTCAGTCTTAGGAGACTGAAGCTTAAAAGGCAATCTTTGGTATTTTTCTTTTTTAAGCCAAACAGAGCATTACAAGAAAAGTGAGTAGTGCTCGAACTCTAAAACCTTACACAAATCTGGGAACCAAAAATTCCGCCAACGCATTTATTCAGGAATTCTCATTTGATCTTGGCCTCAGCATGCTTTCACGCTTTGTGATTTGTCAACAATAATCAGCTACAAAATAACTTGATGCCTTCGTTAATCTAAGTAGCTCAAGTTCTGCCCTGAAGCTTTTTCAACTTTACCACGCAGAATGCTACAAAACTATTGGGGTAATCGCACAAAATAACACGAAATTAGCATAATTCACCCACCGCGTCGTACTGTTCTGACTTGGTTTATATATCACACTCACTTCCTCTGTTCTTAATGTGCTAGCCGATGAGGCTACAACACTACTTTCCTGTCTTTTGCAGCTATGTTCTGTTGGTCCTTTTTGTGTTTTGTGCGTTTGTGTGTGTGTGGAAACATGTATATCCCAGGTCAACATATGGCACTCCGGTGTAGGTCCAATTCACCATTACCGCCATCGTTACTTGCCTTGCTGTATAACGGATCGGTAGTTTCCGTTTGCTGCGGACCACTCGCACGTGTAGTGCATTATGACCATGTTCATTTGTTCAAAACCAGTGTTCTCTCATCTCTGTGACACAGAAACCTACACGGGTGGGCAGTGACTACATGTAGATAAAGCAGGTTAGAACATGAACAGGTTTTTCCCTTTAAAATACCACAGCTGGTTATTTTTTATTCATTTTTATTCATAAAATAGTGAAGCTTCGCTTGAGTAGAAGATTGTTGCTGGCGGATTCATCTACGGGTACACCCCTGTGGCATGCAGTGATACAACCCAATCCTTGCTTTTCTGGCTTACAAATTTACTTGAACACATCGGTGTCCTTCTAACTGCCTTGGTGAATTTCCAGTGTACATCTGTCCTTTGTGAATAGTGACCCACTCTAGTTTGGAATGCGTTCCTTGACTGACACGGTTATTTTTTGTTCCCTGACTGTATGACTCCCACATCCTGAAGTCGGGTTTCATAACTTGTTATTGGTCTCGCGATACTTGGAACCTGTGTGTATATCAGACTTTCATTTAAACAACTCTACTTTTGTACTGTGGAGCCGTGCTCGGTGAATACTACTGATCGCACATGTTACATCTGACTGGCAGACGAGACCTTCAGCAGCTTCCAGAGCAACAGAAGAACTTCAATGTTTCTCCGTTTGACCACTAGAATAAGGCCACCTGGGGCAAATACCTTTCATATTTTGGGCTGGCGATACACTTAAGCCTCCAACAGGTATTCTGAAGTATGATTATTGATCACAATCACTACTGTGGTCACAGCGATGTTGCAGTTGAACTGACATTGCAAATGTTATTACAGGGTTAAAAAATACGAAGAATAAGCTTCCACCAGTGGATACCACAGTGGCTAACTAGTCAAAAGTCGTACTTGTAAACTGCATAAACACAGGCAGTTTCGGTTTGTTCCAACAAACCTAACTTACCAGCTGGGGACGACGGTGAAACACCAAAAACTCCCCTTGCTACTTCTAAGTATGAGAAAAGATAGAATTTTAAGCACATCATGTTTTGATGAGCAATACATTTTTTAGGGCTGTACAACTAAATTGCGTCCCTTAGCATGAATAATTGGGGCTGATCTATTGATTATGGGCTACATTTTCTTTGGCATGGTCGGCAGGCACTTGCCAGTTGAAGAAAGGTTCTGCACCAAATCAAGCGTCAAGAAGCTTTTTCTTTGGTTCTTATTTTAAGGTGTGCACTTAAGGCCAGTCTCCAGGTTTGGGCTGTATTATTGGAGAGGGTGAAAGATAAGGAAGACATCCTCAGATTGCTGTACCCGTTCATTAAATGTTAGATACGCGAATGTCCTCTGTCACGAGGTATTTTTGAACGTTGAATAAAGCTTTCTACTACAGAGACAACTATCCAACATCTTTAGAGTTTTCTTCGAGTAGAGGGATATGTTTTCTCCTTTCGATTTATTATTATGGCCTCTAAAGTTATTTGCTTATTAATGTAATTGTTAACTAGACAACACATCACTTCCGGCGCCTCACAAATCGCCGCCTGCCCTCTCTTTGGATTTAGCGGTCGACAGATGTCCACGCACGAAGCTGGGCTCAAACATCATGTAATCCAAATGTCTAAAAACCGGAAACTTAAGCTGCAACTTAAAACATATTTTGGTCTTAACAATTCAAAAAGTGCCAAGTGAAACGATAAGAAGATTAGGAAGGAAGAAAACAGACTACGGTCCACACATACCCGCCTTAGGTTGCCTAGGATGACACCAAAAAATCCAATTGGTGGATCTTTTTGCACACTTTGACATATGTCTCAATTGATTCCATGCTTTAAAGGTGACAAGGTGACAAAGTTGTGTAAGGCCAAGTAACTCGAACGCCACTAATTTTCCGGCAAAACGACTGTGTTAGAAAGGCGGAACTCGATCAAATGAGCAGAAATCTGAACGTACAACCTCAGACAAACTGGCTACTGATGTACGAACACGATATGCAGATGTGAAACATGCAATAAATGTGGTCTTGAAATCGCATGACGCACTTAATTAGAAGGCCCTGCAAAACAAACTTTATATGGCCATTCTCAACTCCCAAAGTTGCTATGGGAACCGGGAAGGCGGTCGCAAGTGGAAGTGCTAACAAATTTGATGGACTGTATTCATTTGGTCTTACGCAATTTGTGTTTCCCAAACTTACTCATAATCAAACAAGAGGATCTAAAAATGAAATCATGGTCATCCTACAACATGGTTTCGTTTAGTAAGCATGCTCGCATAAGAAACCAACGCTCCCAAATACAGATAATTTTGTTGCCATCTGATAAGAGTGTACTTGATATTAATATGTTTTGAAGTGCTCTTCCACTTAGCATCACAGAAACACTATTTTAAATGTCCCGGTGGCGCTGAACTTTCCTCGTACGTGGACGATACTGTGAAATGTATGCATTAGGCTTATATGTAATCGGACTTTAATTCAATCAATCAATCAATTTATCGCATTGAGACAATTGCCTCCCTAGTGCAATTGAGAGATGCAACCATACAACAAACGAGTCTCCTGCTTGTAAAAATCGTCCGCCGGATGGGATTGATTGCAGCTGATCCTCTTCAAGCTTACCAACAATTAAATTACTCCTGGAAAAGACTACTTAGCAAAATGATCAGATTTGGCGAATGTCCGCAGATTGTTTGTCAAGACAGAACGACCGTGGGAAGATCACTTGGAAGTATAGCCCGGAAGCTATCGCCTTTAAACTTATCTTGCGGTCGGGAAAAAATTTTAAGGGAGATTAAAAAATACATAAAAGTTTGATCATCTCTCAAACGCGAGTTTTCAGATCTGACAGAACTTAATTCAGCTTCTATACCAGTGTCATCTTTCTCATTAAGAACAGCCCTCAAGAGAGGTAACCCCTTAGAAGGGGCCCGTTTTTACATTCAGAGAACTCTGCTCAATCCCACGGTATCCATAGTGTCTGAGGGGTATTCTAGACAGATCATTTTCAGTCAGCCTGAAATCATTGCCATCCAGCCGTTTGCAAATTTGGCACGTTTTATCCAATCCGGTTGCCCTCGAACGTACTATGACAGCTTGCGATAAATGCAAACTGTATCACATGAAAGTTGATCTTTACAAGATATCCGGTAGCCGGCGCGGTTCACATTTTTTTAGTCTGATACTCGGGTTAGAAAGTTGTAAATGTAGATGACTCATAGTAATGTCGCAGCTAATTTTGTATTTGTAAGCCGACCGTAGAGATTGCATTTTGCATGAAGGGCCCTCTTAACTGCGTCCAGCGTCACAGACATTAAAGTGTTTTATAACGAAAGTTCACACAGGCATGACTCAAACGAGAGTCACTAATGCCACTCTAATAGAGTCGCTTACTAATGGAGTTGTCTTGAATGTCATCATGATGAAGACGCTTGTGAATGGAGAAGTTAATTGTTTTAAGGCAGTATTTTTGATTTTCTGATTGCTATTAAGTAGGATCAAATTATTTATGTGCCAGATTCAGATTTGTTCGGGTTGACTACTGTGCAAGAATGTTGATTGCACCCAGCTTATTTTTAGCTCTTTGTCAGAGGGTGATTCCGTCGTGTGCAAGTTTGGACTGTATTTAATGCGCACTGAAGACGTCTTCTCGAATGGCTACAATGAGTCTGCTGAGCTCGGTGGAGAAAGAAACAAACAATGTCCGCAACACTCGCATTGCGTTGGCAGAGCGGCAAAATTTAGTGATTTGAAAACTGAGTTTCTGACTGTTTTGAAACAGGGAACAAAGTAACACCTTCATTCAAACTGAACGTAGAGCGGTTCTGGACGATTCTAAGCCACGGTATCTGGATGGATTTAATGAGACGCGTTTAGACAGAATGAAGACATATTGTGAGCCTATACTTTACCATACTCATTTTGACCGTTCATGATTTTTCACGCACTTTTTTCAGATAGCATTTTTGTAAATTATGGGCTTGCTTTATGATAAATAGCATCATTCGCCTACCAAAACTCATTATATTAAACTCTTTAATTGTAAAGGTTTGCCAGAAAAATCAACCTATCCGACTGCTTCGCCATTAGATGTGCTTAGGAATTCTCCTAAAAATAATCGTTCGTTTGTGTGTACAAAACAATTCTTGATAAGACTGAGGCAGAGTAAACCAGATAAAAAACGCTCATCGTTATTGTTTTGAGAATATATAGATATGATTGTGTCAGCACTTAATTTTTCAGGGCTGTTGACATGCGCTGTGTTGATTTTCATATGATCATTTCACCCGCGGGCCCAGACGACGGATATAGATTTTCAGTGAAAATTAAACTGTTCATCAAGCCATCACTAACAGTTCCACAGTTCCACAGTGACATATCACGTGGTCCAGTGGATGAATTTAACAACTCGCCATCTCAACTTTACATGGCTTGAAAATTTAGCTCATCTTTTTGACATTTAGTCCACTGTCAACAACGTCCAGAGCAATAACAGAAGGGTGCAGCAAAATTAAATTTGGACCGCACAAAACTTTGCTGACCTTTGTTCGTATGCTAGTTTGTTTTTCTTGTAGTTAAACAGTTAAGCCAAGGTTTTTTACTGGTGGATTTATTTTTCCGTATTGTGATGGTATCAAAAAAACTAAGGGAGCACTCTACTGGGATGATTTTTTTCCGACGTATGCGCATCGAAGTGGGTCAAGCTTGACGATTGCAGAAGCAAAGCGCTAGATTTCTGGATTCTTCAGGAGTGCTGGAGACTGCTTTTCAAATTCCCAACACGTTGATTCATGTGACACCAGCTGGATAAAATACACAGAAACGTTCGGTTTTATCCTGAAGAAGGCACAGAGATATCTGGCTTAAAAGCCATTAAACACACCCCTATCTGAAATACCCGCTGTCATATGATGCCCATTACGTCTGTTTGCCAAACTATAGTGCAATGGAAGACTCCCGCTCAGCAAAACGGCTTTTAGTTAGTCAAATTTCATCGGTTGTTTCAAGGAAGGCTTCCAGGCTGGATGCATGAATGGCTCTGACGTGAGAACAGTATATTACATGAGCACCAAACGATCATGATTCTTCGAAAACCTGCACAGCAGAATGTATTTTCAAAGTTGAAGCTCCGGTGAATCGGATGTGGTGTTATTCTGCAAAACACACCGGTTTCCGTGGATACTAGGAGTAATTAACAAAGGTGAAGGAAAAATTACTGCAGTGAGATATCTTTGGTTGGACATATATTACGGTCTGATGTGTATGTTTGTGTCCGGATGGGTGCCCCTCAGAAACTGACTGTCTTAGTGGTTGTAAGCACCATACTATGTCCCAGCTACATTGCTGTATTGTGACCAGGTGGTCAGCTATTGTTCGTTTCTCACCTGGAGATTTTCTGATTCTACAATAGCAAATACCAACCTACTCACATAGTTGGCAACCTTTTGCGCTGAGAGTTAGCCATTTTTGTGCCCAACAAAACATTTGCTGTTTGTGAGATTCAACACTCAAACTATCGGGAAATCATATTTGACAGAAAACTGCAGTTCACTGCCGATATCTCTGCAACTGCATAATAGGGATCAGAGAGACTCTGTTGAAGCTCATTCTGAAATATGTGTAGAAAATTTCATTCATGCTCTTGGCTGTCTGCAGTCACGGTGGAGATGATAAAGTCATAGCAATACAAGTGATTGCGGTCATTCCTGATTGCAAGCTGTTGGAACACAGAACTTTTCTGACAGTATTTTTGGCAGTTTCAAAACTCCAGAGTTCTTCCTGGTAAACTGTAAAGCGTAACTGACAATCTCAGTTGCTGCTAACCAAGGATCGGATTTTCCAGCCAAAATTTGACGAGTTACTGAATTATTCTTCGGAGCTATGAGACGATCCATGTGTTGGCACAACTACAAGAATCGAAGATAGAGGATTTAACCAAATTTGTATTTAACCAGTCTGCGGCTAGGTTGTCGTAGTACCATCGGATAAAGAACATCGGCCAGAGATGCTGAACGTGAGGTTACGATCAATCAACCCTGGTAGGCGATTGTACTCTTAAAGCGCCAGATTTTCGGGATGTTGCGGTGGCCTATTTCTTGCTGTGCACATCGGGCACCACAACTGGACGATATTTGTCGTAGAGACGCCGTCACGGAGTTTGAATAGACCTGGTGACTGTTGTAGCTAAAGTTCGGTTGAAGGTGTAACTAAAGCACGTGGTGCGTGGTGTGGGGCTAATGAATATATAATTATTATATGGTTTTGATTCACATTACGTTGGGTATAAGTTAGTTGAGGTTGTCAAAGCAGCTGTTACAATTATGAATTCACTAGTGATATTGGTTTCGTAATCACTGGCCTGAACATTTGTTATGTATTATAGTCTGTAGTTTGGCACATTCGCAACATTAATATATTTTCGAATAGCATCCTTTTTACAGTTGTTTCAAGATAGGTAAATATATATAGTGCAGTTCAGTGCTATCCAACTTCTTCACCTGATGCAGGCGACGGTAATCTTCCTGTCTGAGCCCGTTATGTTTCCCTTCTAACACTGGATATTTGATTGGGCATTTAGGTCATTTGTCTGAAATAAAGCACCCGGAATAGAGGCGTTTTGATTATTGTATCACGCTTGCCTGTTGATACTCCCATGTCCCCTCTTCTCGGGTCTTGGCCAGTATTTCCAGCTCACAATCTGTGCAACTGATATGCGTATTCTACGAGCTCGAACGAGCAGTGTTTGTTCAACTTTTGGCTTATATTTCAGTGGATTTGAATTACAAAATTGTTTATACAGTCAGAGTAGCCGCAATTCTCATAGACACTCGTTGAATCCAAATACTGGGTTTTCTAGTAAGCGGAATGACGCGCACTTTCTGGCTCCTTCGTTGTAGTTGACAGAAGTGATTGGATGAGCCGTATTCGACCTTCTTTCAAACTTGAGAATACATCTTTTTTCCTTCTTTAGCATATATTCATCATCTCCACTTCGTTGTTAGTGGAACAGTGTTGAAGAAGATTACACAGAGCGTCTGTCTACCATGAAGAATTTTCCTACATTCGGGGCCAGCTTACCGCCCAATACTAATTCGTCAGTCTGTTGAAGGATTTGAACTCGCAAAATTTTCAGAAATTCTGGCGAATTAGAAAAGCAGCTCGTCCAAATAATTTTTTGATTCTACAGTTCTGAACAACTGGCTTCGTGATATAGATCAACCACCGAAATAGTTTGTGGTGCGGCTGCATCTCAGGGTTTTGTGCTCTAGGAAGTCCATAAAGTTCAGATGTGGAGCTATTGTTTAGCCTTAACAAACTATCAGTCTTTTCATACATCCATCCATGCTTAAAAACAAGCCTAGAGATTAGGAGGAACGGGTCTCTGGGCACGTGACGGACAGTCCTTCCTCATATGCAACAACTTTTTTATCGTCATTCAGGAGTACAAACACTTGTCTCGTTTGAGTCGCCTTGCCCAGGATAACTTGACCCGAGACTTTAGCTAGAATAAGGACCGCATTATTGTTAAATCTGCGTTCACATATAGCGCGTACATGCTTTTTTTCGAAAGGCATCTGCCGCTAGATTGAAATTATTGAGCAGCATCAATGGGCTTGTTCTACGACGATTTGAAACTGTCTGTGCCACTAGACGTAAGTTCTGCCGGTCAAATCGACACATTTCCAAACTATACCACAACAAGTAAATGGGAATCTTCGTATGAGGCGTCGATATATCTCAAGCCCAAGTAGAGTCTTTCTTGTCTTGAAAGTGGTCGATGACACAGTAGACAAGTTTCGGACTTGCGGGAATCTTGAGAAATACATTCAATCTCGCTTTGGGTCAAAGGCTTTTCAAAGAGGATCTTGGCAGTCTTTAGTTGACAAAGATTTACAGAATTTAGGTACGATTATCTTGCAGCTCACATGAAGATCGCTGGCAGAATGCAGTGGAGGCTGGTACATTTTCTGTAACCGTTATGAGCTGTTTGGGCATTGTATGCATGTGAGAACTCGACGTGCATAGTAACCATCAATGTGACGTTGGCGAGGAGTTTGGCATTTGCCCTTAAGAGGGAAGGTTAGTATTTCTGAATAATTTTGCAATGTAGTAGAGTGTTCTCCTAGTCTGGAAGTCGTTGCTTTGTAAAATTAAGATAGCTGTATCTTTTCACTAGTTTGCACGGGGAGGCGATAAGGACACTGATGAATCAAGAATCCGGCCTAATTTCTTCAGAACCAAAAAACTGATAGCATGTAAAGCGTGTTAATTTTAAGTGTTGACCCCAAGTACCTCTACTGATCACCAAATCATATTACCAGAGTAGCGACAGCCAGACGGCTGGGTCCGGTTTTTTGAAGTTTGCATGACCAATGTAAAAAACGGTTAGTCAGTGCAATGGTGTTGCCCCATCATAGACAAAGCGAGGATGATGCGCATATGCAAGCGAAGGATAAGAGGTGCATAAGTATGTTTGAAGGTTGAATATGGTTCGTCCCATTAATTCCATTGCCTACATAGAAGAAGCCGACACTTACCGAGTACTCCTAGACACTCGCCTACAAGCACAGTTGGGAGTTCGAGCAAATGCAGCTGTAAACTCATCTTTCTAATTTTAATCCACTGTATTACGAGCAAACGTTAGGTAAACACCGTATACTTAAGCACGGAGGATCTGCATGTGTTCATTATGAGCTAGAAAGGAGAAAAGTGTACACCGATTACGGTTTACCATGCAGTATGGTAAACTGAAGATAGCAAAAGCCGAGGGTGTGGTAGTAGCCAAAATGCCTCTGTTCTGAGCATTTTATTTCAAACGAGCTAACTAATGGCCCCAGAGCATATCCAAGCACTTTCCCACAGTGTGAAGAATTGTGAACGACCATCCGGGCTGGAGTGGAGGCTCATTTGCGTCAATCTACATTCAATATAGACATTCAAATGCAACTGTGGAGAAGCTACATTGACAGAAGCAATAGGTGCCCCATTCGCTAGATTCACAGACGGGGTCTAAACTGGGTACATGACTACGTTTTCCGCCTAATCTAAAGCTCGCCACTGAGAAGAAAATTGTCCATTTGATGACATTTGTTGTTGACCCTGTCAAATTAGTGCTAGCGTTCAACATTCCGCTTCACTGGCAATACATCGAAGTAGTGCTAGCTCGGTTGCGTTAGTTTGCCGTGGTTGAAGCGGCTTTTGTTTTTACTTCCGAGTGTGGCAATCAGCTTGCAGTCG
This sequence comes from Clonorchis sinensis, assembly GCA_003604175.2. Taxonomy (NCBI): domain Eukaryota; kingdom Metazoa; phylum Platyhelminthes; class Trematoda; order Opisthorchiida; family Opisthorchiidae; genus Clonorchis; species Clonorchis sinensis. The sequence continues at coordinate 4,485,064 of CM030375.1, read as the reverse complement.
TTTTGTTACCAATCGTGGAGATATCATCAGTGCACGGTTATCAGACCGCTTCGTGACTCAATTTCAGAGGTTGAAAACCTTTTGAAAACGAGCGCCAGTGATAGGCTAAGGCCTCTTCCGGGCTTTAAGAAAGAGCTATCAATTACTGTCAGACCACCATCAGCTTAGTAAACGGAACAGTGTTGTGCTGCGTTGATCCTTTGTCTGTTTGTTTGAGATTCAGCAGTGTTTTTTTTTCCCTCAGTGACATGGTATATTTGTAATAAATAGCATGAGGCAGTAGCTTGGAACCCGGGCTCAAAAGTAAAAATTTACTTCTTAGGTAACAAGATAGCTACAAACTCTTTGACAGCTTACGACCTCTCTTGCCTTTGTTGTGGCCATCAAGTAGGCGTAGTACGTTCCATATTTTGTCAATGTGTCCAAATCTCTCATCGCATTTAATCGATTTTTCAGGTTTCCAATATTTTTTGACGCCCCTGAGAAAACGCGCTTTCACCAGCCTTTAAAACCCTAGGAAGAATAAATCATAAACCTGTGGTATGCTGAGAAAAAACTTTGAACCTGGGTTGGTTTCAACCGGTAAGACCAAAATTATCCCAGTGAGAGTGGGTATGAATCCACGCGTTCCGCAGGAGCCTGAAATTATTTACCAAAGGACACTTGAAACGTGACCTTCTGACGAGATAATTTACTTTTATTTTTGAAAATATGGTATCATCAGAACTGACCGGATTCAGCCATTGTTCGAGCTTGAAAGTCCTCAGTGTCATTGTTTTCTAACAGGGTATGTGAGAATGTTGTATCAGATTCGAACTCCTCCACACATCTGGGTTTTCCGGTACGACTCTTATACGGCCTTTGTGTATAACCTAAGTGTGTGCGCCGCTAAGGACCCTTGGCGACTGATCTTGTGCAGGCAATCTTGTGCTTAATCACGGTTCCTTTCTGTCATTTACGTAACAGGGGGTGCCTTTAGAAGTGTTGTCCAGTGATTACTAAGTGCTAGCTCCATGGTATATTGGGATATTCTGGATCCCATCTGTAACTTGCTGCAGAAAACATCAACAAGTACGCCCAGGCCATTTCTCTTGCTTCTCTGGATTGATACTGGTTTCATTTAAATTTTGCCGTCTTGGGAAACCATTATGCTGAGATTCCCTGCCAGACCAAACAAGTTCTATTGTTTTTGAGCAACTTTCTGGATAGCGTCCTTTCATTTGATAACCTATGGCCTTTATAACCGCGCTTTAATGAAATATAGGGGTTTGCAGCTCCATAATGTAGACAGCTGTTGGAATACGTTGGTTATCCATCTTAAAATGTGCTTTCCTTTGATAGAAGAAAGCACTACTGCGCTTGTTCTTGTTCACGTTATTAAGATGTATTTAGATGCACTGTTCATTTAAATGGTTTAGAAAGACTTGATTGGAATATGTGTCACGGCTGCAAATATGTGAATGGCACATTCGGTAAGACGTTCCACGTAGTCGGTAGCCAGCCCAATTCGTTCCTTAGGGTTATCGCTATTGCGAAGTCAGCACCGGTATCCTGTGTGCCCACTGAAATCTCCACATAGTTTTTAGTATTTTGATAGTCCACAGAAGGTAATAAATTTCAAACCGGCTAGCCGTGAATTTGCTGGTAATCGTTAGATTATCTCTTACAGTCAGTCTGTCGTACACGCGTGAGGCGATGCAACAAAAGCGCTATCGAATATTATGTCACACTGCAACATTTTATGTTCTCCGCAAGTTTTTTTGCGTGAAAGTTCCTCTTGAAGTCTTAGTCGGACCATCTGGGAACGTTGCGTGTACAAGATATTAAGTCACTACTCCAGACCTCATACGAGCTCGAGGTAGCTCAGTTTTTAGAAAGCGAACTTAGTGGCCAGACGGTTAGTGAATAAATTCCAATCCCGGTATCTCGAACGCTCCAGTCTTGGCTCTAACAACCTGGTACCATCAAAACCCATGTGTATCCCTCGCGTGGCATGGCAGCTATGCACAGAAAAGTGTTACGGTTGAAAGATTGACTAAGTATTGTCAGTGCTCAAGTGGATTTATTGTGATTCACGTGCTAGTTATGAATACCCCGTTTTTGACCATCCTCCCATATCTTCAGCATCAATCTACCTGTCAATCTATCTAACTATCTATCTACCTATCTATCTATTTATGTATCTATCTAGCTAGCCGCCTCGTTATCTGCCTTAGATTTTTTCCTGTCCTTCATTAAGCTGTTTTTCTGGCTGACATGCTGGAGAATACTACGCTGCACCACTGAATATTCGCTCTCACTATAGGGCGATTGTGATGAATCCAAAGACCTGATTAACCGCAATAATTACATACGTCGAAAGAATCCTGCTGTCTTTAATGCAGTCCTCACAACATGCTTATTGGCCCAATGGATCGCGGCTGGATTTACTGCTAGGCAAGATTGTGAAATGAGATAAATCACCGGCGGAATCACAAGCCCCGTGTATTACTATCGTTCAAAGCTTCCTCTCATATAGACTTATACCAGTTATCACTGTGTGTCTATGATGAGTCTTTACGTCCATGGAGTTAACCTTGTTACGACAGCGAAAAACTTTTTTCAGGAAGAAAAGGCGAACGTAAATCTTGATGTCTGCCTCCAACATCGCGACCTGTTTCACAGCCCGGCAAACCGATCAGATGTCCCAACCTCATTACACTACCTGCTTGTTTGTAGAACAAATATTCAGGACTCGATTAAACCCTCAGTGCGACTGCATCCATAATTAAATTTTCTCTTCAGTGATATTTTTGGAAGATAAATAGGCTTGTCCGGCGTATGTAACCTATCCAAAAGTCTATTTTTTTCACTGCCTGTAAAGCTTCTATCCAGCTTTTTTCATAACGTCTACGACACGATTGAACATTACGGTCACCGACTGAGGCACTGCTAAGGCCCATGTTCTTCCTGCTCTCTACTCGAGCGGCATAACCTTAAAAAACTCCAGCAAGAATAAGTCACTTCACGAGAAGTGGTTTACAATAACAGATATAGAATAAAATACAGTTGGGCGACTTACTTTACGTTGTCTATTTCAACAAGCTGTGCACAGCCAATGCGAAAGTGTCTGTGTGTGAGTACGATTTACATACAAAACAGTGTATCAAAACTGTGGTTATCACATCCCAATTTGCTTGTTGTCAGCGCAACTCATCCGGTCTAGAGTACCGCGGGGTATGTGGTCGCTGCAACTCCAAGTGCGACTTCATCAATTTGATTGGATAATCAGTGCGCCAATAAAAAACGTTCAACAAAGCCGACAAGCACGTATTGAGCGAAAAAACTACTACCAGCATGGAAGGTAGTAGTATGCTCATTTTACCCTAAATGAAAGCATTTTCTCTTCAATGTTGTTGTGCTTAAAGGTGGTGTATTTTGGATATTTTTGGTTTTAGCCACCCTTAAATAGGTGGACGCTGTTTTATGAATTCTAAGCTGGGCCAGATGAATTCCATGCTTGTGAATGGAACACACATTATCCCCGCGGTAATTCAACTCTACCAAATTTCTCATGTTACTATTGTGATTTAATTGTTTTACAGGACGACTCACATCAGGCATGGCGTAGGGCATATAGGGGGAACGCGGAGTGATAATATGAGAATTTGCTGAAGGATGGCAGAAATTACGTTGTGAGCGAATTATTCTGTTGATAATGCCTAACAAATCACACGCATCTGTCCAGCTATCAGCGGAGTGTGGGAGGGTTTGCAGCCAAGACCTTCAGGTGCTGGTTGGTTCTGGCTTGGAATTTCGACGAGGATCGACAAAAATCAGTAAAGTTAAAAAGGGATGCAACTGAGAAGATGCACACAGTCAAAAGTACACTTGCCCGCACTAAGTAAATACCCATTGCAAACCACAAATAGACTAAACGCAGATTTATTATTGTCATTAGTAGTACTTGAACTGTGTATGAAATCTTCCTTGCACGATTCAATACTGCCCTACTTAGACCAGACGTCAAAGCCAACAGAATGGCAGCAAGGAACCAAAAGTAATTGGAAAAACAGCGCGCAATGGACCTGCGTTTCATCATGTGAGACTGTTATGAGAAAATTGATTTGTTACTAAAAAGAAATCCCTTTGAGGCCACTGACAATTACTATCACTTGTTAAGTAGTAGATATGACTCGGCAAGAGATAGTCTACCAGTGGAACAATGATGACCGTTCTAGATGAGACTACCTTGTAAAACAGAGTATGTTGGAACCAGCAAGAAACTTGAGTATTCATAGAAAACTATACGCTTCACCAAGAAAATGCATACAGACTTAGGGACGATTTTTGCGTCAAGGTGTGATGACACATGCAATCGGACATTTCAAAAAGCACAGTGCTTTTCATTTTTGTAGTGTTCTAATATGAGAGCTGCAGCTTGATATGAAAACCATATGCAGAAAGAACCAATACACTTTCTGTAACATGCTGCTCATAAGGTTGCTGAAGACTCTTCAGCAGCCCGCGAAAGCTTTCACCGTTCTTGAGGCTAATCGAATAAGCCCAGTCTCCAAGTTTCCGTCAGTCATGTTTTACCTAGCCATCGTGAACGAGAGGTTTAGCTGAGTTCAAGTTAGCTGGATTCAGCTGAGCCTCCCATCGTAACCAAATTAGTTTGCAGATGAGGGTATTTGTCGGAAACTAGTGTGCGTATTTATTGCTAAATTTTGAGGATGTCAGCATTCTGTTCATTAAAAATTTGTCGTTTGTTGACTGGGCAGGCTATCCAAAAAGAAACCAGAATCTCAATTTTGTGTGCGACCATTGGAAACTAAAAGGACTTACAAAATGAATTGCAGATGTTGTGATAATTCTTTAAATTAGGTTCGGTTTTAGCTGTCGGCTACTTCACCATAATAGCTCCTGGATGACTTGTAATGATGCAGTTTGGTCCAAACAAGCTTACTGCGTTTTTAAACAATTTGATAATGGGAGTGGTTAGGTCGTCATGTGTCTCATGATGGTCGCCTGGGAACCGAACATATGTTTCCTAAAAAAAACTTCTGGTCACTTCCCCAGCCAATCATCTAGACATATTCAGATTTGCTTGGCGCTCAACTATTAGAAGCCATTTTAACGAAGTCAGTTAGGCGTCGGAAAAAAACTGCGCTTTAATCAACTTTGCCAGCCAAAAGAATTTCTAATCGGGATTTAAAAACAATCTTTCTCGTTTACAGAATAGCCCTTGGATGGGAGTGGTTTTGTCACCATGGCTTATGCTGCTGGTTACTCGGAATAATCGACATTTCACTCTAGCATTTGGCGCTTAGTGTGTGTCTAGCATCACTTTATCGGACGGATAATTTCACATACCATCCGAAGTTATTTGATCTTATTTCAAAACGAAACCTTAACACTAATCCTGTAGCGAATTTCCGACGAAGTTGTTAGAGCACTCGCCTGGTAACAGGGAGGTACAAGATTCGTGTTTCTCCCAAGCCCTCTCTCTTTCATTTGCATTGTGTCATCTGGAGTACATCTTCAAGATTTTTCAGATCCTTGTCTTTTCTGAATCAACACAACCTGTTCAGTGAATTGATTGAAACAACTGTTTTGACTGAGTTGAGGTACTGATGTCGATCACGTGCTGGCGGAACTGATATGATTCCGTCCCATGGAACTAAATGGTTGCCTTCTAAAACCGTGCTTGAGAAAATTCCTCTGTTATAAGTGTCTTCCCCATAAACTTGTAGTTAGGCAGTTTTGGTCTCCTTCTATAAACGTTTTCTACCTATATCTTCTACTGTATTGCATTTCAACGGACAAATCACAACTAATGACACTCCTTACACAAATTCATTACATAGAATGAGTAGTCTTAACGACCCTAATATGGTGAACAGCCTATTCATCCTAGTTCACCTCGCAGTTGTCCCTTCATTACGTCCTCCATAGTATAAACAAACGGAATTGAGACGCACATCCGCAACGTAGGTCCGATAGGTGATTAATAGTTGAACAAACCGATTAAGCTGAATATATCCGCAGGTTACTTGGGGCTCAGCGAATATCCAAGCAAAAAATCTCTCGTTGAACTTCAAAATTTGTTTTATTTTAGTGTTCTTAGCAAACCATTGGACCAATGACTTCATTGGCACAATGTGCTTCATTTGGAAAACCAGATACCCCAGCAAACCAGAATTTCCAAACTCGGGCTCCTCTACAGCACTTGCATCTTACTCCCCCATAGATCATCAGCTTTATTATGAAAAATATGACAGTGGCCATCTCGTAACCAAATCAGATATGCGGCTGAATTGATGGACATCTCTGAGTTTTACGTGATTTTCTACAATGTAAACTTGTTCGGGAAACTGAAGCTGCATATGAAACGCGCCCTCCACTAAACCTCAACTACGTTCAACTGCCAAACATAAATGGAAATTCCTCTACCAAACTGAGTAGCATAGTCTTTTGCTTGACCTTAACTAAACTATCCATTCGAGACCTTTATTTTCTTAAAACCAATTTTCAATGGATATTTTGTCCTATAAGTGAAAAAAACTATACTGAAGTGTCGATAAGTACTGTACAGCTGTTTCATACTTATTTGAGTAACAAGCACATCGCATCTCACGAAAATTCAGTAGAGTTCGGGCGCGCAACCTTCCCTTGTTGAATACTTAATCTTCCGGCAATATATAGCTGAAGGACATAGCTCGAACATAGCCAGGATAGAGCTTCTCTCATCCTCCAAACACGAAACCAACATCACTTGGTCATGTGCGTAGAAGACGTTGTTGACTGAAGGGGAAGTGAAAAACTACGTCGGCTTGATGAGCCCGATAAAAGACAAACTGGTTTTGGGCTGTTGAGGAGTTTCAGCAACCATATGGCTAGCCTGTACAGCGGGGAGAAGAAAAATGCTGATTCCTCATTATTAGCTGTGGTAAGAATCTCCATTATAATGAACCGGTGTGTAACTAGCTTTCGTTGTTAGTACACTTCATGTAGAATTACATTCCCGCTGTGCGCAACAAGTCTGTGGTCAAGATTTGTGCGTCGCCAGCGACTTTTCTTTTATAGAAAATGTAGTTTAATGAAAATGAAAACGTCTTTAACTCATGAAACCCTGTAGAACATGTGGTACAAACCGGTGCTGAGTGTGAAATTTGTAATTTGCGAGAACATAAGTAAAAATAAGCAAGATCTGGATTTCCATCAATGTTCAAAATTTCAATCAATCCACACAAACCCGTTTTCGAATTATTTTTGTCAGCCGGACTGTGCAGAGAATTGTGGTAACGTGAAAAATGAAATAGACCAAGTTAACCTAAGGCCTACATTATTTGCTTGGTATGACATATTTTTTGATTGGTTTTACTTATCAGGACAGGCGAATTTATCACGGTATTTGGTAGAGCTCTCGGAGTTTCTGTTTAACACAGCGAAACTGTTTAGAACGTTGCCTGTCAAAAAAAACTAATTTCTGGAAACCAACCATCAGAGCATGTCAGAGTACGTCGAAAGTGTTTTTTTGCCCCATTTTGGTTTTAGTGAGAATAGATGCTGCAATACACTTGCAGTCACTCCCACTGTCCGTTTCACGTGTGCTGATTAAATCGTTCGAAATGATGTGGTAGTTCTACGTTAAATTTTTCTAGTTGCCTTTTTATTCACATCTGAGAACCGTTTCGCTGAATATGACGTCCCAAGGGACAGTCAGACGGGGACTTTGCTTGCAATTTTTGTTTTCTTGGCCAGAGTTTCCCATAATTAAAGTGGGTCATGGTCATTTGAATTGTAGTACAATCGACAATGGACTCAAACGTTTACCATAATGAGGTTCAGCATACGTTTGTTTGATATAAAAGGCAAGGTGTATGCAAGGAGTTATCGATCTGCATTACATCAGGTAGGTGGTCCAGTGGTTTTGGTGGTAATAAACTAGTTTTACCATCAAGAGATTTCTATATCACAGCATCTCTACTAAGTTTCAGTCGGCAATTAATATGGGAACCATAATAGCAACATATTCGGAATGTCCCGATAGTTGTGCTGATATTTAAAGCTGACATTGACAACCCGGCCAAAAACGGACCCTCCCAGCTAAGAACTAGCTGTGAGAATGGGCAGATATTCTTGCAATAAAAAAATGGTGATCTTTAATAGTACTTGTAAGGTCGATGAAAACTTTTGCCAGCCTATTAGCGGATTTGTATTTTTTGGAATAATCAGATAGTCCTGGTCCCCGATTCGACATCAGTGGTGAGCAGCTAAGTTTAGGACGAAAAAGTCGTCCATGCAACGAGTGGTATCTGGTGCATTAACTCCTCGTAGTCTATCCCTTAAGCGATGAAAAATTCAACTGTAGATATATATAGTTGTCCACTTGCACATTTATGGTCGGCCAATTTCGAGGAATATTGTATTTTTATACGTGTTACTTGGTAGCAAACCAACGGATTATGAACTCTTCACCAGTCAGCTGCCTCCATGGCTCTTACTGACCGGAAGGTAACCGGTTCGACTCACGCCTCCGCTTCTTGACTGGTCCTGTCTAGGCTTGGGCAACTTGGCAGTACCTCAGTCCTCGTTGTTCCTATGAGTTACATGGCTGCTAGGCACCAGAATAATGTTACAACTGAACGATTGCGTTACCAGTTTTTTACTACGACTATAACGGAACAAAATGATGAGAATTAGCATTGCAGCAAGAATGGGTCTCATAAACAGGGACGACTTCTATCATCCACCCCTCTGAACTGCTGCAAAATCATTGGCCATCGATACTTCAGATATTCTAACCGGCGATTACATTTGAGTGAATTTGAACTTGCAACAACATAGTAGTGTATGCACGTGTACACATTCGTGTAGATAACCTGTTGTTGGTCGGCTAAACATCATACCGTAAGTTTACACGGATAAGCAGTTTATGTTGCATTCTAGCATGCTACAGTAGTCCATGACTGGGAAAGTCGTGAGAGACAAAAAACTCCGAAGAGCGAGTTTATGATATGTGAAAGACAGTAAAGTAAATCCATAAAGACAGCACACGCCCAAGAGGAATGAAGCTGGCTTACCACACGTCAAGTGCACAGAATTGGGACATTTCAAACACATCTTAGGACTTGACTAAGCAGGGCTCTAGTTTGGTAGGCTTTTCTTACTGAGGAGCTGAATAAAAGTGCCTACGGATAATAAACTATGGATCATAAAATACTCGGAGACCAAGGAAAAACGAAATATAGTTGCAGATTTATCAGGCTCATCGTTGTTTAAGCCAACAACACTCATACCCATGGATGCTTCGTTTTTCTTCCCATTCAGAGTTGCAGGAACATACCTGACATACGTGACACTCTCAGGCTGCCGAGGGTGTCCTCGTTGACATGTACAATTTGAGCCTTTGGAGAAGAGTTATGTGAGAGACGTTATTTGTAGGACACGTATAAGCCATCAGAATAATTTTTTCAGTGTGGTATCGTAGGATTAACAGTGACGACGAAAATGCAGTTTTTAGATTTCGTCCAAAGAACCCAAAACATTTTTTCTTGAAGACGTCTAGCATGTCAATCACGGTCGCGACGAACACCTAGTGGTGCGTTAGATCAAAGATTACCGTGGCCGCTTTTGATTTTGTGAATCCATGTGAATTAACCTAGTCTACCCTTTTCTGAGAGGGCAGCAACTAATTTCTCATTGATTCAATAATCTTAAAGCATTGAACACTTTCAAAACCAGTCAAATTCGTTTGGTTTTTGAGCTCAATCCAGTAAATGCCAGCTTTGAACAGTGACTAAGAACAATATTACAAGTGGCCGTCTTAAATAGCCAGTCGTCTAATACAAGGCAAAATTAAGGACAAGAGTGGATGAAAGGCTTTGAAAGATAGGTAGCACCTGCATCTTAAAACAGGAAAACTCTCCCGATGGCGAAGTCTCTCTGTTGTAAAATAAGTTACGTTATCCACGCCGAGAACCTCCAGCCGTTAAAGGATTAATTCATGATAAAGCTGGGTGAAGTGGAGCAAATGGTGTTCTGCGGATGGTGGGTGATATTAAAAATTGCTAGGGATGGTCTGGAACATCGTTCGTTCTAAAAGCATCCAGATGTTTTCAAGATTTGGCTTCAACACAGCCACTGATACAGCAAATAACCCCTATCCAAGCCCGATTGTGGATTCGAAACTCCTCACTGAAGTCTTGTCAGGCGAGTCCTACCTATGGTGCAAACTTCCAATAAGGATGAAAAAGCAACAGTAATTCAAGCCTTTTAGTGTAGACTGATTTCACTTACAGGAAAAAATCTCAATTTGAAAATTATCAGATCTTACACCTCCATTAGCCTCTGATTAGTTTGTGACTTTGAGAGTTTTCTTTCACCTTTCTCAAAACGAAAATCACGCCTTGGTGCGGCATCTTCCTTTTAAAGCGCCTCCAGTTGTAATCTGATTGTCCAGCCAGGCGATGGTTTCATATAGTTTACTGTTCTGTGCCATCTGGTCTTGAAAGAAGTTTGTCCAAATACATTTACTCAAATTAGTGTATATAAGGCACTTGATATAATAACAGACAAAACACGTTTTCATTTAGAGAGTGACGTTTTAATTTGCTAGTTTTCGCATTTCGTAGGGCGGCTTTACACTTTCAAGGGTATCTAGCTCTTTTTGAGTGATCTCACTCGGTGGATGGATTTACTGCATTACACAGACACACTCGTCTAAGTCGTGGTCACCGAATACGGAAGCCACCGTGCTGTGTGAGAGAAGCATAATGTTGATTTTGAATGTGACTAGTAACTGCAAATTCTAACCAGACAGACAATCATTGGTGTATTCGAGGTTTAGGAAGGCGGCACACACACTTCCATCCTTTAAGTATTGGGTAGATTGTACCCAGAATCTCTTCCTAGCTAGCCAGAACACACTTGTTCGAAATGACAGCACATACTGCTCAAATTTGTAATGTGGCGCGTGATGAGAGGGCTGTCATCTTGTAGAGGAACTGCCTGGGTGCACAGTCTCACGAGTTTCACTTTGGGCGAGAATGGGAAAAGATGCACTTTTCCCCGAAGTTATATTCGGGCGCGTTTGGTTAAACGCTGGTCAAGGGTGTAAAGAACATAAAAATACTTTGGCTTTATTTTTTACTGTCCTTACTGCTTCCCAACTTTCACCATACAGATGTCAATGCACTTGAAATGAATATGCTGATGATGACTGTCATTGGACCGTTTAGGGTTGGGATTCTGTCTGAAGTAGATTATCGGTGTTCAGTGATTTCACACGAAAGCACAAAAACCTACATTCGATGTGGGTTTTGATCAACTTCCGTCCTATTGAAGAGCCGAGTGTTTCCACACTAAGCACACTCGAACGGTTTAAAATAGCTCCAAGCCTAAGCCCACGTGATTCAAACTGTGCACCCGCTTCAGAGTTGACTTAAAGTTGCTCATAATTTAAACTCGTGACTGACGTATGTACTAGATAAACTTACAAGTGTTGAAAAGTTGGTAGATGGTATTAACATGAATCATGGATTGTCTGGTTCTAAACACTTGTGTCCGGTTGACGCGCTTACACTACTCTGAAGAAGGCACAGGAAAGGGCGGTGTTTTTAGTAAACGATGATTCGGCATGAATGTTACATGGTCCAATCGCCTCAGCTTTCGGTACTGGACATATTCTTTAAATGACCTCTCTGTCGCACAACCGAACATCCAATTTCCTATTGTCTCTTCACGCATTCTCTGATACCAGCTTAAATGAGTTATAGTTCTTAGACCATAGTTACCGACCACCTGAGTACGTTCCATTTTGGCAGCTCGCTGTGTGCGTCCCACAGCCGTGCAAAAAACTGCCCGTACTGTAGTTTGATTTGCACGTCCCTTGAGATTCAGAGGTAAACCTTTTGAAGCCATAGGTGTGTTAAACTATCAAACGCGACCTGTGTCTTGCAGATTCGTGCGTTAACTTCATCTATCACACCTTGAAATTTACCCAACTTCCAAGACACGTAAAATGCTTCAGAACCTTAATTGTCCCCTCCTGGGATTGTAAATGATGTGTTCAGTGATTGCATGTCCAAGAGTATGACTTTACACAAAGCGCATGCCAAAAGAAGGGATGACTCCGATCATTCATCCAAAAATGCTTGTGTGTTCCCCTCTTCGAATTCGGGAATAATTGCGTCCGCAGATTCCAGATCGACACGGTTTTCGCGAACAACCATCTGAGCATCAAGTTATCGAAGACCTCTCAATGTTCATCTCATTAACCCGTTGATAAAAAATTGAGTAGGAATGGAAGAAATGAGCGCCCTTTCTTTGGGAAAGCTGCTACTATGCTTTTACACGCATGCAAATCTGAAAATACAAAGAACTTGGTATATTGGCAAACCACTGGTGCATTTCTTGCTGTGAAAGCATTTTAAAGCAGACAAACGCGTCAACAGAATCAAAAGCCCCTAGGAAATTCAAGAATATGAAAGTTGTGGATCCTCGTACGTATGTTGTTCTAACGTCTCACGGAGTGTGAAGATGTGAGTGACGCAGCCCCCACTACGCTAAAATCCCTCTCACTACTCCTGAGTAGCTGCTTCGCAGACCAGCATAGGATGAAGAAGGACAACCTTTAGTCAGTTCCAATCTACAAGTATTTGATGATGTGACCGTTTGATATCGCCTGCGCTTATGAGGTAGACTGTTTGAGGCGATAGTTTTCCAACTATCCTGCTGCACAGAAGAATTCCATTGTGATGTGCTTTCTAGGGGAATTAGTCACACATTTCACGGACCGGAAATTCTCCGCTATGGTTTTAAATGGTCTATTTAGTAGACGGATTTGCTTCTTGTTGGGGGTAAGGGAAGGTATTTCGTACAATCTCATCACATTGGTGCTTTATATATGTATATACATTTAGACCCCGCTAACTAGTGGCGTGATCAGACTTAAACGTTACGAAGCATTATCTGTTATATCACTAATTCGAAGGGTGTATTTGACGCTAGAATCCTTTGTAGCATTGTATTCGAAAGCAGGATTATTGATTATTCAGCGAATTATGACGTTTTATATAAATAAATATCTGAACAAATTAGAATAGGGAATCCCGCCACTCTGCATCGATTCCCCAGTTGGTCGCCTGTCATATCTGTCAACTGTTCAAATCATGAATGATTATTATTTTTGGGGTCGAATCATTCCTAAACCGACATGCATTTTAGCGTCGTTGTAACTGAAAACGGTGGTTTGGTGGTGTAACTCAGGTTTTACGAGAAATACACACGTGACATAATCGCAGCAGATTCACTAATATGGGCTGGCTACGTACAAATATCTTCAGCGCTTCTCACTGCTCAGAGTGATAGAAAATATACTCTTGTGCCGAGTGAGCAGATAAACTTTCTGAAATTACTGTGAAAACTAGCTTTCCGGTGACTTTGTTGGATTGAGGCAATAGAACGCTATACGTACCCAGTTAAAAGCCTAGTAGATGCAGATTCTTGTTGACAATCGACCAACAAAAAACTTGACAAGTTAAACCTTTGTCAAGAAGAAAGGGCAAGGGTACATTGCAGAATGACATTCAGTTGACCTTCCAGTCATTAAACACAAAAAATCTGAAGGAAGCTGTTGAATCAACACTCTACTCATGAGCTCTTCAAAAGTCCACGACTGGTTTCGCCCTTCATGATGCTCACCAGTTAGGCCCAGTCGTCGACTGAATTTCCCCTTATCCCTAAATCCTGTAAGAACTCGGACGACTCACGTTTAGAAGGATGGAAAAAGAAAACAACCATCCGAATCGGAATCAGTTTCTGAGTGTTATGTGCTCAAATAAAGGATATAAATGGCTTCCACTGTGATTTAAAACTGGATAATGAGAAAGGACCGTTTACTCTTACAGATCATATACCGTTTTCACATGGCTACGCTTATTCTCTGCGTCTGTACGTTTTTCCAACGAGCTCACATTGCAGAGGAAACTTCTCAGCATGTACCAGAGTGAAATAAACACATTTATTAGGTTTGATGCACATGGGATCGGAGTTTGGATCAGTACACAAGTAGACGAAAAAGCTTTCAAACATAGAATTGAACATCAATAAAAATCATGTGGTCACCGCTTGCTGTTTCCTCTTGTGAAATATGTGTACCAAACAGTTCATTGAAAACTTGCAAGGTCTCGTAATTGTGCGGACGCTCTCTCTGAGTCAAGATTGTTATCATTTTTCGATTGAAAAACGGTTGGAATGTCAACTAACTGTTAGGTCATCCTGTGTCACAAACACTTTGTCGTGAAAAAATATCTAAATGGGGGTTTTGGGACGTTCATTGACAACAGATGCAAGGTATAAGGCATTCTACCAACCCTGTTGAAAGTCAATTGCGGGTGCGTTAGAATGTGATGTCTTTCAACACACTGCAGGTCAGGTGATACCTGCGAGTCAGCTGATCAACCAAACAGTGCCAAATAAAATTTCTCTATTAATCACTCCTTGGGGAATAAAGCTAATAGCCAACAAACAATTATGAAGCATTCATACGGAAATTAGATATCTTAAGTTAAACTTTTACCAGGAAAATTCCCGGAAATTCTTCACCCTGATTTTTTTGTGAAATGCATTCTCAGACCATGCGGAAAACAAATCAAATTTTCGAGTCGACTTCGCGTTTAATGCGAATTCATTTGGTTCAAATTTAAGACTATGTGCGGATATCGGTTGCTTCTTTTGGTAGGGAGCAGTAGCTCCCTACTTTCGGCACCCAAAGTTAAGAACATATAAAGGCGATCATCTTTATAGGTTAAGGCTATATCACCTCTATGAATAAATCGATAACGTTTCATCGGTTGATGTTACTGCACCGCATTTCACCCCACGTTTTCTTGTGCTCACACTATAATCACTGACTGGTCAGTATAGAAATATTCTTTTCCTGACTGTTCTGGAGTCATGGATCTAGTTGTCAAATTGGCTGCCAGCAGCGATCATAATGATTGTTGTACTACACCGTTCTGGATCAACGCTGATAGTTCCAAACAGTGGGAATCATTCGATACTGCCTCAAGTGATTGCCCGGTAATATTTATTCCTTGATGTGCAATATCAGTTTGTGCCCTCAGTCGTCGAAGGACAAACTGCACAACCGGACTATGGACTTGGTGTCTGATAAGCCTTCCTCACAAAGCTTACAAAAATCGGCTGAATACTCGAATGTTGATGAAAGCTCAATGGAGCTCAAAACGTTTCGTCCATCAATCGCGATAACGCGGGAGATAAAGTGCTAGGTTCTCCATTTCAGCCAATGTCTTGGCACAACAATTTTAGCGTAGTGTAAATGCCTCTAAAGACTTGGGAATAGGGGCGTTACCAACTTGGTAACCAATGTAAAAAGCAAACGTCCAGAATAAGGCATTCAGGTAATAATCACAGAATCGCTGCACACTTGTCGCATAGCGAAACGGCTTAGGATCATTTCTGCGTCATCATTGTGGATCTGTTATGTTTAATCGCTTGGACAGACAGTTCAAAGACAATGCGTGACAAAAAATCTGCACATATCCAAGATTAGTGGGAGTGGTAGAGCCCGTGCTGTTAATGGCAGAGCCACACGCTGTGTATCAGAAAGTTACAGAACTTTCCTGTAAAGCTGAATTTGATACCAACTTGTATGAGAGTATTTTAATTGGGGGATTGTTCTTTATATTTGCTACAAAATTCGAATTCTGTTGTCATAAGCAAGACTGCACGAAAAAACAATATGGCGTCCCTGTTATTATTTACTGTTTTTCTGTGTTTGTATTTGACCCTTGTAAATGAAAGAGAACATTGGAGGAAAAACAACGATAACGATGGACGTATGAAAAGATTTTAGCACGTCAAACAGAATTTCATCATAGTGATGAAGAAGGTTTGTGCTGAAAATCCGTTGTTTCGTCCTTCTTGAGGATCACTGGCAGTGCGTATCTCAGGAGTCTCAACGAAAACCACGATTTTGAGCCTATCCAGAGCTTTATGAGATGCATACCCTTGTTAATTGTCAACAAAGAAGAAACTGTCTTCATGGCTTTTGGAAATAGTGACTTCAATTTAATAGTGGAATCATAAGTGAAATTTTGGATGTTTATCAAGCTAGAAGTAGTGTGCTGAGAAAGAAAATTTGTATGAGTCTTTTACCTTTGCTCGCTTAACCAGACAAGAAGTGACTATGTAACCCGAATCGCTGGAATGAGGAATGACTGATGCCTGATTCTGTCTAAATGCGGTTGGTTTTCGGCAT
Source organism: Clonorchis sinensis (assembly GCA_003604175.2). NCBI lineage: Eukaryota > Metazoa > Platyhelminthes > Trematoda > Opisthorchiida > Opisthorchiidae > Clonorchis > Clonorchis sinensis. The sequence continues at coordinate 4,468,794 of CM030375.1, read as the reverse complement.
AAGATATGTTGTTGACCTTTTCGACAATGCTGAACTTGCAACCACACTTGTTAATCTGTGAGTGTATCACGTGCCGTAAATGTCGAATCGCACTTCAGCTTCATTTCTCTAGGTTAAATTTTCCTGTTCTAAATCGCAAACATTATGGAAAATTTTCGACACCATCTGCTTTACAAAGTTATCCTTTTGCTAGTGTTGTTTATCTTTGCATCAGTTTTCGTGTTCAATATCCACGCAGAACCGATAACTCGTTAGTTTCAACTCTTTCCAGGAATTATTGCCGATGTGATGGTAGCTTGCTGGCGAGCCCTGGGTAGGGCAAAACCGATAGCAGGTTACTGAAGTTTCTTTAGCGACCTTATGGGTAGTGCGATCCGTCAGACGAATCTTCCACTTTTTACTGGCTACGTTCCGTCGTTCAGTCATTTCTCGGAAATGTTTTGCTCACCGATTCCTTACAGATAATCGGATGCTTTATAATAAAGTCATATTTATGGATTATCGGATGTGTTTTCCGTCGAATTACTGTGAGAGTAACTGAAGTTCTTCGTCTGACTTGCCACACAGTCGGTTTTTGTAGCAGAGGGATCCTGTTTCATTCATGTTTTATATGTCGCTTACGTTTCACTGAGTGTTTGACTATACAATAAAAACAAAAATACTTGCACCGCACGCGTCAGTGAATAGGAGTATTTACAGGAATCTGACTCTCTTAACATTTCCTGTCGGGAAGTTGTCCAAGGCTGAGGTTTCCTCCTGCCAAGACACGTGTATTTACGTCTAACAGGACACTGAAGTATCGTGTTAAAGTAATACGATGTTGTACCGGGACCGTTTCACCACGGAACCGAAAAGATATCAGTAGTTGTTTTTGAACAATTGTTTGAGTAGCTTCGCTTTTGTGACTGAAACAATTGTTTCCAAAGAAATCTAGTACAGAGCCCCGAACGAAAGAAGTCCTCCGTGCTCCAATCACTGGAATGTCGAGCTGTCCGCTGTCCACGTGAAACTAAGCAATCTCTGTTGCGCAGTCTGCAAGATATGCTTATTTAAAATTAACGTGGGAGAATCAGCTGAAACCCAGCTAAATTGCTGTCTTCCCAAGAAGGACGAAACCCACAATGAGCTGTAGGAGATTTCTGAGTATCTGTTGGTTGAGAAACACTTTTGGTACAATTATGCTTATATATATATGCTTTGGATGCTTTGGATGATTCGTTTTCCATATCTTTCTTAAGGCTTGTTTCGGTGGTCGTATGTGTAAATGATGATAGATTCCATATTGAAAAGAACTAGGCTTGTTAAGGTGTGAGGTGTCCAACGCATTGGCATTTCACCTAGTTGTCCCCAAGAACACCAGTGATGGCGGTGCACTTATGAGCACTTTTCAATCGGTGTGTCTAAGAGTTTATACACCGAATGCGCGGAAACTCATAACATCGCTTCAGTTAGGCATGAGATCTTTGAGGTTGAGTGGTAATCAGCTGCATTGAAAGAGCATTTACTCTTCAGCTTGGCTTCTGCATTCTTCAATGATCACTCAATGTGGAAATGCAACTTGGAACACCGTCATCATCACGTCGGCAGTGAGTGTTATATGATAACCCTAGCAGCGATGAAACAAAGGTTGAAATCTCTTGCCACATGACGACTCTAAGCCGTCATAGAAGTCACTCTGTGACGATTCAGCGACCGCAAGTGTATGCCCAAAAGATGATTGCTTTATTTGCATGGAGTCGGATGGGATCAGTAACACATGGCCAGTTCAGAATAAGGGTCAACTGAGATAAAAGTTATCGGGCATTCTGTTTGACGTTGAATGGTAAGAAATTAAGTAAAATTAGTTTGATTGCTCATCCAAACTCTCAGAAAGTGTGGATAAGCCTAGTGTCTGGTTTTTCAGCCTAACTGCAATTGAGGGGAATAGGCGCAAGAGGCACTGTAAAATACCAACATGTACTGTATGTTTGAAGTTCGCTGCTCATGGAAAGAAGTGCTTACTGATTTACTCCGAAGCCTACTAAACGCCTACATAATTTTTGCCAATCCGGATCTTTCATCCTTGGATTATTGCCTCAGTTTAAACACTCTGCAATTTAAGTACAACTCCATCTGGATGACGGCAACCCCTTCCATATCACACTTTCTGGGTCCTAACAAAGTCTATTAAAACAGCAAGCAAAAGTTGAATTGGTTAAATTCAGCAATCAGTATCAAGGGTAAGGATACAACAGCCGGTGTGAATTTTGTGGATCGTATAAAGCCGCAAAGTGATTGTCCTACCCGCTGAAACACCTTGTCTTTACATAGCCTTTGTGTGCCTAAATCTTTGCTGCAAAGAATCAAATACTCAGAGGTAATTGTAGTGTTACTTTTGGTAAAAATTGAATGCTGAATTGAAGGTAATACACCATGTAAACTTTGTACTTGTTTAGTAGGATATCCAGAATTTGACTTCAAATCATCTTTTCCACTTCATATTCTGAAGCACCAAACAATTAAAAGACACACTGCAGCATGGCAAGACTCCTTGCGTTATCGTTATCCAGCTCTCGACCAGCTCGGAGGCCTCCGCCGAATCACCATGAATGATAACCCGCGGCTGGGTGACTCTGGATCTATCAGAATTGCTGAGTCTTTATTCGATGATTTATGGGTCAAAGCTGTTGATTTGCAGGCGTGTAACCTTAGCGACAGATCAGCGATGACTTGGCTGCGTGTGTTGACGGGAACTCCAAGCACATTGCTTTTCGGTAAACCAGAAACCTCACAACTGCCGGAAGAATGCAGAGGCAATCACTCGCTTGCGGTGGTCGATTTGAGACGTAATCCAAATATATGTAAGTTGTTTGGCCGTTGAGCGTGAACTTTTGCTTCACAGCTGTGGCGTTTCTCGTACAAATTCAAACCTGCTATCGAAATGAAAAAAGGCATTTGGGCATTTCACAAGTACTTATCGCTATCACCTGTATCCATGTCTCCCTGTATTGACCAGTCGTGAATCAGTAAAAGATAAATTCCGTTTGAAGGCTCCAGGCTCGTGTCAACGATGTTGGAGACATTTTTGATCTATATCCCATATCTGCTTAAACGTTTGTGGCAAAAATTCTGTTATGAGTCCACCCACTACCTGCGTTTTAGGAGGGATAAATATTTTGAGTATTTTCTCGTGGATACAGAAGAAAGCAGAAAGTTGAAAAATGAACAAACCTGACGCATTTGGTTTGTCTTTGGACACAGATGACATATAATCATTGATTGGTTTTGTAGCAACCCTAGAAGGTATGGTCGTTGGCTTGTTCGCTGGACTGGGCAATTTGATTGCAAACGTTTCATCACCAATCGAGGTGACATCATCACAACGTTGTTGGGAGGCGTGGTCGTGCGCAGCGATGGGCTGATGGTTGCAATAACGCACTGATGATGTCACCTCGATTAGTGGGGAAACGTTTGCAGTCAAATTGAGTAACTCACCGAACAAGCCAACGACAATCTACGCTACCTGAGCTACCAAAATTTCTCTTTTTGAGGGTAAAACGCAACATTCCGCTTGAGCACATATTGCAGGGATGAAACCCTATTCACAATGAACTAATTTTGTCACCTCTTTGCAGAATTTCTCGTAAGATTAGAGTCCTGCCGCAACTGTCAGTAGAACTCAGGATTTCAAGTTACCCTCGACATATAAACGCATTCATGCGTATCGATTCATCTTGGCTGTTTCCACTATTATCGATTCGCATGTCAAATCAATTAGTTCACTAGACTGCTGGATGTTCACTCTCCAAGTAAAGTTGGTTGTTCAATCAGTTGAAAAACGCTTTGAACCGATTGAGAAGTCATCGTCTTAGGAGAAGTTTTGTAGAAATCAGTAGACTCATTGGTGGACAACGTTTCGCTTTTGACACAAGAGCTTCGTCAGACCAAGTGACTAGATTACGAGGTTGATTAAGATTTAAGGAGGTTGTCAACTCACGTCGAATCATTAGGAAAAACGGGGGGGGGGGGGGAAATCCCAACTCGACCAAAAGTCACCAAATCCCTCTTACGCACCTATCGTAGCACCAGCTCATCCACACAGATGGACGGAAGGTGCAAAGGATGTTCTAAAGGGATCATCACGTGAACCAGAAGAAATAGACTTTAGGGTGGACCCGAATTCGTGTAGGTTTCCTCGTCGGCCTAGCACTTGGTCACCTACCCTAACACACAAAATCCCTCGGTCGACACCTAACAGAGATTTAGACTTAGCTGATTGCTTCTCCTTTCACCTTAAATCTCAATCAACCTCGTAAGCTAGTCACTTGGCCTGATGAAACTTTTATGTCAAAAGCGAAACGTTGCCCAGCAACAAATCTACCGATTGTTACCAAACCTTTCCGAAAGCGATAGAGTTGGTTGTGTTAACTTCCTCGCTCTTCACATGAGTTGGGCCTCAACTTCTAGCAACGGATACTATGCTGGTCAGTTTCCTCAAATATTTCAGCTTTGTGTAAGTTCTGTCTTCATCGTTTTTAGCGTTTTTCGCCCAAGGAGATCTTTTTATGATCTACCGACATGCTCCACTGTAGAAGGCACAGAACTGACAAGTTATTATGCTTTTTGCTGCAAGCGTGAACTGCATTTGATGTGACATGTAATAGTTTGGCGTAATTTAGTATAATATACTTTACGTTTCTTTATCCATGCACTGGTCCCCCGAGATATCAACTGCTTGTGTTGCGATCAAGTTAGCTCGGATTTTTTAGTGTTGTTCGGAGGTTAAAATGTAACGAACGTATTGTGTTTAGCGAGAAAAAACGAAAAAGTACAAGAACTCTAGAATTACCGACACATGCAACGCATCAAAACTTTCATGATCGATAGAGATTTTGAATAAGTCGGTAGCCGATTCCATACCACATTATTCGCCTGTGAAGGTATAGTTATACAGGACCACAGTGAAGATACCTTGATTATGATACACCATCGGTCTAATTTGAATACTCGGGCCGAAAAGCAGATGCTTCAAGATCCTCCACATTTGGAAGGCTCCTTTTATTACTAAAATGTACGATTAATACAAGCAATTATTTAGAAGCTCAGCTAATATTAAATCATGAATGAATAGGCGAGCTGTTCAAAAATGAGGTGAATGATGAAAGCGAATGATACGAATGGGGAAAACAACAAGGAAATTCCAGGACCACATTATCTCTGTTGGATACCTCTTTGATTTTGAACGGACGATAAGTATAGAATATTGTAGCAGACGAGATCAGGGCCAAATCCTAAAACCAGAACACATAGCAATCACCTCTTTTCATTGCTCTGCAAAGAGTGTTGGAAGTAAGAACTGATTCAAAATGATAACGCTACGAATTTTATTGCCTGCTTATTTGTGCCGGTGTATCTCCTCCCGTAAGAATGGCTACGGCTTCCGAAGATTTTCCATGAAAGGCCTCCCCTCCAGAATGTCAGAAAATTCCTCTTCCTAAATGAACTGAATTCATATACCCAGACCTTCGACGACTTTGTTTTTTTATGGCGCTAATACTTAACAAGAAGTGCCGTTAGGCTGATTGACCGTCAAGGACGCACGAAAAACCGCACGTTTAGAGTGAATATTTAAGAAAGGTGAATTTAGACGTAGATTCCAGACTGTTTGAAGCCTGTCAGCAGTCGATAGCCACGTTGGTTTACACCATGCTTGCATTCGGGTATATTAAGGACCGGATGGAGCTTCTCCATGACCCTGCTCCAGAAAACCAGGAATCGGTGATCAGAATTCCTAACCAGCCTGAATAAGAGGGTTATTCAGCTGATCGTGGAAAAGCCGCCTGTTCTAAAGAAATGACCTTTGGCTATGTCTAATAAGACATGGGCTCAATGTAGAATCCGGAGCAGTTTGAAGAAGCCCACACAGGCAGTCTTCGCTACCATGCGACTTCACGTGGACCTGAAGATTCGAAATAGATTGATCGGGGACCTGTACATGAGACGTTGCTTTTGGGATATCAATATTGACACAAGCAATAAGACTGAGACAAACAACGAATAGAGCAGTAGTAATCAAGGGTCTGTTTCTAAAGCAGTTTCCTTCAGGAACTCCATGAATGCGAATCTACGACGAGGAATAGCAAAGTGTGGTGATCTGGAGAGCAGTAGGTGGAATTTATATCAGTGAAGCCGGTGGCATACAGAAGGAGTTGAGCAGTGCGAAATTCCGCATGAACTGTCGAACTATAAGAGAGGAACAACTGTACAATAGCTAATAAACTTAGCTATTACAAACGGGCACAGGCAATTGCACGTAAGAGGTGGTTAGTAGATGCGCACCGCAACTTCACGGTTCAAAGTCACACATAAGGTTTTGTGCAAACTGCGGTCAGTCAGACACTGGAAGATGTGGGTCAACAAGATTAAATCCAGAAATGGAACGAATCGGACGCGGCAACCTTGGTTAAATGTGCTGCAAAATGAGACAGACCTGTTCGCCTACCCGATGAGGTCGAATAAGAGTGAACCCGGTCGCGCGTTACGAGAGTTTTCATCAACATTGTAAGTAGTGCTTCTTCAAGAATATATACTGCAATACATGAGGTGGCCTTTGTGCAGCACATTCAGCTGCATTCATCTGGGATTCTTTCGAGTTCCCCGCTAAAATCAAATTAATTTGCAAATGAGTGTGTTACGGTAGGGGACACGTCTTCGCCCAGCTAACTGCTGGTTTGTTGTGGACAATGGCACTATGGCTTCTAAGACTGTATATGGCTTCACAATCAGACTGTCTAACCCGGGACTAATCCTCTGGATTCAAATCGGGAATAGCAGTTGGTTGGATTGCTGACTGTATGGTATCCTTATTTGCACACATTTAAGTACAGATATGTAGCATTTGTTTTTATAAAGGCTAGGTCCGTTCACTAGGTCCCCGCATATTTAAAATATTCTCCGTGGAAACGGCTTCATACAATCCAGAACTCTGTTGAATAATCATTTTGGGAGAGAATATATTTTCACTTGTTTATCTCGTTAGTACGGGAATATGCAGAGGTCATACGAATGGTCTTTTATTGACTGACAAGCACGGAAGTTCTAGCAGGAGAAAAACCCAGGACAAGGTTTTCCTAGAAACCATTTTGCACTTGTGGATGTAGGCAAGTGGAGCAGCACTATCAAGAGCAAATCCAGAATGAGTGTTACGAAGCCTAGCCCAACGTTTGGTCAGGGGTCACACAACATGCAAGAACTGTGACTGGTCAAATGTTGACTAACCTGGGCAAACCATGATTGTGTCTGCATACAGTACGAAGACAAAGATAGGGAAAGAATACGGAAGAGAGCTGATCTGAGGGATGAAATCTGCCTACTTCGTATATGCAGGAAAATGTATAAGTTTTCTCAAGAAATGTTCTAGAGCAGATTAGGAAGATCAAACAACTTTTTTTTCGATGGGAGTGTTTCTTGAGTGAGGGTGCGCTTTCATGGCTTACATACCTCCTCTGAAGTCAAATTTTGTGCACTCTTTTCAAATGACTGTCTCCAAAAAAATCAATCGAGAGTCGTGACGTATTTCTCACTGCATATAACAACCTTAGCATTAAGTCTAGAAGGAAGACACTACTGGTAAAATTACAGCAAACTCCGGCTTATCGTCAGATGGTCGTATAGGTAAAATACAAATTTGTCAAATCAACTGCAAAAGTGCAGCTGGACAGATTGAAAAAAAGCAAACTTCAAAGCCGTCAGGATGCTTCTGCAATCTGGCGGCATTTGTAAACTGGGTGAAAAGCCAGTGTGTTAGGCAGGCACGTTGAGAGACACTATTTTGCAAGCGACAGACGAAGTATATCTTTGCCTGACTGCTTTACTATGAACAATACACACTGGATGCATGAGAAAGCAACTATTGGGTGAGCTCAACAAGAGGAATTAGTCCGTTTACAATAAATTAATTGGATGGGGGGTTGAGGCAGTTAAAGATTACACAGAAGGTTTCTTCAGTTTGCTTTTGTTATGTTCACAAATATCGCAAAAGTAAATAGCCACGCGTAAGCCAAACGTGAGTTCAATCATTGCAAAATTTTGGCAATGACCGTCGTTCTTCGCAAACCTGAACCTCCGCTTATACTGTTGTAACTAAAGAAATCAAATCAAAGAGCTTCTGACTGTTTCGAAAAGGTCTGTTTAGTCCGCTTGCTTAATAAAAAAGCTAAAAACTCGCCACAGTAACCTTGACCAGACATTTTTATTGACACTCTATCCTATAAATAGTTTGGCATGATTAACTATAGCAAAGTGTAGTGTGAGTAATAATAGTGATTGCTCAGCTGCTACGCCACATGGAGGAAGCACGCGAGCTAAGATGCCTTCAAGTTTACCAAGCCGGGTTAGGGGCAGACGAGATGCCAAGGTTGAGTTCGAACCACAGATCTTCCGCTCAGTAAATTCGCGCCATAACCACTGAGCCATCTTGACCCCATAGTATCGTATAGCACATTAGATTTGGTGTGCTATAGAGCACAGCATGGTATAGTCTAGGGTACAGCACGGTTCTCAACTGGCACTACGTATTCCCTTGTTATCCAGTACGAGTTGAGTCTTCCATCATAATACCAATCAAGTTGCTTTTACAATGAGTCAAGTAGGAAAACAAAGAAGAGAAAATTCCTGTTATAGAAAATGCACTACAATAATTTGGTAGACAGTGAACCGAATTGTACTGGAACTTGCATGCATAAGAAAGTGCCGTAAACTTTATTCACTTTCGTCGAGTAGGTTAATGGTAGAACAAACAGGAGAGTTGAAAGCAGAATTTTATTACATGCCGTTTCTTTCACTGTAACCATAGTCGAAAGGAAACCACTAGAATCAAAGGGCAATAGTCTCAAAACGTCCCCTGGCATATGTCAATGTGGAGTTAAAAAGACAATCTGTAACAGTCACATCTGCTGGTTCAACCTTAGATTCGGGCCGCCTGTGAGTCGCCCAAGTCCTAGCACAGCATGAATTGACGGACCTTTTGCTGTTGGGTAAAACTGGTCGGATGGTAGTTCTCTAGGCCATGCAGACCAGTAATCGTGTCTTTTTCATTGCGAGGGCTTTTGGGCAGTGAAATGTGCGAGACTTGTGTTCTGAAACGCATATGTTCAGTTGCCTTCTCCATGTATATGACACTGAGATCTTCATTACGGATTATTTATGGGTAGATAGTCTCCATCTCATTTGCTAGGATCATTAGACTATCGAAAATAGCTAGTTGTCTATACGGTTAGATGCAACTGTACGAGTTCGCTCAGCAGAGTATCTGAGAGGCTCGAAGAAACTTCTTAGTTTCACCTTGTCATTCCATTGAAATCCAGCGGACAGTTGCCCCTCCCTGGTGTACCCGGTCTATGAACAGTAGACCGTTCAGCAATCTGTAAACAGCACGGATATTCTAAAGCTCTCTCTTGTCTGTCGTTTGTAGATGTTTACCTGCAACAGCAACGATCCAGTCGCCAAGTGGAGTCCGTAAACCCGACGGCATCCATTCGTAAACACTTGATTAAATCCGGTCCTGGTTCAAATCGATAACATCGATTGTTATCACTGCTGTGACACAGATGACTTCGCATACTGCAAGGACGATCGCAATTAGCTACATGAACCTAAGTGTCTGCGCACTGATACCGTAGAGCCTGCCCATCGGCCCTAACTGGTCAAAGATCGGTACTCTTGACACGACAGCCGCTCTTTCCAAACGATTTAGAGATGTTTATTGTATTTCGCTCACTATTTTTGTTTTGCAGAGCCCCCTATAGCTGGTGGGAAATTTCCAAACTTTTCAAACGTTGAACCATCTATTCTCGGTCGTCGGAATAGACTGCTCGTGTTCTTTTTCATCTGTTTCACTAGTAGGTATTTCGGTGAGAGATTCGCGTGATTGATCAACACTGATGGGTAAATTGATCGACCAAACCACCAGTGAACCAACACAAGCGACATTTTGCAGAGATCAGTTACATTTTTCGGTTAGGGCACCGCGCAGTCAGATGGTGCTTGAGTGATGGAGACTTGAAAGCAGGAAACTCAGAGCGAGAACTTTCCATGGGATTAAGGACATCGGGTCATCGGGTCACTCATCGGGTAATTTGGTTCCGAATATTCTAGGTTTACGAGGAATCTGAAATCACCCATCCATTTTGGAAGTGTAAGTTAATAGAAGTCGTTTGGTCATTTGCCCCAGCGTCCTCATGTCGTGAATTCGCCTCATTCCTTTATTTATCACGCACTTCTGTGGAACAGTTTATATGAATGTTATTGCGATGGACCAGATGATGTTCGCTTGGCCCAAAATCCTGCAGTGAGCACCCAGCCTAGATTCTGGTCATACAAATTTCATAGTTTCTTCATCGATAAATCCTGATGGTTCTTCGCGCATTCTCACTAGCGTGGCCTTACAAAAGTAGGCTGACCCAAATATCTTGTTCAACCAGCATCGCTCTCTTGTTGACAAGATTTCATTCAGTGGTGCCATTTTAAGATTTGAATGCCTTAGTTATGACGAAATTCGGTCGCACGTGAACTTGAATTTAGAACCCCTTTAGTGAACATGGAGAAATATTTTTCTAGCGGGAAATGTACAACCGCTATCAGTGAAAGAAACCGTGCTCTCAAGCGAGTTGTAGCTATATGACCAACATGGATTTGGTGGCGAAAATCCATAAGACATGCGGAGTTTTCGGTAGGTGAGCATTCTTAAGTGGCACAATAATTTTTTTTATCAACCCTACCAGATGCGGGGACGACGTTTTAGAACTTGACCAGTCTTTACTCGGACATTTCATCAGTAGTACACACCACAAAACCCATACTACCGGTTCACGGAGCTGAACAAACAGCTCTTGACAGGTTTTGAGCGTCAAAAGGCGATTTACCGGTATGGAGTGGCGGTGCAAAATACTCTCCTTACACTGGTTTCTATTTGCTTGGAATGCTCGATAGACTGGGGATGGAAAAAGAACTGTTCAATCTTTAGTCCTAGCTAATCGGAGGGAATTTGTTTGCTATTCCATTACCAGCGCGTGAGATTCTACGAGCCGTCACAGAACGAGCGCTCCTCAATTCCGAGGGAAAACAAACTGAAGTAAGTGTTTTATTGCAAACTTGCTCTGCCAGTCGTTCGGTTTTCTGATAGTTAATTTAATTTACCTGTTCATGCAACATGGAACAACATCACACAGCCAAGCTGCTGAGAAACGCTGCTCCCTCTATCTTTCCCTAACACTGTCCGCGGTTGATGTATAACTGAAATTTTTTCTCAGAGGCCGTCAATCAGTCGTTGTGTTGGTGTGTATGAGTTTTCGTGAGGCGATGTTCCACCCGCAATCGGTCTGCACTACTCTGTCACTTTTCTTCCGAGGGACAAAAAACACGTCTTCGAGAACTTTTCCTCTCGCACTGGTTTCCGGTTGAGGGTTTATTGCGTGCGAGATTTCGAAAAAAATTGCTGGGTAACCCCTTTTTCTTAGGCGAAATTTGGGTGCAAAAAGTGGTCTTATTTGAGTTTACTAAAATTCACATTAGGTAGAAGTATTTACGACATTTTTCCGAAAATACTTTAGTGAGATTTCTCTTTTTTTCTTGTTTCAAATGGCAGAACTTTTCAAGTGGATTGTAGTGACGAACGATAAATTACTCAACATCCGTTTACAAATAACCAAGAAACCTTCCGCTAGGTTTTTCCTTCGAAGATTTTAAATAATATGTACCTTATTACATACTTGCGACAAACTTGTTTAGTCAGTATTGAACAATCAGTCCGATTCGAATGGGTTTTCTTCTTCGTCGCGGCTGAGCCGCGTTTGCTGGTTTTGTGCCGGCAACCTCATTACTGCGTTGCCACACCCCCAAACAATGGCCTGATTCTACTGACATTACACACTAATCAAAGGGTTGATACAATCGCTCTAACAGTTATGGTAGAGCGAAATACACTCTCTCGCACTCCATTTTGGTTATACCTGGTGAAAAGTAAAGGCCACTTACTTGGCTCAGTAAAGAGGCTATTTCTATCGAAGCAATACACTTTTCTGCGCCCTAGAGAAAAATATGATGCGCCCAGCCTAATACAAGGGTAGAAAGACCAGAGTTTAACAATACTGTGCTCCAACCTTGGATATAAGAAACGCTCGCCTATAAGCGCCACGTTTATAGCTTACGAGATTTACTCGCACAATAAAAATAAGGGCAACATTAGGACGCCAACTGCAGTTAAAGAAGGAACTCTCTCCTAAGCCAAAGTTGCAAGCTAACTATTTCTACTTTTCTAAAACACCAGAGGTTATGAAATATCTGCAAATGTCTTACCAAAGGGTGAAAACATGCTGACACAGAATTATCATTATGACCTTCCTTTGCTGATCATCTTCAGTGGACACCATTCGTAAGCGACAACCTTAGACTAGTCGAATTAATACACAAAAAGGCCCTTCGAAGGTATCGATCCCTTGAGGAACTCAATTTTATCCAAAAATATGTCGCCTATTCATTCAAGACAGAGCCTACAGTCCCTCACCAAAGTCAGTTTCTTTCTGTACGTGTTCTCTGCTTTAAGTGCACGCGTGAATCAGCGGCCAACGTACGGTGGACCAATCACAACTGGTCCCGTCTGGGAGGTGGCCTCTGCTGACACAAAGAAACTGCAGTAGTATCATGTCACACAAAAGATTCACAGCCGCTTAATTTTGGTCAAACTTCCAATGAACGATAGAATAAATGAATACCTATTGCACACAAATTTTGCATCCGTCTTTTTTGAGGAATTTTACATTGACAAGCATTTTGGATGTCTTCAGGAAGGGTAGCAGTTTTACTCCAAACAACAAGGGATAGGAGTGAATGGGCATGAGCATTTGGCTTGATACTCTTGAGGGGGGTTTCCATTTTGTTCAGACGCTCTCATTTGACAAGCTTTTCATTGATCACTGTTGTTTATCCGAAGTTCAACTGGTTGAAAACCTGCATCCCTGGTAGCCCCGAAGACTCACGTTATGGAATCACGGCATTCAAATGGCCTGGGATGACTGGATTTCGTGAACGGCGCCGAAAATTACGAACTTGTTTGAAAACTACGCCTGCATCCAAACCTGCAACAAATACGTCAGCCATTAGGCGTCCTTCTTCAGCTCAACCTCAGCGAGAGCGGTCCAATGTGAGTAAGCATTTGCTGCCTAGTGGTCAGCTGATACACTCAAAGTTTTTCTGCATACTCTTTTCGGCTAAGTTGAAGTGCATAGCCACGGTAACATAACATTAATGGGACCCGTCAATGTGGCTGAACGCTGTTTAGACCTCTGTTGCGTACACGTTTTTATATGTTCTTTGCTATATTCTTCAAGTTACAAACATTCGCTCCAATAGTCGCTTTTTCGTGTATAGAACTGTAACCATTTATCGCTGTAGTAACAAGGGGTTTGGGCATCATGATGAAATCGGCAAATGACTTCCATAGGCCCAATTGGGGTACCGAATTAGTATTGTTCAGAAGTTGGTCAATTTTCTTTTTTGCTGGACCACTCGGGCTAAATGCTACTGTCTAAGTCTGAGTATCGATCCAACTGCCAAAGTTGCAACCGCCGTTATCCGTAGGAGTGCATCTAAAGTTTTGAGTCTGCGTACCACGGACATTCCGTGTTGGAGTTTCGATCCCATCCACTAAATCATCAGTTCGCGGAACTACGCTAATCCGAAATGTCTCACACAGGGTGGAAATGGCATAGAGCAGCTGATACATTCTCATTAACCTCGTGAATGTACATCACCTCGAGGAAAATCCCATGGATATATGGAATACTAATCTGACTGAGAGAGTTATTCGGGTCCTAGACAATCGTATGAGTCGGAAACAATTGACGGACAGTTGAACACTAAACCTAGCTGATGAATACAATGGAAATGGTAGTTAGCTTCCAGTCAGTTTTTATTCATATAATAAATAATTTTGGAAAAAAACTCATTTAACCCAATGTAGGCTAAAGTTTTCCACAATGCTTTGACGTGCAGATGTGGCAGCAACGTGGAGGACTTCAAACTAGAAACCACACTGCTTCAGAATCAGACTGGGACTCAGAAAAACAAGACAAGTTAACAATTTGCTTTACCACTAGTGAAGATGCTTTCTTTTTTAAGGTCTGGCGACAGACTGCCCTGATACCTAGCTTCAAACTACTCAAAAATGAAGCCATATTATTCATGAAAGAAGCTTCTGTAAAATTCATGTCCATGTCCAATTAGGAAGAAAAATTCAATAAACCAAAAATGTCTTAACTTGACCTCATACATTTCACACAGAAAACACTTCAGAGCAAAAAATTTATTACCCAAAATCGTTGAGACGTCGGATTAAATCATCCGTTCTAAATCACAGCCTTTTCTTTAACAGTAATTCAACAGAGTATAAATTGGTTAGATATCGCAGCTTCTTTTGTTGGCCAAAAATGCACACAACCGCATGAGTACCCAAGACTAATGAACTGCGACATGATTCTTCTTCTCAAACCGAGTATACTTTGTAAATTAGGGGGGCATCTAATTTGGGAGGCGATGCGCTTCATTTGGTTTGATTTACTTAGTCCGCGGCATATCCACTACGGGACACTCATCCCACTTCGACGGAGAATTAGCTTAGACCTAAAGCTGACTATCAGCTATTGAGTACGATCATACTATCGCGGTTGATGTTGATACACGTAGCAAGTCACAAGTGCAATCGCCTAAATAATCGCTACCTTGTTGTAGAAAGTCGAATTCTACCAAGAATGTAACCGGTCAGTTGTTTTAGAAGGAAGAAATTCTCGCCTAACTAATTGCTACCTAGCTCACCAAACTCGATGCAAATCTCCGTCACCATTCATCCAAGAAAGCATCTTTTTTGGCCGAACAGGATAAAACACCTCCTCCCTTTTATACCACGCTCACCCGCACCTAACAAAAATCACCTCATCGCCATTCTTTCCGCATGAATACTTCCAACAAACCAAACAGAGACACATACACATACACACCCTCCAAGCATCGAAGTTTCGCCGGCCTCCGCACCTGTCCCACCTTTCTTGGCTCGTCGCTACTTTCTTGGAGAACAATAGTTGGTTCAAGATTGATTCTTTTAATTACATTCTCTATGTCGCTCCACCCAAGTTGCGTTTACCTTCGTATTTCCCCAGAGATGGTGAGGGTGCTTGACTGGATGGGTGAGTGGATGCAAGAGTTTAGAGCGATGGGCACGAGACGGGAACAGACATAATATGATTACAGATTACTCGATAAGGTTTAGGCAAATTCGGCACAAAGGGAAAATTTAAGAAACTGCAGCTTTAGAGCTTTTTGTTGCCCTATACTATGGCCAGCACCACGCGGCAGACATCTGCAAGTCAAAGTTTGTTGTACAATTTTTGAAATGTATCAATATAGTTATTTACGTTGCAGAGAATTAAACCCGCTCCAGCTTTTTTACTCCTGGATCATTTGCACATGATTTCTCCGTGCTCTTTATGGATGCAAATTACCCATGCCCATCTGTAGATGTCAGTACACTGTAAGAAATGCTTCCAGACGTTATTGTGTGATTCTTCACGCATTTTAGGTAACCGTGAAGAGGTACAGGAGTAGAAGTGCTCATTCAACGACGTCACCGTTTGCTCCACACCACCGCCCAAACGAAGGACGGCGAACATCGAGTTCAACCCCTCTATCGAACTCTCGCCGAATCTCAGCTCGTGCGGTCTGGAAACCACCAGGTGTTGTGCACGATAAGCACTCAGTGCACTCACAGATATCCAGAGCCATAATCAAGAGGATATACACCTTCCCGAACCTGAAGCCAGCCGGGATTTTGAACAGTTTGCAGTAAGCAATCGGTTAAAGCAATTTTGTTTTGGTCCAAACTTTCTATCTAAGAGAAACTCTTAAGGATGTTGTTAAGACATTGATTCTACCCAACCCTCTCATCCCCTCAACAAACTGACGACAGACGGACAGTTTCTTCTTTCAGACCGAAGAGCTGTCGACTAACAGGAAGAACGAGATGACTGGCAAGCCATGGGCTAGGAAATTTAACTCGATTTTGATCCAAATGGCCTGATTTGAAACCAACTACCCCACTTCAGGATAAGATATGTCCTTAAGGTAACTCGTAGGTTGAGCACAGTGGATTGGAATCTGTGGAATTCGGCCAACAGTCCCATGTTGCTACCTTCCGGACAGTCTGCTGACCAGCTTTTACAGATGATGAACACCAACAACATGCTTACTCTCAGTCTAACAAAATGATGAACTTTTCAGGCACGCTAAATACAACCAAGCAGTTTGATGGCTTTGACCGAATAGTCACCGGTCCCGTTATTAACACGAAGACTAACTATAAGTGAGCCTTCGGGTTTGTCAAAATATCGGAAATTAGTAGATTTCCCAACCTATCAATTAACGTCGGTCGGCAAGCAATTCTTCCCATAAAAGCAGCTTGACGAAAAACATGCCGACATTTCTATTTCTAGAGCTCGATTCGTGTTAGCCAAATATCAGTTTTCCCGTTATTATTGTAGGTGCATACTCGCCTATTTGCTCAGAAATATCTTACGTGAAACCATGACAAAGATTCCTTAATATCCTTTCTTTCTTAATTTTAATTCGCATGTGGAATCATCCAGAAACTACTCTATACTTGCTGAAACATTCTTCAGCTGTATGCTCGAATTCACTTCTTTTATTGAGAAGGGCGGGTATAGTCGGTTCAACTACTGAGCTGTCTTGAACGTAGTGGTGACATCCACGGTTCACCGACTGCCTTCCAAATCCCAAAACGCTTCTGAAACTGCTACTAGGTGGCTTTGAGTAGTCAAAAAATTCATTCACTTCGGTGTTCGTATCTCCTTAGGACCGTTGGCGACAGAGGTAACTTCGAATATGTCGGTGGTTGTAGGACGACGTACTAGTAACAGTTCAATTTTTCTGGAGGCGGAGCTTTCCTGCAGTGCTGTAATAATAGAAAGGAATAGCACATGATAACACAAACTGTCCAAAATGCTTGATCAGTCAAGCACGCGTATCTGATGCAAGAGTTTGCATCTGCTGGACAGATGACAGTCGACCAATGCGGGAAAAACACCGCATCCTTCAAAATAGCGGCGTCTGATAGTGAAAGACGAAAAACGCATGAAGGTTGAACTAGCCTAAAGGAAGCTTGGAGCTAAGTGTGAACGAGGTCGGTTTGCATATGGTCGTTCAAATGAATGATGTTCGCAAAACATGCTCATAGTCATTGGTATTCAGCGTTCATTTTGGATAGTGAAAAGTATGAAGGAATAAACGCTTACTACCGTGAATATCCTAAGACAAGTTCTTCTGGGACTTCTGTGTGCGCACCCTTGTAGACTATCTGCAGAATCAGCTGTTCCCATTCCCGGTCTAGAAGGCTTTGGAGAGTTTTCTCAGAATGAGCATGTTCCAGAAGTTGAAAAAGTGTTTCCGAAGATGTTGCCTGGTACTTGCTGAGGATCAGTTTAGCTACTGACCATTGGGCGTCTCATTCTTGTACTGGCGAAACGATCAATTTTTGAGCCTCAGTTGTAGGGTTGTCGCAGAAGTTTCGAGTCAGCCGTCTCACGCCAGCATCTGATAGACTATAACAACCTCTTCATATCTATCTTGCTCTAGCCAGTATGAACACTTACAGTGTTTCAACGCCATCTTGCTGGCATCGCCACGGCAAACGTCTGAGTATACCTGATTAGTGATGTACTAGGACTAACGGAGCTCTTCGTGCATAGTCAGCTGCTAAATGATATCGATACCGTTACAATTATACCGACTTATTGATCACGTATGTCCGTAGACCAGCATACATAACGTGGGGAATCCATTGGCGGAATGTTGGCCAGTTAAGATACTACATCAGTAGAGGATAAATGTAAGTTGTTTGCCTTTGAGTCCTTCACTGGTTTGTCAAGTGAACCACTATGTCGAATCTGATAAGCCGCAGTTCACCAGTGCTCCGTTGTCCTCTTGCATAGTTCTTGTGTTTAAGTCGAGCGCCCTTGCTGAACGCGGTTGTCATTGTTCTCTAGAATGAAGTGGTGCGTCATTTCTCTATTTTTCGCTTCCATTTGGCATCAAGAAATCCCATTATACTGACTTGGTGAATCAAACAGTTGCCTTGTTTATGTTGGCCTACCTTTTTGGTTTTCCTTATTTGACTACGTGGCTACCCTCTGTTTTGTCTATGCTACGTAGTTTTGTATCATCATCTGTTTGTTAGCGAAGTCACATTCAAGGTTTGTCCTCATTCTGATCAGCTTTTTACCATTAGCATCGTATTAAACTTTATTCGCCATATGTCTCCTGCATTTGATGTGGACTTGGCGAACGTGAACATTTAGACCGCGAGTTAACTCGAGGCTTCTTGCATTGTCGGAATTTATTTCTTAAGCACGCAGCCGTTTCAGAATAAATATAATCACATTCATTTGATGAATCCTGTACTGATCTGTCTCTGTGTCTACTTGATTATATTGATCCACTTTATTGACTGGTTGGTTGGTTTTACTGATTCATATCTAGTGCACAACCGAAGAGTCGAATGTCATGCAGACCTAACAAGAGTCCATCTACTGTTCCGCTGAGTACGCCTCATGTTGAGCGACTGACACCCACGAGCCATAGTAGTGGAAGGCGTCCTCGGTCGGGAAATAATGCGCCCTCCATTCAGCACTCATTTCAACAAAACCATCACAGGCGGGAGCAAGGTAGATTAGGTAGCTCTCAGAAAAATTTCGGCGCACTGCATGGCCCACACAGTTTACACTGCCAACTCAGACAACTGATGGTAAGTTAGTTATAAAGTTTAGCATTCAATGTGGCTGGATTGTACTCCTCAAAGAAGGTTTTTCACGTTGGGGTTGTGATTGACCGTTCCATGGGAATAGTGTATGCTGCAAGTTCCTTCTCCGGTATGCTAACGGCCTGTTTTTTCCCAGAGATTTTGTATGAATTTACCTACCTGGTCCCATATATAGAAATGGTGTGAATTGTTGAACTGTTGCAATTCTGACCTTCATGAAAGTGACTCATGGAACCAACCACTTAAATTGCCTGCTTTCAAAGGGCTTGTTTGCCAAATACATCACTGCCTGGCTCCTCTCATTGGTCCCCAAATCACCACAGTGACAGCCGATAGAACAGCAGGTCAGAATCGGCCACTATGGACATGCTAAAGGTCGCTAAAGGATTCATTACAGCAACAACAAGGTTCGTGAGTGCTGCGGTTTGAACAACACGAAAAAATCCAAAACGCAACCACAGATAAGGATTAAAAGACACTGTTTCGCACAACCTACACCCAAAGATTGTTTTTACGACATCATGTTGATGACGAATGTACTGAAACGTTATCCTGTGAAGCCGAAAAACGGCCCACGCAGTCAGCTACACTTTAAAGCACAGCTATCAAGAGGGTAGACGGTGTTGCATTGATCAGACAGGCACCGAATAAATCACTACCAAGTTTGAACGAAGACTCACTTGAAAAGTCATAAGCGCATAAGAACCCATTGAAAGAGAAAGCGTGTCACCAGCTTCTCTCATTCGGCACGCTATGTGGCAGCTGTTTCTTTCTGGAGTTTTCGCGTCAAAACCCCAGTCTACGGACAGGACGAACCAAAAACGCTTTCGCGTACTGCTATGAGTCTCTTGCTCTGACCTGCTGTGATTTCTGCTTTATGGTGTGACATAACGTTATAACCAAACTTGGCTGAAATCTGTAATCTATACTTTGAATGTCGGTAGTCTTTTTGTGATACGTCCTCCAGACCAAATGAAGGTAAATATAAAAACCGACCAACCGAAAATAAAAGGTCTTAGGTGTTTGCAGCACACCAAACTTGAAAGTCCACAATGAGTGTACAAATTGTACCACAACAAATTCAGACCATATAAACCCAACTTCACTCTGGCAGTCAAACTCTGTTATCACGGGCGTGTCGGCTTAGACTGTGATCATTACCTCGTTATTACAATTCCCCTCTTATTGTCAACCTCAAATTTGTTATGCTCTTTTACTGTCAGGAAGTTAACTAGAAGCTCAGGATATGTCCTTTAACTTTTTAATTGGCAGTTTTGGTAGTGTTGCTTCAATGAAATGCCTCTTCTAACTTGAAATTCATTCTTAGCAGGACTCACGGTCAACCGAACTTGAACAGTCAGCTTGCTAAATCACCTATGAATAGTTTATTGTAATGTTTTTTCTCTGTTTGTTAGTGCTAGTCATCCATTCACCATATCGCAGTTAATCAGGTTGGCCTGCGTTAAAAAAACAGGAGGTGCCGATAATGGCTCTCGTCCAAATACGAGCTCATCAAAAGTGCATGTCTTCGTCGTTCCAGAATTTAAGCTCCAGTCGTCTGAAGTATGAAGTGAGCGCGATTTCATGGCTTTAGTTACGCATGCCAGACACCTAGTTTATCAAATCTTGCCAGATGAAAGTGTTCTCACAGATGCTTCCGGTCAGTTTGTCGTCTTCTGAAGCGTTTGGAAAAGCCTACTTCAATCGATTTTTTATGGACGGACAGAAATGATGAGGACAGCGTGAGAACATCAAAGTTTTCAAAAGAGAGTAAGCTGGATATAAGTACTGTTGCTGATGAAAGTACTTCCATGCGCGGACAGGATGAAAGTGTTTGTATTGCAAATTAAGTACCCCCAGGAAGGACTTTTCCATCGCATGAGATCACCCCTCAGCATAGTTCGCTTTTAGTCTACACCTTCTTCACTCAATTTCTTGCAAACGCGAACTGGTGGTTCGTGTTGCTTTCTTGGCAGCTCTTCAGCTTTCACGTTATTAATGTAAACAGATAGCTACATTTCCATTACGGAGACTACTGACAAGGTTGCTGAAAACTCTTCGACAGCCCACATACGGTTTTGCCCTTCTTAGGGCTCATCAGGTAGGTGCAGTCCCCGAGTTTCGTCAACCTTATGTACTACTTGAACCCAAATTGGACTGATTTTGACAAACATATTCATCTGCAAATGACGGCTACTCAGATGTCGTAGATTCCTGTATCCTACACTTAGGTATTGCTCCCCACTTGCCCACTCCAATCTCCAGCATGTGCAGTGCTATATTAGGATATCTTTCTAAATCATTGGTGAATGCAACTGTTACATTTTATTGCCTTGTAGGGTCGCGTTACACAGTTGGAAGAACAGCTTAACAAAGAAAGCTCTCGACCACCCGCTCCTGTTCTAACGAAAGTGAGTCTGAGAATCTAATAATCGGTTCTCGTTTCTCCTAAGTCACTTGTTACTTCACAAGTAAGAAGAAACTTTTTTATCTACTCAAAGACATCAGAATATGCATGATCAGATGACCTGATTGTAAGTGAAAATTGATTACTTAGTATGGTAGTATATCAGAGTTTACATTTGCAAACCCATATAACCCCTTGCTGAGCTGAACCCTATTTGTGCTGTCTGCGTTTCACAATGAGGAGACCGAAGGACTTGTCACTGACTGTCCTTTTGGAACTCTTGCTTTCGGGGTTGTACATGAGGCATTTCTCCTCAATTATCTAGACAACCCAAAGGACTGATATGCTGCAACTACCTTCCTGTGTGCATCAGCCTCGTCCATCGGATGAACCGCAACAAAGGCGAAAATGCGAGTTGAGCTAGATGGTTTAAAAATAAACAGAACATTGGTAAAAGTAAACTCTAAGGACTTTTATGGAGGCAAGAAAACTTTGAAATGAGGAATTATTTACTGTGGGCTGCGAGCAGAACTGCTACAAGCCATCGGAAACAAAAGAAACTTCATTTGCACAGAATTTGAAAAACTCAAATGCTTGAGCGTACTTCTTTTAATAAACATAAGTGAATATGTATGAACAAACCCAACTCAACCATCATTCGGATGCGGGTGCTGCGCTTTACGTCTCATTACTAGTGGGCACCGTTAAGCTGGCAGTACCGACATCCAAGTGACACAAGACACTCGCACATGGTGAGTGTCGTCAGCAGTTGAATCATACTATTCAGAAACAAACTAAAACGTCAAACGGACACGTTTTCTTTCACATCTTAAATTGCTTGCCGTTCAATCAAATCGGGTAAACTACTCGGGCATTTGCTCGGTGTTTTCTACATCTTTTTTATTTTGCAGCAAACTCTAGACGCCGGCGATAGCGTTTCGCCAAGGACGCCAGTGAACGGGGAAATTATGGGGCGATTGAATGAACTTGTTAGATATGTTCAACCTATCCTCGGTACACTACAGTCGAATCCGTAAGTTGGCAGATATTGTACAACTGTTATGTCGATAAGCCCAAACGATGATTGCGTAACTTTCCATCCGATTGCTCTGATAGCGTGATCAGTTTTGTGATACTCTTCTCGGAGGAAGTCAACATTACATCGCCGTGTTATTTCAAAAGCAAAATGACTCGGGCTTTTAACAAAGAGAGCGATCAGTAAATGTAACGTACAAACAAATCTCTGGTGAGGTTTCGGATAGCCAAATCGAGTTAACGTGACGCGATTTCTTACGTTAAGTGACGTATGTGATATGATGTGCCACATCTTGCACTTGAAAATTTGGATGAGTCCGAAGCGAGGTAGGCTGTTATTTGGAGGGTCTACAACAGAATTTTAGAACTTCGAGAGAAATTCCCAGTGTTTCACCGCCCAAAAATGGTTGTTTGTTTCCTATTCCTCAAGTCTGCTTCTTGAAGCCCCATCTGTTTTTTTAACTTCACTCTCCAAATATCTGGAGAGACTATCACTATTCAGGTGAGGGATTTGTAAATTTCAGAACATTAGACCATAAAAGTGCAGCTTCGTGGAGTTGCTTCCGGACCGTAGTGTGGAACAAATAAGTTTCAGTTACTGAGAGGCTGGTGCTATTCTACTCCGTACATCATTGACATAATCGATACAACGTACTCATCAGACATGCACATTTCTCGAGTTTCCAAGACCCATATGTTCCACTTGAACATCTGAACCGTATGCAGATGGTGAACTACACTCGTTTGCAAATTGCTTTGAAGGTAAATCAGTATCTCTTTTGAATATCCTGTACAGAAGCCGTCTCATATTCCAGATGGCATCACTCTGAAGATATCCGAATATATCTTATTATCATTAAAAAAGACTCATCCGAAATTGCTTTGATTAACTCGTTATTGCCAAATTAATTTGCAACCTAATTTGTCAATACCGATTGTCATCTTGATGAATCGTTTCATATTAGGGGACCATCGTCTTTCGAGGATATCTTTTAGTGCTTATGAATGAAGGCGTGATAATCCGCCCAACCACTACTTCAGTTGAAATAAACGCAACCGACTACTGATTTTGTTGACAATAGGGCAATCCTGACAGTCCATAATGAATCTAGGTCGAATCAGACTGCAATTATCACATCAGGGTACTGATAACCTGACTGATTATATTAGTTTACTTCATATGATGGAATATAAGCAGGTTTCATATTGATTTTCCTTTTGATAACTGCTCAAGAAACTGGTGAAACTTCTTAACGAATTCCAACAGTTAGCAGCCAAGAGGACTACCTCCGCGCTGAGTTTGCGTGTTTACACACAACGAAAAGTTGGTAGATGAGTTGTTGTCAATGCAAGTTAATGTCAACTAACTTTCTTACAAAGGTGAGTGGCAGTATGAACCAAAGATTCGGACTGAATTTAAATGAGTGCAACTTTAATGGTGTATACAACCAAATGAGCGAAGCAAAGACTGCCCCAAGGCCCAGCTGGGATGAATTCCTAAGTGCGGATGTACTTTCTTCTTCAGAAGTTATACAGGTATCTCAGCTGGCAGAGAAAAACTACTAACCCAAATAGGCTGGATTCCGTGGAACAGACCTTCGCTCAAACTTTCAGAAACTCGTTCCGTTCATTCGGATTTCTAGACTATTTTTGGCGTTATCTGGACCTCTGACATCGACGAAAAATTAATAGAGTAAACAAACCAATTCAAAGACGATATATCGTTAACTACGGAAGTGGATTTTGAAACTACACGCACACAGTGCATCAGCACTACGTAGCCGTTGCACCGGTCTCATCGTATTAAGGGGCTGTTCCGGCAGGTTTGCCCCCCGAGCTCAGTTCAGTCACACGTTTTGTTACGAAGAGTAACACCTATCAAATTTGTTTCGTAAGCGGAGATTTGCAATATTCGTATACTCCAATGATGTGGGTACTCTGAAATTCCTTGGTCTGATATCTTAAAAGTGAGATTAACCATATAACTAACTAGCATTTTCTTCCTAGAGATTAACAGTATTTTACATGCAAGACATTCCATTTGATGTTCACACATGCGATCTTCCAGACAAGAGTTCAGAAACTGGAGTTGAATTGGTCTGTAAACACACAGGAAAGATATAGCAACACTACCCGTCAAACACATCGTGTGATCGAGCCTCAACAGGTCCGTCGAAAGGTGGCTAGTTACAGAGAGCGCCATATATATGAGCCGACTACTTCAGCAACATACACAAATCTTATCAGCTCGGGGAATACTCATGTCCTACGGACGTTGTAAGTAAAGCAAGCAGTAAAAAACATGAAAATATGCTAGCCTAATAGGAGATTTTCTTGAAAAAATAAAGGCCAAATGCAACGTTTCATTTTGATGGACGTGAGAATACCGTTTCTTACAATGCATCACACTTGGATTTGTGGTTAGTAAAGTACACTCCCACAACTGCAAACAAATACACTGCGAAGAAATAGTCATTCAAGCTGTTACAGATGAAATAGTACCAAGCCTATGGTGTGAGCCAAAATGTGTCAAAACTAATTAGGATGGAAAACCATCATATTCACTGTATCACCTAGTTCAAAACTATGTTCTGGGTTGCATTTGGTGCTGCTTATATTGAACAGCAAAAGTCTGCATTATTGGCCGGCACACTCAGGGCGTCGAAACCTAATGAATCTAACTCTTCTTCGTTCACGGCATCTTGTCTGTTTCAAACCACTATCAAGACTGCTTTTGATAGTTCGTCAGCAACATGCCACTTGACTGCCTTGCTAACACTCCACAGTATCCCTTGAACACAAAAATATAACAATAACTAATCGCTCAGCCGTAACTTCCTTTTGGTTCATAGCCACCCTAAGGAAGAGCAAGGGCTAAGATACTGCCGATTGCCTAATCTTAGGCAGAGAAAGTCGACATGCAGAGGTCGGATTCAAACCACTGACATTCCGGCCAGTAAATACGCGCTCTAAACACTGAGCCATCTTGCCCCACACAAAAATACACGAAGTTGTAGAGTGCCGGAGGTGATGCCTTCAAACCGGTTCCAGTTTCTTTATGGGACAGAGACCGACGAATCGCCATTTTTCAATCATTAGCGTATCCGTTTCTCTGAGCAGGTAGGGAAATACTCGTTTAAAACTCTCCGTTCAACGGAGAAACAGAGTCTAATAAAAGAAATCTACGCAGACTGATTGCGGACGCGATGCTACTAGCTAAAAAAACCCGCATTGCTCTTTCCGACGTTCTTCAGTAGCATGCAATAGTACGATAATAGACGGAAGTGTTCACTTTGTCTAGCGTTAAATTTATGTATTGGTTTCGCTGAGCCTCTTACTAGGCATATTCTAACCGGAGAGGGAGTTTGACTCTCTTTAAACGTTTATGCCCAACTTGCGGTCCCCACGGCAATTTTCCTGTTAAATTAGATTTAAGTTTTTCTCTTGACTATTACACATTAGTACCAAAGCATTGGTTCATTTCTGGTCTTTTCGTTAGGATTAGTGGCCAGCCACTGAGTAGTGACATGAACCTTGATCAGTTACGGAGGCATTTGCAGCAGCTGTGTGTTCTGGTGAAGCGTTTTAACGCGGGCACGGAGGAGAGTAAAACGTCCAGTCAGCCAGAAAGCTATGAGTTTGACGTGTCACATAACGAACGAACCCGACATTACCATCTCGTTCATCAGAAGATACAAACAAAGCCGAATGTGAGCAACAGTCTAAACGACGTCTCTGTGGAGCCATCACACAATTCCGCAACCAGGGTCCTGGGGACAGCCGATTTGTATCTTCCGCGAATGAACGACCCTGAGGATAATTCGATGTTCCGAACCAGTTTGAACGTTGCAAAAGTTGACTCACTAAGTTCTATGGATACCTCAGTTGAGAAAGAAATCCCGTCAGATGCTCCGGTGAGTTTCTTTCGTTGCTATCACTTCTGACTGGTTTGGTTGCGTAAAGTATCAGGTGATACATGCTGCAGTGGCCCTGGACATCTGTCGGCTCAGTCCGAATAGGAGCCAGTCAGAAATCCCCTGTTGCTTGTTGTATCGTGGGTAGTCGTCTATTGGTTACGCCGGTATTGAGCATGCCAGATCCCAAGTAAGGAGAAGACAGAGAACCCAGGTCACGGCCGTATTGTCAGGACAAACATATGGAGCCTCTGCGCAAATATATAGGATGGCTAAGGGCCAATTATGGTCATTCACTTGTTCGTTCTGTCCAGCCAATGGCGACGTTCCTGCCGTGAACAGTTTCACACCCATTCCGCTGGTCGCATGTTGCTAAGCCGTGTTTGGTAGGCTCCGCCAAGGCACATGCTATCCGGAACGTGCGGTACAGATGGTGACTTTTGGGACGTGTAGTTCTCTGCACATGTACTTTTCGTGTCTGCACACTTTCTTACAATTATCTGGTGAGTTAGTAGATCAGCACATTTATTGGTTTCCTCAATTCAGCCTATACAGTCTGTTTCACTTTGTGCAAGTGTAAAATGGTATCATTTAAGGGGTGAAACTTCACGTAAAAACTTTCAGATCTCTTATTATAAACAGTTTTCAGGTGATGTAAATTTGACTTCTACAAATATCGCGGCATCCTATAACTAAGCAAAGATTTCCTAGGTTTCAAAGTGTCCATGGCTCTACCTGACTAGAAAGTCCTGACAGGCAGGTCAATCGATCAACGCAGCGGCCACTGGGCCATCGGTTGAGGCGTCTGGCGAACCAATCACATCACCCGTTAAGGCGTAATAATTCAGATGCATTTAGCATGCGCTAGTGGAGTAGTGAGAACACACTCGCTTCGCATGTCAAATGACCAGAGTTTAAACTCCTGCACGACCAAATGTATGCACATCTGATGTGCCCTAACAAGAGCAAAACTAGAGTCCAGTGCTTTCGTGCTTTATGCCAGGACAGAAGGAGGACTGTTCGAACGAAAGTGATGTGGGAGTGAGTTTCTAAGCAGTTCGGAGAGAAGAATAATTCACAGATCGTGTTAGCCTTCTATTTGATAAGTCGTCATTCGAGGAGCTAGTCACCGCTTGACCACATGAGTGGTAGATGAGTGGCGCTATCCTGCTAATCAACCGCTCGTGTCCGAACGGTTTAGTCTCTCACTACCAGCCAGGAGGTTGCAAGCTCGAATCTCTCTGTAAGTTCGTGAGGTACACGTTGCTGATTATTCCCAGCGACCGTGAGACAGCTGCACAGGGCTTCTCGACTTGTCACAAAGGCTGACCTTACTTACGGCATGAAAGCTGGATTGAAAAGTTATCGATTACGCTTGCAGCTCGTCTCTATCTAATTCTCATTGAAAACCTGCCAGTGCACTTTTCCGTCCCATTTTGGATACACTGAACTAATTGCGCAACCAAGAACATTTTTAAATATTTGACTGTAGTTCACATGGCCCATCTACTTCAGTTTTTTCTGATGCAACTTGCTTGAGCTTTGACCTATGCTTTAGTCCAGCTTTGGTTGTTGGTCTGTTCGTCGAGCTTGGCAGTTGGAGCAGACAAGACTCAAGTTGGCGAACAGACCAAAAACGCGATCTACCTATATTCCACAACATCAGTTAAGGTTTACCCGGTTTTCTTCAATTCATTGTCACGTGTCCATTTTGATTGATTATGAGCATCTTTTCCAAATATCACTTGTCGGATTTTCCAATTGATCTGCTCTCATACTGCTTGTTTCAAACAGCATTACAGGCGAATGATTTGGAATGAGATGACTGAGATGATGAGAGATGATGAGATGATGATTAGATGATGATGCCTTACGTTTTCAAATTTATCTACAGGATCAATTCTTTTCGAATGTTGATAAACTTAAGATGGACTGAAGAATATTGATGATAAAGAGTTACTTTTGGATAACGATTGTCCCTCAGTCAAGTTAAGTATTGTCAGTGTTTCGTTCCAGTAAACTGGAAGATATTCCTCGGGCACCGGCCATCCTTTTGCGCGCTCAGTGTAAACCGTCATCTGCGTTAAAAAAATTTCACTAGTTTCTTCAGTGGCCTCTAAGAATGTCTTCCTTATGGCCTAAATCACGCTGCTGGACTTAGATGCAAATCACATCAACTGGGTTCGGCAGAACGCCCAAAGGTGATTTCACTCCTCTAAGAAGTGTGCATCGTAAAACACGAGTAAAACTGAACAATCTTTTTCACTTCTGTCCAGTACTGGCGACAACACTCATGGCCGAAACAAACTACTCTCACTTCCTGGGATAGGTGCTCTCTAGAAAGGAACCGAAAGAAGTGTACACAAGAAGTACTCTTTATATCACACCCACAAAGACTAGAATTTCATGACTTATTCGAGTTATTGCACATAAGGTTTGTTTTTGTGTATCCAGTGCTCTGAGAATGGCAGCTATTCGTGTAAGGTTTGTTTTTGTGGATCCAGTGCTCTGAGAATGGCAGCTATTCGGGGTGGTACCAAAGTTATATTGTGCTTGCCCTCATGAGCAATTTAAGACAGAGCTATTTCGAGGGAGCAGGTTTTCAACACTCCTCGACAAATGGACCAGAACTGTGGACGGAGGGACACCTGTACGATTCAGCTGAGTCTCCGTCAACAGAGACACCTGACAACAACCGTACAAGCTGAAATCAAGTTGACTGAGGTTCGGGTTTCAGGCCTACCCAATGGGTTCCTGCAAGAGGGAATTCCTTAGTGGGCTATCTATTGTCTTCGTCGACCTTTAGATATCAAGAACTGCCTTCAACATTGGACATAAGGCTGCCAATGCGGTTAAAGAACGTCGTAAACGGGGGATTCAGCTGGAATTAATTTGAGTCGCCCGTTGACATCAGGTTAGTTCGCAAATAAGTGTTAATCGAACCCCATGTTTTTACTAATTTATCCGCAGTAGAACATATGTGGGTTTGAGCATAATAAAACGGGCCATTTGTATCAACGTAAATTTAGGGAATTAGTGAGTGTTAGGTGCTACATCACACACGACTAAGTTTACGGGTGATTTCGTTGAGTTGGCTTGGCCTGTGGCTGCGTGGAAAGGGAGACAAACAGCAATTTCTTGCACGCAATTTAAGCGGAAAACGATGGTTGAAAATAGCCCCAAAAATCCCAGAGTCGCCCGATCAAGCCGGTCTGACCGAACTACGTGGTTTAATGGTAAAAAGTTGCGATTAAGCGCCAGGTATCTAGTGTCAACTACGTTGACCGGAATAAAATTGCGGATCAGCCATGGAGAGCGACTTTATATGGTCTTTCGAGACAGATTCTCTGCAGCATGTAGCGCAGTGAGAATTTCAATCTGGTCGTTCCACTGCTTCTTACATGAGCTCGAAATATCTCATGTGCAAACTTACTGGCCGGAAGACTCGTGGTTCCAATACAACCCTGGTATCTTTACTGCTTTTGTCCAGGCTTGAACAACCTGGCAGTCGCTCAGCCTTCGTGTTTCTTTCGGGTGTCATGGCAGCTATGCACGGTCTCTCCCGTCTTGAAATGTCATTAATCAGGAGCCTCAATAATGCGGTTCTAAGAATCACGTACTAAATATGACCTTCCACAGCTTTTTCCTCTGCAACGGAAGTGGAAACTAATTCGATGCTCAGTTTTAAAAGTTGGGAATATGTGTTCGTATAACACCTTGTAACACGAATTAGCTATTTTTTGTGGCGCGTTAGAGAAACTGCCAATTTATTGCACGAACCTTACAGAATGGAGCGGAAAAATGTCAACTGAGTGGACAAAACTGAGACTGCCCCTTGTAATGCTTCTTTCCAAAGGAGATATGGTAGGTAAAAGGCTAAAAGAGAATTACTCTGCAGGCGTGAAAATTTTTACCTAATCCTGAGGTGTCACCGCACCTTTACTTAAACCCACCATTATTTTTCTTGTAAAATATACACAGGCCAATTTTCTGAATTATCAGCGTTGCCTGCTGATTCAAACGTTCATGAGGTGTCATTTGCATAAGTATTCCAGTCTATAAACTTTTTAAAAAGATCAGCAAACAATGCCTTACCAGCCCCATCCTGCCGATTCATTCAGGACTCTATTTCAGCCAAAATAGTTGGCACCGGACATGTAGTTAATCGTGGTACAACACTTTTGATCATTCAGTACTAACCAGAAAACCTGTCCAAACCGGTAGGTCCAAGTATCCTCTCCATTGCCAAGGTTGCTACCGTCCGCTTTCTTGTCCATAGTCCTGTTTCAGGAAACGGCTTGCCAGACCTTTCCCATATAAGTGATCCATTTCGTCTCCCATTCAATACAAATGCTCTTAGCTATATCTCTGCTATCACCTACACAACCAACTGTGTGCGATATTTTTTTCGATATGCCTAACATGCATCACCCTATCCTCCAGGTTTGCTTGCATTTACTAAATTACTGTTTAAAACATTTGTGCCGGTCAGAAGATAAACAAATCGGAACATACGTTCGTCTAATATCCCTCTTAAAGGATAGTGTACAAATAATACTTGAGGTCCTTGAGGGCACTAGAAGAGATATTCTGTTGGCAAAATATGTTAAGCGGGGATCAAATAAACCCCTCCTTTTTGATATTCCTTGACTGAATGTATTGCATAAAGGCTGCTTCACTTTTCAGTTGGTTAGGTATTCTGAATACCACAGTACATTTCCGCAACAGAATATTAATCTTGAATTTGTCGAAAACTCTTGGACAACTACCGACTGGTTTTTGCTCTTCATCTGGACATTCCTCAGAGAAATATACTTTTTTTATCTGAAGTACTTGCAGTTTAAATAAACCTGCGAAAAGGTATCATTGCGGTTGACATTGACATCGTTTCCTCGTATTATTAGTAGCCTCCTTGAGACGTCTACGACATGTTACTCTAAATAAATTCCGTTCTAACGTTATCACTACTCCATATTCCCGTCTCCAATACCTTCAACTGCTTTCCAAAGAATCAGGGGAATAAGCCAACAAGCGAAGCTCAACTTATCATAGAGAAAGATGAAAACTGCCCTGAAACTCAAGGAAACAACAACAACCACTTCGTTTGTTCGGTGAAAGAAACCCAGTGTGACCCAGTCCGACATCAAGATACGCTGGCTTCCACTTTGGAAAGGTCCTGGAAGAAGCGTATTATGAAAGAACAATACAGAAAGGACAGCATTACGGGTGCTCGCAGCCCCGAGGATCTTATTAGATTGCAGTCGGAGGCCGATCGAATATTTGCAGAGTTGAAGGCAGAAACTCTCAAAGCGGATAAATCTATTCCAGAGGGGGGTAAGTTTTGCTTGTGTTGCATATCATCGGTTTGTTCTGTTCACTCTAGGACCGTTTATTAAGCCTGCTGAATGGGCAAAATGTGTGGACTCTGCTGGATTGCACATATTCGCCTGACCTATGACAGTGTTTTTCAGTGTTCACGGAACATGAAACAAAATTCTTTGACTTTTTGGCTAAGTGATTCATGTGTTCAACTAACACTTCGTTTTCGGCTTTTCACATCCAACTCCAAATCTACGTACCTGCTAAAAAAATTCGGGATACAAGAGCTTACTCCTCTCACGTGGATGAAAATGGATGAAAAGGAAACAATTAATTGGATATGCTAAACATACTTATTGGTAAATTTACTTGGTTCCAAGGAGAAACTCAAGTGAATTTCAGCTGGATACTTCATTTTTGGCATTCCTTAAATGTTTTCAACAACATCAGGAGTAGCATGCTACGTGAAGAAAATACACTGCGACATCTCGAACACCGTATCAACTAAAACAGAAGACAGTCTTTATGCAGTGCATTTAGTTGGATAGTGTGATAATCAAGAGGCTCAGCTTGGAATCAGTTGGGTTTTCGGTTAAGACCAATGCAAATGCGTGTATTCGGTGAACTGTTTCTAAGCTGGGTTCAACTGGAACATAAGGTTGACAGGAATTCAAGAATTGCACCTAACTCATGAACATCTAAAAGGGTGCGATTGGTCGTGCGCCGTCATAAAGCTTCCAGCAAACCTTGCGTTTCGTCAAAAACCAATAGGATCGTTTATGTGCATCCAAGAGCAATGTGATCTCAACGCAGCGACTGGTTCTTCCTGAGTGCATAGTGCATGACTAGGTCGGTCCGTCAAAAGTGCCTTGTGGAACTTTTTTCGTGAGGAAAATTAAAGGATGAATTTTATTTTGCATTTTATGTAGAGAGGAAGGCTAGCGATCAACGACCTGATTAGCTTTAATCAAATTTGAATCAGAACCAGTCAGCTTAGTAGTAGTCGGTAGTATTCAGTGATGTAGCCACAACTATCATGAATGTCACGCTAAGGAAATTCAGGGTGATTTTTTTCGAGGAGCCTAAGTAAACCCAAAAAGTCTGTGGTAGTCGTAACTGTGGGCGCTTGTAGATATATAGCCCATTGTGAATAGGAACGAAACCAATAGGAAGAAGATCAACCAACGGTTTTTGACAAGTTGTAGATGGTTGATGGACTTGCAGATTTCATATTCACGACTCACATTGGAACAATCCTTCTCTTGTTCCGATGCGATTATGAAGATGGGTTTGCACCAAATGAAGGAAGCACCGGACTTGAGTTTCACTCCTATTAGATCTCATTGGCAGTGAATAAGGTTAGCCATGCCGATGTTTGAACTCCGGACACTTGACGTGCGAAGCGAGCGCCTCTCCACAACTCCACTAACATATGCTGGACTTGCGTGAAACAGCATGTCTGAACAGCTAAATACGTCCAATTTTTAGCGGACTGAAAGCATCAGGACAGGAGGACTGTTAAAACAAGGGTGATGTGAGTCACAAATTCCACATCCACCTACAATTGAGTAAAAATTTCACACCAGGTTTCAACGCGTTCGTGGCGCTACCTGACTGGGAGGATCTGAATTGAGGTCCCCCTAATGCGTGTAAATTCCTCAATAGAGTTGCATATGTCATGTTCTATAAAACAAGTAATTCTTTATTAGGAGAGGACTTGTGTAACCCTTTTGTCTATGCTACCTCGTTTGAAATTTCGTTCAAATATGGCCTAAAAAAATTTAGCGACCACTGTTCCGACCTAAAGATAAGCATACGTGGTATTTAGTTAGCTGTCCTGATCACTGCAGTTATAACACCAAATAAAATTTATCCTGTCTGACCGCCTTTAAGTTAGCGTAGTGTTGAAGAAGAGCATCACAAATCAAGGATTCATTTGTGTCTCCCGTGGAAACGAAGTTGACATGCAAATGAGCGTGTTTAACTAACTTAGTGTAGATATTTCAACCAGACTGACTGAGAATTGGGTGGACCCAAAGGCAATTATTGTTGTTTGAAGTTTGGATAGCCAGTTAACTGACTTTTGCCTCTTAGGCTGTGCATATTCAATTTCTGGTGAACACATTTCCTAACCCAAAAATCTTTCGGACCGTCCACATTCTTTTCCATCTCTCTAGAGTCTATCCGTCGTCGAAGCACTATCTTCACCGTGGCATTTTATTTTCTGTTTTTTGGTTACCCATGAGTAGTTGAAGCAGTCGGTAGAATTTGATGTGGCTTCTTGAGCAAAAGGGGGTCTTCAGGGGTGATTTAAACGGACCATGTCAGTTGTATTGTTATTGAAGATGGTTCAGGTGACTCATTCTTTATTGCGACTTAGGTGGAAAAACCTCATTTTGGTAATGGGCTCCTTATTGTTTACAGATACAAGGAGTTTGTCAGGTTACGTTCATCGGGATCCTGGTGAAGTTCGGGAAGGCAACAAGTGAGTGATATGTTATCAAATTGGATGAAGAAACCGACACTTGTTAGAGACTGAAATTCTGATTACGTCCATACAAGGACTTAGCAGAAGTGGTAGCCTTTAATAAGTACTCATAAATTTTACCGCTCGTACTTTTTCGAATACCCGTCAAGATTAATTTTCTTCTGCCAGTATAGTGATTACTGTGCGTTGCTTAGTTATCACTTCTATGTTCTTTACACTGTTTGATTGATAACGGTGCGGTCCAGTCCAGAAGGTTTGACACGGGATCAATAAGTCAAGCGTCAACAGCGAAAGTTAGTAACCTTTAATGTGAAATCTCGACAGTGACATCAGAGGAGAGGGCACTCATATGCGTTTTTCATGATACTGCATGACATTTGAATGGTATTCGTTTTTGTCTATACGGTTTGATGAATGAGGGACAGCTTTTTCCGGCTCCACTATTTCCCTCCATCCAAAAACAGAATTACTCATCGCGTGCTTATGTATAACCGCTAACCGTTTTTTAATTTAAGACGGATACTCTCGATAGTAAGCTGGTGTCCTCAAGAAATTAATAGGGCGCTGGTATTCTGTGGTCGTTGGCTTGTTCGCTGAGCTGGGCAATTTGATTGCAAACGTTTCATCACCAATCGAGGTGACATCATCAGTGCGTTATTGGGGAGCGTAGTGGTGCGTGGCGATGGGTTGGTGGTTGTGCGTTGAGTAGTGTTACGTGTGTGTTAATACACGTGCTGCTAACCGGGGCGTATATTACCAGACACGTAAAATTACTTAACGCACAACCAACAACCCATCGCTACGCACCACTATGCTCCCCAATAACGCACTGATGATGTCACATCGACTGGTGATGAAATGTTTGCGAACAAATTGCCCAGCTCAGTAAACAAGCCAACGACAATCTACGCTACCTGAGCTACCAACATTTTCCTCTATAGAAAACTGGTATTCTGTCTTTGTACTGCGATCTTAACATGGTCCAGATCTTATCCAGGTCTTATCTTCAAAATCAACCCTGAAGCCATTTCTGTTAGTTTGAATTGGGAGTCATATAGACTTCACCTGACGTAAATCGACAGCATATCGAAGGTTTCTTTCAAATAAGCTGGGGCTGTGGAACTTAGTAGAAAGTTTGACCACTTGTGAAAACTCGAATTTCATTCCCAAGTTTGTGAAAACTCCATGAATTGTCTGATAGGTACTATCAGAGTTGGATTTAGAGTTGATCATTTTGGGAACAGAGTTTCATGTCTATCCTTATTCTGCTTCCACGATCAATGTACTAGTTCGAAAACTTTATTGTCCAGAGGTATTCCGGGGCTCATGATCGTCTTCATTAGGTCTGTGACTCATCAAGTTAGCGGAAACCAAAGTTCGCTTTTCTATTGTGTTCGCCTAAACAGGACTCCGCATCTTGAAGTCGAGAATCAGGACCGTGAGACTTTTACAGGTAAACCAGAATAATTCAGCTTTCACCAAAGTATTTTAAAACGACTGATATGATGAATATGCTTGCCATCATTTGAGACATGTAGGTTGCGTTCGTGTTATTTTGGCACGGTTTCGATTAGCTCATACAAGTGTAATTACTGTTAGGTTAGCCTGCGGTGCAAGGATCTCGTTACCATAGCCAAACTTGGACTACTTCAACGGTTACGAAAACACATTGTTGAGTGTTCTTGGGGGAACTTGGTGGGATAGGGTAAACCATACCGTAAAATTCAGCCGAACTACCCGGTGATTAGTATCCCGCAGTGTGACCTATGAGACCAGATGGCATGCGCTCAGAAAGCCTTGAAGATAGCCACCGGCTCACAGGGATTTCGGAATGCTCGGAAGTGGGATGACGAACCAGTAAAAATGGACTGTAGACGGGTGCCTTACGCTTCAAGCTAGGTTTAAGCGTTTGAAAAGTACTGAAACTGCGCTTTATTAAATGGTTGCCAAAAAGCAGTGGTTATGCGGGGCATATTTCAATGATCAAATGAACGTGGCTTTACTTTCAAATTTCTCCGGGCAGCCTTTGACCATCGCGATTCCTGACAGAAATTGCAGTTTTTTATCTTCCATTTCGTCGTCGCAGATCCTAGGAGTTCTTTTAAACGGTTATTTGTTTAGGTTATAGTTTACTTTAAGCAACCCATGGAAGTTTTTTTAAATCGCTTGACTATGTGACCTTGCGGTAAATTAACTCGTAAAGACTACCCTCCTGACTTCTCGTAAGCGAGAATTAAAGACCATTTAAAGATCATTCATTGTTTTGTCTGGTTTCGATCCCATCTGTGGGAATAAATAGAACCTTGGGGCTGCGACTTTGGTAGCATCTCTGGTTTATTTATGTTCCATCCCAAACCAATAGCGTATTAGGTGTGACTTAAGCTTTTAAGTGCTCTAAATGAAAGATAAGGTGCCAACCACCTAGTGCAGTTAGAATCCACTTCGGTAAGCGCTCTGTGGCTGGCACGTTAAGAATTTCATTAGCTCTCCAAATGTAAAGCGCGCCACCATTACAAGTAAACTGGTAGACGCAGCTCCTCTTCCTCTTTTCAGTAATAAAAATTTCGTGCAAATTTACCTCACAAGATATATTAAAATGTTGATGAACCTTGACTGCTAAACGATAAGGCTGGTTTCTGTTTCTGCATCCATAGTTTCACCGATAACGACTCAAAGCAAGACTCTGCGGAGGTTGAACGCGATAGGACACTAAACATAAAGAAGGAATATGAGAAAGGAGAGGACGATTTTGGGGAAACCATTACCGATGACGAAGAAAGCATCCAGCTGTGGAGCAAAGCACAGTCTGTTTTATCAAAAGTCGGTTCCACCAAAGCGGCCACACCAAACTTTGGGTCAAATAAATCTGGCTGTTCCGGTCGCTCGTACGAACCGAAAAACCTAGCCATTGACAACACGGAGGACAGTGATCTCTCACTCAATTCCACAAATGATTTGAACGATTTGATTTGCGAATATTCCGAGCTGGATGAAGATGAACTAACGTTCGTTGATTTGACAAACGACGAATACAATCTAAGCAGTTCGCGTCTCAGTGGACAAGTTCCTTCTATCGGCAAATCAAGTGGAACGACACCACTGTTCGTGAAATAGCTCGCAACCGAAGAAGTGTTACTTCACATCCACCTATTTCTGCTTTCATGATATACGTCTGTCCACGTTCCACTTATTGTTGTGCACTGCTTTTCCGGTTCCTCAAGTACGCATTATGATCATTAACTGGTTGGTTATTCCTCCCATCCAAAACGGTTTTTGCTTCCTTGTATCTTGAGGTGGGCTCATAATGTTCGCGGCGGTCGTATATTTTATCAGTTCACTTACTGGTTCGCTCTCCGCTTACTGGTCCGCACTCCCGATAGTTCTTTTGGTTTCAGAGACAAAGGCTTCACTACACTTTATGACACTGTTGCATCGGTTCAGAATGTGGATTTATACAAATATTAGGTACTTTAGGAATAATGCGTAAGACTTCTACCAAGAAGAATACAAAATGTCTTCGCAATGATAGTCTCTAGTCTCATTAGCTCATGCGCAAGTGAGATTAGAACAGCTATAAAAACTTAGGAAAATTAGCTCAGGTAACGCGAATGAAATCGATCTTGGTTGGGCTCACCAGATTAGGGTGAGTCGATTTGGAAGAGGAGAAGAACAGCTGTGAGTTTCTTGCAAGAATTCATTAAAAATAGCTTGGGTTGCGGATTGTGAACGGATGCAATGAAGGAGACATATGCTCATATTTTTGTTGATGCCATACGAGAAGAGTAGCCGACACAAAGCAGGTAGACCAAGACTAGGAAACTCATCAAACAGACCAAAAGCAGCGGTCGTGTTATGACATGCTATGACGTGCGCCTATGTTGGGAAAACTGGATTGGTGAACGAAGCACAACGGGGACCTTCACTCTCCATCCCCACATACTAACTTGTTTGAAAAAGTGGGTCATTAAATTCCGCATGAAAAACATATTCTAAAACTGGAGTTGTCCAAAGTTTTGTGAGGCCCTGTCGTTACTGTTACTGTTGCTGATGATGAAGGCAGTGACGATGCTTATGTTGATGACGATTCTGCTGTTGAGGACGGCGATTGTAATGGCACTTATGACGTTTATGCGGGCAGGAGTGTTCCGCAAAAATGGCCTGAAACAACTCAGTTTAAGTTTATTAAGAAACAAAACAAAGTATGCTGCTGAAAGATTAAGAACGCTCAGTTTTGCTCAGAATACCACTGTTTCATTTTACACTTTGTTCAAAAGCCTGTAGGAGGTAACTCTGCTAGTAGCCTGAATAAATTTAATCAGTGCATTCAATGGGTTTCTCCACCGGTTGCATAAAAGGAGGTTTTGAGTTCAGCTTGCCACGAGAAGCATAGCGGAAAACTGAGGTCTGAAGATAATATCGTAAACAGTCTGACCAACTGTAGGTCAGGTTGCTACTGATCTGTTTACCAGGTTTGCAATCTGTTTGCCATCGTTGTGCCACTAACCTTTGAAGCACTATCAGTACGCAGATGATATGGAACTTATGCTTCCATAAGTGGAGGCACAGCTTACTACAGCAGACCTTCAGAGAAAACACCACGATTCGATTACTTGATAGCAGTCCTCAAAGCTTCCTGGCCTCAAATGTCCGTGGTGTAGCGGATAAGAGGATCGAGCGATTTCTATCCGCTTTCTCAGAAGGTACTAGCTGGATGAGTTGACAGGCAATGCTGATTTGGCGTGCCTTCAAACCAGGTAAATACTAGCCCACAACCACTGCACTCAGTTTCGGTTCTCTTGATTAAGTTGAATGGGCTTCGGCTCATTTTTCAGACGGTAAGTGAATGCAGACGACCGATGCCTTAGGGGGGACAACCAAGAAAACGATATCCTTCAAGAAAATAGGCACGAAACTTCTTACTTCCCTACAACTATCGGAGTAATTCTTCACGAAACTATCTGCCTACCGACATTGGCAACCCTCTTCGCTGGAATCTCATTTTGCTATATGTTATAGTCACGAACGGCATCCAATAGGTCATGGTAAACATAAGTAGACGCTGTCCCACCTATACTACTTAAGCGTCCACACTCACTAACAACACCTAGCTACCAACAAGTATGTGTTCACCACCTACGGCTACAGACACTTGTCTTCCAACATTGGACTGCTCCACCGGTTTACAAGGTTGTTCAGTACTGCGGCTACATCTACGAACGTCCTTGCGCTAGGTTTTTTAGAGCACTTTGGGCGAGTCCTCAGATCGGATAACCACACTCACCATTACACAACCCTTTCCCTTCCGTTTTCCTCAGTCCTGTGTTCTGCCTACCGAAGGGCACTCTGCAACTTGAGTTTTTTCCAAGTGCGTTCCCCTTCCTACCTGATTGTCCTAGTCTCTTTCCTCGTTTGTCACAGGCACTGATCGCCACATATGCATGATGCTCCCGTTGTGTTAGCCGGCCCCAAAGACCTGTACCTGATACGCCAAGATTTGCCAGAGTGATTTCAGAATATTCTCCATATAAAAATTATTTGACCGTCCAGAAGTCTGCGGGCTTTGCCACTCCATACGGCTGTTAAACCTTCTGTAGACTGTCTCGCATGCGGAGGATGTAAACGCCTCAAAATTGCTACCGGACCATGCCGTTTTCCTGTGTCGCGCACCCATGCTCTTATAACAGCCTTAGCTGTGCACGCAAACCACCAGATGTTTGTAATACTATATGTGACTAAAACTGCGGTCATCAATCGGTGTGTTATATTTCCTTCGATTGCCTTTTGGATAACGAAATGCCGTGCAGACCTTTGAGCATTTTATCATTAATGTAACTCGCGACCTGGGTTACTTCCCACCGTATATCGATAACGTACCTCTCTCCAGTCCCACCGTTGAAAAGTACGGGCAGTGACATGTTTTTAAGGTGCCGAGTCTGAGCAAAACATCACTTACGTTTTTAAGCGGCACAGTTTACGCCGTCGGAATTTGACCACTCACTCGGAAGATCCAGGATATCACAAAATCAACGGTACCCACAAAACACGCTCCTTCATTTAGTTTAAGCAGCCTGATCCACTAAAAGCATTGCTTTATTTACAACAGCGTCGGATTAGTTCGATCATTCTTTGACCCATTTCGTGGAGAGATTAACGACATTACTCCTACAGATGACCGCTTTTCCGCCTCCAATGTGGTTATGAAAGCCTAATGTTTTGACTTTATTTTGCACCATCATGACCCAATAGCATCAAACAGCTTAGCAGTGAATGCTTTAGCCACGGAAGTTGGCTATTTTCCATAACAACCCGAGGGCGTTGGTTTAAAGCCACTTGGATTCTTTCGAGGGAGTTGACTGGTACACAAGGCAGGCCTAGAAACTTCTGTCGTGACTTACTGTCTACACTCACTGCTATTTACCACTTTCTCCACGCACCACAGGGTCATGATTTTGCAGTATTTGGAGAGAACAGGCCTCCAAGCTAGGCTGTTCAGAACTCCTCGGTGTGTCCTCAGTGTCACTTCGAACACGTTCATCAGTTCCCCAGTGTCACGCGGAATTTAGTTGGGCAGGGTAACATTCCTGCAGATAGAACAAGTCACCGCGTTAAAGTTTCATGAAGTAGCCAACATGAAGACCTTTATTTTGAGGATACGCTTCGTAGTTGTGGCTTCGAAGTCCAGTTCTTCCCCTGGTCAGTATTGGGCTTCATAAATCGCAAAACCCAGACGGGGGAGCCATGCCTAATGGTTCTAGACAGCTTGCAATGGTTTGTCTTCGACATTTTTTTTAGCGTTATTCGGCCCTAGAATTTGAACAATCACAAAAATCAATGCCGAAAGATTTGTCTGGCTCAATAACGTTCCTTGTCCTGACAACCCACAAAAGTACATTGTCACACCGCAAGCCCAGTTTGCAACATTCCCGAACCAAAGGTTCGTTTCCACCACGCTCATATTGAATTTGTTTGGTTTTTTGATAAACATCAGTGTTTGGATCGATACACTTGCCGGTCCCAGGCCGTACCGATTTCTGAATGGACCGCACAAACCTCTGTGAAGCTTCGGATACCGCATTTTGACTGCCTTTCCACTGCCAAAATCGGTTGTGACACCAAGTTCAATCCAGCTGCACTTAGCGAGCTGAGGATTTTGGGCTGCTGCGGCCTCATAAGAACAGGTTATATTTCATAAGGTAATGAGATGTTTCAGTATTTCAAGCGGCACATGGAAGCTAAATTATGCGCGCATGAATGCTCAAGCTGGAATCGTGCGTTGTCGTTGGTTCGTCTAAGCGTACACGATAATCTGAAGTTAGGTATAAAATGCACGCCGGCATCACTCTTACATGGCTCTGCCATTAGTTTACTGATGGACCATCCGATTGACAATCCACAGAGAACACCTGCTCACGCACACAGTGCCGCTAAACTATCTGACTACATACCCCCATGTCCATCGTCCGACTGGCTTTATCTGCAATCTCTTACGTGGCCCCAGGCTTATTCCAAGATGCAATTTTATGTTGTGTTGCGGTCCCACGTCCGCCTCAAGCAACTCACAGATTCCCCACCAGATGCATGACGTCCTTCAAAAGCGCTAGTAATCGGCCACGAAACGTCTATGTAAAAGTGTTGGTGGTGACCGGCCAAAGTCTGCGAAACATAATAATGCTAGCCACGCACTTCTCCAACACCAGCTACTGACATTCAGTCCGCCCTCTCATCTATGTGGACGGGAATATGCACAGTATTTCCCAGGCAAACCAGGGCCGGCGGATAGGCAAGTTTCTCCCTTCGTTATTTAGATTTGATTCCTGAACAACTCTAGGAGTTATTAGTTGGTTTCGTCACAATTCCTTTCTTGGGATTTTACTTCCCAAGTCCGGTCTGAACCCATTTTACGTGTCATCTTAAACATGTTAGGTTATTGCAATCAGACTTCTACGGGATTGGACTGTTTCACCCTTACTCGGGTACCCAATTTCTTCTACCTATGTACTTAATCGTGAGTAGAGAGTCAGGGACCCAAGGGATAAAACCCCGCCTGTACACTTAGAGAGATTGCACTCCTGTGACAATGTGAGATCAGGTAGGGTGGCCCACCCGTGGCCAGCCTATAAGTCCGGTATGAATAACAAAATAAAATAAGCAATTTTCCAATCATGGTGTGGCGAGGTTTCCATGACCCGTACCCCGTTTCAGGGAACTGGATTTTGGAAATTCCCCTCCTCTTCAAGTATCATGCCTCGTCCCCAAATAGACGGTATCCAACAATATGCACCGCCTGAGCGATCTTCAGATAAATTTTCTTGTATGTCCGTTTCTCTAGAAAGCTTTCGCTTGGCTCTACTTTGGATTGGCTTCTACTTTGGATTCTGTAGTGTTGCAGTAAATATCAGTTCGCCCGAAAGTGTCTGGACGCAGTTTTTGCGACTGCTTTGATGGTTAATGTGGCAGCCCAAAATACGATCCTGTGTGCTGCCTTTCTGTGGACTTCAGTTTTGTAGCTACCTATTTGATAAGGACGTCCAGAACTTTCAGTTTTCCATTTTTCTGTCACTATGCAGTGAACAACGTCAAAAATCCTTGTCCAAAATTTGTCTACTTGCTGCAATTCTTTCTTTCTGATGGATAAAACAGTGTCATCCACTTAACGAGCCCATAGTTTGGTTTTTTTATCAGCAATACCATTAATTCCAGCTTTAACATTGTGGTTTCTACCATCAATTCTGAAATTAGTGGCTCAACTTGTATCCCTCGTGGCTGTTCGTAATACTCCCGTTTAACCAGCAATACGTGATCAAGCGTAAGATGAGTAATTGAAACAGATCTCCTCTCCACGGCGATCGATTTGGCAAGCCGTGTTTATCAAATAATTCGGACACATTTCTCTTAGTTGAATCCAGATTTGAAGATGTGAACAGTGAATCCACATCAAATGAGGCAAATATTTTGTCTTGAGTAATGTTTACACTCCTCATTTCCTTTAAAAACTGTCTTGTATTGCTGACTGAGTGTGGAGATACACCGATGAAATGTTTCAAGTTTCTTCCAATTCTCCCGAAAGATTGTGGATCGGTGACCGGAGTGCTACTGACCGTTTTGTACCCTTTATAGTCCTTGGATGGAAAGAGTGGCCACTCTTCACTATTATTCTTCTGTAGCCCTGTGGAGATATTCTAGTTTCCTCAAATTCTAGTTGATTTTTTCCGGCAGTTGCCTCCTTCATTGGTGTTCTAAGCGGACATAAGTAAATGCGTCGTTGAGTATGGTCTTTGATTTACTGATGTAGTTCAGTTTGTCCATGATCACTGTCAGGGATTATTTATTAGCCGGTAAAATTACGATAAAATCTATCCTTCTTTAGCTCACCGACTCCTCTTGTTTGACGGAGAAGACGTTGAATTTCTTGTTGTGTGTGATAGCCGGGGTTATTTCCAATTTTTGGCGAGCTTTCTCATGAAGTCTGCATCTAGGTCGACTAAACGCTGTTTGTGGTGCATTTGAATGCAATGGTTTGTTCTGCCTTCTTATCCTTCTCATCCACGCTTTCCGTGATTGTCTTTGCACTCCTAATTTCAAATACGCATAGGAAGGTTGTTTTCAGACGAGCCTTCTTGGTTTCAGCAGCGGATGTAGCCCCTGTTCTTTCGCTGTACCCAGTTGCTCCAGGAGTTATGGTCCTACCATCTTCCAGCAGACAATTCTGTTCATTTGCTGTGGTG
The DNA here is from genome assembly GCA_003604175.2 of Clonorchis sinensis. Taxonomy (NCBI): domain Eukaryota; kingdom Metazoa; phylum Platyhelminthes; class Trematoda; order Opisthorchiida; family Opisthorchiidae; genus Clonorchis; species Clonorchis sinensis. The sequence goes on along the minus strand of CM030375.1, from coordinate 4,425,047 downwards.
TCTTATTTCCTAATGCGATTGTAAACATCACAGAAATAACCGCAAGTCTCGTAAGGGAAAACATGTGACAATTACCTAAAAACCAACGAACACCCTGCGAGTAAAATTATCAAAACCAGAGGGAGAAGTAAATACGATGATAAAAATGCTTGCAGGGACTACATCGGGATTGCGACCAGCGCCTCATAGGTGGAAAGAAAATAACCCTCCATCAGAATAAATAAATACAAGTTCGTTGGTAGAAGATGCGACCATATTCCTTGCATTTTCGTGCACAAAGATCAGGAAGGATACGAAGTCTAGTGGAGCGAAGTTCGCGCAATGGCTCAAACAAGAACGAAGAAAGAACGTGAGACATGGCGCTCCAAAGTAAAAGCAATCAGCATCCATACCGAGCGCAAAACCTAGGGCTCAAAAACACAAGAAGCTAGTTGGGGAGCTCGTAGGAAAGCCGAAAAAGCCGGTTCAAACGGACGAATAAGCGCGATCAGACCAGGCGCTCCACCAATAAATCAAGGTATCAAGTTAACCGGCGGAGGCAGGGCTACTAGCCAGTACGCTAGAGAAAATGAAATAATGCAACCAAACGATCAACCTCGAAGAGATCAGACCACAGCGTGGTGCAAATTAGAAAAGGCCAATCAAAATAAAGAAAGAAGCCTATTAAAAATTAAAAGATATTGGGATAACCAATGAAATCAAATGAATGTGGGCCACAACGCATTACAGATTACGAACTCACGCGAACATCATCTTCCATTAAATCAGTCGCTTTAAGAGGTAGCAGATGCACTTCAAACGTCATTCGAACGCGCAACTGTAAGGAGGAAGTGCCCATCCAGCTGCACAATCCTGAGTTTTCCTTGCCTGGGGACGAAACTCTCTCAAGTTAATTGCGAATCTCAGCGAACAAATTGACTACCACAGGCTGGTTTGGTAATATATGCTCATTCATTGTCTCAGACCACTCTTCTTGTTTTGAGTCACTGATGGGACGTACGACAAATGTACCCTGTGCTGTGTTCTTTTCCGTCTGCAGAGTCGAGGTGCCCAGTGACACAATATGCATAAGTGCTCTAATTTAGAGAAGTATCTTGAAACATAAATACCTGGCAGGACAAGTCTCTCCAATAGCAGCCCATCGACTAACCCATTAGCCTGTCTCGGATTCCCTAAACGTAACCAGGTCCATTTAAGCAAGTTGGCTGGCGACGTCGGCAAAGAAGTCGTATAGACGTTCTGGTTTAAACCACTACACAAAAAGTCACTAAGTGTTTAAGATTCATTCGTTACTAAATAAGGTTTCATTTAAGAGGATAAAGAACACTAAGATGCTCTGCATGAAACCGTACAGCAGACGGCTGCAGATATTCAACTTGCTTATCATGGACCACTCGAGATTTAAGGTTGGTTTCAATTCGGCCTAATTCAAACTGATAACTTGCTAACGAAAGTCCCGTATCCATCATGGAAATTACCCGCACTGTGTCGACTAACACGACTTAGAAGACCTCCATCAAACATCAACCACAGCGGTAGTATGATTGGATGCAGTGAAAATGCTCCTTCTTTACTGGCTGCGTAAATTACGGCTACACTTCCGATCTGCGCTGCCGTGAGCGGTGGTACAAGCACCTTCAACCATAAAGTGAGCAACATTTCCACCTATTCAAGCTTCCACAACCATGCGTTCACCGGAGTTACACTAAGCGGCCAGCGGATGCTATGATTTTATTTATTGCCGGTGCCTCACCAAGAACTAAACCGACCCGGAAGCTTGGGCAAATCCTTGATCCTGTGTAACTATCTGTGAATCCTAATTGGAGCAGCGCCAAACGACCTTCTTTCTGTTGATGGGTTTGGTAAGATTTCCTTGTCAATTTGCTATAAGAGTTCTTCTTGATCTAGTTGTATGACTTTTGAGCCAACCACACACGCTGCTCTGAGTTATACGCTGAAACATGCCGATTTCTCAATTTTTATTTTGGGAATGTTTTATTACCGTAGAAAATTGACTGGCGCTGTACTTGATAGCGCATAGAGTAGGAACTGGCTCGGCTGATTACGCGCCGCTCAGCTTACAACTTACCATTGCAACGCTAGCCCGAATTGGTGGTGTACGAACATGATTTTCAACTTTTTTTTGCACGGCGGCAAACGACAAGAATGGGAAAAACTCGGCAGCACACAGTATATCGTACTGGGTATGCACCAAGTGAAATGGACCGTTAAGTGATGCAATTCAGTCCGGGGTAATTACACGTTGATTAGATGGGATATAGAAGGTGAACCTCATGAAACTCACTTTAGACGCCCTGAATGTTTGTGAACTCCAGGTCCGATGACTTCAGACAGTTTTGGTCTCCATGGAAATGGTTGCAAATTGTCAACAACTAATTGTGGCCTCTAAGACGCTGAGTTGCGATGGCACAGTTTAAAGAGGTTCACGCCGTGGGACGGCGGCTTGTGGGGTACTCGCCTGAGAACAGTGACCTACAGCCGTACATAGCTCCGCGGACTTGGATGAATTAGTTCTCTTTACTATCAAACCCACGGCTTCTGCAACTTCTGACAGCTGATGGTAAAAAAAATGTGCGGCCAAATTTCGCCGATCCAGGCTGGACCGGATTGTGAACTTTGGCTGATCTACTGTCCAGCTCCGTACCATGTGCTACCTCTAAATTTCCACCTTCCTCTGGACCTGGCTCTTTGGCCAGGACGGCTGATTAGCTACGTGCCCCTAAGAATGGTGAGACAATATCTGCTTGGTCGAAAAGGCATTTCAGTGACACGAGTGACTTATGTCGAGGACCCAAATATAATGTTTTGTGGACACTGCAAGGCGTACTGGCCAGAATGGAGTTGCTCATATTGAAAGGCTGTTTTCGTTTAAGTTCCTAAGTCCCATCACATACGTTACCTGCTGCATCGTAGCCAGGAAACATGACAGATGTAAATGCTGGTGAACCGAGTAAAAAGCTGTCTCAAATTTAAGGCACTGGACCTGTGGGTTTCCCTTTCAATCAGTTAGCTTTGTGATTTCATCGGAAGCGCGCCTCTTGTCATAATCTTGTTGGGATGGGGCAAACGGATCGTATTTCAGTACGTGCCGGCACAGCTTTTTTTTACGAAGATCCGCTCTAAAGTTGTCCTGGTGCACTAGCCAAGGTAACAGGTTGGTGATTCTCTACAATATTAACTTTCTTACCCTTGTCAATGTGATCAACCGCCTCGAATTCCCAATAAAAACTAAGGGCTTCTTCCGGCGAGGGAAGCTGTAATAAATATCTACCTGTCACGTAGTTGCGGCAAAACCGGACGCACTTTGTTGCAAGTGAAGGACCTGGTTTTACTACTCCCTCCCGGCATGCTAAAGGCGTGTTCCCCTATACCGACTGCTCAGATGCACTCAAATGTTTTGAATCATCAAGAGAATGGCCACGCATGCTAGAAGTGAGTAAGGTCCTGTGTTGAGCTGCCCAACTGCAACTCACCTGTCTTTATTTCTTTCTACGACCTCGAGTATAAGTCTGCGTGGAGATATGCGGCTCTCCTTTCAGGGAGGATATTAGGAATCACATAGGAGCCAAGCGTCTCAGGACTAGAATGGCAATAGAATGTGGGTTTATTGCACGAAAAAGTAGTCCCCGACCGGGAAATATGCTTTTTTGAAATAAAAATTACTCCTCATTAGGCTTTTTAATTTATCTTTTTCATACTTTTTGCTCGCTCTTCAGTTTTTAGGTTGATTGCCTTGATGAAGGATCGGCATCTGGGGAATGAAAATGATTTCTGGGAAACTAGCATGCTTTTGAGATTACCACTTCAAAGGTTGAACGTTTATGTCTACTGGATTTTCCTGCGACTGCTTTGTATGCATGCTTTGTCTAAGTGAGCGACTACTTCAAGGTAAAGAAGCACCTCGAACTAGAAACGGTGTCTCATGAAATATAATGAGTCATCTTGATGGGAGATGTTTCGGTCAAAACAGACTAGTGTTACAGGTATTTCTGCAGCTATAACAAGTTGTGAAACGTGCTACAGCTTTCTATACTCGTTTTGACGCCACCTATGCAGCAGAATCAATCCTGTATCGGAATATTTTCTGGAAGCCCTAATTCGAGGGACTGATGCGGAAACCCCTGACATCGTGCCCCGGGAAGTTTTATTCCGAGCATTAAGATGCCTCATACGACGTCTGAACGTAATGCTTCTGACGCACAAGTTGTACTCACCGTGTTAGATTAAGTGGATAAAATGGGTAAAAGTTTTCATTAATTTTATATGACCTAGGCCGGTAGGTGGGAGTTTATGGGAAACTGCTTGATATCGCCCTGGAAACACTCAGGTCATGATTACTTGCAGCCAGCTACTCCATTGCAAGCGATGAAGAATAACAGTCGGATCCGGGCAGTTGCCAGATGTATATCACAAGCTTCTAACTTTAAGGCCAACCATTCAACCACACCTGAAATCATGAAGCTTGCAAATAATAGTTGAAATTGTTCAACAAGAATGTCGTTGCTTACACAATACAGCAGTAAGGATCTAGATGACGTGCATGACTGAAATGCAGCTTGGAGTTTGCGGTGCCTAATCACCTAGTGAGTCTTACGTCGAGTATAACAGACGGCCAAGCGAACCTAGCTCATGTAATCGACTGTCATGCGGCCCGGGATCCATGATGCCTAATCAACTAGCACCGAAGTATTTACAGGTCGTGGATGAAACTGTGTGCTAGTGGTATGACAAACCGAAGACCAAATACGTGGCATTGTCTGGACGAATCGTACGGTGGAATGCGTTGCCTTTGGCAGACAGTACCTATGAACAAAATGCACAAAGTGTATATAATACGTACGTGCTTTGTGGTAGCCTTGCGAATATGGAGATAGCCTATTATGACATACGAGCCGAACATATCAAAGACCACCCGCGCTTGTGCCATTAATTTGTTCGTAACAAAAGTCTCCACTTGATGCTCTTGACCCATGATAGTTCTAGACAAGCTAAAAAGGTTACGCTTAGGAGAATACTGCCATTTTTCTACGAAGGTTTATGTTACAACGCGCCTTGTACACACATAAGCTGTAATCAGGAGGGTGTAGTGCTTTTATGTAAGCACCGTATATTAGTTGCTTTAAGGACTCATCCAAGCAGGTAATTCGCGTGTTCCGTTGACATTTACGTCGTCTGGGAAAAGTCGGAATAAGGCATTCAGCTACGATCTGGCGAAGCATATATGGCTGTGATGTTCTTCTCTAAGCTGCAACACAAATGCTCATCCGGACTCGGGGAGCGTTGCCAGGACGGAATGCATTCTATCTGCCATAATGTAACCTAGCTATCTATCACTTACTCAATAGAGCCATTTTAAACTTACATGGCTAGTTGTGGATGTCCTGGGAGATAAAGAGCTTGTAGGATTCGTGGGCTACAAAATACCGTACTTCACGGCGTCCTATCTTTCAGAAAAGCCCTGAATGAAGGTTTTTGAGGAAATTTCATGTCAATTAAGGATTGGCGCCGTCATGACACAGCAGCTGGCTGGATCAGCTTTAGAAGCTGTTGAATGGCTTTCGTACTTTACAGTCTGTGGGCGTATGACAACCGTACGGCATTTATGCGCGCATTCAAAATAACGCCGCAGGCTCCTCTGCTTAATGAGAATCTGAGTTTTCGGCGTAGCAGGCAAACCCCAAAGCTAAGCTAAAGCCGAGTAACCAAACAAAGCTGATTAGTGAGGTTCACTTTCCAGTGACAAACAGTAGGCAAAGCACCGGCTGTCAAGTTCGGTTTTGTCTAGGCAAAGGCCATCTTTCATTCACCTCTTATCGTCTACACAATGACAGCACAATCAAGATACCGTGGTTCCCGACCCCTGTAAGCAGGCGGATAATCAGAGGTGTGTCTCACACGTGCCGTTTCTTGCAGCAGTTCCTAGCCAACGAATTCGGAAAAATCTTTCTTATACAGAACACATGCAACCACCGCCGAGGTTGCTGATACGCTGTGTTGGGTATGGATCTGACAATCTGATTTTCTCGTCTCAGAGAGTATCCCTTCCATGATGGTCAAGCCCCATGTGTGCGGATGCGTGCTAGCGTCATAATTGGAGGAGGCGCACCAAAGACGTATATGCTTTACCAGAACGCAGCAGACCGCGTTACTCTGCCGTTTGCCGGATATCATAAATGGCCATGTAAGTCAAGCAAATAACCTTCTTGGGCAAGCTATTGGAGCGACTCATATATGACGCATACGCACAGGCTGTACACAATCCTGACTTCAGATGGCACCGGTAGGTTTATGGTAAGCGTACAAATGTTTTAGCTTGTTCAGTGAGACGATGGGCCAACAGTTTCAGGTGAAATTATGTGTTGCATAACCTGGTGGAGTTAACACGAGTGGAGAGAATTATTTGGTTGCGATTATGTAACCTGCCATTTTTTACATCAGGAAGTACTTGCGCAATGGTCGAAATTAATGTATATATTGTAGTGCCATTGTCCGCCCCATAGCTAACCTACATAAAATTCTGTGGCTTATTTGGATGAAGCCACACAGCAGGTTTCCTTTTTATTTTAATAAAGGAACCTACGCACACGTTTGCTGAAAACTCTTTGATAGCCCGCGACCGGTTTTGCCCTTCCTGAATCTCATCGGGTAGCACATTCCCCGGGCTTTCGTCAACCTTCTGTTTCACTTGAGCCCAAATTGGACCGAGTTCAACCAATACACGCAACTGAATCTTTTGTTCATGACATTCTTCAAATAAATGTGCTGCACAAAGGCCACCTCATGTTACAGTTGGTACGGTATTTAAGATAACGCAGCATATTTTATTAAAGGAAACTACTGACAAGCCTGTCTAAAACTTTTCTTTTGTGGGTAGCAAATTCAGTTGAACAATATCATAAACAAGATCCAGTGGAGTCCCACGTGAAAAACAAACTGATTTGCAAATTAATGGATTTCCTTCATTATATTACTAACCCATGGACTCCGCCCTGACTTGGACGTGCTGAGCCACTTGAACCCACGAACCGTCTATTATCTCATAGCCTATGTGTGCCACTCGCAACGGATTCGTCCACGCACAGTCTCTGATGGCTCACGTTGACAGTTTGACCAACAACCATCTGGAAAACGTTACTGTTCGCTTGAAAAAGCCAATGCACCCTTACGCTCTTGAACATGTCATACGATGGGTATACAAGCTCACTGGGTGTCCCAGGCGAGAACATGATACACATACGTTGTACCGTTGCGACCGGACAATAATCTTGGGGGTAACAACCACGTTCTAAACGAGGCCTTCGGATGGACTACGTAAACATCATCCCTTGATTTTAGGCACCTGGGCCTCCGAAAGGCACCAACATCGTGTTGGAACGGACAAGGTGATGTAAATCGCCGGCAATTGTAAGTTGGTTTTTGGGATCTTTTGACCTGCTAATCTATTCTGAGGGCCAATGGGGTACAGCTGAGCGCTGACCATATCTCATATACCGTTGTGAAGTGGACCGTGCCTATTGAGAGTCGGGTATCTGCCCGTTTGTCCCTGAGAGAGGCACGCATCAATGGTCGTTGTTACATGTTAGGCGCCTCCAGAACTTGCACGCGTGTGGCTGGTATGCCGTCGGAAAAAACGCCTCGAAGATACAGAGGCACACCGCAGAGCTTGCCGGAAATCAGCGGTAGTTCAGAATTTTGGCTTTGGGAAAAATGCATATTGAAAGCCATGTGCTCATTCTATGGTGCTAGTCATATGGCTTTAAAATGCCATTTCGAGACAAGAACCGATAATGACTTCCTTTGAAACATGTAGATTAGGACGCTCTTTGACCCTAATTGGTAACCACCCACCAGACTTTTGTTCCTGACTTTCACTCGGGAATATGGGCTACCAGGAACTTTTGGCTAAACTGGTTGAAGAGTTGAAACAATAGTTGAGTTGGTTTACAAGAGTAACGGACTTTGTGACATGGAAAAATCGCGGGCAACATAAACGAAAGCGTCCGATTCCTATACCTTTGAGGTTTTAGGTGCTTTTAAAAGGCTGAAGAAAAGCTTACTTTCAGGTGACAGGATCTGCCGCTAACCAAAGGGAATCATGCGCACTGGGCACTTCAAGATTTATTGGCATTTTGATATTTAAGTGGGTTTCCCGTTACTTGGAGACTAACGCCGATGAACATCAGCGCTCGATCTCTCTATCATATCGAAAAATTCTGTAGTATTCGCACGGCCGCTCGAGGGTATCGCTTTAAAAATGCATAAGTGAAAGAAGTGGTGCTATCCAGATGTTATCAGTTAGGAGCACGCTGTAGAGCTTTTGGCAAACAGACAAAACGATTCTATTCATTCCAGGGCGTTGCTAGCTCAGGAACCCGTAAGCATTCCGGTCCGAATATACATAGTAATCAAAACATTCAAAAAGACTTAGGTTTTCATCCCGTTTCATCTAAGTGGGCCAAAAGGCTACGCACGTGGAGCAGGGTCGATTAACTGTAGGTACGGGCGATGCAAGTCGCTTTTCGTGCACTGACTTGGCCACACGTGATCCGACTCTCATGGTAGTTGTGCACGCAATCCCGGTGCGTTTGACTGTATAGCATGAGCAACGCGAGCCATTTTTACCCTACGGCGGTAATTGCTTTGGGTTTTTTATTGATTCATGGTGGAATTCGATGGCTGGAATTATGCATAGCAGTTGACGGTACACATGAGTAAAGTCATTTCCTCTGACTGCTCTCTAATACTGACGGCTGAGTGCCTATTATTCAGAGTCATTTATAAGCGGTAAATTCACTGTCAGCAAATATGACCTAATGTATTCAGAGCGACATCACATAGGCTCCCAAGGAAAAGTTGACCCGTGGACATAGAAGATACAATATCTATGACAGCGTTAGGAGCTATTAACAGTTTACTGGAATCCTGGAAGTAAAATCTGTTTTCCGAAGGCATTACGCTCTTGCATCCCGTGAGATTTAGAAAACCTCAGTGAGCGCTCCTGTCACGATGATTAATTTGAATGCCCTTCACAGGTACAAGGACACAATATTTCATCAATCTGTTGAGCAACAGGAATAGACGATACGACGTTGATAACTTTATTGTGGGCCAAAACAGTAACAACTACAAGAATAACTCCAGCATACTCCGGTTTAAGCGCGCGTTTTGCGGTTGGTTGGCATATTAACCACTCCTTCGAAGTAAACCAAAATTAATTTTGACGAAATTATGGGGTCTTCAAAGTTGCGATTTTTATGGGGAGCTAATCTGATGCGGTTGCGTGTTTCAGTGATATGTTACTTGTTGCATTTTGTTTAAGTGAGTAAACTTTCAGGGTCACTGGCCATCGCCGATTCACATGCGATTACCAGTTTACGAGATAAAACACAAAGTCAAATCCTAGCATGTTTTGACATTCCGTGGTGCTCTCTAAATTGAAGATAGCATCTACAGAGCACGCAATGTAAAGTCCACTCACGTGGACAGCTGAATAGCGTTTGCTTGCGTTACACCCCCGGACGTTACCAATTAGATGAGTTTGCCCAGTGAAATTCGACACAACACTGTTTTTTGGAAGCTCACCACGAGTGAGATGGGAGAGTTGAAGGCAACTTGATGCTTTGCGGAGCAGTCATGTGAGTGTGCACCTCTGAATTTTTCTCATTCTAAGATATACACATCTATCAAGTCACAAATGCGGGGTTTTCAGCTATCTGCACGCGACACCGATATTTTTCCGCCCAGATCGAGTACGAATAAAGCGCATGGAAATGCCGAAAACTAAGGCTGGCTTGCGCGTTGCTGTTTACCTTGGCTGATTATCGTAACTGTTAGGCCCACACCTAGGCGTGGTTATGGGTCCTCGGCTATGCACGATGGCCTAATCCATCAGCGGCGTCCCTCCATACTCACAACCGCGCACATTTTCCTTTGTCTTGTATACCTATCGCGACTTTTGGGCCACTACTCATGTGCGCCACTGATTATAAGGCCTCAGCTATAGATAACAGCCTAATACAGCGGCCAACGCCGGCCCTTCATACCCGAAACACTGTGCGTTCGCGTTTATCTTGGCTGCTTGTCACAACTGTTGGACCCGAAACAATATGCACCGCTGAGTATGAGGCATGAGCTATATAAGAAGCCTAATCCAGTGTCCAACAAGGGCCCTTCATTATCATAACCGTAAACATTGTCTCTGTGCTATGCCCGCCCCGAAAAAATCATATAAACCACCATGTGGGAAATATGTGTTTATTCACTTTATGCAGTAGTACAACCGTCATGGGTAGTCACTTGTTTTCGTTCATCGTAAACCATATTCCCTCGGTGACAAACCTGAAGTGAAAAATGCATAATTGATTTGCTCTCATTTTAGCTTCAGTAATTGTTCAGACCTCTTGCTGTCATAAAAGCGGACCTACTACTTGCTCAATTGATTCCATTGTCGATTATGAAGGAGTCTTGTGTAAGCTAATGTGGCGAAATCGAGGTTTGGGGCTTATACCGATTATTGGAAGCGGCAAAGCCAAGGCCAGGGGAGAGTGTATACAAGGCGGCCATGAGGACAATTGGTGCAGACTGGACCCCTAGAATTAGAGGGCCTGATACGTCTTCAAACGTGCACCAGTGAATGTAGCCACAGCTAAGATTTTATGGGTGAAAACTGGCTTCTGACGTGCTTCCTTTATCTTCCAATGCCGATACTTGGTCGCCTAATAGAAACGGATGGTCCGTCATCTTCATCATACTTTAAAACTATCTCCTGCTCAACCACAGTAGCACCCTCATCAACTCGGGACCTCGTTCTTCGACACCGCTTACCAACTCTAATGCTGGTGGTTGTAAACTGACTCCTTTGTGACCTTCAGTATCACGTTGTCTGGAAAAAACTTCCGCACCTTAGACACCTGGTATGCTGAGAGCCGCTTGCTATGTCAGGCTAATTTGAAGCCCTTTTCCATGTCTGTACTATGGGTTTTGGCCTCCTTTTGCCCATTGTTCATGCCAGCGTACTGCCACCCAACTTCACTTCCACAATTATGTCCAAACTGAACGAATACATGAGCGACTAAGATAGCCACTACCGACGCGACCTAATAGTCTCTGATGGTCTAATTGGGGGCTGCAAAGTTTAACCTGTATCATTGCCAGAGGGATAAACATCCTTTAACCCACATCCACGTATCATACGTCGCCACACTGCCACCAATCCCGTTTTTGTCTCCTGAGCTTGTTTGTGAACTTTGATTTCCCATCGCCGACTCTCAGAGTGTCTTGCGTGCCAACCCATAGTTGTCCCACCGAGTCAGCTTTTCCGTCGGCTACCCCTCCTAATATATATACCAATTCGTTCTGCAGCCCCAGGGTCTGACGATGCTAAAGAATACACGGTCGACAACTCTCCCATCAGCTTCAAGCCATCTTCCCAAAGACCCTCACCCCATGCTCAGCCTCGCGTTCCACATTCTGTCCCGGGTGCTGACCTTTTTTTAACTCCACTCACTGATCTACCTACAGTGATAAATGCACCTTGAATGGGGCTGAACACGCCCAGTTAATCCTAATTCATTTACCGCCACCATCCCAACTTCCTGTAGTACCAAGGCGCATCACCGGCGATTTCGACAATCGATAATTAGAACAGTTGGATCGTCATTGTTGCTGTCAGTATTTTCGGTATTATCCGCAGACAGTTGAGAAGAAAGCAGCTTTTTGGAAAGCTTCTGTCCCTGAAGCAAGCCTGCTTCGTTGTTACATGTATCCCAGGAAATCATTCTTCAAATCAAAAGCATCGATTGTAATGGAGTAACAGTTCTGTCTCACTTGTGTGTTAACAGATACCCACAAAATGCACGCTGCGTGAGGTCCGTGGTGCAGTTCGTTTTGCGGAGCCTCTACCCTTTACATACTGTTGTGACTGTAACATTTTGAGGTCGCCCCAGCGTCAAAACATGTAACACGACCACGCACCTGGAGTTTTTCCCGATTGCTTGTCCCTGCATGCTTTGAACCACTAATTTACCACTAATTTACTAATTTACCCAACATATAGCTACACCCAACTCCAAGGATTAGTTGGCACTCCTCGCGCAGCACGTAATATCAGAAAACCATCTATATCTGCAGTCGCTATGCTTCTGTTTACCGTTGCCCCCAAACTGGTAACTTGTACTCCTTTGCAGCTTCCTAATCCACATTCTGAATAAGCGTTGATGAGCCGTTCCGAATTCAGCGGGTGGTGTGTTTCATGTCTTTGAGGCCAGAGGCAACTTGCATGGATGCGTTTGTTTCCCAGAGTTGTTGTGCTGCTCCTTAGATTAGGCAAGTGTCGTGGTTCGAAGATTCCGGGTGAATGAAGTGGAATATGCCATAATTTTCATTTAAGATCAGGTTATCAGTTGGTCTGCAATATTATTGACCGTAAATCTTTACCAGTTCTGGTCGTTCGCCCAAATGTTCACACCACCCAGGAGTCCAGTGAGACTTGTATATACCTGAAAGAAGGCGTTTAGTGCGAACTACTGTTGAGTCTTGTAGAAGCTGATTTGTCGATCACTGAACACCATTATTTGGGTTAACTTGGTTGAAAACGTACGTTCCATTATTTTTTTAGTTAATGCAGACGATCGACATACCACATGCCCAGCGTTATTTCGAATTTAGTTTTTCGTACACTTGTATACTTTAGTCTATTTTGACTATTTTTTCACCTGTAAGGGTACGTTCAAAATTGGTTTCGTATTTTTCCGTGCAGATTTGTAAACGTATTATTTCACTGTTTGATCCATTCTTGGAGTTAATACCTGGCATCTTGGTTTCCATCCCAATATAATCTGCGCCTGTAAATCTTTTGAACTTCACTCAAATTCTGCGGTGAACCCACTTGCTCACAATTGTGAACCACACTATTACAGGCTGCTTTCTGTAACAGCCACTGATGGACCAGACCAGATGTAGAATAAATGGATTTCCATCGAACGTAAGATGTGGAGTGTAATTTCAGACATGCCGGACCTGGCGGCATTTAAAGTGTACGGGTTTGGAGGATGGCCAGATAAGCCGATCATACAGCTCCCTTGACCTCTTTGTCTGCACCAGCTGCCTCTTACTTAAGGGTACAGTGCATTTCATAAATGGCAACACAGCCGCCAATGACGAAGCCACGTCCCTAAATGTAAGCCTGGAAGGCCAGACCCATTTTAATCGGGACGCTCGACAAAAAGCTGGTGCTTCTCTCAAAGGCTTTGGGCAAAAAAGAATGTGGCGTCCTGTAGCGTCCTGAAAGAATACGCGGCTCTCTTCATCCGGGATCCTTTGTCTGTTAAGAAGGTGATCCAACTCCCCGGCGCGGCAATATAATACGCCACGACCTCTACACGGGGGAGTGCAAGATAAGCATTTTCGGGTCATTTTCCACAAAAAGCACGCCAACAATCACACACTTGTTCCCTGGGGGTATCGTGTTAAAGTGTGAGCTCGCATCACTTCACGCAGAATGGTTACGCCGAAAATGCTGCAAGTGAAATTTTGGGCTCCTAGGCACCCATTCCACCTCAAATGCTGACCAAAATAGGACTTTAGAGCGGGCTGTCAGTATTCAAAAAGCCTTCCCAGAAATCAAGCGTACATCTGAGTATCGTCCTTTGCAAACGCAAAAGCGTGTCAGCGCAGTCCCAGAGGGATGGCGTGACAAACACCTGACTCCAAATTGACAACCAACCCGACGGTAATTATGCACTCTTGTGCTCTTAAAAGCACGCCGATGCAAACTACTGCGACCCCAGATTGCGCCTTCTACTCAGCAATCGCAGCCCCTTAGCTACCAACGGCAGCCATTTTCCGGGTGAAGCAAAGTTGGCGAGGGCAGTGCGTCCGACGTAGTTGTAATTATTGTCGTTTATTTCCTTGGCGGACGGTAAAGGCGCTGTGGAGAATTCCACACCTAAGTCACAAGCTCTAATCTGGATTGGGTCAGCTGTGCAGAAACAGAGAGCGAAGTCTTCAGACACAGCATCCATAAGCGTTGGCATCGACGTCGCGGTCTGCTGCAAGAACTACACAATCAACGGACGTGCGAAACTTTCAGCCTCCGGCTCTGCTCCGTCAAGAGTAGCCCGTCCGGTTGTGGATTTAGTCATCCCTGACGACCCCGAGGACCAAAGCTACAAATCGGACAACAGTGTACCGGCACATCCTACGTACACCGAGTTGGTCGATGCGGTCCCGGACGACCCGAGAGTCTATATGTACACAAATGGAAGCTGACCACAGTTGAACAAGCCACGGAGTCTTCTCGCAAGAGCTGCTTGCTGGATTGAAGGCACAGTCCTCTGCGAAAACGAGCCTCTTGGGAATACCGTCAATAGCGCTACTTCTTGATAAAGAAATCCAACGCACTAGCGACCAGGCAGGGACTCAAAGAGATCCTTTGTGGCCAAGATGCGTCCAAAAGCCCAAAAAACCGAACGGATGCATGGTCACTGCAAACCCTCAAACAACAGCGAATTCAGCCAAAAGGCGGCGTTGCACGGGTTATAGGCAGTGATCATCGGAATTGTTGACCACGAGTGGACAAACTTCATCCCTTGAAGTGAGGAGACCCGCAATAACCTGACTCCCGGCGAGCAAGATCTTCCCTGCAAGCATACAGCAGGCCTGGGAACACCAAACCATGAAACAGGAAAGTACGCTGCTTAGCCCCCTAGAAGGGGTTTCACTCGAATCCGCCCTAGAGGTTTTAAATTTGCAAACCTCTTGGCGCCACACCTCTCCACTCCTTTTCTTCGGAAGAAACACAGATAGTGTAGAATTGCTTGTCCAAAATCTGATCCAGTCGTTTCAACAAGTTTCGTGGTATTCAAAATTTGACCTGCCATAAAGAACCGTCGATAATCGCACTGAGAGAAACCTGGACAACATCAAACATCTCTGCTACGGTAAGCACGACAGACGACTACCCCATTTTCAGAGCTGACTCGAAACGCGGGATAGTAGGTGGGGTTGCTCTCCGACACCAGTGCTGCACCGATTTGTGGTGAACTGTTGATGCAAAACCCCTGCGTTGGACCGTGTCTCAGGGTGCTTGACCCCGTTCCCCTGGAGTGTCAACGCCTCCGAGCAACCCAGTACCTACTTATGCCTTGTTTGAACAACAGTTTTTTTACCGTTGACCCGACAAACTCACGGCGAGGACATGGTAAGAAAGTTTCCAGGCTCAAAGTGCACAGGCTCATCAGGCAGCAAGTTTTCTCATTTCGGGTAGTCGGTGCGCAGAATAACCTTCCCGCAACGGTTGTTCACGCTGCATCTAGTACATAGTTCAAAGCTATTTTAGAAGCATTTTCATATGAGTCTACGTACTGGAAAGCTTACTGCCTCCTGCTGAGAGGTTAAATACCGGTGGTATGCCTTTTTGCCCGTTCTTCTGGGTGACCAACAGCCGCTGAGCGACAAGAGCAAGCCCGACCCCATAAGCTTGGGCGAAAGCCTGGAGTTTGTCTATCAATCCGCGAAGCCGTGAATTAATCATCCTTCGGTCGACTGCCACATGAAACTTATTTCCAATTGCCGTGCCGCTCCCTATATGCCACTCCACTGCTGGCACGAATGTGGTCGTTGAGTATTGCGGCGCAAGAATTACACGACCATTCCCTTGGGAGCGCCTCCAAAGCCCTGTCAACATCGATTAAATTCACTGGAAACCGACTTGCGATTTGAACTGAATTGGACGGATTAGATAAGGATTAACCAGTCACCAATCAGCATTCTGGTGAGTTCACCGCCAAAAGTCGTTGGGCACGAAGAGGTGTGCGGGGTCATCCTCCCCGGAAGAGATGCCTGATTGTTATGAATGTCCCGAAGTCTGAGGCGCATACCGCATGATAAGCACCCCATTCAGCATGCGTTTCTCAGACGATGACGGGGTTGAATTGAAATCTACGGCGGTTCCGGCGTCGCATTTTGAGGGAAAGCCAGAGGTTGACAA
The DNA here is from genome assembly GCA_003604175.2 of Clonorchis sinensis. Taxonomy (NCBI): domain Eukaryota; kingdom Metazoa; phylum Platyhelminthes; class Trematoda; order Opisthorchiida; family Opisthorchiidae; genus Clonorchis; species Clonorchis sinensis. The sequence continues at coordinate 4,409,038 of CM030375.1, read as the reverse complement.
TAAACCACGCCTCAGTGTTGTTCGTGTGGGCTATAACCTCAGCAACCGGTGTGGCTCTGCAAGCCATGCTAATTACTTACTACCCGATGTGAGTGTCGCGTCAGCGGCACTAATTCCCTCACCGTCATCGCACTAATTGGATCTTCGGTAACCCCTCTACCCTTCATCCCGGGCCAACGGGCTATAGGGAGAGAGTAACCGCATCTCCAAATCAAAGGCCTTGGTGGGCAGTAAAGTCCTTGTGCTTTGGACACAGCGACTGGCCGTCACGTGGTCCGAGGTGTATGTTCCCCACTCCAAATTCCACAATTTGGAGATCGCTGTTACCGTTGGCCTGTTCATTTCCAATTGCTCTAATGGCTCCTCGGATTTGAGCTTAAAATTTTGGAAAGAAATACTAAGAGTCTTAAAATGTACTTCATCCAGACATTAGGTTTTCCGAAAGCCAGTTGAGTAACCAGAAAACACGATTATTTGACGGTTTTCAGTCGGTTATATAACACACAATGGCGGTTCACAGTCTGTTGGTTAACCTCCAGATAACCACAAAACGCTTATATGACGGTTCCGATGGTGCAAATAACCATAATTACCATATTAGGTGGTCGTTGAACCGTTTATAGCCGTCATATAGCCGTCATATAACCGGAAACCTCGTTTAGGCTGCTAGGCAGTATACCTCAACTGTCAAACACAACCACTGATTCAATCAGGCGAACCAAGGTGGAACATCAACACCAGCACTCCATCGGCCGCGGAACTCCACCGTGGGAAATTATTCCTTCAACGCGATAAGGCATCCATCCAGGATGGTTTTACTCCCCCCTTTAGGACGAAGTGGCGATCAGCTGGCTGACCACCCTACTATATAATATTTGCGGCGAAAGCAGAACGGTGACTTGGCTTTCTGACCGTGATCAATGCTGCAGACAGGAAGAAAAATGCACGAAATCCGCTGTGCTCTGAGACCGGAAGCTGCGGTTATTCATCTTTTCAATTCTTTTAAGGCTCCCCCTAGTTTTTGACTGCTTCAAGTGTTTGAAGTGATTTGCTTTGGTATAGCCCTACGAGTCCTGACAACTGCCTACGTCGAGGCTGCGGCCACTATGTAGCTACATTGCTTTGATTCTTTGCTCGCACCGCGGGAACTGCGTCGGCTTCTCCGCTGAGTAATATGTTACCCTATCGTACCCGTGTCACCTCATCTCATCTAGTGACTACCATTCTTCATCGTGGAAGAGCTAGGCCCCACCAAGGCGTGATGGTTTGTGACCGTGACTCACTGGAAGTGACCATGCGGCATTCACAGGTTTTCGTACGAGGTTGCTCAAGGGTTAGAGGTCTGGTCACCATAACCTCCTGGTCTTCCAGGTTAGCGTCAGAAAGCGTGTGGTGACATGTTCGCCAAAAAAAGTGATGAACTGATATTTTCCGCCAAAGAGCGATGCATGGTTATCAGGCGTTTGAGCCAAAAGCTCTGGTTGAGGACCCTAATCGTCCTCCTGTCTAGTTCTGTGTGCCTTGGAGGTATCCCGGCCAGCGCATAACCATGATTCCTGCAACTGAAAATGGTGTTATGTCACATCAGCTGCCGCGTGGTGTCATCGGCTGGGTCACTTACTTGCTTCATGCAGCCGGGCGAGTAATCGAAAACAGGCTACTGTAAATGCCTCCCTTGTTTCATATACTTTTACTTCCCCCTTCTTCTCCAGACACCAGCCACCCCTAATAACCGAACATCACGTCAGTTGGACAGATAAGTCACGTGCGGGTTACGGATCAACTGGAGGCATGCCCTGATTGGTCGGGATATCAGCCAATCCGGATCGACCGTCTTTCGCTCGACGCTTCTCATCACCTCACAAAGATTCCAGCACGACCTTGTGAAACATTCCGTGACGACCCTATAAGTACGGTTGTAATAATCTTCCTCTGTCTCCATAAATGGATGTCTGAAGCTACCATAGAAGGCGGAGCAGGAAGCCAAGGAGGTCAAGCCAACCCAATTCATAGTTCTTGCGTCGAAGGCCAATCCGTTAAGACAGACGACCACGATCATTGCCATCATCATCAGCATAACATCAGTGATCAACACCAGATTGTCTGATTAAGCGCCTGGGGGTTTAGCACCTCAGAATGCTTTACGTAGGCCAGAAATAGGTCCCCTCCATCACCCACTCATTTTCTCTCCTTTGCATTAGAGGGCTTCAAGCATGATTAAACTAAGCTTATGGTTGTACGGCAGTAAAGCCCTAATGTCAACACTGATGACGCTTCGCTGCCATCCAACCCTGGTTGGTTTGGAAGCCTCACTTTTTAAAAAGAATAAAAATGGATCGCCAAAGTGGCCAGAGTACGGACTAAGTTTTAGTCTACCACAACCAGTTAGAGTTACATCCACTTCCCAACAAGCACTCAGGCAATCTGGATAGAAACTGATAACGAGACCCCGTTGAGATAGATTTGCAGTCATATCTTGCAGCTCCTCCAACCAGTCAGTGAGGATCGCGTGGTCCTCATCCTGGAAGGCGAGTCACAGACAACACCCATAATTTGTAATCTCTTTCATACTTCTGTGCCGGGTCAATTGCCGACCACTACTTCAAATTGGGTACGAAAAATAGTACTCTTTTCGGCAAGCGACGTTTCGACACGCAATACGTGGCCTAACCAACGCAGCTTCTGGTGCTAGACACACTTCAATGGAAGTCCCGTTTGCACAAAGGAACACCCACTTTTTAATTTCCACGTTACGGATTCGCCGACACCAATCCACACGAGCTAGGGTTCTGAGACAACGATTGTCGCAGACCTGAAGACTTCTCAGTTCCGCTGATCGACCAGGCCAAGTGTCCCAGCCATACTACAAAACAGCTGTAGCCTGATACAGCCTTGATGCGTGGAGATTCAGGGATATACCGCTCTGACGCGATGGCTGTTTCAAATTGGAAACTGTGACCCGAGGCTTGCAGATTCGTGCATTGACCTCATCTGTCACATTACAATCAGAACTAATATCAATTCCAAAGTACGTAAAACGCTCCACAACTTCGAGTAGCTCTCCTTGGATTGTAGGTGGCGTGTTCAGTGACTGCATGTCCACGAGCATCACCTTGGATGCGAAGCGCATTTCAAAGGACCGGACCACTTATGTCAGTTCATCCAAAAACTGTGACTTCCCTTTGAAGACGATAACGATTTCGCCTTCATTTTCCAGGTCGGCAAGGTTTTCGTCAGCAGCTGTTTGAACGCCATGATTCTGACCTTCTAGCGTTCGCCTCACTAGCTCTTCGATCCTGAAACCGAATGGGAATGGCGAGAGTGGACACCCCTGACGGACAGCGCTTTGTTTATGGAAACTTTAGATGAGCTCTCCATATACTCTCACACGTCCGGCAGTCGGAGAATACAAAGAGCTTATTATGTTCACAAACTTTCTGGGCATTCCTTGATGGGCAAGTGTGTCGAAGAGAACATACCGATCAACCGAATCGAATGCGTCTTGGAAATCCAGGAATACTAAAATTGTTTGTCATTTATGCTCACTGTTTTTCTTGCACCTGACGGAGTGCAGAAATTCAATTCAAAGGCCAGAATCCCGTTTGCCGCTCTCGATTCACTGCTTCACGGGCTACCATAAGGCGACGGAGGAGTGTCGTCAAGGGTCTCGTTACGACTGGAGTCAAGCTGCTCCCCTGGGATCACCGCACTCACTACTGGTTACTTAAAAATTGGTACTATTGGCCATTCTCCGAGGTCGCCTAGAACAGTCTTTTCCCGGATGGATATGTAGATCAGATAGGCAGATCAGATAGGACTTCATCTGATTCTTTGATTAATGCGAGTGGGAGATCATCAGGAACAGGAGCTCAATTATACTTGTGAGAGCATATGCAGTCATATACCTTCGATGCCATAGAAGGTACCAGGTTCACCATCCAGGGTTCTACTGCAGTTGGTGGACCCAACCGATTAGCAGCAGTTGGAGAATCGTTCTTTAAATTATTCGTTCAGCGGTCAGGGTGTCCCTTATTGATGCCGGTCGTGCTAATTGGATTCTTGGTGGTTTCGCCTACAGACGGTTTCCGTGGACCAGTCGCACGGACCAATCGAAATAATCTTTGTGTAGTTCTTCGGTCACAAACTGCTACCTTGACATGATTTCGGGTTTGAGTGCTGCAATGATCCCGTGGGCGACACTGGCTGGGATTTCGTTCCACAAGGTGGAACCATGCCAGGAAGGCCAAAGGGTAGCAGTCATTCCAAGAGCAGCGGGACCCCGTACTGCGAGTAATCCTGCTACGAAGGGGTCCAAGGGTAAATTCATACCGTCCTCTGCGATAGCAGTGTGAAGGCAGTAAGGCGTTTCCCCCAGGTGGCCAGCATGTCCATATTTATGGAAGCAGCGATGCTGCCTTCCACAGAGAAAGAACGGGTTAGAAAAGGTCGGCCCTAAAAACCGCACACTCCGATCGCCCAACGGTTCTGACCGCCGGTGCATTATTCACTTCACGAAGAGACTGGACCTTACCGTGGTGTCACGCTTTGCGCACCTCAGCGACCCATTGAGCTATACTGGGAGGTGTCTCGCGACACTCCCTGGGTCTCTCATATCAGGTTGGTCAATGTTTAGCGGTCTGACATACACAGTCTCCTGGTCCTCCAGGTTGGTGAGTTGGATCATGTGGCGATTTGTTCCGTTGAAGTGATAATGCATTTGCATTTCCGCCAAACACCGCTGCATTGCGGTTAGACTTTTGAGCCAAAGTCTTTGGTTGTGAATGTTACTCGCAGTGAATGTAGCAACCACAGAGGTGTTAGTTTGACTCCTGTTGTGACAAGGCTTCTGGCGTCATTGATTCTTCGTCGTCTTACGATGGCACGCGAAACCTTGACTCGTGAGAATCAAGCGGGATTTCGACCGGGTAGAGGCTGCATTGACCACATCTTCACACTCCGTCAGGTGTTAGAGCAACGCCACATGTACAGACGACCCACAATCTTGGTGTTCCTTGACTTCAAGGGTGCATTTGATTCTGTCGATCGGTCAGTGCTGTTAAATAACTTGCTCAACAGGGTATGCCCCAGAAGTTTGTAAACATAATCCGATCCCTATATTCACATACTTCTGGGCGGGTGAGAGTGTATGGCGAGCTCTCCAAAAGCTTCCCTACAAAAAGTGGTGTCAGACAAGGATGTCCACTCTCTCCATTCTTGTTCAACTTCGTCATTGATGAAATAATGAGGCGAACGCTGGAAGGTCTTCAAAACCCCGGTGTTCAAATCGTTGCTGGTGAGAGCCTTGTCGATCTGGAGTACGCAGATGATATCGCCCTCATCTTTGAAGACGAAAGTGAAGCACAAGCCCTGTTGAACAGACTGACCACCATCATACCATCTTTTGGCATGCGCCTTGCACCTTCAAAGTGCAAAGTCATGCTTCAGAACGTGCAGTCTCCGGACATATCCCTTAAAATTCAAGGAGAATCACTGGAGATTGTGGAAAACTTTACATACCTCGGTAGTTGTATTAGCTCTGACGGAAGTGTGTCTGATGAAGTCAGTGCAAGAATCTCAAAGGCTCGAATCACGTTTGCTAATTTGCGTCACTTGTGGCGTCAAAAGGCATCTCACTAGATCTTAAGGGTCGTGTGTACCAGGCTACAGTAAGGGCTGTATTGTTGTATGGGTGCGAGACATGGCCTCTACGGACAGATGATGTGAGGCGTCTCCAGGTTTTCGACCACCGATGCCTCAGAAGCGTGGCTGGTTTTGGATGGCGTCAGCGTGTTAGTAACGAGGTGATTAGAAAACGGGTATTTGGTTGTGCTGCAGGTACATCAATTGGGGAAATCATCCAGCACCACCGACTACGATGGCTCGGTCATGTGCTACGCATGCCGAAACACCGTCTACCGAGACGAGTGTTGTTCTCCGTGCCTCTTCAGCATGGCGCAAACCGCGAGGTGGACAGCGCATGACTTGGCAGAAAGGCGTGAAAGAGATCACGAAGAGTTTGGGTGTTGTTGGTGTTGTACGCCTTCCAGGATGCCCCCAAAAGTTGGGAATAAATATTATTATTATTATTATTATTAAATGGCGGCTAATCGTTGTCAGTGGCGTTCATGCTGTCCGTTTCTTTCCAGATTGTCTGATTGAGCGGTTGGAGGTGTAGGCACCTCAGAATGCTTGACATAGGCCAGCACTAGGTCCCCTCCCTCATCCACTCTTTTTCTCTTCTTTTCACTCTAGGGCTTTTTATATATAATTATATATATATATATATATGCATATGAAACTAGACGAACTTCATGGTTGTACGGCAGTGAAGCATCAGTGTCAACACTGATGTTGCTGTCTTTGATGATGATGGTTAGGGACCCTAGTCACCCCCTGTCTAGGTGCGGGTGCCCTGACAGTATCCCAGCCCACGTACAACCATGATATCTACTTCTAAAAATAAATCCATGCCACTTTTTCTGTCGCGTGGTGCCATCAGCCGGGTGCATACAGCATGGCGGGTAAGCGGAAACAGGCTACTGCGGACGCCTCCCTTCTCTCTCTTTCACGTACTTTTCCTTCCATCTCTCCATACTCCATTAATAACCCTTTCCTTGTAGACCCAGGACTTGGGACTGATGACCCCGTTCGTCGTGTGTCGGCTTTGCGTGCAACGTCTTCCCGTCACATGGCGCCGAAATCGTCAGGTATCTCGAAATCAATCTTCAAGCTTCGACGCCCGGTCTACTTAGCTTCCTTCAATGTCCACACACCGGAGCAAGCAGGTGGCAACTGCTCATGCTCTGACACTGGACGCGCTTGACGTTGATGTGTGATGCAAGCACAGTAGTTGAGCTAACTGCACCTTGCTCGCTGCTAATTAACTTCGGTAACCCCGCCGACGCAACACAGTCCTTCAGTCCCACAGACCACGATGGGAATGGTTTTCGGGCCTAAGCTTTTCCAGATTTGCCTGTCCAGCTGCGTTCCAAGGACATTGAGACGAAACCGCCTTGCTCACAAGATAAGCAAGTTTTTTCAACTTGGTTCCACGATCGTCTTCCCGGAAGGGAAGCCCTCACTACGTGACCAGCAGCAGTACCACCACTCACCGCCAGTCATCTTCGGGATGAAAGACGCCTACTTCCACCTAACTTACTATCTGCCCTTTCCAATAAACAAAGCAACTTAAAACATCCACCGTTCACCCCATTCGGCAAGAAGAAGAAGCCTCCTCAGGGACTCACCTCCAATCCAGATGCACGCTTTCCTCACCATAGCCGCAAGCCAATGAACAGATCCAGGAGACTATTCTGGCCCCAATCGGTATCCACAACCCAAATCCAGTCTCCGACGCTACCCTCAGTCCTCCATTAAGACCCACTCACCTCTCCTCATTTCCGCGTGAATCCTGTGCCCAGGATAGCTCAGTGGTTAAGGTGCCACCTTATGGACCAGAAGATCAGTTGTTCGAACCCGACCTCTTCATCTCGACTTGTCCTGTCTAGGCTTGGGCAACCTGGCAGTATCCCAGCCCTCGTGCTTCCTTCGGGTGACGTAGCATCTCGGTACCGAAAGGGTACTACAGCTGAATGATTTTTTGCTGACTGTTATAGACCACAGTTTTCCTAATGCTTTCTTAATGCCGTGAACCCGAGTCTGGATAGCCGCTTGATAGCCTGATGCGCTCAGCCAAACCAGAAAGCCAATGAACGTGTGAATCAGCTGATCTATTGCACACTGACGCGTACAGGCTTGTCATGTGCAGCCGAAAACGGGTTGTTTATAAAGCTCACGTGGAAATTTGTAGGCGGCCAAAAAGTGATGCTAAAAATAGAACCCATCTGTTAAGGGCAAGTGAAGGACAACCAATTAAATCTGTCTCAACGAAAACGGTTATTCCATTGGCAATTGTACAGTCCAGTTACGTTTGGAGCTGGTTCTCCTATTACTGACCGTCTCACCTTACTGTTCCTCATCTTTCCGCAACCCCCACTGTCTCCATTCCCACCCAATACTATTCCTTACTACCTCACCTTGTCTCTCATAGGTCAGCTATTGTAATCTGCCCCCAGTTTCATGGGTGAAAGTGATCCGACTGGTGTAGCATCAGTACCAATCTTTCAGCTGAAAAAGACGAGACCACAAATCTTCACTCGCCCCTCACCGAACCCGGTACTGTTAACAGAGACTTGGGCAAGAGGGGACATGAATTATCCCCCTGCTCCGCTCAGGCCGTCTAAAGGTGTATGTATCTTTGCGTCATATGCCATACTTCCAGCCATGGAAACAGCGTCTTCTCGAAAATTTCCCAAAACTTAATCCATGTAGCTCCATGAGGACTGCGCGACCCTGACGACCTAATAATGAATGTCATTCATCGCCCACTTGCTCCGCCCATCACTTCATTGCAGGCAACAACAACGCCCCATCCACACAATGAACCTGTCCAGTCTCTGTTTTCGATGCGGTGCTGCTGAGCACTATCTTGGTCCCGACACGGCCGGTCTGAAAGCCGTTTCAGAGAGGATCACTCCGCACCCAACACCCGACCAAATTTTCAGTCGACCACCGAAACCTCACCTATGGGTCTTGTCTCTATGACAGTTTCACATTTAAAAGCACTTCGTCACGATGGCCCGTCTAGCGGTAATCGTTACTCTAGCTATGCTTGCAAATGCAACCCCTAATTTCATAATTTGAATATCTCCGGTGCCTAAAGTAACTAGGGTGATGTTCTTGTGATGGTTTCGTAGTTCATGTGCAGGTTACACAATACAGTAGCTGTTTATAGGGCCATACTTAGAAACATCTTCACAACGGCAGCATCGATGAACAACGTGCATTTTTGTCACTGCGTCCACTGCTGCCACGTCGATGCCTATACGCAACTCAACATCACTCCAACTGGAACGGGCAGTCGAAAGACCGATTCATATAGGAGATACTAGAAGGTCATGTGCTACTCTGGAGATTTGAAGCTTGGACTTTTCTGACGGAAGATGATCAAAGATTAGCCTTTTCTGGTCGCCAACTTCTGCGAAACATCACCAGCCTTCGGGAGGAGCAACGAGTCAGCTACGACTAAATTCGCCGTCACAGGTTTGTAACGAGTGGCTAATTCAGTCCATGTAATTGTTGATGCCGCGCAGATTTTTTCGTGGTTACCTCCTGACAATCTTTTCATCTACTCCTTCCTCACCACTGCTCCCTAGATTCAAACATCAAGTCAGCTAATTCTGTAAAGTTGAGTGTTTGATATAAAAATCACCTTACAAGGGCTGTGCCATATTAACTTTACTCTTTACTCTCCAGCGGATACCCTTTCCAGTGTAACTTTGCTCTCTGGTCCGTTTCTTTTTCTTCCAACGCATTTACTCAAGACCACTTTTTCGGATCAATACTTCACTCGACCTCCTTGAGGGCATCTGATTACTCAATGCTGTCTATCGAACAAATTGACCAACTTCCGTACAATGATCTCCGGAAGTTTGCAAAATTGTATCAGATAAAATCGAATCAAAAGGTAAAATCTTTCCTGCATTGTTATGGATATATTATGTAAGGCTGTCAAACTACGCCTAGAGTTAAAGAAGATAATCGGAACCCCCGAGTTGGATGAAGAGGTAATCTTTGCCTTTGATTTGTTCAATATAGTTGTGATTGTTGTAGACATGTGCCTCCCCGGTAGTGTGCGAAGAAGAAGGCGTTAACAAGCTCATTAAACCAGCCAATGATCCTTGTAGCCAAACGGCTGTTTCTAACCCTTGTTCGCCTTCCTCCGCGCGTTTGAGTGCCACAATCCTATCCACTGGTGGTGGCCTGACGCATAGCAGCGAAGTTCATTCCGCGAACACTACCAGCGTTTTCATCGATCGGGAAGCGGATCACGTTTGTTCTTTGAACGAAACTTATGAGGTTTGTGTTGGCAGTTATGTCTCCGTGTATATACTTGATTAGGTCACTGAGCCGTTGTTTGCAACACCCGATTGTGATGTGAGTACCCAGCTCCCTGAGGAAACCACAAGTAAGTGTGTATCATTTGCTGGATAGTTGTAAAAACGTCGCAAACCTTACCTGACTCGACATTTCATTTGTACACAGTCTTATACTTCCCGTGTGACACTGACGCCAGTTCGTGCTGCAAATTGACCATTCAACGATCATTTCACTAGCATGCCAGGAAAGTTATCAGAACAGCGTGATCCATTCATGTCGTTGCGTATGATAGGATCGTTTTTCAAGCTCAAGGTGCTATTCCAATCATTGCGGAAGCCGAGTACACCCAAACTGACTGGTGCTTCCCCAAATGGGCGCAAACATCCAGCTCAACTCGTTAAGGTTACAGAATCAGCCGTCTTTATTGGCATTTTTCGAGAGTCATGTAATATGACTTACACCTTCTTTTTCTCGTGTTTCGCACTTACGATTTCAACAAAATGTCGGTTCAGTGTACAGTGTGATCGCGTAGGTAAACCGTATGCAGTAGCTTAAGACGTAGACACGACGCAAAACTGTCGGATGCGAAGGTATAAATTGCCTAACGTTTCCAAAGGCCACACGACCTTGGAATTGCATGGCACCTAAGTCGGCAGAACGTTTGCTCGTGGAATACCCTGACACAAACATCCAGGTTACTCTTTGGAGTGCACCACGTCTTTAAAAGAATCTTCTAGATGTTTGTATCTCAGCTCTCCTTTTTCCTTCAGTGTGCGCACCAGCTCGGCACCGAAATGGCGTTACAACTGAGCGATTGTTATTTATTGTTACTACTGATGCGCGTAACTTCATTGTAGGCATAGATCGGGTTAAATTTCAGTTGGTCTGCAACCATGTTTGAGTAAGTTTCTTAGTTTGACCATTACTGGTGCTCCTTTCCGTTTGCATAACGTTGTAGTAGCGGTAGCTTTTATGTACAGTTCTGAGGTGTAAGGCCTTATGTAAATCCCGAATGATTCCTTTCGGAACACCAAATTAAATCGGAATAGATTGGAGGTATAATTGGACAAAGGAAGATTTTCTAATAAATACCAACTGCAACCCCCGTGATCAATGTTGCTTTTTGAGGACGAAAAATTAAATAGATCCCTTTACTCTTTTTGTCAGCTTTCCCCAACTCGCTTGTGGTGATGTCACAGATTCCAGAGGCATTCAATGCCACTGATAATAATAACCGTCAGTTAAAGTCCAGCAATTCCAAGATCAGCTCCGCGATTTCTCGTGTCCGGCGTATTCCGAGTAAGTGGGTACTTTTGTGGGTGTGTCTCTTTGTTCAATTGTTGCACTTTACAAGTGCTGGTCACATTACTGTCGTCCACAGCTGGCCGCATTTGGTATTCAGTTGCCCTCGAATGTATATACTTTTAAAGGGACCTCCCATTTTCCTTTTTTCCAACTCGACTTTGTTAACATAGTGCTTGAACTTCTTTCCGGAGGCCAAAGCTTTCCTGGAGTGTTTACGAAAGGGGATTCGGAGGATCTGGTGTGCGCATCACACCTGCGCCCTGTAAGATATCAGGAGAGTTATTAGCAATCGAATATATGTGCCATCAAGGGTAGTGAACCATGGTTAGCTCGTCGGCCACCACAGCAGAGTTGAGCTCTGGGTACCGTCTTCTGGTGTGGTCCGCTTTCCGAAGCAGTATACTATGATGTGTTCCTTATCTACTCCGAGCCATGTTTAAAATGTCAGGTGGTGTGCCCCCTCCAGGAGGTACGAGAGGTACGCACTACACCCCATAGATCCCACCGGAAAACTGCGTTATTTCTTATACGGAGCCTCTGCCAGCCTACCTATAACACAAATGGGATCAGTTTTTCTGCAGGCTAGGGTTAGAAACTCCAGCGGGACCATATCCGATCTTGTTTACGTGCTGACAAATATGGGCCTTCCTCAGGCGTTCTTATTTTGACTGACTATACAGGGAGTAAGTTTTCTTAAACGATTTGAACAGTGGCCCTTGTCATCATTTCCGCCATAAGCAGGACCACTTTCATAGGTAAGGGGGGTATTCAACCTCTCCTGCGGGACTGGTTTCTCCTTGGGGTGTGGAACATTAAATCCTTACCAACAGGAAATGTTTTCGCACATGGTTTCTCTTCAGATGCTTTCTCAGGTACTTCTGTAGAGCAGTCCCGGAGTATCAAGAGAGGGCGAACCGATCCTTGCACAGAAACGTGATATTTCAAGCAGACAGCTGCCGAGGTTAGGTTCAGTATGATCATTTACGAAAGCTGCTTCCACGGTGGCGGTCGAATAGAGATTTAGGTGAACATTTATTTAGAATAAGGATGTGCGAAGTAGAGAAATGTCGAGCAATTGATCATTTGACGATGTTCTTCAAGTTAACAGTGATATTGGACCCACCCTATGGATGCCTTCAACTACTTGCACATTTTCCACAAAAGACTTTGTTGCAAATTCCTCCGAGTTTCTGAATGGTTATGCCGATCTTAGAAATTACCAGTTTACTCAGTTGCAAGTTCGCGGTTTTTTCCTTGCTCACCCATAGTTTTTCTCATTTATAGACTTCAAACGCATTCATGCTCAAGCGGCTGCAAAAATGGAATCGCTTCCACAATATTTAGAGCGTCGCTGCCAGGCTCGTAATGAAACACGGCCTCCTTTCGCCTCTCCAATTTTCCGTGGTTACACCGGGGCCATGCGAACGGGTAACTTAAAAGATACGATCAGCAACCGTGCACCAGTACCCTTGTCGGACATGACGAACAGTAGTCACTGTTTAGTGAAGGTCAAACTTCCAAGAGGTTCCTCCTTGGTAGAATCGTGCAAATTATCAGGTTCCCAAGCTTCCGGGCAGGTGAAACCCACGTTCCCAGGTGAGCTGTATTTGAACATCTCAGTCCCGTTCATCATGATCACCTCATCATCGGCAGCATAACATCAGTGTTCGAAATTCATGCTTCGCTACCGTACACAAACAATTTATTCGAAAGGCTTATTGTGAGGGAAAAGAATAAAAATGGACTTGGAAGGGACTTAGTTCTAGCCTAACACAATCTGTGGCCTAACGAACGCAGCTTCTGGTGCTAGACACACTCTTCAATGGAAATCCCTTTGCACAAACGAACACCCACTTTTTAATTTCCACGTTACGGATTCGCCGACACCAATCCACACGAGCTAGGGTTCTGAGACAACGATTTGTCGCAGACCTGAAGACTTCTCAGTTCCGCTGATCGACCAGGCCAAGTGTCCCAGCCATACTACAAAACAGCTGTAGCCTGATACAGCCTTGATGCGTGGAGATTCAGGGATATACCGCTCTGACGCGATGGCTGTTTCAAATTGGAAACTGTGACCCGAGGCTTGCAGATTCGTGCATTGACCTCATCTGTCACATTACAATCAGAACTAATATCAATTCCAAAGTACGTAAAACGCTCCACAACTTCGAGTAGCTCTCCTTGGATTGTAGGTGGCGTGTTCAGTGACTGCATGTCCACGAGCATCACCTTGGATGCGAAGCGCATTTCAAAGGACCGGACCACTTATGTCAGTTCATCCAAAAACTGTGACTTCCCTTTGAAGACGATAACGATTTCGCCTTCATTTTCCAGGTCGGCAAGGTTTTCGTCAGCAGCTGTTTGAACGCCATGATTCTGACCTTCTAGCGTTCGCCTCATTAGCTCTTCGATCCTGAAACCGAATGGGAATGGCGAGAGTGGACACCCCTGACGGACAGCGCTTTGTTTATGGAAACTTTAGATGAGCTCTCCATATACTCTCACACGTCCGGCAGTCGGAGAATACAAAGAGCTTATTATGTTCACAAACTTTCTGGGCATTCCTTGATGGGCAAGTGTGTCGAAGAGAACATACCGATCAACCGAATCGAATGCGTCTTGGAAATCCAGGAATACTAAAATGGAAAACAGACCGGTCAGTCGAATCGAATCAGCTTTGGAAAACCAGGAATATTAAAATTGTGGGTCGTTTGTACCTATGGTGCCTGGCAAGCTGGAACCCCGTTTGCTGTTCCGGAGTCAGTATTTCATGAGCCGCCATATGGCGACGAAGCACAACTGAAGGCAGCAGTCTTGCTGCAACTGGAGTTACGCTGACCACCCTGTGCTTACCACTCTACATGGAAGCCTCGTTTTTGAAAGTGGACACTATCACCGACTCTCTTCAGTTGTCTGGGACAGACTCCTTTCCCAAAATGCAAGCAATCAAGCAAGCGCTGACTCAGGATTTCACGCGCTACTTAAAACAATATGAGTGGGAGGTCATCCGGACCAGAAGCTCGGTGGCGCTTGAGAGAATATATGTGGTCATAATCCTCTGAGGTCGTAGGAGGTTCCACGTTCACGGTCCAGGGTTCTATGTCAACTGTGGGCTTCGGACGAGTGGCAGCTGGTGGCCCAGACAATGTTGTTCGAAGTATTCGGCCCAATGGTATAGGCGTTCTTCTTTATTGAAGATGGTCATTCCTTTTCCCTTCCTTGATCGTTTCACTCACAGGTGGTTTCTGCTAACCGGTCGCATGGATGGACTGAACTAATCTTCGGGCATTCCCGGCTGGGATACTTCGAGATTACTGTTCGGTCTGATATCCATTGCTTGAGTGAGCCTGGTAGCACCGGGGCACAGACAAAATTCCCGACACCTTGCAAAGAGACGGCAATCTCGTTCCAATATGAGTTCACATCTGGTGGTGGAGCATTAGGAAGAGACTCTAGAAGACATTCTAGTAAATTCGTCTAAAATCCGGATCTGCCAGTCTTTCAGTTGCCAAGCCATTTTTCTGCACCCTACGCGGCCCTGGAAAACGAAGAGAGAAGCTACTCCGGAGGAGTGCGTGGTCGGAATCCACAAATGTGTTCCAAAAGGAGCGGCAATGGTAATGTGATCAACTTGAGTTCGTGACCGGCACGCCTTTGGAATACATGTGACCAGACGACTTTGGCTATTTCAGAAGTTATCACTGCATAAAATCAGCCTGCGATCAGCACACAGCTGAAATAATCCTTCACCACTGTCCGTACGTACCGAGTCCAATCCATGTCGACTTCCTAACTGAGTCTCAGACACGCTAAGCCTGCCCACTTGTGCATTCAGATCTCCGGAAAGTACCACGATATTTGAGCTTTTAGCTCGCTGGAACAGAGCATTCAGGGCGTCGTAAAACCTATATTTGACGGCGTCGGAGCTAGTCAATTGGGGCGTAAGTAGACACGATAAACAGACATCGATCAACTTCCCGCTTGTGAGACTCCTTCACAGACGTTGTCAGACGAACCGCACAGAGGCGACTATCAACGGGCATCCAGTCAAGCAGGGATCCTTCGAACTGGGGACTTGGGACGATACAAACCTCTGCACATCCCGCCGCAGCAGCCTCTGGATCACTAGAGGTGCGTAGCGGGAAGCGAGTGGAGACTGACGGGGCGGTTAGCTCAATCACTGTGCTTGCATCTTGAATTCTCGTTTCTGAGACACAGCACACATCAATGTCAAGCGAGTCCAGTGTGAGAGCAAGAGCAGCTTGTCACCTGATTGCTTTGGAGTGCGGACATTGAAGGAGGCTAAAAAGACTGGGCTTCGAAGCTTGAAGTTTGATTTCGAGATGCCTGTGGATTTCGGCGCCATGTGACGGGAAGACGTTGCACGCAAAGCCGACACACGACGAACGGAGTCGTCAGTCTCAAGTCCTGGGTCTACGAGGAAAGAGTTATTAATGGGGTGGGAAGAGATGGAAGGAAAATTACATGAAAGAGAAGAGAGGCGTCAGCAGTAGCCTGTTTTCCCTTACCCGCCCTGCTGTATGCAGCAAGTAAGGCGACCAGGCTGATGGCACCACGCGACGGCCGATGTGGCATGAGCTTATTTGTATATGTGCATCTCGTAAAATACTGACTGCAGTGCAGCAAGCGGCGTTCCGACCTGATTGGAGTTGCGTTGACCAAATCTTCACACTCCGCACAAATGACCCACAATTTTAGACTTCCTGGATTTCCAAGGCGCATTCAATTCGGTTGATCTTCGGTTGATGTTCTCCTTAAAACACTTGCCCATCAAGGAATGTCCAGGAAGTTTGTGAACATAATAAGCGCTTCGTATTCTCAGACTTCCGGACGTGTGAGTGTATACCGCGAGCTCTTCAAAAGCTTCCGTACGCAAAGCGGTGTTGTTTAGGGTTGTCCACGCTCTTCATTCCTACTTAACTTCGTGATCGATGAAATCACTAGACGAACGCTGGAAGGTGTCCAAATCCTCGGCGGTCAGATAGCTTGTGAGGAAAGCCTTGTCTATGTCGAATATGCATACCTCATCTTTCTCATTTTCAAAGAGGAGAATGCGCAGGTATTTTTGGATGAACTGACAAAAGTGGTCCGGTCCTTTTGCATGCGCCTTGCCTGCAAGGTAATGCTCGTGAACATGCAGTCACTGAACACGCCACCTACAATCCAAGGAGAGCTACTCGAAGTTGTGGAGCGTTTTACGTGCCTTGGAATTGGTATTGATTCTGATTGCAGTGTGACAGATGAGGATAATGCACGAATGTGCAAGGCCCGGGTCGCTTTGTTAATTTGAGACACCTATGGCATCAAAACTATGTATCCTTGAATCTCAAGGTACGTGTGTAGCTACAGTGTGGGCTGTTTTGTTGAATGGCTGAGACTTGGCCTGTTCAAGCAGCGGAACTTAAACGTCTTGAGGTATTTGACACGCGTTGTCGCAGAACGATAGCTCGTATGGGTTGGTTTCGGCAAATCCTTAACAAGGCAATTAGAAAGCGCGTTTTCGGTTGTGCAACGAATACCTCCGTTGAAGAATGTGTCCAGCACCAGAAGCTGCCTTGTTTGGACCCCGTATTGCGTATGCCGGAACAATCTTTTGTCGAGGAGAGTGCTATTTTCGATGCCCAATTAAGGGTGGCGGAAGCAGACAGATGGCCAACCCTTAATTTGGTAGAGGGGTGTGAAGGAGATTACGCAACATTTGGGTGCTGTCGGTGCTACTCGCCTTCCAGAATGGGTACCGCGTGATTCCCGCTGCGCCTGGTTGGATACACTGCAAGATATGGCTGCCAACCAATTTCAGTGGCGTTCTTGTCAGTTTCTATTCAGATTACGTGAGTGACTGTCTGAAGATTTAGGCAGCTCGGAATGATTGTAGTAAGCTAGTACTAAGTCCCTTCCCTGTACATCTTTATTGTTTTCTTCACAATAAGGCTTTCAAATAAATCATGGTTGTACGGCAGCGAAGCATCGGTGTTGAATACTGATGTGTGAGCCAGCACTAGGTCCCCTCCCTCATCCACTCTTTCTCTTCTTTTCACTCTAGGGTTTTAATATATATATATATATATATAATTTGACCAACTTCATGGTTGTACGGCAGTGAAGCATCAGTGTCAACACTGATGTTGCTGTCTTTGATGATGATGATGATGATGGTGAACCATGGAATGCAAGCTAAAAATCCTATGAAAAGGTGCTACTGCTTACACTGACAATACTCCATGAACTGTCTCCTTCCGTGTTAGCGCCCTCACTGATTCGCTGGCGGAATCAAAATCTACTGGACACTTATATCCCTGGAAGAACGTAGTCAACTTACCATCTGTGACCGCAACCCGCTAGCACCCAAGTGCTCTCCTGCCAGTGCTGTCAAATGGTACAGAATCCATAATAATATTCCACGTTTGAGCATTCTCGGAGCAACAGACCAGTTTCACTTGGACAGCTTGTTTTCGGATATAACAGGTCATACCTGACCGACCTCCAACTCACACGGGACAGTTGGTCCAAGGACGGTGACACGGACCTGGAGATAGACATCGTTTATCTCGATTACTGGGAAGACTTCGCCAATTTAGCATCACATTTTGTTGTAGCAGCTGGTCAACAATAGTGCATGTGGTTTTTTCATGAACCGATTCAAATTCCGTAGACCACAAGATCATAATTAGTTTCGTTAGTTCGATAACGTAAAAACCCGCACCACACTCTTGTAAAGTGCCACAGTGCTCAGTTTGATCTCCTTATGTTTCTTTATATTTATCTGCGACTTGCCTTTCGGCCTCAGTGCAAAAATTTTCCAACGGCATCAAGCTCTATGGAGCCATCCGTTCCGCCAAAGACCAGGCAATCCTCCAGACGGACCATTCGACCGTTTAAAAGTGGTCGAAAGGGAACCAACTGCTCTTAAACGACGAAAAGTGTTGTGTTCTGCCCCTATTCCACTTCATTCTCAGCCCAACATGTGCCCAAACAACATTCACACTTCCATCGAGGAGGGAAATCTGGAATTCATTGTCCAACGCGAATTGAGGAATATGGATCAGCACCACAAAGTTGCTAGAACTGTCGGTGAATATCCCGGGCCTCCGGACCACATGAAAGAACTCTGCTCAACAATCAAGCATACACCGAGTCTGCTCTTCAAGCCTGGCTAATGCATGACAACAGGCTTTTGGGACAAATCCTAAGAGGAATCGTCAAATTGTTCATTGTTTTCCAGAATGTTAGCAAGCCCCAAACTCTGCTTGGTTGACTACAGGGATCTATGTGGTGGCTCTAATGTTGCCATCAAAATCGTACACGACCACAATAACTAATCAATAACTGTTCACTCTAATAAGTACGAGCAATCTTTTACAACAGCCTTTGTTTCGGGGAATAGATCGAGATAGTTCAGTGGTTAAGGCTCGAGCTTACTGACCGAAAGGCCAGTGGTTCGGACCCAACTTCGGCATCTCAACAGATCCTGTCCAGGCTTGGGTACCCTGGCAGTACCTCAGCCCCCGTGCTTTATTCGGGCGGCATAGTAGCTAGGCACCGAAAAGTATTACAGCCGGATGACGAATGTGAACCAGACTCGAGTTCGGTGATGCATATACAACTGTTAGTGGATACGGGTTTTTAGATTACTCTTGGGAACTACTAGTTTGTCTTTTGTTCAGAATGGTTCTTCATCTTTGCCGACTTAACTTCTTAACTTTGCTTTCCACTTTAGTTAAACGCAGTGCTTCGAATCTTCCGGCAGATAGTGCATTCGCTCGTCGAAAGGCTTACGACACCCATAGGCGATTGTCTACAACACCTGCCAAGAGCACAACCACCCCAAAAAGTACAACTATCCGAGACTCTTCTTTGAGGAACTCGAAAAATCCTGCCGCACCTTCAGATCCACGAGTCATTTCTTTCCAAACACATGTTGCTCTACAGAGACAGAAGGCTGCAACCAGTGCACAAATGAACCGCTTCATTACGAAACGTGTAGTGGTTGATACTAACCGTGGTATGCGTTCTTAATGTCCCCAAATTCGTTGCTCTCTTGTGAACTGGTTGCCTATGTATATATTAACTCCAGCTTGTTGTCGTTCGTACCTCTGTTAATATTCCACGTTGTTTCATCTGTCCCAGTGATGGACTGTTGACTCAAAAGTGTGCTCTTCCTTAACTCATCTCTGTCTGCATTTGTTGTGTTTCTTTCTACTTTTTCCTTCTGGCACTATGATCCATACAACAACTTATCTACACGTATATATGGTGTATCTAGCATGGTCCTTCTGCGCCCTAACTGAACGGCCTGGTGATTTTTAGGTGACACCGACTTTTGTTTCCTAGGTGGGTCGCGTTTTTAAGCTGCGTAGATCACTCTGTGATTTGGGCTCGTTTTCGGGCACCTTCGTTTCTAAGGAGAAATCCCTGCACGAAGGGAACTTTTCTTCAGCTCCCTCCTTTCCTTCAGACTTTCCTAGGACGAACGTATCGTACGCGTAGACGATCTACCAAAAGTCATTTCGCGCAAATAGTGTTCGTAGACTGTTTTTGGTTATGTTTGTTCAGTTGACAATTATGAAGCAGAGGTAGTTAGTCCTCGAAAAATAATGCTTTACACAGAGTGGTCCTACTAGTTCAGTTTTGTTCCACACGTTCGATATGTGACTTCCGGACTCCTCTGGAGAGGCCTTTCAAAATCATTAATGAAGTTCCATTGAAGTCGACTGGAGCAGCTGGACCTAGATTGGCATACACTGCCGAGTCTGTTGACATACTTATTTACAAGACTCGACTTTTTATTTGGAAGTGGTTTGTGCAGACAGAAATTCGACTCAAACCCGATGTCATGTGGGACGCACACTTTGAACACTTTTTGCTTTATTCATCCTATCTGTCCTATGTACATATTTCCGGGTTGGACAAAAAGATAGCTCCCACGGTGTTGGGGATCAGATTTATTAGGAACAGTTTCCGGAATTTCGCTTCCTACTTAGGTATCACGGACATCAGAATCGCGGCTGCTTCACTGCATCACTATCATGCGATTGATTTGACGGAAGGAAATATCTCAGGTAATGAAAACCACTTTAGTGCTGGATGCTCTTCCGCTGCTACCTCTACTTCCTTAAGAAAAACATATTTTTACAGTGGTTCCGGGCGTTTCAGCCCATTTTTGCCCTGAGTCGTTAATCTTGAGCTAATCTCAATACCTGCGAAAGCCAAGTGGTATGCGTCGTGATACCGAATCAATGGTGTTTCTCACCCAATGAATCATCCAAATGAAATACCAATTTGTACTATTTTCTGCATGTTAGAAATGTATTTATATGTATGTCGATGCTGATTTAGAGTGCATCGGCCAGTTTTTGTTCATAGAAAATGCGTTGACTGATTGCACCAATCCTATTGCCTCTTGTGTACACGTCCTTAAAGATTTGCTTTTCAGATGGTTTGGACGCAGTTGATTGGCAATTGAAAGTTAGGCAGTAATCAGAGTATCACAGTGGTTAGATGGCGATTTGTGGACGGAAGAGTTTCACACTGTTTACAATTTTTAGACTTCACCCTATCTAAGCCGACAATGATCCGGTGGGAATATGGACTGGGCTCTTGGACGGAAATCGCTCGTCGTTCTGCTTTGTAGACTGTGAATTGGGCACGTGGGCTTTGCACTCTCAATAGCTTTTTGGATCGATTCATCTTTCAGTGTGTCACTCATAGTACCCGCCAGTATTTTTGGTATTGTCGTGTAAGTGTTTTCCGGATCGTGGGAATCTGGTTGTCGCGATTGAATTGGGGCCATTTGCTCCTCGCGTATAACCTTTTGCATTCCTTCAAATGGTTCATAGATTTGCCAGTTGGCACAATCGAGGACCTTGGCGAATATCTGGAATCAAGCAGGTAGGGATTAATGCAAATAAGCAATGTACTCGAAAGTGTTCAACGTTAACTACTTTGTCCCAATGATAGACCGTGCCCGCCCTATCAAAGGCCCGTTTGCGTGATGTTACCATGCAATCGGAGACCATTGTTTGATTTCCCTATTCCGTTAGCACATTACAGTATACTGTCAGACGTGCCACTTCAAGTTTTAGAAACAATCTGGGGTCAACCTTCTTAACGATGGAGATGCAATCGAAAACGAAGGATGAGCAGGTGTCTTGAAATTCGAAAGGATATTAGAAGAGAAACAGCCGAAAAGGACTGGGGACACATCTAGCCGGTGACTTCGCATAGGAGAATCAAATCATAGTTTGTGGTAGCCGGGGGAACAGCGTTTTGAAACTTTCGGGAAACTTAGTTTTCTCTCTTGGTGAGAAACACTACCAGTTTGTCGATCGAAGGCATGCAGCATTCTTCACGAGCGATTGCTTTTAGCACCCGGAAGTCAGTCGCTTTCTCCGAAGATATCCTCTAGAAGACCATATCTTAGTTTATTTCACGGTCAAATATACAGTTTGAGGGACAGAGTCGCTTGCAGAAACTTCACTAAGGATAAAAAACAGTCTTCTCTGAGGAATCATCATCATCAAAGACAGCAACATCAGTGTTGACACTAATGCTTCACTGCCGTACAACCATAAAGTTCGTCTAACTTCATATATATATATATATATATATATTAAAAACCCTAGAGTGAAAAGAAGAGAAAAAGAGTGGATGAGGGAGGGGGCCGTGCTGGCCTATGTCAAACATTCTGAGGTGCCTCCAACCGCTCAATCACATCATCTGTCCTCGTCTGTCTCTGAGGAATAAGCCCTATATTAGGTTAAAGCAGCGGTATTAATATGTTTACGGTTAAAAACAACTTGTTGAGAACCACTTCAAGACCAGGAACTTATTTGGGCTCCATACATGGGTTTTATACCCTGGTCGTTTGGGAGAATTTTTCCCTTAATGGACTTCTGGACTGGTCCTCATCGAGCGTAGAAGGGTTGCCTGTCATTAGTTAGTTGTGTGTATATGGAAGGGGGGAGTAGGGGAAAATCTCTTGGGTGGGATACCGTCTCCCTACTCATCATCTTGCTACTGTTTCATAGGAACGTGGGTGAGGATTTAGGCAGCTAAGCTTGGAACAACTCACCGCGATACCGAGTTCTACTCGTTCCTTCTCATTCGATGGTGGAATGAATGTGTTGTAGATGGAGGAGAACACCGGTCGAATAAAGATCGGTCCCCAAACTTTGGCCAGGATCACCCGGAAGAAATAGATTTGGTGGGAATATGCAATGGTGTTCAGGTAGTGCAGGTAACGTCCAATTATGACGGCAGCTGTGTACTCCAAGTCCGACAGCCGCCTCAAAATACCATCCAAAACAGTATTGATGCACCTGAAGGGAAGCAAAACTAGAGGTGCTATTTTAAAGAGGTTAATATTATTTTAAAATGAGCCCGTTGTTCAGACATTACTAGAAGGGAGGCCTACTGACAGCCTTGATTTTTAATTCTCCTGTTCAGTGCGGTGTATTTTCCGCCCGTTTATCATTTAACTCGCTTCTTGTCAACTTGGGACGTTCAGCTTCTCAGCATGTGTTCAATGACTTTTGATTTGGTAGACATAGAACCCAGGAAACATGCCGCTTCCTGATATAGTCCGAGATGCTGGTAAAGACGTCTTGACCTCATTGAACGGCATTTATCAGCAGCATTAGGAATGAGCGATGCTCGTGGACCTAATTAATGATGTTCTACAGTCACCGATTGTTTTCGGCCTCTGGGCATCACCCGTTGGTGAGTGGAGGTCGTGAGTAGACCAAGTTCAGCTCTTTTAGACATGGTTTTAGAAGTAGGAGTTTAATGCAGCAACTCAATTCAGTTCATTAGCTATAAACCGTGTGCCACAGGCACAATGGTTCCAGCTGCTACAGTTTCGGTCACCGGAAAGTAGGAGCGTGTGGGACGTACAGCCAAGCCTTGGAGGCGAAAGCATGTCCAGTTTGTTCGGAAATAAGGTAGCTACGCATTAAAGGCGATAGCTTTGATGCACGAGCGCAACTGACTGCGCGATTGGGCTATCTTTGCCAATGTCATTAAGCACCGGTGAGTTGAGTCCCGGGGTCCTCATCCGGGGAGGCGGCAGTTGTCGGCCTGACTAAGTTTACTGGTTAGTGTTTTCATACTTCGTTGCCAGTTCATACACTGTCCACCTCTCGATCGCTTCCACTCAGCACAGGGCTGGGTGGAAATAGCTCCGTAAGCCAGACGGTCTTCTGGCATGCGGAGTAAAAGTCCTAGCCTACTAAGTGTGAGTAATCTATCTATCGCGGGAGACTTCTTTCTAGGATCATCTGGCGTACCTTAGCATTACTAACCCGATGTTCCCAGCATACCTGACCAATGCTTCGGAGACACCGATGGTCAAAGACCGACGTCTTTTTATATCCTCTGCGCGTAGAGACCACGTCTCTGAGCCATAAAGCAGTATGGATCGCACCGCGGCAGTGTAAACTGCCCTTGACAGACAAACTGGCGCCATAGGTGTCGGAGGTTGGCAAAAGCTGGTCCTGGCTTTCCTTCTCATTTCCAGCCAGTCCACCGGAACTTACACACCTTTTCAGGCAAACAAATTTATCTACCACATAGATTGGCTGGTCTGCAAGCAGGGCGGTTGGGTTTGATTCACCCAGTCTTGTAGCAGCACTTTACACTTTATAGGTGTGAAGCGCATGTCAAACCGCGCGGCTGAGTTATTTAAGTTATTTAAAATGGTTTGCATCTTTGAAGGATCTGAACCAAGGAGAGTAATATCGTCCGCATACTCAGTGTCTGTGGGCGAACGTCCCGGGAGCATTTCGAATTCAGAGTTTTCATAGGCAGTCAGGGAAATTTCAAGTAGCATATCAAGAACAAAGTTGAAGAGGAAAGGTGAGAGAGAACAGCTTTGTCTTTTACCACTGAACGTGGTGAACTCAGGCGAAAGTTTGCTGTATACTCGAACGTGCCCACAGGAGTTCGCATACAATGCCCTCATAAGGAACATAAATTTATAAGGAGCACCTTTGATCTCTAGACTGCCAAAATTTCTCACGGTCGACAGTATCAAAAGCAGATTCCAAATCATGAGAAGCAACCAACGTGGGACGTATGAAACAGTGGCGCTGTTAAAGAATTCGTCTCAAGGTGAAGGTATGGTTGATGCATCCTCAGTCAGAGCGAAATCCAGCTTGATTTTCATGAATCTATCTCACCCGACAATCGGTCAACCAACGCAAAATAATGCCAAACAAAACCTTGGATTCGACGGATACCAGGCTGATGCTACGATGGTTTTCGCATGACGTTCTTGCGTCTTTTTTGGAAACTGGGATGACTGTCGAGGAGATCCATTCGATTGGTATTCTGTTTTCCTTCTAAATCTTCTGCAGTATGGGTGATAGACTGTTCGCCAGGACCTCATCACCTTCTTTGAAGATAATCTTTGAATGATCCCATTAATTCTGATTTTACCGTCAAATCCCAACAGACCATTCGGTTTGTTCTGTCGTTCGTAAGGCTCTGTTAGTGGACGGGCGTTACGTTCCTGAGCAGGGTATTCTTTATTTGGGAATAAAATAATTTTGGTTAAATGGGAACCAGACGTTCATAACGGTAATGTGATTTCCGATTAAAATGGGTCAAAAGTTTGCCCGTCAGTGGCTACACGTAATTACTTTGCATCGGTGTTGAATACTGACGTCATGCTGTCGATAAAGATGATGATGACTTTGCATACTCTGAGTTCAACACACCGGTGAATATTGAAACAGACGTCCGACCGTAATGGCGTAACGCGCACTTAGACCTCTACACCCCGGCTTGCAGTTGACTGAAACGTGATTGGAATTGAGTCGCGGCTCTTTCCACACAGGTTCGGTCAGTAGCCCGCACTCCCCATGGAAAAAATAGTTGTACGCCCTTCCCCTACTCCCTTCTCCTGACTTGTTACATGCTACATAGCTAGGACGACGGTGAACTATTCACCAGTGACCACGAGATCTCACCCAATCCAGGCATAGCTATACACTGAAACGTCATATGACACTGGAAGTCTAAGAGCTACTATACGAGCAATGTTATATTGTTGCGAATTCACGGAGAAAGTTGCGAAACTCTCGAATTCCATCTGTCAATTTAGACAGAGTTTGCAGTCTATGTTGGTCCTAGCTTTTATGAACAGAATATCTGTTTTTCTTTCCAACGTCTCCTGACCCTTTGAAATGATTTTTAAGATCATTTATTCGATGCAAGTTTCATTTTTTCTTGAGGAGTAAGTAACGGACGGGACCTGGAAGAGAACATTCGGTCATATTCATTATCAAATTTACTAATCTGTTCAACAAGTGCCTCGCTTCAACTGGAGGTATAGTATAGTAGGAACACCCTCCCGTTGCATAATAACCCGGAGGGAACGAAACAAGACATGCCTCATTAGGAACAATTATCCGACGATGCGGACATATGCTGTGCAGAGGTTTCCGAGCCAGTCAACAAACTCGGTAAAAAAACAAGCAGAGCTTATTTTGCTGCATACTGCTTGCCGTTTGTGTACCACGTGATCGTAACATGTTCGTTTAATTCGGTTCCATAAATGTCTTGAACGGACGGTGCTTCGGGAACATTGATCAGTTGGCTACATCTGCACAAATCCAGAATCATCATTAGTTCCACTAAACAACACGAACACAACTAAGCACGACCGTACGACGTTCTAACCACAAATTTTCTATTCAACCGCTGTAAACATGGAATACGAATCAGAAAAGGGCTAAGTGGTGTGGCTGCATCTTGGACTGAGGTCGACTGGGAGGGATGTATCTGCTTAGAAAATGATTTTGAATGAAACCGAACAGCCGTGCCGGACACAACTTACCGCGCCATAACTTTGTCGTTTCCTGGTCTGACTTCCCATTCCATAAACGGCCCTCGAGCTCTCAGGTAAGACAATAAGAATTGCAATGCTCGAACGTATGACCCTCGCACAGCCGCTCGAAGTTCCATGATACAAGGGAATTTGATGTAGCTCTGAACAGCTGCGTGAAACAAATTTATCGGCATAAGTAAACGTCAGAATGTACGTTTCGCTCCCCCTAATTCGTTCAGTTATAATAGCATTTCATTGCATGGCTTCCAAGCTACCCGAAGCAAGCACGAGGACTGTGATACTGTCAGGTTGCCCAACCCTAGACGAGAGAAGTCGAGATGTCCAGGTTTGTTCCGAAGCACGGACCTTCCGGTCAAGTTCAGCCCCTAACCACTGAGCCATCTTGGGCCCTCTTCCCTTTAGGTTGTATGGGATCGCTGTTAGAAATTTTCGGGCTTACAGTACCACAGAGATCACCGAAAATCCAACAGAAATATAATGAATCTACAGGGGCAAGAGATGTTTGATAACATCTTCAGTGGACTGATGTTGAAAGTCGAGAAGACATATATTGCTCGATGTTGGAACTTCGAGTACTTTCGTCAGTACAGTGTTGCATTAATTGTAAAAAAATGAAGCATGCGTGTAACAGGAACAAGTGAACGGTCAAAGGGTACTTCTGGGTTAAAATCAAATAAACACCAAGGTACTTAGCAGCCTAATACCAATATAAGGCGCTATTGTATTTGTCTGTTGCTGTGTGTTCAGAAGTGCCTGTGCAAGTGACTGTGGAAACCGAGTCGGCGTGAAGTAACAGGATGGTGGGAGAGTGCTCCCATTGCGCCCTATTCTACAGCCCCTGAACGTTACTTCCTGTTGCACCTGTATGACACGCTAAACAATGCTGTAGTCTCAACTAAGAGCATGTCTATCAGAATTCGCTTGTGCTGCAAGGTAACGTAGCGCCCATTTTACGTGACGGTTAGTTGCTAAGCCTATGCCAGTTGTCGTTGTGATTCGTCCTTTGTCCCTTGGATCCCGTTACCACGATGGCTAGCCTTAACGAAGGAGATGCTTCCTCTTTTGGGTAAACCCAATTGATAGAGTACTGTAAACTGTAGATTACCACAAGACATTGGTTTGTCTGATTTCCGAAAGCTAGAGAAGAACATCTTTTCCGCTCATAAGTTTACGTAGAAGATTCTACGAACCAGTGACCACCTTATGACTACACTCAGAGAAGTCCTGATTGAACGGTGGGGAGATGAAGCGGATAACCGTCACCCCAGAGTTTATGAGCACAAACGGTTAGCTACTATTGAGTGGGATTGTATGAGAACCTGTAAAACGCCCAGCTGTTTCGGACGACGTTTGAAATTTTGGACGATCTAATCCACCTTTACATGAAATCGGTGCAGTCTCCCTAGTTCGAACGTGTCCAACCACCAACCATTAGCCGTTGGTGCTCGCTGTGCGAATGGGTTTAGGCTACGGTGCACCTATTCGTGAGACTATCAATGGATATCGAAATATCATGATACCAAAATCAAGATTTATTTGCGCGATAGTTCAAAGCTAAGAATTTCGGCTAGACTGGTGGTTATAGACTTCTGACGAAAAAATACCACTGTACACAAAGAAGTTGAAGTAAATGTGGTCCTTTATCCGTTGTGAACTATCCATACAAGATTTTGTCTTATGAGGAGGCTTTCAAGAGCTTGACGACCAGTGGTCCAATTCTGGTGGCCCCATACTAGGAAGGTTTAAATGCTTCTCCTCAGTTAGTTTCTACAACCATCAAAGCCAAAGTGTCCACGTTTTGATTTGATCCGACATTGGACTTGTCTAGAGCGCACTGACGTTTCCAGTTGTAAGAAGGTTACTCCAATTTCCTAAACTTTACCGATGCTGGATGATGCCTTAACTGATTACGCATTACGGACTTACCAAGTTCAACAGATTCATCAGGATCCCATTTTTCCAAGTACACTTTAATTCCTTCGCAGTATTGAGCTTCCTTGCCGTCACCCCATTTGCAAGGTCTCCGTGGTTTGTGGATGTAGCTGTTCAAAATGGGTATACACACCTATGGGATAGTAGAACGTCGGAAAAGCTAAGACCATTAAGATACCCTTCAGTGATTCATAATGGGAAATACTTTTTCACCAGCATTCTGATAGTGGCAGGAGATGGTAGTGAGTGGGCCAGACAGACGGCTAATATCGGTCCAGACTGATTGACCCTGACATTCAGTCAAGAAACTTTCATTGGTTAAAACGTCATGAATGTCGAACTTTTAAGCGTATAGTTCTGGGGTGTCAGTATATATATATATGTATATATATGGAAAACCATTGTAGATCTACCGTAGTTCTGCCACTTCGCTAGAATCACTCACCATTTGTCTCATCACCTGACGTCCCTGCATGTAATGATATCTTCTCGGATGTCGCCTTATGCCAACACCAAATACAATAAAATACAAAAAACCTACATGTTATTTAAGACCACGATGGACAGTGCGTGTGGCATTTTGTGGACAGGTAGAAACATTGTGCTGATGAGTTACATAACCAGGCCAGTCGATACTTTGTGGTTTACGACTACCAGTGATCGAATACAATTAACAGACTAGTAAATATGAGAGTTGGGTGAACGGAGAATAGCAAGTACACAGTTTCGGGTTCTCATTTTGCAAGAATAATATGCTTTCCGGAATTCAGTCAGATTCCAGTGTACTCAGTCTGTAGGAGCTTGCGTAGGACAGATACAAAGCTGGTATGGTTTTCCTCAACCGTTTATTAACTGAACACAGACAAAGTGACCCTAATTAACACAAGCCGAGCTTAAAGGGGATAGATCATTATCCCCAACTAGCTTGATGAATGAAAAACACTGGGCGTAACTAAAACGGAGTTCTATAAGGGAGTACTTATACCTTCTTATTGGCACGTATAGTAGGCAAGCTTTACTTGACTGCAAATAAAATATCACGGTTGAGGCAACCAGCTGCCCTGAGTAATTGAAGACTATGCACACAGTCCACTTATCGGAATGATGAGTGATGTTTCGGCATATTCAACCAGTGAACTGGATGGTTCATGATCCGAATCAAACCTGTTGAAATTGTGTGAGATACCATGGCAGCATGGGTATATAATTCCGTCCGTGTGTTCTACAACGGTATAGAGAACTGAGTGAAGTCATAATGAGCGATATATAAGTTCACACCAGATTGTGTCTATTTGAAACCATGTCGAAAATTTTGTCACCAAAAAGAAGGTAGCTGTTTGTTCTAATGTCTTTTCCTGAAAAGGTTTTGAATGCCTAAACAAGGGCACGAGACCGATCAGCATAACCAGCAAGAAAAGTTTCCACATTGCTCTAAAATAAGAATTAATCGTTCAGCTGTAAAACCCTTTCGGTGCCAGTTGCCATGCCACCTTAGGGAAACGTGAGGGTTGCACAACCCAAACACAGGCAGTCGAGAGACCGGGTTCGGCTTCGGAAAGAAAACAAAAAACTTTGTTAAAACTAGTTGTGGTTAGGTCAGAAACAACCCTCGAGTTCTCATACCTCAGTTCTCGGAAAACTAGGCCACATATGCACCAGATTTTGTCATTACGCAATCGAAATCAAAGCCTCACGAAAGCATTCACCGTGGATGCCTTTTAACAACCAGCTAATAGCTACTAGATGGAACAAAATCTAAGTAGTATAGTGTTAACACGTACACGGACACCTGAGCACTCCATTTTTATCATGATCCGATTTGGTAATTGGCCTTTTAATGAGCTGGAGTTTTTCCCACCTGATCATAAGTCCACATCTCTAGTTCTGTCACCACGTGTATGTGTATTCGTAATCTAGACTTACTCGCATAATTACAGTAAAACTGAATATTGCCCCCTTTTAATATCTACAAGCTTGAGATGTAATCAGATTGTGTGACTGCGGACGATCTCGTTGCTTCGTGTTGCAAACCCCAGTACAGGAGGCGCCAGTGTGCCACAATAAGGGTGAAAATGCTGTATGTTTCTTGGTTGAAGGGTTGGTTAAAGCGGGGAATCATAAAGTGTGTTTGATTTAAGATACGCCAGTATCGCAACACATTTGATAGGTCTGACACACTACTCAAAAGATTGCTGTATGCCTCCAAAATAGATCCTACTTTCCATTATTAGACACATTGCTCAACACGTTTACCATCACATAGTCCTTCTTTCTGCCATTTCTGGAGTCATCCCATAACTAATGAAATCCATTTACGAGCAATGACCGAAGATCCCAGCTGTGGAAGTATTGTTTAGGATGTTACGAAATGTGTTTCGATTTCAAGCGGATGTTGGTGGATAAGGTCTCCTGAAGTTATTTCTTTGCTGGTAATTACCTTAAGATATTTTGGAAGTCATTAACCATAGTAATTCTTGATGGGATTGCTGTTGGTAGGTCCGCTGAGGTTGGCAATTAGTTCGCAAAAGTTTCGTAGCTCCTTATTCGGTCAGACGTGACGAACAGATCAAGAGCTATCCGATCAATAATCAATGAGCGTAAATGAGCCTTCAGTTGTCTGACATAATTTTCATAGTAATGAATATGGCAGTGGTTGAATAATCAACCTACACAGGTTGAAGATCCAATTGTCTGAATATGATTAAAGTTGAATTGAATTCGCCTAACTGTTCACAGGGATGGCGTTGGAAAGTAAGTTCAGTTCTTTAGTGACTACTGGACGCAAAGCTGATGAGTTTTTTGGTCGTGCATTAACTATGCATTCAAATATAGCAAACTTCTCACCTGAACTACAGCTAATGGGTCTAAAAATCCAGGTCGTCCATCGAAATATCGACTGGAGGGATCGTTCAAGGTGGGGTTCTGAAAGGCTTCATATTTCAAGTAGGCGGCGGGGATTCTGTCAACTTTGCAGTCTTCGTGGTGGCACGGTCTAGGTGTCTTAAAAACCTGAGGAACGTTTGGTAGTGGTGTCATTTCTTGCGAAACCTCCAGTCTGGGTGCACTCATGTTCATTGGATAACCGTTGGTGACCTCGCGCGAACTGACAATGCACTGATCGAACGTCCTGTGGTAAAGTTCAAATAAACACGTGACATATCGAACAGCCAAACCAATCAGTTATTACTCAGGTGACATTTGGCATGTGATTTATCCTTGTATTACCTGCATTTCATTTCCTGCTTCATATATGTACGTTTGATACACTTGATAGCTGGACGCAGGCAAACAGACTTAAGCTAATCCCATTTCAATACAAATTCTAGTCCAGGAAATTATGACTATTGTTAAATGTATCAAGCAATGCCTGCATTTCAAAATGAAGGCCTGTGCTAGAGAAACCTAACTAAAATGATATTTTATAAAATAATCCTTCGAAGAGAAGGCACCACAAAGGAGGGAGTACCTTATCTCCTCGGGGAAATCTTTTCCTCTTCCAGTTGTGGCTGAACAGGAGCAACACCGTATTCTCTTTGGAGGAGTGCTCTTTCGCTGGAGGGTGTTTGTTGGTGGGGCATAGCACAAAATGAAACACACCAATTTCTCAAAAAGAAAGTTAAATTAGGGATAAACCTTGAGTTTTGAGAAAAGTGTAAAAGTTGCTCTGTTACATTACATTCCTCTTCCCCATTGTTGGTTTGCGTGTACCGGAACACTTTTGTATTTACTTTACATAGCGTATAGTACACAGCGTTTACGTAGCGTTACATAACGTTTACATACTCGAGTTCGCATCCACCTGTAAACTGACAAGCTCATTCACACGTATTAACGTACAAAGAAGCTTAGTCTGTCAGTTCGACCAGTTTTCTTACCATTCACTGTCGGTTCAGTGGCGAGTGCACTCGCCAAACTTGCTCGTTAGTTTTAAAAAATGTTGGTGAAAAGAGTCATTTGATGTTGTTGACTATGAGCACCTATACGACAACCACCAGTACATTCACTGTTGGTGAAATGAATATCCAGTTACTCATCCTTGAATTGGCTTTTGATCACATGGTCTGCAGACTTCTCGTCAATTATCAAGGAGATATCGTCAGCGCGCTGTTCGGTGGGTGGCGGTATTCGGTGGCCTTTTTCCTGTGGAAACGGCAAAGTTTCAGTTGAATGGATCAGCCTGCAGATTAATATTGACGTTTCACAGACAGAAATCGTTTTCGGCAGGCAAGCAGGCGGGCTGGCTGGCTAGCTGTCTGGTGAGACACTTTGTTGTTAATCGAGTGGAAGTATATCGATGGCATAACGTCCTTGGATTTAATTGTGGAGATTCACAAGAACGAAGATAAGCTGTGCTCTAGTCCCAAGGGATACCAATTAGGTTACCCGGAGAACTGTTATTCGAGCAGCTTTTTCGTAAATAATTGTCTTGCTAGATGGTTGGCTGGTTTAGGCTCTACATTAATTGCAAATCCGATCCTAATTATTGGTCGATAATCACGTGGCAGTTGATCCGTTCCCTTGGCAATCACCCGTCAAAGGTTTCTTCACAAAGCGTTTCGTCCCATCAGCACTGTGCACTGAAGAAATCTCCTCGTTTGGGGAAGAAACGTTTGCCATGTTAGTAACCAAGGTCGGCTAAAATATCCATAGCCACCCGATAAGCAACCAATAAAGGCATTAGAGCTACCAATACTTCGATAAACTGTCAGATTCAAATCGTCTTAAATATCCTGCTATACGGTATGGCATGTGCTTTCACGTGAAATGCTGCAGAGACTATTTAAGATGAAGTCTACTCCTTATGCGTGTAGGTAGGTTGATCGACGGTGACACATAAATTTACATTTCCTGGGCAGCTGTACGAATCCCGGAGGACTGGGGTTGGACGAAATCATTTCCGGAATTAAGGAGGCCACGGCAGTGCTTGCTAACCTCCGAAATTTGTGGTGTTAGAACGGCATCAGCTTGCCCGTTCGATCCACCATACCTTATGGATCAAGAGACGTGGCCACTGCGTGCAGAGGGCTATCCGTTTTCGAACATCGGAGAATTCGGAGAATTCTGCTGGTCTGGCGGGAAGAGTAGATAAGTAATGTTGAGGTATACGTGTTGGTTCTTAGGTAAGGTAAATTCCCTACCATAGATCAGCTGATCACACTCCATGGGTTTGGAGGACTATTATTAATTAAGAATTCTACGCGTTAGATGTTACCTCAACTGTTTTAAAAAACAAGCCTCGTTATACATCAGAATCTTCCTCACAAAGGTGTGTACCCACAGGCAATTTTACATGGTCCATATTGTCCCGAGTGGTTTCTTTCGAGTTTACGACCTGATTTGAACAGATGGTTGACACAGTTTCAGCATTTGAGCATTGGGAAGTGGATAATAACAGATACGATATACGTTGACGCTTCTCGCCTTCGACAGCATTATAATCTTTCCTTGACCTTAAGAATTGAGTGTAATTTGGCCAGAATGAAACCAGTTGCGTCAGCCAGCTAACAGCCAGCAACAAGACACTATCCCAACTCCAGGTTTTTCAATCGGCCAGCTGTGGAAGCGCCAGCTTATCTGATCCCTGTTCCTAGGTTGCGTCAAAGAATCTACAACTTATGCGCAATCGAATTCAGGTAGCTTAATGATAGCGAACAAAGGAATTCCCCATAGAGTTTGTTATTACATTTATATCTGTTCGTACTGTGTGGGAAGGGAGCGTTTTTCGACATCATTTCGTTCCAGCTGGTATCGTTATAGCTATAAAACGTCCTCTGGTTCTACTAATCAATTTCTGTTTGACAAGATCCCCGTTCGATATTTTGTTGTGCATTAGGGTTAAAAACGTTTTCATGCTACAAATTCCCCTTGCAAGCCTTTCCCATTGTTTCAACTCAGGATGTATTCCAGCGCACCTCGTGGATATCCACGGAACACTTTCACCATAACTATGAAGATCAACCACTATTTGTTGCAACTGTCAAAGTGCAATCCCTTCTTTTCATCGAGCTGGGGGGCTTACAGTAAATCTGTCTACTTTTTTGTTTCAGAGATGTTCAAAATCCCAGTCCGAAATAACAACCTGTCGGTCTACATATTTGGGTAAGATTTCCATAAGTTTGTTTTGCCTCCCTATAGCTACTATAGTTCTGCTCAGAGAGCAATTACTCACCTTCGACAAGGATGCCGAAACAGTTTCACAAAAGAGGCAGGTGTCATTCCAAACCATTGTTTACCCTATTTTTAGTTGTTTATGGTGAGTTTTGCTTTGCTTAGGGACGAGCTTCAAAAAGCATTTTTGAAACGTCTTACTTATATACGGTGCAATCGATTCTTGACCTACAGCTGAATTGTAAATGAGTAATGCTGTTGGCCATTGTCAATGCTCTTACAGGATCAGCCGTACAGCATGCTGTCGTTACAACCCAATTCGTCAAAACGGCACAACTGCCAAACGATTCACGTAGGCGGTAGCGCCACACTTACCAAAACGGTCCCTTTTACATTCTCCCACCCTTTCTACCTGTCTCTTGGAATAACAATAGTCGTATCTATGTCCCACTTACTGCATGTAACAGTGGCTTCCTCAGAACAGTCAACATGGAAGTGTGTCTGACATAAAATATCCTGACAAAATCAATGAAAGCATGGGCTTTTCAAAAGTTTGCAGTTTGCATCTTTCATAGCGACGAGGAGCGTGTGATATGAATATAGCACACAGGCAGGTCAGAGTCTCGACGGAACATGCTACTCATAAGTTTGCCGAAAACTCTGCCGCAACCCACGACCGGGTTTCAACATTTTTCTGGCTCAACAAGTGGATGAATTCTCCATATCCTGGAGATTAGCCTTAATGAGAATCAGTAATATCTGGCCAACCTGGCAGAAAGCAGCAGTTCCAAGCAAAAGACGAAGGTATTTCGTTAAGACTTGAGTTGGTCGAAACCGTGTGACGTGTCAACTAAAGAGATTTACTCCAAGGAGGATGGTCAAACACCCGATGATTCTGCAACCAAAACACACGAAAAATTGAGGTGAGTTGCCTGAGTCATTTTGTGCTTATTTGAAGGCTAGAGTTTCGGGATATCAGTGACAGGCTGAAATAATCGGCTTACAGCTTTTCGGCTGCTTGGTTCTGAATAAATTGGAACCCTTGAAGATGTCAGAAAATGGCAGTAACTTGTAGATGACCCAAGCTCATATTACCACCTTCTAATACTACCTTGGAAACAATAGTAAATATGACAAACTATATTAGATCTGTCAATAAACAATCGAAGACCAACCGCAAAATACACTCATTTGCAAAACAATTTGGTTTTAACGGCAGACACAAGACAGCCCCCGATGAAGCTCTCTTTTGCGATATTCCTCAACTCAGTATGCTTCACAAAAGCCGTCTGGAATTTCAGTTACTACGATGTTCTAGAAATTGTTGTAAGCATGCTTGACAGCCCCCGACAGGTTTGGCCCTTCTTGAGACTCACTGAGTAGGAGGAGTACCCAAGTTTCCGTAAAAGTTATGTCTAGCCAGTAGCGTATGATTCGGTTTTATGTGAAACATGAGGCTGAAAAATTTCGTGGAGTGCGCCCATCTAATGAGCCCCGATAGAGATGAAACCAACCTTGGGCTGCCGAATAGTTTTCTGCAAATTTCCGAGTAGTGTTCCTCAGAGACAATCATAGTCAATGTTCACCACGTATACAAATAAACTTCACTTGCATATCTAGTTCACATAAGCCAAATCCCAAAATTCGACTTCCCCGAAATTCCAGACAGCCACTAATGAGTTCATGCCAATCAGCTTGCAGCCGCACGTGCCTACAGCGGGCTACAATAGTAAAGAAAGGAAGTAAAATGCTGCAGAACTACTTTCTGAGTTTACACGGGCTGCAGAATGCCTGACAAATGAAATGGACGTGTAGATTTTAGAGGATACAAAGGGTAGCTTGACAAAACGCCCAAGCTGATTCGTTTTCCGAGGCTTGGAAGGAGCCATGGACTAAACAGAGTGTACCATAGTTGAGGCGGGAATTACGGAAGAGGGAACGGTACACATAACTGCCTGGATGGCTGGTGGGCAAGGATTTGTCTTTTAGCGTGTGCATCTTTCAAATGGCTAATGCTGATATAATCGGGACGGTCATTACCGTCCACTAATGAGCACTTGTCGCGACGACGACCGTCAAACAGTGGTTAATGGTTTGCAACTGTTATCAACGCGACCCGTAAACGAAAAGACTTGAGTTCTTTGTGTATTCGAGCGGGACGTGACGTTTTACGTGTCATGGTTGACTTTGTGTTGATTATATACCAAATTAAAGGGTGCCTATGCATTGAGTTCACTTGAGATACGTAATTCGACAACTTCTCTGTCGATAACCAAGTAGGAGTTCCGAAGCTGAGCAGACTGGTCCTTCTCTAAGCTTTTGAACAACTCAAGAAGGATAAGTGGTGGCATCTTCGACCAGTATGACTTCAGGTTTCAGTGGTTTCAAAGAATAATAACCAAGGAATCTGTGACTTGTCGCCACTTCAGTGGCGAAATCGTTCCACTCAACCCACAGCCGCACATCGATAAAGCGTGGATCAACAGTGGACAACAGAAACTGAACCTCACAAACCTAGTTCTCCAAGGACATTTAGCTTGTTATATGTTCTCAGGTGTCTAAATAGTTAGCTATTTAATTTTCAGGTGCTTGATCTTCCTTTTTAGTAATAACAATGTTAATGAAGTTGAGTTTCGAAAACAATGTCGGGGATATTCTTCTGAACCAGTAGAATCCATCAGGTAAGCACTCTGGTTTCCGGACCGTTTTTCCAAAAATCAGCATTTCTCGTTGCAAACAGAAGTACTGATAGCGTGTGCGCTTGAGATGACTCAGTGATCGAGGTTCGAACTTACCGACTAGACGGTCCTTGTTTTGAAACCAATCTCAGTATCTTTACTGCTCCTGTCTAGGCTTTGGAAGCCTGACAGTATCTCAGCCCTCGTGCTTCCGTTGGGTGGCATGAGAGCTAGGCATCGGAAGTGTGTTACAGCTGAACAATAATTATCAGACAGTGTTGCGCCACCCACTGGTACGCTGTGGTCCTGACTTGAGGAGAGCGAAGGGCCGATTAAGGTATATGGATATTCAGTTGCAAACGTGGAGAAAAGTTTTGGGCACACAGAGATGCAAGGGCATTGTGTACGACAGAGGTTCTAAGGGCTCTCGGCCTGAGCTATTCACTGAAATCTAAAAATTATTTGAAAACTGTAGCACAAAATATTTTTAATTCATTTTACGATGGTGGATCGTAAGATCGTAGCGTTGTGTGTGCTATCCTTTTGGTTACAGAGTTAGCCACTCCAACAAAATGTGTAGAACTTCACTGTGTGGAAAGCTGAGCATTCAAGAAGCTCCTGTCTCTGGAGAATGGACGGACAACCTTGAACTGACAAGAAGTATGAATTCCTGATGGAACCCATGCCTGACAGTTGCCTATCATACTTAAGTGTTGGAAAGCGGTCTGCTAAGTTTCATCAGAACGATCCAAGGACATAAGATGTAGCACGATGAGGCAAATTCGGACTGTGTAAACTCTGGATTGGGTGACCCAGACCACGAAATTATTCCGGAACATCGTAGCATTTCAGCAAAATAGCATGGAGGAACTATAGGTATGCAAGGCAGGAATCCATGTGCAACTAAGCATGCAGAAGCCGTCGGCTAAACGAGGATCCAATTGTTTGAATGGTGACGAGAAAAGACAACGAGTGAAATCTTCCTATTTGACTTGGCAGCAATTCCAGCGGGATGACGTCAGATGTTCTGAATAACTGGAAGTGTTTTTGGAACTCTGTGGAACCTTTCGAACTGATAATTAAACATGATTATACTACTACGACCTTGAGACAATAAAGAGAGTCAATGCAATGGTGCCACTCAAAGACCAAAGAACTTGGAGATTCAGAAGTCAGCAGCAGCGCAGCGGTATTTTAGCAACTACGGTTGGATTGGTTTCCGAGGCATTGCAAAAACCGAGGACATGACACGCCAAGCTCTTTAAACGGTGTGCTGGAATAACTTTAACTTTTGCCACTCTACGCAATAGCTCTTTAGGCCAGACCAAATACTTTTGAGTACTTCCCTAGTATAGTACGATGAATTTGGGTGGAAAAAGTTGGCGAGCAGCTTTCTGAAAATTTATTAAGGTCGTGTTCAAACAGAATTTCAAGTTGACCGTTAACAACTTATAGAACATCAGAGATTACATCTCAAGACATGAATACAAATGATACCGGATGGATACTAGGATGCCAAATCTAGTCGATGTTGATGGCGTAGCTTGTTTTAACCCAAAGTAAAGGTAGAAATGAATTCATGCGAAATAATGCCTCAACTACAGTTACAGAGCTTTCTGCCACGGTAGAAAAACACACATGCACTGTTATTTGGACAAGATTTGTTAAGAGATGCCCTTGAGAACGAAAGAACTTCTCTTGCATTCAACATAGTGAGATACAATGCAGTATATGGCTTCTCTAATGTATGTAGCAGGATGGCATCATCACGTACACAGATTCTAGAAATTGGTAAGCTCTTCAATTCCTGTAGTTGCCGCAATGTACGCGCGGATATCATCTTATCACTCATCTTAGTAAGAGTTGTCCTGACAGCCAGGATGCAAGCATCCGGTTACATTTCAGGGGCACCGAAAAATAGAGTGCAGTGTATTTCATTTCGGATATGTGACTCTGTGTAGTTGCGCCGACCTAAGCAACCCTAGTGCTCCGGCCAGTTTTTACTCACCTGAAAAGGTTCATTTGCCATCGTTTACGCCCGTTCTTGGACCGCATTTTGGATTAGGAACACTAAGCACTATAGTGAGCTACTCACTATGGATTACGACCAACCCAAGCAAACCAATAACGTCGTCCTGTCTCTGAACAGCTCAGCAGTAGTTTCAGCTGGATGCGCGCCTCCCGTTGAGGATGCAGAAGTGACCACCACCGTACTACCGGTCAAGTTTGAGACCGCTGAAGTTAGCGCTCATGGGGAATGGCGGAGCAGGTTAGCGCCTTTTGAACTGTGCGACAGCAAACCAAATATGTCGCAAACCAGGTTGATTTTTATTTGTCCTAGACCTTGATAAGGAGACTGTACATGAAGAAAGGGATCCATGTAATGGGAAACTTTCCCAATCCTGACCACAAACAATGACTATTGCTTAGATCGACATATCTGTTTACCCTTGGTTTCCTATCCGGATAGGCAATTTCGTGCTACGTTAGCAGTGCATTTCTCCGCCCCAGTAACCAGTTCAATCCGTGTTGTTTTCGGTTGATATTTCACTGGAGACGTTCAAATTTGAGGAAGTGGTTTACTATTGTATCATTCTGCCGTGTAAACCTAATTCGTCGAACTTTTAGCACCAAGTACAAAATGAAAGCAGTTGTATACGAACAGAAGACTATTCCCCGCCAGTGTTGGTTGGGCTGAGGACTACTACATCTCCATCTACCAGCTGGGGGGTCAAGGGTTTGAAATTCTTTGGAGTTTTTTGTAAGACGCGCACTGCTCATAGATACAGTGCTTCTCGGCTTTTCAGCATAGATCGGTCGCACTTACAGTTGAAAATTTGGAAAGACGATGCTTGGAAAGTTTTATCTTAGCTAAAAATGCTTTGCTGCGCAGGAAGTAAGTAATTGCTTGAATAGACAATAGAGTGCGTCAAACTCTAAAATATGCATCGCTTGACCACCACGGTTCAGAATTTTCCGCCCACTGGCTCAAGCAAATCCCTAAACATATTTTTTAAGGCTTTAATAAACTAAGATCATTCCCTATGTACCTCCATGAGAACGAATTATAGTGTTTGAAACGTGGTTTTGGCATAAAGAACTAACTATATTCCACCTAACTTCCTTTGCTGGTTGTTATTTGGACGCAGTTTATGTAGATGTGAGGCTCACTAGCAAAAGCCAGGTTCTTCGCTGGAAGAGAGATTGATCTAGAATGTATGCCAAGTCCACAGAAGCTTATTTTACTTGGCTCGCTGTTATCCACTATATACAGGGAGGTAACTCATTTTCTACAGAAAGTGGCCACCGCAAAATGGTTAAAATTAATTTCAAAGTTGCAAAAAATATCATCTGGTCTCAACCAGTGTGGCACTTATATGGAAATGTTCCACTGAACAACAAGTTCCATGAAGCTTCCTCACTGATTTCTTTGAACATGCTGGTTAAGGATGACATCGTTACCTTGATGCCTTTCAGTTGGTCTTTATAGAACACCCACAGAAAGTTGAAGTATATGGAAAGAAGTATTTGGAATACACCAGCACGAATCAGTCTTCACATAGCTTGTCATTGCAAAAACGGTGGACAGTATGTTTGGCTGACTGTCGAAGCAGGCAGAAAGATGTGTTTTCATAGTCCAGACTAGGAGTTGGTGAAGCTATTGCAAAGTTAAATTTCAAATGAACAGCAGCACAAACTAATCAAACGGGCCGACAAC
Organism: Clonorchis sinensis; assembly: GCA_003604175.2. NCBI lineage: Eukaryota > Metazoa > Platyhelminthes > Trematoda > Opisthorchiida > Opisthorchiidae > Clonorchis > Clonorchis sinensis. The sequence continues at coordinate 4,368,486 of CM030375.1, read as the reverse complement.
GAGATCCTGTTTTGAATGCTTCAAGTAATTTAATTTGTGAAGACACGTCGAAAGTGAACTCGTTTAATTACCGTTCTCCGCAGCCCGGCGACGTTGATTCCAGGAATCCCAAACCAAGCAATAGGGTGCAAACATGGTAGGTGCTGAAAGAAATAACTTCGAAAGTTATTAAAGGAAGAAACTATACACACACGAGCTATCAGGAATACCACATTATTAGAGGAAGAGACACATGGATCAAAAACTAAACTACAACAGCAATCAACCAGTAAACCACAAGAAGAGCTGTGTCCAAACCCTGTTCAAGATAGCGGAGACAGACTGCAGCACCACAGAACCAGGAAGGAGAAAGAAAACCATCTATTCAAAGTATTCCAGAACAATGGATATCCAAGGAATTTTATCAAGAGAAGCTTGAAAAAGACATCCGAACAACAGCTACCACCAGACGGAAAGTTCTGCCTTACATTAAGAATATATCTGAACTCGCAACCAGATATTTAGTTCAAAAAGGAATTCTTGTGGACCACAAACCGAATGCCACTCTAAGGAAACTAATCTCAAGACCGGAAGACAACCGGGAAAAAACCAAGGGGAACAGTGTGATGTACCCAGTCAACTGCAACAACTGCAACAAATTCTACGTTGGAAAAATCGAAGGAAAATATGCGCACGAATAAAGGAACACAATGTGGCCGTCAGGAGACATGACCCCCTATCTTTGACATCTATACGCGAAGACCAAGAAGGCCACAAATTCAACCTGGAAAACACAAGCATTTCAGCCCACGGAAATATGGGACACGGAAGGGAATTTCTGGAAGCATGGTACTCTACGGCTGATTCGATCAATCGATGCATTGAACTGGATGCATTGAACGTACCAATACGTGTAGAGGACCAATATTTTCAACTGGTCTACGCAAGGAGAACAGACTATTGGTATCACAAACAAAAAAGAACGCCTTGGAGTCAGACCAATAAAAATCACAAGCTGGAGTTCGGAAGAGCCAAGGACAGAGGTCACGTTAGCATCGACCAGAGTATGAAGGAGGAGATGCCAAGCTCAAGGTCACGTGGGCATCGGCGAAACAGGACACAGGATAACAGAGCAACCAATGGGTCGCCCGATCGAACAACTAATCATAATCGAAGGTCAGTCTTGGATACCAGCACGTATATTAACACACATGTAACTACCTAAAGCACAACCACCAACCCATCACTATGCTCCCTAACAACGCACTGATGATGTCACCTCGGTTGGTGACGAAACCTTTGTAATCAAACCGCGCAGCTCAGTGAAGCAGCCAACGACCATTTCGTTTGGGATGTTTCCGGGCAACTGAATGTGCTGCACCAGGCCACCTCATGTCCCAGCTGTCACGAGATTCGAGATATCGCGATGCATGTATACTCGTAATGCACTACTCATAAAGTTGCTGAGAATTCTTCGACAGCCCACGACCGGTTTCGCCCTTTTGGGGGCTCATCATCGACTAGACAGCGCAGCCGTATATATATATATATTGCTTAGGAAGCGGCATCCGGCTGCAGTATCGCTTAGGTAAATGGTTTCAATGACCCCTACTGTTTCTCAAAAACGCTTGAGACTCAGGGACTCCTTACGAATGGACAGTGCAGGAATGCACCAGTGTAGATATAGTGGTGAAAAAAAAAATAAAAATTTCACATGCGTCATTTTTATTTCATCTGGGAGCATATAGAGAACAAAATCTGAGACAGTTAGGTAAGCAGGCCCAAGGTTGAGCCAAGAACCTGTGCGGATGATGAGGTCTAGCAGCTATGGATACAGTATCGTGGAGAACCTTGATTTCGGCAAATACTGATCAAATTTCCAAGATCATTGTCGACAAAATAACTACCAGGGGCTGAAAATTCCTCTTTCAACGAGACGCTGTGGAAGGTTCGTATTCAATGTCGAGGATTTGCATAAGCTTGAACAGGTTTTGGTACCTTAGTAGATCGTAGTTTTCGAAAAAAACATGAGGCGATATTTTAAAGAGGCTATCATCTGATTGAGTGCGTTTTCTTTTACTGCTGGATTAGGCCCATTCTGCCGTTGCTTAGTGATGTGGCCGAGCCGATTGGGACCCGTCATTGTTCACCAAAGGGGTGTTTTGCGAACAAACGGTGTTTTTTCTCCTGTTGAGAGTACGCCTGTAAACTTGAAAATCCACTCGCCGGGCAATGAGCTTTTGTTTCAGAAACTATGGCTTAATATCACATGTTTAAACCTCCAAATGATGTGATGCGTAAAAGATTAAAAGACGCGGAAATAAGATTGCGAAATTTCATTTAAGGTTATGAACACTGAAAATCTGCACATGGATTCGATTCACTTAAAAGTTGAACAAAAAGAAATTCGCCCAAGAGTGTCTGGTCAGTAGTGAGAGTGGATTGATTAGAGTTAGGATTAGAGTTACTTGGGCGAAACTAATGACCGACGATGATCTCAGAACATCGATACACGCAGAAGATGCGAAAATTTCATTTGCAAGTCATATTGGTGAAACTTCATAAAGCTCTCCTCAGCACGCTGGACATAAGTAATTTCTTGTGATCTGAATCTATCCCATTGGTGCCTTCAGGAATTCTACTCGGGTTAATAAGGGTTCATTTGTGGCCATGTCTCATTACGGTTTGTTTTTTAGCTACTAGTAAAGTTGTGAGTAGCCAGCAGATGCATGGCTTTCTTGGGCGGTGGATTTTCTGTTGCATGAATATGTGCATAAACTTGTCTAGTAACTTATTTCGGGTTGAATTTTTGGGTCCACGCAGCTTTCTTGTGTGAATCACTGTAAGTTTTAATTTTGTGAGCCTGGATTTACGCTTCGCGAATTTTCGGAAGTCCCAATGCAGCATTATGACACTTTGATGATCATCCTCGCTTGTCACATTGGTATGAATTCGGCAACATCAGTCCAAACCGCATTACGAATGCTATAGAAGCTATAGAGTCCGTAAACATCAGTCAATAACAAGACCCCAGCGTAATGTTTCCATTTTAGTCACATATGATGCGTGGTCTTGCGAAACGTGTGTAGAACTTGACGCCTTGTTTGTAGAATCTGCGGCCTGTCCATAACACGGAAAGCACGGGAAAGGAAGCCGTGCAACGGGGCCGCCTTGAACTTTCAGTTGGGCACTCGTCATCATAGGCCTCCGGCTCCTGACGGACATAAACGAATTTAGCTCATGGCGTAATGTTCATGTCCTTGCTTTCAACTTATCTATGCGTGTTTCGTCAAATCTATCATCAGGTCTTGCCAGGTCCATCCGGTAGGATCTATTCAGCAAGGTTCGAAACTAGTATATTTTATAAAATCAACTGACAGTTTCAAAATGCCCTAACACCATCGATAAGGGCAATAGGTACTAGGTGAAATATATTCACATTCGCAAATTAATTTACAGTGGTGTAAAATTTGGCATTCAAGTAGAACATAACGTCGGCGGGAAACTGTGGACTGCGGATGCTTGATGAAACTTAGGACGGATGAAGCCGGAAGTGGGCTGTCGAAGAGTTCCCAACAACTCCATGAGCATTGACGCATACCGGTTCACACCTGTAAATTCCCAAGGATTTTTGAAAAGATGTTCTCTAGAGTGGTGAAGATATTTCAAACCCAATGACCCCAAGCTTTGATTAATCGGAAATGGCTAAAGCCAAAAAGCAATCCTCTGTGAGCTTTTTCTGAAAATCGGTTGGTCGCAAAGGTCTTTGTTGAAGGATGGTATCATCTTGTTTGGATGTGAGAGTTACTCATTTCAGCGCACCTACTCCACCTGTTCATTCTTTCAAACGCGGAGTAGAGTAATTTCAAGTCAACAGATCAACGAATTTTGCGTAACAAGACCTTCTAGTTTGTTTAAAGGAAACTATACTAAAGAGGCAAAAACGGGATGAGCGGAAGCGTTGCTCTCTCTGTTGGGGTAAATCGGATGATTTTTGTTATCGATCTTATATAGTTTCTCATTTCCAGAAGTTTGAGACCTAGTCCCAGAGCCGTAGTGCAACATTGGTTTCTTTTTGGGCTCTGGAAGCTAAACTGCAGAAGGCCACATTTCTTCCTCTGAAGTAAGAGAAAGTAACCCGGTAGCATGCTGTCTTTGATGATGATGATGAAAGCGGAAGGATGGCAAGCAGATGCTTTAGCTGAGTTTTGTAGAGGGCAATACAATGATGTAACGTATGACTAAACTTATGACGTTAGACGAATTCCTGTTGTACACGAATGTATACCAAGTTATTTATCTGATAGCTACGTGGATGGGAGCCTGAAAGTATTCTGAAGCTGTTTTGGTAGCCGGAGTCTATCTTGGGGAGGTTTAAGTGTTTGAAGTATTGATGGAGTTTTTGGCAACATCGTCGGTCATGGCAAGTAGACTTTACCGTATTGCCCCGACTTTATGCACTGGAATACGGCAAAAATTCTCAACCGACATGCCAGAAGTATTCAGAGGGCCAATTTCTACTACTCGTGATCTGATTATGCCATTAGTGGTTTTTAGTCTTTGGTCGGACAGAATCCCTTAAGAGTGTTTGTTCAGTCGACCGACCAATGCAATGTGCACGACAGACGTAAGTAAATGGATGAATTGGGGGTTAGCAATCCAACTTTTGGATTCATTTCAATAAATGATATAACTGTGAAGAAAACTAAGATTTATTGTGCTGAGATATCTTCTAAATAACCCCAGATATGGTATCACTGTTTAATTACGGTTAAACCAAGGGTAGTTTCTCAGACATTGTTGAGGTACTTCAACCACACAGACTTCTCTGAGTTAAGTATCTCCGGAAACCAACATTCTCATTTCGCTGTATAGAGATTCTTAGGAAGGATTTTTCTGACTATGTGCGCCAAGCAATTAACTGAAGTTTGATTTTATTTGAAGTCCACAAACTGTGAAAATTCCTTAATTTTTCGGATCAAGCCGATTTCGTGTAGATTCCTTTATAATTCGCCCTCAGGTACCATACGTGGATCTAAATCAAAAAGTGAAATGATTCATTAGCTTTTTTAGTCTCTAGATGAGGCCGGTTTATTTCTTTAGTACCTGTGACATATCATTTGCTATTTTTAGTAAAGTGGGTATTTTCACATCACGTCGATGCTGGCGCAATTGACCAATGGTTCCTTTTAGCACCGACCGTCCTAGTTTGTCTTTGAAAACATTTGCCGGCGAGGGTTCAAGTGAAAACTCATTGCCACACAGTTTTTTTATGTCCACACTGTGCACCGCAAAACAAGAACAGTACGGCAGACGTGTGATAAAGAGGATTTCTTTTAGAATACAGATAATTACGTCGGCAGACCCAGGAAAGTAAATAGAATGGATTTTTCCAGTGGGGATAATTCGTAAGCAGAGCTCAGGTGAATGTCATCTCTCATGTCACCTGGATCTCATTATTTAAAAAAAGTTCGAACAATTCGGGTGAAATTAGCTGGAAACATAGGCAACCCCCGAGGGCTGAAGTCACTTAAATAGTACACATCTAGTCAAGAAGGTGTAGCGGTCACTCACTAGATCACGCGTCACAAACCCTCAAACCACGTGACAATTCCTGTCCCTCTTGCAACCGTCACGAAGAGACTGGACCTTACCGTGATGTCACGGTTTGCGCACCTCGCAACCCACTGAGCTATACTGGGGGGGTGTCCCCGTGACACTAACAGAGTCTCTCATACCAAGTTGGTCAATGGTTAGAGGTCTGACGAACACAGTCTCCTGGTTGGGGTTGGAACGTGGGGTGACTTGTTCCGTAAAAATTTCCCACCATTTCCCAACAAACACCGCTGCCTTGCTGTTAGGCTTTTGAGCTAAAGGCTTTGGTTGAGTGCCCTAATCATCCCCTTGTCTAGGTGCGAGCGCCCCGTAAGTATCCCAGCCCACGTACGATCATATCGGCCGTTGCGTGGTGCCATTAGCCAGGCCGCCTTACTCGCTGCATACAGCAGGGCGGGTAAGCGAAAGCAGGCTACTGCTGACGCCTCGATTAAGCAGTGAAGCATCGGTGTTGAACACTGATGTCTTGCTGTCAATCGTGATGATGATGATGATGATGATGATGATGATGATGATGCAACCTTAGCCGTACATGTACACTACAACTTCCCATCCACTTCTGTTTATGCGCTTACCACCTGTGTCACGCGCCAGGCTTACGAACTTCAACATGTTGGATTCATGTTCGTGCAAGTATCAAACACGAAATGACACTCCTCTGTTCACACTGCACACAGTTAAGAAGCATGCTACTCGGTCCAAAAACACTCACGCGCGCGCACAGGACAGGAAGTCAACCGAGCTCCACAAGTCTCCACGGCTAACTACGGAGCACGTGTAGCAGCTACACTGCAGAGAAAACACGTTCCCTCGTCCGGACTTTCGTTCGGAAACTCTCAGCAGTTGTCCTCACACGATAAGTCACTTTTTGGCTTATTCCACTTTTCGCGTTGTATCTGCATTTATCAAAGTGCACCTAACTATCGTATTCATCATCATTCTAGTAAAACAGACATTTGTTGTTACTTGTCACCTTCTGTTAGTCAATTTAAGTACGCCATAACGAGAACACTAACAACGGCACCAGGAACTACCGTGACAACATTAGAGGTGTAAGAATGACACCTGTCGCATTAACCCGGAAGGTGAGATGCAGATGCAAATTACGATAAAGCGAGTGGGATTTCGGCCAGGTAGGAATAACATTGATCAAATATTTGAAAGCTTGAGCAGCGGTACATGTAACATCGAACGACATTGGCTGTTCTTCTTACCCGTGAATCCTTAGATGAGGTAACCCTGTTCTACATCTACTTGAGAAGAGTCGTTGACATTTCCAGACCTTATTCATCTCAATTCCGATAGTCATAATTGTGCAAAAGTTTTCTATGATCCTTCCGCGATTTTCCCCACAATTAATTGGCTTGCCACCTGATTTCTATAACGGGGTCGGATATAGTCAGTGAATGGATAGGAAAACGTCCTCAAAGTCTGGGAATTCAAATAACGTGTACAAAAAGATGAGCGAACTTGGATTACGTGGACACCCTCGGTTTGACACTCACAATCTTCCGCGGATAAAAATGTCCGAAATGGTTCCCTATTTGAACATGCGCTCTGCATTTTCAGTGCACAAGGTATGACTTCTAGATTTTCAGTTTTCCTGTGCCTCAACGAAACTTCCGGATGATGAATGTCTGGCTGAAGATCGGTTTGCGTTACTGCCTAACTGCAGTGGCTCATTTGGCATATCTCTAGCAATTTCCGTTCCTTTGATGGAGCAACTTATTATGTGGGGTGAAAAGTTTGACTTTTTTTGCTTTGTCTATCTGGGGACTTTGCTTGTAAAAACCTCACTATAAAGGTGCTGTTGGGAAGTTCAGAGTACGCATCGATGGTACACGATGGTTGAAGTGACCAGTATGTTTCTTGGATAGGGACCATGCAAAGCTAAAATATATTAAACGCTTTGTTCAGTACATTATTACTTGTGTGAGAAGGTCTTTGTAAATTGTGTTAAGTATTGTGCCCGATTTTCACCCACTGAGTTTGAGTTTGAGGTTTACATGGTCAGGGATAAACAAATTGTTACAAACTGCCCAGTTCTTTAGAGACTTATGCGAGGACGGCAACGTGTCTGAAGACTCAGACAGTCCTTGGGATGGCTGACGAAGGACGGACAGTGTGGAAGCAAACTTGTGACGAGGAACGTAATGAAAGACGAGAGTGTCTTTGACGGGATGGAAAGAATATGTTCTGGCTTGCTATATCACAGCAGATAGGTCAACTCACCAGAATCAAAATATAAAACTTGCTGTAGCATCATGTCCCAAACAAAGAAGGACAAATCTTGGCGATTATTGCAATTCCAATTAGAAGAATCATCAACACGCAGAGTCACCTGAAAGTGGACGGGATAGAGAGTACCGATCACAGGTGAACTATAGATATTGGTGTAGATGAAGTTATACCGTCGAGCACTGATGCATACCGGTTCATACCTGTAAATTCCGAACGATTTTGGAAAAGATGTTCTCTGGAGTGGTGAAGATATTTCAAACCTAATGACCCCGAGCTTTGGTTAATCGGAAATGGCAAGCAATCCTCTGTGAGCTTTTTATGAAAATCGGTTGGTCGTAAAGGTCTTTGTTGAAGGATGGTATCATCTTGTTTGAATGTGGGAGTTAGTCATTTCAGCGCACACATTCTCCACCTGCTCATTCTTTCAAACGCAGAGTAGGGTAATTTCAAGTCAACAGATCAACAAATTTTGCGAAACAAGACCTTCTAGTTTGTTTAAAAGTAGAAAGGAAACTCTACTAGAGAGGCGAAAACGGGGTGAGCGGAAGCATTGCTCTCTCTGTTGGGGTAAATCGGATGATTTTTGTCATCGATCTTATATAGTTTCTCATTTCCAGAAGTTTGAGACCTAGTCCCAGAGCTGTAGTGCAACATTGGTTTCTTTTTGGTCTCTGGAAGCTAAACTTCAGAAAGCCACATTTCTTCCTTTGAAGTAAGAGAAAGTAACCCGGTAGCATCAGGGAAGGTGAAAGCATACAACACTACTGTATGAAATCCACACACTCGTGAACGGTCATCGTCTGCCAGCCAAAACATGGTGACAGATTGGTTCAGGCTTATAAGCCCCAAGAGTGAACTTCAACGGCAAAGACTAAGCCAAGAAAACTGTTGTCATTAAACAGCAACACACTGCAGATCTTTTTCGCCGTAAAACGGGAATACTTCACGTCTATGGCATGTAAAACTAGCCGTCTTAATTAATTGGACAGCCTGGCGTTTGTCCGAAACCCATGAGCAGTGGATATTGTCGTTAACCTTACGGTTCCAGCGGCTAAATAAGCAGACAGGCACTTAGTGCAGTCGGTACTAGAATATGTGCACCGTCCTTAAAAAGGTCCGTTGTGGTAAAAGCCGTCCAGTCCAGAGTGTGGCCTAATTTATGTAAGTAGACGAAAATAACAGGAAATCGAACGACTAGATGAAACGTGATGTTTTCTCATGAAGTCAAGGTTGGAATACTTGGAATCACCATTATCTCAGTAGAGTAGTTTTGCGAGAAATTCTCCTGTCCGGACCTCCTATTCGAGAAGTCAGTATTTGAGGAACCCGTCGACGTATTACAACATGACACGAATTTGTTTTGACGGATGCGTGGACGGTGCAACATTCTGTTAAACTGCCAGTTAATCGCATCGTTGGTCAGCCACTAGTGGCCAAGCGGTCCAGCCCTCAGCTGTAATGCAGAAGGTTTAGGATTACGAATGTCACTAGAGATTTGCAAGACATTCATTGATGATGACTGTGAACTTTGGCCAAACGGGTAGACTCAGCTTCTCAGTAGACCGATTTTACGTGCAGGATAAAACCATAAAAATGACGATAGTCTACAATGATGGTAGACAACAAGAGTTGAGGTTCCACGGTGCCTCAAATGGGAATATTCATTTTTTAGATTAAAGAATAAGAGGAATCCAAGGGATTAAATTTTTTCGAACTGGATGGTTCAACTGGCTGCTGGCTATCGATAAAATGCACCGCTTCAGAGTTGCATGAAGATTACATCGTTTCTATCCTTCTGCAGAATGCTTGTTCTGAATGAAAATGAAGCTTCAATCAGTTGAAAAACGCTTGGAACCGATTGAGTAGTCATCGTTTTCGGAAAAGTTGGGTGACAATCGGTAGATTTATTGCTGGGCAACGTTTTGATTTTGATACAAAAGCTTCGTCAGGCCAAGTGACTAGGTTACTAGGTTGGTCTATATTTAAGGCGGAAGGACAACCAAATAGATAAGTCAAGTGAAATCTGTGTTAAGTGTCGGCCAAGGGATTTTGTGTGTTAGCGTGGGTGTAAAGTTGATGAGGAAACATATGGATTTGGGTCCAGCTTGAGGTCTAGTGCTTCTGGTTCACGTGATGATCTCTATTGAGCATGTTTGCACTTTCCGTCCGTCTGTGTGGATTATTTAGTGCTACGATGGGTGTGTAAGGAAGAGCGATTCTGTAACGTTTGGTCGGGTTGGGATTTCCATCCTCTGTTTTTGCTAATGATTCCACGCGCATTGGCAACCACACAGATACCTGTCAACTTGGTTTATCTAAGGCCGCTCTCTATAGGCTCGCCAGTTCTACACCCTCGATTCTATTCACACTATGGCGCTTGGTAATTTCTAACGCCTCGGCTGTGGATCGCAGTCCCCGTCTTAAAACTTCCACATGCTCCAGATTTATCCTATGTCCTGTGCCTAACGCATGTACCGTCATCGCTGAGTCTTCGATATTTGGTATTCTTCCGCATTTCTTGGTAGTCTGTTTGGCCTCTTTTTATGCTCACCAATTTTGGTGTCCAATTCCCTGGCAGTTTGTCCTATGTAAACCTTAGTGCAATCGTTGCAGTTAATTTTATACACACAGTCCCTAGTTCTTTCAAACTGGAAAGCTACTCTACTGTTGGCTAAGTTTAGCAGTATTCGAATAACCTCCGATTTTCCCGCTTTATATGAAATGACTGCTATGCCAACCCATTCCTTATTGGGTCTAGGTACCAGAACCAATATCCTACTCACTAGCCAATATCAAACTCTTGAAGTCTGTTGGTAATCTCGATCTGAGCTGTTCTTCGGTCGATCTTGTCTGTGCACAGCGCTCTGACTCGACTAAAATTCGATGAGACAATACTAACACAGATTTAGCTTGGCTTTGCTGATTGTTGTCCTTCCGCCTTAAATCTCGACCAACCTCGTAACCCAGTCACTTGACCTGACTAAGCTTTTGTGTCAAAAGCGAAACGTTGTCCAGGAATACATCCACCGATTTTTACCATACTTTTCCGAAAATGAAGCTGGTTGCCGCAGGGATTACTTAATGAGCTGATTAAGAGGGTGTTTTGGAAATTTTTGTGCCGTGTGATGCACTGTCATGCAACACCTTATTAGGCCAACAACATTCAAAATACTTGTGGAGAACGAGGCAATCTCTCTCCCAATCATTCGAACTGATGAAAATTTTGACAACTCATTCATTAGTAACTGTCATCGCCTGTTTTTTCAAGCATCACGGAACCTGCAAAAAGTCAAGCAGAAAATACAGAAGATCACGGAAAATGAACTTTCTTGTACCCCTTGTGTATGTGGTAGTGTACCGCATTAAGTCAACCAAGTTGGACAAATTAGTCCCATCGGGTTATCCGGTTAACAAGTGTGGCGAATAGTCCTGGAATGCAACATCACGCTGATATTATCTTACTTCATGGGTAATTTTGCAGATGATCAGGTAGCCTGCCGACTTCCTGGTTCGTTACATTCTATCCAAAGTTTCTACTCAGCTTATGGCTCTATCATACGTGTCCTTGTTTATTCGTCTGAGCAAAGGTCAGTGTGGGCGGCAAAGGCAAACGGCATTATTTTGTAGTTTGTTTGCAGTTTGTTTGCTACATAATTCTCAGCTCTATTAAATAGTTCCTTGATTTTTCACTCAACAGTTCATGTTTCGGAACTACTGACTGCAAGCATTCTTTACAAGACCTTCACCATGTGTGAAATGGAGTATTTCTGGATGATTACTTGCAGTAAGCCCGATAGATGTGCGCAGAATGTGAGAGTGTAAAGTCAAGCATGTGTATGTGAGCAGAAAATAACCAGTTTAGGTCTGGCAGTCTAAAGGCGAGGAAGATCTTATTCTCTATTAAGTAGTCCACTGGTGGTCCAAATGTAACCGAAATGTTCTAAAATCTTAGCTTGATCCGATACGATATATTATCGGAAAACAACTCAAACCGTAAAAAATTACTCACAACCCTAAGCAAAATAGATTAGGACTTTGACCGTTGAAAAATGGTCTACATTTGTTGTTCTACTACTTTTTTCTGGGGAAACCATGGTGCCATCTTTTTTCCCATGCTTGTTTGTGCAAAGTCACCAGACCGCTTCGGGCCCAAATCAGGTAAATCCCTCTCCTACTAATTAGCATTGAAAGCAGCCCCAAAGGAGAAAACTGGTACTTTCATGCCCAAAGTTACGTATAACGAGACTATTTTCATTATTTTCATGCATCCACACAGTTGGGTCTAAGTAGATCAAAATGAGAACAGAAGACAGACTTCGAGATGCGTGTTTATTTTGCGTTTAATGTGATGTAATGTAATTTGCTTAATGTAATTAATGTAATGTAAGCTAATGTAATTTCCAAGAATTATGTTACGAGGCGTGGATATGTTCGTGTCATTGGTGTTGTAGATACCTCCATAGCTTCACCTGTGATCTGCTTTTTTGGTGGTGTTCATACAGGTATGTATGACTGAAATGATGAATTATCAGAGTGTCTCATGCCGTTCAAAGGGTGAAAACTTGATGTCAAGAGGCAGATTTGAAGAGCTTGACTTGTACGCATGCACCTTTCGGTTCCTTTGCCAAATTCCGAGTAAAGCAATCAGAGAGGTGGTTAACCTTTGACATCGCAGTGGGGTATGAGGGGGGTCATGAGAAGTTTGGGCGCTGTCGGTGCACCTGGTCTTCTGGGGGGTGAAGTCCGCGCAACTTCCAGTGCATTGCTGGAGAAGCCGCAAAACATGGGTGCCAATCGATATCACCATCCCTCTTGTTATCATTTTCTATCCAATTTGTCTGTGGGAGAACCTGGAGGTGTAGGTATGCTGGAGTGATCATAGTAGGCTAGCCATCCACACCCATTTTCATTCTTGGCTTCACAACCACGGTTTCAGTTAAACATTTGCTTGTACATCGGAAAACCACCAGTTATGAAGACTGATTTACCGCTACCGACAATGAGAATGAAGCTGTGATAAAGAATTGGGAAACAATGAACGTCTGTTTTACTCCAGATAGAAGTGAACAGCTATGGTTGGCTGATCAATAGTGTGATTAGATTGAACATTTTCAGCCGTATATGCTCCTACCATATGACCCACTATTGAGTAGATCTTCGAGCGATGACTTGTCATACTAAAGATGAACACGTGATCTGACACTAATTTATCTCTTGCGGGTCCGGAACCTACACATTCGGCAAAATGCGCATGAGGACAAGATATTTTTAGTGCAGATCACAAACACAATATAATTACCACAGCTACAGCTACAATCAAGAGTCTCTTATGAAATCATGTAGCGAATGACACGTATACCAACGTGCGACCAGGTTACATGAGTAATGTCCTCTTCATTCTTCCTTTAGAGTCTCACCACTTCGCGTCTAACGCACATATGGTGCTCAAGATTCTGAGAAAGTAACCTCCATCTCTATGGCAAACAAACGAGCTCGAAACCCTGTCCAGCTTTGCAAACCGAGCATTGAGTCCAAATCTTCCAGAGGCTTGTACACGTTTGGGATGCCTACAACAGACTGGAATTAGATATCGGAAAATATTCCACAAATTTCAAAATTCATCGGATTCCTGAGTTTGTAAGTATGTTTATAGACACGGTCGGGGAATTCAACTACAAACGAATTTAACTTTAGTGCATAAGTTTTCAGTGCCCTTAGTGCAGAGTAACTACTATGCATGGCCGGTCATTGTTCATAATGCCAGCCGACCAAGCGGTGTCCTCAAACTAGCACCCTTTCTTCTTGATAACCAACAAATACCCAGGGTAGCTTTTGTGATATGCGCAGTCGCTGAACTTTCTGAACGCTTTTGCGATTAGGAGAAATCCGATTAAGAAAGAGGCAAGCAATGACTACAGCTTAACGATGGGCTTCCAGTGTGCTAAACAGATTGAGTTTGTAAGAGGGTTTTTATCGGCCTTTTAAGTAGTAGCATTCGGCCCCTTGAATACTAGCCGAAGGTTAAACTGAGATTGTCGTCTCGTAGCTCGTTTGGTTTAACAACCACATGACGCAGGGTTTTGTCCCAAAAGTACCCCAGCCCAGCACTGTTACATGTCTCAAATAAGTGTCCATCTCCATCACATGCCCTTGTAAAGGGGAAGTTAAACAGTTTAGCAAAGAACAAATCTATCACATATGAGCTGTCGCATTGGACAGTTTGAGTTATTTGGGGCAGTCAACCCGAATAAATGAGAGGAGAACAGCTGTAGGCCATTTCAGGAAGAGGGTGTAGACAAGCTTTCTTAGAACACATAGACTGACTGTTAGAAGACGGATAGTGACAGGTTCGGAAGTTGTGAAGTTGTGTAGCTTGGCGGTTTGGAAACTGTTCTGTGGTACTCGGTATACGATGGTTGACAACAGCAGTTCTGGGCGTGAATACTTCATGACTAGAGCTGTGATCCTCGGGACTTCCAGCCGTTTGTCGGGCCATAAGTTCTGGCGGTTTGTACACTTTTGCAGGTTAACAGATAAGATGTAAACAGTGACAATTTGCACCCACCTAAAACTATTCCCACAGGTGTAAATACGCTTAGGGTAAACCTCTCGGTAACCACATCACCTTCAAAAACAAGTAGAAATGGATCAATGCATCCTAAAGGTGATTAGACCTATCTATGGACACAAGGTATTTCACACAATCTTGAGTAGTTCAGTATTATTCATGAATGCACACAGGACCAAATCGTAAAAGGAGCACATAATTAACCCGACTTTCAACCTTAGCACACTGCTCGTGAGGTTGCCGAGTTTCTACCTGATTTAAACTATAGTCGTACGTTAAAATACATTTACTTGGTGAAACGAGAACTGAACGGGATCTCTCGTTCCTGACGTCTTTCAAATGAATGTGTTTCACGAAAGTTGTCTTACGTTTCAGTTGGCAAGATATTCCAAACGTCAGAGTATTATTTTGTAATACCAAACTACGTATAAGGATATCTCTTGTTAACACAAGAAAAAATAGCAAATGGGTGTGCCTTAAACGCATTCATTCCGGTGAATTTGATGCAATCTCGGGGAACAGACCCATAAGATCAGCCCAAAAAATAGCGAATGTCGAAGTTTCACCAAACGTGTACTTGATGTGTTGTGCCAAATACCTATAATTCGATACCTGGAATAACGTGCTAACTGAATTATGAGACCGTAGCACATTAGGCTGGAGATTAGCATAAACGAGAGTTTTGGCTGAGTCTCCCGTTAACGCGCATGTAATTTGGAAATGGGTTTATTTTGCAGCCCTCAATCCAAACACAGACCTCTCTAGGGCATGTGTGAATTGTCTCCGGATGTCAATGAACCCAAGTTTGTAACACCTCCAGACCAAGCCGACCGAATTTATTGGACTTAGGCTGCCTTCTGTCGAGAGATTTGTTTGGAACAATAATAATAACCTGTTTCTCCGCAGCTACCGTTGGTTTTGGAAGGCCCTTTTGACTGCATTTTGACGTTCTATTACATTTGTGAAACCATTTAGACCTTGAGCTCCATGATTATTTTGCTAATAATAAGTGTGTGTGCAAGAAATTTAGTCTGGCGAGAAGAATCAGTGAAATCCTGCTATCACTTACCGAGTATATGAGGTTCAATACCTATCGCGTTACTGTCCGACGCTCGTGAATACTGGAAAGTGAAGAAAGTAAAATGTTCACTGTGGTGTGGCAAGCACTAAAATTTTGAAGGGTCATTTCTTGGGGGAGAGCATGATTCATGTAGCTCGTAGAAAGCTGGAAGTTAGAAAAAAACACGAAACTCATTCACAAAATTATTGGGAGAAGGAGCAGTTTATTACTCATGACAGGGCCACCACGCATCCAGGCCACTCAGCTAAATAAGTGGCTTACAAATAAACTTCTACCGAGTCATCCGGATCATCAGCGCTTTGAGGTGCTTCGGCGTTCTGTGCAACGGATGGACCATCCACCACTGAGCACAAGATCCATGATATATCCAGTAATTGGCGCTACTACTTGCAAGTCACAGGAGCATACTTTTGATGTACAGTTTACCCGCTAGCTCACCAGCTAGTCCGTCAATTATGAACACCCCATCACCAGCCAGGGAAAATCATCTATATGTGGTTATCTAGGTATTTCCTTCAATTCTGCCTGATTTTATGTAGCTTTTAAACAGTACTCATAGCTCTACTGAGACTGGTTGGTTGTGGGTAGATTTCACGGCAGTTTGTCGATCGGCTTGGGATTTAAGTGGTATTGTGGCAGCATTTTATTGCACCAGATTGGTTTTTTGGAAGCCTTTAATTCATCAGACTTGTTGCTTTGTCTTCGTTGATAGGTTTCATTGTGCAGTGTTTTAGTGGCCCACCATTTAATTGACCGATTTGACTGTCTTATTGATAGTACTCTTTCATTCGATTGGCCTGTTCGTCATCACGCTGTTTCTACTCCAGTCATTGGATTGGTCCTTTGTTCTTGGTGGCCAATTGACCGGTTAATGTGGATGTGCTTACCGATTAAGTTCTATATCGTGCCGCCAGTTCGATAATATGGCATGGGTGAGTAACTGAAGGTTATCGCAAGTGAACCGATGTCCTCTCTAGCTTTCCTGAACTGAAGTATATATATATATATACTCATAAGGTTGTTGGAGGCATGTTTCAGTTGTAGAAGGTCGGCAGAAAGTGGAGGACTGCGCCTACCTGATGAGACCCAAATAAGTCATGGGCTGCCGACGAGATTTTATAGACCTTATGAGTAGTGTTCCACCAACTAACAGCATTTCATTATCTTCCTGCATTGATCACCCGCCGTTAACGGGCGTTTTGATGTTGGTGCTTGTGCAATTAAGACTGCTGCTGGCATCGCATGCATTAGTGAAATCTGTAGGATAACCTTTCCGCCGGTTTAGTTCATTCACCTTTACATTGTAGCGCAATTGTAACCCTTCCGTCTGAAGCATTAAAAGGCAGGTTAGTCGCCTTTGATCTGGAATTTTGTGGCAGTTTTGGAATTGCACACTGAAACCAAGTTACACGGTTTCTAAATAGTGTAATCACATTGTTGATTAGTATTGTAAAACATTAGCAACCGCCGGGGAAACCTCTGTCGGGGTGGCACTTGTTGGACGTGAGGTTAACTGGTATTACCTACGTTCTAAAACCTGATGGTGCTCAACGTTTCCCAAGTCACGGTCTGAAAGGTTCGCTAAAACTGCTTCTCTCCAGTGACATGGGTACTTGTGCACAGATTACATGCCTACAACATATTCCACTAGGCCATTGGAGAGAAGCTTTTCACATCTTGAGTAAAAGTGTATTTTCAGTGCTGGTAACTAACCCAATCAAACCAAATATATAACACAGGCTTATATGTTGAACTAGTTGCATGAAGGTTATTTCCGTTGTTGTGGCAACATCAAGTTCCAAGAATTAACCAAATATTTATCGGATAAATCTTACGCAAGTGTTTCGTTTATCAACCATCATCGTCTCATAACGTTTGGTTTCGTGCATATGTAAGAAAAAGTCTGGTGAAAATTTCCGAATAAAGCGGAGAAAATGCTCGAATCCACTTAGAATACAATGTAATGAGAATACTGCGTCTAAATGAATGTTGCGTGAAAGACTCACGTTGTTTGAAGCTAGTGTTAAAAATAAAAAATCCCCGAAGCTGCATTATTTTTCGAATAACTTCATTGACCAACAGTGAACAAATGTGGAAATAACCGCAAATTTTCCATTTACCCCAGCACCAATTGATCCAGGAAGCGGACATTCTGTGTACTATTTGAGCCGAGAAGTGTCAGAGTACAAACCATACCCCAGTGATACCCATTGGAGGCCTAGAAAAGCTGATCTCTCAATTACAAAATAGAATGAAATCATGGGCTAAGAACTGTCCAAAACGTTTCAGTTTCACAGTAGCCGGTCAAACTTAGAAACCGTTTTTTCTGGTTGTTTGATGAAGCCCGTTTTAAAACGATTCATCTGTAGACGGTGAATGATCTTTCTTCGAATGTAATCGAGTGCTCAGAAGCCTCAAGATAAGTCTGCTGTTCGTCCTAACAATAATGATCAAGTCTCATGGTAGGTGAGTCCTAATCAAATCTAATTAATGCGTTTGTCTGTTAGACGTTCCCAGAAAAAGAGCTTGGATGAGAGGTAATTTCCGTTATTTCCTCCCAAAGGGATTCTTCACCTACGGAGCTACCGAAGACACTTGATCGCCAGCAATGCCTGAAAATCGTCCAGTTCATTAGTTTTTCGGTTCAACTCATGAGATGAAGAGTGACCCTTTTCACAGTGGAGAAAATTGCGGTTCAGTTCATTTTCAGCTTTGAATTTCAGTAGTGAAGTAACGCCTTCAGGCATACGGATTCCTCATATTTACCACAAAATACGCAGTCAAAACTGTTCCACTCTGTGAAATTACAAGAATGCCAAGTTTTTTGTGCATAAGTTAAGTACTACTAAGTAGCTTGAAACGATTCTCAAACAGCCTAATAAGAAGTGCACCAGAGAAATCAACAATAGCTCTAGCACTATAGCGGGACTGGTCTCGGATGCTATCCTCTGAAAAAAACACATCATAGTTTTCAAATACTTCACTAGAAAAATGTATTGTAACCTATTCATTCTTCCGGCACAAAGCTGTCTTGCTTGACGCGACTTATTTTTGTGGGGTGCTACATTTTGGTTTGGATCCATGGTCCGTTTTACACTGTATGATTTAATATGTCTTGCGGGTTCTCCATCTAGTTAGGAGTACTACTGGAACTTACCATATCTAGCGCCTGACTTAAAAGAACCACGAACAACCCTTGGCTCGTATTTTAAAGTGTTCTAGCTTCCGCTGACTTGTGGCGGTGATATGAAAATGCAAGCGTTTCAGTGAGAGAAGTTACGGATCATAATCTCGGACACCATTCATCATTAAACCCTTAAGTCGAAAACACCTCAAATGTGGACGATTCCCTGGAGTCACAAGCTTTATCACTGGAAAGAATCAATATCACAGAATTTTCGTTCCACTGACCACTTGAAATCAAAATTCCCGCCCAGAAAACTCTAGTAGTAATTATTTGCAATACCACCCAGAACTGCGTGGCGATCTAAAGAGAAGTTACTCCTATACGATTTTACACGCATAATGAAGCTGTTCGATGTGCAGCCGTCCGATGTGTGACTGTCCTAAGCTTTCGTGCTGTAAGTGGAATCAGTTTATGCCAAAACCTCGAGAAGCACTGTACGGCTGTTTTATCCCTATTAAGAAGCATCAAAAATAAGCATCTCAAGAAACTCAGAGTGTGGAACCCGTTAACTTCGGCCAGATGTTGAACACTTCACCGTTTGGCCAAGAGTTGCTGGTCAGCAGTTTGATTAGCTCTCACTGAGACAGCACAGCCTTACATCCCTCAATACTCGAAACCGCATCAAGTGGTCATGTATGGACTAAATTCTTGAGTGCCTACTTCTCAGAAGGAAGTTTCACGCATCTGGTGAAATTATCCCTCCTCTGAGCTGCTTATTGACACATGGTCAGTTGAGGAGATTTGGTAATACTCACTTGAGATCTTTATTCAGTCACCAAGGACCGTCTGCGCTGAAAAGCCGAGGAGCATTGCACAGCTGTTTTATCCCTATTTGGATTCATCAGCAGTGCACAAGTCCTGACCTCCGACTGGTAGGTGTAACAAGTAACCACTGAGTCACTAGCGGCTGAACAGCAGTTGGATCAGTTCGCACTTAGAAAAGATATGCCTCATGTTTTAGGCATAGAATTGTTTTGCTTGCAGATGTTTTGGGTTTATTGAAGCTCTTTTTTACTGTTGTAAGTTGTCAGTAGATAATACGGCGGACGTGCAAAATCCAATGTTTTCCAAGCCAGAAGGACGGCTGAAAAATTCCAGACCCATGGACACAAATCTGAAAGCTGCCTAGATCTGAAGAGTACGTAGCAAAGCAGTATTGCTGAGGCACGTAAGTGCTGGTTGGAATCTAACTGTATACGTAAGATCCTGTTGCCACTTTCCGCGGTGGTCGATAATGTAAGGTGTCTTCCACCGAATTCCTGTCTCAGCAACCTCCAAACACCTTGCAGTTTTGTCCTATAGTAAGTACTCTCGTCACACGGCGTCAGCCACAATAAAGGTCGAAAATCTACCTCTTAGCTGAAGTCGACCGTTGACTAAAACTCCGAAATCACCTTCAAATCCTCCATGCTGTTTTATGCCTATTTCGCCTCTGGGAACTTTAATAGTTAATAATAGTTAATAGTTAGTTAGTTAGTTAGTTATTGCAAATAAATTACCCAACTTGCTGAACAAATCAACGTTTACCAGTACAACATGAGCGAACGGCTTCATCAGTTGCCCAATTACTCTCAGTTGCACGCTAATTTTGTCCTAACGGGAAACTCAGCTGAATCCAGTTAGCGAAGAGTTTTCTGCAACCTTACCGATAGCGCGTTACGCCTGGCATTCTCACTCCATGTGTGCTTTCGTTGCAAAAGCGCCAGGATTGGATCTCGCAGAATACAACTGACCTTAGCTACCGTTGGGTTTTTTAAAACAAGAGGTTCGCACTGCGTGAAATCAACTTGAGCAGAATAGCTTATCCTAAAGAACCGCCTCCATGCGTTTTACAAGAAGGTGCAGCACGTTACTTATTGTTGCCCATGTTGGCGTTTACATGAAGAAAATGCCTCTGAGAAGTTTGGAACACTTGTAGCGAAAAACGGGTGCAAACAAATCAAGGGGCATCAGAGCAAGAAAGAAGATGAGAAACCGACAATATACAATATAGATTCAGGCAAGGAGCTGGATCGCTGGATCGTTATAAGGCACCATAAAATTTTTACTTGCCATCTATGGATGAATCAGCACGAAATCACATCCGAAGAACCGGATGATCTGATAGTGGAAAAGAACATGTAACATAGTGGCGGCGATCAAAAACAGAAGTGATGGTTGCATCTTGACCGCCAGGAAAGGAAACAATTTCATCTGTTTGGGTATAAAAAGCACGGGAGGGAACACATTTCAGCTAAACTCAGTTAACAGGCAGAAAGCCTGTAGCAAGCGTCCTACTCCAGAGATGACAACTTCTCCCCATGACGGGGCAAAACTGAACTTGAAATATCGGCAGCAGCTATGATGCAAAAAAGTGCTACAAAAACGAAATAAAAGCCGAAATTCTTCAAAAACCCTCGGATAAACCAGTTTATCAATGGATGGATATATTTTCATCCACTGCAGTCTTCATACCGGAAAATCAGTTTGCACCCATCGTAAAATGGGCAGGTGCAAATAGAAATCAAATTCGGCGCTGTAACATACACACAAGAAGTATCGTGCTGAAATTTTGTTCAGAAATAACTGCTGAATAGCCTCATTTCTCCTGCCAGAACGCGAGCTGGCCAGTAACTCATCACTTTTTAGTGAATTATGAAGATGTCAATTTTTTCTACTACAATTGTGGAACGATTGTGGAGCAAAAAGTGTATTTCGTTAACATACAAGTCTACAATATAAAGGCTAACAACGCCACTGTTAGAGTAACTTCGATCGTTGGCCAGTATGCTCACCATTTTTATGTACGAATCTTGGTTGAAAACCTAAAGTAAGATGAATCACGTCGTGGAAAAGAAGGTTGCTTGATGAATGGCAAAGGAAGGTAGACTGATTCGGAGACCACCTAAAGAGGTAGTGCGAGGCCTTTGTTAGTTGATGAGATTTCCGCCCTGGTGCCCAGTTTTCATCAGCCGGTGGATGAAAACAACAATCAGGGCAGTGTATTCAAGGAAGGCAAAACAAATGCAAGCATACATGGATTTCCTCAACCATAAGCACCTTTTGCTTCCCACAAACGTACGCAGCTGGTTGTTTATAATGAGTACTGATTATCTTAAGAACAATATGACAATAACTCACAAGAAAGTTCCACAAGGAAGCTGACGATTCATTCCTGTTTATTTCTCTGCCGATTGATAGATCAGGGTAATGAATATCTCAAAACCCAATCTGTCCAATCAAACAAACGAAACCATTCTATTGGCCGGGCCATAAATAAACAGATCCTTATTTTCGTTAGCAATATTGCATTCTCTGCCGAGACCTGGGCGATGGAAACGAAACGGTAAGCAGCTTAAGGCTTTTGCTGGTGCACCATAGTTTCACCGAATTAAACGGTGCCCTGCTTGAGTGTTAACCTGCTCATTGTACCTGTATAAAACTCATTTTTCGTTGTGTGCAGTTAAGGTAAGACAGACTTTTTGTTCGTTCATCAGCAAGGTTAATTTTGTGGAGTGAAGACGTTTCTATCCATCACCTAGTTCATGCGCAACAAACGCGCAAAATTAGTAACTTTCACAGATATCTCTAGTTAAACTTCGTGGCTTTTAGACAGAAGGCCTATTTGGATAAACGATCTTATCACCCAATGGCAGCCAAGTGATTGTGATTCACTCAAATGCCTTCCAAGACAGAGGCAATTAAGTTAATTTATTTTCGGCTACTGATAATTTCGACTTTACTATTGAGACAAATTGTTTGACCAGGAGAATTTTTTTGGCACTGCAAAACGTCTTTAACCCTGTCTGGCATTTGCAGCTGAATTGTTGAGGGGTTAGACCAGTGATATCTTTGAAAATAGCCCTGAATTCTGCGTGTCTGTGGCTGTATGCTTCTAAGATGTTGCAGCTGCAATAATAACTGTGCCTTACCCGTGCTTCGGGACAAAAACGGCTGTGGTCTAAACCAGGTGTATTTGCTGAGTTTCCAAAACGTTTCAGCAACTCACATACCTCTCTCCGATCAGGAAGATAGGTAGGCCGACTGACAAAGAAGCTTCACAAACTATCACGTGCTCAGGCTTGTTCTAAATTGAATTAAGTACGTATGAACGGCTGAGACACTTGTCCGACCTTTTGATCTGACGCGCTGTCCGTTTGTCGGCTTATTTCTTATTTACATGTCAGTTTTCTCAATCATTCTATCTTTCCTCGTTTCTTTCACTGGCGTCACAGGATGAAGAATTTTCCGATTGTCTTACTACTTACGCTAAAATTAAATAGTCTGGGACGGAAATATAATGTCTGGGAAAGCTAGGTGTAATGAAGAGCATGCAGTCTATTTGTCGCAGCCAAAGCGTTACGACTGCGCTCTTGACTTTTTTGTGTAGTCCTGTAAACGCTTCTGAGTCAGCTTAGAAAAACAATGGCGGATGAATGCTAATCCATCTTCACGATTCTAAATAGGTTTCTAGAGAATGTTAAACAAGTGAGCATAGGCAATACATACGTGCTGAAAGCGGCGTAAGTGAATCGGGCTTGTTAAAACCAAAAGTGGGTACGTAAATTCCACGTAAACTTTGTTTCTTACAGCGAAGTGGTCTGTCCTCAAAAGTGGCGTTGGTACTGCGGCCCAAATAGAAAAGGGCATTCTGGTGAGGCAGCCAGTGATGTAGTTTTAGCTATTAAACTGCTCAAGTATTATTATTCGATTAGAAAACGTGTTCACACTATGCCAAGCCATTCTTTCCCGAAAGTGCTGGCGAACACATCAAGAACCTGAGGTTTACCAAAGAGAGGTTTAATTCTGCGCCAGAGGGAACTAAAAATGTTCTTCCAAACAATGAAGATATCTAGAAACAATGTAAACCTTCCAGATGAATGGGAACCCCGAGGTTAGCTTAAACATTATTCCATCTTTATAGTGAGTTTTTGTGTCACGAATGGTTCGCGTAAACATATTTTGTACCCCACGAAGTCAGCAGCATAGCTAGTTCCTGTCTCTCCTTGACGTTTCTGTGAGTTTTTGTCACGACTGACCAAACAGACGATGAAGTTTAGAGATATGAGGCTACTTCCAGGGTAACCATTCTAAGAAAACCTTTCCAACAGTACTTATTTCCAAGATAACCAGATTGATATGGAGCTGAGAACTTCGACATGGACTTCTGCTTTTTGCCAGCCTATCGAGATGCTGATACCTGGCGCGCTGACGTCTCCTTGATTGGTGATGAAACGTTTCTAAATTAACTACCAATTTCAGCGAACTGATTGACAGCCACCTAACGAACAACCAGTACTCCGTGTTACTTCCAAACAGTTGCCCAAAAACATCGACTGTGGTGGAACTATCTACTTCCGTGGAATAGTTCGCTAGATGGATGTACCCGATGTTGTACCAACCCTGAAGGACATTCCGTGAGCAGAACAGATGACCACGTTTTTCATCTAAACTGTCACCAATCGGCCAGTAACATGGAGTTCTTTTATGTAACATGGCAAGTAATTTGCCCTTGGGATAGGAGAGCATGCTATATTTGGCCAAAAATTATCGCGCATTATATCGCTTTCCACGAAAAGATATTTGCACTGAGACAAGGCACAACAATGTGATTTCGGAGAGAAATGTAGTGAGAATTTCGAGACAGAAGCCATGGCAGCCGGTTTTGTTAAACATCTTCCAAAGTATCACAATAAAATCTTCAAAGCGCGGGTAAATTGCCAGGTCGATATGTAGCCATTTTCCTCAGGAAGCTTATCAGGAAATGGGAAGGAATGTACCACAAGCTTTTGCGCAAATGTTTTGTGCAACTGCAACATTACACCATAAACCACAACTCAGTTAAAGTGCTTTTACAGAATGAGTGTATTCTTCCCCCTAATTAATTCATCAGCAATGAGTGCCATTCACATCACTGCAGTTAGTACGTTCGTTCTGTTCCTATACAATCATTTAGGTGAGTCTATACCAACAACTCTTATAAGAAAGCATATCGGCTGTGCATGTCCTTGGCCTTGCAGAGGTTTGAACTCTGGGTCTCTGACAGACTTTAGCACGCTCAAGGATGTGAACAGCAGATGGGCTCTAGCAAGAGTAAAAGTGGACTGCATAGCTTCTCCATTTGGCGTGGACTTGCCAAAATGATTATGCCAGAAAAGGTGGACGAGAGTGATGTAAACATGAGTTTTTAATCAGTTCAGGGTGAAGAATAATTAATAAGTCGCGTGGAGTTTCCACCTGATAAGGCTTCATTCAAGGAGCAAATGAATCCATCACTGCTTGAGTGACAGATGAGCAGCGGTACCTTTGTGATCAAACGCTCGTGTCCAAATGGCTGTCTTTCACAGCTAGCCGGGAAGTTGCAAGTTCGTGTCTCTGGAAATTTTTAACGTGCACACAGCGGATGATTCCCAGGGACGGTGAAACAGGTGCACAGCACTTCTCAACTCTTCACCACAGACTGAGCTTACTTGGAGCATAAAAGCTGGATTGAAAGCTTTAGATCACATATTTCTTTTATTACTATCCACTTTCGTTTTTATCTACCTCTCATTGATAAACCTGCCAACGAACTTTCCCACCACAATTTGGATACAATGAAATGATTTCAAAACCAAGAAATTTTCGGAGTATTTCATTGTAGTGCACACGTTACACTTACTTTATTGATACTCAAGTGAAAATTGCTTGAGTTTTGATCTACGCTTTAGTCAAGCTTTGGCTGTTGACCTGTTAGCCGAGCTTGGAGCTTGGAGCGAACAAGACAATTTAGCGAATACACCGAAAATTTGATCTACCTATATTCACCGAAAGTTTGATCTACGTATATTTCTCAATAAGAGTGAATTCGAATGCTGTGCTTCCACCGTTTAGTCTGGACTCACAAATATAGTTGCTTCAGGACAGCAGGACAACAGTTCAATTGAAAGTCATGTGATCGTGAATTCTACGAACCCCAGAACCACCAGCAAATGAACAGCTGATGATATTCTCGCTACTAATCGCGTAAAAGTAGCCAACACAACATTTTACGAGCGACGAGTGGTTTGACCGGAACACGTACTCATCAGGATTGAAATTCAAATGCCCCTTCCCTTTCATACGGTTTTTTTCAAGGGCATTTAGACTGATATGATTAATTACCTCCTGAAGCTGCAATCAGTTCTCAACCTTCGAGATGTGCAAGAAAATTGCTAGCGAATGGGTAACGTAGCTCTGTTAGCTAATGTCCCAAGGGATGTATAAGTCTGCACCTTCCGTGTCTAATGACGATGTTACTTTGGACAACGGCAAAGTCTATTGCGTTGTCATATGGACGTTCTTTATACAAAGCTATCAGCGATCTCTACAGAAGTGATTGCGTGATTGAACTATGGAGTGATTCAAAGTCTGAGGAGGTCTAGTTGGGACGGATACTAAGGAAAGAAAATCGACCTCCACCATCAAGTCGGTAGGTGGCGTCAGTTAATTATGCCAGGGCTGTGTACTGCCACAACCTATGCTTCCTATCGGCTAACGTTGGAAATTTCGAAGGAACTTCCGTATCATTTACAGTGGCTAGTTACGGGTTCCCGCTTCCGGATATTACGGGTTGGATACTCACTTCATCGTATTGCTTGGCATTGGTTTTAATCTCACTGTTTGCTGGCGGTGAAAGCTGATACTGTTTTATATCAGAATGATAAAGCAAATCACGAGCGGAGGTCAAAAACAAGAATTGTGTACGACTAATCTCATTTGGGCGGTAAGGAAAAATTTCCATGAAAACCTTTATTTCGCTTTAAGATATGTTGGTATGCTTATGGGGCAAATTGCTACTAGTCCTCTGATGTTGAAAGTTTCTCAGACATTCCGTTGGGGTGCTTTTGAGAAATCCGGGAAAGTACTTCGGTAAACTGGTTTGGTCTATTTTATTCCTCGAGCCTGTGACTTGGATTTCATTCGTTCTCAGTAGAGGTGACTTTATCATTGCGTCGGCGATTGGGACTTGCCACGCCGAAGGATCACCCGATAGTTTTGCGGGGAGGAGTCATTTGGGAAGAGCCCGTGCCGTTGCGTGGTCGGTATGTTTGGATCTGTAGCTAGATACGTTTTTCATTAACGGCTCTTGAACAAATCACCTGCAGATCGCATTCACCGTTTACCTATAAAACAGTGATCCTTCCAAACTGATGGCATGGTCGGTTTAAGCGAAATCTTGAAAGTACGGGTATATTGTTCGAATGATGAGAGTCAGCTTATGCGATTTAATCACTTTGCTGAACAGCCATTCATGGCCAAAAGCTAACTGTTCAGACGGCAAACTGGGATGTCTTGGACTTGAGAATTTCTAAATTTTGTAAAAGCACACTGCTGAAGATTCTCAGTAAGGATAAAGTAGCTAAACTGCGCTTCTCACCTTTTCAGTATAGACTGGTTTCACTTACTGAAAAAAATCTCTGCTTAAAATCCCCAAATCCCTGCACAATACCACCACTCCATAGCTATCTCAGGAGAAGTATAATTTCACGAGATGAGGGTAACTTCCATTTGAGAAGTCGAAACTAGAGGAGCCAGTCAAAGTGTGAACACACGATGTGATTTCTGAGTGCAGAATGAGTTGTGCTGTATCTCATCCTCGTGCGATTTAAGAGCATTGCTGATCATTGTCTAGAGTGCAAGGCCGAAAACACCTAGTGTGGTAGCCCGGTGCAGCTTGGTTCCTCTTGAGATTTGTGGCTATTCAATCTACTCATCTATTCATTTTAATGAGCGATATATTACTTCTACAGGTTTTTGGTTCCTGAATTTCATCGTCTGAAAGCACGAGTAAACGACTTTTCCAGGAGTTTTCTGGGAAGATTCACTCCTGCTGTGGGTTGCTTTTTCAAAACGTTAGAGTGTGGTAAGTTCAACTGACCATTAATTAAGACGTATTGGAATTAACAACTATAGTCACAAAGAAGTATATCTATTCAGGCTCAAAAAGTGCTTGTAAACATTTGATGCGGAGGTTCATAGTGGACAGGATTTTGGAACGTTGTAAAGCTAGGCGCTGTGAAGCTCCCTGCCTTAAATAAGAAATTGATCGTTCACCCAACTTTAGACAAATACTCTCATTTGCATGTGAATCTGACGGAAGACTCAACTGATTCCAGCCGAGTCACTCGTTTATGATGGTCCGTTTCAAATGAATGTGCTGCACCAGGCAGTTTTTGTTTCAGTTGGTACGCTATTCAAGATATGGCAATGCGTTGTTGTCTAGATCAAGGGCCTAGCGTGTATTCTTCATTTATTTATTCTGTCCTTCACAAAACAGAACTGAAGAGTGCTTGGACGTAACACATTACTCATAAAGATGCTGAGAAGTAGTCGACATCCCACGATCAGTTCCACCCTTCTGATTGCTCAACAGTTAGGCACAACCAATCCTATATTCTATTTGAGCCTAAAAGGGACAGAGTTCGACAAACGCTCTCACAAATTTGACTTTTGGCAGGATACTTAACCCAATGTAGCTGAATCTCATTCTATTGATGTTTTTTCTGCTCACCCATGATTGTTATCCATCGATACAGAAGGTTCAACCTATCAAGTTTTGTGTACTCCACCACCGAAAGAACCCGACAAAACAGTTAGTAGATGAAAGGTACTTTGACGTGACACTACTCGTAAGCTCGTCGCGTATCCAGCGGCGCCCAAAGACCGGTTTCCTAGTCATGGGACTCCTCAGGTGGTCGCAGTCCACAAAGTTATTTATTCGTTTAATAATGTCACATATTAGTTCACGTGATGTTGTTCCCTGTCCTTGTTATTTTGCGTACGTTCTACACTGGCAATTTGGGCAACCTTCTCCATGTCCGCAGACCATTATTCTGGTGAGACCACAAACCAAACGGTTGGGCACTGAAATTGAGGCTCACTCATATCAACATATCCTTGACCTTTCAGGCTTAAACTCCGGATATCTGAAATACGAGTAGAGCATGATTCCACTACACGACCAACACATGCTGAACGATCTAAACCACCATACCTGGGCAGGCGGACCAGTTCACACTTAAGCGATGTGACTGGTTTTGTTTTAGATATCTTTAACGGCTATCTACTAACTGTCCTGGTTGTTTGGATCGATTAGCTCACCTGTCAAAGTTTCCTAACCAGCTAACGTCACGGAGGCTTAGGACAATTTCGATTAGTCATACGTTACCCAGATCGTAGAATTCGCTCTAGTAAGAACAGAACTCGAGTCCAGTGCTCCCCTTTCTGGAATATTTGCACTGGGACAGGTAAATTGTTCAAACCACAGTAATGCGAACGTCACTTTAAGTTAGCTGCCCAGCGGCTGACACTTTAAATTATTCCACCTCCGCATTGTACTTACTGTATTCAACACTACGCATATGGTTATCGAAAACTCTGAACCATCAACTACTGCACCGTCAGATGGACTTAGTCTCCGAATTTCTTCTGGCATGCTGCTTACTTTAGTATCAAATTGCACTTAAATGATGACAGGCACTCGTTTACAAATTAAGTTGGGGTTGGCATCATGTTAATCTTCACAAACCAACTACGCAAGCGAGTTTTTGTCTATAGCAACTGCGCTCATTTTTGCCTTAGCCGGTGGTGATTCTTATTGACGAAAAGATGCCCGAAGCCTACCTACGTGTTAAAAGTGCAGTGAGGTCAAATGGCAACAAGTTTTAGAATACAAGTGAAATAAGTGTAACAGTATCTCGGAGAAAAATGATTCATCTTTAAACTTTACCGCTTGTTTGGTTATAAGGACAAAATGTTGGTTTTTGGCCCGCGCTGAAAATTCAGTAACTAACGATCAGCTGTCTCATCAGTAGGATGCATATTGCAATAGAAAGCAAGCCACATAGGACGTGGTTCTAATCAAGCTTTAGCTAGTAAGTTTCACCCAAATATCCTTCTTTTCAGTTCACCACAATATGCAGTCGTGTTTCGGTGCCTTCTGCGAACACTGAATATCCTATATGTGGTAAGAAATATTTCTGTTATCAATGTAATGGACTCCAACACAATTCGGTTGCACAGTATCGTAGGCATTATAGGACTCAGAACAAGAGAAAAAGCTTTCCGCATAACATCTCCAACAGTTCCAATTAGAGCACATCAAAATGAAATGGTCTATCTGTGATAAGGAGTTTACTACGGCCCAGACCTAGATGGAACCGATTAGATGGACGCAACATAGTGCGATTGCCCCAGGCTCATGTTTAGGGCGCACATGCAAACTCAGCGTCATAAGATTACCAGCCCTCACTGTGACGAACAGCATATATTTTCCCATGCTCCAAAAGTGTTGGGGATTTCAAATATTACAAATAGACTTGGTTTTGCGAGAGACTCACCTGAAACCCAGCTGAATCTCTCGTTTGTGATGATTTCAAGCAACTGAATGTGCTGCACCAGGCCGCCTCATGTTCCAGTTGCTACGATGAGGCGGCCTGGTGCAGCACATTCAGTTGCCTGAAATCATCACAAACGAGAGATTCAGCTGGGTTTCAGGTGAGTCTCTCGCAAAACCAAATTGATTTGCAGATGAGTGTATTTCTCGAAAAACAGTCCAATTTGGGTTCAAGTAGAACATAAGGTTGACGAAAACTCGGGGACTGCGCCTACCTGATGAGCCCCAAGAAGGGTGAAACCAGTCGTGGGCTGTCGAAGAGTTTTCAGCAACCTTATCAGTAGTCCATTACGAATTACAAATAGACATTTGGCAATGGTTTACCCTTCGCGCTCCTAGGAAATAATTCAACACCCAGCCAAAGGTAGAACAAATTTGAGCCTGAAAACTTGATACTCACATTTCGCTGGATACACTTAGTGGTTTCTATGCAAGAGGAAAGGGGCGGCCAGCTCAGCTTCCTGGAATGACCAAGTTGGCTTTACAACTACCAGTTATAGTACCTTGGGCCAGTGGACCAATGATCATCAGACTGTAGAAGGCTGGAACAACTGCCCGACCATTTCTACAGAGATTTCATCCTGAACGTGGAGTCAACGTATAGAACGTGATAGAAATGTTTCATCCTTGCTGTACATCTTCAGCATTGCGCAACACCCAAATACTTACAGATTCAACTTGTAAGCCTTTCGGCTAATAGTTGAAGACTATGCCGCTTGGCATGGCCCATCAAGCGAGTGACTAACCCGTGTTGAAGGATGAGTGCGGCCATATAGCGTCTAACTGAGAGTTATATCCACCGTTTTTCGTCACTGTTGGGCAAACTCTATGTTCCTCAACTGCTAGCAGAGAGGTCTCAATTTCGAACCTCCCTAGGGTCTCGTGTGATGCCTACTGCTCGCAATTCCTAAGAGCACTGATGCAGATGCGCAAGGCTTTCTGGCTTTTCAACAGAGATTGACTTCATTTACAGAGAGCAATCTCGACTGCAAATCCCATATTCTCCTGAGGCACACCTCGTAAAAAGAATGAATGACAAATATCTGGGAACAATGCTCAGCATCCCCTGCTTCCACTAAGTGACCTGCACCCTAAGTACATCTTGGGCAAGCTTAAATACTATGTGCAACTGAGACGAAACAAGGAGGCAGGAATGTTAGCTGCTTCCTTAGGTGCGATGCCTGCATGCTTATTGAGACACAAGTGGCCCATTTTGCGGACGTAGTGTTCGATAGTTCCCAGATAGGGTTGATTCTTGAACCCTGTTTTGTCCATCAAATTGGTGCAATGCTATCTTGACGATAGGGATGCTCTGCCAAACACTGAAAAATCAATAATGTTTACCAGATTCATTAATTACCACGCTTTGCATAGGTCTCTCACCAGGTCACTCCCTGAACACAGGGAACATTGAGATGACCCTAGCCTCTGGTTAGTGTCTGTTTCTAGATCCCCATGAAGAGCAAATGCGCAGTATATTTGAAGTCTGATCTGGAATTCAGTTGTGGCCTTAGACGCACAAACCTATTTGTTCGTGGTCAATCGATCCTATGTCAGATTTGTTCCTTTTGACACAGTATATTGTGGGAGACTGGGGAAATAAGACGGTTTGTCACAATTATTACAAAGCTTTCGAAATATGAGCAGGTTATCTCATTGCATATAAAGATTGAATTATTCGTTAAACTGAAGGAACCAGGGCAATCTGCCGAGCGTCCTCAGAGAAGAAGTTTTTTTGGAACCGTTTTGATCCAAGGAGGTCACTAGTAGAACATTTTTGGTAGGATAGATTACCAGGAATAATGGTCACCAGTTGAATTAAAAAGTAGGTCGATGATATAACCCTTATTTGAATCCCTTTCCCAAGCCGCCAGATATTTTGTTTACTAGATTAATTGCAGGTAGTTTCGGGATTCAAACCAACATCATGGGGAATGCTTGTGATCTCTGATACCAAGGAAACGTGATTTCACGACGTCCCCTACCGGGTGTGAACTCACAAGGATGGTTGCCCGAGGACAGGCGAAGGATTGTTCAAGCGAGACTGAGGTAAACGCATCCTTTACAAATCCAACAGTCAGTCGTCTAGCGGGTTTGACATGGCAATACTAAGTGAAAAGTCCTGATGGTTGGGTGACCGATCCACATAACCAAAACAGCTACTCTATTGTCATTAGATGTGTCTGACAAACCAGTCAAGTCACTCAAGCGCAAAAACGTTCGCCTGCTGAGATGTAGTAATTCAAGTCCGCCTTTTGTACGCTGGCGCAATCGTGGTAACATCTCGGGGATTGAAATCCCAGCACGTACACCACTGATGAGCTGTTATTAAAGCGAAACTCGAGCTCATTGGTCCACTGTTTGGTGTGGATTCACGGAAATGAGGGCACCAGGATGACGGAACTGTTCAAACGATTGCTGGAGTTAGGCACACTGAACAAGTGAACCGTGACAGCGTCTGCCATTACGACTCACCAGATGGCTCCCTGTAACACAGTAACCTTCATGTGATTCAATCATCAGATTTTCTATTGGGTTTGTGGTTCTCAACCAGGAGCAAATTTGTTCTTGTCACGTGCCATTGTGTCCCTGATTTCGAATTGGTTTTGCTGAGGATGTAAGATATGTGTTGCGGGAAACCTAGATGTTCGTCTTTCCGAGTTGTCTTCAGACAATCCTGACTCTTTTTTACGGAATCAAATACCGGGATAGAGACGAAAACCAACACCATTTCTATCTTTTTAAGGTTCTGCAGGCTTGCTAAAATTGCAATTGATCACTATTTATCTCCTCAACTTTTCCGTTATAGTGCATTGCCTGTTTAATTGTCACAGCCGGTGGAACGCTTTTGTGCATGAAAAGCTGGCTTGAAATTATCATCTTTGACGCTGCTGAAGGGCTAATCATGATAGGGGTCCCACCTGATTTGATTTCGTCTACCATCAAAGAGGTGTGGAACATGATAAGTAAGTCGGAACACGGCAGTTTACCAATACCATGCCACTTCAATAGCCTAGTTCCCTTTGGAAGCTATCTATTGTTCCACAGCCCGGTTTACAAGCCTGTTCAATCATCGGGCCAATATTTTATTGGAATAACGGTATTTTCCCCAGACAAGTTCTCGGTCTGAACCTCCTAAGCTAGCGTTCCCGTCAAAACAACCACCAAAGGTGCACAATGTATAATAACATTAAAAATAGAGTAAAGAGCACTTGTACAGCACGTCGTATTCATAAGGTAAGCGGCGACAACGTTCTGAAAATTCTGACGCCTTGTGGATACGCCACTGGCAACCGGCACTCGGCCAATACCGGATCGTGATTGGCTGTTGGGTGCAGACTTTCGACCAATCAGATCTCAGCTTGATACCGGACCGGCAAGCATTCCGAACCTTTGGCCAATTTGTGCGGGATAGGCTTCTCGGCCGTAGCAGCCCCTAATTGTGAGCTGTAAAGCGGTACCCATGTGGAGTTCTGCCTAACACTTATCGACTCAGCGATCCTTGAAGACTTACCTGTTCAAGCTGAGTTTACTCGGAAAACGAACCATCTTTCCCGACAGTGAATCTATTCACCCAGCTTTCCGTAAAAAGATACACTACAAATTCGAATATCTCCCTATACATATTTCACACAAAACGAAATGCAAAGTCTTTTGATCCAGAGTCCACCCAGCAGGCACATTCCAGATTCAGTTGATAGAGATTCGCACACTAGGCCTGTGTGGTGCAGTTCAAAATGCCGAACTCGGCAGTGAGCTGTCCGGATTTGTTAGCAACCTTATTTGTGGTAATCAAACAGCTTTGGAGATTCTGGATATCGTTTAAATTGTCAGTACTGCAACCATTTACGTTTTTTCCACATTAATTCACAACTTTACACTCAGATGCGCATCACTAGCTGC
The DNA here is from genome assembly GCA_003604175.2 of Clonorchis sinensis. Taxonomy (NCBI): domain Eukaryota; kingdom Metazoa; phylum Platyhelminthes; class Trematoda; order Opisthorchiida; family Opisthorchiidae; genus Clonorchis; species Clonorchis sinensis. The sequence goes on along the minus strand of CM030375.1, from coordinate 4,334,516 downwards.
TTTGGCGGTAAAGAGAGATTCAGGGTTCTGCACGACCTAGTTCATACTAAGCTACTAAGAATGTGTTAGTCCGCAAACTCTCCACTGTCTGGTTATATTGATCACGCTTCGCGAGAACTTCTCGTGCTCGATCTGATAAATCATCACGTAGTAATAGAAATCCGTTGACGGGAGCTCGATCATTTCAAAAGTCTACAGGGATTGCGTAAATTTTCACGAGTCCAATTTCTGGGGCTTCATTCCATCTCTGGTCGGGATTTCACCAGACCTGCCATGTGAAAATCAGCTGTCTTGCAACCAAAATTGCAGTCGCGGGTTCGCCTGTAGTTTGGATGGACCAGCTGATACCCCACACATTATAAAGGGGTTTGCATGAATGTGTAACGCATTTATTTAAGAAAATTTTATTATTGCCACTTTCTGCATGTTTACAACCAACATCTTTAAAGATGGCCACTGATAACCAAAAACATCACGAAAAATAGTAGTGAGGGAGGCAGACGAAATTTCTTGCAATTTGGGTTCAGGTAGGATATGAGGTTGTTGATCCAAACTAACTCGGGGTCTGATGAATCCCAGGAAGTACAAAACAGGTTATGAGTTGTCAGTTTTATCAACCTCTGCGTATTCTGCAGTGCTGAGGTGCTGAATCGAGGCGACTAGTGCCTCTACCACTGCACCGAATAAAATAAATACTGTGGTCTATCATTCACTCTTTTACTGTTTTCAGAAAAGTGTACTAAGTTTAATTTGGAACATACTGTGGTCTGACAAACTTAAAAAATTCTTTGAGGCCGTAGACCATTTGGCCAAGTTTGATTGGCTCAAGCATACGACCATTTCACTTGGACGACACATGAGAAGAACGGAGCACACGGGCAGAGCTAGTTTGTGTAGTACGGATTAACCTTACAATCCACAGTTCATCATTTCCACTAAAATGAGGCGCGAGACCATGCTGGTGCTTTTCTGTCCAGCCTATTCCATATGCCATTGTGCATCGTAAATGACATTTTCAATATTTCATTGTTCCCTTTCGCCAAATTTTGAAATCCAATTTTATCAGAGGAAATTCTTTTCACTTTGTTTGCCTGGTTGAATCTATCTATCTGACTGATCGAAGCTCACCTGTTTGGTCTTGATTACATAATTTGATCGTGCTATTTTGAAGAATGTTGGTAACTCGGGTAGCGTAGGCAGTCTACATTTTGTTTGCCGAGCTGAGCAAGTTAACCATAAAAGTTTCAATAATCGAGCTGCTATCATCAGTGCACGTTTTAGGGACCGTAGTGGAGCACAACGATGGGTCGGTGGTCGGTCGATAGGTCGGTGGATCGTTCGCAGTCAAATTACCCAGATCAGCGAACAAACCAGTGGCCATAATTTGATTATCTTCTTGTAACCCTGGTATGTATGTATTGCTGTGTCGGTAATTTTCCTCCGTGTGATAAACAGGAAACTGGTTTACATAAGCAGCAAGGACTGAGACTTTCTGATAGTGGGCAACCCCATAGTCGCGGTTTGAGAGTAATCATAACTGTGAAGCCTGTTTGTTCACTTTGGGTTCCGCTTCCATGGTTTATTAGACATTCATTCAAGACGGCTCAGTTCAGCCCAAACCTAGTTTCTGTCGTTTTTTCCGAAATTTCAGGTCATCTAGCGGTCGCCTCATGTTTACTTGGTCTACTTATGCTTCTAATGGCCGTCTTGTCACTCTTCGGCACATGCTATAACAACAAGAGCCTTCTGCTTTTGGTGAGTTGAGTTCCACTCTTAGAAACGGTTGATTTTGTGTAGTGCTGACGGACAAGAGCTAGTGGGATATCAGATAGATTGTGGTGGACTTAATTTGAAGCTGTTGGCTCTATTTATTCACACAAGATGCGGTAGGAAACGGTGGTTGCGCCGGTATGATTTGTAGTCTGGTCGTTCTAAACAGATGCATTTATTCATTTGTGTGGAGGTGAATGCATCTATGTGAACAACCATCACACACCATGTAAAACAAACTTGCTTACCAGTTTGGTTTTGACAGAATACCTTGCCAATTCTCTTATACATAATGGTCTATCTCGGTCAGATGGTTTGTAGTCGACTGCCTCATATTTCACTTGCTACAATATTCGAAATATCTCAGTACAATAACTAGATGGGACACTCTAGTCATAAAACTGCTGAAAACTCGTCGGCAGCCCGCAAACGGCATTGCCTGTCTTGTGGCTCATCAGGTAGGCGCAGTTTTCGAGTATCTGCTTTAAGCAAACTGAAAAACGAGGCGCGCTTGTATTGCACAAATATTGGAATACGTTTCATCTCACGATGGCATGGAAACAAAGGAGAAATTTTCAGTAGCGATTTCTTCCTGCAAATGTGACCAGTCGACTGTACTGCTGATTCATTCTCATTAAGAGTCATTAGCAGTGAGAATCTCATGAAACTCCTGGGAAGTCTGAGGTAGTAAACGTGCAACTGCGAATAACTGAGCAACAGTGCAATTGGCCCACTGTTAAACAAGATATAGCACCACTTATGCCTCAGTCATGGGATATACGCCCTGTGGTCAAGCGTTCTGGCTGGCTTCTAGTAACAGACGAAATTTCCGCTGAAATTTTCAAGTTTCTTCTTTATATTATATGTGTTTCAGTAGCTCAGAGGGAAATGTATGCTAAAGTGCCAAGAAGCAAAGAATGTCGTCTGAGATACCAAAGCTCTATACTGATTTAAAAATAATGGAGCGAACGATTCGATTTCATCAAACCAATAAACAATAAATGTAGTGGATTTATGTGAGAACAGATATCACTTTTAGTTTTCCAGTGAGGAATTCAGAGAACATTACCTAAAGCACATAAAGGTCAAGAACACCCAATCACATGGGATGATTAGATCATGGGTTCTTTATCAGGAAGGTTTATCCCCCGTTAAACTGCTTATATATGGTAATCGCATACTGATTTAGGGGTCTCTTCTGAACATCTTTGGAGGGGTGATAACTTCTGCAGACATCTGGCCGAGGAAGTGGCCGATGATGTTCCCCGTTTGGCCACCAAAAATCCTGAAGTCTATCTCGGATAACATTCTGTGCGCAGACTGATGTTGTCACCCCGATTGTTTACGAAACGTTTGCAAGGTAATTGTTAAGTTCAGCGACAAGATCGCTGACCATTTAATCTGCAAGTTAGTTTATGTTGTATCTCTTGGCTTTGTTGTGGGCTTCTTACTTACGTAAATGTGACCGCAATGAAGCTCTGATGCACTGGGGGACAAAATCTTGAATAGCTGCTCAACTGTCTTCTTGAATAGAGCTACGCATTCTTGCACAGTTTATGGGGTGCGCATTTACGACCTCGTCACTCGGGTACATGGCGAGAGATAACTTACACATTTTTACGCTAAAATTTGTTCTTTAGAGTATGTTGATACAAGTAAAATCCTAACAAAACTGCTAACAATCAGCGAGGCTAGATAATTCTCACACTGTGATTACAACCTGACTCTAGGAATCATCGGTATATAGCGATAAAGTAAAAAGCTTAAGAAATTTTACCTACCGACAGTAAGCTACCCACATTTGCAAACTGAAGTCGGACACAAGATCACATCTGACCTCACACCCAAATAACATGGAGTTTTTAAAACTCTTGATCACCACTGGACAACTAAGATGCAAGCATTCAAGGTTTTTTTCGTGATCAGGGTACCGGTAGGGGAGAACGACGATGCTTCCTATGAACGCTTTAAGTTGTTTCAACAAACTCATAAAATCCTCTTACCGGAAGGTAAATAATTGCTTGGTTCGGTTCACCTACGGAAGGCTAAAACAAACCAAAGTATTTGTATGAGTACTGATTCCAAAATAACATGAGTGACATTTTTGTTGCAGCTCGTGTAAAGTACAGTTGTTCCATCTTAGACCGTGGTGGTCTCCAACGGCTTGTGGTCCCAAATGAAATATCAGTTCTTGTTCTTAGGATTGCCTGAAGTTTTTGTTCGACCAGTTGCTTCTGACGTAAGTTTGTTTTGTCCAATCGTTTCCTTTAGAACTTTGGCTAGAATCGTGTAAAAGAAAAAAACCGTCTCATTCTTTGTTTTAGTATGCTTCAATGACCGCGGGGGCTGTTCTCGTTCATTTCATAGTCGTAAGCACCTACGCTAGAGATAAAATCCTGGTAAGTAGAGAATTTTGGAAAAGTTCCAGTGATTTGTTTGTCACACTTTCAAATAAATATTTTATTTGTTTTCTATTTGCGCATTCAAACTCCTTGTTGGAAATAAACTGTTGTATACCCAAGATGACGGATAACCACGGTCAGGATACCAGTGATGGACACATTTGTCAACAGTAAGCATAGAAATTTCACCTTGATACAAAATTTTGAAATGTGTATGTAGATAATTTCGGGCAGGTCAGGTTGAAAAAGCTCTAAAAGCAATGTGTACTCGTCTAGGTTTGCGTCTGCAAATATTATGTTTTCACTGAGGTAATAATTCAGCACTTACATATCCCCATGATTCACGGCTGAGGGTCGAACATACGATATACCTCCAACGGCCTTTGGATGCGGATGTCAAGGAGTATATTTTCTAGGAGTGCCGCCATGTCTGAGTAGAAATGAGTAAAAAATTTTAGCTGTCATATTCAGTACAGCAGACTTTGAATGAACTAGTCACTCAGGGTCGGAGAAACCAAAAATGGTCTACGCCGTTTTTAACTGCGCATGCATGGGTAGTCTTAAAGTGGCTGCAAATAGGTTCAACTCAGCAAAGTGCAGTTATTCCGTCTCTGAAAAATCGACCAGCGCCTTGTATAGTCTGACAAAGCCGAGTTATACAATTACATCTAACGGATGAACACTCCTACGCAGTCCACTTGGTTTGAACATGAATAGAAAGTGCGTAACAAAGAAACTCGACCAAAAAACGGTGGTTTGCAACAGATTCTACAAGTGAGGTTGCCTGTGCACACCTAGAATCCTAAATAGGTATACTACAACTTTTGAGAACAAGGAAATCAATGAGGAATGATCTAATAAACAAGCGCATCAAACTAGCACCCACCTAAAGGTACAAACTGGGGAATATTTCCGGATTTTTTCGCCTCAATGCTACTGTTTTTCCTCTGCTTCCTATCCACTGCACATTTACCAACTCAGAGCAACAACAAATCGTATGTGCATAATGTGAGTTACATCCACAGTTCAACCGAAAACCCGTTAGTACCTCGAATCCAAACAAACCGGTCCTAGAACTTATCTTTTCAGCATTTGTTGTAACGTACGTCAGCATTCACACAGCCTCTTGGACAAGGTTTTATCTTGATAATCTTTCATAACAAAGTTTGTCTCAAGTAGCATGAGAAAATTTTATAGTAAAAATACGAACGAATGTGAGGAAAACACTAGCTGTTTTGTTACACGTACTGTGGTAAACATGGTGCAACATCTAGCGCTGCAAAACTGCAATCAAGTGGAGAACTTTCGAAAAATTTGTCCATACCGAACACCACTGAATGTTAAAGAAGGCCTGCCAGCGTGCAGTGCCATCCACCTGGGAACCCAGAAGTAACTATGAAAGTGCCACTGACAACGTTAGTAATTTTACTTAAGCCAGGTTCAAAACGTACTGGGACGCTAAAAAATGAAACGATTTTACCAACCAGCGTTTTTGCAGTATCAACACACCACACCGGTTTGTCTTCAAATTTCTTTTGGTGAAATTCTCAGCTATGTAACTTTTCGTCTAAGTTCTGCATTCCAGTGCGCCTATGTCCTATTGAACAGAGAACTCGTTTACATGCTTAACTCCATCCCACTTAATGATAGCAAGAGGTTTGTCCAAATGGCATGTCCAAAACCTCAGTTTAATGACTGAAAGCACAGTAAGCTCCTTTTTCTGCATCGCAGCGATCCCACTGTTTTTCCAGCTTTTCTTACTTTTGTCCCTCAATTTTTCACCATATATCCATGTGATGTTTTCGAAAACGAGACTGATACTGATATTCATGATTTTCGGGATGGTTATCTTAAAGCAACAGGTCACTGCTCCTCGCAAGTTGCCACTTTTATTTTAGCGACGAGCGTACCCCGTCTACAATGGATCAGCTCATCTTAGTTAACGCTTTCGTGTGGCCCATTTGTGAGCTACTGTGCTGATGAGCATTTCAGTACGTATAGAACACTTTAGTGGCTGAAGTGAGGAGTTTTATCAAGCCGACCAATGCTACCGAAATTGTGTTTGGAAAGCTGATATCCTCAGTGCGGATTAAATCACCTATGTACATCAGTCACAGGCAAAAAAAGAAATATCGCACTTAAAAAAACTGTTTGTTCTCTGCCAGAGAGATTTGCTGATGAAGGCGTGTTGAAGCATCAGCATTTCCCTTACATAATCTATTCAACCGAAGATTCACAGCGGAATGAGTTTAGGCAAGGAAGTAGCTGACTGTATTCCTGAAAGATCAATCTTCTACGACCTCCCGCATCACAGATTGCCATCGAGGCAGTTGGATATACATATGGAGCCCAGAATCGAACCATATTACCTCTGCGTCGATCTATGGGAAGCCGTCCCATAATAAATTGATAAAAGAAGCGTCGACGAACCAAGCTCTCCACCCAAAGAGTGTGCTGATTATACTATCGTAATTCCCGGGTGAACTGCCGGATGGTAATAATTTCAGTCACACAATTGGTTTCCTCTGGATATTTTAGATGAGATAAAATGAAATGAAATTTCACTAGCGAGAAGTCGGAGATTCTGGAACACTGAGTCACACTGTTCGCTAGCTGTTTTTAGCCGCAACTAATACAGGTGAAAAATGAAAAAGGTGAAAAAATCTATACAAGACGAATTTTTGGGTCAGTTTTATAGCTTTTGGTAAACTCCTTTTGGTCTACCTGTGCCAAGGTTCATTTTATAGCTCCGTATCAACAGCATGGTGTAGTAAGAGACCCGATAAGTCGAATGATGTGAAAAGTTACACCCATCATCATTCGTTGACGGTGACCTCACGTCCACCTTTGGTTAACATAAATTTCTTCGTTTTTTCCAAGTGGCTGGGTTTTCGATTCACTTCTTTTGACAGACGATATTTCGTGCTTTATGTGAAAGTTTCTACTCTTAGTTTACAGGTCGTATGGGGTGCCCTAAGAATTATGCTCCGGTGCTACAGTTTTTATATACGAATCCTAGATTAACGTTACCAAATCTCACTTATGAGTGAACTACATGCGGCCAAAAATCGAAAACCTTTTTTTCCGTAATCCAATTAGTAAGACCAGAGCAACCTGAATAATACCCCAAGTCCTTCGTGAGCACGTCAACGACCCGCATGGACTGATTAGTAGTGCTGTATGGCACTCAAGTCAATTCGATTGGCTACATCTCGTTGTGACTTCGACCAATGATTGCGGATCAACCTAATCTCAGACGCTCACCTCATATTCTAGAAGGGAACCTGAAATCGATTCCAGTGGCTACAAAGAGCCACTCGGTTGGCACTTCCAGACTTGAGCAGATGCTCTGTTTTTTCGTCATGGGAAGGTCCTACCAACCTATTTTCACAGCAACTACGTAGGAAGTGATACTTTCAATTAACTGTTGACAGAAGTGTGTGGGTTTCAGATGAACGGAACTGACAGTGCCGTTGTGTAAGCCATTTGTTGTGGGGCAACAGGTATTATCCGTAAGAACATATTTAATGCCTTTTTACAGGGTTGATCGCGCTGTCATCTGGCCGTCCCTTCAAGTTGGTTTGATGACCTTGACAATACGGTATCTAGGATCAGCATTTGATTCCATTCACATGTACAGAATATGTATTTTTAGCCAAGTATAGCGAGACATTTTGGAATCTGGTGGTTTTTCACTGATAGTGAAACGCTTAATTTCATCTTCCGTCAGCAGTTCCCGTTTGGCCATGAAGATATCAGCTGATGTCGTCCCTAGGAGAATTAACACTCCGTTTAACGTATTTACCATGAACGTAATCTGCAGATATCAAGGTTAGGTTTGGAAGGCCTAGTAGGCATTGTCCAAACGTTGATATCGGTACCGTCTTGCGCGCTTCACAGAAGCTTACGTGTTACCAATGGTGTTTAAAGCATCAGCTTTGACTTGCGCATAGGAGGAGAAATTGGTGGGCCTTAAAGCGCCAGCTCGCTTTGGGTTTCTTCAATAGCTTGGATAGTGTTGTATGCAGATCAATAGCGAGTGACTCAAGTAGGCGTTTCATCAAACATGCACCTGGCGACTCAACCTGATGACATTTTGCGTCTATGTGAGCTTACTCGTCTGTCCAAAACACATGAAAGGACGAATAAATAAGGAAATACACATGTTGCCCACGCCACCACGTTACGTGTTGATAACCCAAGCAATTATCAAAGCCAAACACTTAAGGCAAGTGTACCGAGTCCCTATATGGATAATTTCTTGACAAGATGTATGTTTTCGAGGAGCCCGGTTCAGGAAGGACGTGATTTTTTACCTCTTGAAAGTTTCTCGAAACCGAATGTTCAAAACTGGGTTACGAAGCTAATTATCAGGCACGTGAACTGACTCAAAATTACTGTGCCGCTAATCACTGCAAAAGGGGCGCATAATTATCAGACGTTCATTTTCAATAAGTGCGTTGTTTTTCCTGCTAGTTGCCACCATATCAGTCAATATCAATTGGACTGATAGGTAGTCCTCACACTTTTTTAAAATATTTTCTTGGACTCACTCTAGTTTACGGGATACATTGAAGAACTGCTAGAAGAAAAATTTCACAAATACGTTTCCCTGGAAAACGGTGCCGAGTCGGACATTCTGGCGGCCGTCGTAATGCAAGAGGTGAGTCGACCGGGGCAACATATTTTTGACACGCATGACGGTAGGAATTTATCGCAAACCTGAAATTACTCACCTGGCATATCTCCAAGGGAATTTCATAGAGACCATCCAACTCAGTGTTAGCTTGAATCATTCTACTGTTCACATCCTTCCTCTCTTCTCTTCCTACTCCATTTATGTTCTTCCTTCGTAAAAAATCAAGCGATCCTGATGTTTTTGAGCCTCCAAACACATATGAACACTATAAAATAGCCGGGGCTATCGGAAGGGATCTGATCGCTTGATAACAATTTGATGCGTACGTCTTTCTATTGAGAAAAGTTTCATTCGATGTTGCCTGTTTTGTATGCACTTGTTTTTTTTCGAAAGCATTGCAACGATGCGTACGTATTTATAGTTCAGGCTACTTTACAGCTGCATACAATCCCAAAAAAGCGATACATTCCTCTGGTACGTTTATTATCAGATCAGGATATCTTTTGTAAAAGTTTTTTTTGTTAAACTTCTATTCTGAACGTCCGTTCATATAGACTGAACTGATATGCGTTCCATAAATTTGTTCGAAATTTCTGGCACTTAGTTGTTAGAAATCAGTCTTTCGCTAAGACTGATATCAGCACATAGCGTATGCCAAGGACATGAGTTTCAGTTATTGTTCCATTATGTAAACTTTTTTCAGATAAGTTGGTTGAATGATGTTTGAGGTTAGACTGAAGTGACCGAGTGCGCTTGCTAACCCAAGTACCGAACATGATACCTGAAAAAACTGCTTGGACACTTGCAGGGACTCCCGCGTTCAACTATTTTGAGATGACAAGCTCGCTCAGTATGCCTATGTACAAGTAGGGTTGGTGAGCATCAACAAAAGAAAGTTTAATGAAAGTATAAACAAAGGCAAAGTAATCACCACCTAGTTTTGCGGTAGGAAAACAACTCCGTAACCATGTAAACGAGCAACTCGCGTCAAAGGATAGGAAGCAATACGGCAGGACTTCAAAAGGTAATACGAGTAACCATAACAGGCCGCATTCGGTTCGAAATCTGCCAACCAATCATGGAATATTCACTTAACAATTTCAGACAAGGGCATTCAGCAGAAAGATTCATTTGTCTCAATTAACTCTGCGGGTAAACAACCGGAGCATTGCAAACAGAAACGGCCCGGCTGAAGCGAGCAAATAACGAAACAGACGATAGCTGAACCAACCTAAGCCAGGGGCCCCGAACAAATTATGCCCAACAAGATGGAATTTTCCTGAGTCAAAAGAAACCTTGCTTGCATTCAAGAAGTGCCATAAAACATAAATAAGGAAAGCAGATTATGTGCCTAGTTTGGTGCAATGATTTGTGGCGTTTATCCCCAGGATGTTTTTATCAAATGAAGATGATTCTGTGATTGCCTGGACTTACGTTTCAGGAGGTTTGGAAATGTGTTGCACTTACAAAGTGAAAGATTACTGATGACGAGTTTCAAATACTGTACCTGTTTGACGACGCAGTGGTCACACCTCCGATGATCAGCGTGTCTATGCCACCTGATAACAATGAAAGTCACGAGGAGTCAAAGTAAACTCCAATCGACTAATTTTACAGTGTCCGCTCTATTTAAAGGCCCCCAATAGCTATTAGCATTCCCCCGTCCAACTCACCATGGTCTTCTGTAATATAGATAGTACCACTGGGATAAAATGTTCCACCAAGCCACAGATCTCTGGTCTATATAAGTTGGACTGTTCAAACACATACAGGGTGTTTTATTCCGCAATTTATCATGGGCCAAATGGTGATTCCAGAAACTCGTGTAAACAAACTCTGAGGCAAGCGCATCGTCGCGGCGATGTCACAAGCTCTTTTTAACTTCGCAAACTCTAGTACACTGAGTATAATGATCCTTATTACAGTCCATTTCGTCAAATGAACAGCTGAGTAACTACGAACCCAGTCACCATCGAGATCATCCTGCAATGTAACTAACGGAAGCCACTTGAGAAGGCGGATGGCACGTAACTACGAGATGTGAGACCTGTGATTGAGGGATGAGTGGGTCTATTTCCTGCGACATGCAGGCTAGTCCGAAGCTTAAGCCAACATATCGAGAACAGGGTGCATCGGGCTTGAAGTTGGAAAGTTATACGGGACATACAGCGTTTAGTTCGACAAACTATTAGAAGGGCCCATGTGCCTTCAAGTGGGTGCATTTAGTCCACGCCGTGTTTTATCGACGGACTAAATGGATGAGATTCAGGGGTAGGTTCAACCCACAGTCACTCAACTGCAAATTAGACAGAAGCTACTCGAGTTTTACTGACGTTGATCATTTCCAAGTTGAGGGTGTGAGTAGGGCGGATAGAAATAACGGTATGTTGCTGTTGTGGTGCCGTATCGAGTTACTATTGACGGGTGCCACTTTGTAATTATATGACACAGTTGTCGTGTGTCCGCTAGTCTGTCAATGCTTATCATTTGTCTCAGTGCTACGCATCCACAAACAGCACATTCAGGGTGTAAATAACTGTCGTTTGTAGTGTGAAAAGAATCGAAAACTTCAAAGGAAATTTCGTTCTATAAGTGACGTTAATCTATGCTGAAAAACCGAGGAACAACCATTTCATCCCCACTGGGGAAGCAACAGCTGCAATCATCTCACGGAGTTCCTAGTAGTCACTACCTTCCAGCCATGAGGGGAACACCGGAAGTGCAATTAGCTGCCACTTGGACAGGATATTGTGCCACTGATAAGTCAATCACTCGCCAAAATCAAGTAGTCACACGTACTGACTGGGTCCTCAAGTGACGAACTCTCACATAAGAGCTTCACTCGTCACGTGAATCTCATTCTTCCTTCAAAATACGGATTATTGGTAGTGCGAGGAGATTTGAACATTTCAATAAAGTTTTCCTAAAGTATCTGAAACCAATCAATTACAAGATCTGCATTACGTGATCATACATGGTGTCGATCCGGTAATTGAAGAACGAGTGGCGCCATATCCTGAATGACTGCACGTTATTCACACTGCTGATTAGCAGCTTTTGGCCGTGTTCGATTTACTCGCCGAGAGGCCAGTAGTTCAAAAGTCCCGATTGGAGTTTCATGAAATGCTGACTGCCGATCATTCCAAAAGAGGATGAAACAATTCTGCAGTGCTCCTGGGTTCTTAGAGTAGACTGGCTCCACTTACAGAACGAAGACCCATAAATTACAATAACCTCTTAGCTTTCCTCGAATACTAAATTTTTCGGGAGATTCATGGTGGGTGTAAAGTCAGAAACAACGCCGGATTACTCCTATGTCGTCAAATGTTCTCATAGTCGTTGACTCTTGGACCCAACACAGGGAAACCATGAATTAATAGAGAGCAAACTGGGGGCCTGTCTATTTTGAGTGTTTTAGGAACAAACAGGGTAGGTGGCATTCTATGGTCCAGCTCTTGGAGAGAGCTGTACACCAGATTCGGTCCCTGCATCGCCAAGTAGGGATAATAAGCGCACATTACACAGGGATCATGAGAACCGACTTACATTATAGAGGTCCTTCATTAGGGAGTTTAATGTATTTAGATTTCTAAAGCCTTTATAACTCACCTAAATTACACAGTTACCGATTTCCATACAAGTGACCCATTACAAATACTGTTATCTTTCAACAGAACGACTGCTGCGGTTACCAAGGCAGATCGGAAATTTTTTGGGCAAATTCGCACTTTTCCCATAGAGATTCGACAACACTTTACGAATTCCCAAGTAAGTTATTTGTTTCACCTAAACTTTCTTATGGCGGAATTTTGAAGAACTAACTATTGCCGCATACCATAGTTATTCCGGAACAGTCCGTTTTTCTTGCAGTGGCCTGAACTTTTGTGATCTATTCCACGTGTCAACATTTCTATTAAATCTCACTTCCCAAGCAAGAGGGCAGCAACTGAAATCTCTCCTCAATCGCTAAAGTGACAGCCATGGCGGATGTAGCATAGGCTGAAAAATCTAGGGACATTAAAACAATGCAAAATGGTATTCAAGGTTGATCGTAAAAGATGGGGCTGTTGTTACTACAAAATGAAATCTTTTTCGTTCTGCAGGTCGACCAGACGGATCATTCGTATGTCATTTTCCTGACTCTACAAATGCCAAAAGCTTAACACCCCCAGTTAAGATAACATGTATTAAACCTTATGGAGGGTAGTACAGGTTGTGAGGCAGTGAGATATATGGATGGTTGGCATGGATTAGAATTTAACCTATAGCAGTGCACCGACTGTAGTTGTCTGTTGGCCTGTCCAGAGATCCATTGGGTTCCAGAGAGTGAATCTGTACGGTCCTCATCCTTGATCGCGGTTCTCGGCAATGTCACTTCAATAGAGACTGAAAATACCTCCATGATAATGAGTCTCAGCAGGCTAAAGGTAATCAGTCACGGCAGCGAACCCATAGAAACACCTTAAACTCGTAGTTGTATGTACACCTACGGTGAGAATCTACCAGATTTCAGTAATAGGAACAATTTTCTGAGAGAGTAGGCAGCCAAGCTAGCGGAACCTACTGGCTCGTGGTTATCTGAGGATGTTTTCACATCACGAATAATGGCTGATTACAGCGTGGTGCTGCGTATGATCGTGTACTATGCTAGTAAAATCACCGCTGAGTTTTGTGCATGAGAAATTATCAGTATAGAAGTAATAGCAGCGCTTGGGATCCGCGGCACGAAAACAGAATTTTGTGGAAGGACTAGTATGTTTGAAGTTCTATGTCAATAGTGAAAAAAATCCCTGTTATTTTATAAAATTTATTCGTAACGCAAATTGTACTCCGATGTACTGACTAAACGTACTGATATATCTTTTCTGCGGCAAGTATCCTGGGAAATCCACAGTGAAGAGCTGAAGAAATCGAGTCTGATCTTCAGTAGAGCTTTTTAGCAGTGAATGCCTTGATCGTGCATGAAATTGAACTATGGAAATCTGGCATGCTAAGCCAGCGAGTCGTTTATAACAAACCAGCGGACGCACCCAACTATTCAAACTATTGAAAGTAATCAAAATGGATGAAACTAGATAAGCTGGAGCTTCCGCGCTTTAAAGTGTCCATTGGTAGAATGTACCATAAATCAGGAGGTTGATGAGTGCCCCTCCCTCAGCCTCATCTATCACTGAAATTTCTTTGAATAACGCGATTCAAATAAAATATTGATCTATGTTAAATAGGAAGTTTGATGGTTTCACCCACGTTTGTTGGAAAGTGATCCCAAAGCAATGGCGTGTTCTGGGAACTTTTACAGTGGCATAGACTGAGAGATTTACAGCAATGAAATCTGTCAAGGCATCTGAACAAAATTGGTTTGCCAGGGTACTTGGACGAGGAATAAATAAATCATGAAGACAAGGCTGCTGATTCACCGAAAACAATATAAAGTCCTAAGACCTAGCAGCTTGTCTGTCCTGGTAACCTGACATGAGAAACTTCATACACAGGTTAAATTACCAAACCATCTCAATGGTCCCATAAAAATAACCTCGTCTACAATGTGTAAGGCAATTTCTCGCCGGTGACTTTTCGCGTTTTTTTGCTGCCCTATTAATCAACTGCATGATCATTTTCGTTCTTTCCCTCCCTAGAAATTGCGTATCCCGTTCCCTGTTGCAAGCTGTTAGAAAACATAACCAAGTTTGATTGCCCCCATGTGTTTTCACCCGAGAACAGTCACATCGCACAGGCTTGTGAACCCGTTGTTCGCAGAAGATTGGAGAATACACTGGACCTTTTCGTTTACTCATCAATCGCCGTTCTGCTGCTTAATGTAAGTTGCTGTCTTGGCATCCACAATCGAGCACCATTCATAATAAACCGTGCATGTAGATGGTATACCACGAGTTTTAAACATTGCTAGGACGCCCAATAAGAGCATATTCCCTTCCAAAGCCAGGTCCAGTTTGCCACACCAAAGTTTTGCAAACTGAAGAGAAACAGAGAAACAGCCTGAGAACCAGACATATCCGGTTGAAACCATGCGGTTGCTACCATTCCATATTAGAATAGAATGAAAATCTGCTACATGTTTGTATCCGAGTTGAATCTCGCGTGTAAAATACCAGCGAGAAGACTAACCAACTACATACCTGTTCAGTCGCAAGCTAAGCTGTTAGAAGCGACTAATCTAGACTTCAGTACATCATGCAGGACTTTGAAGTAGCTTTTTGTTGAGTTTTCAGGGTTATCTGGCCATCCTCCTGAGGCGGCCTATCCCACTGGTTGTCCACACTGAACCGGGGGTTCTTGAATGTTGTTATAGCTATGCGATACCTGGTGGCATTGTTGCCCCGTTTCACTTGGGTGGCAATTTAGTAGGGATTAACTGGGCGTGAGTCGCTAGTGCAGGTGGTGAAGGCCAAATATGACCGTTCAGGTGTTTCCAGTCAATTTTTTTCCACCAAGGCATCTACAGACTGAAGAAATTCATCATGTACAAGACTGTTTAAGTGAGAGTTTTGAACCCTGGCTGTTGGTTGCATTGTGTAAGCTTACAAAAAATCTTTAGGAGCCCACAGTTTCTGTCAAACGGTTCAGTGGAGAGGCAGTCTCCGTAAAACCGTCTGCCTAATGCCTTCTTCACATTGTGCACGCATTACAGCAAACAGTCGTCAACAATTATTCATATTTTGGTGTTGAAATAAGAACTAAGGTCAATCTTATGAGCCCCGAGAAGGCTGGAATGGCTGCTGAGCTGTCTGGACTATTCATCCTTCCCATGTGTGGTGTTTGAAAAAATTGTCGCAACTTCAGCTCGACTGCAGGCTTTCGTTTTAGGATACCAGAGAAAGCATATTAGTGACTAGGGTTGAGTATGACCAGCTGTCTATGGTTTAGTCGTCAGACGAACTGGACCCGTAATCAAAGCATTGCAGTATCGGGTGCCTCCTTTTTCAGCCAAGATCGTGAAGATTCCTACAACAACACATTTATCCCGTTTGCATCAGTTTGAAAACCACTGCGTGAGAAGGAACTATCCCGTGATAGATGAATTACTCACACTTCATAGGTTATGTCGGCTAGGACATGTACCCTGCGTGCCAGAAGACCACCTGTCCCGTAGGGCTATTGTTGCCAAGCCCTGTGCTGAGTGTAAGTGACGGAGAGGTGGACAGTGTATTACCTGGAAACGAATTACAAAAACACTAACCAGTAAACGTAGTCGGGTCAACAACTGCCGTCATTCTTGATGGGAATCGCGGGACTCAACTCACCAATGATTAATGACGCTGGCAGACGCTGGCAGCAAAGCTATCGCGTTCGTTGCCTAGCTACCCAGTTGTTGTGACGATCGGTTGATCTGCTAGTCAGGACTTCCCAGTCAGGTAGCGTCACAAACGCTTGAAACTCACCGGTCACTGAACACTTTCGGCTGTTCAGAAGTGAAAATTGAGATGCGTCCAACGTGCGTTCGTGGAGTAGTGGTAACACGCTCGCCTCGCATGTCAGATATCCGGAGTCCACATCTCCGCACGGCCATTGGATATGCACTGCTGATGAGCGAAGCTCGAGTCCAGTGCTTCCTTTTAATGTGGACTCTACAGAATAATTATGCCAGAACAGGAAGATGACCGTTCAATCGAGAGTGGTGTGAATATGAACCAAATTTTAATTGAATTTAATTTAATTGTGTGAAAAAACTTATATTTTCTGTCTTGAGTAAGTTTAATGGTTCATATCTGACACCTACATTAAATGCCGCGTAGGTAAGGTGGAAATTCACCAGCTACAGCACCACACAAGCCTAGTCATTCATGGCAATCGGGATATCCAGAAGCAGACAGCAGTAGTTGCGTGATGGAATGCAGGCATTAATCGTCGCATATCACAGCGTGGGGTTCCAAGACTACAGGATTGTTTTACACGCAGCACCAGTAGTCTGGCCTGCCGAAAAGTTAGGTGATGCACGTAAAATACGTGTACAGTACGTTTTTCTGTGCCAAAATAATTTATTTCATGCGCACTTTGCAAATCACTACATGTCGCCCCAAATGGTCGGGACTGAAAAGTCCAAAAGGACGGAATATATGCAATAAAAAGGAGATAAATAGGATTGTAGGTTGTTTTTTATAGAAAAAGGCAAAGGAAAGATGTTATGCTATTGTTATCATAATGGATGCTGTAGTATCGATAGTCCGAGTCATCAATAACTGCTGCCGGCTGTCGATCGGTTTGCTTGGCTTAAAATCTTGAATTCGGGAGTTATTTTGAATTTTCGGCGTTCTCTTAGTTTTTCAGGCCTTTGCACCTTTTTATTCTACCGTAAAGTGGCGCTACTTGATCACACGTGTTTACAGTACTTTCGGGCTATGAATTTTTGCTATTATTCGGCCGGTTCTATGCTACCAATTGGATAATGGCTTTTCCCTTGACGGAGCACTGCTTATAAAATTGCTAAAAACTATTCGGCCTCCTTCGTAGAGCTCATCATCCAGGCGGAGCCTTCGACTTTCAGTCAGCTTGATATTCATCTTCGCTTCATCTAATAGATGAAGCGAATTGAGATGTTGCAGATAGAACAAGTTCCAATGTTTGGTGACAATACATAGTTTAGATAGATTTGGTGATTTTCAGTAGATATTTTGTCCTGTTAATGAGGCCAATATAAACTGAAAAGCATAGAATCACTGCACAGCTGTTTAGTCATTATTGGGACTAATCTTCATTGAGCATCTCATTAAACTTCAGGGAGTTTCGAACACGCGAAATCCTGGCTGGGTGTTTGAAAACTTAAGCGTACAAGTAGCTGATTGGCCGCATGAATAGCTCGCACCTCGGTAGGATAAAGAGCCTCTAGGTTTGGTCTATGTTAGTGCAAGCTCACTGCATCCTCTGAATTCACAAATGATTGGCGGATCTGGAACAACACTCGGTTCAAGAGATTTATTTTTCATTGAATGTTCGAAGGTGTCCAGCCCAGCGCCGTGGCGGAACTTGGTTGTGTGTATGCACCACAGGGGAAACAAATCGCGCAGTTGGCTTGTATGACACACGCCATCAGCCATATGATAGACTCACACTTATGGAAGATTTGCCACTACTCATCCTTTGCTCATCCGGATCCACTTCACGTGGTCGTGTACTGACACTCGATGATTCAGGTCCCTGAGGTTTTATGAGATGTTTTATGGGAGTTTTATGAAAGAAGTATACAATCCTTCTCAGCCTTCATCATAGATTAGCTTCACTTGCTCCACTGACAGTAATCTCTTGCCTCGGTTTATCGCTGAGCGTTTATACCTATTTCTGTTGTAATCTGTTCTACAGCCCCATCACACTAAGGTATGTTTTTTTATTTCTAGGTACTTTCTCTTGCGTTGTGTATTTCTGTCATGGGGCTCTCTAAGAAAGAGTGAAAAATCCACTGTTTTCAGTCTTACATCTTGATGTTGGACACATCAATAAATGCTCTGTGATAAAAGTGTCTTAAATTTCCTGTCACCATAATACTTGCGGGCAGAGACATGAAAAATTGTCAAGTGAAAATAGCGGGTTCTCATAGATATTATGTGCCTTCACGAGTTCACCTAGCCAGAGTGTTTGCGTATAATTCTATGTAAACATTGGTACAATCAAGAAAACTTCCTGTTTCGCGAAAGGACCTTAGTCGTTCTGCTCTGCAGGATGGTTCAATAAGAAAATAAGGCTCGCTATCTACGTATACGTCACAAAGTGTGTTTAAGGTATTTATAAAACATATCTTATTCCAGGACTACTCCCGTGCTAAGCGGAAAAGTTCTCTGACAGAATTCGAAATCTTCAGAAAAATGATTCATTGCAATTTTAATTAATTCTAAGAATTGTCCCAATGATCACTGAGCTTATGCTTTCATAGACAAGCCCGTCTGTATTAAGGTATCTGATAGTCATGCAGCGTTCACTGTTCGGGGATCTTTAGTTGACCTGTTATGATTGACAGACCCTTATGCACTCTGATGCCATATGCCCGAAATTCGCGAAACTGCTAATAGTATGACTGACTGATAAATTTGTCTGATGGTGAGTACGTAAATTTGTTCAGTCAAAATGGTTGCGAGAATAATTCCTTTAAGGGATATACATAGTCGTAAGAGTGTAAAATTTGTGCGGCGAGAGAATTTTTAATAAGCTGAAATGATTTTGTTAGCCAAAAGATTCATCGATTGTTTGCAGAAGTGTTTAATTAAAGTGGTTAGAGGATTTTAACACCAGCCATACCCGGTCATTAAAGTGCATCGCAGTATGACTGATTACATTCTGTCTTATCAGTTTGTTATACCTTTTCCATCTCAAACCTTGGTAAGTCCAAACAAACCAACATAAACTCCTGCAACAATTCCAGAAGTTTTATTTTTTCATGGGGGAGATAAAATTTGAAAAGACGTTACAGACCCCTTCTTTATGCTACAAACTGCGCTTTACCCAAATGTTCCACCTTCTGTTTAGTAAACTCGGCATGCTACAAGATACAGTCCACCTTAGGCATTGCGTGGCGAACACTATAGTTCACAGTAAATTAAACGGTGCCAGGTGTGTCACCATCCTTCTTGTTTGGTGCCTGACCAATATGTGGTGACATTTGCCCTCGTGAATATCCCCGCGACATCACATACAAAGAACCCACAATATTCTCTTGGCACGTGTGCACATGCAGTATGATTCGTTCTCAAGGGGGCAGCTGTTTTTCTCAGGTATCTGTCCCTGGTTGGAGAAGGCCCCATTACATTGAGTAAGTTTAGTTTGAACACCTTGACAAGCGTGCATTGAGATAGTGCCGCTGGGGAATATATTTCTGATTTGAAAGTTCGTTTTATTCTGCCAAGGTCATGTGTCCGTCACCGGTTTTGTTTCTTCTTTTTCTGGACGCTGCATGTTTGAGTAAGTATGTCAACCAGTGTTTTTAAACAACTTACGCAATATAACGACGATTTTAAACGGAATATTTTACTCCTGATAGCAACTACAAGCTTGCTTCTAGCTATTCTAATCATGACATGACAAGAAATTTCTTGACGCCAAGTGCTAACTGCTGCAAATGGAAGGTTGGCTCAAGTTCACTACCTGTTCTGTCACACTGATTCCCCCATTCCAGGGAAAAACGCACCAGAGCTGCAATTCCTCAAAGGCGAATAAGTATCCCTTCCCATACGTATACTGGATGATAGTCTTAACAATATGTGCTGATCTGCTATGCTACCCGAATATCAATATCAGAAACCTCAGGCAGAGGATTAATTAGGATGAAAAAACCGGAGTGCGTGAGACGTCAAATGCTGAAAATTCTTGTGAACCTATTTCTAAGTGGATGACTTGTCCTTATTGGGGATTTATTTTCGGTTTCATTAAACATAATTCCCCATCTAACCCCACTGTAAGACGTTGTTGTAGTGAAATTATCTACACCGATGTCACATATTACTAGAATTCGTAAGTAAATACTGCTCAGGGAATTGTACTAAAAACTTAGCAAGATAACACGCAATTGGTCATATTTGTTCGTGCAGATCACGCGTTTCTGGATGAGAACCTGTTCAACTTTCTTCGAATGTTGCTAATCTGTACATGGTTCTCACATACTTGGTTTGAAGATGTGTTTCGGGTGACTGTATTTTCATTGATGATCAAATAAATATACGGCACGAACAACATCAACGTTTGACTGCCACATATTTTATTATGTCTAATGGCTGGGCGACAAAAAATGGATGTACCAAGAACAAGTACAACTGTAGAATTCGTCTTTTTTAGTCGTGTGATTTATTACCATCATCGTGTTTGTTTTATTTTAAAGCGTTGAATAACACGGTCAAAACTACTCTCAAAATTCACATGTTGCAATTATTTATGTGATTTGACATGTGAACCTATGAGCTTGAGGTCCTCCTAGAACAAAGTAGAGCTCTCTAACAACAGCTAATTTACATTAAGAAAACGCTAATAATTTCTATCCAGAGATCAAAATGTACGCATAATTGTGTTTCGCGCTATTCGAAACAAGTAACTAATTTATACTGATCTTATAACTGACTGTATACGATTGACGCTTCGTCCACCGCAATTGATCATAGATTCTTATTGAGAACTCCATCGCTGTTGAGCACCTGCTGCATCTAGTATACAGACTTCTCATCAACTAGCCTCGGATCCATTTTTGAACTGATCGGATTTAAAATTTTGAACCTTAATATACTTAGTCTAAATAGATGTGGAATAAGTGAAAACAGACAAGCGCAAGCCAATGACTCCCGGATCTCAGGTAGCGTGGCGTACGAAGAAAGTTGAATTGCAGCTGCGCATTTGACACTTATAGTTTTTTCTTGACTGATGCATTTACTCAAACACTATCTCATAGTTGAGTGTCCGTTGTGTGACGTTTACAGTGAACGACATGGTGTTATTTTCTAGGTACCCAATTCGCTTTGACGTCAACACTTAGGGCCGGTTTGAATTTTGAATCCACAAGACTGCCGTTGAAGTGATATTGCGCAGTGTATATTAAAACAACGTCATTGGACAGTGGAGGCTTCAACACGGTTTTCAAACGCTGACGCCGCTTTTTCAAATACACCGTCACAAGTCTCTTCAATATTCACTTTTGCAGACGCTTAATTTTGATATGAAATCGAGCTCCCGACAACAAATTTTTGCATCTTAAAATTTTGTGCAGATATGCAGAAGCTTTCATAACACGTTCTGCGGACGGCAATCGTCAATGATGTTGAGGCATAGATCTATCCACAGTCTATCGAGAAGCAGATGTCACGGACAGCTTCATAGAAGGGTAAACACCACACTTCTGATTACTCAGCAGAGGCAACTTTAGTTTCATCTTTCTGGTGATATGCCGGACAATCTGCGCAAAGTTCAGGCAAATTTAAAGCCTTCCGATTTATTAAAAGAACAGCTGTTTGGTACACAAAACGCCTAATCCAGTCCACGGTTATGCAGCACAGTGTTAGCGCACAACAGGAAGGCCACTAGATGTCACTCAATTTTCCTGTTTATGATCTAGCACAGATATCGCCAAAAATAAGAAATGCTTTGAAATTGCTCCATGCGCGTTCAGAATTCGTGTCTTTGAAAACAGGCTCAGAATAGTGGCCGCTTGTAGTTCTAGTTGCAAAATTTCAATCACGAGACTAGAAGGTAGGCAATTTGTACGCCAATATTTACAAGCTGTACAAACCACAATCCAAAAAAGTTGAGCTCTATTACGCCCAAACTTAGGACTACTTGCTTTCTTGCATAACAAGCTTAAGCTAACAAAGGTGGATTTTGCTTTGCAAAAGTAGAGTAAGTCAACACATGAGGCCTTAACTCTAAACCACATCAATAGAATTTATCACAAAGAAATCCTACGACGCCAGGGGGCTATACTATATCACAAAGTTAGGCATATGTCCCATGGAAATAATTTTGTTCAATGATATTCTGTGACAAAATGTGGCAGAGCTGCTCACCGAGGGGATCTAGCCTGTCAAAATGATATGAATCTAAGGACCTAAACCTCAACCTGACCTCGCAAAAGAGTTGCAGGTGACCTTTTTAATAAGCCAATCCGAACTGCTTGAGTTTTAAGCAGTGGTCACTTTTCGTTACACAGATAAACACATTGAATCAATAAAGAGTGATACTTTTTTCAGTTTTCTGTAAATGGTTGTGCGACGATTTCATTGTAACATAAACCATTAGCGTATGGCTACTGGGGATCTTCAGATAAAGCAGGGTCATTGTTTGTCTTCAAAATGTATCCGAAAAGATATCCAAGGCTAGTTCTAGGTACACGACTAAATTCCTATTGGAAGTTTTCAGCAGGTTTACCGTATAACTTCAAGAATCTTTCTCCCAAAATATCTTGACAACTAAACGCACCAAAGTTTGCCGCCCTCATGAAAATTGTTTCTCAAGACCTTTAAGGTGGAGGCTCCATAGTTCATTGGAGTGTGGTCTGAAGGAACGGTTTGACCGGCAGATGACAATTATTTGCGCCTTCCAGTGGCAGCTTCTGAATCCGACGAGTTATCCTTTGAACCCGAAAGTGCTACATTTTACGCTGGCAGTTCAGGTATCATCACGCGTCTGGTTAGGAACCCTACCGCATCGGAGAAGCAACCGCAGCTGAGCTTCAGAGCAAACCCAGAAAATTCAGAGTTACTTTCACTCACGAATGCACAAATACAACCAACCTCCAAACATAAAACATATCAGAAATCTGGGGAGACTACAATGACATGCACATGGAATAAAAACCCAAAACCATCCGTTACGAAGCAGCTGAGAGTTCAAGTTTTAGGTATGTTTTTCATGTTATTTCGAAACAGTTCTTCTTGATTTCCTGTTGGACGTGGATGAGTAATATCTGATTTACAGCTTCGTTTTAACAACACTTCGGTCATATCTTCACACGCCAGAATACGCCCACTGGCTGTTGCGGTTTTCACGTGCAGCGCGCAGCATTGTATGCTACACACTCAGGTCTCCATCAAGATCAGCTGTATAGGAGGCGAACACACTAATACAGTAAGCTGAAGATTTATCCTGCTGAACAGAAACTAATGTTTACACAAAGGTGAGCCTACCAGCAGTTGGACTGCGAGTGTAGCCATTTAGTTGTCGCTTCGAATTATGGCATCTTTTACGCCAAAGTACAGACAATTGTAATGTGCCAAACAGTTTAGGGTTTGTGGGTAAACAGGTCCCAATGAAGACATGGAAATACGCGAATAGACAAATGTCTTTAAGATGGCTTAGTTAAGGATTTAATAATGAGAACCAACAACTTCCCGCTCACATCTTCTATGAGACTGCGCTTTTTAGTAACAAAAAAGCTGTGCTTGTAATTTCGCTCCGTGTGGCCAGGGAATGGCCATCAGACGCTGTCGAGTCTGCACCAGCCAGGAACCAATATATCACATGATGTAGTATCTGGAGGATACCTTGTGTCTTGTCTCACAACCATGAATGCAAATTAGGTTTAAAAACGTATCTGATGTACCTAACAAATCAGCAAAACAACAATCTGGGGAACCTGTACAAACCAAAAATGTTATTTTTAACTATAGAAAAGTGGCTTTTGATACGACATGACTGCAGCAAATGCTGCAGAAACATTGCTTTATGTAACAAATTTTACTACCTAGCGTGTGTCTAACATATACCGGATGATTTTGTATTCTACCCGGCTGTCATACTGGTGGAAGAGAAAGGGACATTGACACTGATTTAAGATTTTTAATTCACATTTTGCTGCTGCTCTCAAAAAATAACATGACAAACTCCACACATTTTTTGTTTAAACCAATTCCCATCGTACCCTTTCAAAAGACAAAAAACTTGCGGCTCCATCTGTGTACCACTCACTGCTGTCTCAGTGCATTCCGACGACAATTGCTTACGAAATCAATAAAGATTTACTGGGTTTTACCTTGTTCCTACTTTCCAATCTACCATGATGTGCCCTCCAGTCTGTTTATTTGTAATTATCACCTTTCGCAGTTGCAAGGGAAGTGATCCAAGCCCTGCAAGAAGAATGTTTCTTGTACATACGCTGTAGACAGAGGCAACTAAGATGCGCCCGTTTCATTCCGAAGACAAAATCCACCTTGTCCTGGACAATAACCGATTTACCGATGACGTAAATTTCTTGCCGCTATCTAATTTTAGGATCGTTTGTCGTTTTTTATCGAGTTGTTACAAGTTTCAACGTTTGCCTTAAGGATTTTCCTTTGGTCAGAATACTGCTCCATTTACACACAAGTAAGAAATTCTAGAGAATCCGCTGTGTTAAGCGCATAAAATGTGGGTGTTGAAGTATGATTAAGTGATGCTCAAATACAGGTAGTTTTTTATTAACCTAAACACTTGACACAAATGTCGTTTCTGTCGAAGCTGGCAATTCTAAAACATTGATCGTGTTTGCCGAACCGTATAACCTAGGCGTGACTCAGCGTATATCAAATACCTAGAGGGCTAAAGGATGCAGACATATAAGAACGGGGGTTTCAATCATAAAGGGTCACTGCGCGTGTTGTTACAGGATATTAGCCAGAAAAAACTAAACATACTACGAACATTGTCGTTCCGGTTTTGTTAGCAAACTTCACCACGAAAAGTCCTCAGTAAATTGGCTTGAGCTTTTGCTTCTGCACGCGCAAATTTACTGGATCACTGAGTGAGTAATTGGTGGTCTTCCACATTACCGAAAATACCATTAGTGGTTCCAAAAATAGTCGCACGATCATTCAGGTCATTCCGATATGTGGCTCGTTTGGTTTCTCCGACTTGTGTATCACGTTAAGTGTTGTTAATTGTAGGCTACTTAAATAAAGAATGAATACCCTCATCCAAACATATTTGCATCACAAATAAATAGAACAAAACAAAACGTACACTAATAATGGAAATTCATGGACAGTTCAGGATTCAAACCTAAATGCAAACTGTCAGGACGTTCAGATTCCTGAAATCTATCCCGGAATGGCCAAAACACAAATGAAACCGCGCCAAAATCGCACTAAAGATGCTATCAAGCATCCGGTTCAGAAAAGCTATCTTTCGATTGGATCCTTAAGTAGTCAATCAATTCAGCAAATGCCGACGGTGTAAAGTGTTCAGGCATGTCAGTAGAGCAACGGCCAAAGACAACTTTGATCAGAACCTAAATTCAAAGTCAAAGATAATATTTAAAAAACCCGATGCTCTTTGTAGTTTTCGTACTCGCTTGTTTGCAATTAATCTTTTGTGTTCCTTGTGGGTGGGCCTATTTCCAACACTAAGGCACTGGAGCGGAGACAGCAATTAGTTAAAACGCAAACCTTCACGTCCGAAGTGTCGCAAAGCCAAGCATCGAAAATGACCTCGAATCCAAAGTCATTATTTGGAATAACATGCTCCAGCCAGTTTCTACGCAAGTGTCTACTAAATTAATGATCACTAGCGCAATGTAGCCTCGTGGTTCTTGTAACGCCGCCTTCAAGCTGTTTTTAAATATAAGTAAGTTGTCCAACGTGAATTTCTTGCGCAAACAACAATGCATTCCAACCTCATGACGGAAATGCTCAGATATAAATTTATCAAAGTTTAGTAAGATTACTCCACAAGTGAAGTTCAAAAAGTGGTGAAGCTGTCAAAATTTAGGCGCCTCGTTAAAGCGGCAGTTGCACTATGTTTTCCTGGAGCACCGCAGGTAAGTGAACAAAAATCTGAAAATGCGTGCCACTCATCAATGACATTCTGAGCCAGCGTTTTCTGAAATAGATGGATTTTAAGATCGCGGCACCACTAAGATTATTATTCTGATCGCTCATAATCTACGGGGGGAAAACACAGGAAACTAACTCGGGCAATGATCCCTGTTCGAATTAGTCAGTGTAATTTTAACTGCCAACAAATAGCAAGTCAGCTAAACTATCGTGGGTGGCTGTCCATTGGTTACGCCTGAACTGAGCCTGCCAGACTAAGCGGTAAGGAGAAGCTAGAGAACCCGGGACACACCTATAGTGTCCGGACAAAACACAAAGAGCTTCTGCGTAAATATATAGAATGGCTAAAGGGTTAATTACGATCATTCGCTTGTTCTTTCTGTCCAGCCAATGGCGGCGTTCCTGTCTTGAGCGCTTTCACACCCACACCGCTGGTCGTATGCTGCTAAGCCGTGTTTGATGAGCTCCGGGAGCGCACCCGATACCCGGAACGTGTGGTATCGATGGTGACCTGGGATGCGTCATTCTCCTAACATGTGATTTCTTCATGTCTGGACGCGTCCCAACAATGAGTGATTTTTGCGCTCCACAATTATGCTGTGGGTGGCAAACATGTTCCAGCACGAATGCTCCTGACAAATTTGACTTAGCAAAGTGTGGTGCGATTACGAAAATCTTTATCGTTGACAGTTTTGAATTAACAGCAGTGAAGCCGTTTTTCCTATGGTGCTTCTCATCCGGAATACACGAGGTTGGTTTATTTTTTTATTACCAGTAAATAAAATCCTTTAAGAAGACTTAGTTGCAGGCTGTGGTTTCCAAATCCCGATACATTTTGCTTGGCAAGCTATGGAAATTTTCATTGAGTTTTGGCACAACATTGTAGAAGCCTATACTACCAGACTAACAATTAGGTTGAGCCACTCCTGGATTCGGTTTGTACAAAACTAAATTATAATCATATACCCAACATAGAACCCACCAGATTCGAATCTCAAAAATCTTTAATAGAACTGTGCACCCTTTCTTCCTGCCTTCTCAGAGACTATGGTTTTTAATAATGGAATTCCATCATGATAGTCGTGCGTTATTCCAAATCATCCATAAGTTTCACTTTTCAGTTTCGCGTCAATTTTTGATATATTTCAAATTTACAAGTTCCATTTTAGTCCTCGTGAGTCTTGTACCAATGGCGCGTTGAGCATTTACGGGTAAAACGTGTGGCCTCACGGTGCATCAAAATGCAGCGTCTAAACTTGTGAAGATGCAGAAGTCGCCAGATGCTTCGATTGTTGTTCACCACCTGTCAGTGATTGTCGGCCTGAGATCGCCATATAATTATTCTTCTGTTTTTGCATGCCAATCGTGTTTGATGGTGTACAGTCTCTGGAGTTTCGCTTGTGGTTCCAGCCAGCATTCAGAAGGGCGGGTTTTGCTGGCATCACTAGCCAAATTGACGAGGTGTCTTTTACATTGCCGAGGTTGAGGCAGTGTAACATACAGCCCATACAATTTACAATTCAGAAATGCGTAAATCCTATGAAACTCGACTCTGGACTAAAGAAGTTGCCTCAGCCCCCATACGAAGGATTCTAAATACTTTACTGTGTAAGACAAGCATACAGACAGGAAAGAATGATTAAGTTGTGGGTAAAATAAGCACTCCATGTTTGCTTGCACTTATCTGATAAAAATAGCTGCCCGATGAAGCTAAAAATACTCCATTCGGAAAGCTATTTATGCTCACTGAGAATATTTGCCAGAATAGTGTTAAAGACAACCGTTAGACTTTTGTTACCAAGCCCTTTTCTTTACCAAGGGAGCTTTACTAAGCAAAGTCAGGAATTGAAGGATACCGTCGAGTCTGGATGGGAAAAAAGGAGGAACATTTTGAAAGAGAAGCGCGCTAACTGATGGCGCAAATTGTAATAAAGTTGTATTTCTCCATTAAGTTTGTCGAAGATCTTGATAACAGCCTCTCATACATGGTATATATAAACAGACACTGTAGTTCTTGGCTACAAATCTAAGAAGGTGGAGGCCTATTTGAGACTGCAGACAGAACACTGTCTGAAGCAGTGACCTCACAAATGCACCCAGAGGCACCACATCCTAAATGTTCACGTCCTCAAACGTACCAGCGACGTTTTTATGTTAAATTCGAGTACTTTTTCAACAGATCCTGGCTTACACTGACAGACTATGACATTCCAGGTGTTCATCGGTAAAGTTATTGGATACATCTCGTCCGCTTTCCGTGAAATATGAATGCACAACTGACTGGTATTGCCGCTCCAGGACAGCATCACCCGGGTCGAGTGAGAAAGAGCACTATGTCTCAGTTTGGTCTTCGCTGCATAGCCATGTGTTCCTTTTAGCCAGAATGCAAAGTGGCTATTTTTTAGGCATTTTTAAGCGTCACTTTTATAACAAAGTATCACCATATAAGATTGTTTTATAACTGCATCCTACTCTGTGCATTATTCCACGCTTTCTTTTTCATGTCCAAAACGGACGTATAAAACCGCTACCACTATTGGTAATTCACGCCGTTAGTCGAAGTAGCTACTTTGGCCAGTGACCCGAGTAGTGTAGACCCCAGCCAATGAAAACGATAATAATAACAGTCTGATATAGCTTATTCAACCCAAATTTTCTCGGGCGCTCAAAGGAACTACACTGGAACGGCCAAACAAGGGTGGGGGAATACAACGGTACCGGATGACTGGGACATTAATTACGCAAAGTTACAAACGTCCTTAGATTTTCAGGTAGACAAAACATTACCTGCAGACTTTTTGACACCATCCGGTTCCGTGTGATCGTTTACATCAAGTGGAGGCAATTTTAAAAACGCTTTGCAAGACTTTTTCAAAGGTCACACCGGATCATTAATACTCTTGATTTCTTGGTTGTAATCAAGGCCAAGTTTTGTAGTGCCTGATATTTACTAAAGGCCTTTGCTGACAAGAATTATATAAAAGTAATAATTTTCTTGCCACTGTTGTCCTACTGTAATGTCTCAAAAACTAATGTCCGCGTGCTACACAATAATTCACTGGAGCAACCGATTGACTGTGGTAACCGCACCCTACGCATAAGTCTCTTTTTTGTCGTAATATATCATCGCGAGAGAAAAGCCTGAAGACCAGTTACTCCGCCTAATTGCAACGTACAGATGCATTTTTAAATCATGTCATTGAATGCTATGTCAATAAAGCCGTTACCATCAGCTCCTCTCTAGCCATTATTCACGATTTGTTACCACATCATGGTGCATGACACTGAAAAACAAGAAGCGACTTTTGTAGGAGTATTTTAGGTGGAGGTACTCAAGGTGGCATTTGAGTCATATGCAAGAAAAATATCTTCTTGAAGGCAGTTCTTTGCATTCACAGGCCGAGATTCTCTGAGTTCAACCCGATTTTCAATAAATGTTGGTTATTATGTTGTGCTGTATACGTCGGGTAAACAAGGTTTGCTTCGAAGTTTGTTTCGTTTGATGTTTGATTTTTGTGAGCACACCGGGTAAATGAAAAATTTCAATAGGGAATGGCGAGAAGTAAGTAATCGGAACTTCGGCTCTAAGAAAAAAGGTTGTCAAAAGTTTATCATGAAGACTGTGTTTGGGTCTCTTCTAGGGTTTAGGTTTACATACACCTGTGTTCGAATTACTCTGTAAACAGGGTCCTCTAACCAAGTTTCCGTATTTCGTCATCCGTAGCTTGTAAGTGCCACCTGTTTTATGCTAAAAGCCGAGGCAACCGAAACTACGGGCAAAGGTAAGTGAGAAACCTTATGTTGATAAACAAACGCCTAATCTTTGTACCATTACACTCCTACCGTAAACACAATGACCAGAAAGTTTTTCTGATCGTAAAATGCAAAGTTTGGGTAAATACCAGTTTTTTGAAGCAAAAATAATCTCGTCTTATGGATTTCGAACGAGCCTGCCACCGAATCTGACGACCTCAGGCAAACGTCATTTAAACATTGCTTTTCATGGGGTTGCAGCTGACAGTTAAGAAAACCCTAGAAAAATTCTTTCAACAATTATTCCTTGTCCATTTTTGCCTGCTGTGTACGCCAAAAATGCAGACATACGTTTCACCTCTCATTTACAACTCATGCCAAGGAGTCGACAGTTGGATTTCTAACTAACAATTGAGAGCTTAAGAAGGTACAAAAGAATGAATTATGTGGTCTGAAGCACCAAAAAGGCTATATATTGAGCACATAATATCATCATCAGGATTGCATTCAATTGATTCTGTAGTCATTTTTGATATGACACTTTAAGTGGACTTTGTATGTTTCCAACCAAATCTGCTGATCTCACTAAAGCACTTGATCTTCCTGGTCCTTGAAGCTTTAACAGCAGCAAAACGCCCTTCGATGTTAGTTGTTTGCAAAACTCCAAAAGCCCAGGAAGTTGATTTCCAGCGGAGTATAATTATTAACAAGGAGTTCGCCAATCGACTGATCTGTGAGCGATCACTGATCCTTCACTTCTGTGATTGGAGTTTATTCATTCCAGCCGCCAGATCACCGACCCATGCAATGATTCTGTAGCCCAGTCTTAGAAAGTGAACCCAATAAAAATACGGCTTCTGCTAAATTAACTCACGGTTTGTTTGCACACTGACCAAGCTATACAAATCCGTGAAATTTTATCTTGGATACACTGTTTGAGTAACACGTAATTTTCCCTACAAAAATGGACGAAAATTGAACACATCTTGCAACCTGGACTGGCTTCAGCGGAATTCGTCATATCTGAAGGCCACTTTCATTTAATGTTTATGGTCTTTTTCATTTATTGGATCGAATTTTCACATCACAAACTGGTATTGACTTGATATGTAACCAATCGCCTGTTGTTTTTTCGATAACATGCATTTAAAATGTGAGCACATTACCATAAAGCTTGCCTAAATAATTTGGGGAAGGTATAAACCATCCTGAACAGCCAAGTATTAGAAGAGCTTTTGATTTCAACTTGAGGACGCCGTAGTAATTGGTCTTTTGGTTGCTATTGCTGTTGTTAATTGTTGTTGTTAATTGTTAATTGTTGTTAATTGTTAATTGTTGTTGTTAATCGTTCTTATAGTTTCTTAAGTGATCTCACGTTGATTGCAATGATGTCACATTGATCACACAGTGTGTCACCTTACACGTAATATTCATTAGACGACATCGGGTTGACAAACAGAACCTCATCGTATTATATACGGATATATTCCGGATAGTTGTTGCGAATATAGTCTGTAAATGAAGAACTGAGGCATTTGTGTTTGATTTATTATTAGTAACTTAACTTGTTTGTGGTGGTTGCGGAATATTGTAGAATCAATATATCAGTCACTTTATCAACTTTAAACAGAGTACCGTAGGCACAGTGGTTTCAGCTGCTACCGTTTCGATCACCGGAACATAGGAGAGTGTGGGAAATGCAGCCAAGCCTTGGAGGCGATGGCATATTTGGTTACTTTTGGAACGGTAGTTACGCATTGAAGGCAACAGCTTTGATGCATGGACGTCACTGCCTGCGCGATTGGGACGTTTCTGTCGGTGTCAGTAACCATTAATGAGTCGATTCCCCGGGGTCCCCATCCAGGGCGACAGATGCCTACTCGATTAAGTTAACTGGTTAGTTCTTTCATACTTCGTTATTAGGTCATGCACAGTCCACTTATCGGTCGATTTTACTCAGCACAGAGCTGCGTAAAATGATCTCTGCGAGGCAGGCTGTCTTCTGAGATGCGGAGTACCTTTCCTAACCAGTGTAACCTATAAAGCGCGAGCAATTCAACTAATGTGTGAGAGTTCCAAGGACCATCTGTCGTACTTCAGTATTACTAATCCAGTGTTCCAATCAAACCTGATTAATGCTTTGGGGACACCGGTGTTCGAACACCGACATATTTCGTAGGTCCTCTGCGCGTGGAGGCCAAGTCTCTGCCCCATAAAGCCGCATGGATCGCACTGCCACAGTGCTAACTCTGCGGCAGTAATTTTAAGCAGCACGTGAATAGCAAAGTTTAAGAAGAAAGGTAAGGTAAGTCATATTTGTCATACACCAATGGACTTGGTGAACTCAGGCATTCTACTCGTATGCCGTCACAGAATTTTGCACATTGGGCTCTCATGAGGGATAAGGGGGCGTTTGAAGGAGCGGCGCCGTCCAAAAATTTGTCTCCAGGTAAACATACGTTTGATACATCCTCGGCTAGGGTGAAACGCAGCTTGATTCTTACGGGTCTGCACCCCCAACCCCGATAACCGATCAACTTACGCAAAATAATGCCAGAGAGAACCCTAGATTAGACGGATACCAGGCTGACGCCACGATAGTTTTCGCATTGCGTTTTCACGCCCTTCTTACAAACTGGGATGACAGTCGAGAAGCACCATTTGGCTGGCATTCTGTGTTCGTTCCATATCTTCTCCAGCAAGGATGCCAGACGGTTTCCCAGGACCATGCTCTGTTGGAGGGTAATGTCTTTCACTTAATTCCTGTCGTTAATGGCATGCTGGAGTCGATATTCCATTCAGGTCAGCTAGGTTCTTCCACGGTTTTGTTGAAAGGGATCAGCTGAACTGTTCTTTTTGATGCTCAGGCAATCGCTCAAGACGAAGATTGTAGGAATATTTTCCTTTTCGTATTTTTGGCATATTGTTTCACTGACACCAGCCTTCTTTTGACCAGTTGATCGAATAAAATAAGGCGCGGCTGTTGCCTGCAGCAAACGCCTTTTCCGTCTTTTGGTCTTACGAAATTTACTAGTGTTCTTTGCCATTCTTCAGGGTTTTTTGAAAGATCTGCCTGCCCTATCACAGTCGCTTGTTGCTGGTATGGCCTTTCGGGCAACAATAAGATTGGCTGATCTCGGGGATATCTAGTGTTCATCTAGTCTTGACAGACGTTTGGGACAGTTAGTTCTAAATGCTGAGATCCTAGCTTGTTTAAGCCCCTTCCATTTGACATCCAAGTGATATTTCTCGCCGCATGGTTGTGCATTTCTTGTAGCTCCCCAGCCAGGTCAGCTCGATGCTTTTCAGCTACAGAATCTTGTCGTTTTGCTTTGACGCGCGTAATCGGACGAAATGTTAACCGGTCGCGCACGATGGCACTCGCCACTACCTATAAGCTGAGCACTGACTCCAAATCTACCACACAATTGTAATTTTCCGGACTCAGTAGCTCAACTTGGGCATTCATAGCATCCACCAGGATGACTATATCCGTTCTTCCTGTTGAACGAAGCAGTTGTCACAGATATCGACAAACCCCGTCCTTGTCAGTCTCAGAACTGCTGTCTGTCAAGGCGTATGCCGATACGAAAATATAAACACTACTTATCGCATCGACCTACTTAATTGGGCCAGACAACCACACTGCACAAAGACGACCGTTTACTGGGGTGCGGTCTAGTGAAGCGCTTTTAGGCTTTGGGCTGAGTGAAAGCTCACCGAGTCATTGCGTCAGGACTACCGGATACCCGAAAAGTGAATATTGGAACACTTGAGCTATTCCTAAGCGGCTTAAGGTGCGAGATCGGGCTAGGGCCTTGTATGCGTGCTTTGTAGACACAACATACATCAACAGATAGGGAAAGCATAGTTCCAGAAAGAGACGCCAATTGCCCAGTCTGACATAGTGTACGCACATTTAACGCTGCAGCGTCTTTTGATTTCAGCAGGTGAGTATCGTGGTTAACATTTCTGGGTGACGGTTTACATACGGGACGCTGGCTTGGGGAGGGGCAGATGGGTTGATCACACTGTATTGTTTGATGGGTGGAGAAGGGCTATATGGAAAGGTCAATGAGATAAGAGTTGCAATGGCATATGTTACTTGATTGGTGCCTAAGCCGAAGAAGGGGTTTCTTTGAGGTGGTACACCTTAAGAATTTGACTAAAAAGTGAAACGCAGGGTAGTGATTGTTAGAGTTTTGTTGAAAGCCCCCTTCCGGAGCGAGTAGTTCACTAGTTTGACTCACTTGGGCTCAGAAGACCGGTCCAGCCCGAGGACGCAAGGAGCAAGGCAATTTGTCTCAACCCTAGTGCAGCTGCGCGCAGCAGGTGCCTTCTGAACAGTTTAGCCCTTGGTCCCAAAGGTACTCCTGTCGTACTGAATATAATACGCCGTTTGTCACGGTCAACCGTTCGGCTGTCCTAGTGTACGGTTTTCAGGGCCGCCCTTGTCGTATCAGTCTTTCCTCGAGAGAAGGCAGCACTGCTTCATCCATGTATAAAATTATGCGGTCGCTTGCGGTTATTGCCCTTCTACCTTCACACTCCTATCGCATAGGACAGGACGACTTTAGCTCCAAAAGACCCGTACGACGATTATTTGCAATATTGTAACTCACTTTTCTTCGTTGGGCCTTGGCGTGCTTGGCGAACATTTAGAAATTGAGTTACATCCAGTATATCTTGCAGGATCATTGCAGCACGGAAATCCGATTACCACGACAAGTTGACAGCTTCAGGTGCATTTTGTAGAATGTGCACCCACATGACTCCCGTTTAAACAGTTGTCCTCGTGTCCTGGCGGAATCACTCCGGTAAGAAAAGAAGCACTGGACCTTCGCTCCTATTAGAGCACATCCTTGGCTGTGCCGGTTTAAAATCCGTACACCTGACATGCAAGGCAACAGGGTTTGTACTACTACACGAGCGCATGCTGGAGGCGTCTTAATGTTTACGTCTAAAGAGGTGAACCCAAGCTTGAGCGGAAAGAGTGACATCTCCAACCACTACCCAGTAACACATCTTGGTTGCGTTAATCGACTGGCCTGCCTGTCAGGAATTTCCAGTTAATTAGCGCCACAGACCCTTGTAATCTGCTGGACACATGTGTTTCAGTTGCTGGCGGTTGCAGGATTTTGCAGAATGCACACTCACAGGATTCTCGTCTGCACAGACAATTCGATCTGAGGTAAAATTGAAGGATAGGGTGAGGTCAAATATAAATAACGAAGTGCAACCTGGACCAGAAGACTGATCCACGCTTCCTGTAAAACAGATATTAACAGTAGACAACAATATTCGCTACGTCGGGGAATTTTTACCCACGATAAATTCATTGGCGGTAGGGAGCACGGTATTTTGTCGGATTTTGCCAAAATTAAGTGTGCACATACACTGACCTGTTCTGCGTAAGTGGGTATAGAATTATGGATACGTACAACCACAAGCGCTGAGAGCTTTTAAGACGGGTCTTAATGCGATCAGCTGAAGCCTGAAAGAATATAACGCTCGATTATTTTCTGGTTATCAGAATGGAAAGACCTTCAGAATAGCACACATTAAGGTAGATTGGTACGCTCCTCTGTAACAAATGGGATCCTGAAATTTGGTAGTAATACCATGGCGCCCTGTCACAAGTCTGTTGTAAATAAAGGAAGCATAAGGTCCGTGAGCGCAATCTTTGGAAACAATAACTAACTTTTCGTGAAACGCCCTCTCTCTGTGAGTTTCTCACCATGGATTTGCATAAATCCAATATGCATACGTAAAACGTTGGTGAGTCTCATATAGCAGACGCATAATTATAGGAATGGTATATGATGTTAGGTAGTTTAGTGAATGAACACCGTAAGATATTCCTTTAATTGTCAGGCTGCATATTGGTCATGGGCTTACTTTTACGAACCGTTTAATTCAGGGATACATACTGAAGCGGGCTATGCGTCGAGTTCTGTATGAACTGACATCAGTGCAGGGGAGGAAACCTTGACTGTACCTAAGGGAAGGATATAATTCCTACAAAAGTGATGAATTTGTTACGTGTTTTGATGTCCAGTCAACTTAATAAGAATATTTTATCGCGGCACATGCGTAAGAGCAACCAGGTAGTGATGTGAAGGCTTCACAATTGCTGTCGTAAACAAGACTCTTCTGGGTTTCTTCGCAACTGACATCTGGAATCCTTTGCGCCTCAGAATAGCGGCTGGTTGCCTGATCATTGGGGCAACCGGACGTTATTAGGATTAAGAACATTATCTCAGATTTAACGCGTTTCCTTAGTAGACGTATTCGCGTAATAACATACTTACGCCAATCCGCTGCACATAAGCCTCAAAACCCATGAAGAAAGAAGGTAAAGAAAGTAAAGAAATTCCCAGTTATATGGTAAAGACCTACGATAATTTAGCCTGTAATTCGAAATACAACTGTTGTGCGCCAATAAACTTGAAGAGTCTTTCTATAGTTTGCGTTGCTGCGCAGATTCATGTTTATTTCCCTTCTTAATGAACCATGTTAGCGTGCAACCTTTTGGGTCAAAACTCAGCGTGGCTGAACAAAATGCTGCAATCTGACATCTTCGTTGCCGTGATTGCCGGAATCAGACCGCCAGAGGACTTTTTGTAATCAAAAAACAGCTTGTACGACTGTGGTACTGCTTTTTAATTACATTCCCGACCGTAGCTGAAAAGTGAGGAAATCCAATGCTGGTTAACTTTAGGCTGCTTTTTGAAAAACAAAACATTCTACTGAATCCGGTTACAAGCAAATACAAATTTTGCTATTGAATGGGGTTTGTATTATCTGTGATTTTATTAAAAGCTCACAAAACCTTGAAAAGACAGTTTTTCTACTTTTAATCCCATTGTCTTTCCTTTCCACGGCTAATAGCACAACCGCTGGATACTAGTTATTTTACTGTTGCATGCCTTCTGCTCGCGATCATCAAGTAAGTGATTGTGATATAACTTTGAGATCGAAAAGCAGGTGAGACAAGGCCATGTAACCTCAAAAACTTCGTTTTACCATGTATTTGCGCAACATTTCGAGGTATGATGTAAGGACATATATGAGCGACTGTCAAGGACGTCATCTTCATCTTCCTGGGTCTCCATAACTGGTTTATTTCTTTCATGCATCCAGAGTAGTCTGTGATTAGTGCGATAGATCCTGAGGAACCCAGTGAGAATTCGCATTTGCTACTGCCTTTTATGATTTGAACGTTTGTGTTTGGTTATTTTGTGTGATTCCTAAATGCAGCTTTGACAACAGAGTGTGCTTACAAGGGCACTGAAGACGAAGCGAGAATATTGCAACGGGGAATATTTTTAATCCAGTCAAATTTGTGACATCAACCGCAGAATAAATTGTAAGATATACGACAACCGCACTGAGCTAAGTCAGTCATTTTAGATACACTCACACGAGTAGCCTATGGGGTTTATTTGGTATAAACTAGGCATTTCACTTTGACCGCGCATTGTGTAAACGCTTGCTTCCGGTTGAAAGCAGTTAATAATCGGTATGAAACTTACGAGCTTGCACTTAGTTCATCAGCTCTAAGGTTCTTCGGCATTTCATCACGATCACCAATCAGCGGAAACAAGAGAGTGTAAATTCGCTCACGATATTCTTTTCGAATTCGGGGGCCCAAACGGTGCGTTGCTTTTTAAATTCAGTTTTATGAGAGATACTTTTTCATTTCTTTAGTTCCCAAGTGATGCAGTGTACCGAAACGTGCGCACAAGGTTTAAGCTTGGTTTTAGTAAATTCCAACCACCGATACAGTCACGTTACTAAGGCAAGCAGACTTAGGTTAATCAATCGTCCAAAATATATAAGCTTTCTGCAATTATATAGTCAAAACCAGCAGAAGTTCTCCATATTTTCATATTACCAAACAGATAGAAAATCCCAACGTATGTGCGTTTGCAAACCGTGCTTATCCATGCACATACTGTCTGACTCATCTACGAGGACATTATTCTCCAGATTTTCTGAATTCTGGAGCCGCGTATGGAACATTCGGCCGGGCAGTATAAATGCCTTAGGTAGTGACAGGTTTTGCAGTAAATGCTACTGAAGTCAGGATGGTTGGCGAATGTCCAGAATGTCATGACAAAATCATTTAGAAGCGCGTTTTTTCTCCCTCGTGCATACTGCATACCTAGGAAAGCTAGTGTGTCACATAGGTGGCATGGTTATACTCTTGTCGGGAGAACTCAGTATATGGCGTCAGAATCTTGCTGAAACTGGATGTCTCCACGCACGATGCACAACAGAATACGGTGAGGGCTGTTTTGTATCCCAACCAAACGGATGTACTTAAATTATCATCGATAGGTAACAATCCTAGAGTAAAGGCATTTTTGGGCAAGTAAAACTATGTTATGTTCGATTAGGGTATATTTTACAAGTGTGACGGAGCTGAAGGTTATCAAGAACATTCCTATCCAATCTAAAACTTCCTTTCTATCTTTAGGCCTAGACCGCCGGCAGTAAAAGTTTCTTGAGTGGGACTTCCAGGAATCTGGCAGAAATTACCCACTAAAACCCTGAGAATGAAGCATGTACGTGCAATGTGTAAGTGTTGGCAATAAAGATCCCTCAGCCTGTGCATTAGCAACGTGTGTTCTAATAAGGAATCGACATTTGGCTGAATGCACACGGATACAACTGATTAGCACCATTTTGTGTGGCGCAGCACTAGCACACGAGGAAGCGGTATCTTGTAAAGAGAAACTCAGTAGAAAATAAATTATTCGTGAAACCTTCTGTGACCAATTCACTGTTCCAGAAATGCATGACGATCAATTACGTTGGGTAGGTGTACCAGAAAGCTCGCTGACACGCAACTGTAGTCTGGAATAATAAGCTTTGATACAATAAAGATGTTTGGTTTGCTTATCTTTGGCAGACTGCCAGTTCTGAATCCTTAAGTTCCGCATGGCTTACTTGGGAACCACTGATAGTATAAAAAACCGATGGGCGAATATTTCATGTGATTATTTCACCCATCACCATAGCTTTGTAGTCCAATGTGAAGTCAGTCCCAACTGATTCAGCATTGCGTAATGGCGGCAATCCAGCTGTATAAACATAATTTGAACAATACAATACTCATAAGTTGACTGAAAACTCTCCGACAGTCCACGACTTCCGGATAGTTTGAGCTCGCTGAAAGTAACTCGAAGCTCAAAGTGAAAAATTTAATGTAGGGAAATGAAAGGTGTGACCCTTGCGCAACGCATACAATAACAAGTATTAACCGTTTTCTCGATTAAATTTTATTCTACACATAAATACGCGCGGTCCAAGCAGACGTTCACGACAAATCATTCAATGGTGCTGCTAAAGGCTGAAGAGAAACAGTACCTGATAGACAGCATGTCCAGTAAGGTGACGGTGTTTTGGAAAACAAAAGCCCGGGATATTACTTCGCTGCCCGTTGAACGACCGTCCATATTCTTACTGCCTAAAACGAAAACGATGCCCGCGTTAAATGTAACATAAGCAAGTCCAAACAGAATGGCGATCTGCGGCAGCCTTCTGCATGGATGGTTTTCTGGAAAATGTCGTTCGTGATTGCCCTGAAAAATAGATTGATTTCAACGCCATATTTCATTCCGCGCAAACAGATTGTGTTTTGTTACTATGCGCAAGTGTTCATCGGTTGGCCCGAAAATTCTTTGGGGTGTCAGCACTTCGTATAATTAATCTGTTTATTAGAATCAAGCTTGCGGTCCATCAGGAGATTCAGTGAACACTTTCAATGAAATCAATAAAGTTAACAC
Organism: Clonorchis sinensis; assembly: GCA_003604175.2. NCBI lineage: Eukaryota > Metazoa > Platyhelminthes > Trematoda > Opisthorchiida > Opisthorchiidae > Clonorchis > Clonorchis sinensis. The sequence continues at coordinate 4,294,930 of CM030375.1, read as the reverse complement.
AGGAGGTTCTAAGAACAGCTTACAAATAGAAGGAATCAGCACTATCAAATATCCATTTTTATGTTCAACACTGTATAATATATATGATAATCACCTTGGTTGCAGACGGATCACCAGTTTGATTCTAGCAATTTAAAATATTACGTATACAAAATTCATGTTCATCACAAAGCCCGAATGAATAATATCCGGCTGTATAAGGAGTGTCGCAGATACATTCCAGGAGGTTACTCGTTAAGCCACGCTGCTACAGTTGTTTTTAGATGCAATTAAATATTCTAATATAAACTGGTTGACAGGTGTTATTCCGGGGATATTTTGCCACACAATATTTACCTCTATACTCAAAAGACTAATCAAAAAAGCCTCTCGTACTATCTGCCATGAGCACTTCATTTCTCTAACCTAACGTTTTGAGAAACCAGGAGTGACGCTTTGACCTAAAAAAAATTTTAAGTCTCCCTCGCAATTTATCCTTATGCAGGCTTACACTTCAGAAGTACAAAGGGCAAATCTAGGTTATGTGGTAAAGATCTTTGGGAAAAGCCTATTGCTTTCCGGTGCATTCACTAAATCAAAAATGACAAAATATACCTTACTTCCGTATTGTTCCTGGAGGACGTAGTTGTAGAACTGAAAGTACATTTTGTATTTCTATTCAACTCATTATAACTTATTTGCCTACTTACTCGGGAGGTGTTATGCAGGCACCTGGAACAGATTACACGAAAAGCCACACAAAATCACACACAGTCACAACCTTTTGCACTCTGTGGTTAACTTCCGTAACTGCGAAGTTGCTGCCGATCTACTTGATATTCAGCTACTAGCATATCTCCCGAAGGAGTTGGGTGCAAAGTACCATTGTGTGTATCGACGGTACAGGTAGTGTGCAAAATAATAAGATGATACTGTTATTACATACTGCTATCTCTTGGTTTGCTTCGCACTATGTTCTTCGCACAGCTTTTGACATGGACGTCTTTGTCTAGTTAGGCTTTTATGCCCAAAAATTACTAGAGCAACAAATAGCATTAGGAGATCGATAGGGTATAGTAGGCATCTAAAACGACTCCAGTCTACTTGCATGCACCGTTAGGAACTATGTCATTTACCCGAGAGACTTTTAAAAAATGCTTGACGGCAACCAAAAATTTAACTAATGATGCAAAGAATACCAGCAAAAGGTGGACACTTTTCTAAATAACGTAATATGGGTGGTTGATCATCAAGGTCCCAGGAAAACATGGCAGCATATTTGCCTACTAACAGCAACCCACGAGTTCCACTTTGCTGCTGCTAACACAACCTGCGGGTTATGAAAAAGTGTGAATCTAACAGGATTTTTTCATGTTGACTATAAAAAATGATTAATATAAAGAGGCAAAACGCGTAGCACAGTAGAATTTAAGTCAATGTTTTGAAGCTGTGCCCATAAGTTCATCCCAATGAAATAAAGATTACGCTATCCAAAACATTGTAATGAGACAGAAGCTCATTTCATTGCTACCATATTCATGTTCAGCTTGAGCTAATATGTGTTATCCGAGGCTCTATAAGAAGACTTTACACTTGAGTACTGATCCGAGTTTGGGGTGAAAAACCTAGTACCAAACGAAAAATACATCAGCATTTTATTGCCTAAAAACCTCTCAAGATAACCTGAAATCGGGAAATCTATCTATCTAATAGTTCAGCCATATGGTGAAGTGATGCAAGTGTGCTGGAATACTGATGCCAACAGATAGGGGAAAATACATCATCCTCGTTTGGACAAAATTTTGGACGGTAGACTACGTTTCGTAAACAGCGTAGGTATGGCAAAGATTGTGGACTACAACAAAGTAAACTGGAAGCTATATTTAAATTGGGCAATCGTACATGCAGAACTACTACTGAGAGCGAGCCATGAGTGACGAAATTGCACACACATTCAAATGCAAAGCACATATGTAGCAGCTGGTGAAATTGAGTGCAAAATACGAAACAAATCCTGAACAGAGACTACGTAAAGCAAGTCTGACACTCTTCTTCACAAATTGTTTTTCATTTCGACGCATGACAGCAAAGGTCAGAAGTCTCCGATATTTCGAGGGCCAACATTATATTCAATTTATTAGGATCCATCAGTAAGTGTCCCGCTTATACTGAAAACCAGCACATTTGATGAGCACTCTGCGGACATTCACAGGATAGTACGTGAGTAGATGCCGTCAAGGACAGTTGGATAAAAATGTTAGAGCAATCAGGCCAGTTTTTTCAAGCGAATACAACGGCCCTTTTGCCTAGTAACCAAACTATCAAACCACAACATGTTTGCGGGATAATATGTGGCGTCTACAGAATTTTTGAGGGCAAGGACCTGTATTACGCAAGACAAGTGGTCGGGATCACGTTTTTACTTCAAACTACATGATTATTGCAAACACGAATGACTTTTGCAAGCGCGATATTTGTGACTAGTTTTCTCTTTGGTTTATGCCTCAAAGTTAAGGAAGGAGAATTCAGTCATGGATGTTTAGGGCAGCAACTGTGGAGAAATGAACTATCGACTGTGTTGTTTGATAGAAGTGCCTTACTCATGGATGTTTTATCTTGGCAAATTTAAGACATGTGGTATTAAGGTCGCTGAGTGAATCCTAGGCTTCTTCATCCAAATGCGACGTCATAATTTGCCGTTTTATTTGTGTGCCAGTCTAACGTGAGCAGTTTTCTTCACACCCTGTTTGGTGATTTCACATCGGATAAGAGAAGGTGCGTTATGTCCCACGGTTACCATATGACACAACAGAGTTCTGTAGGCCTCTCTTTGCTCACAACGACTATCGGCCACCTGACACACAACGTTCAGCAAACTATTTTTTTGGTGAGCATTGTGTGTTGGGTGTTGACATGTGAGGAGTGAAAATGAAATTCTGCAGACTATGAGGTACTATCTACTTCTGAATTCAGAGCAACACAAGAAAGGAAGCCACTATGTTAGAGTGAATGTCAAAACGTAAAAGAATTTCTCAATAAAACGGCGCGACGATTTAGCGAATTTCTTGTCATTCCTAATGACCTGGCAGGAGATAGTTCTTGGGCATTTGAAGACGGACACAAAATTCTCACAAATTGGGCTGTCGTAAACTTGGATAAAATAACGTCGATCTTTGGCCGACTGCCAAGGTTTTAGGATAATAGTATAGAGAAATCTGCTGTAAAATGCAGTCAGCAGAGGTACCCTCAGTGTACAAGACACCATTTAGTATGAAAACTTTCCAGTTAAAGGACGATGCTGATCACGAAAGTACACACCGCAACGGCCTACCTAAATGAGATTTCGTCCAGTCCCGTGGTTTTCAATCTTTTCTGCCAAACATCCTGATCAGATATCCACTACTTTCCAGTCACAGTACATTGGTTTTTTTAACTCGAAATTGCATGCACCAGCTCATTTTGAACATGCGTATTTGCAAATCAATCTCGAATTCTGTCACGTAGTAGAGAGCCTGATGCTGATTTTGTGACTGAGAATGAAGCTACACTTTTTGAATAGTTGTTGAGGATACGGCCTTTACTTAAGCAATCGAGGTCTGTAAATAAAACATAACCCTGCACGTAGTACGTCTGGCTTCGTAAAATGTTTTGGATGCCTAAAACTGGAATTTAACTACGCTTGTGGTTTTGAAATAAACTAAAGTATTCTCATTGGCTTCCACAACTTGTAAAGTAGTTTCTCCTAATAATAGATACTTAGGCAATTTCTAGTGGCATTTGACTGGTCAGGATCTGACGAAGAATTAATCAACGATATGATAAATCCAAAAGAATTCTACCGTCTGTCGCTGGCTTCATTTGATTACGAAATATGCTTAGCACCTGAGTAAACAAAAGTTTCTTTGTTAACACTGATAGGTAGAACTGCACCAAAGCCGGTTCTGCAGGACAGAATATGAGTTTCCGTTTGTATTTTATATATTGTAAATAAGTTAATTTGCGAATGATAGACGCTCTTCTTCGTTGTGTGCCCCTAGGCTACTTGTTGTTTGGATAAGTTTGTTGCTGAGTATGTAAAGAGGATTACTTCTCTCGGTCTGGTGATCGAGTACCGCTTTCCTATTATTTAGATACTTAGAACCGCATATATGCACGCATATATGTGAAAACATTTTATGCATACGCGGACGTATTCTCTAATGATGCGGTTCAAGGTGTTCTGGATCACAGAAATGAAACTGAACTTGGCCCGTAGTTTGGATAACATATATTAGTGTATTTTTCTGAAATTAGCTAGATTGTGGGTCATTGTTAATGACTATATTCACACTCGATGACTAACCTATTGGTCCAGAGTTCTAGGAAATTACCGTGAAGTACAAGCCAGGTGGTCACCTAACGCAGGCGTCCAAGTAAACTAAGTCCAATTGGGTTCATTTGGTCATCTACTGTGCGCTTATTCACAAGCTCCATTTAGAAAATCCTTATGCACCTGGTGTTTTGGTGCTACCAGCTGTAGAATTTAAGACTTCTGGAACAAATGTTGCAACTTGTTAGAGACTTGAATTATTAACCATCTACTAGGTGTTTTGAGGGCATCAAACTAATGCTGAAAACACTATCGCATGCATTTCCCCTAAGCACACTGGAGAGTTGAGTGTCCTTGTTAGCCTAGTCTTGTCTACCTAGTCATAAAGTAAACAAGGAATATGGAACACTAAACAAAGTGCTGTTTTTTGTATATACATTCTAGCAAACCTTTGTTTAAATAATAATCTACAAGAACTCAAAAACGTTTAAATCACTAAAGTTAAAGCCTTGTAAACAAACAATACTGAAAGAAGCGAAGTTATGTCTTTATCTGGAGAGAAGTACTATATTTCACTATTTCACTCTTTTTGCGCATAAAATTGCGTCTAATTTTCTTGGCTGACACCGCCACATTCACCGTAATTTATATTGGCGTTAGTATCTTTCCATCATTTAGCTGAGCAGGATCTTAATCAATTAATATAGAACATTTTATTAGTCCCTACTAAACCATTTTTCAGGACACTTATTTGAGCCGTTAAAAACGGCACATCCCACACTCAACTAAACTAAAGTTTTGAGTACACTGAAATCTTCGATAGCGAATTTACATGAATAAGTACCATGAAGTCTAAGAACTCCTACATTTCTCCAGAGGTGGGTTACTTTTGGTTGAATTAAAGACTGGTCATCTTGGATGGGTTTATTACAATAAGGGATGCAGCGAAATGAAAGGAGTGCACCAAGTACACTGGGGTTGATCCATAATTCCTATCAAGAAGTTATTAAACACCAGAAGGCACCAGTTGTCAGCCTGCCATAATAATAATAATAGCTCCGCTTGGCTCAAGGTTGTAAACAAGCTCGATCTACGCCACAGTGATGTGACTTAATCAAAGACACGGCTGATTCCTACAAGCTTAATGAATAAACGCCAGTTCATTGGCGTGAACAAAAGTAAAAGTTGCACACACACTAATCTGTCCCGCAAAAGTAGGCACTCAAGTATAGATAATCTAGTTAGCCTGTGAATGATTACACTAAACCGGGTTTTATGCACATCAAATGGAGCCAGTACACATTGAATCGTGATTGCGTTCTGGGAGCAGAATGGCAAAATTTTCAAAAAAGCAACCAGCAACCCGGTTTATCGTCATCCTCTGGACCAGGTGAATTTGTGGTTTAGAACTGAGAATTCTATTGGAAGTATTTTTCATGGCTTCCAGAATCTGAATCAAACATCAAGCAATAACCTATTATGTGGTGGGTTGTATGTTGTCGTGCAAAGGGGCTATATGATTCGCGGCCAATCAGATTGCACTGCTACCGGAAAAGTCCTAAGTTAGTTATATTTTACTAACCGGACGGTTCTCATTTCGGGCAACAAAACTTGTTGATGCCTGGTCATGTGTTCGAGCACATGGTAAGGCCAGCAGTGATAAGCCATGCAATAAAACTGCTTACAGCCAGTTCTTGTGAAAATTACTCATCAAATTTGTTCAAAGTCGTCTTCAATAAAGGAATAATTTAGCACTGCAAAAATAATAGGCACTTTTTTATGCAGATCGCGCGGGAGTATACAATTTTAAGAGATTAGAGAGTATCTCCATCTGCATGAAAATAAACAGATGATTTAACTAGCGTTTGAAGCCTGCAGCCAAACTCCCCGGGTAGCAGCAATTACCTCATGGTTTTCCTAATGTCCAAAAGCTGAGTGAAAACATTAATCTGCAAACATCGAACTAACGTTAAATGGCGTTTGATCCATGCCGTAGAGCAGAGACATTAGGTGCGACATATCACGAACAGCTTCAGAATCGCTAAACCTACGTGAGCTCTTAGCTTTGATTTCAAATTTCTGGTATTTACACAAGCACTGATCTGCTCAAACCAGGGGTTTACGACCGCAAGTCTGAACAGCACTCGCAAAACGTTGAAGATGTCGAGGGCGGTGCTTCTAGTTGGAGAGGCGAACCTACCTCAATAGCATTACTAATATACCATTCCTGCACTTTATTATCGTAAACAGTTTATGGTGAAAAATACCGCTGCTATAAAGGGTCCAATCAGTACGTTTCTATTTGCTTTGTGTTTCACCTGCGCTGAGCTAAAGAATACACTAACCAGTGTGGTTCTAAATTTGCATCTTGGACGCCTAATACGTTAAGAGTGCTATTCTCGAATACATTATTCGGTCAACAGGCGTACTTTTCGCGAGCACCTGAAATATTTGGCTTTGAAAATTGTTGTCAAAAAATAGGAATTAGGCACGTCGTAATATATAAACAACCAAAAGGTGGTTGAAATTTCCACAACACGTTTTATTCCTTACAATAATGCGCAGATAAGGGTGAATTGTTCAATAAATCTTTGTCTCCTTTAGTGCTATCGCGAAGAAACACATCTAAGCTGTATATCAGTAAGGAAGCAGTACTTTGCAACACAAACGTCTTCAAATACCCTTGCCAAAATTGTCTGCATAAACGGTTGCAATTAGTATAGATATATAAATACGTAGACTTTGCCAATACAAATTTTGCGTATGCCAATGCACAACAAAATATTCATCCTTTGTTCAAAGCACACACGCTAGCTGGGCGATGCTTCACTGTGGATTGAACTTACCGAGGCTTTCGCCTGCTTGTAGAATTATTCATCACATATGAAGTTATATCATGGTATTATATGAAGATAGGTGCGGTATTGCGTCTACACCTAAGGTACTTGACGTATGACTTCACACATTTGATGATAGGAAAATTTGGCCCGTGTCAAATAATATCCCGCCATGTTTGGACAAGTTGTTAGTCCGTGGTAGTCTCCTGCACGTTAGCCCGCCAGCTATACTACGTAAGGTTTATGTTAATGCCAGGAGTTTGAGTGTGCTGCTACTTTCGGCTATGTGCAAACCGTCTGAGGCTGCTTACTATGTGTAGGCTTTGAGGCAACGAGAACATGATGGCAGTAATTTGTTTATTAAAATTCCCCCATAAAACCATACGCGCAGTCCATACCAGTCCATAACAAAAAAAGCCTCTTTTTAAAAATTCCACAAGTATCCAAAGCACAAGAGTCCTAACATTCCATTTTTCCACTACTGCATACTACAGCTGGTCATTTATTTTGGTTGGTCACCAGTTTGCTGTGTTTGCTAGAAACTCAGTGCATATCCAAGCTTTGTGGCAGAGTATGACGGGAATGCGTTTAGCGTGCGACGTTGCTAAACATTTTACTTGTGCTTGGAAGGCTAGTTGTGGAATATATTCGGCTAATTTCAGCACCACCGGTTGCTATCTTTTCCACTGTCAAATGAATTGCGGCAAATGATGTTTAAAAATGTTTTATGTGATGGAAGCATGTTGTTATCTAACTCGTATACGCCTGCTGGTAGATCCAGCTCTGTTGTTTATGTGTTCTAGAGTGGCACATTTGGACTGACACTGAATAGCTCCGAGCTGGCTTAGACTGCGAATAAAAACAGCACACCTTTCAAGATCGTGGTTTTGGCTGATTCGTGGCTTATTGCATGTCCTAATAAATACCCTGCTTGTTAAACGAGGAGGGTGGAAATTAGAGGCCCCTGCATAAAAACTTAAACATTTAGTCTAAAGATCACACGAGTTTGCGTTGAAAGTGCGGATTTAAGCGAAGCCGGACGCCCGACCACCGTAAACTCTTGAATGCTATCAGGTTAACAGAAACCCAATTAACGTAGTGCTCAGCCCAGTCGATCGTTTGTGTTTCACCCATAGCATAAACTGTGAAATCGGAAGAATAACTATTGAGCAGCAGTTTTGTAGCATTCTATTGACCCATTCGCATAAGACGAAAGAATGCAATGTACAAGTGGGTGCAAATCACCCAAAGCCAAAACAACCGCTCTCATTTATTTCTTGCCGTAGACGGTTGATTGTCACAGGAGTACAACGAAACTAGTTGAAACCAGTTTGGTACAAACAATTGAGCGCGACGCACTGCGTGCAAAAAGTTTTTATTCATTTGACGTGATTCATATATAAAAAATGGATACCTGATCTGACTCGTTTGCAATCAGGGGGCATGTTTTTTGTACACCAGTTTTAGATTAGATACGTGGGGCTGAATGACAACACTTCTATTTATTCATTAACTTCAGTTTGTAGACAGCGGTGAAAGCGAATTGAAATGGTAATATATATAGCTTCAGCAGACGGTTTTCGATTGTTAAGTGTACAATTAGTTGCCTAAATTTATGGGGTCACCAACGACTCTCGCTCTGCTTCTGGACATAGTGTGTTTAGGTAAGTATATTCACTACCATTTAGAACAACTTATGGGGTAGCAAATTCATTTCAAACACATTATTGCACTTCTGATGATAACCGCAACATTGTTCCTAGCTAGTCTAATCACGGTTCTTCAAGGATTCTTAGCCTGTAGTCAAATACTAACCCCAGCAAATTTGTAAATATTGTCGCCTGCGTATTACGTTACCCTTTTGATTCATTCCAAAGGTAAGGTTCTGATGCTTAGAATAGGCATAGTTACTTATTTTTCCAAAGCTATATTAAGTAATGCAGCTTAAGAATTAATACACATGTATTCTTGACCATGTGGCTAACTACGAAAGCCCTGGGTTGGCTCGGAATGATTTCACTTACTTACTAATATAGGCAGGTGACCGACGAGCTCACTGATAGCACGAGTGGCTTAGTACACAACTTATGCTGCCAGTATGTATTCTGACAGCTGAGCATTAATATGTTCCAGTGCTCAATTAAGGCGAAAAGTAATACTAATGAGGCAAACGTATGGTAGAAGAATATAGTAACCGTACAGTACATGTATCTGTAAATATGTATAACAAGATATAGGGTCGATTATATAGTTCAGTCACAAACCCTCACAAACCAGGACTCCATGTATCGAGCGCTTACTTTACATGCTGAGCAGGAAAGATCACGTATTCGAAATGTAGTACCGGAGTTCTTTTAATTCAGAAGAAATGAAAACAACCGGATGCGAAGTGTTGGAAATTGCAGCAAACATACCTTCTCACTGAAGGACTTGGACATTTACTTTTTTGAGTTTTGTCTTAGTTCAACGCAGCTGAGTTCTATATTCATCTTTATTGTGTGGCTGCTGCTCTTACGACAACGAGTTTATCTTGACATGGGGAAAGTTTTGTTTGTCTTTTTGGGATTAAATTATTTGGAGAAATATGCTGAAAAACTGAGCCAAACCGGTAAGCTTACGAATAATTAGGGTATTTTAAGGATTGTCGCACGTTTATAGACGGAGTTTTTAAAACATGTTCTGTGAATGCTCATGTAACATACGGGAAACAGTTCTGAGGGCCCTGTTCTTGGGATTGTTTCTACTCCACTAATTAAATGGAAAAAATCAGGGTGATTAACGATCACACGTTTTATGACGCCGCACATGTGGTTTTATGTGAAGAGAATTGCGTAATTGAGACAAAGACGTCTTTGTTAAACTTTCGCCCTTAATTAACTTTAAAACGATGAAAACATAGGAGGACTTGCTTCAAAAACATATATTTAGCTGCCATTTGAGATAAGCGATATAATTCTCTATCGAAAGGTGGCCTTCAAAAGCAAACGGAATGCTCTTATTCGACCATCTTGGGTGAAAACATTTTTCTTTTTTGTGGAAGGACCATTATAAAGCAGAAACTAAAGTTTCAATCCAAATAAATGCCTGCAATAAATCATGGTTATTCAGGAAAACACCGTAGTTTAGTTAAACGTCCTTTATATAAAGGTCCCTGGACAACAAATACTCACTGGTGTCCCGCCGTTAAAGTGTAATGATGTTCTAGTAGACTGCTTCGTAATCTGACTGCCCTGGAAGGTCTTCTGAAAAGTCGTTCTGATTCTACTCTACGTTTTCATATTCAGCACAAACATTATCATTGTACAATACGTCGGTACTCTTGTGCAGCAATCGTACAAATAACTCCGACGAACAACACGTAACCGTCTAATGTCCCTAGAATGTAAAGGACTTATTTGCAGAAAAGGTTGTGTACTCTATTGCCTTAATGTAGCCAACTGGTCTCAAATTTCTGTGTGCGGCTTCATCAAGTTATTGAATAAATGTTTGCAATGGACTACCCATGTAATGAGTTCGAATTACAAATCGCTTTTGAACTGCCACTTTTCGAGGGATTATTGTTTCCGGATCCTTATGTAGATGGCGAATTCAATCAATTAACTTATGATGTGATAAAGGATGACCAAAATCTGCGAGCCTCAGAACAAAGCACCTAGAAAATGCCTAGTGGAGTTTAGCGGTGCTTATACATCGCAAATCTGAGGCATATTTCCAAAAGTTCCTTCAGACTTAATTCAACCGAAACGCTCATATAGATGACAACACCTGCTGAATGCGTTTTCAAAAGTTTGCCGAACAACTGAGGGTAGAAGCGCTTCATACAATCAATTTGCACATGGTACTCCTTGACGTTGTTTAATATTCAGTATAAAGACAATGACACCGGAAAAATACATGGTCGGACTTTCCCAACCTTTCATAATAGTCTTAGCAAGAAAGGACAACCTTGGAACCTCCCTCATTTTATGTTGCATAGATCTTAATTACACACTGAGAAAATTAACGTGATGCGTCACTCTGAAAGCTAGATGACGGCAGTTGTAACGCTTACTCCAAACGAAGTCTTGCTCAAATAACTCGATGTCAAAGCACACCATCAGACCAGCGAACATACATATACATTCAGCAAATTTACTGATTTCCGTTGAGAAGAAGCCAGTGTAGAACGATCGAGCAACATTTACCATGCACAAATCCATAATTTCTGCAAGCTTATCGGTAAGGTCGCAAAAGCATTACAACGCTGATCATAATAGTAGGAGCCGGATTGCTGGAGGAACGACAGAACTCCAGCCCAAAGACTTCGAGGTATAGTCATTCCGTCGCTTACGCGCTTGAAGTAAATTGGAGTTTTGTTCAACCTATGCCCGATTAGCTTGTTAGAATGCACATGTGTTTCGATAACCGAAATCCGGTGGACGACCACAGCTAACTGATAAACCGCAGCCGACAAAGGTTCATCTTCGATCAGCGAGATGATTGTAACACATCAGATAACGCTGGCAAACAACAGTGAACGCAACCTTTCAGTCGTCCCTAAAAAACTCTCCTAACGCGTTGATGGGGATTTTGGTAAAGGTGCATCCAAAAGACGGGGCTTTCGGTAAAAGTGAGCTCAATGTTCGGTGTTACTGTGAAAGTAGTGGACACGTAAATGCGTCGTTCTTCGGTCATTTGACTATGCAACCCCCGTTTCATGTTGGAATCTAGAATGTTTCGTGTCCACGCCATAAATTCTATGGTGCAAGATCCACACTCTTATAATATTCAGCCTTGTGGCAATGAATCTTCCGGGAATATAGGGATAATGGTTAGGTAAAGGATTTTCAACAATGACATGATGTGGATGCTTGAGCCAAAATTGCAGTCAGAAAAGGTGAACATATAATTGAAACGGCGCTTTCGGTATAATTCTGTGGCAAGTGCACCCCCGTACGTCGTACGGTGATCTCAGTTTATTTCTGCTCCTAAGGAAAAGATGCACCCATTAAGTTGCGATGTTTGCACTTCTATAAACGTGTGTATTTTTTAACTCGGGTGAAAGGATTCCAACTAATACCGAGACATTTTACCAAAGTTCTGGCGCTCATTTAAAAGCTAACTAAAAGCTAAAATGACATCACAAATGTGACTCTTGTTTGTTATGGTGAATGTTCAAGCTGAATATCCAAACTGAACGTTGCGATGCGTTTTTTCAGCTTCGGCAGCTGGGACAGTCGAATTGTCGTTTGAGCCTTCAAGCGGTAAACTCTTCGTCGGCAGCGCGGACGTGATCACGTGTTTGGTTAAAAATCCAGCTGCGGCAATGGAACAAGGAAAAATTACTTTAAGTGCACAGTCAGTAGATAAGGGGCTGATTTATCTTAACGAAATTACCAGCCAAATACAGCCACCTGTTGGCCACCTAACTTATCCGAAAGTTGGACAAACAACAGTGACCTGCACATGGACCGGCAGCACAGGATTGCCTGTTAAAAAAACACTGAGTGTTCAAGTTTTGGGTAAGTTGCTCACGATATTCTTTTGTCCTTATTTTTCGGTTTTCGGGAATAGGCGAACGGTGTTTAAAAAAGGGGCCAGATTTCGACTTTATGTTTACAACGGTATAAACCATAAATAAAAATATATCACTTCTGAAACGCACGAGGGCAAGCTGGTGGGTCCTGGTGTTTCACGCTTACAACCAAAATGGGGCATTAAGGAGTCAAAACAGACATTACTGAATAGCGGGAATGCACCTTCCTAGATGTGTTAAAGAAATCAAACATTTTTTTCAGGAACATGAGCCTCTCAGCATTTGGGACAAGAGAATATCGGCACGTGACTTATGCACACACGACGACATACATGATTAAACTTCCACCTCCTTCTAAAATGGTGTGCGCTCGCGTCCTGCTTCCGACATAGAAATGTGTGTCAGTGCTCGGAATCTCCCCCTTTCTCCAATGTTTGAAAAACTAGTGCAACCGTTGAATAATACACTATTCAGATTACACACCTCGCCAAATTGCCTTACCTGTTATTATCAGTCCCAATGATGACTACAACAGGGCCCTCAAGCCATTAGTTTCGAAAGGACTTAATAGGGATACAAAATGCCTTCATGAAAACTGTGGTTTGTGTTATTGGTTTGCATTATAATAATTCAACCTAATTTCAGTGCACTCAGCAATTCGTTTATTGACCTCTGTGAGATTCTCCATAATATTTTGACGGCCCTTATGACCACTCAGCTTTCATTAGGTATAGAGCGGTAAGAGAGCGAATCTACTGAGCAGAAGGTCCGTGGTTCCAATCCGACATCTGCCTGTTGAGCAACCCGGCAGTATCCCAGCCCTCGAGCTTCCTTCTGGTGGCATGTCAGTCAGGCACCAAAGGGGTGCTACAGTTAGACAATCTAGATTATTATTCGTGCTCGTATCACGGAATACTCATATTCATCTAACCCAGGCTATTTGTGGTCTGGTGGAGCCCAGAGTATCTGAAGAGACAAATCCAGTGGCAGACGACATAAGTCTCTTGAGTGTCTGCACCAAAATCAACCAGAATGCTCAAGCTTTCTAATGGCGACACAAAGGTGCTGCAGATTGTTTCCAGCAATCTGTTGGACCACGTTGAGTTACGCGCAAAACCCCTAAAAGCCAAAGCGTTCAAATGGAGGTTTATCTACAAATGCGGTACTGTAAATACAATAATAAAAATAACAAAGCTTTACAAACCTCAAATCGTGGGACTACGCCAGCTTCTATACACCGATTTAGGAACTGCTAATTCCTAAAGGATCCCAAAGTCCACACCGATTGAAAAGCACGTGTCAACAAGACAACAAACCACGTGTTGACTTAAACAACACGTGCAATGACAAGGTCAAAGAACGGTTTACGTTCAGGTCAAATGGTTTTACATTCAGGTCAAAACAAGAAAGTTGGTATAGGCGCAAAGGCGGAATAATAAAAACTGGGAATAACGTTGTACAAAATAAGGATAGAAGAAAAGAATCAACAGGTGGCTTCTTTCTAAAGTTAGAAGCATCGAGTTTTAAATCATTTCAATTTAATGCCTCCCAGCTTACCGTGTTCTCGCATGTTCATATAATTGTATGCGGTAGAGAACAAATAAAAAGACCTTACATCAACGCGGACCTGAATTACAATCACCACTCTTAACTAACATTCATTTATTTTCCAGCTTAATGATTCCAAAATACTGATATAATTTTGTCAACTGGTGTGCGAGAGATAGCTCATAAGAATGTCTCTCAAATGTCCAGAAGACAACTGAGTTCTTTCAGGCAAGATCAGGTAGTGAAGATTGCAGATGATAGGTCACGAGGCAAACTATTTCATCAATAGCGAGTTGATTAACAACGCAACCTTAAGTGCCATCACCCCCTTCAATGCTGAGTGATGTTTCTGTGAAAGGAAAATAGTTGGATCGTCCGGACTGGCACCGCCAGTTGCAAGGAGTTGCACCGCAGGGAATCTTACTCAGAATCCCTCATCTGTGTGCTGTGTTGTTCTAAAAAAACTTTTTTCTAACATTTTGTAAATAAATGGCTACAACAATGCTTGGGGGAAAGTTGCTGACGCACAAGCTAGAATACTACTTTATCCAGCAGCTTTCTCAACCAAATTTTATTTACGCTGGGGACACTGACAGTGTCATTTCTTAAAGCTTATGATGGTTTGGACATCATTTGGTTTTCTATCAGCAAAACTCTTATATCCTATATCTTTAATATGAAAATTTATTATTCCACTGCGTACTGTGTCCTAATGTTTTATACACCGTCGCTGGGCCTTCAATTTATGCTTAGTTGCTCTGTTTCTTATGCTCATCGTGCAGTTTACGCCTAAAGCTTATTTGCACAACCGACCGTACAACCGGATGCGCTTTTTAAAGGCTACCCTACACGGCTTTGTCAGGGAGGATCATTATGTCTCAACGGGTCTTTGATATATATTCCTGCGTCCTGAGTAATCGTAATGAACAGTAGCCATCATCGTTTTGCTTGTTTCTGCTTTCTGTCCTTAACCACGGTATCACAAACCCAGTTTTAGCCTGTGAATATAACCTAGACTCCGATTTACTCTACGCTTGCATTTTTGTTCCTTAATGAATATTTAAAGCTGCTACAACAGTGGGTAAGTTACGGCTCAATTCATTGTTACTGTGCTGGCCGATACCTCAAATACTAAGATAGATTCAAATGTCTCAGAATGATGTAATTTTACTTAACCGTCACTCACAGCCTAGCAAATGATTGCAAAAGATTTATATTTTTTGTAAGCGCCAACTTTTTACTGCCATTTAATGACATGCACAGAGAGTAAATTCCACTACTGATATGTACACGATCAAATGTGTCAGCGACATAAGATGATATTCCATAATTTTAATGCCATTTTCTGTTTGATCGCGTACGATCCCTTGAGAGCGTGTTCAGCGAACGGTTTTGCGCTGTTTGTTAGAATGGAGTGAATGTTGGAGCGAATATCTCCGTGTTTTTAGCGGCGATGAAATTTATTGAGGATATTCGATGACACCTATGTTCAACAGATTTTTATTGCTTCATCACTTCAGTCATATTGCGCATGATCTGCTACTGATGTACGCGCTCCTCAAGATTTCAAACAAGTTGACAAACTAATTGGGAAAATTGTTCCCAAGTTCTCTCACACACCTATGTCTAATTTCCTGGGTGAAATGAATAGAATCCAAATGCATTTCTGGCTTACGGTGTTATACGTTGGCCCCCAGACATTATTCCGTAAGTTGATGTAAAATCTCGCGGCTAGGTATTGCAGCAACGTTTACTTAGCACGTCGTGGCAAAGCATAAAACATAAAACACTGCTTCTGCTCAGTAGGTTTGTGTGACGAAATCAACAACTAAAAATAGCCCTAATTAGACTAGCAGCTAGGATCTCATGGCATAGTGACTTGAATACTAGTGTACTCTTCCCTTGTGACAATCTTCAAACAGAAGCACCCCAAAATACTGCTCTGTTACTTTTGGTGCGATATTCAAGATATCCCAGCACATTCACAGGGAGAAAGATTTACTGTAACCTCTTCAATTTTTACGACTGGTTTTGCTATTCTTGGGGCTCATCATGTGGGTGCAATGTTGACATCTTGACGCAAAAAGCTTGTTTATTCCGTTTGTCTATGTTACTCCGCCACTCATGTCGTGGTTTACAATTAAAGCAAGTGAAACAACCAGCATAGGTAAGTGCATTAAATTGTCTTGCTGAGCACTTTGTCTAATTAACGCATCGACACATTATTACCCTTAGCCTAGCTGATCCGGCTGCACTGAGATGATTAATGTTCTTCGCGCGAATGCATTTTCTGGCTTAAATGTAAAACAGAAAATGGTGGATTTAAAGGTCCCTAAAATCCTATTTCTTATTTACAATAACTAATCATTGTTGACTTCTTTATTGGATAAACTGAAAGTATTTCGGCAAGCAGCACCTATTTCGCTAGTCAGTGTTTATGGGCACCATAGGCATCAATAAAGGCCAGAAAACTGTGGCAAAATCATTGATAGCAAATTATGAGCATGTGCATCATTTGGGTAAAAAGGCACATCTTTCGATTGCCTGCACGGTAAACCATGAAGTTTCGACAACAAAACCACCCTAATTGTATAGCACAACCGATGAAGGACTTACTTTGGCGAAACGCAAATTATTCGCAATTATTATTCGCAAAAATACGCAATTATTCGCACTTTTAAATAAAGTTAGCGTTTCAAACATTCTTTGCAGGTTACGTAGCAATTAACTGACAGTGACATGATTCTGGGTTTGCTTGACACATTGCCTTGGCGGAATGACAAAAACTGGGAATACCGCTGTTCATAATATTGACAGGAGAAAAAATCAACACCGCCCCTCAAAGCCAGCATAGCTTTCCCTAATCTATCAACTCAATCCACCGCATGCAAGAAAGAGATCAACGAGGGTGGTACAATTGCTCTAGCCACAAGACACTTCCCTCAATCTGCAGTATGCGTCTAGGGTGGGTGAGCACATAGCTGTCTTCTACACCTTCCAGCAGGCAGATGCAACGTAGATCCCGCCTAACCGTACCCGATGTAGTCTTTACTAATACATCCCGAATATGGCCATCACTTCCAGGCCTGGCATACACTATGACGCCTTTCTCCCAATTTCCGCGACTTTGACCTTTGCCGCCGAATAATACGAAGTCTCCAACTCGGAAATCTCGACGGTTTTGCATCCACTTGTGTCGTAACTGTAATAGCGGAATGTATTCCTTCAACCATCGACGCCAAAACGTATTCGCCAACACTTGCCCCTGTCTCCAACATCGGGTATATCTATCGCGTATATTGACCATATTACCTGGCAGTTCAATCTGTCGTTTCCTTGACTGTCGTCCGTCGCGCACAAAAAAAGGACCGAAATAGTCCACACCAGTGGCGGCAAAGGCGTAATCGGGATCAACTCTGCATGGTGGTAACGGCGCCATCAGCTGTTCCGCGGGCTTCATCGACCTTGCCTTGCATGACAAACACCTATGCACAAGCCTTTTGACTGCGGCTGTCGCCTTGACAACCCAAAATTTCTGACGCATTGTAGCTAGGACGTGCGACGTGCCCATATGTCCTTCTAACGCATGGTAGTATCTAATCTAGTAACGCGTCAAGGGATGTCGACTCGGCAGTATGATGGGATGCTTGCGGGATTGGGACAAACCACTATTCTGCAGCCTTCCTTCGACAAATATCAGTCCTTCAAGGAGTATTGGAGAGAGTTTCCGCAAAGAGTTAGTCGAGTCCACATTCTGAGACTCAACATGACGTGATTTTCCGACGAGAGAATTATATAAATATGGAAAGGCGTGCTGTTGCACATATTGCAGCAGTGAATATTCTGCTGCCCTTAGTTCAGCAAGCTGCAGAGGTCTAAGTGAGAGCACAGACTTTCCTTTATTTGACTTTACGCAAAGGTACAATTTGAATCGTTTCATCCATGCTATGGCTCGTTTCAGCCTAGCCCATGAAGAATAGTAAGGGAGCAGTTTGTCAAATGCTGATTCTCCCAAGACGGTAGTGCTCAGAACGTTGGACTCCTTAACTTCGAGGCGCGGCATATCTTCCGCAATGCATTTGCCATTCATTTTTGGCCACATGTGCTCTGGACTTATTTCAAGTAACTGAGGCGTTTCTCCGCTACACTCAGGTTACTAGGTGTAGAAAGTCTATCCCATTCAGCCGAATTTCTAGATCGTCCCTGCGGCTACCAGCGACTTCCCTTGATGCGTGATCTGCCGGATTGTCTTGCGTTGGCATATGTCTCCACTGAGTGTTCAAAGAATCTCATAATACGTTCATTATTGGTAAACATGTCTTCTGATACTAACCTGGGGAGAGTACACAAGAGCCATTGTTTTACACGCAGAAGCAATGGTGTCTTCCTAGAAGGCCGAAACTAGCGTGATCCAGAATATAGGGTTAAGTCGCATAAATGCTAAACACACAAGAGTACGCTCAATCCAAGTGAAGCCATAGGGAACAAAAATGCGCATTATTGTTTGGCTGTGGTTAAAACACGAAGTAATCATTTGGCGCAAATGCGCTTCGAAATATACTCACCAAAAGCTGATAAGAGGAAGACATTCTTACCCGGCTTCCAGCAGACCACGTTTTTCTTACAGCAGTGACCATGGTCTCACCTAATTTTTAAAGCCTGTTATGTAACTATAGTATTGAAATTATGGAGAATGGTAAAATCTTTCCTTTTGCAGATCAAAAAACGGAAGTGTGGTGACGGTTTGAGAAGCATGCTCTTTGGCATGGGGCGTGTATCACACCGTCAGGTGGTATATCTTTCAAGCCATAGGAAACACATACTCTAATATCATGTACCATCAAATTGTGGTCCTGTATTTTATCGGTAACAGTGCAGTCAGTAGACCAGGCTTAATTGAAAAAGAAGCAAACCCGGTGACGATGTTGCCTGCCTGTGTACGGGCTGAATGGAAAGAACACTACACAAGTAGACAAACAATACACGTGTATTAATCGCCTGCTTTTCCGCAGTTTGATCTAGCTGTTTCGTATATTTATTCCGCTTTTATTTTACTAATTTAGACTCCTGTTTCCCCAGAAACAACACAGAATATACAATACCCGTGAGAAAAAACAACCTTTCTTTAATGAATGTTGCTCAGGCAGTAGTATGGGAGAGTAGCAACAAGAAGCAACTAAATTGGCTACTCATATCGCTTTTACCATTTTTGATGTCGGAGCCCAAGCGTTATTTGAGGACTTTATTGAGCGCTTCTTTTATTGATGCAATTTTTCCTGACAGAAGCAATGAGGACTTCCAGCTTAATAGTATCTTTCCAATACTCGTAATCTACTAATCACTAATCGGAAAGAGGGTTTCATTTAAGACTACCGGATAAAAAATATAATAGCCCGGCAGTTATTAATGCAGATAGATTGAGTCAGAAATCTGTCTTTTTACCTCTCCTCCTACCGACTCACTTCTTGGTGCAACAGTTACTAGCCCTCCATTAACTCCTTTGTGTGATAAAAGTTTTACACTGGTTGTAAGGCCTGCGCACTATTAGGACACATCCTTTAGGGTTCAGCTCTGATCCTACCAGAATTGAGGAGCATGCTTATGTGAAAACGTACTCGCATGCATAACCGGATATTACTTCATTCTTTTCTAACATTAGTTGTGCTTGGTTGACGATGAATTAGACCTTACCTGACTAGCCACGTCCTGCACTGCGAAAAAAAACAGCTCTTCGTGCATGAAATACAGTGTTTGCGGTGTAATCACCTTAGGAGAGCAGTTGGTTTTTCGTTTTTTCACCCATATTGGTGTCAATATGTAACGCACAGAAGAAAGCAATTTTCACGGCAATTTAGCACATGATTTTTTATTACGGTCATTGCACCGATTCCATTTGGCAATCACAAACACACCAGTTGGAATTATGACAAATATAACTATATGACATACAGCGTTTGCAGCACTTAAACTAAGAACGCCTAGATGAGTATCGTCGGTAACCATGACCTGGGAAAATGATCGCGAAATCAGCTTTCGTGCCATATAAGTGAGCGAAAACCGGTAAGCAGCATTCGCTCCAATTAAAGTAATGAACGGCCAAAAGATGTACAGTCTTACCATGTGTAATTACTCTTTCTCGCTTACACATGGCCCGAATTTTTTACTTTGGTGTCCAGTGCGTGAACTCCTCCATATCTGTCTAGTCTATCTTTGCAGGATAATACAATGCGCAAAATTGTCTTTAAAATGTTTAATATGAAGTCATTTATCCTCTTTAGCTAACATTAACCAGCTCGTGTCGTATTCGTGTACGTGTATTTAGCTATACTAGGTGACTGGGTGCACTGAAACATATGTATAACCTCGCCTATTTGCAGCAACCACCGCATGCAAGTAGAACATTCAACATACCATATTCGATTTTATTTGAAGCAACTTACCAAGAAAGCAACTGATATAATTGAATACAGTTGTTTTGTAGCCAGTCGATTTGTTTAGTGGTTTAAATCAAGTCTACTGGTAGCTGTTAGGACACAAGCTTTTTATACAGGATGATATTTCTACAATTATGTACTAGTTGTCAGTGTTTATGACAAAAGGAGACACAATCGTAAGGTCCTTAATGTACTGTTATAAAAAACCT
The DNA here is from genome assembly GCA_003604175.2 of Clonorchis sinensis. Classification (NCBI taxonomy): domain Eukaryota; kingdom Metazoa; phylum Platyhelminthes; class Trematoda; order Opisthorchiida; family Opisthorchiidae; genus Clonorchis; species Clonorchis sinensis. The sequence goes on along the minus strand of CM030375.1, from coordinate 4,274,099 downwards.
CCAGCCAGTTTTAATGGACTTGAATGCAGCCATATGCGTGGGGCTAAACAGCATGCTTTTTAAATGTCCGCAGGCATTGTAATCCGCCAATTTACAATTGCAACAGATAACCCACAAGCAGATTAGAAAAGTAATGTGTTAATTGACTGCATTTGTTAATGTGACAATGTTTTTGTTTGACTTGCGGTGAAACTGGAGGCGCGCAGCTTCGAAAGAAAGCATATTTTAAAAACCATGTGTTGGAATAGGCGTGTCGCAGAAAACTTTGCACAGGAAAGACATTTTCCCACAGCATCAGATTTAACTTGCAATAAAATATTAAAAATGTGGAAAAGTGCGTAAAACCCATGCAGTGGTGCTTTCACTAGTGAGTCACATGGTACTGGTAATTTTTGTGCACCAAGAGGATAATTACGCCAGGCGTGTACCTTGAGCAAATAATGTTTTGAAAATTATGTCGGCTAGATGCTTGCTATCTTGTTTTCAACGTAAGTAGACTAATCGTAAACATTATCCCATGGCGCGTGAAATAATATCTGACGGGATCTCATCATACACCACAGGCGGCCTCTTCACAAAGACACGATATATTATGTGTAGAATTAATTTTGCACAGACTGTTCCAAAGGCTTGTTTTGCTTTGTAAAATATCCAGAAACTTCGGGTGTCTCAATTTGTTTGACACCTAGTTTGTAAACAAAAAACATAGTTTGGATGTGTTGAAGACAGTGTTTTTTGTCATGCTCATTACAAACAAATTTAAGCGTTTATTAACACATTTTATTATCAGATTTTCAACCGCGGGGCACCAATGTAGGTGATTGAATAAAAAATCTGCTTTCATTGCACCATGCACAATGGGGACCCTGGTCGTCGTCCACGATATTTATTGCAAACCTTTTAATGAATTGTGTACCCAACTCAAAGGAGGTAAAAAAACGTTGTGTTACTCACACTCTTAATGCTTTGGCTATTTTTTACTACACTGTTGCACTGTGTTTCATACCTGTTGTCTTCAGCATGAGGACCACAATGCACAGTGGGCTTCTGCAGTCCGACTATTGTGGTGCTACACTGTAAGACAACCTACTGTAAATCGGAGATGTGCTGCAAAAATCCTGAATTTGATCCGTCGCCTGGACGTTTTGTCTACATCTCTATCTTGGAATGCTGGATGCTCACTGTTATCAATGAATAATTATTCCAATTACGTTTCCCTTGAAATATTAAATAAGCATACCCTCAAGTACCAAGTAATGATAACAGTGATACACGTTTAACTGTAACACATTTTGTGCATCTGCTGACATCCTTCTATGAGACGCACAAGGTGTGAGATACTGCTAGGTTGCCGAAACACAGAAAAGAACAGTCGAGTGCCGATTTTGCGTCCAAACCACAACTCTTCTGGTCAGTAAGTCTGCGCTCAAAACCTCAGAATTGCCGGTAAACCGCCGCATGGAAACGACTTTAAAAATTTACAGATGAGTTTATTTAACCGGTCCTGCAACCCTTTTTGCTTGACCAATTCTAGACATGTTTGCTGCTGTGCTATCACGGTTGTTAGGATAGTTGACATCGTGCAATGTCCGGGGAGTCTGCACATTTGAAAAAAGCAATGTTTATTCTGTGGTGTCCGTTTGTATTCTGCCCTACACCTGTAAATTGTGAATAGTTAGAACGTCAAAAATGTTAGTTAGCAGCTCATGCACAGAGCTTCTTTGCGAGTGTAGAATGTGTCTGCAAAGATGCTTAGTTACCTGGTTTTTATTTTAAATCTAGTTTCTAAAAATTTATATGGAGTGGGAATTTTGTGGCGATTTATCAAATATTCTAACAAGAAATACAGGTTTGGAACAGATATACACACTTCGTGATTTATGAGTAGCAAATTGATAGTTGGCAAATTGGCAGCATTGCCAAAGCCGATGTCAGTTGACATTTTTTTCACATCTGACCCCTGAAACAAGGATTATACGTTTGTATGTATGACAGAACTGCAAACAGTGGTAGTGAACCGTGAAAACTGTGAAGTCTCTTATACAAAGGTTTGAAAGCACTACGTCCTTTAAATGTTTTGGTTAAAACCTTAAATTGTGTCTTTTATGTAATAAATATAGCCACGGTGACCAATTCCAACCTGTGTTTTCAACTGTTATGAATACAAATGTTGAATATCACGATTTCACGGACTTCAAAAAAGATGGGCTTTAAATACTATACAAAGCCAACTATTTTTGACAAGAAAACACTGGACAGCTTTACAGATTTTAGGATCTTGCCTTCAGATCAGTACATATTTAGTGGCTTAAATATGGATGTATAATGTAATGAAAAAGCACAACCGGTCACTATTTTAGAAAATGCAGCAACGCAGAAAAGAGATTGTTAAAGAAACACAGCTTGCATCTAAATGGATACCATGCGGTAGTTGAGCAACCAGTCAACCGCCTTGTGTCACATGACCAGGACAGACTTAGAGCTGATGCAAAGCTTTTCTGACAATGCAATACAGAATTTCACAGTCGTATTTTAACTGCTTCGGCTCCGTTTTGTTGATACGAATTGTCTATAAGACAGTCGGATTGATGTGTAATCATGTTTATTGTGTCGGTTGCAGTCGAGCTTCTGGCTGAACCACCAATCCTGGTGATATTTGGGCATTACAAATGCTCGCAGGTCCACTCAGCAAGTTTGCGTTTCGTGTACTTAACACATTTTGCTAAACAACGGCAGGATAAAGAATGAAAAACCATATTCCGGGTCAGGACCGGCAACTTGACTCTAAGCTTGATTTTGAGCAAAGGATTGACTGTGGGTCAAAATCGCAGAAATGCAGCGGGAAGCATGCGTTTTAGGGATGGAAACAAGCGGCGACGTACTGTGTCTGTCAGCAGATCATCTTTACAAGATGAACTCAAGCAAACCGGATCTTTAGCGGCAGTCATGGATGACAAGTTAATGGGAAGTTCAGATATATTCTTGACTGCAATGCTGTCCGGATAACACTTCACTGTGAGCTCTTAAGCAGTTCAGTATACACGCAAAGCAATTTCTCCTCACCCGGTTCGCAAAAGTATAACTCAGTGTTCGCATCGGACTCAGGCGCACAAAATTATGGAAGTATGTGTTTTTTTCCTTTACAGCAGCTCCCTGGATAGATGAATCTGTAATGAGATCTGGCTGGCCAGACTAAGTTGATGCACAAGAAGTAAAATGCGTTCTAAACTTTGGTTTCAACCGTGAATTGAATTAAGGAATTAGCCTAGGTTGAACTGTTCAGAAACTATGTGAAATACGAAGATCTGGGACTTAGTCTGCAGGACGCTCCAAACTTAGATACGTAGGGTGTCGTTGGGTATTTTGTAACTCATATTACGTCCATCAGGAATAAGGAATTACCCGATGCTGAATGCTGACTTTTGTATCGTCATGATGTCTTATTTGGTGTCAGTTTGTAATTCATTTCCGATCATTTGCATCTTTTGGAAATAAACTGATGTGATGCAACCCCACTCTTCTATTTTGCTGAGAATGTTTGAAAAGATATTCTTTAAAACAAACGGTATTCCCAGCTACCTAATTCTGCGGTCATATCCTATGACACATCGATAGGTTTCAACTTACTCTTTTTAATAACGAACTTGCTGAACTTTTTACACTGGTCTTGACACCTTTTTTACCACAAACACGGGACTTTGCTCTTCTGGCATGGCGGATCAACTTGTAAAAGGGTAAATTCATTAACCTGGCGCAGAGAGAATTCGCTAGTAGGATATTAGGAGAATTTTTTGGTAAACTAGTGAACCTATCCTTACATGGAACATGTGTACTAAATCACCTTAATAAACACGTAATTTTTTTACCGTAATCCTTACAAAAATCTAGTATTTGGCCACACCATTCTTAGTCCGCTTGGGATTTTAACCCAGCTAGGGAACAGACGTTATTTTCATACTGTTTACCTATAGTTACATATGGAGCCACGTATGAGGTGTTTGGTTTGTAGACTAAACTGTACGTTGGAACGCACCGCGAACACGCATAGTGCAAAAGTTAACTTTTTGTTTCGTTATGCGTGATAACTAATTTTGCGAAGAGGTACAAAGACTTCATCACAAGAAATTGGCATGGGAGTGTTTTTGGAACAATTATTGAACGCTTATTTATGGACCTGGATGAGAATCTTATTTTTCAGAAGTGATCTTTTTTCGGTTAGCCCAACTTCAAAAAGCAAGGTGAATTTCCAGCCATGGACCGACGGCTAGTAATAAATTATTTCTATTTTGTAGGTTGAAATATTCTAGTCTCAGTGATTCTACTGAAAACATGTTAAATATATACGTAAACCAAAATGCTACCTTCAGGACAAAATCCTTTCTCGGATATTTCATTGTTTTGTTGCGTTTGTTCACCTTTGGTCCGCTATCACGCCAGCAGTTTCTTGGAACTTTAGTTTTTCTGGCAGCAGCGTTAGCAATAACTTAAGCAATATTCCATTTTGAGCTATATCGCTTAGTATGTCTGCTCTAAGCACACCAATTCACTCATAAAGCGGCTGGTTTCAGATACGCATAACCTCTGCGTTTGAGCGACAAAACTAAAACAACAACCAAGTTCAACATTTGCCGAGGCACTGGCTTTCTTCAGTCAACCCGCAACACAGTTTTGCTGGTGACCTCACAGTCATTTGTAGAGTTTGGGTAACTTTCACTGATAATTAATAATAATCGCTAAACAAAAATAATTTTCTCGTCCTTGAGCTTCTTTAATCGTGCCGAGCTACTCTGCAGACATGAGAAAAAAAGGCACGAAAACCCACTCAACCCCGTACTGACGATGTCAGTTCGATTGGTGATAGAACGGTTCCAGTGCATCTGCCAAGCTCGGCAAACAGACAAACAACCAAGATCAACCCGAGCTTCCAAGCGCTAAGATGTTTTGCTAACCTGGCAAAAATTGTGAACAGGCAATGAAATTCGACACGAAATACTGGCGTTCTGGAAGTTTACTGGAGCAAATGAGTGAAAATGTTATGCGTATATAGGTAAATATACACAGATGTAAAATTCTCCCTCTCAAAGTTTCATTGAAAATGCAGGTGTAATATTTACCCAAACTTCTAATTATTCATGATTCTTGTGCTCAGCTTCTTGGCTGAGGCTAGTCGTTTCTTCCAGTTTCGTTTAATTAAGTACGCTATCAGAAGATTTCGGTAAGTAGAAATGATTTGACAATGTTCTCCAGTGCTTGGGATTGTGAACCATGATTTTTAATTTTATAGTTTACCAGAGTCTGCTGTTACCGATTGAGATCTACCTAGTCTGTCAAGTTCTGACGATAAAAAAAACACAGCGACGTTAAATTTGAGCCTTACAAAGGAGCGAATAATAGACAGATGAATTTTGAACGCAAAAGGCGAATTTGCTGGACACAACGAACAAGCAAGCAAACCCAAAACCCACACAGACTTAAGAAAAAAACCTGTCAAGGCAGTCTTTGGCAAGTCAGCTGAAGAAACACGCAAACCGACCCGAAATTGGCAGTAAGCAATTAAAACTAAGGAATAAGACCCACAAAAACTACACGGTGGATAAAATGGGAAGCAACTGCAAGGCGGGCAGACCAGAATCACAAGTGGTCCTTTCAGAAGTAAAGTATGTGTGAAAATAATGGTAACAATTAAACAACTCAAAAACGCTGCAGACGAAAAACAGCAACGCAAGGTGTAAGCTAACCAATCAAACAACAAGCAAGATGCCTTCTAAAGACCCATTTCGTTACGGGGCAGAAAACGCCAATTAGGATCTAGATAAACGCAAACAAAAAATCCATAACTACACACTGACCAGATCATATCTACTGATGGCGAGAGAGTTGCCATCCGTTTTGTAAGCCCAGTGAGAGAATCAACCATCAACCAGTCACCTGCGACGCCTCAAACCACTCCACACTTATCCCTTAGCCAAACAAAACGGGAAGGCTGAAGCCAGGACTAAGAGGCCTCCTCAAAAACACTGAAAGCATAATGTCTTTCAGTACACAAGTAGTTAAAATCCATACGTGACAGCTTGAAATTAGTTCAACGCTAGGATTCCGCCGGACAAAACAGAAAGTCTTAGTGAACTGACTGAGAAGATCCAAAATCCAGAGGGCTTTTTTACACAAGCGACATTCTTCTAAAGAAAGGAATATGTCCTTAGCAGCCTTAGCAATAACGCATACCGAATGTTGAAAAAATGAACCGATTTAATCGCCTCATTTTTATCTCCGAACTTTTTGAACTCTAACGGCAAATTTTCAATGCTTTGACGCCGAGCACCACTACCCTAAAATTTTTTATGAATAAAACTTCTTCAGGGTAATGAAGAAGGACAAACGAATGGTCTTAGATATGTTTGACAAAATACTTCCGACAGCCTTTACGTACGCACGACACCTTGACACTCTTGATACTTGCATCTGCCCAAGCTGAGCGTCATTCGGCAAGGTCTTTAATGAACATGTCGAAAATCCAACCCGCTACCCGCTTGGAGGGCACCCCCTATGGCTGTTGGGAAGAGAGGAAGGTCCAGAGTCTTACGTAACCGCCGATTTTGACCATGCAGACAGCATCCAAATTGATGGCTAAGAGGGTGCCACAAGAATCTGGGGCTTATCAAAGCCAACAATTCTCAAATCATCTCAACCAGTCTTATTGGGTCCTTTCCGGAATTCGACATGTAGTCCAGCCAGCCCCTGTAAAAACGGATGTGGGGCTATTGTAATCGGTCCAACGTAGAGAGATCATTAACCTGAGTGACAAGAAGCATATATGAATACATACAAACTTTCAGAGCAAACATCGGCGGGAGGATGACAACAGCGTATGTATCCGTGGTCAGAGACACTGACCACTTGATTATATACCAGGGAAATTTTGGCATACCATGAGCTGACTTCAGTCAATTTAAGGCCATATTCGGAACACTAGTACGCTACTTCACAATTTTGCCTCCGTTTCTTAGACACTGTCATGTTTTATGGATACAATACAGGCAAAAACGTGACAAGCGGTGCACGCGAAGCAAAAAATGAGTATGCTCCTGTACTATATTTTCATGAAGAACCAGTGGCGTGACGGGGAAGTGATACCCTGATTTTTATTAGTGAGACTAAGTAGAATGCACAGTATGACTGATAAGTCAAAGCATAAGGGTAAATGTGCCGTAAATTCCACTTGGCTTACCATAATTTGACATACCGAGTTAATGGCGTGTACTGTGTACCAAACTTTAGTGAAGTTTTATCATGACAATTCTAGGCAACATTTTGTGTGGTGAGGTGAAAAGTGTCCCAGGTTTTGATGTCCGTCTGCGTGGATATCAGCGAATACAGTTTTGCATAACAAGAGGTCCTGCGAATCTTAAGTAATCATTATTTAGCTTTGCAAAAGATTCCGCAACCTTTGTCATTATTTGGCGCTATCCCGCATGAATTTTACTATTTCAAGATTTTTTAATACAAAATGTTTTAGTGAAAGCAAAACAACTAGTGTAACAACAATAAATGGGCCAGTAAAACAGGGGCAGTTACAACACCAGCAACACAAAATTAAATCAATTTAAACTAAGCAGAACAAGTATTCAGTGTGGAAAAAACTCAAAAAGTAGCAAGCTTCCTTTACTATCCTCCACACATGATCTTTGTACCATCGCAAACCTCCGTCAAACTATCATAAATCTCATTTCTATTGCAGACATCAACCAGGTAGCACAGAATCATAGGCTTATGATATTCGCATTATGGCTTATTTTTAATTTTCGATTGTACAGTCCGTTTTGACATTTTTATTGACATTACAGAACCTTCCACATTCCGCGGTTGTAAAGGTGAATTCGGGGGAATTCGGGGCGAATAAGCCTAGGAACCCATAAAATTGGTACAAAAATTACGCTCAATTGCGGGTCGCAAAATAATGGATGCCTGGTAAACAATGATACTGCAAGTGGAAGCACATGTGGAAGACTGTTGCAATTGGTGCACGTTTGGTTTCAACTATGCTTACTTCATAGCAGATAGCCTACACATCGACAGACTCTTTAGTGGTGTTACTGATCGCATAGAAACGGGTATAAATAGTGAACTTATTTCATTCAGAGGGGAGAGCAAAAGACTATAGGCTTCGATAAGGATCACACTATAAATCACTAGGTAGTGTGAATAGTATAAAAGGTTACTTGTAAAGCATGTCACCACCCTAGAGTGCTGACACTAGGCATTTCGTTGATTTGTGGACATTGACGATCGAAGTGAGTTCACAGATGGCCACACAACCACTGAAGCACAATAAGCACATTGCTAACTGTCGGTTATCTTATGGGTCTTAATGTATAAGACGCGACTTTGCATTATGTTTAACCATTGACGAGAATATGTGTTGACTGAATAGCTAGTAACCAAAAATGACGCGGTTACTTTGCGGAATTATGAAGTAACATGTTTAGTTGGCAAGAAACAATAACTGTACATGCTTGCGCTCCTAGGACTGTTCGCCAATATAGCGTGATAAAATAACCATGAGTTCGCCGAAATTATCAGTTTTGAAAATAAGAGTTAGCAGAAACCGACATGTTTACTTATTTGCTTATACTGACCAAATCATGCATAAGAAAAATGCTTGCCTCCGGGTTGGAATTCGGAGGATAACAACAACTACTGTAGATAAACAAGTGAGCAAAGCTGAAAAATATCTGTATGAGTCACTAGGCAACTAGTCACAAGCAACATTGCTAACGGCTAGTAAATTCACAACAGTTAGCAACAAATGTCTAAATAATAAATTCTGCACTAAAAATAGGTTGTTTAAATGCGTTGACCAAAGTTTGACCCTGAAAACGATATAAAAACCGCAAGGGCTTCGCAAATTCCGAAAATTTTCGGAGAGCTCTACAAAAGCTTCCGTAAACTAAGCAATGTCCGTCAGGCGTGCCAACTCTTAATTCTTATTTAATTTCCTGGTCGATGGGATTTTGAGACGAACGTTGGAAGGTCTTCAAAGCGCCAACGCCCAAACACTTTCTGACAAAAACCTCGTCAATCTGGAATATGCAGACGATATCGTTGATATCTTCAAAAAGGAGAGGTTGCAGGTTATTTTGGACTAACTGAACCGAGTCATCTCGTCCACTGTTATGCACCTTGCACCCACAAAGTGTAAGGTTATGCAGTCATTAAAAACGCCACTGTGTTCCATGGAGTGCCACACGAAATTGTGTGTAAGAGGGGTGTTTTGTTGCATGGCTGTGGGATGTGGTCTGTTCAAGCGGCAAAACCCACGTTCTCAGGTGTTCGGCAACTGCCGTTACAGAGCCATGGCTTGTGTAGGTTAGTGTCGACAAATCCGTAACGAGGCAATCGGAAAGTGAACTTTTGGTTGTGCGACGGGGATTATATTGAGGAATGTGTCCACCATCAGAGGTCGCGTTGGTTAGGTCGTGATTTGCGTGTGCTAAACCATCGTTTGCCGGAGAGTTCCGTTTTCAGTCCGCAATTCAGAGTGGCAGAGGCAGAGAGGTTGCCAGCTATTGAACTGGCAGAGGGGTATGAAATAGATCACGAAACGCTTGGGTGCTGTTGGTGCTACTTGTCTTTCAGGATGAGGACCGCGAGATCCCTACTGTGCCTGGTTGGAGACGCTTGAAATTATAGCTACCAATCGATGTGAGTGGCGCTTTTTGTTGTCAGTTTCTATCCAGATTGCCTGAATGAGTGTCTGGATGAAAATGTGGATGAGGCCCAAACTTACATGACAGACATGGAATGGAGCCTTGAAACAACCTGAAATAACGCGCAGCTTCCAACGTGTTATGTGCGTCTGAGATATGGAGCCGTTTTTATACAAAACCGGATGCTGTGGATCACAAAAATGTCGGTGTACAAACGCAAGCACTTTAGCTGATCGGTTTCCCAGAATGGAGCCCCTAGTTTCTGAAACTGCTACTGCGGTGGAGTATGCGATAGTTGCAAGTGATAAGGACGATATGGCTTCTTATTTTATTAGGCTACATGATAATGATGTCGGGAAGCACAAATGAAGTGAAGTTAGGATTTAGTGCTCCAAATGCACAGATTTGACGCCAAGAACCCGCCCTCTCACTAGGTCCCCGCCGCAGTGAATGTTTGTGTGGTCCTTAGATCCTAGGGCTCAAGTCCAAACCACTTGTTCTTACGACTGAGTGGTGTGTACTCCTTTTTATTTTTTTTCTGCGTCCAATAATGCATATTGCTTCAGAATCCGCTATTAAATCATTGATGTACGCACGGCTCCCTCGTTATCACTGAAGGAACTAATTGAGAAAGTAGTGAGTCTACCCTTACAAAAGTAAGACTCTAGCTTCGGCGTGGACACCGATCGGGATTTATTGAGCGCTCGGTGAGTTAACCACTACAACTTTGTTTACCCAACCTTTTTCAACGATAGCGTGCAAGATGAACACGACTTGCAACTGATTATAAATTTTTCATTCCATAAACCCTCTCGATTAAAATCGGATTCCTGAAAACGAAAACTGGATTGCCTAAACCTTACGTTTGCACCGATGCAACCAATAAATTGATGGCGTAATTCGCCATGGGTGGTTGTGTATATTTCCGGCATGGGCTTGGCAGACGGACGAAGGATTCGGCTATTATGTATAGTTAAGGCCCCTTAAGCAGCTGCGTGCTTGGGTACAGGTCCGGCAGTTACGATAAGTAGCCGAGGTGTTTGACAACGCGTACAGTTAGGAGTATGAAGAGCCGTCGCTGGCCATTGGATCGGGTTATCGTGCACAGGTGAGGCCTTATAATCAGCATCGCAGATAGCGGTTACCAAACGTCGTCGAGGTGATTGGTAACGGCTACCGCCATCATAGCGACCAGCAAAGGCTGTCCTCAGTTGCCATCGTTATGTTTGCGCTTTGTGACGTATTCCACCTATGGAGCGTCATATTCCTAATAGGAATGATATCACTGTGATGATAAGTTACCTGCAGTTAGCTCGCGAAGCAGGCTAATTTTACTTATCTGGGAAATGAGATCATTCACGGAGATGGCCCTCGCATCGCCACCAAACAATTTATGCAGTTGTCTAGCGCCATTGTGTTTAATGGAAGGCAAGCTCCATGAGAGAGTGTGTTGTGCCGAAGTTCGCCGAACAAACTGATCTCATTCGTTAAATCTGAGGAGTATAAAGCGAGCAAACGTCAATGACCGATCTTCCTGGATGGAATCCGCATTGGATCTTCCGTAGACGTTACCTCATTCTTGAAGAACACCGAAGAACGCCAAAATATGCTAAAGTGCGATTTCCTGTTTTACTTCTCGTAAACCAGCAACAAAATGCGAATCGGAGACGGCTCGTGACGTTACCATTTTGCTCGCCCAAACAAAATGCGATGAATAACATGTCACCGAAATGTACAAACGGAATAAAATAACTTCCCGTAAAAGTCAAAACTTCGAAAGCACTATAGTTTCGGCGAAAATAATCTGGGCGTGCTCCGGATGGGCACCACGTCGGAGAGCTAGCTTCTTCTTCAAAATCGTCCACATCCTTCACAGACAAATCACGCAGGGCCATGGAAGCCAGTAGATATATGAACCCTTCGCCCCTAGTTGACCTTCAGTTGGCTTAAACATCTCCCAAAAACTGCGGCCGCATGAAGAGATTCTAAATGCTCGAATGAATATTATAAAGTGCTAAAGATTTATGTAGAATTTTCTCTCCTCCAAACTATGGTTTCAGATAAATTTAGAGATTACATCTGATGGTCGGCCCTCTACAAGCCGCTCACTCGAAGAAAACATAAATTGATTTTCCTGAAACTGGAAGTTTTCAAATTTGTAAAATTTATGGGGAGCTAGCGTGATCCTGTTGTACATTACAGTTCTGTTGCTTGTAGCATTTTGCTTAAGTGAGCAAACCTTCAGGATCACCGGCCACCGTCGATTCACACGTGACTACCAGTCTACGAGGTAAAGCACAAAATCAAATTTAAGAATATCTCAACGATCCGCAGTGTTTTCGAGTGGGGGGTAGCATCGCAAGGTCCACTTAGATGGATGGTTGACCAACGTTTTTATGCCGTACATTACAAATTAGATGAGTTCGTTCAACGAGCTTCGCCATAACAGTTCAATAGGGAGCTCGCGTTGTAGTCAGTATAATAATTAAACACTGCTTGACGTATTGTGCAGTAGTGATGTGCATTTTGCACCTCTGTGGATGTTCCTCATTCTGAGGTATGCACAACTACTCAGTAGACAGTGTAGCTTTTTCAGATATCTTAATGTAGCTTACCGACACAAATCTATCCTACCCGGTGGGAATAATGGCTTCCTTAGGTGGCGTCATAAAGCGCAAGACGTTATCGGAAAATAAGACCAGTCATTTCTCTCCGTCATGAAAACCGTATGCGCTGTCGCTTACCTTAACAGACCCACACCTATGAGCGACGCTGGTTGTGAGGCCTCAACTATGCATAAGTGCTTAATCCGACGGCTAGCGATGAACCTTTATATTCGCAACTGCACTTGTTGTTGTTTGCCTTTGCTACATATCGTAACTGCTAGGAACTTATTTATAAACGCCTACACTTATAAGTGTTGGATCTCAATATACATAATAGCCTAATCTATGGTCCAACGAAAGCCCTTCATCATCATAACCATATGGTTCGCAGTTCTGCCATGCCCGTACCTGAAAATTATATAACCAACATTTTTTACGCATGTTTTTATTCAATTTATGCCCTGGTGCAACCGTTTTGTTTTCCATAAAACACTTACTTGTCGATAAACTTGAAAAATATGCACACTGGATTTACTCACGTTTTTATCCGCGGTAGGAATATTCAGGCCTCTTACATCGATAAAGGAGCCTTGTGTATACTGATGCCGCGATGTCAGGATTCAGTGACCATTCACATTATCGGAAGCAGCGGAGTTAAGGATACAGAATTGTGTACACAAAACAGCCGTACAATTAAGTGGTATAGACTTGATCTCTAGAATCCGAGTACTTCGTGCCTCTTCAAGCGCCTACCAATAAATGTAGTCACATCGAAGATTTATTGAGTAGGCGAATACCTTGTATCAAGTGTGCTTCTTTAAAGAACTAACTCAAACCTTCCCTCCGCCTTTTCTTCTGACATGGATAAACTGTAGCTAAATAGAAAAAACATTGTCTCTTAAAAATTGAATCCATCACCTCAAGCGCAGTAGTACTCTCACTAACTCGGGGCTCCATTCTTCGACACCACATATCATTTCCAATTCTTGTGTTTGCAAGCCGACTTTATCGTGATCTTCAGCATTCAGTTTTAGCTGAAAAAACTCTCTCTCATCTCGGGCACACTTTACACGCTGAACGCCGCTCAACATTTCAGGCTTCTGAGGATTTTTAATGTCTGTAATGTAGGTTCTTACCTCACGCCAAAGTACACCCGAACACTTAGATGATTGCGACAGTGAATTTCGATGCAACTTAACTGTCTCTCCTAATAAAGATGATGGTTTGCATCATCATCTACGGCAGGACATCAGTGTCCAACACCGATGCTTCGCTGAGGTAAAAAACTCTATCCGCTTGAAAGCCCTATTGTGAAGAGAGGAATATAAGTGGATGATGAAAAGACCAAGTGCTAGGCTACCACAGTAATTCCACGGTGCATCAACCTGCAGACACTTACCAGGCAATCTGCGTAGAAACTGACATCAAGAATGCCGCAGACAGTGCTTAGCAGCCATATCCTGCAGCACAGTAGGGATTACGCGATCATCATCCTAGAAGGCGAGTCACACCGACAGCACTTAAACGTTTCGTTCTCTATTCCGTGCCCCTCTGCCCAATCAAGGGTTGGCCATACCCTTTCTTCCGCCACTCTGAATTTGACACAGAAGACGGCACTTGCTTCGGCATAATCAATACATGGCCTTACCGAAACAGCTTCCGGGCACATTATCTAATGCAATTCCCCTTTGCACAACCAGAAACTCACCTATGATTGCTTTGTTACGGCTTCGCCGACAGCAGCTCACAGGGACCATGGTTCCGAGACAACAGGTGTCAGAGACCTTTAGATGTCTCGGTTCTGCTGCTCCAACAGGCCAAATCTCAAAGGCATGCAACGAATCAGGCTGGTAAACCTGTCTCTTGAGATTCGAGCATACGCCAGTTTGACGCCATGAGTGTCCCAAAATACAGAAGCACGACCTTAGCCTTGTAGAATCCCGCATTTACTCCACTTGTCACAATCAGAACAAATATATCTTCTGAAATAGGCAAAACACCCCACTATTGCGATTGTCCTTCTCTAGACTTTAAAGTACTGCGTGTCCAGAAGCATGAGCACACACTCTGTGGGTGCAGAGTGCATACCAAATGTCCGTTCATCCAAAAGCACGTGTGCATTTTCCTCTTCTTCAAAGCCGAGAAAAATGTCGTCTGCATGTTCAAGAGCTACAAGGTTTTCTTCACGGACTGTTTAAACACTGTTGTTTTGAAGGCCTTCCAGCGTTCCCCTCATTATCCCACCTCCCAAAGACCACCCTAACTCCACATATAGCCTCATACTCTGACTCTTGCCACGGTTACAGGCCTTCCGCCCCCATCTACTGCTCTTCCCACAATGTCAAATCCACCTTGATCAACAGTGAACACACTCAGTTAACCACACCTCATGTACCACCGTCCCTTCCAAGTTTCAATGAAACCAAAACATATCGTGGGCAATTTTATCAGCTTCCTATTTAGAACGATTGTATCCCTATTGAAGCTATCAATAATTTCGACAATATTCGCGGAAAACTGTCAAAGCATCTTCTGTCGAAAGCCTTTGTCCATGGCTTAAGCTTGCCGATTTTGGTACATATATCCCAGAAGATCATCTTATGAATCCAAAACAATAATTAATCAGGGTAACAGTGGTTAAAAAAGTTGTTGAAAAAAGTGAAAGTTGTTAACGGAGACATACTGAATGCACGTGACGTAAAGCCCGTAACGCAGTTTGTTTTACAAATCCTTTACCCTCTTTCCTAGGTTGTAACTGCAGCACTATTGGGTCACATCGTCGTTCAAACGTGCAGCATGGCCATTTACCTCACGTTTTTCTCCGATCACTTATCCCTGCATGCCTGAATTCCCGATTCATCTGGCTACACCCAACTTCTAGGATTAGTTAGCACTTCTTTCTGCGCAGCCGGTAGTGTCAGAAAGCGATCCTTATCCCCAAGCAGTGTGCTACAGTTTATGCTGGCTGCTGACTGGTAACTTGTATTCATCATTTCGTGAGTGGGATTCACTGGACCGTGATGGCTTTATAAACACCCTTTTCGCCCAAGCACGCTCAAATAGATGTTAATCTCTCCTCAACAAATCTCCGGCGGCTAACCGCTCGGTAACGTGGGGTAGCTACGAAAAAACGTACACTTCAAACACAGTTTTAAAACCGTCCATCCACACGTCTACCCTTCTTACGCAGCTTCATGCACGAGTGTATAGCTAGCTGTAAACTTAGTGGTACACAATTAAGCTATTGAGCGTTTCTCATATTCACGCACGGTCAGGCTAGTTGGCATCGACTGCATACTGCAATTTCCCTACTATCAACCCCAGAACCACGACTGTCGTTTTTGAAGTCAAGCAGTTTCGTCTCACCACAGTAGTTAAAACTTGTAACCACCCTCAGCTACTTGCCATTTCGGGCCACAATCCAATAGCAGCAAAGAACCACCATGGACCCTCAATGGACTCAAGTATACCCTTGATCCATTCTGGTCTTACTTTATCACAATCCCTGGCCAGTCCCAAACGACTCACCCAAGATGTTCATGTATAGGGTTGTCTACGGACTCATGTACAACGTCGCGATGCCAGAACCGCGACCGCCATACTCTGTCTGATGGCTTGCCCACAGTTCAAATATTTCTCCGCCGAGCGTGTTACATGCGCCCAAAGGGCCATGTTACTCTGCTGAATTTGTGTGATAACTCCGAAGTACTGGCTAGCTTATTGTACTGTCTGATCGCACTGCCCACAAACCGACCACAGTTTTGCATGGTAACGATGAAGGTAAAACCTTGTCGTGCATCCAATACAGCGTTTGCTGTTTATTACATAAAAACATCCACCTATCTTACTAGCTGCGACAAACTCCATGGCTTTGTTTCGCGGGACGCCTGATGCAGCATTATGAGACTCCTTCCTAGATAGTTTGCGAGTAGCTGCTCCATTTTGAGTTTTGCGCAGACAAAAGCAACATAACTATTCATCCTGTACTCTTTCAAAATATTCCCATATCCAACACAGGAGGAAACACATGAATACATCAACACTTCCACAGAATTTCCCGCCGTCTTCAAGAAATCACATAAAGCCATGGCAGCCATTAAATATATGAATCGCCCGCCCACAGAGGACCTCGAGTATGTTTGAACAAATTTTAACAAAACTGCCTTTGCATGAGGCAGGTTTAAGGGTTCCAATATATGCCATCAAATGCTGTAACTGTGTATCAAAGTTCTCTTCGTTCAAACTATGGTTTTAGGGAAAATAAAGATGTACGTCTAAGGATCAGCTTCGAGAACTTCGCCTGTAGTTAGCACACGAGCCACCTTTCTGACTAGCTGCTTTATCAGATGAAACTCATCCGCAAGCAAAACTGAGAACAATTTAGACGCAAATCACGTGTACAATGAGAAAATATGAGTAATTGAAACGTGCGAAAAAAATCGTTCATAATGGATTTCAGGATGTATTCTGGGAAAATTTGAAGTAAATCCTACGATATGTGTGTAAGTTTAAGCTCATGCTTGCATCAAATCCTCAATAGCTTTATCCGTATTGCTTCCATTAATAGGGGGATTGTGGAGTTCGAAATTTTCAGTTCTGGCCCTACAACAATGAACTCCGCCGCGCGCTTAGGATATTTTACACTCAGTCATTTGGTTGAAATTTGAGCTATCAATTTCTTTCACTCTATTCAAATTTTAGTTCTGTTGATGAATGCGAACACACTTGAGAGTGCCATGTAGCGAAATATTCTAAAGATAATACTATTACTTCTGATGAAGTCTGTTTCGGACCTTGGGTTTTAGGACTATTCCCACAATAATAAACGAAAGCGTCTTAAAAATGGAAAACCGAAGTAACTAATATAGATCTACTCATTTACTAGTTACGGAAGAAAGTGCGAAAGTGGACCTGCAACCGTGGTCGCTGATTGCAAACTTACGCCCGCTCAACTCATTGTCGGCCATTTGCGATCTGCGCTGCAAGCATCTTAAGCTCACGTTTGAATTTCATAAAAGCTAACGAGGAACCTTAATTATTCATTGCTTTTTTTCGTGCACTCCGGACCTCCGCGAAGTAACTCTGGACGCATCTGGTTATTCACTGGCGAGGATCGCAATGGTACTTATTATGCTGCGGCCAAGTACATCGCAATGAAGAATAATATCGGGTAATTCAATGTTCTGAGGACAAACGCAATGTAACAAGGCAGATGCGAGAGCACTTTGCATTTTAAAAGCTTCATTTCCTTGTGGAATTTGAATCCGAACCGCGGAAATTTTTGTGGCAAACGGGCATTTGTTACCTTCAATCTGTTGGCAGTGCGTTCACGGTTCCAGAACACAATAGAACGCCAAAAGGCGAGGCCGTCGGTATACTGATAGTTATCCGCATAATCGTTTAGTGTATTTGCAGTCGGGCACGCCTATTTCTACTCCAGTTGGTTCATCTGAGTGATTCGAGGGGGCAGTCGCCGTGTAATAATTAGATTTAGCCTGCAGCCACTGTACGAGTTTCAACCGTTAACTAGCCGTCTGAGACCAGCTTGTCAGTATGGGCTCTCCCAAAAGCAAATAATCTGAACTGGGTGGTGCTCAAAATATCTCATCGAATACTTGCGGTGCAATTTTCTCTCTGTCTTCAACTGACTGATGCACGCTGTCGTTTCTTGCGAATATTTGTCGATCGGGCTTGCGCAGACGGTGTGCCAAATGGTGTGCTATCGACTGGGGGTGTCACAAAAGCTTCTACGGCCAAAATTCAGGACGCCTCTTCCACAGGTCTAGCTGCCCGTGAGTGCGCAAATTCCACGCTAGACGCTGAAGCGCCTACGGGATACATCAACCAGCACAGCGCCTCCAATACAATCACACGCAAGCATGCCCGAAAGTGTGCCCTTCCGGTATACGAGAATAAATTAGATGAGCTAGAGGAAACGTTTGATTTGCAATATGATAGCTTCTACCTACAGTGAATCAAATTGCGTGATCACAAGGTGCAAAACGTAGCGAAGTATAGTACCTTGACAATAGACCGTAAGTCATATTTCGACGCTGTCTGCGGCGTCTACAATTTGTCACAGGACGTCTGTAAGGAGTAAAAAGCAGACTGGGCACAATGTAATCCTTGTCACATATGGCTGCATTGCAGTTGCACCGGTAGGACGAGGTTCTTGTGCCCCACGCGCAATCGACATAACTGGATTTCAGGGTGAGTGCCCTTGATGAACTCACCCGGGGAAACTAATGTAAGGTTTGTCCACAAAAAAAGTTTATATATTAGTGGGTTGTATCTGTTGCGGGTTTTGCCGTAAAACCATCCGTTTCTAAACGAACTGCGGCAGTGTAAATCAGCGAACGTCTTTCACGCAAGCTGATGGGTATGTCCACTACTGTTTTACTGGCCACCGATTCTTCCTTGTCTTCAGGTACGCGTGTTGCATGCATGTTCAAAACCTCTGTATTTTGTTGCAAGCGGTATTAAAAATTTAGTTCCGAACCGGTAGCTTCACGTTTCCTGACTGCACGTGTTACCGCAAACTAAGGCCTCCGAGCCTTGCGTTAAAGACAATCCTGCGTAGGTGTCCAAAGGGAAGCATGCTCACAAGTGCGTGAAACCTCTAGTACATCGTGCTTTCTCAATAAACTTGGTCGTTCTGCAATTCGCTTCATCTTTTTTCGGCCAGTACATCTGTAGTTACCGAGCAAGCGGGTTAGTATATGTAGATTGTTTAGACGACCTGATGCTTCCAGGTTAAAAGCAAAGGAAGCCTCTCCAGAGCGACTGACAAAGCATGCGCTGAAACATTTAGCCCCTGTACTGGCGCACATTCTCTGCCGTGCTTGCTCGAGTGCATTGGCCTTCAGAATGATTAGGAGGGAATCAAATAGCCCATAGAGGCTGACTAGGCATCTCTGATATTTTATTTTAGGCGCATTAACCGTGAAAGTTGCGTTGACTACAGGCCTTCCGCAATTTCGAACTTTCCGAACGGGGCTGTTAATAGATAACTGGCAAAGACTGCAAGACAGCGGTGCTTATTGGTCGGGCCACCAATATTACACATTTTGTAGACACTTTTGATGTGTCACTCAAGAGGTGAGTCGTATTACGCTAGCAATTGCTTCTCCATCTGCGTCGTATTGTTGTGAATTGTATATTACGGTGCTTTGGTTTGTACAGAACTTTGCAGTCAAAGGTTGTTTCATCTGATTGTACAGGAATTAGGAATATGCAAACTTTTCTTGCCTAACAGCAGACAATATTGTTAATCCCTTAGCTGCGAAGGATCCACCAATAATTTGGTTATTACTGACCAGAGTTATGGTAGCCACTCATGGAATAGAATATGCAAACACACAGGTTCTCGTGTCTAATGAACCCACTTTGCACTTTGGAAGGCCCTGTGATTTTGCATTTTTTGTAGCTAAACAATTTACACTTACCAACTTGAAGTCCACTATTCAACTGGGGGTTTACATGCCATTTATCGAAGGAAGCTAGACTCGGTTAAAACTAGAGCAATGACTGTTAACTCTGTGGTGTTCAGAATATTAGCCTGTGTCAAAAGCAGGCCATGCCAACTGTTACAAATGAGAAATACTGCTACAGACATAGTAAAAAATCAATTCGTCATATGAATTTCCCTCAATTAATAGCTCACGATGAATTTTTGCCGGATTCAAGGGGACAGTCATGACCGTACATTCAGCCGGGTCCCCTGTTTTGAATATTCCTGCCAGTGAGATTTTTAGCTAGTCGGAATCTGGAAGACGCCGCAGGAAACGTGATCGTACCGTTGCAACGTCTGACTCACGACATAACCGTGCAGGAGAGGAATACTGACTTACACCTTAAAACGAGACAATCACTGTTGGAGTCGAATGCTCCCATCCTGCAATTGGATGGCATCCTGCTTGCGTCAACCTCAGCTAGTCCATAAACGCGCAAAATCCCTGGCTTGGTCCGCTTTGTCTATGCAGTCTCCATAAAACAGTTCGCCCATCTTCTCTCACACAAAATAAACTAGCGCAGCAAAATGTGCGTTTTTATGCCAGCTCCCAAACAATCGGACTAAAGCCAGTTAAAGTCAAAAACAGTCCGCCTGTACACCGTCTCACCTAAGCCTTCAAAAGCTGCTGCCATTCCAAGATGTCGTGGGTTGACCGGCAAAGCCCACCCATCAGTGAACTCCAGGATCGGCGCTGCTGCTTCATTCCGCCGACCACAACACCAACGGCACGAGTTACATCACGTAGGCATTTGAAGTAACTCTGTTAGCACTCCAAACATGTCCAAGCATCCTAAACTCATACCCGTCTACTGGAAAAATAAAAAGTTCACTACACTACTCTGTGTGAACCCCTCAGTAAAGGTAATAAATGGACTGGGCTTACAGGAAGACCAAACTCAACTCATGTTCAGGAACCTAGTGAATTCCAAGCACTGAACTAAAGCTGCCTACTGGAAGTCTTGGTCGAGCGTAATTGCTGCAATGATCCCGCGGTCTACATTGGCTGGAATTTCGTTCCACAAGGTGCAGTTGTGCCAGGAAAACCGGCGAATGGCAGTCTGACGAAGAGCAGCGAGTCAGTCTACGGCGAGTAATCGTATTACGAGACGGTTTTTGGGTAAAGTCGTACTGTCCTCCGCGATAGGAGTGTGAGGCGGGCAAGGTGTCCCCCCAGTGACCAGGATGTCCATATTTATGGAAGCGGCGAGGCTGCGCTCCTTCGAGAAAGAACGGGTTAGAAATGGTCCGCTCTGAAAGCCGCACACTCCGATAGCCTAACGATTGACGGCGTTTTATTCAATACGGTCAAGTCTGGTGCTGCACAAAGGACATCCGCTGCGCACGGCCGCATCAGGAGTGAGACAGTAATGCCTTGCTCTCTCCGTCCTTGGGCCAGGCCGCCCACCTTTACAGGCAAGTGGGTCACCGGCTCCGAGAAGGGTCCCTCAAGAAAATTCTGACAACTTCTGCCTCACGGCTCAGACTTGAAACGGAGGCCATCGGCATGTCACTTGAACAAGACATAACATCCTCCCACTGCATGGTGGAGGTGAGGTACCTCAACCAGCCCCCTTCCTCAGTTTGAGCAACCAGGACGTATCATTCGCCCCTGCAGCTCTTCGCCCAACGGCCATCCCGCTACATTCCTTTTCCCACCCGTCGAGCGATACAGTTCCAGCGACCTATCTGCCAACTCCCTCGACACTGCTCCGTGTCTAAATCGTCGCCCAGAAAAATAAAATTAATCGCCTATAAGCCTAAAAAGATCTGTTCCACGTTGTAGCCTTAAAAGTTTGAACTCTAAATCAGATAAGTCAATGGGCATCTCTTGCTTAAAAACCTTGCTTTCCCCATCTGTCGAAGTATGCTGTCTTCGAAACACACATATATGACCCCACTTCAGTCATGCAAATCAGGCAGCTTAGGACGAGCTCCACATTTCTGTTATGTCTGCTGATACGCCAGCCTGTTGTGTCTGACTGCTGACCCGCTCCAATGCCTAATGCCGAAAAAAGATTCACAGATTCACAACAGCTATATTCCGAACAAGCGAGTACGAGAACGTGAGTGCGTGCGCGCGCGAGAATACAGCGGTCTCCGGCTAGTTATTGGAGGAACACAGTCTAACTTGGTCCAATGCTGACACACGCGGTCTGGCCTTGGTACAAGGTTGAGACGCGCTGCATATTGCGGGGGAGTTGTCTGACCTTGATCAACGTTGACTCGCGCTGTCTGGGTTTGATACAAGGCTGTGAGGCGCTGTATATCGAAGGAGCGTTGTCTGTCTGGTCAACATCTAGCAGAGCTGAGTTTCTCAGCAGATTTCGGGCATTCAGTGGTTGCTTTCAGGAATCTGACCTTCCTGATAATTTTACTCTCCGAATACCCGGTGATCCTGACGCATTGGCTCGTGATATCTACGGCGTGGGAGTTGTACTCAGCCCCAAGGTTGAAAGCGCCTTAATCGAATGGATCCTATAAACAGTCCTGTTTGCAATGTGCGGTTGTCAATCAAGATCATGGAAGGTCGTTGCGATAAACGGTGTGTATTTGTCGTATCGGCGCATGCCTCTAAGGGTTGCGATTCTGGGGCTAAGAAGGACGCGAACATTAGTGCTGGAGGATCATGCAAGTGCACAAATCGCAAGATCATAATTAGGTGTAAGATTTTGAGTCGACGTTCAGCTTACAAATAATGAAAAGTGACTGTTTTAACCGTGTGCAGGTCATCGTTTGTTCCTGGCCACTAGAAACTTTCAAAGCAAACGTTTACATTGAGTGACTCTGAGATAGTTAAGAATTCCAGCCATTTAGCTATCAGTAACCGATGGGGAGCCTCAATATAAAATCATCGTTTCTTTTCGGGCATGTGACTTGACACACATGCCACTATGCGGCCCTGGCTATCGCCTTGTTTTCCGTCGGCATTACGCTCATTGAAGCTTTGCTACAAACATCAGGTAGTAATGAAACTGAAGGGTTACAGAGAATGCTGGCGGATGTCGGGGGTCAAGGAAGTGTAAAAGACGGAAAAGGCGTTCGCTGGAGGCAACAGCTGTGTCCTCGGTTAGCTGATCTGATTAACCGGTCAAAAAAGACGGGGGTTGGTGAAAAAATATGCAAAGTAGGCAAAACGGAATTGAATCCTTAGTCCTTTTCCTAAGAGATTTGATGAACACTTCAAAAACACTTCATCCGATCTCATTACAAACACAACCCCTGAAACAAACCAGTTGGACTGTATGGAACATAGACACCAGCTCACCATCAACAACAGGAATCCAGCGTGAGATCAATGGTCCAACGCTGCCAGACACTGGCGCGGATGATCTGTACCCCGCAGTCTTCAACGGCGAAGAATTCCTGTTGAACCGTCTGACATTCATACTGCAGAAGATTTTGAATGGAAACGTAATACCACCCTAGTTTTCAAAAAAGACAGGATCGTCATGCAAATACCGTCGTGGCATCAACCATGTATCCGTTGCGACCAAGATGCTGTCGCATTGTTTTGCGCTGGTTGACCGAATATCGTGAGGGGCAAGTTCGTGAGAACCAAGCATGGTCTTGCCTTAGCCCAGGATATATCCTATATATCCTATATATATCGGCCATAGTTTTACTTTGAGACAATATCCTGAAAGGCACCACTGCTTCCAACTTCTCACGTTGGTCGTTTTTCTTGAGCTGAATGCTGCTTTTGATTTTGTTGATCGTCAGAAATTTTGACAGTGTCTGGAGGTCAATGGTGTCTATTCGAAACAGACGCGTATTATTGCTGATGGGGAGTACAACACAACTCGATGGATCGTCAGAACACGCGTGGAGGAGTGTAAAATGAGTCTGGGGGATTGGAAAGTTAAGCCGATCCAGGTAACCAAAAATGTGGAGTAGGCTAGAAAGTGGAACAGTGCGAAAATTGTTCCAAACGCCACGTGCGAGAGGCCCGAAACTGCCTTCAATAAGCGCAACGATATTTTAGACAACAACCCATCTGGTTGCGTTCCATTGTTCAATCGGATTTCCGACGAAGAACCAAGCCTCCATATGACGAACTTGAAACTTCCTGCGGTTTCGGGGAAACGCAAGTGGCTATTCTTATGCAAGCGCCACCGTGCTGTTGCTTCTGAAATCTCCCCCGCTCTGTTCGAGAATGAAGGTGAAAACCCCAGCGAGTAATCTTTATTTGCCTACATCTGAATATAGGAGATTGTCCCAACTGAGTTAAGTCACCAGAACCGTCCGTTTTTAACATGTGCTCACAGCTAGTGTGATACCCACAGGGGAATTAGTTTGACCCGCATTGTGACCAGGCTCTTATCAGGCTTATTCCACGCCGCTTTACGAGAGGAAGCTGAGCCTGTGATAGGTCACCGATTAAAGCATGTATTTACTAGCCCAAAGGTCTTTAGAACAAACGCAGGCACGATATCCGGACTGGGCTTCGGTACCTTGCCAGTATCTCAACTTTCGTGCTCTCTCGGGTGGCATGGCAACTGGGCACAGAAAGGGTGCTGCAGCTGAAGGACTCATTCAGATCCGTGTGGGTGCATGGTGTCCGCAGTGTCCACCTTCCATCATTCTTCAATTCCGTGGTTGATGAGATGACGAGATCTCCCGGATCCATAAGGGCACAAACTTTGTCGACCTGGAGTGCGCAGATGAAAGTGCACTGGTTTTTTGAAGGTGTTGAACGCGCACGATGCGCTAAAATAGCTCGCCAGGGTCACTCACTCGTTTGGGATGTGCTTCGTGCTATGGGACGTACATCCAAGGATTCGATGAGTGACGTTTGAAGTTGTGGAACAATAGATGTATCCCTGACGGTGGTTTCGCGAACGGAGTCAACGAATCTCGAAGACTGGAATGAGTTTTGCAAATTAGCGTCAAATGTGGTGTCGAAAACGCACAATCGTGTGTCTCGCAGGATGCGTGTATCAGCATGTACGGCTGTGAAACTTGGTCACTTCGGGTTGAGTGTATGATACCTCTTCAGGAATTTGACCACCGACGTCCCGGAATTATAGTTGGTGACGGCTAGAGCAAGCGAATCCGCAACGAATTGATCGGGAAAAGGGTCCTCGTTGCTGCACTGGATACTTCGAACAAGGAGTGTTTTCAACACTGCGAGCTAAGTTCGCTGGGCCACATGTCACACATGCTGAGTTACCGGCAGCTGTATAAGGTGCTGTTTTCCATTTCTAATTGTGATTGGCGGAAATCTACAAGCGGGCACAACAGGATAGTGTGGGCGCTAGAAGTGCTAAAAGGAGCCTTGGGCTGTATATGCTTTTTGCCCCTCAGTATGGGAGCCACTTGACCCCGGCTATACTTCGTTGAAGACATTGAACGAAATGTCCGCCATATTGTAATAACGGTATTTTCTCAGCTCAGTTCTCGGCATGCGATTCACGCACGAGCCAGAATTCTGATTGGTTAGTTGTACACAGGCCAAGAAGCGCGCGCATTCAAACAGCATTTGTGCACAAACCAAGAAAAACGGGTTAAATACTTAAAGCGCATAAATTAAGAGAAGACGGAATGTCAAAGCGAGCGATAAAATAGTGTGAAACAATTCGGAGATTTTATTCTCAGGAGATCCGCATTTCTCTGTGTACGATTTGTACAATTTGACGTTTGTAAGTTGAATACGTAAACGTAGAGTTTTAAATCGTCTCTACCTGCCTCGAAAAGTCCTCCATCGACCTCTCTTTCTTCACGGAAGCCTTTTGTGACCAGTCGCACAACTGCTCTCAATAAAAGTTTGGTAGGAAGTCGACATTTGTGTTTTAGGAAATTTCGCTTCAAACTTATCTACATATCCAAGAATTTTCGCACTAGGAACTTTAAGTTGCTTTCATCTTAGTCAATCGAATTTTTATGCTGTACATGACTGTCAGCAAAAACAGTAGTGTCCTGTGTAGGAAGGTGCTATCGAGGAAAGTCGAAAAGGAGCTAAACGACACCCCTCAGATTCGAACCGGCATCACGCCATCACTTACGCTGGAGCTTATCTCACTGACCCACGGAAGCACGGGTGAGCATTGGTGCAAACCTCTGCTAAGCCGCTAGGCCTCGTAAGGAGCAGTCGTATGTTCGAGCATAGATCATATGACTCGGGCCACCCAATCATTTGCTTGAGTTTGGCTTGTGCTTGAATCGACCACCATAGCTCTCGGTCTGAAACTTCCAAGCTAGCGTTCACGGATTCACGGATTGATACACAGGATCGAGGATTTCGCCCAAGTTTCCCGGGTCGGTTTTGTTCTTGCCGTTCAGCGGCTGTCGTTCACCTGAAAGGCACAATTGAAAAGGATGTAGCACTACTCTTTAAGTTCTCAGCGCGAGGACTCGCATAAATAAGTGTCTAATAGTATTTTGAACTGGGTTCTAGAAGGAGCATGGACAACCTTCTGGGGAAGGTTATTCCACGCAGCAACTACCCGAAATGAGAAAAAAATTTGCCTAATAAAGATGTGCGCTCCGAGCTTAAAAACCTTCTTACCATTTTCCCGCCGTGTGTTTCTTGGGTCAATAGTGGAAACACTGTTATCCAAGCTTTGTTCAAACAGGATGTAAGTGAGAATTAGGTCCCCTCGGGGCGACGATACTCCAGGGGAAAAGAGGTCAAGCACCGAGAGACGTGTTTTCTAGTCCACGGATTTGAGGCTGGCAACCATTTTCGTAGCAGCTCGCTGGACACGCTCAATGAGGGTTACTTCTTTCGTGCGTCCTGAATAGACAACCGGGTTGGCATATTCAAGGAGCGGTCTGACATAGGCCCCATAGAGTATTTGGAAGTCCGTGCGAGTAATACGAGAGAAGGTACGCCGAATCATCCGTAGAACAGCGAATGCCTTCTGAGCCGATTTCTCAAGGTGCAGTGAGAAGGACAGGTTTGGAGAGAGCCAGATACCCAAATCTTTTTTGGCATCTATCCTCGTGATGTCTTCTGGTCCTTTCTCACCATGCATGACAAAGGAGTTCGCTGAGTCTCCTCCAAATGACATATGGACGCACTTTTCGTCATTCAGAGGAAGGTGCCAGTCCAACGACCACTGCTTTGCGGCGTCTACATCCATTTGGAGGGCGCTGGCATTGGAACTCCACGATTTCGACTTTTCCGCAAAAAGTAGACATGGACTTGAAAGAACATCTGGAAGACCATTGACGTATATCAGAAACAGCAATGGTCCCAAAACGGAGCCCTGAGAGTCTCCAAACAAGACCGGCGCCGCAGAAGAGAAGTTCGAGCCTACTTTTACTCGGAATGATCTATCTGATAGGAATGCCTTGATCCAGTGTAGGGTTTTCCCTTGAATCCCGAGTTTGTGGAGCAGCGGGACGTGCGGGACTCGGTCAAATGCTTTTGAGAAGTCGAAAAACATGGCATCCGATATGAATCCCTAGTCCTTGGTTTGGGTTAAGCTGTCCAGAAATACCAGCATATTCGTCACGCGAGAACGGTTTGGGAGAAATTCGTGTTGAATCGTAGATATCAAGTTGTTGGAAGTAAGTTGATCTAGGATAGCTTGCTTCAGAATGCGTTCCATCACCTTACACGACACGCTAGTGCGGCTCATAGGCCTGTAGTTGCCAGGCGATAGTCAGTCACCAATTTTGTAGATTGGCGTGACAATCGCTTTTTTCCACACAGAGGGAAGGCGGCCTACGTCAAATGACTGGCAAAACAGCTGATAGAAATGAGTTGCCAGTATATACGACGTTTCCCTCAGGATCCTTGGGTAGACTTCGTCGGGCTCCAACGGGCAGAATGAGTTGATCTTGTGCAAGATTTGGCGAATGTCCTCCACCGTGAAGACCAAGTCGGTTAGAGGCCGTTCGTAGATATGCCTTGACAAGCTTGAATGTGACGAGGATGGAAGGGCTGAATGTAGACTTGCATAGCGCTCTCTGTAGAACTCAGAGACCACTATTTGATCACTCGTGGGTTCCCTGTTCCTGTATTTCAAGGAGAACGCGGATGACTTGTTTTTGCGGCGATGTCTCGCATTTGAACAGCACATTGCTGTTTTTCCGGGCGCGGTCCAGAATGGTGGCTTGTTTTTGCATGTTCCATTGGCGGATTTCTGATTTACAGTGGTTCCGCATTTTACGAAATGCCGGTTCATCTTCTATGCCTCCTGTAGCCAACTTCTTGAAAAATAGTTGGGACCTCTTCTCCAGGAGACGCCGGATTTTTTTGGTAGTCAGCGGCTCATCCGACTGCGTGTTGTTTTTTTGGGACGAACATCGCACCAGCCTCATGAACTTTCTGGACAATGGTCCTATATAAGTCTGCCGCTGAACCTGGTCTCAGTTTAACTTGTTCAAGAAAGATGCGCATCCCTGAAAAGTCTGCACGGAAGAAGTTTCCAAACCACGTTTGGAGTTCGGGAGTTCTGGCCCAATAGCAGATGAAATCAAAGGTCAGCACACATTAGCCGCTATGTCCCAGTGTAGCGTCAGTTATTACCTGCTTAACGAAGTGTCTTTCGTTGGTGATGACCAAATCCAGGTGGGATGGTTGTTGATCCGCGCGGTATCTGGTGGGTGCTACGACATGCTGAGTCCAAGAGCTCTGTCGAGGCCAGGTCCACTTGATCCGACGCGCTGGAGCTCCATCCAGGAGGCCTTTGGAGCGTTGACGTCATCAAAGCTGCACAACATGTATCAGTGCACCAAACTAGGTATATAAATTTTGTGGGGGGGGGGTTACTGGGGATCCTGACGCCTTCGAAAGCGTCCAGATCTGGATGCGGCATTGGCAACTGGCAGTAGGCAGATACTAGATCGTCAATGAATGTCGGGTTCAGACTTTCGACCAATGAGAGCTGAACCGGCAACCGACCTGATCTTTTGGCCAGTCGCGGAGGACGTGGGCTTCTTGGCCGTAGCGCGTCTAACTGCGAGTGGTAGGGCGGTATTGTTGCGGACACAACAGATGTCATTGGCGTTCATGCTGTTGATGTTTCTATGCAGATTGTCAGACTGAGTTTTTTTAATATAGGCACCTCAGATGATCGTGGTATGCTAACCGGAGTCTCTCATTTTAAGGCCCTAGTACCTCAATATATTGAGGCAAATTAGCATGGCTGTTGAGAAGTATATATCAATGTTCTTCGCTCACGTTTCTGTCACTGCCGATGACACTGATGCAGGGCAACGCTGCGTCAAGCTAATCCGAGGTTACGAATTGGCTTATTGCCACTACGTGCAGCAGCGAACTCCCGTTTTTCATAAGTATCGTGTAATTCACCGGTTGTCATGATCAAACACTTTGCGGTAGGGGTATGCAGTGTTCGCCACCAGGCTTTTCAATAGGTCCTCGGGAAAGTGTTCTTTTCATGAATATGGAGAAAATGTAAAGTCCTCAGCTTCCTGTGACAGTTACCAGTACGACTTTACTCAAGTCATTGTAAGTCATTTTACCACAGCTCCTGAGGTCCTTGGTCTCTCAAACTACCCACTGGTCTTCCTAACACGGTTTAGATTCAAACAGCTGCGCTGCGGCTGGTGTGACCCGAAGTATTATTGGACCAATGAAACCTCACCCCTTACCGTCGGAAAAGTGAAAGTGTCTGTTGTGACGCGTGACTAACCGTGTACATATTGCAGTGCTCTAGGCCACGAGGATACTTTTCATTTGGCGCAGGAACGCCGGTGTGTATTGATTTAAGAGAGCATAAATGAGTGACCTAAACTTTGTGTCCTTTCTTTGGCATATATATGACCTTAGCCACAAACAGCCCTCACATGTTCTCCCAATGGAAAGACAAAACAGAGTACATGTCTTGATTCGCTAAAAATAACAGTAATTTTCTGTGAGCGGACACAGGCCTCAAGATGCTCGCATAACGAATTGTCGCTGGAATATGTGTACAATTTGAACTACTTCGGCTAACGGTCCTACCGGGTAGCCGGAACAAGGCCGAATTCACGACCAAAACGTATTTCTGTCACTGAAGTGCGTTGTGTGGCACAGGAGGATGAAGAAGACTGAAGATCGAAGTGGCAATTTACTAACCTATTCAGTGCGTGCGAATGGCCGACGCATGGTGTTTCGGAAAACCACTCAGAGTGCGACCTCGGGGTCGCGTACCGGATGACGAGGTCTGCCTGCACCGTCGACTTGAGCTGCCACTCCGCAGAAGCGCACGATCCGTATGAAGTCGCGACAAAATAGTTTTGGTACTGTTTGGTTTCTCGTGACCCTCCAAAACCCACTGAAGCATAGTGGGATGAGAGCAACTATAATAATGACCTATTGCGCACTACTTGGGACATGCGGATCCTAGTGAATTATGACTATTTTTCGGTGACGAACGACTCCTTATCTGTTTTAGACTTTTTGGACACGAATTTTGCTGTCATTTTAACGGCTTCTGTCAGAGTCTTCTCAAACATCTTGAGCCTTGCTGCCACTCAAGCATGTCAATCAAAGAAGGATGGCTAAGGAAGTGGTCCCGTATGTGTTATAGTTTTTCTCCGACCCATTTTATCCTGCAGACACAAAAAACCAATGGGGTAACGTATACTGCAAACTGCTTCCCTCTGGTTGGTTCCAGTGGTATGATGATGCCAGTTCCACCTCGCCCAAGAGGAGTGTGGATGTCCGGGTAGGTTTGCCGCATAACTCCCTATTTTAACCGCTGATGTGAAGAGTGTCACTGCTTTCCTCGCATTTGGAGATGTATTGCACAGGGTTCCATGCAAACCAGCCTCTATAACGCCAGCTGAAATACCCCAAGCGTTTGGTGTCCCCCATGAACCTCGCCCGGAGACCAAAGTCTCGTTTTTCGTTTGTTCCTCTCCTGCGGAAATGAAGTAAGTAGTGAATGATTTTCAGATTCAGAGTTGACTTCAAAGTGGTCTTTCTTCAAATGATACCTCTATCTAGGGTGTTGTTAGTATCTGACTTGAGATTTGTGTATATTTGGTCAACTAACAGTCGTTCGGGCTCGAGGTAGCTCAGAGCTTAAATCGCGAAACCACTGACGGGAAGATCGGTGCCTACCGCCCATCCTGGCTTTTGGATTTTTCCTGTTTAAGCTTGTTTAAGCTTGGACAACCTGGAGTTACACCAGACCTTGGTGCCGTAATATCGGAAAAGACGATCGCTCATGTGACTCGCTTACTCATTCCAGCTCAGCGAAATTATAGTCAGATTGAAAAAGAAGCCTTAATCTACCGTACAGCATGGAATGGGTTTCACACTGAGTCATATTTGCTGGGATAACTGCGACGTCCCTTACACAGAAATGGTTCCCTTCGGAGGGGTCTGTCTTAGGGGCACTGCCGTATTGTTTTTTGTATCCAACCGTTTACAACCGTCGTTGTCTCTAGATTGTTTCTTTCCAGGTGAACCAGTTAGTGTTTCTTAACTAGTTTTCTATTTTCCCCGAATTCACCTTTCCAACGCACTGTCGAATCTTGGTTAATAATCTATCTCCGTAAATTTATTGAAGCATTCCTGAGATAGCCACGTTTCCGTTCAACACGTAGTATAAAAATGAAGCTGACACGATTGCTGAAAAACGTCCTCATCCTCTTCGCTGTTGCTGCCCTACTGCCCAATCCTTTTTTCGCTTTTCCGCATTTAGTTCCTGGATGAATGCCATCATGTCACTAGTAAGTTTTTCGTCCTATTATTCGTTTCATTCCCTTTTTCAAATTGACTAGCCTGTTACTTCTTTCAAGCATTTCTAACCTTTTCAAGTCGATAAAATTGGACGGGCGGCCGCTTTTTCGTTGCTGTTTCCAAAATTATTGATACCGACCTTGGTTAGCCACCCTCTGAAGAGAACACATCGTGGCAAAAGTATTTTTAACCTCATTAAGTCGTGTCTGACGGGGGTTAGGTTGTGGCTTCTATTCGGAGAGATGTTTTCTTCGAGAACAGCTATATTTTTCTCGAAACTCCAGATCGACATACTACCCTCCAAACTCTCCTCGTGCTTGCAGCGTGTGTTTGAACCGTTTTAATCAGATAGACGGTCTTAATTGCATGCAGCAGTACTGAATTACGTGAAGTGGTCTTTTTTGAACCGTTGACTTTTTGTAGATTATTCCTGTTTGATGTCTTTCCTAACATTTCAACCATTCCTTCATTCAACTGTGACCAAGAGGGCAAGTCTTCGGGGTATCTGGTCACGCTTCTGCTGCAAAACACTGAATCAAATAGCTGCATAAACTGTTATCTCGGACGACAATAACGGTTACGCTGTCGGCATCAATAGTTAGAGGTTCCAATATACCAACAGTGTTCAGAAGTTAAGGCGCGAAACTGCTAGCCAGGTCTGGTTCGTACCAAATCCTGGTTTTCCGATAGTTCCTCTTCATATCCTCATTGGCCGTGATGAGCCACCTCTTTAGTCGTCCTCCATAGCGACAAGGTCACCCTTGGACTGGTGTCAAATATAGCGTTTGTTTCGAAATTTCAGCATCGTCCTTTCATAAACAGTGCCTATACCATTATGGACATCGTCATTGAAAGGTCCGTGATAAGCGCAGTAGTCCTTAACAACACTTCCGAATTTCGTCTTTGGACACTTTCTAGGTGCTGAACTTCTGCTATTCGTCGAAAGTACCAGTGTTAAAAAATCTCAGCCCGTAAAGGCCTTTTTGTGGACGTAACTTAGGTCTGGGCGGACCGTCGTGCTGTAGACCCGATATTTGTTGCGCAGCTCAATATCAGTACTTTTCTATGATGCTTTATTCGACTGCATGAAATCATGTTTGGCGCTGTCCATCCGACTTTGCACTTATTTCACTTATCCATCGGGTGAGGTAGTTGAACCTAAGTATTTAAATGAGGTAATTTGTCCCAATGTGTCACCATGTGTTGAAAGGTCGTGCAGACGCGTCCGTATGCACGGAGAAATTTGGCCTTAGTTGTGATTAATTAGAGAATGCTTTTCGGATCCTTCGTTAGTTTTTGTATACGGGCTTCACAGCCACGTGACCTGCGATCCGTCCTCATCAATGAATTAGGAATCCCAAGAATGCAATACAGCGACTCATACCTCATGTTTTCTATCCGAAACCCTACTCGGTTGTCGCAACCGGAGAGTGCATAATTTCTTCAAGGTGAACCTTGGCCTACAGGTAAGCGGGAATTCATTCCTATTGATCCGGAATGCATAGTAGCTGACACACTTTTTGGGAACCGTGGGTAGTGTGCCTCCGAATTCCGAACTAGATGTAAACTCGAAGCCGTTCGGGTACGAGTTAGGCGTTGCCATTGAGTCACTTAAGTTGTCTTCTTCGGAGAGGTGAGGCCACTCATCTCCAGTAGTACATGTTCCTGGCATACGGAAACTTCATCTGTCACATATTTCCTCTTGTAATGGCGGAACGATTTTAGAGTTCCACTCGATTGGCCCGGAAACAGGTCATTTCGGACCAGTCTTCGTGGTTGTGCGCATCTAAACACTACTACCCAGGTGATCGCTAGTTTGAATCCGCCCTATAGATTTGTGAGATGAGCACTGCAGGTGCGTCCTAATAAAAGTGAAATAACTGTGTGGCACTTATTGACCCGTTAGTTCAAAATGACATGGTTCCACCATATGAATTCCTATAATCTCATTACTTACGAACTGGGATGGGTTGATTATTTAGAGCCAAGTAAAATGCTCTTTTTCTTACGATCCCGTAACCTACTAGTGCCACCCCCCCCCAATTGCAATCCTCCTCAAGTTTAGCGCCATTCTCCTCTGAAATCACTATGGTATAGTAAGCTTGTTTGCCCTGTCCTTGATCGGATTATCCTAGTTTTTCAATCCTGAAAGTCAATCTTCGCGTCTGACGACCCTTTCCATGAATTGCTTCTTTTTCTTGGCCTTTCGTCTCTTCCCTCCTTCTAACGGACTATTCGGGATTTCCTGTCACGCTATGCCTTTTCTACAACTTCACATCGCAATAATTCATGAGAATACCTGACAAAGCAACGTGACAGTCTGCTCTACCATTTATGTTCCAATTTGTATACTGCGAAGGGGGGTCTTTTTCTACGGCTGTCCTCTCTAATTACTGATCGTTTGTCTGTTCTGTGTGCTGAACGGTTTACTTCTTTTACTGCTTATCGATTTTTTCACCTCATTTGCTGACGAAACGTTTCCAAGCAACTTATCAACCTCAGCGACTAGGCACTCCCACTCATACAGCTGCGGCTACAAGCATTCCTGTTGGTACAATAACTAACCACAGGCATCTTTTACTTTATCATGTCCACTCACCTGATCCGTTCTCGGTCACCATTTTGCAGATACAAGGTGGTGGTGGGTATCAACCGCCTGGGGCACCCATGGGCTCCATGCCTCCCTATTCGACTCCACAGGGTATGTCGTCAATGCCTGGTACGATCGGATTTGCAGGTATGTGATCATCTGGATTTTCTATCCTCTTGTGCGAATAACCGTTATGAGGTTGACGTGCGGTGCTTTATATCAGTTTCTCATCTAGTTTGCTCCCTCGGGGAGACTATATAAGCGGACCACCCAAATGGCCTTTCTCTATGGAAGGTCCTCTCTCCAGAAGGGGTCCCTCAACCCGAGAAAAGCATCAAGGGACATTTTGGGAACGGTCGTTTCTGATGGGGAGTTCCTATTTCTCATGGGTTTGATTTCTTTGCTTCCCCAAATGTGGTTGACTCCTCCGGGAGGGCAAGGCGGCTCCGTGAGCATAATCATGGAATCTCCAGGGGGATGCATCCAACATCATTTGGCATTTGTTCGGATGCGTCCTTGTAACTTGTATGGACAAGTGCGATATACAAGGTAGCAAGAAATATTCGAGGAATGGTTGAACAGTATTTCTATGATTACTTCCAAAGGTAACGTCATGTATCCAGTCCACCGAAACTGACTCATTTTCATCGCCGTTGTATGGAACCATAGTTCGGCCCAGCTCTCCTAGACGTCCGACCGTCGACCAAATTATGGCGCCTAACACCGGTTTTCGCTCTTCAGCTTTGCCTGAGACACTTGGCACCAGAGGGTAGTAAATACAAAAAACTGTTCAGCTGTAACACCCTTTCAATGCCTAGCTGCCATGCCACCCGAGGGAAGCACGAGGGCTGGGTTACTGGCAGGTTGCCCAAGCCTAGACAGGGGAGGTCGAGAGGCAGAGGTGGGATTCGAACCACGGACCTTTCGGTCAGTAAATTCGCGCTATAACCACTTGAGCCATCTCGCTCCCTAGTAAATACAACTCCCTCAATAGAGGCTACAGTGGTGTGTCTTTTGGGAGCACTGGTGGGGTACTCGTCTCCCGGGACACCCATCCGTGGCCATACTGAGGCATTTGGGGGCATCGGCGTGGATGGGAAGTACGAACTGAGTACCGACTGTGTAGTGTTGTAAGCGTTTGCAGTCCCGATAGGATAATAAACCTGTCACTAACCACCGCTCTAACGTATGAACTCAAAGGCTTTCGTATGCTATGGGTAGTATTTATGTGACGCATTGATCTGGATTGGTAATCATTATGGGTGACCGGATCTCTACTAAGAAGGTCATATCCAGTGCATTCCGATTTCGAATGTAATGGAAACGGGTTTAAGACGCTTATTCGCCGTTCGAGTTTTCTGGGCGGACGTCTTGTGAGATTACAGGTTTTCTTCTGACTGTTGCAGTGACTTGAATGTCTCCACAATTCCCGATTTGACAATTTTGACGGGGAACAACGAGTATCCGGAGTGGATAGGCGTCGGTAGATGGCGCACGGGACGTCACCGATCTCCAGAAAACCAAGATACTTTCGCTTCCTCCCGTTTTGTTGTCTTAATTTTCCATTAGAAGTTAGGCAATCTTGATTTTTAAAAATGACAATTTGTGCTCGTTCTCGTATGGAACTTCTGAACAATATAAGACAGCTCCGCTGGCGAACTTGTGTAACAATATCAAAAAATAAAAATTTCTGCTGTACCTCTCGGACACTCACGGAGCGCAAGCATGTAACATGTGGGGTGCAAATGGATGTACAGCGTGCCATCGGGAATTCAAAATTTCAAAATAAAAGGGGAGTGAAGCAAACAGCAGAACAGAAATGTATTTTTCTCACTGTGCTGTGTAAGGACAGTGCTACAACTAGGTGTATCCAAAGCACTGAGTGCCGCATTCAGACGAATTTATCACGCGGCACTTTCAAGATTGTTGTGGCAATCAGCCGATCAAAACGTCATGAAAAACACTCAACATTCATTCACCAACAGTTATGGTGAAGGTTTTACTGGGAGGATTTAACGCAGACCTGAAACGCTTGCAAAAGGACGTGTACCTCAGTATATCTTACTTATGATTGGCAGACAGACCGATAACGGTCGTAATCCAGCTTTCTCGATCACCAGACATGTATTTCACTCTGGTCGCGTGATTGACGTCAACTTTTACTTTGAACTAATCCTAACAAGTCACCTGCTCCGGCTGGCGAAGTTCTTTGAGGCCTTAATCATCACCGGGCAAACCCGAGTTCATGTGTTCGGAAGGACTTCATCATCATCAAAGACAGCAACATCAGTGTTGACACTGATGCTTCACTGCCGTTCGGAAGGACTTGACTATGACGTTGCGTTTACCCGTTTCCTGGTGACCGAGTTTGAAGTACGTTCAGCAGTTCACAGCAACCCTTTTATCCTTCGTTTTGAATCCCCGAAAGAATGTTGTATGTCAGTATTCTTAATTCAGCTGTCACGTTTGTGGCTAATAAGTATGTGAATTGGTATCTACTGTGAAAATTTTTCTCTAGAAATGCCTCAGTTGGGCAAAACCACGTAGCAAGAAAAGTGAGTAGATGTTACGATGAGTTTAGGGGGAAGGCTGGTATTCTTTTCATTTTATATACTGCTCTCTCGGCTCCAGTGCCTTAGTGCCGGAAAAAGATTCGCCAACAAGGGATACAACAGCTTTATTACGAACAAGCCAGCCTGGCGCTATTTGAGTCGTACTTTTCGTTGAGCCATGCTCCCGATGAATTGGTTTATTGACTGACTGGTCTGGATGCTTGCCGGCTTCCGTATTGAGATTTCGGTGGAGTTTGAGGGTCGCAGTAAGTTTCGGGCACTCAGGAATCTGAGTTTGACATCTCCCGCTTTTGGCCGTTTAATGTAAGATTGTCGACGCGGGTCAAGTTGAAAAGTTTTCACCAGTTTTCTCGCACGACTGGTACGGCTTCTTGGTTGCATCAATTGGTCTGTCTTGGGCGGTACACGTGAAGCAGTGGCTGTTGGTGCCGGTCTTGGAAAATCGAAGGTTTAGAGCAACGGGTTGAGGTCTGGTAACTATTTTTCCGCTTTTGGGATAGGGCACCCAGTCGACCGTAGCTGACTGACACGCCGTTTCCATATCAATGATCCCACCTGGACGCCATGGATCACCTGATTGAATCTAGGACGATTCCAACAGTCTATTCTCGATGCCCGGGGCGATACCCCCCACAAGCACACGGCTTCCAGACCGTAACGTTGGTTTTCCTCCTGTCGATGATTGAAAACGTATATGTTGGCAGCATCGTGGATAAGTCCGTTCATCATAACCTCTGCTGAAGAGCGACCGTCAGGAGCCTGGATTGGGAGTCGCTCCATAATCCAGCAGGAACGTATCCAAGACTTATGCCAAGACTTCTCCCTTCCCCTTCTGCTTTTGTCTACGCGCGTTTAAAGGGGTTTACGAACAGCTTAGCTTGACCGTTGGATTGAGGATGAAATGGTGGGGAAGTAAGATCTCTTCGAAATACTTCACCAAACTGATGGGATGTGAACTGAGTACCATTGTTGGACACAATAGTGTCCGGGATACCGAATATTGTAAACAAACGCTGCAGTTTAGTGATGGTTGACATCACTGTTTTATCAGACATAACAAAGAGTTTAGGCCAGACAGCAATGAGGAAGCTTTGCCCGTTAATTGGTCCGGCAAAATCCACATGGATTCGCGACCATGTTTTTCTTGGTTGTGTTCAAGACTGTGGCTACTGGCGGTCGGGTAACTTCTGGGAAGCAACTCCGACACCTGCCCCATATGCTCATCCTTGCCGGGCCAATAAACGTAGCTGCGAGCGAGGGCCTTCATGCGGCTTATCCTGGGATGTCCATTGTGGAACTATGCTAGGACCCGGTGGCGAAGTTTGGTGGGAGCGACGTTTCGGTCACCAAATAAAAGACAGCCACTGACAGCAAATAATGAACTCCATTATTGAAAATGCTGCCGGAGTTCTCCTGATGAGCAAGTTGTTGGCCAGGTGGTTTGGTGATATTCCGTTGCCTTCTGTGGTACGCTATCATTCTTGGTGGCACTGCAGGCCGTGTCAAAATTCACAGGTAGTTTGTTCATGGTCTTCAACACCACAGCACGGACTTCTGGTTCGACGGCAACGGTTGCTATGACGGTGTCTTCTGGTTCCAACCCATCTGGAGCAATAAAGCGCATAAGCCCATCGGCCTGTCCACTTTCGTCGGTTGAGGAATACTTTATAGTAAAGTTGTAGCCAAGCAGAATCGTGCCCCATCGTTGTAGCCGGTGGGCTTTGTAGACCAGGATACCTTTCTTGGAACCAAATATATCCAACAGTGGTTTGTGATCCGTCACAAGCGTGAAGTGTCGACCGTAAAGCATTTTGTGGAACTTCACCCCACAAATGATGGCCAGTTTTTCTTTTCCCAATCTGACCGTAATTCCGTTCAACTAGAGCCAGCGACCTTGCGGCGTGAACGATCGCCTTTTATGTGCCATCAGGGAACGTGTGAGCTATGACTTAACCAACTCCACGGTTCGATGCGTCAGTTGTGAGAACGATAGGAGTTACGGGTTGAAGTTCGTGAGTAGAAAATCAGACTGCAACAGGCTCTTCACTTCATCCAATGCAAGCTGACGGTCGCGCGACTAACCCCACCAACATCCCTTGGTCAAAAGCTAGCTGAATTGTTCGCGCAAACGATGCATAATTGGCAGGAAGGTGCTGTGGTAACTAATCAATCCAAAAAACGACTAGAGCTCAGCAACACTCGATGGTGGGGGCATTCTCGCAATTGCATTAATATTTGACGGGTCGGGCCGATGGCCACGGAACTCAAGAGGAACTCACAGTTTTCCCTCTTTAGCCGGAAGCCGTAACCAATTATCCGTTGAAGAGGCGTCCGACCGTGCCCCCACGATGATTATGTCGTCAATGTATGCGGCAACTCCGGTCAGATCACAGCAGCGTGTCCATAATCTGCTTGAATATTACTGGCACAGTTTTCATTCTGAATGACAGTTGAGTGTACTGGAATAGGCCACGGCGTGTATTAATCGTCAGGAGAAATCTGGATTCATCTGATACTTCAATTTGCAACTAGGCTTCTGAAAATGTCCGACTTTGCAAACTACGTACTGCCGTTTATGTTGACAAAGACATCGTCAGGTAAAGGCAATGGATAGTGATGACTATTCGAGACATCATTCAGACCTACAGAGTAGCACAGCGCCCTTTGTTTTTTTAACAACCACGATTGGCGCAGCCCGTGAGGAGTAACTCACCGGTTTCAGGACTCCGGCGTCCTCAAGGCGTTTGAGTTTGGCATCGAGAATTGGTAAACTTGCGTATGACACTGGCCTTTTGGTTCTGATAATTAGGTAGAAGTCCGGACGCAGAGGAATCACCGCTTTCGCTTTCGAGCAGCATCTAAGACCGTCGCTGAAAACGTCATCATTTTCTGTTGTGGTCGTAGAATTGCGGCATAGACCGGTTTACAGGCCCCAGCTACTCAAGATTTGAGTTGGTTTTGATATGCATAAGTTGTCGACCGAGAATGCCGAAAGATGCAACTGATCGATCCAGTCTATACCCAGGAGGTTAAGCTCACAAGATTGACAACACCGCGATCACGGTGATCTGCCATCTACATCTCGCAATCAAATTCACCAAGCAAATAAAGCTTACCTCCGGAAGCATTTCTGGCGGTGTTCATTGTCGGTCCAATCTTCTTCCAGGTGCGCTAGAAAACAATAGTAATATCGAAAGCCGTGTCGAGATGCAATCGCATTGTGCTTCCGTTTGCCTTGATTGTAACATGCGAGAAGCATCGACCTAGTTATCATATGTGGCAAGTATTGCGTTAAATCGGGCTTCTGGTGGGCTCCGTCTGTTTCGTTACCTCCGGGTTTGGCTTCCTCTCCGACTAGCTATCTACGTCCGGCGCTGGATTTCCTTGTGGCCACGTTGATTACACACTGAATGTTTGTGTTTTTTATAGGGACAATCGCACGAAATGCCATTCGCCGCATTGTCAGCATGCTGATGGGGCTCTGCTCCGTTTGAACTTGCCGCCACGGGAGGTTGCTTCGCAGTTGTCTTGGCAATACTGAAAGCAGGGTTGGATAATGATCTCTTCAACATGGCCGTGTCGTGTTTGACATTCAAGGGGCGCTGGCGCTCGAAAGTAGCAGATTGTAGTGTTATCTCGGGAGATTGTTCAATCTTATTCAATAGCCTCTCTCTGATATCACTCTCTGAAGGCCACGTATGATAATATGACACTTGAACTTGTCTTCCGTCATGGTATATAACTTGAATTGTTCGCATTCAATATTGACTCTACTGGCATAAAGAGTATAATCTTCAGATTCCTTTTTCGCTCATTTCGTACATTGATAGCGACGAACATTCACCGAAAATTTTTGGGAGTTGCTGCACCGTTTTGTCAAATCTAAGAGTTCATGTGTTCTTTGGCAGGATGAAGTTGGAATACCGTGTGTGTTCCGTTGTATCAAGTTTACTAAGCAATAAGCGCACTCTCCACGCATCATCTTTGTGCTGCAGTTCGACTTCGAAAATATCTTCGTAACTTCTAAGCCACGAAGTGAGAGCTAGACCAGTATCAGGCTCATAATGAAACTCCGTGATGCTGTTGGCGATCGGGTCCAGGGAATTTGCATCTGGAGAGGAATTTGGTGGTTGGATTGTGAGCTACTGCGTCAAAGCTTCCACAAAACGCAATTGTACGGCTTGAAGCTGGTTTTGTTGTTTCAGTGGAATTTCCTTCAGTGCTTCAGCAATTATTTTCATCTTTCCGTGGGTTCGGGCCTCGTCAATCTGCTATAGCTGTTGCTGCCCCTCTTCAATGCTTTGGTGCCGGAAAAACACCCGCTAAAAAGGAACACAACAGCTTTATTGCGAACAAGCGGATGCAACAGTTACAGGGGACCGTGCGCTATTTGAATGGCACTTTTCATTGATCCATGATGTTGGTGAATTGAGCTATTGATTGACTGGCCTGGATGCTCGCCGGCTTTCCTACTGAGATTTTGGTGGTTTGAGGGTCTCAGTAGGTTTCGGGTATTCTGGGGTTATTTTCAGGAATCTGACCTTCCTGACACTTTTCTTCAGTACGACTAAAATTCTAGCCAACTTAACTGCGACACCCTATTGCCGGTGTTAGTTTTCTTTGAACCTGAAGTACGAACTGCGTCGTACGAAACTGTGTTCATCAACCCAAGCCCGCCAAAACTTTCCTTGAGTTTGTAACAGATTAGGTGTGTATGTGCCTTTGCGCACCACCACCGCGGACAGCGGAACTTAGGGACCGGTAGACATTCAAGTGTATGAAGTACTTCGTTGTTTTGTCATGTAACAACGGCGAGGGTCTTAAGTCGTTCACTTCATCGGCCCTAAGGCAACGTGGCTTCAGCTGCGCATAGAAAGCGACGGTATACAGTACTTCGAGGTTGGCGTCAATGATGAAGCAAGTACGGACGGATCTGAGGACGTACTTCTTAATTTGAATTTTGTTATTACTCGGTTGATCTGTGTCTGTCCCTGTTTCCTTACACTGTTGTGTTCCGTGCCGCTTGCCTCCACCCAATCGGGAAATCCGGTGGGGACATTTCGCGCCGATGTGACTTAAAGTTTCTAAATAACCCTGAAGAGGAAAGTCGCTCAGCACATTTGTCGTGGATATTTTGCCTTGTTTGAAAACCACTCGGTGCGCCTCAGCCCTGGTGATCCACTTCGTAGCGAATCGAATCAGTCAATGAGACCAAACGCTTCCTGCGGTGGTTGACATGATTGAACAGCTTACCATGTCACGAGACTGCCCCCACTACGACCTTGGGATGTCTTTGGTTTCAAACCACTTCACGACTGTCGACTGCTGACTTAAAGAAATACTCATGGGATTAATAATGACCAGTATACACTTCCAGTTGATTTTTTATCTAATAAACCGCTCTTCTACCTCACTTTCCTCTCCATGTGCTTTTAAAATCTGCTATACAGGGTTCGCAGATGCCCCTCCCCCGTACAGTCCGCAACCTCAAGCTCCGGCATACGGCTCTTACCAGCAGCAGCCTGGATACAGCTCAGCCCCAGCTTACAACTACCCTACCGGGTCATATTGTCAACCGCAAGTACCACTTGCGCCAGCAGCTACG
Source organism: Clonorchis sinensis (assembly GCA_003604175.2). Lineage (NCBI taxonomy): Eukaryota > Metazoa > Platyhelminthes > Trematoda > Opisthorchiida > Opisthorchiidae > Clonorchis > Clonorchis sinensis. Next base: position 4,231,864 of record CM030375.1, on the reverse strand, counting down.
TATGAAGGTGGCGGAGCTTATCCTCGCCAACCTCCGCCACCTCCGGGACAGACAAGCTACTACACACCGCCCTCTGCCGGTCAACAGTTTGTCGGGTCCAACGGTCAGCCCTACGAAGTTGTTTACGTGGGAGGCAAACCTAAAAAGAAAAAGCTTTTGAAGAATGCAGCCGTTGGTGAGTGTTTTCTCATTGAATTTTGATCCTCCACTAGTCTCATATGTGTGCATTAGTAAAAATGGTAAGATACAAATTCCGAAATCGATCAATATGACGGTAATCTGTTTATCTCTGTGACACCCGTTTAACAAGCCTCCAATTTTTGGTAAACTGATGAAACCATTTCGTGAACACTGGCAAACGTGTGTTGCTACATGATAACATGTTTTTTACTTTTCTCATCCACGAGAGTTCAAACCTGTGGGTTCAATACACCCAGCCTGCAGCAACAATGTAGAACCAGTATACACTTAACAGTCGAGTAAAGTCAGTTGGTCAAAACCATGGGAGCTAGATATTTTGCTTCAAAGTTTTCTTTGTACACACTCCTGGATGGTGAGGTCTGATGAGTATCACCTCACAGATTGACAGTAGCTTACAGCAGCAGCACAGGAAATGAGTCCTTCTGATCCAGTTGGTGACTAGTTTACAGCGGGTTCGCTACCATTGATGATGCTGGGTCACATATTCTCTTCTGACTTTTTGGATCTGTGCTACTTCTCCACCACAAACGCAAGAGAACTGGTAGATTACGTTAGCGGTAGATACGTCTGATGAACTACAGCCACGCTGTCCCGGAACGATTCTCTCAGTAATTTGAACTAAACTTAGTCTTGTGCGACTTGTTTTAGGTCCAGAGTTGTCTTTTTCCTGTCATCACAGGCTATGGGCTCATTTTCCCTTTACAGTTTCATGGATATCCGAGGTCTAAAAGTACCTTGTATTTAGAAAAGACGCTCTGGATAGTCGTAAACTAACGGTGTTCCTCATTCAAGTAGCCTCAGTTGTAGATTATTTTTGTTCTGCAGAATAGTTTGTTAACAACCGCGCTTGTAAATCGGTGAAAAGCTGAAGGAACGAAAATATTGACCGATCCGTGTCCAAATGCGAAAAACTGGGCGTTGCGTGGACCGCCAATGCAAGTACATCCGAGTAAGTGGACTGGATTCGGTTTCACATTCAGAGGACACAAGTAGGCGAATAGGTTTGAGGGTTTTATAAAATCCATCAAACTGCTTAATAGTTGTGATAGGAAAAAGGTGGTCGACTGGAATGCTGTGCGTCAAAGCTTGTGAGATCTTGTGTTCCTTCTGTCTTACAGTCATTTCGAAACTGGTGTGAGTCAGCGAGTCACGTTAAGCTCACGGGTGATTCTTCGGCCACGTGAGACGTTTGTGTACACAAAGTTTAGGCCGAAAAGTACAAATGCTAATAGTTTCTGCGGTAGAGAGAAGCCTAGTTATTACAAACTGGCATCTTGTCTTATATTTCATAAGTTGGCCTACAAGTGGTTAGAATGTCAATCGTGGGGTAAAACGGAACCGTTTTCGTTGTTCGGTCTGCTACATGGATTGTCTGTGCTCAGACATGCACATTGAGATGTAGTTTGTTTTGCGGATCTCGGTTTTCGATATTCCGCCAGAATATTTTTTAATATAACCCTTGTTTTCGTTAAATTGAGTTTCTTTTTAGGTCTCTCATTTTTCAAGCAGCTTGCGTACAGACGGGGGTCCGCAACCCATTTGGAGGCATCCATTTGGAGATCGAAATTGGGTTGTCGAAATTCTGTTTTCCCTACTCTAAATGGACGTAATTATTTTTCGTTAACAGCGATAGACGCTCAACCCAATTATCACTCAATCTTTGCTGAATTGAAACAATTTATATATTCTGTACAGCGATACGCTGCGGGACAGAAAAACTGCACAAAACCTCTGGACATGCATGTGGGTGGCGCGTTCGTACTCGGATTTCAGCGATATTTGATCGTTTGTTTAGGCTCTTCGCCAAAGGACTTTGATCACATTACCGTCCTCGAGACATTCAGAAGTTCGTCCGACATCCATCGTTGTGTACAAAGTCAAGCTGCGCTTGCTTGGCTTGTTTTCCAATTGTTTAAAATTAAATTTCAGCAGGCAACCAAACCGATACGGCCTTAAGCAAATCGTACACATGGGCACAATAAGTCACTGCAATCGCCTTTTGGGGTGACATTATGAACTCAGAGCTCGTCTATAAATCCTGGTTTAGGCTGTACTAAATTGATACACCTGCCATCTCGGTGGTGGCTTTTACCAGGTCATCAGCGCTCAGACCGTTTCTTCCTGAGACCGGCTCAGTTGTCTTCATCTTGATGCTCTTGGCGTATTGATTGGTCTCAAGTTCTCGTGCACTGTTGGTCAATCACGCTAATTTGCACATTAGATGTTGGCCGAATGATTCATCACCGTACCGGCGCGTTGGGCTGCGTAGTGCTGTCGAGTAGGATGATCCCAGATCGTTTGAATTACATGTTAGGCATGCTTCGGTATGACCCAAGGACGGAATTTTAAAACTCACGTCTACTATAACAAGAAAGTATCAAGAACTCAGTGGGCAGGTCACGCGGAATGTACTTTCCTACCGTGCCTCATATCCGCGCGCGAGTACTCAGTCTATTGTCATGTACCTACTGGTGGTTGGCAACCTGTGCGCATTTCTTGTGGATTGCTCACACAGTGTACCAAATTGTCACTCGTGTCCGTGTCAACTTACTCTCATTCATTTTTATCCGTCTTAATAGGTCTTGCATCCGGATTGGCCGGTGGATATCTGGCGAGCAAGGTTTTTGGCGGTGGAGGATGGTGTCGGCCCTGGGGTGGAGGTTGGGGTGGGGGCTGGGGCATGGGTCGTTGGGGCAGCTGGAGTTCATTTTCCAGTCTAAGTTGGTCAGACTAACTTTTAAGCAAAGTCCACCTGTTCTTCGTGTCCGGCGATGCACCTGTTGTATTGCTGTTGTGTGCACTGTCTCGGGTAAGTCTTGTGAAATATATGTAATCAAAGTTAACTGGTGCATGTTCCCTCTCACACACACTCAGGGGAGACGGATTTGACCTACAAATTTCCGAATTACTGTCAACTCTTTCTCATCGTCTCGAAAATTCCTGATTCGTGTGGTTACTAACCCTACTTCAAGAGCAGGTGCTTGTTTTTGTTTTGTTAGAAACCGTATTCCGGTTGTTATGATGAGAACCAGGTTCCTAGATAATGTATATTCCCATCACTTGTGGACTCGATAGTTTTCATGTCTCTCACATCGCGTTCACTTTAAACCGACCAGTCAGACTACGTATGGGCTGATCCTCAAACGATCAATCACGATATAGTTACTTGCTACCCTCTAGAAACTATATACCCCCAAGCAGAATTGGCGTACGTACCCACTCAACTGCACACTGACGATATCACTCCATATGGTGACGAAAGTATGTGGGCTAACATCTGCTACCAATGTAATTCCAGATTCCACCACCATCATCATCCTAATGAATTATCTTGCACAATATTTGGTAGGCTATTACTAAGTTCCTTCCTCGTCCATTTTTATTCTTTTATTCACAATAAGATTTTCAAATAAATAATGGCTGTACGGCAGCCAAGCATCAGTGTTGAGCATTGATGTCATGCTGTCGGTGATGCTCATGTGTCTGTTCTCGTTATGCCGTCATCGCCTGGTTCGGAAAACATAAGGTAACGTTATAATGCCAGTTATTATGCCAACATTGTGTACCTTACCCATGGCGGAATAATGCGCTGTCCGTACAAGACGTCCCGGTATTGTGTGGAATCTTTGTGAACTCGATGAGACGTAAGACCTCCCTTTTTTAAACCCACACATTGTCCCGATGTTCCTAATCTTCAAAGCCAGTGTTGGAACCATTAGGCAAAATCACTTTGGGAAAACAGTTGTGTGGGTTATTGTTGATTTTCGGTGGAAAGTTCTCCCTGTACTTGAAACCAATCCATGCTGATAGGCCGAGAAACACTGCACACCATCATCATCCACATTGGGAATCGTCAGCAATGCGCACCTCAAGAAACGCGCGATTTCTCGGCTAGTAGTTGAACACTACTGTTCAGTCACAAACGGCTTCTCAGTAGTCTGATTAACTCGCACTTAAACAGGTTATAGCGCCACTCATCCTTCAGTTACGGAATCCAAATTACATAGTTACGAGTGGCAACTTCTCAAAGGGAAATTTCACTCGTGAAATTATTCTTCCTTCTGAGCAACTTATGTGTTGTTCATATTGATTTGTTGAGAAGACCCGGGTCAGTGATAATTTCATTACTGAATGTCGTAACACCGAGTGCAGGAATTTTAAAGCAGTGACTCACCAGTAAGCAGGAGAAGTTCAACGCGTTTGTATAGACTTGCACTGACGATTTAGTCAACTGAAGAACCCAAAACGACGCATTGTCATTGGGGTTTGAAAGTGATGGACCCATACAGACCAACATCAGCCGTTATTTCGAACCTGCCTTGGTTTCATCCATTAGCCAAATCTCCTGGGGTCCCATACAGGCTTGAAAATAATGGGTGGAGGTATTCCTACAGTTTTCTACGGTTCTGGTCGCTCTTGTGAATTCAGCCTCAAGGTCTGTTTTCAACCCAGCTAGCTGTGTCCACTTCAGCCCTGACTTATGGTGACTGTGTGGCAGACTGAGCAACTGGGTTGACTTCTTAGGCGTAATCACTTGTGTGCAAATCGATCCATCATTCAAATAATCAATAAACCAGGCGATCTAATTCAGCAAGCTGAAGTCATGTGACAGTCAGTGATTACCATCTTATGTCATACCTGGTTGCTAATCCCAAGAAGATGGTTGTGTTAGAATGATGAACGGCATCGTGTTAGTTTCCGTTCGAAACCGTTCTGCCGGGGAAAGGTACCTTTTTCTACAACGTGACCGCGCTCAATGAGCCCAACAATCCCTCAGCTCCAGCTCTTAACCGTTTTTCTCAATAAAGGTCACTCTTCGAAAAAGTTGTAGATTTTATCTATGGCTAGACTTTGCATGACGTAGGTAACAGATTCCATTACGTACGAAACATTTGCGCTGATTTGTTTTATATGGTCTTACGATGCCCTGAGTTATTTCTTTGGTCGTGTTCATGATTGTAATGTGCATTTTGTTTGCATGAATTTACGAATGAATATGGAGAACGATTTTGAGGAACTGCTTTGTCAAAAACAGTTGGTTAGCCATGTTCCAAATGTTTTACATTGGTTAGAAGTTAATCTGTTACAGTTTGAGTGAAATTACAAGGACTCCTTAGCAGCGAAAAGCAACCGCTTCACTAACCGAGTGGAATCTATAGCCATTCCACAACCTATCTCGACCCTGCACTCTGTTCCAATAGTATATTCCTTGTTGGTCGTGTACAAGACTGATGTTCTGCTGATGTTCAACCAAGATAACAGCTTCACCCCGGTGAAGTCCACATCGCTTTCCAGCTAAACATATTACATTGTACTATAGTGTGACGACACAGAAGCATATCATTAGCTTAAACGAGTACGAATAAATCTCACATCCACAGGGAAGGTGTCAACCGAATCACCCTACCTCTTAAAAATCCTTTTTTATGTACGCACAAGCCTTTTTATCACGACTGTTTATTTTACTTGCTCAAGTCTGCTTAAATAAACCTATTTTTCAATGTCGTTTACGGTTTGTCGATGCAAAGCAGCTGAAGCGGCTGCTACGGGATAACTTGTCACTAACGCTGTGTACCCCTACCCACCGCACCCAACCAAACGTCCTGTTCGTCTTAGCTCTATTTAATGCTAATGTGACAGGATCGCTGGGTTTCCATTGGCTTAGTCTTATCACTGTTTATGCGGGCGCTTGAATGCACATTTGTCACGGGAGGAAAAATGGATTCCAACGCTCGACGGCATGATTTAATACATAACTGGCAGGAGTGGCAGGGTGAGACGGCTCAGTGGTTAGAACGTCAATCTACTGACCGGAAGGTCCGTGGTTCGAACCCGACTTCTGCATCTCGATTTCTCCTGTCTAGGCCTGGGAAACCTGGCAGTATCTCAGCCCTCATGCTTCCTCCGGGTGGCATGGCAGCTAGGCACCGGAAGTGTGTTACAGCTGAATGATTTTTTTTCGATTTTCGCACGAGTCGGACTGTAATCCATCAAATCTCGAGTAGTTCACTGTCGGTCATTTCAGGCCTCAATTTCAGCGGACAGTCTTAATTGGCTAGAAACTATTTGCAGAAACTACCAGGTGGCACATTTTATGAGTCTAAACGTGGTTCCATAGAAAAAACGTGATATTTTAAAGAAGAGGAAGAAAAATATAACCCATAGGGAAAACGTAAACACTTGTGTGGCTAGTTGATGTCATATATAGAACACTGAAATGATGATAATAGTAATCATACTAATTCCCGGCCAACTTGTAGTGAGAACTTAGAGCAAACAAGAGGGTGTCATTTAACGTTCTCGGAGTTTGAGGTGATTTTCACCGGGACCGACATGGCCTATTTCAATTGAGAAACGAGAGAAGTTCTAGCGAAACACACTCATTTGCAAACAATTTGGCTTTTTTCGAGAGACTCACCTGGAAACCAACTGAATCTCTCGTTTATAGTGTTTTAAGGACGAACGAAAACATTATAAACTAGAGATTCAACTGGGTTCCACGTGAGTCACCCGAAAAAACAAATTTGTTTACGAATGAGTGTATTTCGCTAAGTTCGTGCTATTTGAGTTCAAGTAGAACATAGGGTTGACGGAAACTCGGGGACTGCGCCTACCTGATGATCCCCAAGAAGGGTGAAACCGGTCGTGGGCTGTCGAAGAATTTTCAGCAGCCTTGTGAGTAGTGTATTACGTCTTGGGAGTAGTTCTACTTAGTTCGAGCGACCAAGAACTTTGGTGGCTGACGACCATTAGGTGCGAAATGGAACTGTCACCATGACACCAAAGTTTAAGTAGTCGGGGCCAAACTGCAGATGCTCCTTTTACCAATAGCGAATCCTCTGTTTCAGAACAGGAATGGATCGTTGGTGAAATATACTCACTTACAAATTTATTTGGTGTTAAAGGAGACTCATCTGAATTGTAGCTGAACCTCTCGTCTGTGATGTTCAACTGAATATAGCCCCTAAAGGTCGCCTGATGTTTCTGATGGTGGAGATACTGCAGCATATTTTCCTAAAGGAACGCGCTGCCAGAGTGTTTTCAGCAACCGTGTGAGTAACACATTCCATCAAGATATGTGGGTGGATGAAACTGAACCTTTTCCGCCGGTATATCAAAGCAACAAAATACTACCCAGCTGTTACGTTATCAGTGAATTTTTGTCCTCAGTACGATTTCGGAATGCGTCGACGCTTGTCCTGACCATCGTGGTCACGTGATTTGTGACAAAAATGTTCATCACCACATCCTACACAGAACAACCAAACTGGTAAAACCGGTAAATCGATCAACTGAAGACGCTTAGTTTCAGGATGTTCAGGTTGATTGCGTCCATTGACGGCACGTCGGCGGATTTAGCTACGATTGTTTAGTGGATGACTCGAGAAAAGTTCACTTAATACTAGGTCCATCAGATCGTTAGTGTTTCCCGGAATCGATTCTTAAAAGCGTCCGTCTGAAATCGCATGACTTGTCTCCTCAGTTTGTGGAGATATTCCTAAATAGTGTATGCAAGTAGTGCATCTTTCAAACTTGGCTTTGATTTTTAAGTATCAGTACGTCCAACTGCGGTCGTACGCAATTTTATCGGTTAACGCAACTGGTGCTAATGAATGTGGTCAGTGTCACTCAACTTCACACACGGAACTACTCCCACTCGTGCCAGGACTAAAGGGCCGATAGTATGGTACTAGCCAGGCGTTGGTTGTCATGCCGTTTAACCGCATTCTCACAAAAAGGCGCGTGAGATTTGCAAACAAAAGTTTATCCGTAACGAACGCCGTCTTTTTAAGTGTCTGGATGAACCACTGTAACCCGGATTCCTGGGCGAGTAGTAGAACTGCACTCGCTGTGACTTGTGGGTGCGTCGCGCCCCCTATTGACGGGTACAGTGCGGTCTAGTCGCGTGTGTTTCTAGTAAGGTACCTTTTTCGACGCTCTGGATCTTTACCCTAGTAATTTACACTGGATTGTGATAAATGAATGGTTTCTCTTGCACAACAAGGATTGCCCCTATCCACCATGTTTTCGAACCAAGGACCTTCCAATCAATAAGACTGCGCCTTAACCACTGAGCTGTCTGGGGCTCATAGATCTTAGCTAACACTTATATGCCCTATGTGAATCGAAAACGGATTCTGTTATTTGCGTGAAAAGACAATATTTGCACTAAACACATAGTTTTGCAAAGCAAATTGGCCTCGACAGGGATCCTAGATGAACTTAAGGTGAATCTTCAACTGAATTTCCTGCACGAAGACCGCTGTCTTTCATCAGGAATGGTATTCAGTGGAGGTGCTATTCATAAGGTGGATGAAAACTTCGGACAGCCAATCACCGGTTTTGCCCCCCTTGAGTCTCATCAGATAGAATCAGTGCCCCAAGTTCTATCCCCAAAGAATACCACAGGTCAGAGATTCACCTACCGCCGGTTTACACCAAATTAATACGAAGAAAAGCGCATATCTTCAACTGTATACAATTTTGGTTCAAATAGAACATAATGTTACCGAAAACTGGGGGACTGCCCTTACATAATGAGCCCCAAGAAGGGCAAGACTGTTCGTGGGTTGTGAAAGAGCTTTCTGTAAACGTATGAAAACATTCTACGATATCTCGAACATCGTACCAAGTGAAACATTGAGTTGAAGAATATCCAGCTGAGTTTCCCGTTAGGACGGAAGCAGTCTGCAAATGCGTGCATTTTGCCCGATTGTACACAGTATGGGTCCAGATAGAGCACAAGATTGACAGAATCTAGGGAACTGCGCCCACGTGGTCAGTCCAAGGAAAGGCCAAACCGGTCGTGGGTTGTCAGCATTTCAGCAGCTCCGTGAGTTGTGTTTGTCGTTGGGCTTGTTTGCCCATCTGGAATATGGCCCCGCCACTAGTTGTCAGCATGATAGCCATCCGATTTGTTTATTATATTCGGTTAAGTTAATCACACAAATACCCTACCTGCCAACATCTCTCAGATGAGGTATTCCACCACAAATTCGTCTGCGCATATGATGCCTGACTGTGGTCGATTAAGGAAAGCAAGACCGGTTGTACAAGTCAACCGAACTAAGGAATTGGTGGTTAGTTTTTGAACATACTGCGCTCCCTCTGATTTTCTCTGACACGAAATTAAAAAACCTATCCTGGGCTTGTCGTTGGAAATACGCACCAAAATTTTCGCACCGTTTGGTTGCTGCTTAAGTATGTCAAGATGCTACTATCTAACTTTATCTGTTTTTGTGTGAACAACTTGATTTTCCGTTTCGAATCATAAACGACATTTGACATCTTATCTGTATATGGTCTTTTTTCATGCGTACGGTCATACATGACCACTCAGATCTCATGCTTGCAGACGAATCAAGTGTTGTCTTAGATGAGTTGGTATATTTAGGCTATTGCGTAAGTGTCGGTGGACTGGCGAAAGACGAAATCACTTCCAGAATTAGGAAGGCCAGAGCGGCGTTTGCCAACTTCTGATATTTGTGTGACGTCGACAGGGCATCGACTTCGCTATCAAGGATTGAGCATAGACCAGAGACGTGGCTACTGTGTACAGGTGTTCTAATACTCTTCGTATTTGACCATCAGTAGCCCCCCCCTAAGCATTGCGCGGATATGCTGTGAACACATCAGTAACACTAAGGTACGTCAGCTGGTTTTTAGCAAAGACAGCTCTCCCTCGGTGGATCAGCTAATCTTACTCCACAGGCCATACTAGTTAAGCCATGTACTTCGTTTGCCAGAGGGCTGTTTGTTTCGCAGAGCCCTCTTCGACTATTCGTATGAGATGAAGCCGACCCAATCCATGGAAGCCCTTACCAGTCGTGTTGGTAACTGCTCTGGAACGAGACAATGGTTGGTGACCCGAACAGATACGGATGTTACTTAACCAGTTATGATGCTGCGCCTTCGCTGCATAGTTCCTTCAACCCCTGCCATGGCGGAGTAATATGACCAACCAACATCGTTGAACTGGCTGGGCCGTCGTTCCTAACGCGTGGTTTATTTCGTACATTCCACTTAGCCTCAGTGAACGAAATTGAAGTACCTGGAACAGCTGTATTTTGGTACACCGCTGAAAAACTGACAGACGTTCGTTTAGGACGTTGACTTTTCTCTGATCATGATAGCGTTAACAGCTGAACGTTTTCTTCCTGTCAACTAACTGAGAGAATCTTGTGCTTGTGCCCTGTCATTAAGCAGTCACGTGTGGGATGAAGGCTGTGCACCGAAAATGTCACGGCTGAACGAACCATTACATTATTTTATCTTAGTGTGTTTCGCTCGATTTATGACCACACGGGGCCAACAGCTTCTCGACCACTATTAAATGCTACTAGCGCCAAAGAAAGAATTACACAATCCGGCTAAATTCGACCCCTTACGGACCGCTTGTCTGTGAGCTCAATTTCGTCAGCTAGGTGTCACCACATATTAGCGCTCTGGAAGTATAGTTTTGTTTCTTGCACAACAGCTCACTCGTTGGCTTCCAGTTAAGACTGACAGTCTGCTGATAAGTTATTAGTTTGAGTGACCTATTCCGGCACAAATGACAGATTGCGCTGATAATGGGTCTCATGCCAGACGTTCATGTCAATTGCGCTACATTCTGTTGCCGATTTGCGCACATGTCCAGCTACTCATCAGTAAGCCAAAACCTGGATGATTTTTTGACGAAGCAATATCGCGTCAGACTTCCCCGTGCGAACGGAGAAAACTGTAACTATTTATTGACCACACCTCGTAGGTTCAGAGCGCCAGTAGATACTACTGTCATTTTCCTATCTGGTACCGTATAATTGAACTTGGCCTTATCGCAGACTTCATCCCCATAAGCCATTGTGCTACACGGAAGGAGTTAATGGACCTTCCATACGCGCAGTATTTGTGGACTGAGCCCATCCTCATCCTCCATTTGGGTGTTGTAACATCCTTGAAAGCCTGTTCCTGCAAAAAGCATCATGGTGTTTCGCCGTTAGACATCACTATTTAGTGGTCGGGTTGTTGACCAAAGTGGTCTGTTTAGGAACTTTGATAGTTTACGTATCTCTGGCACGTACAAATATTATTCACACAACCCAGATGATACCATGACGCAATCGCATCGCTGATTACATTGTTTTTGTCGTCTGCTCTTTTTCAGTTGGATCCGTTCACACAAATAACTAATCGTCATTCAAACCGACCTTCCACCAAAGCGCACAGTCCCACCTACTGGCGACTCTTTTCTTCTTTGCCTACCTTCAATCAATTTGACTTCAGGTCCGTACCAGTCCAAGCCTAATTACTGTCCATCGGTTGCGAAACATTCGAATACGTACTTTAACTTTCTTCTATTTCGAATATCTGTTTAACACGTGCATTCATTCCCTAAAATGGCATTCACTTTAGCTGTACAACTGCTTGTTTCAGGCGTCTGGCGGGAACATGTTTCCACGTGTGAAAGTTTAGTCTGGTAAAAAAAGGCGGTTACAATCATACCTAAACGTTACTCCAACACCATGCTGTTAAGCCGAGATCGTCCGTCTGTGGTTCACCGACTGATCAATCCGAAAATTTGGCTACGTTGTGCAAGTACCGAGGGTGACGAAACTACTTCCCGGATGTGTAACGGTGGATTTGTTAAATTCAGGTACCTATAATACCGACATACCACCAGCCTGTTCCTCTGGAGCGTCTATAAATTCGCGCCGTGAATGGCAAACCAACGAAGTCTTTCGACTTTGGGATATATATGCATTGATCACACCATCAGTACTTGAGATACATCGACGAATCTTGGAAAGTGACTCGCTGGCCACAAACGGCTGAGCTGCGCTGGTTGGGCCAAGTATTTCGCAGGCCGAAGAAACGTTTGTCTCGTAGACGTTATCACAGAAAAAAGACCCCAAAAGTTCTTTACCAGCGAATTCGGCCTCATTTGCAGATGTCCTATCTCCAAAGTGGACAACTAAGCGGTTAAAGGCACCGGAAGATGTGCGCTGACGCCCGCAGTGCGTAGCTGTTTTTTAACTGGCTGAAACTAAGGCATTCGTATTTTCAAGCTAGGGTGTCAGCAAAGGGTACAGCCTTCGTACGCGGTTTATGGCTGAGTAGCTGGAATGAATAATACGGCGAGAGATCAGCCTAAAATTATTCGGACGAGAGGTCGGACCCAATGACCAAGCTGGCACGATTTTGGTGAAGAAACATAAAAAAGAACAACGTAACCACATTCTTTTGTCGAACAGAATGAGACAGCAAAACGGCGGACATGGACGAAGCGGAAATGATGGTTTAAGAGTGTCCTTCCCCGGCTTTTCCAGCAACCTGGAAGAGGGAAACAAACAAACAAACCATGATAAACGAGCCCACGAATAAAAGTTTTAGTGAAAGACGGAAGCCTTTTTTTAGAGTTCTTCGAGCGTGTAGATTCCAGAACAGACTGAGTGACCGGAGGAAACAGTGATTTTGAGTAAAATCAGTAAGAGAACTGTGATCTGTGACCAAATGGCGATGTAAAAAATTACTCAAATTACTGTGCAAACATAAGTCCATCGTCACCAGAAAGGTGAAGAACATTGCAATACCGTTCCATCAGCCGTAAGTTGGCTTAGTTGGGCAACCATGTACCAGCCAATCATGCCAGGCGTTAGTATACACCTACAAGCTCAAAACCCGAAGATTCTAAGCAGGAAACGGGCCTCGAGGAATAACTAAACAGTAGACAAATGCGGTCGATGGAAACAAGCACGCTTGCACTCGCACTGCTCATAACTATCAGCCCTAATCACACGGCTGAGCAGGAAAGTCTGGAAAAACTTATCCATTTGTCTCGATCCCCGATGTATCCCGGTATGGGCTAATTGTAACGGGTCTACAAACTCATATCAACCACGAACTTTTTGACTGCTTCTCGTGTTTGGGCCTGTGCGACTCTATGGAATTTTGCTTGTACGGCTGTGGTGTAGTCGAACAATGAGGGACTCGTATGAGAGTCCTGGTGGAATCCTTGCAGGTGTCGCGCAACTGGGAAAGCTGTGGGCTGATGTATAGCTAGCAGAAGTCGCGGACACGTGTGTGGTGAACTCTTCAGTCAGCAAAGTGTAACCGTCCTAAACGCATCGTTTTATATCCGTTTAACGCAAAGAAAGCTGCACTTTTTCGCATGGTTGATGAAACGGTAACAACAAACGGCTTGTGATGAACCTTAGCTTTTCGGTTTCCAATTCAATTTTATGAACTAAGATGGAGCTGACCTTGGTATTCATTGGGCTGCGAGATGTAATAGACCATGAAAACTAGGCAAATTGTGCGTTGGTCCGCCACACAAAATGCTGCAGGTCTGTACACTTGTCATGGAAGTCGTCCGCGCTGATTCAACCCTCCTGCCTAATGGCTTTCGCAGGGTCGCCTAAACCTCGGACGGCAAAGGTAATCATAACCATTTTGAAACTCACCCGTTTGAAATTTTGCATATTTGTCGTATTCACACAAGTGCCGAAGAACCGCAGTCTGTCAATCCGTGTGACCTCTTTTCCTGTCTGATTGTCTGCGACAAAAACCTAGGAAGAACAAAGCCGACAGATAGAAATGTGCACTGCTACATGTGCTTTTCGGAAACGGGCACAACTCTATGCTTCTTAATGTGAACACAGTCCAACGATGTACTGTAGAATGGGACCTTTCACCACGGCTCAGATTTCAAAAGGACACAGTGGTGTGGTATCTCGCTTGAGGTCTATAAAATGATGATGGAAGTGATGGAGTGCAAGTTCTTACATGGGCTTAAGTTGTTTGGAGGTCCAATGGTGTCCCGTTTATTGACCAATAATGAGTGACTAAGGCCGGTCAGTTAGTCGTCGGAGATCAAAATTCATATTAAACTGTTCCGCAGATCTCCCTATACAACTTGTGGGAATGTGTAAGAAACCCAAAAACTTCACATTGTATTTTTTTGGATGCATGGTAAATGTTACAATGGTATTTCTCAACTCAAGGACCGAGAGGGTGGAACAATGGTCCGCCAGAAGGGTCATCGGCCCCGCTACGAAAACCATATCTGCTTCATGCGACTGATCTGGTGATGGATACCCTTTAGTAGTGACGAAGTGAACTGTTTGTCACGTGGTCCAACGGAGACACGGGCAAGCGCGCTGCAAAACCGACTGAAATGCCTCTTGAACGAGCGAAACTACTGTATATCAGGCCACGTGATAATGGGCTGTTTAAAATCAGGGACCAGTGGGTTGTGCTATGCATTCTCCTCTTCAGTGACAATGATATCACCGTAGAACACAGGGGCTCGCATTTAGTATCGTACGTGACATGGGATACTAACAGACAAGAGGATAAGTGTCGTCAGCCAAAACCTGCAGCTCGAAAAGCTAACCGCAAAGAGCGGCGATTGATATGAGACCATGAGATCAGTCTAAATTCCAAAAAGCAATTGGCCATTAATGCTCGAATCCCCAGTCTCAAGAATAAGGAAACTGCCTTGGTCATACTTCTACCTGTTGGTTAACCTGATGTGAACGGCCAAGTAAGTGTCACATGTAAACTTCCCAGTGTAGTCATACGAGTGTACAAACGGTCACACAGCAACAAGGTGATGTGATGTGTCGTACCGATGGTCACCGAGCGAGAAGGAGTATCCTGAGCTGTGAAAAAGACTTTAGACATCCGGAAACCCGACATGGAAACTAGGTTGTTACCAACGCCTGCTCAGCGTGGCCTCTTGAAGAAAAAGCTACCAGTGGCCACGTGGAAAAAAACATCCAAAATACGACAGGCTCTGTAAGGGGCAATCCTGACATCAGTAGACCCAGGTGGAGAACAACAAAAACATGAACGGTGTAATTCAAGGATAGGATAGGAGAGTTTCTAGCCCCAAGAATGACGTGGACGTAAGGAATGCGTATGAGAAGGCGAAAAGAATTGCTAAGCAACGTGGATAACAAAAAACTCTGCAATAAGTTCGGAGCGACACTGTTATTGAGTGACGGGCACATTTATCACAGCTACGTAACGCAGTAAACGTATCCAATGAAACGTGTTTAACTTAGAGTTTGCTTTTCGAGAAGCCTTGTTTGTGGAGAAAACATTCGTGGCGGGCTTAGGAAGTCAAAGCCACGAGAAATCGTGTAGGTGTAGAAGAGCAAGTAATCGATATAGACCGTAACAGTGTGCATCACACAGAAAACTGAGGTGCATGGATGAGTCGAGATTTTCGAAGCCCGGCTTCAAGAACTTAGTAATGAAGTGATCAAACAGACATTTCCCGATTCTCATGATTGTCTGGCTTAGGATGAGTCATCCCAATTACAGAGTGCTACCGATGTATGCATTACTGATTTTTTTAAACGACCTACAGATGGCACCTTGAAATTATCCGGAAAGAATTAATCTTCTAAGGCCTAAAAATCATGAAGAAGTCCCCATGAACAAATACTTTCCTCGTGAGATTTTTCACAACGGAAATCTCTAGTTCTCTTCCGGTAGATACCAGCGTGGACTAGTGGTCTTTAAAGGGCTCCTCCAGATGCAGTTAGAGGAGCGGTGGCACCCATAAATGAAGGTGGGGTGTTAGTGCTGAAGTAGGTGGTGTTGGGGGAGGGACAGTAAGGCAGTACCTGCTCGGCTAGCGCATCAAGGGAAACTATACTGCAAATAGTCGCACAAGGCTGCTTTTTTCCACATCACTGCCAGTAACACGTATTAAACAGCGATAGCTCACTAGCCTGTTTGAAATAACAGCACTGTAGGTAGAGTTTAGACGAACGCCACAAACGTACTAAAGAGGGAAGCGGTGCAATCGTCATCAGAATGAAAAAAAGCTAAGCAAAAGAATAATAACTCGCTGAATAGCTTTGGCTTCTCATAGCTAGATGATAGGAGTTCCCAAACGGTTACCAACTAACCTAATCAAAAAGTGTTTAGTCTGACGACTGTATATCTTTTGCCACCTGTCGGTAAGCTAGTATGGACGTACACATAAACGGGCGCATCTATTCGCCAAACATTGCACTTAAACTGTGGTCCGCATTCCAACGTAATTGTTAAGCATGAAATTGAGATTATTTTGTTACCACAGCACCACCGTGGTCATTATGAATGAATAGTTTTGTAAAATGATAAAAGCTTATCATTCAGCTGCAACATCTCTTCGGTTTCTCGTCACCCGAAGGAAGCGCGGGGGCTGAGATACTGCCTGATTATCCAAGCCTATAAGGGAGCTGTCAAAATGCCGGCGTTTGGTTCTAACCACAGACCTTCCAGCCAGTAAGTTCACCACGCTAACCACTGAGCTATCCTGAGCTCATTTTAACTATGACGCGCATTCCTGGGAATCAACTAAGCACTAACTTGAGATTATTTTGTTCCCTTTGGATGAACTGGCTTCGCGAATGGCTTCCAGAGCCATTGAGGATTTTAGTTTACACGCTCTTGCTTAAGTGAACGTAACTCTAGACACAACAGCATGCGACCTCTGGGTTGTTCTGTTCTGACATGCTGTGTACAACGGGATGTCGCTTGGATTGGAAAAGCGACCGGTATCTCAAAGGCGCGTTCTTTCAGCGTATCAACCGAAACCAACAGCACTGCTAAGGCGTCGTACACCACTAAAAGTGAGTTAGTTGAACTGCGCAGTAGCAAAACCTTTGAGGCACATTTTAAACAAAGTGGATACCTGAACCTATGTCAGAGCAATTCACTACCCACGATCATGAAACAAGAGGCAAGTGCGAATGCTGGTGTTTCCATCAGTCTGTTCCATAGAGTTCCATTGTACGAGTCGTCTGGACGCAACCGAGACGCCAACCAGGGGTTTCGTTACCAATGTGAACTCAGCAACGCAAAGTATAAATGCATGGCATTTGTTCGAATGGGTTGTGGGAACAAAAAGGAGGTAATTTCTTCAGAAAAGTTGCATAATTTGTTAAATACGAAACTCGTGTCAAAACAGTTCTGACTATTCTTCAGGAAAGGCGACGTTACACAAATTTCGGAAGAGGAAGGCAGGCTGGGGATTCCTGTCGCAGACAAATATACTCGTTTTCGCAAGTTTTACCTTAATTGATTCTTGTGACTAAGCTAAGCTGGAGAGTGAACACGGATAAGCACCAAGAGTCACATCTACTGTGATAAATTTCACTAACCGCACTACATAACTTTCACGTGTTCACTCAGCTGACACCCCACCCTTGATTAACATCATCCAACTACCTCCAGCAAAATCGTTGTTGCGAAAACGTTCAATTCATTTTAAGGTCGCGTTTTGTTTCAAACTAGTTTCCAAAAACACATTTATTTGTTTTTTCGACCCACATCTGCCAGAGAGATGTGGACAAATTTTGTAACCACAGAGTAGGTTCTGGGACTGTAAGTTCTCCTGTGGAAGAGTGCACTTTCATTCCCCCTTTCCGAATGGAGGCTTCCAATCCAAGAATCACGCATAGCACTTGTGCTTATTTCATGCGATTGTTGAGCAGTATCCATCAACAACGCCGACAATGATGGGAGAGCACCTTGCTTCAACGTCGTCTAAAAATGTCTACAGAGAATGGATGGAAGATCGACGAGTTTTGATTGCATTCACTATGATGTAAAAAAAATCAAGCCGTTCAAAAGGGCGTAACTGGTGACTGATATTAAATTCTTCCGCGACTGAATCCGTGAGACTGACAAACAACATATCCTAGACGGTGGTACGAACGTTGACTGACCTTTCTTGCCAAAACAAGAGCGGTTGTATAAGGTCGCATTTCGGATTAGGGAATTGTCTTGGAAATTACTTGGAAAATAATGTGGAGTCGAAAACGTCAGGTAACTAGGAGAGATGACTGGTAGGAGAAGAAGCACTAGCTAGAGTAGGTACCGGTTCCTGAACGGCTCCCTAGACGACATCAGGTGGTGAGATCCACGAACCGAAAAAAAACTACATACCGTGATGGTCGTGACATTTTGAAACTTGACGAAGTTCAACGGAACGATGGCCCCTTCGATCAAATCCTTGGTCTCCAGTCTGCAGAGAAGGGACGAAAGAACAAGAAAATAAGAGAGAAATCACAGCAATTAGCAGAGGGGCGAAAAACGGATAGGTGGTGCGACTCTATCTACTGACAAGACACAGCGTCGAAACACCAATTTCCTATTGAAGGAACACCACTGAACTCGAGTTTCGTGCTGTAGCAGATAATCAGCAGTACGCAGGTGATCGAACTGCATTCAGACCTCCGATCATCTAGCATTCGGGACGAGCGCTTTACCATTTTCCCATATGCACTGGTTTGACGCACCTGAAGATGGAGCCAGTACAAGTACCTGAATCTTAACACTTGTCTTTTAGCCTCCCGAGCGAGTAAACAGTCGTACAGCCGAATGGAATAAGTGAGCACATTTTCATCCAGAGTGAAGACTAGGACAGTGTCGTGGTTCCGCGGGATTCGCCAGAAAGATTGTGCAAACATATAGACAATTCAATGGCACAGAAATGCTAGGTAAGGCACTGTGTTATTTCTGCAGTAAATTGACGATCAGCCAGAGTAAACACGGGACTTACTCCAAAGTTTGCACAGCATCTGCAGATTCACATGCGCTAAAATCCGGTGTTGATGTTTGGTTGACGAAGAGCTTCACTGTTTTGGGGCCACAATCTGTAAGTTACCAGAAGTAATGATGGCATGACGGAAGAAATCGGTTGCGGGTTGCTGATTCTACAGCGTACCAACTCTATCGGTAGTATGAGCAAACCCGTACGAACGAACGGCATTCAAGTATAAAGTGTAAATACAAGTGTTCGGTAATAATTACTACTAACAGTAGATCAGAGAATGCGTCAGTTCAGATGTCCACACTACCAATCTCATTAAGAGTTGGATTCCGTTCCACCGCCTGGTCATGTTACAGCCCTGATTTCAATCCAACCGACAACTCCAGAGGCATGTTTGCAATCCCAGAGGACAAACAGGTAAAAGCCTATGACTCCGAAATAAATGAGCGACCGTTTCACACCAGCATTCATCACTATAAAGATTCATCATTATCCGTAAGGAGCACAGACCTGCCGCACAGTGGTTATAGCTGCCACAGTTTCGTTCACCGGTGATTTGGGGATGGGGTAGGTAAATGCGCATTGGAGGCGGCAGCCGATACAATTGACGAGTAAATACAGGGTTGTCAGTGGACTTTTAAGTAGGGAGATTGGGAAGGAAAACGTGAATTGAAAGCAATAGCATGGATGCACGAACGCCATTGAGAACCCGACTGACCCATGTCTGACAATGTATCTAACCATTGGTGTGTCCCGTCTCGGGGTCCTCATTCGGGGAGAAGACAATGACCAGCGCAACTGAGTTTGCTGGTACTGGCTCTCATACCTCGCTACAAAGTCATTGTTTGAACTCCACTGGCTCCCACCAGACTCGGGCAATGTTCCGAAGACATCGATGGTCAAACACTGAAAGTCTTTTGATTGCCTCAGTGTACAGCAGTCAGGTTTCTGACCCAGCATTGTAGACTCGACTCTTGACGGATAAGCTGATGTCACATTTACGCCACAGGTGATACAGCTTCATAATAGCCGCCCTGGCCTTCCCAATCCAAATAGAAATGTCATCTTTCGCAAGACCACCGGGAATGAGCCCACCCAGTCTCGCAGTACAACTTTACACTTTGCAGGTGTGAAACGCATGCCAAAGCGTCATGCAGCATCACTTAGATTATTTAATATTGTTTGCATTACAACGGTGTGACATCCAAGAACAATTACGTCATCTGCATACTCGATATCTGTGAGCGGATGCTTCGGGAGCACTTCGATCCCACAGACATTAGAGCCTGATAGTTAGTCTTCCATAGTCGTATCAATGACGAACTTAAAGAGGAAAGGTAAGCGTCGAAAGCCCTGCCTGACAACACTTGATGTGGTGAACTCAGGCGAGAGCTTCCCGTAGACCTTCACACGTCTGCGGGAGTCGGCGTACACTACCTCAAGGAAGGTCAAGAATTTATGGGGGACACCTTTGCTCCACAGTCACTGGCATAGTGCCTGACGGCCTAGAGTCAAAGGTAGCGTTCGAGTCAAAAAAGACAACCATCGTTGGGCGCTGGAAGTAGAGTCGCTCTTCTATAATCTGTCAGAAAGTAAAAATGTGATTGGTGCATCCCCTTGCGGGACGGAACACAGCCTGGTTTTCACGGATTTGTCTCCCCAGTGTTCAGTCAACCTTCGAAGGATAAGACCAGAGAGCATCTTCGATGCCATGGCTACCAGGCTGATGCCACGGTGCTTTTCACACAGCGTCCAGGTACCCTTTTTGAAGATAGGAATAACTGTCGACCCCAATCTGCAGGCACCTTGTCATCGTACCACATTGCGCCAGTAAGCTTTGTTAGATGGGTAACCAGGGATTCTCCACTTTCTTTGAAGAGCTGCATACAGACCGTCTGGACCTGGTGCCTTTTCGCGTTCCAATAGATATTTCGTACTTTATCTCTTCACTCGACGGACGTTTGAGGTATACATTCCATTCACCCGTATGTATTATCTCCAAAAGGCTGTGCTAAGGGAGGCCAGCTAAACTGTTCTTCGAAGTGCTTGGTCCATCTTTCCAGTCGACGTTTTGGCGAGTGAATTATTGAACCATCTTCTTCACTTATCGTTCACTGACCGTTGCTTTCCTAGGATCAGTCAATCGTATCAGTTGACATAGGGCGCGGCTGTTTCCGGTAGCAAAAGCCTTCTCCATCGTTCGAGCTTTCGGTCTTTCCTTAGGCTCTTGGCTATTTGGCGTTTGAGGAGTTTGCGTGCGCCGCCGCACTCGTTGCCTGTCGAGGTGAATTTCCTGGCATCAACCAGAAGTAGCGATCTTGACGACATCGAGTGGTCTTGTGGTCGAATCGGAGAAGTCGGATAGAGAGCACTGAAAGCCGCTAGCATAACTCCTCTCACATTTTGCCATGCTTCATCCACATGCTCACTACAAGCGTAACGGCGTGTACCACTGATGAGGCATGCGAGTAGTCTGTTGTCGTGTCGAAACTCCGCCCGCGTCTAATGGAACGTGAAGTTCATTACGGAGCTTGTGGAACTCCTTTGCTGTATCCGTTTACAATTGTGCAACAGTCAATCACATCCATGAAATTTCAAGAAGACGCATGAGAATGTCCAATTTTTGAAAAGTATGTACATGTATGTATGTATGTATGTACATATGAGACGTTTACTTTCCTGTCCAATAGTTTGTAACTGTTATTTGGTCTTTGCTAATGAACGATTTCGCGGTTACGAACATTCATCCTTTCATTTTGGTCCCTTCGCCAGGATACGGATGAAAATCCCGTGGCCACAACCTTTTGAAGATAGGGATGTGAGAACCTTCCTGGATTTCGAGGATGTTACGGAGGCGGGTGGACTGGAGGCCGACCGGGGTAAGTTGGCAGCACTGAAGACCCTCATCAGAGGCCGGTTGAGGGTGGCTCTGGATGCGGCCAGAAGGGGCCCTCGGAAGATGGACTGGGCCACCGCGAAGGATGCTCCTGCAGAGGATTTCGACACATCGGCCGACCGCCAGGAGGCCATGAGGCGGTTCAAGGCGGCCAGGATGGGACCGGGATGCGACCCGACCGTTTTCTTCGCCAGTTTGCAGCAGTGGTTGGATCGTGTCTTTCCGGGACTGGACGCAGTATCTCGCCAATAGTTACTGTCTGCTCAGTTCGTCGAAGGTGTGCAGGCTGCGTTGGGTGCCCAGTTGCGGTTGGCAAGGGTAACTCGCCAGTTGATTGTGAAGAAGCCGGTGAATCTGGCACGGGAATTGGCCGAGGCGCCACTGGTCACGTTGCAGTCGCAGAAGAGGGAAGATTCACCAATGGAGGACCTTCAGACCAAAGTGGACCAACTGTTCGAACGGCTTGCAGCCATGATGACAGAATCGCTCGAACGACCCGGTGCTACGACTGCGGTATGTCTGACCACTGTCCATGCCACCTTACCCGACCGCCTGTAAAATAACAACCCTTTGGATTATTCCTCTTTTCCCGGGTGAGTTGCGATTAGTGCTGTGACACACGCTACGAACAGACCGTTATCAAGATAAACGGGAAAAAGGAGCTGTGCCTAATTGATACAGGAGTCCGGGTGTCACTGAGGCAGAGAGGGAACGAAGCTGAATGCAAACCGTGCGCACTAGCCGTGAAGGCAATGGGCGGATGCCGACTAAAAATTGACAGATTATCAATGCACTTAATGCGCCTAGGCGTCACGTCGGTTCCTGATCAGCCCAGACATAGAACAGGCAAATTTGGGAGCAGATTTTCTCAAGAGCGCTGAATCGGTGATGAACCTAAAGGGGGGCAAACTGATGATAAAGTATGGTTCAGTCAAGCTTGAAGGCTACCCAACTACTGCCGTGAGCGAACTTCATGTCCGAAAGCTCCCGTTTTATAATGCGCCGCCAGTACAGTCTGTGGTCGAAGAGTACTCCGAACTGTTCGCAAGAGATGAAGATCCGTTTGGCTTGTGCTCGTGGAATTAACATAAAATTCCCCTCACATCCGAACGCTTTCGACGGTTCAGCCCCCGTGCACTACCGCTACATCTACGGGAGGATGTCTATAAACAGGTTCACGAGATAATACACTACTCATAAGGTTGCTGAAGATTTTCGACAGCCCATGACCGGTTTCGCCCTTCTTGGGGCTCATCAGGTAGATGCCGTCCCCGAGTTTCTGTCAACCTTATGTTCTACTTGAACCCAAGCTGCACGAAATTAGCGAAATACACTCATTTGCAAGCCAATTTGCTTTTTCGAGAGACTCACTTGAACCCAGCTGAATCTCTCGTTTATGATGATGTTTCATAGACGAGAGATTCAGCTGGGTTCAAGTGAGTCTCTCGAAAAAGCAAATTGGCTTGCAAATGAGTGTATTTCGCTAATTTCCTCGCTAGGTTCAAGAGATATTGTGAAGTAGAATAATCGAAGAAGCCAACGGTGCATACAACTCCCCAGTTGTTTGCGAAGAAGGAAAACGGGAACTGCTGATTTTGCGTATATTTCCGGCGTTTTTAATGAACTGACCATAAACCGGGTTGTAGCTGTCTCCTCGGTTGCGTGGATTTTTGATTCGCTTCAGCAATCCCGATATTTCACAGTGTTCGACTTGTGTTCCGGATACTGGCAACTAGCTACCAAGTCAGAGGGCCGGGAGAAAACGGCGTTCACAGTTGAGGACACCAAATATCAATTTAGACGAATGCCGTTTGGTCTGTTGGGGGCACGATTCACATTCAGGCTCGTTTAACGAAGGCACTACAGAATGCTGCCGTGTACGGAGATGATATCGTAACGTATAACAATTCGGAACCAAAGCATGCAGTTCACTCGAAAGCCGTATTGAAGCGTATTCGGGAGGTTGGCCTGCGGATAAATGAAGCCAATACACAATTCGTTGGTAGTTCGGTGACACCGTTCGGGCATAAAGTGGGTCACGCGGAGGTTAGCTCACTTCCAGAAAAACTGACAAAGATCCAGGACTATGTAGTATGTAGTCCCCAATTAGAATCTGTCTCTACGGCAGTTTCTCAGACGAGCAGTAAACTACATCCGGTTTGTCGAGAATCTCAACACGGTTGCTGTTCCAATGTGCGACTTGCTGCATCAAAATCGGAAGTTCGAATGGACAAGAGAAGCGCATAAGGCCCTTGAATGTCAAAACGCGAAAGCTGGATCAGCAACTGACCCTAAAACTACCCAGGGTCCGGGAGGTGTTCACTGTTGCAACGGACGCTAGTGACCGCGGTATCGGTGCAGTACTAAAGCAGACGAATGAGGTTATCGAATATGCCGATCGTACCCTGACTAACACTGAGCAGAAGTACTCAACTATTAAGAAAGAATGCTTAGCGATCGTCTGGGCCCTGGATAAGTGGAGGCCATATTTGCTGGACAAAGATTTCACGTCGAGACCGAACACGAACCCCTCGATTGGATCAGGACCACCAGAGATCCTCGCGGAAAGCTCGCGCGCTGGGTAATCGGGTTACAAGAATACGAGTTCAAGATGCGGCAGGTGCTACGGAAGAAGAACCATTTGGCTGATTGGCTGTCAAAACTAGTCTGGAGATGAGGCCCTGAAGATCATTATTGGCGCCAATAGCCTCGTCATCCAACTGGATCCCGGAAAGTTGGTGCAACTACAGCGGGATATCCTGTCAACCAGGCTACATAACGAACGCGGGAACACCAGAAACAGTTAAATTCTAATTGTTTCGCATTACTAACCTAGCCTAATCTACCATATTCACAACATAAAATCGATGAAAATTCGGAGACAAGGCCAAACTGATGAGCCCCAAGAAAGACGAAAACGACCGTGGGCTGTTCAGTCGGATGCAAACTATCCTTTAAAAAATCATTCAGCTACAGCACCCTTTCGGTGCCTAGCTGCGATGCCACCTGAAGGAAGCACGGGAGCTGGGAGACTGCCAGGTTGCCCAAGCCTAGACAGGGGAAGTCGAAAGGCAGAGATCGGGTTCGAACCAGGGACCTTCCGGTCAGTAAATTCTCGCACCAAACACTGAGCCATCTCGCCCCCAGTGCGCCTATTAGCGTCATGCCACCGGCAAAACTCGCAGCATTGTGCAAAGAGGTGGCGATCCTGTTCTAGAATGCATTCGCATTCGATGGTGGAGCAGTTGGAAAAAATTCCAGAAGAAAACTTTGTTGCGAGAGTCGAGTGGTTCCAGTCGAGATTAGGAGGAAGATATAATTGTTGGTTTAGTTGTCGACAGTCGCATTCTATAGCGGATGCTGCTATACATCTGGTACACTCAGTGCTTCCTCACCAAACAGAAACGACAGGCAGCTTTCTGGAGTACGCAAACGAACTTGGTAGCATCGATCGAGTTGTATTGCTGCAGCTGCTTGCAGAAGGCAGGGCGGAACGGGATTTACTTCAGACCTATTCCGAAAATCCGCTCTCCTCACTGACGCTGATATGCTTCAAGGATCGCACTTTTTCTTCCCCCTCTATATCAGCTACACATGTATTCTTGATTTCCAGATGAAAGGTCGATGATAATGCAATCAGTTCTATCAGCTGCACTCTAGAAGCATACTTGAATTTAGGAACGGGTTTGAATAGACCCGCGAAGTAGGCTCAGCTGTATCTGTTCATCGGCATCCCACGATGTAATTATGCCATTTTACCAGTAACTCCAAGCGGACATAATGAGGGCAAGCTCAGTAACTTTCCTACTCTCGCTGTCAACGACGTCCGCCTTCCAAAATTTAGCAGTGTGAAGTACTTCGGATTCCCACTCCCGAGAAATCTCAGCTGGTTCTCACATACTGAAGCAGTCTTCACTTAAGTCCGATTACTAGTCTTTTATTCACTAGGACTGAGGACCTTACCTTCATCACAGAACCTATACTGCGGTGCACAAGTGCGTATTGCATGTACTTCCCAACTCACCCCCTGTTGTACTCCACGAACTCCCTGAAAATGTCTTCTGTCCCAGTGGAAGCTCAATGAAGCATGTTCGGAGATGCAGTGGAGCTTTACGACTGCCTTGATTTTCCGGTTAGTAATTAAAACAATGGCGTTTGCTCATACTGCTCGTTTCAAGTATTTTTTCGGATATTCCACAATCGTTTTGCCAACAGGGTTCAGTGTTCACGTACAGCATAAGGTCGAGGGAAACTCGCTGACTGCACCCACCTGATGAAACCAGTCGCGGACTGTCGAGGAATTTTCAGTAGCCCTATGAGTAGTGTGTTCCGTCAAGAAAACCCACTCCACGTTTTGTCGTAGGCCACATCTCTACTGCTAGACCACGATCCGAATTCGAATTGTTGTCCTTTCATACGGAAACCTGTCGCGAATTTGCTCTCCCTTATATGACCGTACAGCCATGACTTCTTTCTCAACTAGTGCCCCCAGTCACAATATATTTATACCTGTCTATTTATTTAATGTTCTATATGATTATTCGTTGCTGCTGCAATTTTTGAGGCTGGAAAATTACACGTAGCTGTGAAGAGCTTCTCTGGACTTGACCAAACTTTGGACATAGCGGAAGCCATCAATGCTAACACGTGACTACTGAAATTTGATGAACTCAGTCCAAGTAAGGCGATAGAAAAGACCGATAAAATCGAAATACAGGCGAATAATGAAGAAAGCGAATCTGAATACACTTTTGAGTGTATCAAACTGATCTGCGGTCTAAAATACTGAACCTCTTTTAAAGGGAATTTTCCACGAAAGAGAACGATTTTGATCGACCGCTCAAGTGCACAGTCTAATGGGGAACAGTGGTGCATACCATAAGGTGTAATGTCAACAGTCTTAAGATAAACTTGCCTTCTGGTCCATTGATTTGAAGCGAACGGAGACGGACAAATTGAGCGAAGGTAATGAAAATAATGAGCTGAAGAAAAAACACAATGTGTAGATTTAGGGCGGTGGAAAACAGTCCATGGGTCAGATCGAGACAGTGTGGAAACAAATGGCTGCGGTACAGCGAGCCCGGTTGTCAGGCACAACTCCACTTTTCAGGCTATTCATTACAAGAACACTTAAGTTATTCACTAGGTAACAGGCAATCTTTTAGGACCCAAGCACACATAGTGCGAATAACGTACTTCGACGAGACTCGAACTTGCAGCCTCTCGCTTACCAGGTGAACGTTTCACTGCACGCCTGCATTTGAGTTCACACTGATTCGCCAAACCTGTGCCCAAGGGATCAACAATTGCTGTTTGTCAGTGTCATTAGTCAGCTCCTTATGTGACTACCACAACCAACCAGACGTTCTTATCGTCCCGATACCACTTAGCACAAATATGAAGAGTCAAAAACACATGCGTGACGTGGTGCGGTGTCGACGTTAACTGATACGGTAGAGCATTTGTCCGGTGGGCGAGAGGTTGTGGATCCGACTGCCGTCCCGTGTGCATTGTGTGTCTGAGTTCGCACTCAGGATTTTCCGAACGCCCATCTACCCTACATTGGCGTTTCGGAAGCGCTGTAAGTCTAGGACATCCAAAACTAGGTGGCAAGAAAGCTTCGTCTACAAATTCGTATTATTTCGACTAAAAAAAGATGGCTCAGGTTCGTACTCTCTAGTTAGATAAAGGTTGGAATGAGCTAAGCCAAGCCTGGATCGACCAACAGATTAGCACGACGCTACTCGTCAAGACTTATGGAATCACAATTAATAGACTCCGTCGTATAATATGTACGGCCTGTTTGAACGAACTGTCGCCAGTGAAACGATGATAGATGACTGACAAGAGTTCGTATTGGATTGCACCCTATCTCGAGGGAAAACGTGGCGATTGTGCTGCCACGCTGCCGTTGTTCGCAAGTGACCTTTACGCAAGGGTCAGTTTCAGCGACCGAGAAAAATGGGGAAATCTACAGTCAGATGAATATCGATTTCCACTGCACAGCAAACTGCACGGTGTAAGTAAACCCATCAACCGGGACGCTATTGAATTGCACATAGTCCAAACGAAGTGAAACCCGGTTGATTCAAAGTTGCTCAATGGCAACAGGTGTGGTACATACTCTTTCGTTGCTCGAAATCTGCTCAGTAAGAAGACAAATAAGAAGCCCGGTGGTGGGTCGTATAATCCGGCCTAACTCATGGAACCGGCAAACCCAGCCCAGTATTCTGCCATGGTTAGGCCTACCGGCCATCTTGTGGACTTTCTCCATTCTCGTTCAACTTAAAACATTTAAACGGTCAGCAAGTATCACGCACCGTCGTGTCCAAAGAAACCCTAGGAAATAACGTCGCGTGTTTCCGGACTCCGAAAAGCTAAGAAGATTTCATTAAACAAGTCGATAGCTGTCTTTGGATGCAATCAACATGAGTGACACTCCAAGGCTTAAACACAAGGTTGCGAATGCGATACTTGCGCAATTAATAGTCAGTCCCGACATGAGCAATATAACGGTTCATTTGAATAAGTTGAAGGTTAGCAGGCCAAGCATCATTACCGTGCATACAAAGATAGTGTTAACCCGAAGGAATTTCCCGCATGCATTCCAGTTCGTCGTTTGACTGAAATTTTCGGTGACGAATCTTCTGGCTTATCTATATAGGTAGCGTATCTAGAAAACCAGGAGAGCATTTAAATAGCCACATAGCAAGCACCCGAAGAAGACTCAGGCCCTCCAGTTCACATTTGTGGTTCAGATGCACCCAGCATGCAGACGTCCCCCGCGTTCGACGCAAACACAGATGAGGAGGCTCAGTGGGTCGATGAGGTGCGCAAACCGTCACACCACGGTAAGGTCCAGTCTCTTCGTGACGGAAGCTGCGCATTGGAGGTGGCAGCCGATAAATTGGTGCGTAAATACACCACTGTCAGTGGACTGTTAAGTGGGGGAATTGGAAAGGGAACTATGAATTGAAAGCAATAGCATGGATGCACGAACGCCATTGAGAACCCGACTGACCCATGTCTGACAATATATCTAACCATTGGTGTGTCCCGTCTCGGGGTCCTCATTCGGGGAGAAGACAATGACCAGCGCAACTGAGTTTGCTGGTACTGGCTCTCATACCTCGCTACAAAGTCATTGTTTGAACTCCACTGGCTCCCACCAGACTCGGGCAATGTTCCGAAGACATGGATGGTCAAACACTGAAAGTCTTTTGATTGCCTCAGTGTACAGCAGTCAGGTTTCTGACCCAGCATTGTAGACTCGACTCTTGACGGATAAGCTGATGTCACATTTACGCCACAGGTGATACAGCTTCATAATAGCCGCCCTGGCCTTCCCAATCCAAATAGAAATGTCATCTTTCGCAAGACCACCGGGAATGAGCCCACCCAGTCTCGCAGTACAACTTTACACTTTGCAGGTGTGAAACGCATGCCAAAGCGTCATGTAGCATCACTTAGATTATTTAATATTGTTTGCATTACAACGGTGTGACATCCAAGAACAATTACGTCATCTGCATACTCGATATCTGTGAGCGGATGCTCCGGGAGCACTTCGATCCCACAGACATTAGAGCCTGATAGTTAGTCTTCCATAGTCGTATCAATGACGAACTTAAAGAGGAAAGGTAAGCGTCGAAAGCCCTGCCTGACAACACTTGATGTGGTGAACTCAGGCGAGAGCTTCCCGTAGACCTTCACACGTCTGCGGGAGTCGGCGTACACTACCTCAAGGAAGGTCAAGAATTTATGGGGGACACCTTTGCTCCACAGACACTGGCACAGTTGATGATCAGCGCACAACTGCAGGAGTCCTTCTCCGTTGTCTGTGCGACGACCAAGGACTCCGAATCGATCGCCCAAATGTGACCCCAAGGAGCTCAGGCGACCGACTTGGGCATTCATATCGTTCACAAGGATCACAAACTCAGTGCTTCTTGTTTGACAAACCAGCCTGGATAGCTCCTTGTAGATGTCCTTATCAGCGTCACCGTTTCTTATGCAAGGATTATTTGAGTTTGGATGAGTTGGATAACCGGACGGCGGAAGGACGATTGTTCACTGGGATCAAATCCAGCAGAGCGTCTTCAGCTCTGGGGTTGACTGCAATCCCCACGCCGAACATTGTACGAGTCACCGCTTCTGGATCATGGGACACACGGAGGGAGAAATGTGAAAGAGCTGAGCTCATACTTGGCTTGCTGATATACATAACCACGCTTGGGTCTTGTATGCGTGTTTCGGAGAAAAAAACATACATCAATTTTAAAGGAGTATAAGGTTTCACCTGGCATTGCCTGTTTGCCAATTTGACATAGAGTACGGACGTTTAAAGCTCCCATAGAAAGGATCTCATGGATTTAAAAAGGTGTTATTTCTTTACTGTTAATTAGCAGCAGGGTGCATAAGGCACATCGGTCAGATAATTGACAGTCAACTGATACGGCAACGTTTTTTGTGTGGTGGAAAGGGGGTGAGGAGGGACATCGGTGGACAAGGAATTGTGCGGGCAAATGATACTTCCCGGTTGTCCAGGCTTGGAAAAGGGTTTGGTTGAGCCGTTGACTTAAAAGTCTGACTCACAAAGCAGTGGAAGTTGGAGTTTTGTTAGGGAGCCCTTCTCCAAGCCTCCGACTCAAAATTCTAACCCGCGAAGCAGAAGACAGCAGGGTTTTCTTTGGGGACCCAGAGCCGATGACTCAATAGTCTGATCTGCTTGGCTGCAGGGGGTCGGCCGAGAGACAAGCGCGAGAGGTAAGGCATTACCGTCTCACTCCTGATAAGGCTACGCGCAGCAGGTACCTTTTGAGTAGCAGCGGAGTCTTCGATTTTAAAAATATTTCTACAAAATCGAATAATGCGCCAGCAGTCACGACCAACCGTTGGCCGATCGGAGTGTGGGGTTTCTAGGGCCGTCCTTCCTCAGGGGGAGGCAGCATCGCTGCTTCCGTGAATATGGACATGCTGGTCGCCTGGGAGAAATACCTTACTGCCTTCACACTCCTATCGCAGAGAACAGTACAAGTTTACCCCCAGAGAGCCTCGTAGCAGTATTACTCGCAGTACAGGGAGTTGGCGTATGGCAGAATTTAATGATGAAACCTGGGCACTATTTGATGGAAAATACAGACACAATAGGTCCAAGTGATGGACAGTAAATTAAGTGGCGGAGTTAGTTTATACTGGTTTTAATATTGCATCGCACCCTGCCGTAAGACATTTCGGAAGTTCTGTCATAGCACAAATCCAGGAAGCGGCTGTCTTGAAGGATGTGTCGAAAATGTGAATGTTTTAAGCTGAACAGGAGAGAAGAAAATCAAGCAAAACGGACGGCCTCACAAGCACTTTCCAATGTATGATCTTGAGTTGCCTATTTCAAGGGTAAAAAATAACCAGTTGAAGAAAGATCTTATTGAAGAACAGGTGGGAGCTCGATGCAGCTTAGCATTTAAGGAGCGAATTTACTGACCGGAGGGTCCGCGTTTCACACCAAAGTCTGCATCTTGAATTTTCCTGTCTAAGCTTAGGAAACCTGGTAGCATTTCAGCTCTCGTATTTCCCTCGGGTGGCATGGTAGCTATGAACCGGAAGTGTTACAGATTAACGATTATTTTGTTTATTATCCAACAGGTGGGAATGTATGATACAAGACACGACTCACCTGGGCATCAGTATCTGAGAGCAAATAGCCATCCCCCATTTCCGAGCTGAGTAAATTCGACAACGGATGAGTATCGTCCTCGTTCAAGCATTCACACTGCGTGGTATCAAGAAATGGCGATAGGTCTGGCTAGGAAAAAAAGCGTGGGAGGGGAGCAAATCGAAGATCAGGAAAGGCGGTGGGAAGTTTTGGTATGGAAAATATACGCACATAAGCTTCACGGCTGTTAAAACGAATTAACTGAACCTAACCTGTCTTCAGTTTGATTCTAGCAACGGCAGATGTCAGCAACCGCTGGCAGGTTGCATTTAGATGTGCCCGCACTATACAGCGGTACACAGCTGCCTCATCGTTACTGGCAGCTCAGATTCCTAGAGGGACCAAGATCTCACACAAAAAACGCACCTTCCATCACTCAGAAACTCAGCCAACACGTTACCACGTACTAGAACTCCCTGATTGGCGCCATAAGCTGTTTAAGCGCGTTAATCACGCTGTCGATCAGCCGCTCGCGGCCGAACTGCGAAGCCTTCTACTCGTAGCCCGTAGGTCACGGACCCGAACCCCCTGGAAATTCGTGAGGGGCACACTGCAAGTGATTCCCAACAAAAATGAAATAGGTGTACAATACTTCTCGGCTTTTCGGAAAAGATTGACTTCCATTACGGAACGAAAACTTGATTGAATTCAAGGGGACGTGCCGCGATATCACACAACCTGACAGCAGTTGATACGAACTGATAAGTGCAAAGTAAACACCACTGGAAGCAACATACTTGAGACACACTACCTCGACCGGATGATTGAGAGATCGTCTCTGCCGAGTCCTCTTTCAAGTGCTCACGTAACTTGGCTTCGAGCTGGTCCGGACGAGCGCCTGTCAACCGGTCAACCTCTTTGTTGCCCCGTAGAAAGACAAACGTAGGCAGTGAGCGAATCCCGTATTCGGACGCGACAGACTGAGTGGTTGAAATAGATAACACATAATGAGGGACGCATTGAAGCATTACACGTGAGAATCAGATTTCGAAACGTCCAAAAAGGTGATGGACGAAGAAAGGGCAAATAGAAGCAAACTCACTGTTCGAATAACGACAGAGAAGATTGGATTGGATATGTTATCAGCCGTTCCGATTACAAGGCCAGAAATAAAGTAGGAAAGGGGACAGCCCTGAGTGACACCACAAGATATCAGTGTGTTTGCATTAGCCACAACAGATCGATACAGAAAGCATATACTCACAACTGTGACTAGTCGACTACTGGTGACACCATTAATGGTACCAGAGGAACCCACTGAATGTGGTTTTGTAATTGTGAATATCAGCAGTCATCATTCACCTCAAGTAAGTCATCCACAAAACTCACGAAACAAGTGCTTTCACCTTCGTCATTCTCTCGTACGCTTCGTTAACTTGGTGAACAGGTCAAAATGCGGATCAACACAATCAAAGGTAGTCTCGAAAGGTTGGGCCTCCACCATGTTCACGAAGTGCGTCAGCGGAGAAACTATCGGGTACAAATATCCACCGACTTCGCTACAGGTAGCCGTGCTTAGGCTACCGCGATGCATGGCGTCAGTGGAGTTATTTCATCCGAAAATAACTTCCCTTATTTCGGTCATAAGACGGTGTTTATTTCGTCCATCACATGCAGCATCTGTCGTAGGTGTATAAATGGGACCAAACAAATAGCTAGAACCAACAAATGCAACGAAACATCCATCTTATTCCATCTGGATTCGGAGGATAAAATACTCCATAGAATTTGAATGCGGAAGGGCGATGAGCGGAAAATGCAGAGTAAGCTAACGACTAACCATGGAACCACAATTAAAATTTTCAGACGGTAGTCTACTATAACGCACACCTTCTCCCTTCATGTAACTAAGATATCCAACCTACATGGGATGTTCCCTTGGCAATTACGCAAGGCGACTTTCTCCACTAGGGGTAAGGAAACTCTACATGCATTTTGGGGTTTTACATCGCTTTCTTGAGCGTATGATGGAATTCCGAAGTACAACGGCAGTGTGTTCCGGATGTTCAAGAGTCTTACATATCCGTGGCCAAAAAGTACCAGTGCAACGTAATGAAAAAACGTATTGGTTATCGGCGAGTTGGCTTTCCCGTAACCGAATGCTTACAAAGTGTGGGGCGTATGGTGCATTGCGATAATAATAGTATTAACAATAAGGATATTAATCGATCGTTGTCTAGCTGTCATGCTACCCGATGGAAGCACAACGACTGAGACACTGCCAGGATCAATCGAGATATCGCAGTTGGGTTCGAACCAAGGACCTTCCATTGATTAAGTTCGCGCCTTAGTTCAAGTTAAGACAGCAGCGTGCACAAAAGGGCGAATGACCCAAAAATCAAACTCGAAACTTGCATCATTTTTGTCCACGTCCACCTTAAGAAACCTCGCCTCCGTATGAGTTTCACTCAATGAAGAGAACACCGGCGCGATTTCGGAGCAAGGTCGGCACCAGGTAGCAAAGAAGTCCAGCACGACGAGGCCAGGTCCACCAGGACGATTAGATGCCTCGGTCAGAAACCGAATAAGCTGTTCCTTATCATCAATATTTACAACCATCACCGGTTCAAGGAAGCTGAAAACAAACGAAAACAGAAGAATGGTTTCAGAATTCTCAACAACCTACTCCGTTAGCAGATCTAGCATGCGACTCCTACAAAGCAGAGTCATCCTCTTCAGACTAAGTTAGGTAGCCACAGTGTTTTAGCTTGTGTGTGAAGAAGGGGCAATTTGCAGTCCAATTTTATTACACATGAGGTCGATTTGACAAAGTGAACAAGGATGATCTAGACTCGCGAGCGTCGTGTCATCAGCATACAGTAGGACAGAGAGGGGAAAGCAGGCTACAGCTGACGAACCTGTTTGTCTTGCATCGGTCTTGGCTGCACATCTGCCTGTTAGTCATTGCCAACAGCCCCATACATCTCGAAACCGCTTTTACTCTTCGCACTCTGAAGCAAGTGGGGAAAAAAACTGGACTCAGTTGACATCATGTGTATCAGAGACCAGAACCCAAAATGCAAGCACAGTGATTGAGCTAGCTGCCCCATCAGACCATTCACTTTCAGTTGCGTACCCCTGGCGACCCAGAGGCCGCTGTGGTAGGATGTGCTGGGCTCGGCCCTTTCGGTGCCTCTCCCATAGCAAATTCTGTCCACTTCTTCCAGCACTCCAAATTAGGCACATAAAACTGCGCTCGTCTCAGCAGGCGGTAACTCGGCATACGTGACAAATGACTGTCACCTTAGCTTGCAACGATGGGTGCATTCTTTGGAAGAAGTACCGTCGACTTCACCAAGACCCGTATCCTGATCACACTGTGAATGTGTTGGTTACAACCGACTCCAACTACAGTTCTGAGACACCGGTGGTCAAAGACCTGAAGCCGTCTCATATCCCCTGCCAGAAATGACCAAATCTCACGGCCGTAGAACGGTACAGTCCATACTGCAATCTGATATAAGGGTCCTTTGAGGTCCACTGAGATGGCTAAAGCGATTCTAGCCTTCGAGACTCGCGCGTTGACTTCGTCTGTCACAATACCATTGGAGATAATCCAACTTCTGAGATTACGTACAGAGTTACACAACCTCCTGTATCAAGAACTTGTCGATTGACAGAATCGAACGCATTCTTGAAGTTAAGGAACAACAGGATTGTAAGGTGCCATATGCATGTCGATGCTCTAATACTCGACGGAATGTCAAGATGTGGTCTGTGCAACCCCTTCCCGGCTGGAATCCTGCATGCTGTTCTTGGGCACCCTTCTCACGCGCCTTCGTCAGGCGACGTAGAATAAGGGACGCAAAGAGTTTGGTTAGGATGGGCGTCAATCTAATTCCTCCGTGATTGCTACAGAGTGCGAGCGCCCTTTTTTGAAATTGACACAACTGTGGAATCACCCGTTAGCTGGGATGGTCTCTTTCATCCAGATAGAGGTAAATAATGCAGAAAAAGAAAGAATGAGATTTTACCTTCATCTTTAAACAGAACGGGTGGGGACCCATCAGGACCAGTGGCTCGGTGACGCCTGATGGGCAAACGCCATTCGCTTGTTTCCGAAGCCGTCGAAGAATCCAAGTTCACTGTCCAGGACTACGTTATGGGTCGGGAAGTCTGGTGAGCAACTGCAGGTGACCAGTTGAATTGTTTCTATAAGTGTTCAACCCAACAATTAACGTGCTTTTCTTTTCTACAGACAGGCGATTCGTTTTTGTAGATTACTGCTTCGCTCATCGGAGGCTGTTGAGCTGGGGCTGTTGAGCGCCACCACGAAGAAACTGGACCTTACCGTGGTGTGGCGGTTTGTGTACCTCGGCGACCCATTGAGCTATACTGGGGGTGCCCGCGTGACACAGAGTCTCTCATACCAGGTTGGTCCATGGGTAGAGGTCTGACGAACACAGTCTCCTGGCCCTCCAGGTTGGGGGTTGGAACATGTGTGGCGACGTGTTCCGTAAAAATGGTAATGTACTTGCATTTCCAGCCCAACACCGCTGCCTTGCGGTTAGGCTTTTGAGCCAAAGGCTTTGGTTGAGGACCCTAATCGTCCTCCTGTCTAGGTGTGGGCGCCCTGGCAGTATCCCAGCCCTCGTACAACCATGACATTCACAACTAACAGTACTTTCATGCCACATCGGCCGTCGCGTGGTGCCATCAGCCGGGTCGCCTTACTTGCTGCATACAGCAGGGCGGGTAAGCGAAAACATGCTACTGCTGACGCCTCCCTTCTTACACTTTCACGTTTTCCGTCTTCCACCCTCCCCGCCCCAATTCTAATACTTTCTCCGCAGGTCCCAGCTCTAGGACTGATCGGTTTGCCCGCCCTGCATCACACTTCGTTCAGCTGTAGCACCCTTTCGGTGCCTAGCTGCCATGCCACCCGAAGGAAACACGAGGGCTGGATAGTCAGGTTGCCCAAGCCTAGACAGGGGAAGTCGAGAGGCAGAGGCAGTGTTCGAACCACGGACCTTCCGGTCAGTACGCTCGCCCTCTAACCGCTGAGCTATCTCGCCCCTGCATCACACTTAGCCGCAGATTGTGTACGTCTGAGTTCAGTTACATCCCTAAACACTTCGAAGGCTGTTTTCAAACCCCGAAAGCCTGTCTACTTAGCCACCTTTAATGTTCGTTCACTGAACAAGCAGGTCAACAGGTGGTTCCTTGCTCTGCGCTGGATTCCTCTGGTGATGCAGAGGCCGCTGCAGCTGGATATGCTGGGGTGGGTATTGTATTGAGTGAACGAGCGGAAGCGTCTCTGCTTGATTGATACCCGTTGATAGCCGCCTCTGTGCGGTTCGTTTGGCAACATCTGTGAGAGAATCTAGAGGAAGTGAGGTCCATCGCACCTTGTTTATTGTGTCTGCTTACGCCCCAACTGACTGTAGCTCTGAATCTGCCAAGGACAGTTTCTATGACGCTCTAGGTGCCCTTCTACAGCAGGCTAAAACCTCAGATATCGTTGTGGTTGCTGGTGATATGAACGCCCAGGTAGGTAGACTGAGCGCTGCTGAGGCCCGATTGGGTGGTCGTCTTGGTTTGGACACGAGACGCACGGACAACGGAGACCGCTTACTTCAGATGTGCCGATCACAGACTGTTCCTTTGCAGTACGAATTTCCGGAACAGCGGAAATCGCTTGACAACGTGGTGCCCACCAACAAACCAGCGACGAACCCAAATAGACCACATCGCCGTCAGTTATCGGTGGCGAGGGTCGATCACCGCTTGCCGCTCCTTCTGGAACACCAGCGTGGACTCCGACCATGCACTTGTACGCTGCTGCTTCATTGCGCTTTTCAGGTGTACGCAAACGCGCACACCTCGCTTAGCCATTGAGAAGCTAGTGGATCCAGAAGTCAAACGAAACTATCAAAACCAGCTCCTCGAATGCCTGCCGGACGGTACGGTGTCGGATATAAACGGCCACTGGGAAAAGATATCCAAAGCGCTACTCAAGGTCGGAACGTCTGTTTGCGGTACAACCCAGCCAACCTCATTCAAACATTGGATCTCTGATAGGACCGTGTCTTTGCTGGAGACCCGGCGACAGATTCCCCTGGCCGCCACCACAACTCCACCCGACGCATCATCCGACGCCAGGTGAAACTGAGTGTCCGTGCAGACCGAGAAGCTTGGTGGACCCGAAAGGCCGAAGAAATGGAAGATGCAAAGAATGCTGGAAATGTGCGCAGGCTGTTCCATTTGATTCGTTCGACTGGTCCTCGAAAACCTCTTGTCAGCGAAAAATCAGAGACCAAAATGGCTCCCTGATATGCAATAAAGCAGAACGTCTGGACCGCTGGGCACAGTACTTCGAACAGCAATTCAGCTGGCCACCTGCTACCTCCAATCCAGAATCCTGGCCTTCAACAGAAAGGTGGACCGTAAATATGGAGCCGCCTTCGGTCTCAGAAGTGTCCGAGTGTATTTCCCTACTCAAGCGTCATCGTGCTGCTGGTCCTGACGACCTTCCACCTGCTCTTTTCAAGGATGGCGGTGGGCTCCTCAGCCAGTGCCTGTCTAGACTATTTGGGTCTATCTGGGAGAAAGAGACCGTCCCAGACAACTGGGGTGAATCGATAGTAGTGCCCATTTTCAAAAGGGTACTCGCAGTGAATGTAGCAACCACAGAGGTGTTAGTTTGACTCCTGTTGTGACAAGGCTTCTGGCGTCACTGATTCTTCGTCGTCTTACGATGGCACGCGAAACCTTGACTCGTGAGAATCAAAGGGATTTCGACCGGGTAGAGGCTGCATTGACCACATCTTCACACTCCGTCAGGTGTTAGAGCAACGCCACATGTACAGACGACCCACAATCTTGGTGTTCCTTGACTTCAAGGGTGCGTTTGATTCTGTCGATCGGTCAGTGCTGTTAAATATACTTGCTCAACAGGGTGCCCCAGAAGTTTGTAAACAATCCGATCCCTATATTCACATACTGGGCGGGTGAGAGTGTATGGCGAGCTCTCCAAAAGCTTCCCTACAAAAGTGGTGTCAGACAAGGATGTCCACTCTCTCCATTCTTGTTCAACTTCGTCATTGATGAAATAATGAGGCGAACGCTGGAAGGTCTTCAAAACCCCGGTGTTCAAATCGTTGCTGGTGAGAGCCTTGTCGATCTGGAGTACGCAGATGACATCGCCCTCATCTTTGAAGACGAAAGTGAAGCACAAGCCCTGTTGAATAGACTGACCACCATCATACCATCTTTTGGCATGCGCCTTGCACCTTCAAAGTGCAAAGTCATGCTTCAGAACGTGCAGTCTCCGGACATATCCCTTAAAATTCAAGGAGAATCACTGGAGATTGTGGAAAACTTTACATACCTCGGTAGTTGTATTAGCTCTGACGGAAGTGTGTCTGATGAAGTCAGTGCAAGAATCTCAAAGGCTCGAATCACGTTTGCTAATTTGCGTCACTTGTGGCGTCAAAAAGGCATCTCACTAGATCTTAAGGGTCGTGTGTACCAGGCTACAGTAAGGGCTGTATTGTTGTATGGGTGCGAGACATGGCCTCTACGGACAGATGATGTGAGGCGTCTCCAGGTTTTCGACCACCGATGCCTCAGAAGCGTGGCTGGTTTTGGATGGCGTCAGCGTGTTAGTAACGAGGTGATTAGAAAACGGGTATTTGGTTGTGCTGCAGGTACTTCAATTGGGGAAATCATCCAGCACCACCGACTACGATGGCTCGGTCATGTGCTACGCATGCCGAAACACCGTCTACCGAGACGAGTGTTGTTCTCCGTGCCTCCTTCAGAAGCGCAAACCGCGAGGTGGACAGCGCATGAGCTTGAAAAGGGGATCACGAAGAGTTTGGGTGTTGTTGGTGTTGTACGCCTTCCAGGATGGGGTCCCCGTGACCCCGCCTGTGCTTGGCTGGAGACGTTGCAAGAAATGGCGGCTAATCGATGTCAGTGGCGTTCATGCTGTCAGTTTCTTTCCAGATTGTCTGATTGAGCGGTTGGAGGTGTAGGCACCTCAGAATGCTTGACATAGCCAGCACTAGGTCCCCTCCCTCATCCACTCTTTTCTCTTCTTTTCACTCTAGGGCTTTTAATATATAATTATATATATATGAAATAAGACTAACTTTATGGTTGTACGGCAGTGAAGCATGTGTCAACACTGATGTTGCTGTCTTTGATGATGCGATGATGTAAATGAAAATAAATAATCGTTCAGCTGTAACACCTTTTCAGTGCCTAGCTGCCATTCCACCAGAAGGAAGCACGAGGGCCGAGATAATGCCGGCTGCCCAAGCCTAGACAGGATTTCGAGAGGCAGAGGTCGGATTCAAACCACGACATTCCAGAATGAATTCCATGCCTAACCACTGAACCATCTCGCTCCCCACACTGCGCGTGTGGCTGGAGACGCTGCAAGATATGGCTGCTAATTGATGTCAATTGCGTTCTTGTCGTCAGTTTCTGCTAGATTGTCTGAATGAGTGTCTGGGGGTGTAGGCAATTCAAAATGATTGTAGTAAGCTAGCACTAAGTCCCTTCCCGTCCACCTTTATTGTTTTCTTCCCCATGAGGTCTTAAAATAACTTGTTTGTACGGCAACGAAGTGTCAATGTTGAACACTGTTATGCTGTCCATGAAGATGAGGATGATGATGATGATGACGATGATGAAGCATTCCGAGGTACCTACACCTCCAACCGCCCAATCGGGCAATCTGGAAATAAACTACCAACACGAACGCAATTGACAGTGATCATGCACCGTTTCTTGGAATTTATCCCGTGTAGCGCGTGAGGAGTCATGGGGACCCCATCCTGGAAGTCGGACCACACCAACAACATCCGAATTCCACGTAATCTATTTCGCACCTAGTTGCCAAGTCATATCTTGACCACTAAGCGGTTTGTGTCATTCCGAAGGAGGCGCAGAGGAAAACACGCGTAGCGGTAGACTGTATCCGCAGCACAACGCCGAGTCACCTTAGTTGTGGTGCTGGATGTTGTGCGCGACTGAATTAGTTGCTGCACAACCAGATACCCGTTTTCTTATAACCCCGTTGCGAATCCGGCAACTCAATCACGACGGTAGCTGTGGTGATTCGGCAGTCATTCATTAGTCAAGGACCACGTCTTCAGTTCGCTGATGTCAGCCTGAATAACATTTATACGCCCCGAAAACTCGTTTCATCAAATCTCCCATCAAACTCATCACGCTGGCATGGACGAACTTCGCAGCACACGGGTCACTCCGACCGCCATTATGACCGGGTTGCATACCAGCTTCCTCATCACTCGAAAATCCTGCATGGATTAGTTGCCCACACATCCAGTTACTCCCTGGGTAATATTACTACATTTCGCTGCTTCTCGCGGTCCTCGGGTGCCATACCTTGGCGGAGGATCCCTGGCGTGCTTGGCGGACTACATCCTCAGGACAACACCTTTGGCAGAACACAAAATTACCTTTGATGTTATCGGGTGTGTTGCGCTCTTCACGTTCCTGAAATAAACACACCCTAGCATTTTGACACCGACCCCGAGCAGCTCTCCACCATCGAATGAAATCTGGTCATGTCAGCATACAACTAGCTCTATGTTATCCAGTGGCCTGATTCAAGCGGAAATGCAACATTACAGCACAATATCGGTGTTCAACTGCGGGTGCTTTGCTACCAGACAGGATCCATTCACTTTATCAACTATCTCCAATTCATAAGGGCGTCATCTGTCTCAGCCCTTTCCACCGGAGCATTCTGCGCATTCATGCACTTACTGCTTAGATCTGATTCTTCCTTGGACGTGACGCAAACATCAACGGGTGTAACAGTGGGGTAGTTCCCGCTAGTGCCCACACGGACTGGACCTGTAATCAGGTCTGCGTGTTGTCCCTTCACCGTAGAACTCCGTCAATTAGATATGACGTTATATCTCAAATCGTTCGGCGAAAGTGATCGTTGGCCCCACTTTAGACGGAAACCTGCAGCATAGGCGTCTTGCTGTAGTATAAGTTGCCTGTCATTTCGGTCGATTTATACGTAAGTACTGACGTACAACCTTGGTTGCTGGGCTCCCTCTCGTGAGCTTTCTTTCTGCTTCCCACCCAAAGAAATTGCCATGAGCCCCTGTCTTCGGTGAATCACTGCCCATCGTCGTGAACACTTACATTCATACTACTGTAGTATGTAGACTATGGAGGGACCAGGGGACACTGATTCTCCGAAGGTAGGGATTCACCACAACTTGTGGATGGAAAACAGAAAGAAATTTCATGAGCCGAAGCCCAGTAAGTAAATTTGTACATCACCAATACTTACGTATAAATCAATCAATCTGTTAGGCATCATATACTGCACTACATCGGTGTTCAACTGCTGGGGCTTCGCTACCAGACAGGATCCATTCGCTTTATCAGCTGTTTCCAATTCATAAGGGAGTCATCTGTCTCATCCGCTTCCACCGGGGCATTATGCGTATTCGTGCACTTACTGCTTAGATCTGATTCTTCCTTGGACGTGACGCGAACATCAACTACATTCACCGCTCGTACGCAAGGCGCTGCAACAGCCGATATGCTTAACTCGCACCATTGGCCTACAGATCGAGGCCCTAGTCTGCCCAGCACCTACACGACCTCGGATTAGTCGAAAATATGGGCTCAACAGCCAATCACGCTTCAGTGTATTTTTGTGAAGAGAGAGAAGAGAGACTGG
The DNA here is from genome assembly GCA_003604175.2 of Clonorchis sinensis. Classification (NCBI taxonomy): domain Eukaryota; kingdom Metazoa; phylum Platyhelminthes; class Trematoda; order Opisthorchiida; family Opisthorchiidae; genus Clonorchis; species Clonorchis sinensis. The sequence goes on along the minus strand of CM030375.1, from coordinate 4,189,839 downwards.
AACTTACCGTGGTGTGGCGGTTTACGCACTTCAGCGACCCATTGAGCTATACTGGAGGGGGCAGCCCAACACTCGAAGAGCCTCATAACATGTTGGTCAATGGTGAGACGTCTGACGGACACAGTCTCCTGGTCTTCCAGGTTGGGGGTTGGAACATGTGTGGCGACGTGTTCCGTAAAAATGGTAATGTGCATTTCCAGCCCAACACCGCTGCCTTGCGGTTAGGCTTTTGAGCCAAAGGCTTTGGTTGAGGACCCTAACGTCCTCCTGTCTAGGTGTGGGCGCCCTGACAGTATCCTAGCCCACGTACAACCATGAACTGCACACATACAAAAAACTCATGCCGCATCGACCTTCGCGTGATGCCGTCAGCCGAGTTGCCTTACTCGCTGCATACAGCAGGGCGGGTAAGCGAAAGACTACTGCTGACGCCTCCTTCATCCTCTTTCACATAGTTTTTCTTCCCCCTCTCCCCGCCATTAATAACTCTCCTCTTGTAGGCCCAGCACTTAGGACTGATGACTCCGTTCGTCTTGCATCGGTTTTGCGTGCAGCATCTGCTCGTCACATGGCGACGACATCCTCAGGTATCTCCAAATCACTCTTCAAGCCTCGACACTCAGTCTATCTGGCCGCCTTCAATGTGCACTCTGAAGCAAGCAGGACAACAAGCTGCTCTTGCTCTCACACTGAACTCGCTTGGCATTGGTGTGTGCTGTGTCTCGGAAACAAGAATTCAAGATGCAAGCACAGTGATTGAGCTAACCGCCCCATCAGCCTCCACTCGCTTCCGACTGTGCACTCTGGTGATCCAGAGGCTGCTGCAGCTGGATGTGCAGGGGTTGGTATCGTCCGAAGTCACCGGGCGGAAGTATCCTTACTTGACTGGATACCTGTTGATAGTCACATCTGTGCGGTTCGTCTGGCAATGTCTGTGAAGGAGTCTCACAAGCGGGATGTTGATCGGTGTCTATTTATCGTGTCTGCCCTCGTCCAAACTGACTGTAACTCCGACGGCGTCGAAGACAGGTTTTACGACGCCAAGAATGCCCTGTTGCGGCGAGCTAGAAGCTCAGACATCGTGGTGGTTGCCGGAGGTTTGAATGCACAAGGTACAGGTTTAGGGTATCTGAGACTCAGTTAGGAGGTCGACATGGATTAGACTCGGTACGTACGGACAATGTGGAACGATTGCTTCAGCTATGTGCTGATTGCAGGCTGTTCTTATGCAGTACTAACTTCCGGAATAGCCGAAGTCGTCTGGCCACGTGGTGTCCTCCAACGGCATGCCGGCCACAAACTCTAATCGATCACATTGCCATCAGTTACCGATGGCGTGCATCAATAACCAACTGCCGGTCCTTTTGGAACACATTTGTGGATTCCGACCATGCGCTCATCCGGAGTCAATTCTCCCTACGTTTTCCAGGACCGCGTAAAATGCGGACAAATCGCTTGGCAACTGAGAGACTGGCAGATCCGGATGCTAGACGAATTTACCAGAATCGTCTTCTGGGGTCTCTCCCAAATGCTCCACCATCAGATGTGAACGCTTACTGGGACGCTTACTGCCACCTCTTTGCAAAGTCCTGGGAATTTTGCCTGTGGCACGGCACCACCAAGCTCACTCAACCACTGGATATCAGACCGAACGGTGGCACTGCTTAAATCTCGGAGGAATATCCCAGCCGGCCGGGAATATAACTTGGAGCGACGAATTATCAGACGTCAAATGAAGGTGAGTGTCCAAGCCGACCGCGAAGTGTGGTGGACACAGAAAGCCAAGGAAATGGAAGAGGCCCAGAAAGCCGGTAATGCCCGAATTATTTCAGTGATCCGTGCGACCGGACCCTGGAAACCACCTGTGCGCGAAACTATCGAGGATCGGAATGGAGTGACCATCTTGAAAAAAGAAGAACGTCTCGACCGATGGGCCGAATACTCCGAAAAACAACTGTCATGGCCACCAGCTGGCGCCGTCTGGAACCCACAGGTGACGTAGAACCCTGTACGGTAAACGTGGAACCACCTAAGGCATCAGAGGTTCATGACTGCATATGTTCTCTCAAGCGCCACCGAGCCTCTGGTCGGATGACCTCCAACCCGCATTGCTCAAAGATGGGGCTGAGATCCTCAGTCAACGTTTGTCTTATCTGTTTGCCTGCATCTGGGAAAAGGAGTCTGTCCCAGACAACTGGGGAGAGTCGGTGATAGTGCCCATTTTCGGGGCTCGTAGTGAGTGTAAACCACAGGGGATCAGCTTGACCCCAGTCGTAACGAGACTATTGGCGTCACTTGTGCTTCGTCGCATTACGGTGGCTTATGAGACACTGACTCGAGCAGCAAGCGGGATTCCGGCCTGGTAGGGGCTGCATTGACTTTATCTTCACACTTAGTCAGGTACTAGCACAACGCCGTACGTATAAGCGACCCACAATTCTAGTATTCCTGGACTTCCTGGACTTGACTCGGTTGATCGGTCTGTTCTGTTGACACGCTTGCCCACCAAGGAATGCACCGGAAGTTCTTGAACATAATAAGCTCTTTGTATTCCAAGACTTCCGGACGTGTGAGAGTATACGGCGAACTCCCCAAAGCTTCCGTCCACAAAGTGGTGTCCATCAGGGATGCCCACTATCCGCATTCCTGTTTAACTCCGTGTCGATGACATAATGAGACGAACGCTGGAAGGTCTCCAAAACCCCGGTGTTCAAATAGCCTCTGACGAAAACCTTGTCGATCTGAAATATCCAGATGACATCGTTCTCATCTTTGAAGAGGAGAAGACGCAGGTGTTTTTAGATGAACTGACCAAAGCCATCCATCCTTTGGTATGCACTTTGTACCCACAAAGTGTAAGGTCATGCTCGTGGACATGCAGTCACTGAACACGCCACTTACAATTCAGGGAGAGGAACTGGAAGTTGTGGAGCGTTTTACATATCTTGGAAGTTGTAGTAGTTCTGATTGTGGTGTGACAGATGAAGTACATGCACGAATCTCCAAGGCTCGAGTCGCGTTTGCTAATTTGAGACACCTATGGCGTCAGCGTGATGTATCCCTGAATCTCAAGGGACGTGTGTATCAAGCTACAGTGCGGGCTGTTTTGTTGTATGGCTGTGAGACTTGGCCTGTTCGAGCAGCGGAGCTGAGACGTCTTCAGGTGTTCGACAATCGTTGTCTCAGAACCATAGCTCGTGTGGGTTGGGTCCGGCGAATCCGTAACGAGGCAGTTAAGCGGGTTTTGGGTTGTGCAACGGTACTTCCACTGAAGAATGTGTCAGCACCAGAAGCTGCGTTGGTTGGGACATGTGTTGCGCATGCCTACTCATCGTTTGCCGAAGAGAGTGCTATTTTCCGTGCCCAATTCAGAGTGGCGTAAGCAGAAGGTGGCCAACCCTTGACCTGGCAGAAGTGTATGAAAGAAATCACGAAACGCTTGGGTGCTGTCGGTGCTAATCGCCTTCCAGGATGGGGACCGCGTGATCTCACTGCGCCTGGTTGGAGACGCTGCAAGATATGGCTACCAACCGATGTCAGTGGCGATCTTGTTGTCAGTTTTTATCCAGATTGCCTGAATGAGTGTTTGGAGGTGTAGGCACCTCGGAATGATTTTATAAAGGCAATACCAAGCCCCGTCCATCCTTATTCTTTCTTCACAATAAGGCTTTCAAATAAACCATGGTTGTACGGCAGCGAAGCATCGGTGTTGAACACTGATGTCATGCTGTCGATTATGATGATGATGGTGATGGTATTTTTGCGATTTTCAATCCGTTCTGTGAATTTAGTGCACTCTGTACTCTTCGTGATGCTTCTTCCAAAAACGTTAGCTTTGGGGGATCATGTAGAGAAAAGAACTGACGCATTACAATTGGCGTACAGGAACCCACGATATCCACCTACTTTAATCAGGTCCAAGAAGTATTGTAGCAGCAGTCCGGGGAAACACAAATGAGGCTAGTCAAACTGTCCGCACACCAAAAACCAATACCGGTGGGCCTTCTGTTTCTTCAGACGTCACTGCCGCGGCATTTGTCAGGGCGTCCACATCTGACCTGTTTTTATCACACTTTTGGCTCCTGTTCGAGTAGTCCGAAAACAGACGAAAATGTTTTCCCCAAGCCCGATGATGGATAGTAATCCAAATTATTCATGCAAAAACTCGGCGCAGCAGGTCATGGACGGTGTACAAACTTTATTCTCCACAGGCTCTCCGACGGTCTCCGCTTTTGTGAAATGTTTGGTGCAGCGTTGCAAACACTAAGGGGCAAACAGCGCGGTTCGTTACCAGTACCCCAAGCTAGGCAGACAAACAGGTGAAGATTTTACAACTTTTGCCAGTGCTATCAATCGAAAACACGAATCGTTCGAGCTCCGCTTAGTAACGGATTACCAGTTCAAGCGCCTAAATTTTGTACCATGCCTACGGTCACCCTGACATCTGAACCAGGCTGCTTCAAACGATTTAACAGAATGCCAATATGACGTTGCACAGCCTCACTGCTGAGCGTCAACGCCCCGTCAAATTGAAACAAAACGTAGTTACGATCACCTAACCATTCGCAGCTTCCTGCAGTTTTGTGTGTGCAAATGATTAATCCATCTCAATAAAGCCCGAGAAAATGCTCAGAGGAAAACTGGGTATACCTTGCGCGCGTTTCCAGCTTTGTTGTGAGTACTATGTTATTGTTATGGGCGGCCCATGGGTCACGGAATAGCCAGGTGCAGTTACACAGGTCACTGAAAGATTTATATCGGTCTCAGGCACCGCTGCCGCCGTCACATCACATCGTATCCCAGCGCAGTGACGGGGATGTTAAAATTGCCTTCGCTCTCCTATGGAAATATGCGACGGTGCCCAACTGCAACACCCCAACATCGTCCGCACCTCAACGCGGGTTGCGACATCACGTTTATCACTGAACGAAGATAGAAATAAATTTGCTAACCTCGTAGGAAGCGATTGAACGTTGTGCTCAAGGCGCATCCAGGGCAAGCTGAAATTGCAGGCGAGGTCTGGGGCTCTATAATTTTCGGCTGCACGAAACTATTGCCACATAGCTTACGTCATAAGCTTGATCTCACGGGACTGAAAAGCCGACGTTTTTGGAGGGTTCGGCTGATTCCTTTTGCTACCCTGCTCGCGTACGCTCACGTCGTAAGCTTGATCTCACGGGACTGAGAAGCCGACGTTTTTGGAGGGTTCGACTGATTCCTTTTGCTACCCTGCTCGCGTACCACCCAGATATCTTGCACAAACCCACATTTCGAGACTTTCCTACGAGGTTTTCCTGCGGAGATATAAACCCGTGATCGCCGAGAGAAGTTGACAATGCACAAAAATGAAGGATTAAATATATTATCTCTCTGATGCCATGCCAGCTGTTAGGCCGAAAAGCTGAATGCCGTAGCAACCTTGCACTTTTTTAGCTGATCTCAGCGCTGAAACTGGTGCTAATCAGTATTTTGTGCATCTTCCAGGTGACTTTCTAGCGTACCTGCAGGTGGAAGCCGCGAATAATCATGATAAATGCTCAACATCAATGTGCGTTGTGGGGCGCTCCAGTACATTTGACTGTCGCCCGGTGTTTAGATGGTGGCTGTCATAGGTGCGAGGCCGAAGAAAGCCACAGTTATCCAGATGACCTTATCGTCATGGGTCCTGAATCCGATGAAACTTAGCAGAAGTTCGTTCACGTTCTCAGCCGTATTTAAAGACACGAGTTTAGGATGCGTCGAGAAGGATGCTTTTCTTCACATGGGTGGTAAAAGTATCTTGTTTTCACTATTGACGTTTATGGCCACCAACCTGACCCGGAAGAAGGTAACGCCATTAGATGAATGCTGGCCCCTACGAAAGTCACATCGCTCAGGTCGTTCCTCGGTCTAATTAGTCACTACAGCTCGTTCCAACCAGCCATGTATAGACTCTAAGGCCCACTGAATCAGCTGGCCATCAAAGACTACAAGTAAGCATGGCCGGGGTAACACCACTGAGCCTTCGAAACTGCCACATCCGTGCTGACGTGGTGAACTTGCATTCACCGGCAGCAGCATTCAGAAAGTATTCGCACGTATATCCATATCCCATCGTTTCCAACCGGGCTTTGTAGGTCAGTCTGCAGTAGGGAAGGAAGGGGAAGGTTCCATGGAGTTCCTGCAATTTCCGCTCATTCATACTGAGGCTTCTTCAGACCGTACAACGGGTGCGTCGCTGATTCAAAAATCAGAGAACGTTCGTCAGCCTCTTTTTGCTGAGATCGTCAAGTTAATCCGTACGAACAGCCTATGCGCTCACGGGCACTACCTCGTCTGGCAGGCTGTTCCCTCTTTAACACTTGGCTGTTCTTACAAGGCTTAAGCTTATATTCACGTATGATGAATTGAATCACCAACGGGATAGCCCCTTTTAAATTGTTGCCTAATAATCCGCCCTAGACCATCCGTGTGGGGAGCAGAATGGCCCGGTTCGGTGGGGAAATGATCCGCAGGATGCATGTTCCGGATGAAGCTGAAACGGCAGAATCAAGAGCACTGTAATTAGCGATGCTGAAACAATTTCAGAGGATAAGAAGCACGCTCTCAAAGCCCGGGAGAGTTAATGAACACATGAAGGTGTGATTGCGGCGAATGAAACAGACTACTTCGGGTATTAGCTTTATATGTCATGTGTCAGAAACTGGGAACGGTGTGATGAGCCATTAGACGGGAAGCCATTCTACGTGGCGCGGACGGGAAAAGACGCATTTGAATGAAGCCGCCGATCTTAGGTCAACCGAAAGGGTGCCCCACAGAGTGAGCTGCCAAGACCTCCCTCCCTGTCACACTTATGCCCTCAAACTTCGTAGATGACTAATCCGTTCAATAACCGTCATCGGCTGCATATAGTTGCTTTTGCTTGTGCCCATAGTTCCAACCTCCGTGAAATCCTTCCCCACTCCCCGGTGATTTACAACAGTAGCCTCAAGAGCATTGTTGAAATAATGCTTCCCACGTCCTGTACGGCCTTGTGGCCGGCCAACGCTAGTAACACAAGAGGCTCACTAATAGCACTGAGAGATTTTTATTAGATGACTTTTTTCAGCGCAAACGTCAGCAACCCGGCCTTATTCTCGGGGACCGCTTAAGCAGACGACGTCACGATAAAGGAACTTCACTAAAAAGAGGGTATCTTGATGCAGCACTTGAGGTTCCCTGCAGCAATGTGCGACAACTGCGTATGAATAGTGGGTCATTAATTGGCAGAAAATTTTAGCCTTTCCAAATGTTGATTAGCTTCCACACCATCAGCTATCACACCAATCTGTGTTCCGTTATGATCATTATCCAAACTGTGAACGAAGAAAGCCACACGTGTACTTCTTCGCCATTTCCTAAATACACCAGATGGCATCGAAAGCGCTCAATAAAATCTGTGCGTAACCCGAGTGCATTCAATGGAAACAAGGATATGGACCGCACAAGCTTACAGGCCAATCCGTTTATAAACAAGAGCACGTTAAATCTCAAAGCCATATGCTAAAATTATTGTAGGATGGCTTTAAGATATTCTTTCCTGTCTAATTTTTGGAATAAATTACATGGTGCAGTCTTTCTGTTGCGTTATTTCGATACTTCTTGTGAACCATTATATTTTTGCTTTCATTGAACGTCTTAAGATTGTTCAACAGAGCTTTCGGTGAATTGCTGGATTTGTGTGCGCGCAATACAATGATGTACTTGATGTCGAGTTTCATCCCTTAATGTCCTAAAGTGCTATTAGGGTCGTCATGTGATAGCTGATTGTTCAAGTTGTTCACTTTGTCGATCGAGGCATAAGAACAATCAGCTAGATCGCCCGAGTGATACTCGCTCAGCGTCTCTGTCATTGTCCGCAAGTGACTCGCTTTTGATCCAGCACGAGTGCCTTCAGAGTGGCTGCCCGTCGCCGTCCTGATTGGTCGCGCAGCTGGGGTCTCCCTAAATCACTTTTATTTTACCAGGAAGCTTGTTAGAAAGGCTGCTGTCCTAAAAAAGTGTATCGAGTTAACTGACCGAGCAGATTGCGCACACGTTTTATGTATTTGGATTAGCTCGAAAAGATGCATGTTTTACTCGTGGGATAATTAAAGAAGAGTTTGTACCCCTCTTATGCCAACATTTCTGATGAGCAGAGGCAGTAAAAAGACCAGACAGGGGAAAAAATGAAGCGCGTATTAGGCCAACAAATAAAGCTGAAAATTAAACAATGGTACTGCTAATTAAATTAAACAGGCGCCTGATGCGCGGACCAAAATCAATTAGAGCGGGTTAGAGGCATTGCTTATTCTAGGGGTGTGTATTGTGCGTTCTATGGGTCGATGCGGCGGAATAAGGATTGTTGTGAGGTCACTTTTGGGGATGAAATATAGTCACGTTGATTGTCCGAATGTGAGCTTTTCCCGTGCTGCTTCGGGGTGCTCTTTTCCAGAGTTCGTCCCTGGGCTGAATGGAGGAGAAATAAAACCCTAACTGATCATATTCAACACAAAAATTGAAAGCTACCGTGGAAAATTTGGAAGGACAAACATCTTTATACGCCGAAATACGTCCTTGCTGTTTTTAATAGAGCTTCCGGGTGTGGAGTGCCTCCGATAAGTGGTCACAAATGCCTGAAATTAGTGCAAGCTAGCTACCCTTTCAAACCATCACCCATGGAATCCTTCATCAGTTAAAATCCACTGCAGCAATACTGCGCAAAAGAAACCTTAAACAGACGGCTTCATGGAACGGCTTTGTTAAACTAGAGTAAAGCTTAGTACATACTCTGGGGCAGTGGTTAGCTGACTTTTCAAATGGTGGGGCATAGCACTGTACGTTAACGCGACATGTGATCCCTGTACAAGCCAACATTCTGATTGGTTGGATGTGCATAAGCCAGGAAGCCCGCACGCTCAAACTTCTTAGCCGTCGGTTAAGCAGTCGTACGCAGTCGTAAGCCAGCATTCTGATTGGTTATTTGTGTAAAAGCCAGGAAGCGCGCGCATTCAAACCGAATTTGTGCACAAGCCCAGAAAAAACGAGTTAAATGGTTAAGGCGCATTAACTAAGGAACGATAGGCTGTCTGTGCAAGCGGGAAAATAGCATCAAACACTAAAGATTTTATTTCAGTAGGTTTTTTGTTCTCCGCGTGAACTGTGTACAATTTAACGTTCATAAATAAGTGAAGTTAACATCACAAAACGTATCCGCGTACCTTAAAATGCCCTCCATCGATCTGCCTTTTTTACACAACCAGTTTCTGACTACCCACATCACTTCTTCCAATACAAGTTTGGCAGGAACTCGACATTTGTGTTTTCGGGAATATTGATTCAAAGTTAACAGCAGTCTTGGGTGTGTATACAGATCCTAGACTTTTCGCACTCGGAACTTTAGGTTGCTTTCATCTTAGCTAATCATATTTTTATGCTAAAAAGGCGGTAGTGTCCCAAGAAGAAACGTGTTGACGGGGAAGGTCGAAAAGGCGGACGACGTGTCCAGGGTTTGAACCGCGAACCACCAAGTCCGTGCGACCAAACTTACCTCACGTCCAGCTATTGGTGCATCCCTTTGATAAGCAGCTAGGCTTAGCCGTCTTATGTTTTGACATGGATCATGTGGCTAGAAGCAGTCAATCATTTGTGGAGTTTTTTTTAATTGGGTCAGCGTGCGTGTGTGTACGTATGATTATGTGTGCACTCTGATTGGAATGTGCCTCCGTTTGTTGTTGTGTAGGCTGTGATGCGTCAATCATGTGATCTTGCTTGACATCTGGTTACTGCGCCTGCTAAGGTGTGCAGTAAGTCCAATCCAGATGGACGGGATGCTGGCGCCATCACTCCGGTTGATGCAGTTCGACTGTGTGCTGATCTCTAGGGCCTCAGCGCAAGTCCGTTCCACATGTGACTTGAATCCTGACTTTAGTATACGTGTAACATCGAAAATGATTTGATGGTTTGACTCAAGTGCGTGGAGTGCAATGGCTGAGTCGCGTTCTAGCTTTTTTCAACTCTATTGAGTTTCTTGGATGAAACATGTTGTTTGTGCTCTGCGATCCGTGCATGGAGTTGCCTAGCTGTCTGGCCTATGTATTTTGCTGGACATTCTGCACAGGGAATCTGGTAGACGCAGTTTGCACCGTGTTTCAGTTCGACTGGGTCTATAGCCTTCACAAGGTGTCGTCGTAACGTGTTGCCAATTCGGAAAAATGTTCTAATACTATAATCCCGAAGTATCTTTCGTATGGCGTCTTGATTGCCAACTCTGTAGGGTAGTCCCACGGTGACTATCGGGTTTTTGTCTTCCTGTCTCACCGATCCGAGTAACGTCCTTCCCATTTGTTGGGCAATAATCAGAGTGCACACATAATAACACGTACACACACACGCACGCTGGCCCAATCTGACTGCCAAATGATCACAGGGACTCATCAATCAGAAGACACGGTAGTGGACCCAAGTGTCGCTAAAGTTGACTCTTATTCAATTGATTGTAGAAATCCTTGAGAAAGGTCGCCCACGGCAACCGAAACGCCGCATTACGACAACATATTCCACTACGTTGTGTTTTGACCTTACAATTAAAAAAACCCATAATATACACCACATGACGCTGAATCTTTTTAACACTCTTTGAGCTTATTTCGGCCCGGAATTCCTAAGGCCAATCATTTGATTAATTTTGACTTGTGTATGGACCGACTACCCGTTAACGCGTACCACATGGGCGAGATGACTCAGTGATTAAAGCGCGGATTTACTGACCGGGTGGTCCGTGGCTCGAATCCGACCTCTGCCTCTCGAATTCCCCTGTCTAAGCTTGGGCAAACTGGCAGTATCCCAGCCCCTGTGCTTCCTTTGGGTGGTATGACAGCTAGGCACCGAAAGCCTGTTGCAGCTGAGCGATTTTTAATGCGTACCACATCATATGGCATGTTCGCCATTCAGTCAGTCAGTCCGTCAGTCAGCTATTCAGTCAACCTATGTGCTTTCCTGCCTGTCGTTCTCACTCCTGAGGCTTCGATTATTCATTCTATCTTCTCAGCTGTAAACCTTTGACCAAATTTTAGTTATTTTGTTGTTTGTTTGCCATGAGTGTGGAGCCCCCATAGTTGACAGACATGTCTTTCTGGTGATCATCCCTCCAGTTCGCAGACCTTGTATAGTTGTGTCTTCAGACATAGCAGGGAAGAAAATGGCTACACAGCTGAGGCGATAGCTTTGATGCAGGATCACTACAGCCGTGCCTCTTAGGCTAACCAACCATTTATTTGTCTCACCCAGGGTCCACATTCGAGAGGACGGTATTTGCCAATGCGGTTGAGTTAGCCGTCAACACCTTTGCGCTTCGTTGCCAAGTCACGGGCTGACCGCCCTTGGGTGAGGTCACAAACAACCTAAGATCTATATCTTTGACAAAAAGCCAACGTGTATATCTGAGACTAGATTCCTGCGCTCATGTGCTTTCAAGAAGTGGAGATCCACTAAAACTTCTGTTAGCTAACACGTCCCCAGCAGCACAGCTCGGTTATGTGTAGGTTATATTGCGGTTAAAATAGGCTATTTAACGGTTATTTAACACCGTTATCACCCATCATCATGAAGTATTGTTGCCTTATTTATTTACATTACTAGTTATCATATAAACTGTTGGCATTAAACAAAAATCCATTATTCTAATTGACTTTCAGAAACCCGTTCTGACATTTTTTTGTCTATCTGTATCAGTGTTTCGGTAGATGGCCGTAGCCGCCAAGCCCACTTTCTGGATTGTAGACTTTCTGGACCCACCTTACTGCTCTCTCCGCGTAGTTGCCAGCTTCTATCAGGAGGAATGGTAAGTCATGACTGCTGATACAAATGACGACTGTAGCCTTCCAAACGTGGCTTGTTTATTTCTAGATGGTCATTTAACCGCAACCTGAGGCGTCCTAGAGAGATAGCCTTGGGACAACCACCCAATCCAATGAACGCACGCGACTTTCATTGTGCAATACCCGTGATTGATTCACCGGCACACAGTATGAAAACGTTTTCAGATGACCAATGTTCCAAGTGGATGAACAACAACCTGAGGCAAAAAATGACGAGGAGAATACTTTTCAGGTTAGCTTGGAGGACATTTTCTGGGACTGGACGGTTTCGAGCAATACATTTATGTACTGGTACTCTTCCACATAACGTGCAATACTTGGACTGCTTCAAGTCTCCAGTACAAAGATATTCGACAGTTTCCCCTTGGGTTTTATGTACGTAAGATGAAACGAGTGTTAAAAATCCGGTGGTGCTCACAGACCTCTTTCGTCACGTTTGGGCTATACATTGCTGATGAATCCCAATATGGCATGAATTACGGGGAGTCCAGTGGGTCTCCAGTTCCAACAAGCCGACATGCATATAAGCCTCAAACTCAATCAACAGTCAAGCCTCTGTTCATCTGATACATAGATCCCCCAGATTCTGGGGACAAAGCTCAAATAATCAATCCAACTCGCGGAAAAACACGTAGTTGGTTATCTTTTTATACCTACATGTATTTTTAATGTATCTTCGTTTGTTGTGTCCCAGCCAGTGGACCAAAAAACTGGGCCAGTTAAAGTGTATTGCTCGTTTGGGGCCATGTTCCTAAATTTGAGCAAGCCAACAAGAATTTCCTCTCCTTCGTCCCTTATAAGAATGTTTTCACTTTAAAAACTCCTCAGTCACCAAAATTGTAGCCTTCTTAGGGACACTGCACTTGCTTTGTTTGAGTTATCTTTTAAGAAGAGGAGATGTTTAAAGGTCACTAACAGGATGTCTTAATTCCATTTTTGTTCTACTTACCATCAGCCTCCTTTACAATTTTCCCAGCATCACTCAGGCTGCGGAACGGACCTTTTGATTCGCCATTTGGCAAAGGATGTGGTATTTGCGTGACTGGCTGCAAAACCAAGGGTTGAGTCATAACTGGGAAAGCGGCTTGCTGCATTGCGGAGACTGTGGCTGGGGGTAGAGGGGATGCGCTTGAGGGAATCAGGCGAAACAGCGTCGGCACCGAGGAAGGCTGTTGAATTGCTGGGTTTAAATTATGACCCGTAGGTATCGGCGATGCTGTGCTCTGTGGCCGCAGCATTTGCTGTGTTGTTGCAGTGGGAGAGGAAGTTCCTGAATAGGGCCTTACAAGTAATAGCGGAAAGCCCGCAGGAGCATTCACTGATAACGGAACGCCAACTCCTTGCGTGCAAGCAGGATTTCCTTGTTGATCTGAAAACACATTAAAGTTGGATAAATTGGTCTAGGAACTATATTACATCATCCATTCAGAAATGCCTTCAAGGTCTTGTGACGAAGCATCAATCAAAAGATTCTTGAGAAATCTACGATAGCCCACGACCAGTTTCATCCTTCTTTGGTCCCGTTGGTTTGGTACAGACTTTGAGTGTCCGTCAACCTTATGGTCCAATTAAACTCAGGTATATTGTAGTTTATTGTACGTATTGCCTGAACCTCAGTATACGAGATTTAACCTAGTGGCGTATGAAATGGTCTATTCAACTACATTTCAAAAGGCTCTGCGTTTCCCCCCAACTAGCGGCGATGTATGAGTTTTTTACCGATCAGTTTGAAAAACCCTATCTGAATAAGGACTTTCTTTGTAAAGTTCCGTGAAATTTAGTTTAAAATTGACATCTTCAAGAGATCAGCCTCAAAATGCGAACAACATCCATCCAACGTACCCTGTGGATATGAGCTCCCCTCGAAGTTAAACGAAGAAGCTTAGCTCCAACAAAGGGGCTCCCCCATTCTTATTGTGTACTTGTGTGTACGTGACTGACCACATGAGAGTTAACTCCATTTTTGAATAGGCAGATGGCTTTAGACATATTTTACATATCTGGCCCGATTATATTCCATAATGGCTTTAGACATGATGTTTTACATATCTGGCCCGATTATATTCCATATTTTCGGGGGAAAACACGTAAATAGGACAAGCGTATGCAGGTGGGTCTCAAATGCCAATGAAGTCTTTACTCGACTAACCAGTCCTTGCAGAAAGTGAATTGAATCTGTCTTGAAGACAGGTAAGCTTAGTGGTGACCCAGTGCTGTATCAAACATTTGGGTCCTTGGAGAAAGTGAGTTGAATCTGTCTTGAAGACAGGTAAGCTTGGTGGTGACCCAGTGCTGTATCAAACATTTGTAATCCTGACGGTCAGTCGGACGAGTAATGTGGGTCTTCTGAAAACATGAAGCAGCCTCTCCAATAAGGTAGGATATGAGTGACCAAAACTTATTAAGAAAGAATAGGAGCATGATGCGATTTTTAGAGAAGTAGATATTACACATTGAGAAAGAATAGGAGCACGATGCGATTTTTAGAGAAGTAGATATTACATACACTGGCGTACGAGGCCCCCGTCTTACTTCTCATTACTCATCTCGATGCCTCTTGTTTCTAATCAGTTTCTACCATGCTGATTCGACTATTGTCTGGCACACTTGTCCACACACAAAGCCCAAGTTGACCTAGCCTGGGCTTAACGAAAAACTATATGCGTTGCACTTTTGCAATATTCGAAAAGCTGTCAATAAACGATAGAACAGATCTAGAACCTACGTGTGCTGGTTGTTGATTCTTGAAGGTATATTCCTCCTTCTGAGTCCTAAACAAACGTTCACCCGTCTGTAATTCAACTCACCAACTGGTCGCGTTAGAATGAAATGGCATTGCTCACAATATTATAGCCTCCAGACTCATGGATCACCCTTGTTGTCTTATTAGTAGGTTAAAAGGAAGCTGTCACAACCAACTTTAGTGCAATAGGTGAACGAAATCAAGTACCTCAATGCTGGTACAGGGACGTTACTTTGGGTGCATATGAGTTTGCACCATTTGCGTGAACACTTGAACATGAAGTCTAGGATGTGACTGGTCTTAGCCGAAGGTGGCACGTGCTTGCCGGAATACAAAAGCAGCCTCGTGGCCAATAATGAGTGATTGCCCTTTGAGAATTTTATTTTTATAACTAAACGTAAACCAGTCATCGTTCTGTCCGCAGGCGATGACCCTGATTAGCCAGTAGATCGGGAAAATCATTATACTCGAGTTCCGTTGCTATTACTGGTAAAGTCCCTGTCTTAGTTCAGACCAGTCATCTAAATTGTCATACCACCGCACCACATGTGTGCTCGATAGGTGTAAACACGAGGATTGAGGAATATAACAAAATCATTAGTAACTTGAGAAAATCAATAATTAATGAGTTGTCACGCATGCCACCACATGGAGTTAGACGGATAGCTGACAAGTAGATTGCCGGTCAACTGAGTGTTATTCCTCCACCAAGTACAGCAAGCTCAGCAGAACACAGTTAATGGAAGGACCATGAAAATAGACATCTTCACGACCAATGAGGTTACACCCGACCTCACATTCGAACTGAGTTCACTGGCGTAGAATATCAAGTGTTGCATACTAGTGGAATCCGCGGAGCAAGTCCTCCAAAATGAACTTAAGCAGCAGAGGTTCGATACACTCTCAACTTACAGCAAACAGTGCGGAAATGTTCCGAATGGTTCGCGACGAGTAACGAACAAGTTTTTTCCAAGTTACTTCACATGGCGAATTAAAATTAGTAGCATCATCATCATCGTTAGCTGTAAGAACCGTGTACTTGTTGTACAGTGGTTGTAGCTGCCACAGTTGCGTTCATCGGTGATTTGGGGAGGTGAGGTAGGTAGCTGCGCATTGGAGGCGGGAGCTGATAAATTGGTGCGTACATACACCACTGTCAATGGACTGTTAAGTGGGGGGATTGGGAAGGGAGCTATGCATTGAAGGCAATAGCTTGGATGCACATGTCTGACAATGTCTCTAACCACTGATGTGGCCCGTCTCGGGGTCTCCATCCAGGGAGACGGCAATGACCAGCGCAGCTGAGTTTGCTGGTAATGGCTATTATACTTAGCTGCCAAGTCATTGTTTGACCGCCTCTGGCTCGTTTCCACCCTTCACGTGGTTGTGCGAAGAGCGCCCTTCGAGGAAGTCAATCGACTGACATACGCAGCACGTGGGTAGTTTGCTAAGAAGGGCAAACATCCCGAAAATTCCACAAGGCTTTTATCAGAAAAGTCGTCTCCCGAAGAGCTAGTCAACGCGTGTCCATGTGTATTCACCCTGAAAGAAGAATGAGTACGCCTATATCCTGCCTAAGACTGAGGTGGAGGCTACCACAATGTTGATCTGACGGAATCCAAACGATATTCCAGAGATTCTTGAGGTCACTAGGCCGCATGGTACCGTCTGACGATGGTCTCCTCTTGTGAAGCAAATTTGTCACCTGACCTTAATTCTTCTTGCGGCATAATTAAAAAAACAAGCATTCATCTTCTTAAACCAGTCACCCAATCTTGTCCTTCAGCTATGTTGTATTCATCAAGAAAACTACTAATAAAGTTACCGAAAACTCTTCGACAATCCACAACCGGTTTCGCCCTTTCCTTTTGGGCACATAAGGTAGGCACAGTTTCTGAGTTTTCGTCAAACTTATGTTCTACTTGAACGCAAACTGGACACGGTCCGTGAAATGCACACCAATTTGGTCTACACAGGAGCTTTTCGTATACCGGCTGTCTGGTCCAGTGGTAGAAGCAATCTGCATGCGAAATGCAATCTCGATTTAATCCCTGAAATCCACTCGGAAACACCCTCGATTATGAAACATCATAGTAGTTGATTTTATTAAAAAGGATACACGATAGCAAAGAAATAACTGCTAGAATAGTTGATTACTTACAAGCTACCCCAATGGCTGACACTTGATATTCTGCTGGCACTGGTTGTCCGAGCTAAAGAACATAGGGCAAATCAGTTAGTGACAGAGACAAAGAAGTCACTGAATTAGACCCAATTAAAGAAAGCATCTCCTAACCCGACATTTACGCTGAGAGAGTGGACGAAAATATTTCTTCGATGTCATGATTCACGTCGCCTGTGTTATTTAGCCAAACCTGAAACAAGCACCCTGCAGTAAATAGTGCCAGAGTGGCTACTAGCGTGTATTGGTGCGGATATGTAAAAAGCTGGCCAGCATACAAAACGAAATTCACGTCTTCCCAGTCTGACCTACTGTATTCAGGTCGTCCCCAGTAGAAATGTTGTTCACCGGCGTCACAATAAAGTCTTGATGAAGGTAAGATAACAATTGGAAAGCCAACCCTGCTGTTTGTTCCCAAGACAACATTCCCCCCTCAAAGTCTTACGCTGAAATACCTATTCCAGGACAACACTTAGAGGCACCTACTGAGCCCTTACCGTGTCCAGGATCCAGTCATGGACTAAATTGTTGAAGTTGTTGAAATTAACCCCAGAAGGGACCAATCAAATGAATCCTTTTGAATGTAGCGGCTGTTTCCCAAAACGGGAAAGATGATTACTCAATACATGCAATGTCGACTGAAATCTGTGAGTAGGCGACTTATGCTAAAGCACCGTTGACAGAAATATTCATATAGGGATTACATATAAATCCAGGTAATGTATACTATAGCAATACTAGTTACACTGAAATTTCTAACCCAATGACGGTGTACATTATTCAACAGTTTGTGAAATCTTATCATTCTTCCACCTGACCAACTGCTTCTAGGTCCTGATAATAGTTCAGTAGGCTAACCGTTCAGGGTAACCGGTCTTGAGATTATCGATTAAGGCATAAGTACCTAGAGTGGTGAAGGATGATCTTATTCTGGCCGGTTAGTTCTAAGATAGCGTTCTTTGACTGCCAGAAGATACGCTTGTTACCCTCTGTAGAGACCACCTCCAGGATAGGCTACCCCTAAAAAAGATCAATTGTGTATGAGATCTTGGGGCCCGAATACATTTTTTGAAATCCTCTCTCTTAACGTGGAACACAACTCATGTCTATGTGTCCATTTTACACACGAGCCCTCTCAAGAAGTTCTAAACAATGGTCCGCCGTGCCCTTTATAAGCATGAACGGGTATGAAGATTTTCGTCAGCTGTTTTCATTGCCTATCCAATAGGTTTTATGTGACAGGTCTCTAAATGTTGTATTGCGAAATAGTCAAGCTGTTTGATAAATGGTAATGATATCTTTCTACAGGATATTTTCCAAGTTCTTAGGATGTTTAACCAAGCAAACTAATACTCACATTTTACAAACCAAATCTATGAGCTGCTCGAGACATTTCAATTCAGGCATGATCCTGAAAACAAAAACGCGAAGCAACGAACCAAGCGTTCACATGATTCCAGTAAGAACAGAGGTCTTCTAATGACTTTCATGAAATCCATCGGCCCTCCGCCAAAAAACTTCTTGTGTTGCTAACCCTGGCTTCGTGATTACGTGGGTTTGCACGGAATGATAGCTGGGATAAAAGTTTAGGTGTCTGACCAAATTTTCATTTAATTCGACCAGGAATCACACTGTAAATCCAATCCAGAAACCGTGCAATACTGACTGACACTGTAGAGGGCTAAGGAACTTGACCCTCCAAAAGGTATGGCTAATAAGTGCAGCATCCAAAACAAACACCTTTGACAGTTTTGTTTGCTTTTATTAGTCGGTCTTTCATTCAGAAAGCCACCGTTACTTTCAGTATTGCTTGATAGAAAAATTACTACGAACCATATCGTAAACGTACAATTCAGACTTGTGCGGCGATAGACGCTGAACTCTAAGGACTCGGCGAGAAGACCAAGATTGCCAGACACGATCATGCCTCTTGAGATCGCAAAAGCTCAATCCGACAGTTTGCCGTATAAGCGCTTTATCGCCACCCTAAAGTCCGATCGCAAACAGCGTGAGGCTGATATCTGACCTTCTCTTACTGGAATAGCCATTTAGGTGTTAGTTCCCTACAAACAGTGTCCTTATATAAAGGCCACTATTCACTGATTTCTGAGGGTGAGCTATATTCGTGCTGGCAAAATATCCTCTGAGCCGAC
The DNA here is from genome assembly GCA_003604175.2 of Clonorchis sinensis. Taxonomy (NCBI): domain Eukaryota; kingdom Metazoa; phylum Platyhelminthes; class Trematoda; order Opisthorchiida; family Opisthorchiidae; genus Clonorchis; species Clonorchis sinensis. The sequence continues at coordinate 4,170,885 of CM030375.1, read as the reverse complement.
ATGTGGCATCAATAATTGACTGTTTAATCAGTTAGGTGCCTAATTAAGTGAGCAGCCAATACAGTTCATTTCTCCTAACTTAATTTGTTGTAAATAAGGTTGGAGAGCAAACACCAGGGGAAAACGAACTTTTACCTCTGATTTTGGGATAGCTTTTTTCCAGGAAGGGCTTTTCGCTACACATTAACTGACAAGGCCTACCTACGCGAGTCCTCCAGCTGTGAACTAACATCCAGGAAAATAACACCATTCACTGAATGTTTGAGTCCGATATGAATACCGCAAGATATTTTACCAATGGAAATAAGACGAAACTGGAGAGGCCATCCAGCCTGTCCAGTGTTACTGGACATTGAAATCAAGGTCTCCACTTACAGTGGCACCTCCTTGGAAGGTCTCAACGCAAGTTGAGTGAACAACAGTCGGATTGATGCCACGCAGTGCAACGTGCCTTCTGTGATTGACAAACATGCAAAGACCCGTTTTTGTTTTGATGAAGTGGACACGCTTGGTGTGTACATTCCATATTTTCAGGAACAGAAAACACCTCCCTTTTTGTCTACGGAAGCGACTTATCACCAAGAGTGGTTGCCGTGTAACATCATTTCGTTCTGTCAAAATTTCCTGTTTTTTGGGTTGATTCGGTCGGGTGAAGATGCACCGTGGCAACTAAATTAGTAAGCTTGTTATATAATTTGCCTGCATTCTAGCTTTCTGAATTGGGGCTAAATAACATGTTTTCAAACCAAACAAAACAGTCACAAAATAATAACTTACCACTGTAAATATGCTTGTCACCCAACTCCTGCAGAGAGTAGGGAATGGAAAAAATAAAAAAAAGTATTTTCAAGTACAAACAGTTGCTGCTGCTTCAACGAGAACTGCCGGCTGGGCTGTTTATTGATAGCTGTCCATTGGCGGTTGGAAACACAAATATCTGATGAGTTTTCGTATTCCATGTTATCTTTATGAATATTGGCACCCGTCAGTGAGGGATTGAAAGATGACCGCAGATCTTTTTAGTTGTACATAAAATGTCGTAGGCAGCCCACCACCGCCTCATCCAGTTTTAGACCCACAACACTAATACACTTTTATTGAACATCTGGCTAAATGAATATGGAGATAAAGAAATTTAAAGTAGATGGCGTGGGACCAACACTCCACATTCACCGACGGCACACTGCCGGCTTGGTCCTGTTTGGAGCCAATCAGTTAGGCGCAGTCCATGAGAGCTGAGCAGATCAATCCTTGACTGGAACAGCAACTGGGTCGAATATTTAGTTCTAAGTTTATGTGAAACATTGATGGAACAGCAAACTGAATGGAGTCCTACTTGGTCAACAGCACATCAGTATACTTTTCCACTATCTGTACCACACCGGCCGCTTTGAAATTCCGGTGCAAAGATATCCGATGAAAATTACTTCTCTGGAGTGAGTAGTACTGGACAATGGCTCAAAATCCATAGACAGCCCACAGCCTGTTTGAGACTCGTCAGGCTGGCGTAGTCCCCATCTGTGTACCGCAAATCACGCGAAAGAAGTTCAATGTGCTCTTAATCAAGAGGGCTCCATCGGTTCAATGGTTCCAACAATATCATCACGCTTACGAGCTCAGGATAGATGAGGGTTTATTTGAAAATGCATAAGGTGTGAAATTAAGATACTATTTTTTGGTCAGAACAACTGAAAACACTAAAGGTGGAACCGATGCTCTCTCGAAAAAATTTACCTTCTTGAGGATTTGTGTACTATTTCACTTCTGAGCGGAATAAGGGAGGCGCTGTTTTCACACGCAATGTGTGGCAGGCTAGAAACTACTCTTCGAAGTGAAACAAGCAGGATACGATCCTCGCGTGACATTTTTCTTTGAGACATACATTGCTTATATTGCTGGTTCCAACACTCATCTGAACGGTTTGTAGTGTAACAGACGAATTTGTAGCACATAGTTTCGACACAGCCGTCCCCAAAACCTAGCCAATCGTGGCAGTAGGGTTCCCAGAAACCTCCTTGTGATGTTCGTGCATTTAGATTGATCACGTTGAGCTTTCTGCTTAATTCAACCTTCGCTGACCACGAATAGAGGACATGAATACCCCAGGCAAGCGAGATATTAGGGTGTGTTAGGTGAGCACATTCAAGGAAGTTCCTGACCAGTAGTAGCCGCATGCCCAATACATAAACATCCTTTATAGTTAAATATTTTACTTGCAACCGTTGAGTAGTATCAATAAAGTTTGCCGCTTGAGAGGTCCTGTCATCCCAGTGGGATGAACATAACCATATATCCATTGAAAATAACAAATTATAGGCCAACAATTTTCAGGCTGTCTGCAACTGGCCAATAAAATACCACGCTTATGTATGAAGGAGGCGAGACACCAATCGAGCAAGAAACTAAAGAGGAAAATAGAACTCGACCTGATTCAAGAATCTGTATGCATGGGCGCATTCTATGGAGGAATTAAGACCAAGTTGAGCCAGAAGTGTAGTTTGAAGATTTTCTCTATCAAACGTCGGACTATGGAAAAATCTATGTAAACGCTGGTTAACTTCCTTTATCTGCATCTTGGACATTGTCAGGTTACGAAGTCACTTGATAAAGTGGCATCTTACCTCTCCACGGAAACCGAGAAGCGAAGATCAGCAGCCCTTTCTGGATACGTTACAACAACTAAGCTTCTTTCTATCGCGATTCCCTCATTCGTAACTGATGGTTATCGGATTGAACCTTGGTTCACTCACGATTTTTAGTGAATCACTTGTAGATATATATATATATGTCTGAGGTAGTACACGAGATATCGTAAAAACAATTTTCGTTTGGACGATCTTGTTCTAATTCAAATAGAACAAATGCATTCTTTTATATCACCTTGATAAGAACTTAGAAACTGCTGTTCTAAACAGGTAGAACCATAGAAACGGTCATGAAAAACACACCCCGCTGCTTGGTGACAAAGTGATTGGCCAGTGTTCTCCAGCTATTTACTAATGGCTTTCTGCTTAAGGCCATTGACTCTATTCGTTGTTTCATTGCTGAAAAGAAAATAGAAATGGGTCTACCTGTAACTAATCCGAATATGTTGTTGCCCAGCTACACCCCAAATGTTTAGTTTCTTTTCAAATTTAATGCACCATTTTTCAGTGATGTAGATCATTACTATCTGTATCTAAATGAAGTTTAGTGTATAGCTGACGTACACTGTATTGAGGAAAGACTTGGAGTGGACAGTGCAACAATTTCGCCAAACAGAAATAAGACTTGTTTAATCGCCCAGTCGGAAAGATTTGTTCAAACGACTCTTCAGAAGGACTTAAATCTCTTGTGCAAGATAGTTCGAGGTAATGGCTACCGCAAGACTTTGCTGAGGAACTGTTGAGTATAACCTGCGCAGCCTTCCAAAGATGACTTCAGGAGATAAAATCTTGATTCTCAGCCTACTCATTCATGGTAAAACCGCACGTTATGGTATGATAGCATATTAGTATCATCAACGTTACCTTCAACACTGCTAACGTGGAATGTCCACTTTCAAAAGTGGACATTTGAAATTCCGCTGAAATTCCGCAATTCCGCTGAACAACAAATACAAACCATTAGTATTAGCCTTATCCATGCTTGCTTACTGCTTCTGGCGCGTCTACAATTTCTCCTTCCTCGCGCAACCTGCTAGGATGCCACTCGCATCCGAAAGTTGTGTTCTAAATGCTAGCCCGCTAAATGCACAGGATTACTTGGAAGCGCATAGACCACAGAGTGGATGACTGTCACTATTCTTCCAAACGGGTTCCAACATATACTCTGGAAACGACTGAATCCGTAGTAGACTGCAAGCAGACGAATTTAGCCATGACTCTCCAACTAAGCTGACCACGTGTTCAGAACAAGCTAAATGAACTCCAATATGAAATGCCAGTTGGGACATCAAAGCAGTGCGTTTGCTCTCAGGCACACGGAAACTTAAGTGAAACCGAGTGACTTTTTTACTCCACACTAGTTTGTTGTGTTTATGTATGCCTTTAGTTTTTCATACATAAACATGATTTATTTTGGTCAGTCCGGAAACATATTTTAGCCTATTCTGTGCTATCCACATACATGCTGTATTCTGGCTCTCGTTGGAAAAACACTAAGTTAGCTTTGTTCCCGTGCCAGCCGATCAAAGAATATCGTCCGTTGCATCCAAGAGCACCGCTTTCATCCTGCACTACCATTCGTCTAACTGATTCTAAATTTCATCCTCCTGCTAATCCTCATTTTCGTCATCGTCGGCAGTAGTTGCTGCACAACAAACCACGCACATGTCTAACACGTAGAGGATACTCTCAAACATCCTGAGAACCCACTCTACTAAAGTTACGCAGAGAGAAAAATGTATCTCATTAGGATACTTACTTCATTTCGGCCATGTTTGAGCATAAGAAGAAGAATATTTCGCTTCCCACCACCGGCTCTCTCGTCAAAGCAAACGCTCTTTCGTAATCCGCGTCAATCATTCCAGCTGGTCTCAAGCTAAGTGCTTTTGTCAGTTCACCATGGGCGAAAAAAGCTGCAATCACCTTGATTCCCGGATCAGAGAATTGTTAAAAAATATTCAATGTTTACCTTCAGATCCACTCCATGTATAGGCTTTTTGTAACTGGACTTGTGGAACCAGTAAAACCATCCGGACTGTTGCAGCTTGCAATACACATTCTGCCACTTAGACTTCTGGGCTGAACGATGGCACGAAAGACGAATTATTTCTGAATGGGAGAACTTACGCAACCACAGACTGAGAAGGCCCTCTTTGACCACCATCGAAGTTATCTGGCTGCTGTTCCGCTCAAGAGAGAATGGCATTTTTCTATAACTATTCTATGACATCTAATTAGATAGTCTCTTTGTGTACATCCTGAAGTTCGGCTAGAAATAAGTGGAGGTAAGGATGTAGTTTTTTTGAGCAATAGAGGTCAGTGAAAGGACTTAACCTCACAGTTTAATCAGCATTTATAAACAGCCATCACATGTATGTTCATAACTATCACAAAAATAAATGTTAGGCTCAAAACCGGTTAAGAAACTATATCTAGTATGATGTAATGTTGTTCTCATGTCCCAGAAAACTTACATGAACTCCTTCATCCCAATGAGACTCATGCGAAGATGTCGTGAGATCTTACAGGTAATCTTTTGCTTAACACTGATTAACACTGATTACTACTGGACTACACATCTATTGGTGCATACTTGACTAGTTCAAACAGCCACCTGACAGCTGGGCAATGCTTTCTGATTACTTTCTGCTAGTCGAAAAACTGTGTGAATTAGAAAAAAGCCGGTTAGACCCTAGATTCTTTATTGTGAAATCAGTTTACAGGTGTTATTAGGCAAGAAATCCGACTGAATACAAGTGATACGAAAACAGCATCTGGATAATTGTTCTATTGAGGGATGGGTGGATTTCCATGGTCTGAGCCATCGTCAACTTCCGATGCTACGTGAAATCCATGTCAAACTTTAATTCTGCAAGTTTCGGCAACCTAGTGGAAAGCATGGTTAATTTGGGCTTGCCAGCTCAGGTTAACTTCGATGCTTTCGCATCTGATTTGACACCGAATTGGTGTACACTTAAGCTACAACTACTTGAGATGTGAAATATAACTGCTTTCAGTTTTTGACGACCTTTTACTCAAAAGTCCAGCAGTTAGCATAACAACATTCTGTGAACAACACATTCAAATCTATAGTGTCCAAGCTGTAAATACTGAAATATTTGCCGAACGGTTATTGTGAACAATAGTTTGGAGTGACTGCTGGCACTCGCAGCCTAAGGGTGACTGCGGGCCAAAGCGAGTGAAACATGCGGTTCAAGAACATTATTTTCCGATTCTGGCTTTATCGAGTATGTTTCTCCGTAATTCATTTCAATAAACGACCTAAAAATTCATCCCAACAACCTCTTCCTATGCTGATGCTTTGGTCACTACTTCCATAGATGTCCGAAATTCGTACGAACAAAAATGCAATAATTTATAGTGCGTCGTCAATTCTGAAGGGCCGCTATAACTCCCTCAGCGGGATCGAATGTACAGACACGGATCATTAGCTAAGTTATGCGTAAACAACATGGTTGTTGAGTGTTTGAACTTGCACTGTTTCAAAGATGAGGACTCCTCCGAAGAGACCACCCCATTGAGTTATCCGACGCAAAGTCTCCCTTTTGTGGAAGGGCTCCGAAATCTGTTAGCCCCACCTTTGAGTTTTGTGTTATCCTTCAAGAATTCAAGTTGGATTCTCACTTGTAAACGCTCGTTTGTTCCTCAGCTGAACGCAACCGGCCTCGGTGCATTTAAAAGCAGGACCCCGAAGTTATTAAAAGGTCATTGGTCTGATCCGTAGGGTTTGTTCTGGGTAGTGGCATTGACAGTGAACCAAAAACTAACATTTAAGGAAGCCGTACTGACTGAAGGATGGTCTTATATGAAAAAAACTTCATCAACTATGAATGTCAGCTTTCAACCTCATTAGCTCATTACGAAGCAAGCAGAATAATGACAATTGCATGGATCTACAACTGACGGACGACCTGGTTCTAGCGCCACTAGGTATGTAAAGAAGCAGAGAATCCCGTCGAACAGTGAAATCAGCGGGGATATACCTAGAGCGATTCTGTAGGATCTAGAACGGTCTCAGTCCCGGAAAAAACGGAAATCTCACTCCGAACGTAAATCAATTCACTTTAATGGGTCTAGAATAGATTTTAACTTCTGCTAGAATCAAGATTTTTAGTGAACTAGCATATGGTGGCATGGATTGACAACGGCGAGGGACCAGAATTTATAGTGCTGAGTCTCATGGCATGCCCACTTCAAGAGATCATAGGACGTATTGGCCAACTTTGACACGTATAATTTAGAGAATTGGTGAAAAGATCATTTTGTAGGCAGAGTTAGGTCTTCATAAATCAGACAGAGAACAGAACATCAATAATCACCTCGTCAGCTCACATGCAGCAAATATGCAATCAGGGTATTGAAAGATTTATTATTGGTGAAAAACAAAAAGGATACGGAAAAGAATCCTCATTTTTGTAAGCAGTCGGTTGTGTTTAATGAGGGGACCAAGGAGAATTCCCACTCCACCTACGTCATACCAGCTACTGGAATTCTACCAGCCAGGTTTGAAAAATCCAAAATTAACCAGTTTGTTCTTTTTCACAAAGGAAACTACTCACAAGGTTGCTTACAACTCTTCGACCTTGTGAGTAGTTTCCTTTGTGAAAATATGTTGCGATATCCCAAATACTGTACCAACTGAAACACGAGGCGGCCTCTGTGCAGCACATTCAGTTGAGGAATATCATAGACGTGAGATTCAGCCGGGTCTCCTGTGAAAACCAACTTGATTTGCAAATGAGTGTATTTGTCGAAGTCAATCTGTTCTTTCTTCATACCAAGCGACGAGTTGGTGACAGGTTTTTTTAAACTCACGTAATCGTGTATCGATCACGATTGCTTATATGGCAGATGCAATTATTCTAGTACGTTTATGCTTCTGCGAAATCTTCATTAAAAACCTCGAGGAGAACAGAGGTACGTGACTGCAGACTTGTTTGAAACTTTTGTTATATGGACTGACGATCCATGGTCGGGAAATTCCCCGAGAGTCAAGCCCAATATGAACAATCCGACCAGGAAGGTCGAAAGCTCCGTAGCATATTTCCGTAATACAAGAGGGTGAAGAGGCCCTTTTATTTGCAAGAGTTTACACACCTCATTGGGATCGACAAATGTAGTTTGAGTGAATAGTAGGAGGGTAATCGAAGAATAATTGTCCTCAAGTGAATGGGAAAACTCCCAGTTAAATTGCTTGCTGCAGGGTAACCTACTAACTGGCTGTCATATAATAGCTTCGTTGCGCTACTGATCTCCCGGAAATTATCTACCTAAATATAATTTTGAGATGAGAACAACTAAAACTGTTGGTATCCTGTTTTATCGGATAGGGAAAATGCTGCGTCTCTTTTTACACTAGTGATCTTTAAATGCTTTGTCATTTGCGCTCCTGATCCGTTTTGGCTGGAGCAGGAAAATTTCATCGGGTCGGACACGGGTGGCTACATGTAAACAGTATACACAACGTAAGCTGTTCCACAGGATGTTCACAGTGAAGTCTGTATGCAAACAATTGGAATAGTGCTAGAACTTAGATCTCATTCCGGACAGCATATCGGGGGAACCACATGAGTAGGTACTACGGAAACGGCTTGATTGTTATGTACTGCAAACTTAGTAGATTCGGACAATTACAGCCAACCTATTTCGTCCATTTACTGCGTCGGATCACTGATTGTTCAGTTTGCTTCAGTCAAGCCTCTCCTCTTGCACGCGGTACTGGGGATGGAGATTTGCATGCCAGATGCTGGATGATGGATAGCCAGCCTAATTTGGGGGATCGCAATACAAATGTTTTGCAACAAATTTGTCAAGTTCAAGGGTGAACAGTTCGATGAACAATCCCAACAATCAGCATCTATCACACGGGACCATTCTAGGTGTGTTGCACACAAACACACTGTCTCTGAAAAACACTGGCCCACCGACAAACTTCCTCATACACCCACCTATAATTCCTCAACACTAGCTAGAAAATAAATAGATTTCCGTTGGTATCAATTCACAGGCCCTGAACTTAAAAGAGACACAGAGGTGAATGAATGATCAGACCGTTACAAATGACGCCCACAACCACGATTCCTGAACGATATTCGAACAAACTTTCATCTGTGCTCTAGAGCCTTGAAAAACAAAAGAATTTGAATCAGCAGTTAAAAGCACAAAATATGAAGAACTGGTCTAAATGAACACCAAGCACTGCCGTAAAAAATCACAACAGCGACGGGTAGGTGAGAAGATGGGTTCTATTCCCCTCAACATAATTTGTTGGGGCCTGTTAATCAAAAGGTTGAACCTTAAAGCAAAGGATGCATCCCGGAAAAATTACCTAGCCGTCTTGGTTCACAGCTTGTAAACAGACATACTATCGAACGAACCTCTCGAAAAACTAAACAAAACACTTGTTTCGGTGGTAAAATAACACAGACTTCTATGCGAAAAGATTGCTAAGCTCAGTAAACGACTCCTTTTTACGGCCTCCTGCGGGTTTGGTTATAAAGAAGGCAGATATAATGGGTTCATGAATTCCTCTCTAGTAAATTATGAGCCCCTTCCCTACCTGATAACACGCAAAGACTTGAAATTCGTTGACTGATTTTTCAGTTGACTGAGATGAAAATTTTGCTTTTCTGGTATTCTGATGTACCCAGTATATAATGCGCCAAACACCACCATTGGTATGCACCCGGGGATGGGTTGCACGTCCCAACGGGACTCGAAACCTATAGCTAGTCGTTTATCTTGTCTGATCAGCTTACTAAATACACTCAGAGAGTCTCTTATACAAGGTTGATCAAAGGTTAGAGGTCTGACGAACACAGTCACCTGGTCCTCCAGTTTGGGGGTTGGAACATGCGTAGCGACTTGTTCTGCAAGAACTGAAATGCACTTGCATTTCCCGCCAAACACCGCTGCCATGCGGTCAGGCTTTTCAGCCAAAGGCATTGGTTGCGGACCCCAATCGTATTCTTGTCTAGGTTTGGGTGCCCTGGCAGTATCCCAGCCCATAGACAACCAATACTTAAAACTACCAATAATCTCATGCCACATCATGCCTCCATTACGGCAGAGGCATCAGTGTCAACACTGATGTTGCTGTCTGTGATTGAAGGAGACCTTCGGAAGACTATCATTCGCACTTCACTGTTAGGCTTGTGCTCAGTCCGGCCTAAAAAACTAAACTGCATTGTTTGTGTCCACACATCATCAGGTAAGAAATCCAGCTTCGTCAATCAAAGAAGTTCTATCAAGCAACCTACCGGGTCGCTGAATACTTCGTTTACCCCACCACTGGGGCGGACAGTACAGTGCAAACTAAACTTTGCGGAACGATTACTGATGGTTTTGAAATCAATGTGTACCATTTTAGTTTCCGTTTCAGCCGCCTTTTCCAGCAGACGTTTGCCTGGATTTGGAGCATCGGTACGAAAGTTCTAATTAAAGATCCTGTATATAGCAAAGTATACCCAGTTGCGGCCTAGTTTTCGTGTTACTGGGAGACTAAATTAAACTCCAGCTGAATCACGATATTCTTCTTCACGATATTCTCCTTCATAAGCACCACTTCGTGCTCCAGTTAGATGAACTGTGCGTTGGTTTCCTTTATAGTGTTGCGAATACAACCCTCAAACATCGGACGCTAAAAAGTACCAAGTTAAGGCCTAGGGTGACAAACTGGCGAGAAACCGCATGTTCTCCTCTAAATCCATAGGAAAATTACTTTGTATAAAAGTCGTGTGTGGGTAAATGTGCTTTTAATTCGAACTAGCACACTATAGTGGCGAGAGTTTTGATGAGCAGGAAATGCAAGAAATTCGAGACCCACCTGCACCTATACACTCCCAAGGAGATTTAAACAGATATCCCATTGATCTGAGAGGCTGGGTACATTATCCACGTGACACGCACTGCAAATCCTTTATCGGGATATCCGACGTTGGTTCGTATGTTGAAAGCTGACCCAGGGAAAACTCACTTTATCAATGCAGAATCACGGGTTTTTGGGCGTTAACATCATTGTATACACAGTTCTAATGTAATCGCATGTGAATTGTCCACCGTCTGATTGGCCCTGCGGAGCTTGGGGCTGGTCGATCCAAAACAGCTGAGCGCTGTTGATTGGCTGATCGAAGCCCAAATTCATCCTCAGTAAAAAGGCGGCCGACTGACTCGATGGTGTTTTCCTAAATCCGCACAACTACTGACCGGATAGTGTTCTCGGCTTGTAGAGCGCTCGTTTCAGTTTGGGCTCTCTGTGGCCTGGTAACCACGTATATATTCCCTGTGCAAATAGAATCATGTCTCTGAGGTATTCAACAAGTAATCGTAAGTTAACGTTGTCCGATAAATAAGACTACATGTAAAATCAGCTGGTGTGAACAGGGTTCAGAATGTTAATTGATAGGCTGAGAGTTATACACGCAAAGAGTTGGACATGAGTATGTGCTATTTGTACGTATTTTTAGAGCAGCACGGTCGGTTTAACAAGTCAGTAGTGACCGTCGAAACTGTCCCAATCTGCCTGCAACATTTCGACAATTCCGGGATTTTTGCTCCTGTATCATGCTAATTGTCTATCTTGCATTTCAACCCATCCGATAAAATCCTTTTCCTTTCCTCTAGTAGCTTCTCGTCATCGCAAACTTACCCGAAATGCTGTAGATTGAGTTTTCTATAACGTCACCAATCCTGTTCGCCGCAATATTTCCCTATATACGACCATTCTGATTGTACAAGTTTTCAAAGCAGACAGAAGAATCTGTCACCCTTTCCATCCTGAGTAATCTTTGTCATATGGTTTTTACAGGATTCGATAAAAAGTACGCTTGTATATATAATCACATTCGTCTTGTTCACATTAAATCCATTCAGACTGACCACCTGAACGTAACCTGGTTGTCGGCACAGCTTCATCTGGCCGGATTAGTTAGTTACAAGCTTGTCTCTTTCAAAGTCAAAGGAGGAAACGGATCAATCTAACATTGTTCTGTCGTTTCGAACCACTTTAACTGTTAGCTCCTCTGATAAAAACAATGAATTATTTGATAGCTTGGTTGATCAAAGATTTCTGTCCTTATATTCATCAGCTGTGAAATCCCTAACTCCATCATTGTGTTTGGACCTAATTACCCAGGGAGTTTCAACTCGCTTTTGATCATTCGGACATTCTTAGTCTACTATATGTTTTGTATCCAAAGTTTTTCGTGTAAGGACATCCAGGGATATTTTTATAAGGCGTCTCGACAGAATTTTCGAGATGGCCCAGTAGGAATTTCAAGATGTTTCGATAGAGGCGTGAATACCATTCAGTGTCAAATTGGAGCGGTCTCAAAGGATTCAAATACTGTTAATTTTGCTTGTGTTTTAGAAATCACATTACGGGAGAGATGTTTGCTAATATATCTAGCCGTTTGCTAAGTCAGAAATAATAACGGTAAACTCAGACCGTAAATTTAAGATACTCATACCTGATCGATATTTCATCCCTCAAGCGAAGTCATTCTATACTGAAAAACCGAGAAGCACCTTACAGCAGTCGTATCTCTATCGAAATCATTCGCCATCAAACCACAAACTACTTACTGGGAAAGGAATCCCATGATGCTTGAACCTTCTGTTTGCAGAGTCGTCACTTGAGCAGGCATTCAACATGTGACCTCCTGATGAAAGGGACAAACTGCTGGTCGGCCATCCGTAGAAGAAAAGTAATGGGTCTGACAAACACTCCGGAACTCTTGAGTTCGGATCCCTCTGTAGATTCATGAGCTATGCACTGTGGATTATTTCCAACAAGGACGAGACAACATTGCTCTTTGTCTTTTTTTAGTACAGTTTGCTTCCACATGCTGGGTAAAACCAAGGCTACAGTTCCGAAATCTCTTTATCAAAAAGTCCGCGTAAGCCAAAATGTGCCATTTTTACCGGATGCCGTTTTGGAAGTGAATGTTAGAAAAAAATATTTGTGAAAAAGGTATGGCCTGTAGTACAGGCGGAGTCACTATAAAATGAGGATACCACGTTTATTCTGTTCCTTAGTTCCTTAGTGCTGTTCATTTACAACCGGAAGCAAACAATCCAGATATCTTCCTGATCATACAAAATACTCAGGGTTTGTGTTACTAGTCTTTACTAACCTTGGAACATAACGTCGCATGTACTAAGTTGCTGTTAGATGTAAATGAAGCTTCTCACAACAGAGCACTTAAAAACGGTGTTACAACAGTCAACACAATAAATGACGTAAGTAAATGCCATTCAGATCTCACAAAAACCCAAGCAGTTCACTCGAGGTATGATCTCGGACGTACGTATATTGATGTCAGGCGGCAAACTCCCCCGAAAGCTAGTGGCTAATGCTTTCAAAAAAAGGTTTTGGGACATCCTTACAATTTTGGTAAACTTTTTTGAGACCCGGTACAGCGGTGTCAAATATATGTATATATATATATATATATATATATATATATATATATATATATAACTTCCCGAGGAGACTTTCCCGAGGAGACTTTACAAGTCTCCACAACTATGGTGACTTCTTTAGGACAGTGTCATACCCAAATGACTGTACCAGCATAACCAAGTGCTGCACCGAAACAGTTATGTCGATTGCCGGCCTACAGCCAGCTTAGCATTCAGGATCCAAATGACCCGTCCAGTCAATAAAATAGACTACTTTCCTTCACTAATCAGTACTACTCTCCCTTCTACCTTTCTCAGGAAATCACCTGGGGCCTATAAGTCGTGGTGTGACAAACAAGGCCCATTAGGTCAGACCGTCGGATACATACTTATAAAAGCAACAGAATAATAGTGCATGAAAACTTATTTAACTATATGGAAACGATGCGGAGATAATCCCACCCCCCCAGATTGAAGAAAACGAACTGATATATGACGTCCAATTTAGTGCCTGCGAACTCCGCGGTAATCCTAAGCAGTTTGCAATCCGGAGTCTAAATAGCAGCGATATTGTGCAGCTGTCTACGCTTACAAGCACTTTGAGAGGTAACAGACTTGGAATTGGAGTTAACACGTTTTTGGGAAGACATTCCCACTAGAAACTTGTCAGTATTTTCGAAAATCGCCTCCTTCATATAATAACATCTCCATGAATGGTGTGTAACGCGGACCGGCAGCCAGAGACTTTCGTCCAGAGTTTTCACACTCTCCGTGTCCTGATAACAATCTACAGGATATGCAACCTAGGCATCGACGACAGCGACCATCAGAAAGCACGCACGAAAACCAGATAAAACATTGCCAGAGTACATTTCCCGGCCACAAGTTATAGGTTCCCCGAAAGAATGCTGATATCGTCGCTGGTCGTCTTTAGATTAGGTTCTTTTTTCCTTAGCCGATCGTATACATGAATGAACATTTTCATGCAACCGGTTCTCCACAGTCCAACTACATTTGGTGTGTAACTCTCCAATTCCGATTCGGTATCTGCTACCCCGTGTGCCTTTTATCATAAGAATAGTAGACTTGTAACATCCAGATGTTTTTTTCGGACTGTGTTTTATATTTACACGTTTTTTGCGAGTAGACTCCATCCACCTTCTTCGTGCATGTCATCCGAAATCATACGTAGAAAAACTAGAATAACATCCTCTGGAAACACTTGACAGTTTTGCAGGTGATTTAGCTAAAAACTCAACTTTGTCTAATTATGACGAAGTGTCTGTCCTGATGTTAGTGATTCGGTTCGATTTCAGCTGTTTCTAGCATATGCGTTTTTTCGGAAGGATAAAATGAGTGACGTTTGCTTCAGTACCATCCATAAGGCCGATGAGAATTCTGGAGACTCTTCTGCAAGTTTGACCCTTCGAGGGGCTCATTAGATAGGCCTGACTACACTCGCCTTTCAGCCCTGTTTTCCAGTTGAATACCAAGTTTATGTACATGGGGATAAAAACTACGCTTAACTGACGAGTTTCAAGAATGAAGAAATCGTTACGGAGCTATCCAGAGTTTCCGCTGACTTTACGGCTGCGACATCCTTTATAGTGTTCTAGCTGAAACATGGGGCGGGTTGTGCAGCACACTCAGTTAAAGAGGATTAAAAAGGGAGAAACTGAATGAAATTAAGCGGAGCATCGGGTCAACTTAAACTGACATACGCTGTTTCATCATCATCGCCATCATCATCAGTTGTGGAAACCGCGTACTTGCCGTACAGTGACAGTAGCTGTTTCGTCCGTAATTAGTCTGGGGGTTGGAGTAGATAACCACGCATTGGAGGAAGTAGTTGATCTAATCGGTGAGTAAATACAGGCGCGTCAATGCATTTCTCATTGGGGTGATCGGAAGGAGAGCTATGCATTGAAAGTAACGGCTTGGATGCAACAGCACCAGTTGAGACGCGGCTGAGTCATGTCGGACAATGTCTCTAACCATTGATGTGTCCCGACTCGGAGCCCCCATCCAGTGAGACTGCAATGACCAGTGCAGCTGAGGTTGTTGGTACTGGCTTTCATACTTCGTTGCCAAATCACTGTTCGACCTCCCCTGGCTCGTTCCCACCCCTTCGCCGGGTCGTGCGAAAAGAATCTTTCGAGGAAGTCGGTCAGTTGTTTAAAACTTGCTGGGTTTGAATATATGGTCAACCACAGTGTAAAGAATATTTTGAGCTGTTGGAGAAAAATTACGAAAAAGTACGCCGTTTTGCTGCAGCTTCCTGACTTCAACTTCACTGTTAAAAATGACTGTTGTTCATCATGTTGAAGTAAGTCCTAGTCGAATTCTAATGAGTAGACGAACGTTCTCTCCAAATAGTTGGTTCCTGCGAAATCCAATACAAGCACAATTTATCGGGTTGTAGAATAAGCCATTGTAACAACTATGGATGTTTCAATGGAGAAGACTCTGGACCTTTGGTTCACTCATCAACTGATCTGAGGCAGGATGCCTAGTTCTTATTTTTGCCTTCCAAAAATAGTCCTTCTTAGCGATCCAGCAGTTTCTGGATTCTGAGTCGCCTCACTCCAGGCTCAAACAAAATTGATTCGTGATCCTTTTTTGGGTTCTGCCAGATAAGTAATTGATTATCTCGTGTATATTTCATAGGCTGTATGATTACAGTTTGCAAGTCCCACTTTTTATTGAGAGCGATCGATACAGGGCTGCTAAATATCACTCAACTGGAGGACAGTATGGCTGCTGAAAAGATTTAAGTCATCAGTGGGAATGATAATCCAGTCCATCCGGATTGGAGCTAGTGGCGTTTCGCACCTCTTGGGTAGGTCATCTTTGATGTATTTATTTAGAAGAGAATCTGTTTAGCTGTCACCTTACCATATTCCATCAAGTTGAGTTTTGAAGTTTCAAAATATCAGTAAAATGATCGGGCGCGCAAGAAACCGTGTCGTGATGATAAGCTGGACTAATGGATGTTCGCTGACCAGTAGGATCGATTCCTGGGTGAGGGCTTTTTGGGCGTTCATTCGACGTGAAAACGCAACCACGTGACATTACATCACGTGTGTGGCTGGTAAAGGCGAACTGATCGATCGCGTTGGTTTTGAACTCTACTCTCTACGTATGCTGACCATCAACTGGACCAGGTACGTAGGGTTTTTTTAAGTGCATATACGGGTTTAGGTCAGGTTGGCACTAAGTCCTGTGTCTTCTATTCATTTTCAGACTACGCTCTCCCCATTTTTTGTTTTTGCCATCTAAGCCGTTTGCGGCAGTAGTAGTCGTTTACTTGCTATTGTGGACTGCCTGCGTACTTACGACAATTTTTAGGCCTGGTACATGGCGCTGAGTGTTCTATCTTGCCACTGATTCTCACATCAGACCCAGTATGACTGACACTTTGTGCCTGATGTGCGAGCCTCGACTGCGCTAGCGCTTACCGCGTCTTGAAGGGCATTCAGCATTTGTGCTTTTTCTCGTTTGTTGGTCTTTACGCGCGTGTTTCCACACCAAACATTCTTACATACGTTGGGATTCAGCTTGTCTGATTGCAACTGTTGGTGACATGACTTCGAATGAGACGCTTCTATCTTTTTATCTAAAATTATCCTGTGACCCTTCCGCATCAATCGCTTGCATTTATTTTTTATGTCTGTGACCATGCTCTTCAAAAATAAACGATACAAATAGTAGTCCATGTAAGGGTTACGCCCCCTAAACTTCTAGTGCTGTGGACTTTCGTTGACAAAATTTATTTGCAAGGAAGATTCTCCATTTCTAAGTGTTTTTGACAACGCTTGATCTTCTTCACAAGAAATGTCTCGCTGCGGCAATTTCTGATCCCGTTAGTACAAGTCCTTAGCTGAACAAATGTTCTCACACGGGTGTTGTTGTCAGTGTTGATGACGCGGTTCCATGTCAATACATGAGGTGCGCTGACTTCGAGCATCACGTTTACCTGGGTTGTGTTCTACCGCATCCAACTAAAAATCTCCGAGCTTATCTGATGACAAGATTAACCACAAACGGTTTGATCACCAAAAAGGGATGTTCCTGCACATTTGGCCACCTTATTTAATAGCTTGCTGGTAAAACATTTAGGAAGTGTGATCTCGAAAAACCAATGATTCGAAAGAATACTGATATGCGAAACAGATGCGTATCGACTAGGTGATCACAATGCAATAGGCTGAATAATTGGCGCACCCTAACCAAATTCCTGGCACGAAATCTGATGTACCTCAAATGTTTATGAGCATCTCCATTGCGCTGAATACAAAGGAGACCACAACGGCTGTTTGTCGTGTTTAAGCGTGCTATGTCTGCGCTATAATGAAGAACAGAGCTTTGTTTTTACACCTTCCAAACTCAACGGATGAGCTAGTTCAGAATAACGACATTTCTTAGAACACGTACATAAAATTCTCATGATTTTAATGTATTCTTTTCAAGAAACTAAGCACAAAATTTGTGAATGAAGAGATAAGACGTAATTTAACTGGCCAAAAATTCGGTCAATAATTTTTTTCACAAGTAGAACAGTCACTTATGGTTCAAAAGTAGAGTCAATTTGACGTGGAGTGTTGGTTGACCAAGGCAGATCCAAGTACAGAGTGGGCAGTTTTGCTGCCCAAAAATCTCGTCATGTAGTTCTCCACGCTACTTAACTGAGATATAATCAGAACGCTTGGACGAGGTGACGGTCACATTCGTTATCCTGATCTCCTTTCCGTTGCTGTCGAGAAACAAATGGACTTGGATCTACTGATCCAATGCAAGGTGAAACAAAAACGGATAGTTGTAGATGATTCCTGAATCTGTAGAATTCACGTCTACTTCCCGCGTTTGAGCAGTCCCCCTTCCGTTCTGATGCACTTATTCTAATGTGTCCACACCAAAGGGCTGAAGCATTAGAATTGAGTTTTACTCCTATAAGAACTCATCATTTGCGAAGGTGTTTGGCTCTGGTGGTTGTCTGAACCTTGGACACCTGACACTTGTGGCGAGCGTATTACTCCTAACCAAGCAACGCACGCTGGACATGTCTGAATTATCATGTCTGAAGAAGCGGACTTGGCTCACGTTGCTTGTCCATAAACAGTTGAAGTATGGTTCCGTTTCTTCCTCCTAAAAGATCAGTTGTGTGCGTCTTGGGAAAGTGTAGAAGGGTAATCAAAGGAATACACTTGTCAGTCACGATTAATAGCGTCAAATATAGTATGCATCGAGTAATGGTGGAATGAAGATCCGTGTTCCAAAAAGAAAGAAATGCCTCTGCTGGAACTAGAGAAGGTAGTAATGTGGTATGAACAGCTTTTACGCTTACTGTACACATTCCGCGAAAAAATTATAGAATCTTAGCGTCTTTTCACACCTCCGCTCCTCTTCATAAGAAAAAAACAAACGGTAGCAAACTAATTGGATATTTTTCAAACGAAACTACTCACACGTGTAAAAAGACAGAAAATAAGGATGGCGCATGAACCATCAAGAGAAGTAAAAATGATTCGGCCCGAGGATTTTGTCCAAAAACTTCTGTGCAATGCTTTGGTGAGGGAGGTGTCCGGATAAAAGATTCATGGGTATTTCTCCCGTTCAACAACCTACAGTTATGCACTTCCGGACTCCTAAACCTTAGCAGGTACTTCAGTTGTGGCGATCATCGGGTGCAAACAATTGAGGTGACCCAGCCATCGGTTACGCATACTGAATCATCGTCAACCGAGACCAATAATATCAACTGTGTCACCTCCAGAAGGATGCAAACTTGACAGAACAGTAAGAAAGGGATTACGAAGATTGTTGGTGTTTTCCGTGCCGACGGACTTCTAGAATGGGTCATTCTGACCCCGCCTGCACTTGGCTGGAGACCTTGGAAGAAAAGGTTGCTAATCGATGTCAGTGGCATTCATGATGTCAATTTCCCTCTAGGTTGTCTGACTGAGCCATGGGCATTTGTCCAATAATTGTCAGTCGTTGTGCGCTGGTCGGGTGTTGGGCAGGTTGCAAACAGACTGCTGAGACTATCTTACTGACGACATCCTACTCCAGCAAGTAAATCAGATGTTTTCATTATTGTCATCGTCCCTGAGGACGGAGAACTTTTCATGGTGCTATGAAACCTAAGCGTTGTCGTTCACATCTGGCGTGTTGCTGGCGTTTACAATAATAATAATGTTAATGGCGAAAATGATAATGATGATGATGACGACAGTAATGAGAAGTTAGAGGAGGAGAAAGTGTTGCAGGATGGTTCTATCACATACCGTTTTGGCGTACTCAGGATGCAGCTAGCTCACGCCTGCTGCGCAGTGGCCAGATTTTTCGCGTAAAAATGCAAGCAAGTGATCTTCCCACTAAAGATACACTTCACGTTTGCCTATTTCCATCCGTTGCTCAGCCATTTCCATCTAGTTTGTTGGTAGCGTTTCCCCTTTTGGAAGTGTTCACACAGAAGAACATTTTCTTGTAATCACGTGGGCAACTACTCTGGAGGTTTTAGACTACCACTAAAGCTTTAGTGATATTTATCTCGACTTATTTCGAGGATGCCCTTCTAATCTTTGCACAGCCGAATGGATCCTATCCAACAGAAAACATTCAACATCAGCATGGCCGCTGGATTCAAAAAGCGGTCTTGGCTACAAAATACATTGGAGGTGATGCATGATACCGCTGTTGTTGTTTTGGAATCAGGGTTTAGCTAGCTCCCCTAGAGGGATAATCAACGGATCGTCAGTTCGGTTACACTGCCCGATACCTGCTTTCTACCTCTCACTCTGGTAAAAATCTCCCTGCTACAAGATGACAGAGGAGCTACAGGATTGCAGATCACATGGAAGCACTTCAGTAAGGTCAATAGAGAACGTTACGCGTGTCAAAAACATGCTCTCCCAGACCACACTGAAGATTTAGGAGTCACACCATATTTGGAGTACAGCAGGGCCAAACTCATCGTATGTGATGAAGATAATCCTTTGAGACAATGAGAGACCATTTTGAGTACTACGTGTGACACGCGCTGAGGGCGATTGGTTCAAAATACCCGTCCCTCCCTAATACATCCACCCCTCCATTTCAGCAAAACCTGGAACTCATAATGAATGAAACATACACATGTATTACGTTTCACCCCAAAGATATTCACTCATTTTTGCTTGCTTATTCACGGTGAGGTAGTCATGTGCTATTAAGTCACGCTATTGGCTGACGTTGCTCATCAGCACTGCTAATAAATACCGGGAACGGAAAGTGTCATCATTCCGAACGATCCAAGCTGAGAGTACGTACACCGACGATGCTTTCGAATAGTGCTATTCCGCGGCGCCGACAAACCTTTAAAATCTTGGTGCTGTACATTCCGTCTAAAGATATGGCCCTTGAGAAGAATCGTAAGAGGATATCATGGCCGAAATGATACATTTGTACGTTTGGATCTCCTGTTTAGGTGTACTGCAACAGACATTTCAAAACCTGCAGCTCACATTTCGATCACTTAGAGAAAAGTGGTACCGTGGTACCGTAAAGCACCATTGAGGAAACTATGGTTCAGGCTTTGCTCCCATGGCTGATTTCCCACACAAAAATAATGTTTCTGCATGGTCGGCCAGGATATTGGCTTGTTCAAATGTTCGGATGTTGGGAAACATGTCACATTACTTGAAAACGAAAGCCTGTCTGATCGAATCTCCCTGCTGTGACAGCTTACAGGGGTCTCGAATAGGTGGCACAGGTCTCCTGTCCACTTTCGAACATGTGAATGAATAGGTGTTGTGAGCTACTGTGATTGTCTTCCTCTTACCGGAAGGGTGTTGAAAGCTTGCCAGTTGAATTTGGGGACCAAAATATCTGAGTTGTACTTGGTGTGAAGGAGAGGAAACGTGAAAATAACAAGTATTTTCTGCTGGAATCCGGAGTGAGGCTCTTAACGACAGGAGTTGATGGAAATCTTGCGTGAAACATAGCAGCAGCGTGTTTATTGGGCTACTCTGACCTGGCCAGTACCTGAAGGAATAATTTGTGGAATAATTTTCCACACAGAGGCTTCATCCGTGGATTCAAAGGCAGCACGACAGTCAGTGAATTAGACCGTTGTGAGCTGCTGTTAATGTAAAACAGAGCTTGAGAGTGTGAAACCATTTGCGACGAAGAATGGGTCTTGCTTCGTTGCATAGGTCCTGTTATCAGGAAGGACCTGATTATCAGGATGAAAAAATTCAGTGCGATTCTTTGTAGTCAGTTTTCCTCAAGGAAGGGCACCGGATTCAAGAATTTCCCGCTTGTTTCAGCGTTCGACTTCCCCAAACTATTCTCTTAATTTCCTATCTGGTTGTACACCTGTTTTATAGGCCCTCTTCAATATGACCTCATTTCATTTCCGAGATGATCTTTTCCACCTCTTTCCCTATGTATATCCCACACAAAGTCTAGTGCAGCCATGAGTTTAGCTATTTACAGTGGTGATTTTAGTAACTAATTGAATTTGGTCTTTCAAGCTCAAGGATGAATGGATTCACGCGGTTTATTTCATGAGGCGGAATTGAGAGGATGTCTAGGCTCTGAACAGAGTGTGTCAATCATAATAGTGTTTGACAACCAACAATATTTATCGTCAGTTCAGTGAATGTGGCTGTTTTTGTCCACGGTTTTCTGTCGTTGGCCTGGAGAATCGTCCTGTTATGAATCATTGGAGGAGGCAAAAAATTGTTCGGTGTTGTTGTTGTCGTTGTTGTTCGATGGGTCGCTGAAACCAGCTTGCAGTCAGAATTAAGTGACATCTTCTCATCGGTGGATGAGTTTGCAGGTAGCCCATTTCCATTAATGGGTGTTTCCTACTGAATCCTGCCCTTCCTGTGAGTGGATGAAGTTGCCACATTATTTGATCACGAACCGAAATCAATGACACACTTTCCGTCGTTTTCCATCCAACTTGTCTAGATGAGTGTTTGTAGATATAGGCAGCTGTGATATTTGTGATAAGCTTGCTTTAATCCCGTTTTCCCCAATGATGTTTTCCTCATTTCAGTAAAAGATCTTTGTTCCAAAAAATGACGTCTTTCGTCGATAGTGCAATATGGGTGTTGTATGTTTACAATAATGCCAACAAAAATTAAACGTGCACCCATAAAACCGCTATACATATAGTTTCAGCATTGGAACAAACCAGTACCAAACGCGCTGAACGGCCACAAATGAAACGGATTATACCGTGTTTGCAAAAAACCTGATCAACAAGATGGCCGGTTTTCTCAAAGAAGGGAATCTCAAGCTTTGGGTTGGTAAGTACATTCGTTTTTAAACTACTGCGACTAAAACAGAAGCGAAAAAACGATGGAAAGACGTCTACTGCAAGCTGCAGTCTTCCGGATGGTTTCACTGGTACGAAATGGCCGCTTCAAAACATCCTATTCATGGAGTCGACCTACGGGTAATCACTGAGGCTCATGTCACATAGTGATGCATCCAACCAGGTTGTTCGAGCATTCTTCGTCTATGGCTCATTATTAAATCGATTACCGCGGCTCCCTCCTGGACTGCAGACTGAAGCACTTCAGAGGGTATTTGCCGTCCCTCACGAACCACATGTTCACACGAAAATTAGTTTCTTTCTCTGTCAAGATGATGCGGAAATGAGGTAAGCTTTGGTTGAAAGTGTGACCAACTAAACTGATGCAGAATCAGACCAGGGATTCTTTTATGTAAATTCGCGAACTACCTATCTTCCTTAAGGCTAACTGTAAAACTAATATCGTATGACTGGATTTGCTTGCCGCGTAGCATCCCTAACTGAATACATGAATGAGATCAAAAGGGGCCTGGCAGATTGATACTAGACAAGGAAGACTCCGTAAAATAGTCCATTTAACACGGAAATCGACGGATGGATAAGCGTATGCAACAGTCTATTGCTCCGAGACACCTCTGACAGAGGGGTGTCTTCAGTCGAGAACCAGGTTTAACCAGTAGCATGGAGGACCTTATGAGAGATTCATCCCTGGGTTGGAAGCCACTAGAAGGTGATCAGCAAACGTCCAAATTATCCCTAGTAGCAAATTTCTCTCGGAAAAAATACTACTCCATATTGTTGAGCAAAGAGCACCTTCGGTGTTCAGTTTATCACATGAAAGATGGTTGCAAGGCAAAGTCATAAGAAATAATTCCAGGTTGAATATCTGTTATTAGGTCTGGTCAACATGGAAACTTGTGTGCCTGCGGTCCTGTACAACAAATTACCTTAGGAGGAGGTGTCCAAACTTACATAGCTGAGGTTGTTAAATCAGCCATTCGGGTCATGTGATGCTAACGAATGTCAGCCGGCTTAGTGAGTTGAGTGAAACTCAATTCTGAACTGCACTGACTCCCTTCGTGGAAAGGATGTCATTGAATTCCTTTTATGAAGATATCCGTTGTGTGACGACGGAAACAACGGAAGGGAGTTATTATCTGCAAACCGAAGACAACGCGAGAAAATCAGGAAAAACAGCGAAACAGAAAATAGCAAAATGTTTAACGTGTATCTGAGTTATCCTTAAGAAAATATCAGGTCCCCAAAGGTTTGGTACAAAATACGAAGTTCTTTTAGCCAAAAAATGTAAAAAATCTTTGCTTGGTTACTTTAGTAGAAATGCTTTCGTCACTGCGTTTTTTACCAACTTCTAGATGCAGTAGATCGGCACGCCAGTGTATCATTGTTTAGTCACTTCCGACTATTTCCTGTATAGGCGCGATAACCCTTAGTTGCAGTCAGTCATTTTGTAACCACTAGTCCGCCTTTGATAGTACGTACACCGCCTTCCAGGTCATTCTGCCTGCTGACCAAGCAGCGTCAAATTTAAATTTGTTCACTAAATTCAAGAGGTTACGCCGCGCCTTGGATGCACAATGCATTTTTCTGCAAAATCGTTGCGAGCGAAATCAAACTTTCTGCGTCAAAATCTTGCATTTCTATGCATATGTGCTCAGACCGAAAATCACCCTCATCTGCGGTCATTTTTTACGATTAGTTTTAATTAATCTCCTTTCGAACTTTTTGGCGCACATTCGACTTTGAACTTGTTGTACAGTGGCTTCGGGAGTGGCTGCATTGGCGTTTGCTGAGAAATTTGGGGCTGTATCTTTTTCATCCTTTACGGAATTTGAGAATGCTTTAAATCAGTACATGAAGGCGAACTATGTGGTATTTGTGCGTTCATCCAGTAATCGAAGCACCAACGCTGTTTTGCGTTACGAATGGGTGCACTACAAATGCGGCAGGTGTGTGCGTCAGCTAGGTTTCTTTCAGCTGTCCGCTATGAACGACGTGGGTTCCTTGTCGCTAGTTGACTAGACATCGTGGAACCCTAGCCGCACGTTGGTTTCATGTAGCTAATTGATGAACTCATGGTCTTCCCGGCATAATTCCAGGCTAGAACGGAAGACTCGGATGCCTGGCAACGAAATTGCACGATTTTTCGCCAATAATGAGCGCAGCCTACGCAATTTTAACTTGTAACAGCAATTATCGAGCAAAAATTGTTTACGGGAATGGCACCACAGCATATTTCGTATCCACAAGGGCCATGCACATTCTAGAGTGTGCAGAAAATTATTTCAGCTGCAAAACTAACTGAAACATCCATGCATTGTAAGTGAGTGACCTTTTTGTGCAATTCGCGATTTCTTATTACATTAGGCAGCATATTCACAGTCGGTGGTGTTTACTGACCTTGAGGATTCGCTTATTTAAAAAACTCACCAGTGTAGTGAATTTGCAATAATACACGAACATTTATGTCATACACAGGCAGTCTACACTATGAAGTGGCAACCCTGAAAATGTCGTAGCTTTCGAGAAATCAATTCCATTGTGCAAATACTGAGCGGCAGAGGTTACCGGAAACATGCTTGAATATAAATGGAGTTGCCAATGCGGAACTACGCTCTTCAAGTTAGGAAGCTGAAGAAAGGTTATGTATTACCGAAATAACTCTAACCCAACTGAAGAATAAGACATATGGGTTTTAGGCTTTTCGCCAATTGGTAACTGGATTACAAACGTATCCTTCCCGAGTGAAGGTGATGTCGTCAGTGCGGCTTTTAGTGGGTAATTCTCCTGCTTATGCTCCCGTTTACATAGTCTTCGAATGGCATCTGCAAATCATCAGCAGCGCGCATCTCACGAAACTCCGGGGAGTCTCGAACCCGTGACCTCCTGGCTAGTAGTTTGAACACTCAATCGTTCGGCCATGAGAAGCTGATCAGCAGTGTGATTAACTCGCACTTAGATGTCGAGTCATTATTTGCTAAGGTGTAACCATGCAGGCAATAGATTCCTTTTCTGGCTTGATTGAGTGCATTGAGTCACCGGAATTAACAATCTCGAACCTGAAGGAACTAGTGCTACTTTGTGCCTACAATTTTCCGTCCATATCGAATAGAAGAACTTATGGGCAGTAGGGCGAGGTTTCAATGAAGTCTCCTTTACGTCGAGTTTTGGCTGATCTTTTCATGAGCAAACTTGAGGGTGAGAAAATACGCGCGCTGAATGTGATGTTCACACTGTATCCAAACATCCTGATGTAACTATCAGCACAATAGGTACGTTTTACTGATAGCTCAGTTAGTTTAGTTAGTAATAAACATCAGCCTTCCTTTTGAGCAAGAAGAGGACGGGCAGTTAAGTTTCTTCGATGCCAGTATTCGAAAGAAGACCAATGGGACTGAACAGCGCAACGCCCAAGGAAGGCGAAATTGGACAGAGCAGTACGTGCATTTCTGTAGCTCTGTTCCTTTGCAACGAACTGAGACATCAGTGAAGATAAGCGAGCAAACCTGTTTATAAGTAACATGCGACTTCTGAGATTGCTTAAAGCCCTTCGATAGCCCGCGACCGGTTTCGTCTCTCTTGGATCTCATCAGGTAGGCGCGATCCGAAGTTGCCACACATTTGATCTAGTCCTTGAACCCGAACTGGACGAAACTCACTAAATGTCATTATTTGCATGCGAAATGCGTATTACAAGAGGTTCAAGTGAAACCGGTCGTGGGCTGTCGAGAATTTTCGAGTAGAGTGTCATGCCTAGATGGTATATTGCGGTATCCCGAATATCGTACCAAGTGAAGCATTAGGCGACCTGATGTGGCACATTCAGTTGAAGAAGACCATCATAAACGAGAGATTAAGTTTGACTCGATTGAATCTCCTGTTAACACCAGATTCGTATGCAAATGGGAACAATCGAGGAACACAAGTTCTTAGGATGCACATTCTTGCAGAACGGATATCCTGAACAGTTGGTGCTCAAAACTATGCGACCTATAAAGCACAAAACAAAAAACTAACTTAGGAAAAAGTGCGTCTATGTGAGAATCCCATTCAAAAGTTACTCAGTTGCTGAACTAGTTACCAGAAGGCCTGAAAATTCTGTTGATATGACCAACATAATGACTAGATTGTGCTTGAGTTAGTTTCATTCCCAATTCAGATTCCGATTGAAGGATGAATCGTCACGTTTTACCACCACCATCACTACTAGTGAAAAGAAGAAGGCCTTCGCCGCGGAGTCGTTTATTAGAGAAACACCAAATTAACAGTTACAGAATATTGGACAGGGGAGCAAAACTCTCATATACATCTCGTTTACAAGACGGAATATCCATCTTCTCCTTGAACGCGTCTTCCTGAACTTTCCTGGATATTCACTGACTGTCACTCAAATGCAGGCAAATGCTACAAAGCGACTCAACAAATTCCGTAATAGATCTCACTTTTCAAGAGACGCGAAGCGAATTTACAAGGAAACATACTACTCGCATGCCTTATCAGTAGTATCCACCGTCACACTAGTACGATCCAGGCTATTATCGATTGCAGAGGCGAGTGAAATCCGATTGCATGACCCTCAACTTTGAGTCCGAAAGAAACCTGTTTGACATTTGACGTTCCACTGACTTGCAAAAAATCCAGTCCCACAATCTTGTTTAACACTGGTCACTCACTGGACCCCTTGACCTTTGTAACTCCCATTCAATATCCTTCTCCTTATCATTCATTTACTTTCCTTAAATGGTATGTACCAATGATTTTCACATCACCTTTGCACGTGACTTGTGTTATAATACGAGATTTTCAATAAGGATTATGATTCCCAATGAGGATGAAACAGCTGCACAGTGCTTCTCGGCTTTTAAGCAGGGATGGGCTTCACTTACAGGACGAAATCTCCACAAAACACCCAAATCTCCTCATACTACCAACAATCTATAAGTAGCTCAGTAGAAGAATAAATTTCACCCAATGAATGAAAGTTTCATCTGAGAAGTTGTTGCTCAAGAAGCTAGCCAACAAGTGTGACCGCGTGATGTGGATCCCGCGATTGGAGGATGAAGGGCGCTTATCCTGTCCAAGTGTGAGTCAGTTACACTGCTGATCAGCCGCTCGTGGCCGAGAACGGTTGCGTTCAAACTACTAGCCGGGAGGTCGCGGGTTCGAGACTCTCCAGAGTTTCGTGAGATGCGCATTGTTGATGATTCCCGATAAGGCTGAAATAGCTGTACAGTGCTTCTCAGCTTTTCAGCATAGATTGGCTTCACTTACAGGACGAAATCTCCACAAACAAGTATCTGCATTTTTTTTTAACATGAACGGTTGGTCGCACGTATGTTGATCAGTCAACTTTGGAACCTGGGTTACAATTTTTTTACACTTAATTGCATCTGACTGGTTCCTGGAACGCCTTCGTTTTAAAACTTCTCTTCCTCCTTTCTTTATAGCCTGGTTTTCGTCCGGTTCATTGGTTGATCGGATGAGCTTCTACTCTGAGTAGTTTCTTCTCCTCGATCCGATCAGTCGAGATAACAAGCGGACCAATCGGATCAAGCAGATAGAAATGCTTAAAATATAAAGTTATCCAATCAGCCAATAAAGTGGAAGAGAGCTAGGTCAGAAAGCAAGGAATAAACAGGCTAATCACAATGGAGATGAAGAACTGCCAAAATAAAAGCATTCGACGGACTAGTCAGATGCAAAGAATGAGAAAAATCGCAACTCGGCTTTCAAACCTGATCAGTCAACTTACGCGAAAGCCACCCCGCCATCACTCAATCACGCGGAAGTTTGCAGATGCCGTTTAGTACTACATAAGCGCAAGCAGAAGAGGAGTTACCTACCCAACCATGCACTGATGATATCTAGTAAACTGGTGATGAAACTTTTACAACGCAGTTGCTAAGCTCGGCAAGACGACGAACAACCAATGAACGCCCCTGAGCAAGTCGTATTCGGCAACATCGCCAATAAGAAAGTTACCTCGAAAAGAATGAGGTTGAGATAGGACCTTTTCTACGGGGTTGGTTCTGCCCTTTTGAGATGGTTCGTGAGAGACTGTTGAGGATGACAGATCGAGGTCGAACAGGAGTGGGTGACAGGTGGCAACAAAGACGTTTGAGTTATCATACGCACACCATCTGGGTAAATTTCATCGTAATAACACTCTAGATAAGATCCACTTTCACCTTCGGTTACCGCAAGGAGCAAGGGGTAGTAGTTACGCGACCTTTCCTCACGGTGCAAGCATAGGCTTTCTGTGAGTAAGGAGTACCGGTTGATGGTAAGCACTGTGGCGCACGCATCTATGCCACCCGTTAAATCAATCTTAGATCGTTGAGTAAACCTGGACTTGTATATACAGGGTAGACCATGGCCAAGCGTTTATAATTGCAGTCACCAATTAGAAATGGACAACAGCAACTGAGCAAGTTAAAGTCCAGCCACCTAGTAGTCAGTAGTGCCACTAGAATTGCTACAATCAGAAAGTTGTATCTGAATCTTCTTGTGCTCAGCATGCATAGTGTAGGATAGTATAGAATACCATAGCACAGTATAGCATAGTATAGTGTAGTGTGGTAGAGCATAGACTAAATTCAATACAACAGCCATCCGGCGAAAATTTGGATGTAATATACTGCGACCAGTGAAAGGCAGCGTAAATGAAGTTTCAAGATCAAGCGTGAATGATGTCCAATAGCAAATGATCCATTCAGATTGCGCTAACAGACAGCTTGCTTGCGTCTGGTGGGAATGAGACACAGCGTGGATGTGTGAACAAGAGAAAAATGTGATTTTCGAAGTTGGGCAAAGGAGCAGAAGGAGAAATACAGTCAAAATTCAATCAGAAAAAATATCCAACCCAGATTTTTTGGGCTTCAAGCAATCAACACCCATCTGACACCAGCAATGCCAAAACTTGTAATTCCACTTTTACGGTGTTCTATTTACAGCGCTTGGATGAGCGGTATCTTTTTTCTGGTGAGTTTCGCTATTCGTTGTCTGTCAGGCGGTGTTTTGCAATTCATTATCACAGAAAATGCAAGCATGAAGTATTATGGTATGCTGACAAGAATCAAGTGAAATTTATCTATTGTTGGACATATAAGCATCATTCAACATTCTATGGGTTTTGACGTACCAACAGTTTGTTTTTTAGACATGCACTTCCCTATCTTCGTGACATTCTGCACTTTGAAGGGACGTTCTCTCGAAAAACATGCTCGCTACATGTTGGCTGAATGCAGTTAGTGTGCCACCATGTATCGTGCCTCTAAGGTTATCCGAAATATGCATGAGTGGCTGGCGCGTAGTGCTTACTTGTCGATCAGCAATGTTCCTATCACCGGACGACTGCACATAGTTGCTAAACCACAATCATATTAAAAACAAGGTGGTGAGCGAAGTTTTTTCTATGGTTGGTCAACTTGATTAACATTTGAGTGATACTAGTGAAGAATCACGTGCATGATTAGGGCAAACGTGTTATTGCAAAAGAAGGAATATTTAGATCACTATATCACCGAATCAGTCTAATTACGTTACAATTAAACTGGGTCGCGGAATGAGATCTCACTGAACAGGGACAAGAAAACGGAATAAAGCTCCCCCAGTCAGGTTGTTTGGGTTCAGCAAGTAGGCTGTTATGAGTACATTGATGCCACTCAGTTGTGTGGACGGCATGTCAGACAAATCCACGCAGTCGTAGATACCCTGTTAAGTTGATTACATTCCAAATGGCGCGCCCGATTTGTAAGTCTTACATTTATATATATATGCCGTATCTATGAATAGTCCACTGCTAAGGAAGTAAGTTTTCCGAAGGTCACATTTTCGCACTGTTTTCCAGTGGAACAGGGTGCCTTTCCGCCACAGCCATGGATAAGGTGGTCTACTCCAGGCGATGAGTACAGGTGGCACCTTTGTAACTGATCAGTTTCTCATTTACACTGGAGAGTTATTCTGTCAAAAGAGGTTCACAAGGTTAAGAGCACGTTCATTTTTTGTTCTAGGGTGGCCTAAATTTTTTAACATTCGCACAGGTCTCTGCACTTGACATACGTACAGAGATAAAGTCAGCCTACGGGAGGTACACACGGGAGGAGAAACAGTTATTCCCATCACCAGCTGCCATAATGAGATTCTCCCAAAGAGGAACCAACTCGCAAGATGCGTCTTGTAGAGGTGACCATTCTAAGAGTTGACTTCACCTTTGATCGTGACTGGCAGGGGATGTAGCTGTGGGCTCACTGGAGGAGTGGCCTTTCTTCACAGGAGTATCTTTCGGGGACTAATCCATCACTCGATTGGATGTCCGATTGTAAGGAGTGTAGTTCTGTAATTCTGTCCCATTTACATACGCAATACCTACGAAGGGGCAAATTCAGTTCACAGGGACCAGTTTCTGAGAACAGCTGTTCCCTAGACGGAACCACTTCTAGTTTTCAGTGGTCTTTCCTCAACCATTGTGTCGGAACAATTGCTGGCGTGGATTGGTGTCAGCAAACCCGTAACGGGGCAACTAGAAAGCGAATGTTCGGTTGTGCAACTGGAACTTCCCTTGAAGAAGGTGTCCAGCACCAGAAGCTGCTTTGATTAGGCCATGTATGGAGCATGCCGAACCATCGTTTGCCGAAGAGAATACTGTTTTTCGTACCCCATTCAGAGTGGCGGAAGCAGACAGGTGGCCACCCCTAGACAAGAGGAGTATGGAAGAGATTACGAAAAGTCTAGGGGCTGTCGGTGCGATCCGCCTTCCAGGATGGGAACCGCGCGATCCACACTGAGCGTGGTTGGAGACGCTGCAAGATATGGCTGCTAATCGATGTCAGTTGCGTTTTCGTGGTCAGTTTCTACCCAGATTGCCTGAGTGAGTGTCTGGAGGTTTAGACACCTCGCAACGATTGTGGTAGGCTAGCATTAGGTCTCTCCTCCGTCTGTTTTAATTCTTTTATTCGTAGTAAGGCTTTCAAATGAATCAAGGTTGTACGGCAGCGAAGCACCAGTGTTAAACACTGATGTCTTGCTCTCGATGATGATAATGATGAATCTTAATGGGACAACCTTACACCTTGAGACATTGCATCTAAGTTCACAGTTCAATATTTACTTAAATAGCTTTCCTGTGAGTTCGTTCACAGACGTCTGTCAAAACGAATTAAAATTTTTCTTCATTCCAATAGTTCAACGAACCCGCTCCAATTCCTTCTCCGCCTGAAGGTGTAATGCCGGGAGGTAAGTGTCTGTCGCATAGGTCATTTAAAGCGATAACATCAATGAGGTTTTTAATGATCATCTCTCTTTGGTTTCAACATGAAGCTATCACTAAAGAAATAACTCCTTCCACCTTCTATGGGTTTTCGCCGACGAAATACGCAGGTATAATCCGAGTGTTTTTAGAGGCCTGACATGACCGAGGGTTTGAATCACACTGTGTTCATGGACAAGTCGTAAATCTGGACCCACTACTTCTCAATGAGTTGTGGACTCTGCAGGATAAAGCTCCCGAACTACGGACTGGTAGTTGCAGATAGTTTACATCACTGTATTTTACTTTATATGATGACTTGTGACTAAAGTTCGATCAGCCGTAGAAATTTCGGCAAAGGATTCAGGCTCTTCAGTTCCGATGAATGTACCACCGTGTTTGGGCTATAAAATATTCGCCCATTAGGTCGTCCAACACAATACTGTTTTCAGTAAATTTGTCGTTAAATGGTCAGGCGGTGGTCATCACAATTCGGTATCGTGTGGAAATATTGAGTGGCTTATGTGATTGGTCAGGTGGCCGCTGACCTGTTCGCCGATCGCGACAATTAGATTGCAATCGGGCAGACATCATGAGTGAGCAGTTGAGTGGGAACTTTCTCTAAGGGGATTGCGCCTATATCATTTACAGAGCTTACCTATGACCCATTCATTTGACTTACTAACTGGTGGGATACTTTTCTTTAACCTTATTTTTCCGTTTGTAATGTGTGTCGTGTTGTGGTCCGTATTGACCCCACTTAACTAGTTTTTGAATACATTTCTGGGTGTCTTGGACCTTGCCCTTATCGTCCCTCCCATTCTTGTTGCATTTTGGTCTGTCTTCCTTGAAGTTTATCGGTCGGTACCCGCACCTCATGCTTGTAGGTGAGCCACTCGACGCGGTAGATAAATTTGTTTACCTGGGCAGCTGTATAAGTTCCGGTGGACAGGCTGGAGATTAGATTATTTCTCGAATCGGAAAGACCAGGGCAGCCTTTGCCAACCTCCGACACCTGCGGCGCCGACGTGACCTGAGCTTGTTTGTCAAGGGAAGAGTTTACATTGTGATGGTGCGATCCATACTGCTTTATGGATCAGAGACGTGGCCCCTACGCGCAGAGGACGTACGGAAGATGTCAGTGTTTGATCATCGGTGTCTGCGAAGCACTAGTCAGGTCTGGTGGGAACATCGGATTAGTAATGCTGAGGTACGTCAGTTGGTCTTAGGAAGAAGGAACTTCCCACGATAGATGATTTACTCACGCTTCATAGGTTGCGCTGGCTGGGACATGTACTCCGCATGCCAGAAGACCGTCTGCCCCGCAGAGCTCTTTTCGCCCAGTCCTGTGCTGCGTGGAAGCGACCGAGAGGTGGACAGTGTATGACCTGGCAACGAATTACGAAAACACTAACCAGTAAACGTAGTCGGGCGGGCAACTGCCGCCTCCCTGGATGGGGACCTCGGGACTCAAATCACCAGTGGTTAATGACACTGGCAGAAATGGCTCAAGCGCGCAGTCAGTGGCGCTCGTGCACCAAAGCTATCGCCTTCAATGCGTAGCTACCCGATTTCCGAACAAACTGAACATACCTTCGCCTCCAAGGCTTCGTCGTACGTTCCACATTCCTGTTTTCCGGTGATCGAAACTGTAGCAGCCTGAACCAATGTGCCTATGGCACATGGTTTACAGCTGATAAATTGAATTGAATTGGTCAATACAGCGGTTTCTACTTTCGGTAGGGTTTTCCTTGGTTTTATTGGCCCGTTTTCAGCTAATGTTTCCTTCTGCTCTTCTTTTATTCAATTGGCCTGTTGTACTTCCGTGTTGTATGTAGTTTTCGTTCATGTGCTGGGCCATTTTCTTAAGTCTGATGGGTAAATTAGATTTCTTTCTTTGTGGCGAAATTCTGCGTTCAGCACGCAACCTGGTTCTTCGGATACACATTTCAGTTAGATAAATAAATCCTTTTGAGCTTGACTCGCCCTCCTCTCCTACATATTTATCCTCCCGTTTCTTCTGCAGCCCCGCTTTCTTCACTGGCGGTGTTTTTTTGGACTTGGCAGTATTTTTGTTGGTGGCATTTACACTAGATTTCGGTGGTGTTTGTGAATTCACGTTCTCCCTTTGTTTTTGCTTGGCTATTATATGGTTGCTGCTCCAAGCAAATTTGTGTCCTTCCGGATCTCCGTGTACGGAAACGAGTAAAAATTGGTCGTATCTGTAGGTTGCGAGTTTATGATCAAGGATTCCACTGGGAAAGCATGTTTCCCACTTGTCCCACGTGATTTGTCGAATTTACTGCATGATTCTGGTGAGTGAGGTTGGTCCTTACCAGTGTATGCAGAATTCTTTTTGGTTTTGCTAGTGATCACCACAAAGTGTTCGCAAGTTTTTAGGGCAGCGTTTTGTTACGCTGCCGTAACAAACCTGCTAGTATTCAAGAAATTTTGCTGATGTAAGGAAGTGTGACTCGTTTGCCTTCTCTTCGTGCAGATTAGTTGGCCGAGTAGGGTTCCTGAGTGTTCTCTACATGAACTTTCCAAGATATCCATTTCTTTAAAGATATTCACAAGTGTTTCCCTTCTTTTACTTCGGCATGTATGCGCCGCTCAGCTGTAGACTTCAGTGTGTAACCGTCCATTTGGCAATCTCGTGATGAAAGCATCCAAAAATGGCCCTTAATAATCGTTCCCTTCCCCCACTCTGAGGTGGATGCCGTCGAAAACTGCGTTTACTAGCCGGGATGCTTACTGTAGTGCAATTCCTCGGATGACGAGACTATTGTCTGCACGGTGGACCTATATTTTAGGCTTTATATACGGTAGTACAGTCCGCTCCAGTTTTTGCATTGCGAATTCTGCGATAAATCCAAGGAATGGAAATCGCATTAATTTTTCTCGAAGCCGTTCATAATATTCTTCAGTGGATCCAAAATGGGCGTTCGGTCTTAATTTGACCGGTTGGTTGAGGCCTTCTCTTTTTAAGAGAGCATGTGGAAATTTGTGGCCACCCAACAGTTCAGCGGTGGCTCTTTTGACGGAATCGAGGTCCATAAATAGGAGCGGTGAGCTCATACAGTATGGAACTATCCCTTTCAATGTTTAAGTCCTTCGGTTTTTCAGGAAAATGCATCAACAAACAATGAAGTCGACCTGATTTATCGGCTGCTAAAGGTAGAAGGCGAGGGGGAGTCAAAATATCTTTCATCTAGATTCATACTCATTTCAGTCTACACAAACCCAATAATGAAGTAGACGATGTCCGTTGATCAGCAAACTTGGATGAGATTTGAAGAGTCATTTGTACTTAACACCCCACTTTAGCCCCCTCAGCTCCAAATTATGATCTTGCAGTCCAAAATCCGGGTTATCCTCCACCCCCATACCAGCCGTCATCGCCTCCGCATCCATACCAGCCACCATCACCTCCACCCCCATACCAACCTGCACCCAGCTATGTGCCTCATAACATGCTGGCTGGTCCACAAACTCCGAACCCGATGCCGTACACGATGGCTCAGCCCGCTCAGGTGCCTTATCAGGCACAACATTACGCAACGACCTTCGGCCCTTACCCGATGCAATATCCTTTGCCGACAACTGCAGTGATGGCTCCGATGGCCCCAATCCCTTTCGTCGGGCAACAACCAATGTATGTCTACCCATCTTCCGTAATTCAGACGAGACAAGAATCAAGTCGACCGGAGGTACAAGAACGCATTGTGATGGTTCCATCGCAGCCGGCTGACAGAGGAGGTGGACTACTTGGAAGTGCAGCAATCGGTGAGTGCTTGTTCCGTCCAGACTTTATACCAGGAAGCAGGGAACCAATAAGTCCTTGAGCCCTGATATTCAACCGACTCACTATGCAATGCGTGAAACCAAAACGGAGAGGCTGTTCGTTGAGGATATTCTCGTTATTGTTGTAAGAAAAGCAAAGTCAACCACGGTAGATAAAGAAGTATTTTTTAAAACGCTGGCCTTACGAGAGGATTTGTGAAATCTTTGATAAAAACTGAAATTGCCATAAGCAAAACCAAAAAAAGTAAAATCTCTCATCTGTGCATGACTGGTTTGATGACGATACACTCATTTGCATACCAGTCTGGCTTCCACGGGAGACTCAACCTAATTCCAGCTTAATCTCTCGTTTATGATTTTCTTCAACTGAATGTGCTGCACCAGGCCGTCTCATGTTTCAGTTGGTACGATGCCCCAGTATCACAATGCATAGTAAAGACGTAAAACATTACTGAGATAGTGCAATAGCCAAGACAGGGTCAATAAAGAAGCCAGGGTTCGGCTCGAACCACGAGGTTTACGGCCAGTAATTTCGTTCCTCAACAGCTTGACTATGATTTGCTGCACATTATATGCACGCAGGATAAATGAAGCACTTTCGTTGCATGGTCGTTTCTGCATAAACAGCTGTCTCGAATCAGTTGAGATGAAACAACTGGGTTAGGGGGAGTGGGTGAGTTATGATGGATTAGGGTAACTTCCAGCGAACATGTGCCTTCAGTAATCTATATTTGAATTGCATCATAACTAAGGTTAAACGCGGTGGAAGTTAATCAATAACAGACATAAGGGCAGGGAAACATGTGTGTTAGGTTATAATTGGTTTATGTGGCGGGTACTGCCTGATTCGTGCTGTTGTCAAACAAGTGCTCAACAGTAGCTTCCGGAAGGTATCTGACTGCTCCGGACCGGATTTTTGATCATTAGTCATCATCGTCATCGACAGCATGACATCAGTGTTCAACACCGATGCTTCGCTGCCGTACAACCATGATTCATTTGAAAGCCTTATTATGAAGAAAAGAGTAAAGATGGATGGGGAGAGGACTTACTGCTGTCTTTCTACAATCATTCCGAGGTGCCTACACCTCCAAACACTCATTCAGGCAATCTGGATAGAAACTGAAAACAACATCGCCACTGGCATCCGTTGGCAGCCATATCTTGCAACGAATCCAACCAGGCGCAGCGAGCATCACGCGGTCCCCATCCTGGAAGGCGAGTAGCACCGACAGCACCCAAGCGTTTCGTGATTTCTTTCATACCCTTCTGCCAGGTCAAGGGTTGGCCACCTCTCTGCTTACGCCACTCTGAATTGGGCATGGAAAACAGCACTCTCTTCGGCAAACGATGATTAGGCATGCGCAACACATGTCCCAACCAACGTAGCTTCTGGTGCTGGACACATTCTTCAATGGAAGTACGCGTTGCACAACCCAAAACTCGCTTTCTAACTGCCTCGTTACGGATTCGCCGACACCAACCCACACGAGCTACGGTTCTGAGACAACGATTGTCGAACACCTAAAGACGTCTCAGTTCCGCTGCTCGAACAGGCCAAGTCTCACAGCCATACAACAAAACAGCCCGCACTGTAGCTTGATACACACGTCCCTTGAGATTCAGGGATACACCACTTTAACGCCATAGGTGTCTCAAATTAGCAAACGCGACCCGAGCCTTGCAGATTGGTGCGTTTACCTCATCTGTCACACCACAATCAGAACTAATACAATTTCCAAAATATGTGAAACGCTCCACAACTCCTAATACCTCTCCCTAGATTGTAAGTGGCGTGTTCAGTGACTGCATGTCCACGAGCATGACCTTACACTTTTTGGGTGCAAAGTGCATACCAAAGGACGGGATGACTTTGGTCAGTTCATCTAAAAACACCTGCGCCTTCTCCTCCTCTTCAAAGATGAGAACGATGTCATCTGGATATTTCAGATCGACAAGGCTTTCTTCACAGGCTATTTGAACACCGGGGTTTTGGAGACCTTCCAGCGTTCGTCTCATTATTTCGTCGATCACGAAGTTAAACAGGAATGGGGAGAGTGGGCATCCCTGACGACACCACGAGCCGAAATGCTGTATCCCGAATAAGGCTATCCTCCACGTCGATTGGATGAGCTGAAATTAAAGCATGAATTTTGCCCCTACCTGCCAGGGTCACCCACATAGGTCAATGTACTCTAGTCCGTCAAAGCAATTATCGAATCGGGTGGCTTTTATGAGTCGAAATCCATTCGCAATTGGATTGATACATAGCCATAGATCGGGCCAGCAGACGGTTTTTATTTTACAAACGTAGGGGAGGTGAAGTTGAGAATAGATATAGAAGTTTAGGAAAATGGAACCTGGGAAAGACTTCTGGATATTATGCATGTTATAGAATCGCTCCTGGAAGAGGGAGCTAGCACTACTCAAACAGATACTTTAGACAAGACCTGTTCAGGTGATGACTCTTCTGGGCGAACATCATTGTCATCTTGGCGAACAATCACATAGCAGCCAAGTTAAGACCATTCTACATACACCCACCAGCTCTGAGCTATCTGTTCTAGTCACAATGGAATGGGCCTAGTGTAGTGCTTCGCACTCATGTAACGAGTTCAGCAGTACGACGCTGCCCAAAGGTATTGACTCGCTAAACCATTGAGAAGAAAGTGGAGTTAACTGAAACTTTTCAGTGGAACCATAGTTTGACGATGGTCAAGAATGACCTACTAACAGTTTAATGCACCCAAGATCAACGCACCAGATCAGAGTAGTAGATAAAAAAACAAAATATAAAATGACTCGGAGTATTCACGGTCCTGTAATAAGCAATCGGAGTCTGCGTCCACTAGACACAGTAATATAATCCGTCTGGTTATCGGATTCACTGGAGGTGATCTTTACAGTTTGAGTTCCTACCAAGCGAGTTGCCACAGCAGGCTTATTTTTCCAAGTCCACAGCCGATCGTCCGTACAGCACACAACAGTTCAAGTAATCTGAACCACGATCGATTAACAAGAGAGTTCAAAAGTGAGCAATACTCAGACGGAGTGGGCCAACAACCTGAGTCTGTAGGCACACGCGTGTGCATACGTGTATGCTGGGCTAGTCATAAAAAAGAGTACTCGCAAGGTTACTGAAAACCCGCTTCGACAGTCCACAACGATTTCGCCCTTCTTTTGGCTTATCAAGTAGGCGCAATCCCTGAGATTCCGTCAACTTTATGTTCTACTTGAACCCAAATTGCACGAAATTGCAGCATATTGGACAGATTTCGAAAAACACACTCATTTTCATATCAATTTGGTTTTCACGGGACGCTCAAGTGAATCTCGTTTATGGTATTCTTCAAGTTAATTTTCCGCACAAAGGCCGTCTCAGATTCAGTTGGTACAAGATTCGAGAGATCGCAGTATATATTCATAAGGCAAACTACTCATAAGGCTGCTGAAACTCTTGGACAGCGCACGACCGGTTTCACCCATCAGCACATTTAGTTGCAGAGTATCCTAAACAACAAATTCGGTTAAGTATCCCGTGAAAACCAATCATCATCATCATCATCCAAAGACAGCAACATCAGTGTTGCACTGCCGTACAACCATAAGGTTCGTTCAATTATATATACATATATATATATATTTAAAGTCCTAGAGTGAAAAGAAGAGAAAAAGAGTGGATGAGGGAGGGGACCTAATGCTGGCCTATGTCAAGCATTCTGAAGTGCCTACACCTCCAACCGCTCAATCAGACTATCTGGAAAGAAACTGACAGCATGAGCGCCACTGACATCGATTAGCCGCCATTTCTTGCAACGTCTCCAGCCAAACACAGGCGGGGTCGCGGGGACTCCATCCTGGAAGGCGTACAACACCAACAACACCCAAACTCTTCGTGATCCCTTTCACGCCTTTCTGCGCTGTCCACCTCGCGGTTTGCGCCATTCTGAAAACCAAACTGATATGCAAACAAGTGTGTTTGTCGAAATCTGTCCAATTCGGGTTCAAGTAGAACATAAGTTTGACGGAAACTCGGGGACTGCACCAACCTGATAAGCCCCAAGAAGGACGAAATCGTTCGTGGGTTGTCGAAGAGAGTTTTCAGCGACCTTGTGAGTAGCCTCCCTTATGAATATATATACTGCGATGTCTCGAATACCGTACCAACTGAAACATGAGGCAGCTTTTGTGCAACACATTCAGTTGGGGTATATCATAAACAAGGTAGTCAGTTGGGTCTCCGTTGAAAACCAAACTTATATACAAAGAGTGTATTTGTCGAGGTCTAAACATCGCGTACGGTGAACACAACGAGGGTTGTGACACAACTCAGTCAACAGTAGAAGAAGCGAAGATGAGCATTACAGTGGGTGCCGAAGACTACTGGCGGACAAAAGCACTGCAGAAGTGCACAACAGGAAATTGTTCGAAGGATATTTGAGAACCGCGTAAAGACAGTCGTTCAGCACTGAAGAACCATTAGATTTCACGAGACTTACGGCACACAGTTAGTGCTCTGTCTCCGTACCCCAGGTCATTCAAATTTTCGTCACAGTGATTTGAATATTCTTTCAATGTTTGAGCTGCACCCGATTTTAAATTATTTCTCAGCGAAGAGTTTCCTGTAACAAATCCAACTAAGAACTAATGAGTGTAAAGCATTGGCTACAACGAAACGCGATTTTTGTATTAAAACAGGAACGGCAAAAGTTACACCAGCTTTACTTCCAAACTAAGCGGACTTCATGGGTTCATACCGTGACCGGAGAATTCCGATTATTCAGCAGCATCTCATGGGTAAGCCAAAATCTTATGAAGTTATTTAGCTGCTCCGATAAGGATGCCCTTTGGAACGCACACCATATTCCAAAACTAAAATTGAAGTTTTTGGTGAGATATGTCGCAAAACTAAATAAGACATCCGGAAACAGTTCAGCGGGATGAAGATGGAATAAATGCCATCGGAACGTATTGGAAATACGGTAACAAAAACGTTGAGAATCCAATTCGTGTGTCAGTAACTTTTGCTGTTTTGTAGAAAATCTTGAAAATGACTGATTTTACTATCATGAAAAACACAACAACGGATATACTAATTATTGAATGGCTAGAGATGCACACAAGTATTTTAGGACTGCAACAATTAAAAAGCAACACGGATGATCCAGTAGATTTGTTACGTGTAAGTACACTCCGTTTCTGTATGAAGCACATCGAATGATTTCCGGAGGAGGTAATTCGCCCACGACGGATGAACTGATCACATTCCACAGGTTGCGCTATCTAGGTTAGGTGCTCCTTACACCAGTCGATCGACTTCCTCGAAGGGTTCTTTTCGCATGACCGGGTGAAGGGTGGAATCGAGCCAGGGGTGGTCAAACAATGATTTGGAGGCGAAGTATTAAAGCCACTACCAGCAAACTCAGCTGCACTGAGCTGCACCATTACCGTCTCTATTAATGGGGGGTCCGAGACAGGACACTGCCCCGAATGGCGCTCCAAGGAAAATATGAAGACGACCGCCACAGCACAACAACACCTACTCAGTCCTTTGTGGTGAATGAGGGGGATCGGACGTGCGTATTCTCCTTACATGCAGTCACGGTATTTTAGTCGAAGTTTTCTTAACTACCTGTATGCTCCAAGGCTGTTACGTTGTAAACTGCTAGCGGTGGAGCTGCAACTCATCTACTTATTTGGAGATAAGTCCAGCTCGGTATTTATAATGGCTCCTCCTTAGAGCACACGTTTCCTCCCGGTTTTGATATTAATCAGCCCATCTATTGGATGACCGCAACACAGTGTTGATCGGACTGACATCAGCATAACAGCCACAGAAACTAACTCTTACCAACCAGCTGACTATCCTAATCGGACTCACACACATCGTTCAAAAACAGTTTCGAATAGTGGAGCGTGCAGTTTTCACTTGTTGGTCGTTTTCGCTGTCCAGGTGTTGCCTCCGGAATGGCTGGAAGTCTCCTTGGTAGAGCACTATTCGGAGGATGGGGTGGATACGGTTGGGGTGGTGGATTGGGGCACGGATACCATGCTCCGATGCAAATCTTTAATGAAACGACAATTTACGATAACGACACGTACTATGGAGCAGCAGACGGATATGATAACCTTGTGGCCGATGAAGCGGACTTCATGGACTACGACCAATAAGAGCTCATTTTGTTTTGTTGACTTTCACTATATTTTTCTTTTTTTTTAATTCAGAAAATTACTTTGCTTTCGCTTTTTTACTTTGTGTGTAATGAATAAGATTTTTCGAGCACATTAATAAGGTTTGGTTCTGGTTTAATTTATACGCTAAAAAAAAACAAAAATAAAAATTCGGAGATGTGTAGGCTCCTTATGAGGGTGAAAACGGAGTTTGAAAACCGAAACTCATATAAAGAGACAATCCATCCAGTATCAAAGTTCCATACAAGGATTTTTCCAAAGGTAATGCGAATAGTTAAAAAGTACATGGATCGCCGAAGGTTAATGAAGTCATCGTTTAGCAGGATGTGGGTTGCGTGATCACAACGGAGGCTCAGGAGTCGAACGCAGAGCTGTTCACTAAGCGATTTAGTTCATTAACAGTTGTTCCTTGTTGCGTTGCTGGAAATAGTTCCGTCAGTTACTTCCCAACAGTGGGGTCAATTTTAGCAGTAGGAAGCATTTTTCAGCAAACATTTAGAAGACCAAACGCGAATGTTTTGCCAAGGTAAGTGGTCTAAATTGGGATTTTCGAATACGTGATGAGTCGAGCATTAATTCAAAATCAATATGGATCGACCGTAATTTGCCAGTTTATACTTTCCCTCCTCAGAAGATCAGTGGCGCTTGTCCTGGAATTTTTGGGACTCCAATTATTTCCAACTGACGAGGGTTTCCTACCTTAACTCATGTAATGTAAAGACCGACTAAAAAGCCGATTCGGTCAGATCGAGTTGTAGGGCTGAACCAGGCAATAAGCTGGAGAGTGTGTACACAACCACACTTTCGGCTGTTTGGCGTCGGGGTTAAAATCGAGCGGCGGTTTTCTTATAAGTGTTGCTGCCTGTAAAGATTAGAAAGCAGAGCATGTTGAGCGCCCGACATGACAAATTAGCAAGAGAATACGCGAGCGCCTCTAATGCTCGAATAACTGTAAACCGATTAATAAAGTCAAAAAGTCGATCGCATCAAGCATCATCAATCCTGGTTATGTGATCAATGCTTCAAATCATCTTCAGGACATCTTGCTTGTTGCGGGCATCGGTCCGAAGGCTTGACAACGGTTGAAGCAGTGAGATTCTTTAGGCAAAGCTGGAGATTTTGTCAGACGTTTGGTTGAGACTGGAACGACCAGGGGATCTTGTGGGACATCAAAACTTACCTCGCATGGAATGGCTTCTCGTATGTTTGCTTGATCAAGCATATTACTCATAAGGTTGCTGAAATCTCTTCGACAGCCCCTGTCGGTTTCGCTCATCTCAGGACTCATCAGGTATGTGTATTCCACGAATATCTGTCAACGGAAGACCCAGTGAGATCTCTCGTTAACGCCAGTGTAATTGGCAGATCAACGTGTCTCCAAATTCTCTCGCAGTTTTGATACTTGTTTGAAACCTTATTTTTCTCACATATTTTTCAGTCTCATTGAAATTTCGATTCAGCAGAAGCTGCAATGTACACAAGACGTCACAGACGTCAATTTGAACAGTGCTGATTCATAAACATTTGCGTGTGCATCGTCGGTTTGTTAGTTGCAGCGAAACATACATCGAGTGAAAACTGTCTTCACAGTGGTTGGCTCCATATAGGCTTTGAGGCCCACTAGAGTGAGCGAAGTTCTAGTGGAAGATCACGTCTACACATTAGCCCGTTTTCAACATATTCTGGTGGTCACACTGAATACGGGATTGGAGTAAGTTTAGATATTATATATATATATATATATATATTGTTACCGCACTAGACATATTCGGTGAGGCACAACGGATTTCTGGATCCTAGCAGGCGACCTTAGTGGGGCCAATATTAAGTCAGTTGTCGCTACTGAGGCGTCGGTACCCTTTATAGATAGGGATAATTGTGGCAGTTCTCCAGTCAATGGATGTTCCTCCAGCGGTTCAAGTGCTCCCAAAAATGTATTGATTTGTTTCACTACCACTGACCACCATCTTCAAACAACGCTGGAGAAAGTTTACTGGAGTCTGGTACCTTATGCCGTCTAAGAATGACAGTTGGTTTGTGAACCTCGGATACGGTTTTAGATTGACGGTGCACTGCATATGTTGGTTGGGGTGTGGCTGAAAAAACATGGAACAAGTTCAATTGTTGACCGCATTATCCTGTCTACCGTTAAATGTGTATAGCTAGTCCGGTTACAAGGTCATCGCTTTCTTCATTGGTTGTTTGGCTGGTATCCGATCGTTTTCCTTCGTTCGCGTTGATCAAACTGAGTGCTTAAATTTTCTGGCAATATTAGGTGTCCAGGTTACGAACTTGACGAGTAGTGTTGGAAGTAAAATTGATCACTCACAGAGTTGGGGCTGGTGCTGATTGGGAAGTAAGCGGAGACGAAAAACGCATCTTTGATCCATTCGTTTGATGGAGGCCTTGAACTAACCTTTAACTCAAACAGTGCAAAGCTTAGAATTCACCAGGATCGAGCTAATCGAAGCAGGTTCCGCCAATGGTCTGAGGGCGATTGCAACGTCTGCCTCTCCAAATGCCATCACCTCAGGGCTATCATACGGGCGCAAACTGTAGTCATGTTAGCTGCAGTAAACGGAGGACATAAAGTAAACACTAGTCAGGTCTTGAACTCTGGTCTGTGAAACACAACAGCCATCAACGTTGAGAGTTTTCATGGTCCGGGAGACTCCTTCTTAAAAGAGA
The DNA here is from genome assembly GCA_003604175.2 of Clonorchis sinensis. Classification (NCBI taxonomy): domain Eukaryota; kingdom Metazoa; phylum Platyhelminthes; class Trematoda; order Opisthorchiida; family Opisthorchiidae; genus Clonorchis; species Clonorchis sinensis. Next base: position 4,126,565 of record CM030375.1, on the reverse strand, counting down.
CCCACTCACACTGAGGGCAGCTAGCTTGAATGATCTGCGAGAGTTAAGTAGTTCTGGATTACGCAGATTTATGCATCACAGAAATAACCGTATAATCCGCCAAACAAACAGACCGACGCATGGGAACGCATGTAACGTAGCTATAGAATCGCCATCGTAACTGCCACCCGACGGGTGACTGACAGGAATGCATAAAGGTCATTCAGCTCTAAATGAAATTTTAGCAGCTGTTTACACCTTTCAAGTCTATTAAACAGTACCACTCGAATCCGGAACAAAATTAGTGCGGAAGTGCTTTCAGTAAAACCTAACCAGACAAGTACACCCATGAGTATTTTACGAGGTCGAGGAATAATAAGTGGGATCTTGTTTTTTTAAGGTAGATTTTTATAAACCACCGGTTGAAGTGTTATCCTGAGATCCCAAATTTTTTTCTCCTACAAAAAACAGACTACCCAGAGGTGGATGTTCAGTTTGTGAACCTGTTTAGTCCGATGATTCAGCTACTATCCACATCACGTGAGGACCAAGAGTAATTCTTCTTCGGCCTTCGAAGTCCATTGTATCATAGAGGCTCCATCACGCCTGAACGTTCAGAAGCAGTGAAAAAAACAGCCAACTAGGAATGATGTCTTCTTAACGCGATCGGATAAACGTTCTGGAATCGTTTTTGCTAATAGGGCTGACTACATGTATAAGATATTTCAAATTCAATCCAGAATATAAGGGAAAAAGACTGCACAAAGTAGACGGAGACTCAGACAACAGACTGTCTAAAGCGACTAAAAGGTCAAATCATCAAGATTCAGAAAGGTAGGCAAAGTCATTCTTTGCATGTACGGGTCAATCACGACTCACAAACCGAACTTCCAGTTGCGCTCTTGATTTGAGCAAACCTCCATATCATACAACCACATTATGACTTAAGGATATACTTGAATCAGTTGGAGAGAAGTGGTGCCCGTACAACCTAGGCGATGCTAGTGAACACAACGAACCAGTGTCGTCCTTGGAATTGGCGTCTCGTTTTAATAGGTTCCCCTTGTTTGTGAGTTTATCTGCCAATCCCAGATTATTTTACCTAAACCGATAGATAAGTTGACATAATTGCTTTGTGATGCATAATCAACGTCAAATTTTCATTCAACGCCCGCCGCATACAGATGGGGAGAACATGGATTCTTTACATGATTCCATTTTAGTTGACATTTTTATAAGTAAGATTGAACTTGCATTTTTATTTTGCATCCGATATGTAGATGGTGTTTTTGTTATCCGTGATTCACTTAATACAATCGGTGATAGCCCACAAATTTTCAACTAGGCACATTCTGTTCCCAGCTTTAGTGCGGAGATAAGTCTATTGACAGTTTCCACTTCTTTGACATCATCTGGACTAGAAGACGAGACGGGACGCCATGGCGAGGAGTATACCGTAACTAAACTTGATCTGGTGAGTAGATGTGGCTTCATAACTTCGTTGACGAAAGATATCATAGAAATTGTATCAGCTATTTGTCGAACAGAGCCCCGAATAGCTGCAATCACCACACTCTTGATGCAGAACTCAAGTTGACTGCATAAACCCCGATTGAGGAGGAATGCCCAGAGGAGTTCGTAAGTGGAAAACTATGGCGCCCAGGTCGACCAGAATTGACCCATGCCCACTAAACATGTTCACGCACAATTACCACGTCCAGACGACAGGGCCTCTGAAAACTGTCTCATGTACCCTAACAGCTTCACTTCGAGGGACACTTAATGCAGTACAGCTAAGGATCCTCTCGCTTAGTACCCGTCTTGTTAGAGAGAATCCCTCGCCGGAACCGCTGTACCATTTGCAGTCATGTGCTGCTAGGGCCAGGAAGCCGCACGCGATTGGCCAGAAGATCGGGCCGCTTGTCGGCCCAGCATCAAGGTGAGCTCCGATTAGCCGAAAGTGTGGACCTAGCAGCCAACCGTGATCCAGTATCCGCAAAGTGCCGGTTGCCAATGATGCGTCCAGGAAACGTTGGGATTTCCAGAATGTGTTCCCTCATACATTTTGAATACCACGCACTGTACATGTGTTTTGAACCTGGTTTTGGGCGATAATTCCCTTTGTTTACCTATGATGGTTCATTTGACGAGGACGCTAGCTTGGAGTGTTCGGACCGCGAACTAAGCTGAGAAAATACCATTATTACAATTGACGAATGGGAACCCACAATGGCTAACGAATTTACTGAGCTCTCGGAATTATTGTAGGAGCAACGAAAGAGCTTGAAGGAGCACAAGTGAAGCTCATCAAAACACTGAGTCAGAGACTGCATGTCCAGGCATGAGCAACCAGTACCAGTGAGTCTTCTGTTTCGTCAGCTGAAGCAGCCACAGCCTCAATCACGGAGTTCAAATTTGACCCTCTTTCTGGTCACACCTTCGACTCCTGGTTCAAGCGGTAAGAAGACATGGTTAAAACTAATCTTTCCATAGAAAGTCAGATTATTACTGCGAAAACACACCATAGCACGAACGTATACAAAATTCATTCTCCTAAAGCTGCCCCACGACCTCACCTTTGATGGAACGGTTAGAACACGGTTAGAACCTGGATGCTTCACAGGATTGAACAGGATGCTGAAATGATGTTGCAGAGCTTCACTAACGAATGCCTTCTTACACTTTCACGTATTCCCCCTCCCACCTTACCCAACGCCAATTTGAACTCTCTCCGCGGGTCTCAACACTAGGACTGACCGCTTTGTTAGCCATGCATCACACTCAGTTGCAGCTTCCGTGCGTCCGAATTCACTAACAACCCTAAAAACTTCGAACCCCGGTCTACTTAACTGCCTTTAATGTTCGCATACTGAAGCAAGTAGGACAACAAGTGGTTCTCCTTCGTACGCCGGACTCCGTCTGCATCGATGTATGCTGTCTGTCACAAACAGGGATATAAGGAGAAAATACTGTAGTTGAACTGACTGCCCCACGTTCTCTCTTCTACAATGGGCTACAACCTCATATATCGTTGTGGTTACTGGTGACATAAGCGATCAAGTAGATACGCTGAACGCTGATGGGGCCCAACTGGGTGGTTGTCGATACAAGACGAACGGATTATAGACGGCGCCTGCTTCAGATCTGTGCGGGTCAAAATGTGTTCCTTTGCAGTGCAAATTTCCGGAACAGCGGAAGTCGCTTGACCGCGTACTGTCCAACAACAAACCAGCCTCGAATCCAAATAAACCACATCATGTTTCTGGTGGCGAAAGGCGATCGCCGCATGCCGCTCCTTTTGGAATACCTGCGTGAACTCCAAACATGAATTTGTCGCCCGCTGATTCACGAACACGTGCCGAACGGTCGAGCGCCGGATACTAAAGGCCACTTGGAGAAGATATTCACAACAATACTCAAAGCCGGAGCTTCTGTCTGTGATACAACCCAGCCAAACTCATCCAAACATTAGATCACCGACAAAACTATGGCTTCGATGGAGACGCGGTGACAGCTTCTTCCTGGCCAACAAAACTCAAACCGAACAATCACCTGAAGTTATGTGAAACTGCGTGTCTATGTTGAGACCGAGAACCTTGGTGAACACAAAAGGGAAAAGAAACGGAAGATGCGAAAAAAGCTGGAAACGTCCGCAGGCTGTTCCACATGCTTCGTTCAACTGGTCCTCGAAGTCTGCAGTAAGCGAAATTATCGGGGACAAAAATGCCCCCTAATATCCAGCAAGGCAGAACGTTTGGGACCATTGGGCACAGTACTTCGAACAATTCAGTTGGCCAACTGCTATCTTCAATCCAGAATCCTGGCCTTCAACGAAAAAATGGACCGTGAATATGGAGCCGCCTTCAACACCAGAAGTGTCCGATGTATTTCCCTACTCAAACATGATCGTGCCGCTGGTCCTGGTGACCCTCAACTGTTCTCTTCGAAGACGGCGGTGAGTTTATCAGCCAATGCCTGTGTAGCCCATTTGGGCCCATATGGCAGAAAAAGACTGTTGAGGTTCCCGATACGGAGATACGGGTAGGTTCAACAATCCGGAATATCAAAAGGAAGATTTGGGTTCGAAATTCTACGGTACCATTCACACAAGGGTAAGCGAACTTATACAACAAACATCAACTGTCCACGTTCGTAGCGTTCGTAGCACAGGTCTGTCAGTGATCGGCACACCGTAGTGTAAACGTCCGCACACCAAAGACCGACGAGTGGAATGTTGGCTTAGTAGTGTGGGTTGCGGGCGGCTTTGCCGACGACAATCTACTGATTCTCATTGGCAGTGCGATCACAAGAAAATTCAAGTCAATACAGTCTCAGCAGACGGGACACGATCGCGCACGGGTAAGTAGGTCAAAAGCGCACATTCACACATACTCATACACAAGTGTTGAAGGGGACGACCTTTGCGGCTGGCTGAGTGACGGGAACAGGTAAGCAAAAACAAGTGGAGATCAAAAGTGCATAGGTGGAGTAAGCAAATGGCTGGGGGAATAACCTGGGGCCGCGTTAAATACAAGAGACCGTCCCAGACAACTGGGGTGGACCGATAATACTAGTCATTCTTAAAAAGGGTACTCGCAGCGAATGCAGTAACAGAGATGTTTGTTTGACTCCCGTTGTGACAAGGCTTCTGGCGTCACTGATTCTTCGTCGTCTTACCTTTAACAGGAAGAGGGATTTCGACAGGATAGAAGCAGTGTTGACCATATCTTCACATTCCGTCAGGTGTCAGAGCAACGCCACATGTACAGACAACCTGCAATCTTGGTATTCCTTGACTAAGGGTGCGTTCGATTCTGTCGACTGGTCAGTGATGAACATGGTATGCTCCAGAAGTTTGTGAACATAATCGGATCCCTATATTCACATACTTTGGGCGTGTGGGAGTGAAAATTAGGCTTTCTAAAAGGTTCCCTACAGTAAGTGGCATCTCACAAGGATGTCCACTCTCTCCGTCCTTGTTCACGTTCGTCGGTGATTAAATAATGAGACGAAGGCTGGAAGGTCTTCAAAACCCCGGTGTTGAAATCGTTGCTGGAGTACTCAGTCGACATCGCCCTCATCTTTGAAGACCAAGCTCTGTTGAATAGACTGACCAACTTCACACCGTATTTCGGCGTGCGCCTCGCAACTTCAAAGTTCAGAGTCATGCTCCAAAACGTGCAGTGTCTGAACATGACCCTTACAATTCAAAGAGAATAGCTGGAGGTCGTGGATAAATTTACACACCTCGGTAGTTGTATTTGCTCTGACGAAAGTGTGTCTGATGGAGTCAGTGCACGAATCTAAAAGGCCCGAATCACGTTTGCTAATTTGCGTCACCTGTGGCGTCGAAAAGGTGCTTTACTGGGTCTCAAGGGTCACGTGTACTAGGCTACAGTAAGGGCTGTATTGTTGAATTGTTGCGAAACGTTGCCTGCGTAAAAAGATGTGACGCATCTTCAAGTTTATGACCACTGATGCCTCAGAAGCATTGCTTTTGTCAGATGGGACAAACGGATTTGTAACTGGGTAAGCAGGAAACGGGCGTTTGGTCTTGCTGCAGGTACTTCGATGGCGGAAAACATCCAGCTCCACAAACTGCGGTAGCTCAGTCATTTGCTATGCATGTTGAAAAACGCCATATCGCGAGACGAGTGTTGTTCTGTGCTTCCTTCAGAATGGCGCAAACCGCGCGATGAACAGCGTATAACTTGGTAGAAGGGTGCGAGAGATTACGAAGAGTTTGGGTGTTGTTAGTGCGGTCCACTTTTCAGGATGAGGCCCCCCTGACTGTCCTGCGTTAGGACGGAGACTTAGCAAGAAATGGCGGCTACTCGATGTCAGTGGCTTTTGTGCCATCAGGTCTCTCCAGATTGTCCCAGAATGCTTGCGATGGGTCAGCACCAGGTCCTCTCTTACCTGCTTTCTTATTTTATTTTCATTTTAAGACTTTAACATAATTAGATAAACTTGATGTTTGTACGGCGGTAAAGCATCAGTGTCAACACTGATGTTGCTGTCCCTGGTGATGATACCTGTGCATGTGGGCTCCAACCATTAGCCATCGTTTCCATACCTCACGGTCCGTCTATTTCAGCCGTACGCATGATCGTGGGAAGTGGACGTTAGATCCGCTGATGCACTATCGTTTTCTCACAACAGACTGGAGGATGGGTTAGTCAACTCTAAGTCCTGTTCTGTACTAACCCGAGAATTAGGCCCCCATGGAATGGCTTTCTTCGGGTAGCATGGAAGCTAGGCACCGAAAAGGTGTCACAGCTGAACCATTATCACTCTTATGACCGAATGGCTTGCTTTCAACCGGCACGGTATGAAAACTTATTGAATTACATTTTCATTTGTGTGGGATGACCACACCCTTTTTGAGCTACCACGGCGCAAACAATAGAGCACGCCTTGTACGAATCGCATACTTCCGGGCGCTTACCCCGGTGCACTGAAATCGGATGGATCACGGACCCGTGGAAATGCCCAACAGAGCCATGCTAAACTGCGCCGCGAAACCGTATAATGTTAGTAAGAACGTGAACTGTACCTGTTTTATTTCATACTGGCATTTTTCGCTTGACGGCAAATGGACAGGGCGGTGTTGAAGAGAGGGTTATGCAGTTGTCTAGAGTGGAGTCACGTGAATCTGTGTGATAAGCTGGAGAAACCTTAACAATGGGTTACAAACGAAAGCCACTGGTTAACGGGATTGGAACGACCACATCGGATTCCCTATCCATCAATCACTTTGGTGATATTTCGCTGGTGCTAGCTAACAACCTTCCAAAAGAGGCCAACCTCTTTGGTGGAGCCACATGCTGTGACAGTCACAATTTAGTTAGACACCATCTCTGAAGAGAGACGATTCCCAAAGGAGGGCCAAAAAGTTTGTTGCACCGTGGCGTTCCATCACAAGGCTCAGTTTTCCGAATCATCAGAATTATCTGAATGAGTACTTTAAATGCGATCCTTTTTGTTTTTATAACGTTAATAATATTGTGACTGGACGGTGGCGTAAAAGTGCATGGAGTTGATGATGGATCACGTAAATCGTCTCAGCCGCGAATCCAAAAATTAAAATCTAACAATATACTGAGATATCACGTATATTTTCAGACGACATTGGTACATCCATAAGACCTAGACCAATCGCAGGCACCAAGAGGGCGCAGTAAACAACACCAACGATGGTCGTGAATGAGCGGCGATCGAAATCATTCGAAAACGAGTAAACCGGATGCTTGGTACCTAGGACTGAAAAATCTCTGGTAAAAGCAGAACAGTGAAACGGGACGCGAAATGCGACATAATTTGTTGCTAAATCGATAGATACAGGACGATAGTCTGCAGGGAAACCAAAGCTAAACTACCGGTGCGGTTCGACCTGCCGGCAGCGAACTTAAACAAGCATGAGTGCCGGATTTTCAAGTAGAGATTTGAATTCAGCCAACCACTGCGCGCCAACGGCACCGTCAACCACGCGGTGATCACAGCACAGTGTTACGGACATCACCTGTCGTTTCCGGAATCTGTGACAAAAGATGGAGGACAGTCGGGGATGAGAAGACAGTAGTCTTGATGGAAGAACAGGTAAATGATGTTAAGCGAATTCTCCAGGATTCGATTAGGATTTCCAGAAAACATTCGTATCCGCACCACAATCGCCTGAACGATCCTAGTGCGCGTATTCGCTAAATCCTCACCATTAATAGAGCTCATCAATGCTACCCAGATAATAATTCTGAACACCTGACAAGGGGGACAGGTGCGTTACCGCGATACCACCAAATGACACTAAGTGCCCCTGAATATTCACAGTTAAAATGTCGGACAGGCTCGCATTTTGAGCGATGTAACTAGTTTGTAAAAAGGCCCCCACGACAACCTAACAACTGTCTTGGTTGTATCGATTGATTGACTCGCCCGCCAGGACATCCCAGTCTGGTAGCGGGCATTTGACGGTTTTCGATTAGCCGCAGGTGATTGCGGAATTTGTACAGTTTGTGACGACATCACTCTCGGTTGAACAGTACTCCTCGTTCCTGGCGCAATTATTCTGGAGAGTCCGAGGAAGGAGAAGCTCTCCCACCAACCACTAATCGAAAGCTGTCGCACAGGTTCCAATGGTTTGTGGCTGACTGGGATGTTCTGACATGCAGGTTACTCCATCGAAATAACCAGGACAATCTGAAAAGTCGGGCAAACCAATAACTTCGCTCAAGAATGAAGATGCCCGCTAATTCAGACATGCTAATTAAGGTGCGTCCAGCATACGTTGGTGGAGTAGTGGTAACCCCCGACTCGCATGTCACGTGTTAGGAGTTCAATCCCCAGCGAGGCCAAGGCATTGTTCGTGCGGTCTAATAAAAGCACGACCTGTAGGTCGTCGTGTCATTTAGTAGTTGTTTGGTCTTTTCAATGTAATCCATTATCACTGTGATGCGTCCTCTATCCCCCAATACCTGCAAGGAACCATCATCCCAACCGGAATAATCAAGGAGAACCGAATATTGGTTTGACAAACAAAGAAATAAGGAACCCCTTGAAGTCAGATCAATAAAGATCATAAGCCGGAACTCGGAAGGGCTAAGGACAGAGGTCACTCCAGCATCGACCAGAGCGCGAGGGCAGGGGATGCCAAGCTCAGGACATAGGATAACAAAGCAATCAATGGAACCGTCCGACCGAACAACTAATCGTGATCGAAGGTCAGCCTCGGCTAGCGCCACGCATATTAACACACACGCAACACTACTCAACGAAAAACCACCAACCCATCGCTACGCACCACTACACGCCCTAACAACGCACTGATGATGGCACCTCAATTGGTAATGAAACGTTTGCAATCAAACTGTCCAGCTCAGGGAACAAGCCAACGACATTTACGCTACCTGAGCCACCAACATTTTCCTCTATAGAAAACATGGTGAGTGTTCCAAAGCCAAACAAGAGGACAGATGGGATGACTGCTAGTTGGCCCAAGCACAAAGTAGTGCGATTTGCGGAGAATAGGTACTTACAGTTATTGGAGCGATTGGGCGAGTTCCACCTCTGTTCTCCGATCTATCTCTTCATTCATTCCGGATATCTTATTCCAGTCTCCAGTGAATTTGGTATTCGGACAATATAATACCCAATTATGGAAAAGACGCAGAGGAATCCGATGGGATGTGGTTCCTGCTGATCTATTAGTTCACCTATCATAATTTTATCACAGTAAAGCTCCTTGAATGAAGGACTACCTTGCTGGAAGAACCAAAATGCTGTCTGGTGAAAAGTCACCATTGTTCAGGTTTTGTGAGTTTACGCCCCTACACATGGTAGCAACAAAAGTCCTTATCACAGAGCTACTATACGTGATCACGTCGAACTGGCCAACTTTCTCAAGTAAACGAATGGAATGTATTGCCTTCAAAAGAATTCCGAGCAGTTGACACTCAAATTGCATCAGATTTGCATCCTCTGATAAGCCGTGTTCCTTCTGACCCCAGCAACGGATCTTCAAATCAAGACTAATGCTTGGTATCCTTCATAAAACCGAATCGGTTTGTCCGTATTTTATATACCACTAGGTAAGAGATCTGACTGAATGAATGTCAAGCTTTATTTACTATGGAGAGTTCTCTGCGTCACTACATACCTGGTGGCAACAGTTATCACGAGGAAACATGGTGCTTAAGACCGAACCCGTGAAACCGATCTGGCCCGAGTAATGTCTTAACTCTACCATCTGTAACAGAAATTATAGTGCTTCTAGTACGTGTAGATCATTTCCATTCTCCTATATTTATTCTAACTCACTGAGTTTACAAAGATGCATGGTTTCACTCTCTAGAGATCCGAGACATACAGATCCACAGTTGTTTTGCGATTTATTGGAATAGTTTACCATACAGAGAGTTTTACAGGGGTTCACCTCTCGCACACACAAGTGTGCGTATTTCTTAACCGAGCTCGGAATGATGAACATTTCGTGAAGCAATAGGGTCGTGGTTCCCTAGCCCTAGGAATGGCTGTGCATCAACTGGCTTCATGGCGTCCCGGACACCTAAATGAATCCAAGTTTAAAACTCAGTAGTATAGTACTTAGTTTAAGAAATTAAGCAAAAACCGGGTTCAAAAACATCAAAGACAAAAATCTAGCACGTTAAACACACATGCACATATTTCGGTTTATCTGGAGAGTAGTTACGTCAACCGACAACATTAGTCTTCGATAGCTGACTGGTTTGGAGTGTATTCACTAAGTTGTCCTTCTTTACAAAATGTAAAAATGTGGCACTGCATCAGCTCACTGTCAAACGTTCACCAACAAATACACAGGTCGGAATGGATAACACAGGATGCTAGGTTGACCAACTCCGCACCGTGGTGGCGCAACATCCTCCTGATTACATTTTCGGCCTCATTGGACTGTCTGGTTCAATAATATATACCTTATTCTCAAGAGCCCATGGCGAATTCAGAAATACCTCTAGATTTCAGGTTTCTATTAATTAGGGGGTACGGTTTTTCCCCGAGTATCATATAACAAGCTATTCTTTCCAGAAATAAAGTGCTACCAGGCTTATAAGGGATACCTAAGAAGGTATCGATTCGTGGGGAGGTCAGATAAAAACAGAAATTACACGAGGTCACAAGATCGCATCAGGTAGGACGGATTATTTTACATCCTTATGAAGGGATGAATAAGGTCTGTTGCTCCCTCAGTGTCCAAATGAGTGCACTTCGCTAGCATGTCAGTTTACTTGACAAAGTGCCATTCTTAGAAAGTCCATCTCTTACAAGAGTTTACATTCTCCTCACATGGTGATGGTTTTCCACGCTGGATATGGAATATTTTGTCCACAGTTTTGAGGCCTATTCATGCAGAAGTCATCCTAAATCTTCAGTCTGGTTTGCGGTACAAGAAAATACGTAACGCTCCTCAGCATACAGGCGAGTGACCTCTATTGGGAGGGCATTACTATAGACCAGAGCTATGTTAAAAATGTTGGGTTGACCTACCACCACTTAATATACGCAAGTGGTGTTGAAAAATGTGATTTGAGGCCCAGATAAACTCTTACCCGCTGGACGTATTTTCATCCGGAAAGATCTGCTGTTGTGTGTTGCCGACGGCCAGCAAACAGGCTTGTGGCGGGTTGATAATCGCACAGAATGAAGAAATACCGAACATTCCCAAATTGGAAACGGTAAACGTCCCACCCTATCAGAAGAACAGGAAGGTCAGTCATGAATTCAAGTAGCTGATGATGGGGGATAAAGCAATATGAACGAAGGGATAGCCAAAGTAAGCTAAGTTGGACACCTTAATGGAAACGGTGTACTGTCACCGTTGTTTGGCTCCTACGTGGGTGGGTCGCAGCAGCCAAAAAACCTCAAATATCAACTATGAAAGTTCTGATCGACTAAAGAAACACAATATTCGACCACAAAGTCATCGAAGAGAAAAACCCTATAGCGGTAAGCAACCAAACTCTCAGCAACACCCCTAGGAATGCCGACAAATTTTCCGGAATAAATTGCGCATGCCCATTAAAGTCACAGTGAATGCAAAGATGTTTACGCTGACTCAACTGATAATCGACTGTTGAGACACAAAAACGTAGGCAACAAATAAAACTAACCGTTCGTAAAAGCTAATAAGGAAAAATGGCCACGGTTATTCGTGAAATAATTCGGATTAGTCACAAAATGACCAGAGGGAGCTCCATTTAATGTCAGGGTCTGAATGTATTGTTTTTAAACAAACGGTTGGGTCGCGCAACCAGGTGGCTATCGCCTCGGTTTCTGGCTGTTTATGATAGTGAGCGGGTCAGTGTAAACCACGCGATCACACGGCTGTTCATAAACCTCGATGGCTTCTCAAGTATAGACTATTCGGGAGAAAAATTTAGTCTGAAACTAGTGACTGGATGTGTTTGGAACAGTCGTTTTCCGACATTAAATCGCCTGAAGTTCTCCGGAGAATGAAGATGATGCACTTTCCCATGTGGCTACTGATGATCTACGAGTAGTAAGAATATGTTAGTTTCAGCGAAAACCCGTTACAAGTCAGCGCACGTACCAATTTTCAGTAGGTCGATCAGTGACGATTTCTCGTACGAATTTTGTCTGCGCCTAATTGATAAGTTGAATACTGAGGACATGTGGATCACAACGTGTGTGACTGTTTTTAGAAACAAACTCACCTGGAATTCGTGTAACTGAAGCTTGTTTTCCTTTGCCTTCGCAGCGAGTGCGCGCACCTCTTGGTTGATCTCCACTAGGCCCTGGATAAGCAACAGAGGAAATGATCCTGGTAATAAAACAGTGTGGCGGGGCATAAGATAACCAGCAGTTTTCAAAACCTCTATGAAAAGGTTGAGGAAAAGAAGATACTTGGAATATCATCTCAAACACGAAGAGGATCACAGGTGGAAGTAATACTACTACAAAGGGATAGGCGAATCCCGTGCACTAGAAGCGCCATTTCGTGGGAATTTGACACTGTCACTAGAAGAGCCTTACCTAGAGTGGGAATAATGTCCCGATAAGCCACTTCGGAAAATGAATCCAACAAATCGAATTCTCGCACACTAGCAAAAGCCTGTGGACACGAAAAACCACGGTACTCACATATTTCTGGACAAACTTGTTAACAATAGGAAAAATTCTCGTATATGGACGATACCTTTAAATTTCGAGTGTTAGGATGACGAAAAGCGTACTGACAGCCCAAGAAATCGATATTCCTCAATTCTGTTGACCGGACGGTCCTTCAAGACATGTCAACAAGACGCTGTTTTTAGTTATAAACCTATGGAAACGGGGGAGCGCCCTCATACGCTTCACTACAAGCAGTTGCATCCGACAAAGATGCACATCCTCCCCATTTTTGATGAACTTAGCTTTTTATGAGCTTTTGGCACGTGTACTAAGGGGTCCCCGGTGTCTCCCGGTGATCGAATCGCTACTGCCTCATACTTGCGTACCTGCAGTACGCAGATGATATTGTTTCCAACCCTGGAAACAGGTTTCTGAATGCATGTTGAAAGGCCATGGTCACTATCTTTCCTTATGTTTCGCACCCGTAAGATGCGGTCACACTCCGGGATGCGCAACTACTGAATACGCTCCGCTCAAGTTAAGCAGTCGAATGTGTAGCGGTTACTCACTAGATCATGCGTCACAAACAACGTAACAATTCCGTCCCGAGTCCTCTGGCGAATGAATGGCGGTTACCTCATCCCAATTAAGACTAACGTCTTCTGAGGGTACGGTTATTAAAGTAATGCATTCGTTGGTTTGAGAAGATTATTTAACCCGCGGTCCAGAACGCTTTTTAATGGTAAGGTAAATTTATTGAAAATTCAAACCATACAAGAGCACGAACTGAATCGTCCTACGGTCCAGAAAGGTTGATATTCTAAAATAGAGCCGCGCCATCGGGTGCTAATGGATATCATGGCCTCAGGTTTGTTCATTAGTTGGGACGCCAAACGGCGCAATGGCATCTGCGTCGTCTGAATCCAGTACCAGTGAGAAATTTTGATCGATACACAGCTGCAGAAGACGATTATCGCTGTCATCGCGTCACGGATCAAAGTTGGACAGGTCCCCAAGTTGCGCCTCTGATGAACTGAGACGTCCTACAAGTACACCGAGACCGTTCACGACTGAGACAGTACCCAAACTCCTTGCGGTGGATGGAAGAGTGGCTAGTTCCCGATAGAAAATATCTTTCGCCGAATCAAAAAACACTTGATTGGAGCAGAAACCACAACGAAGTTGACAAACGAACAGCACAAAGGCTATTAGTTACGCGAATCAACTCGAGCCTGGAAGTCCTAGCCAGATCCACACCGCTATAACCTTTGCAGCAGACGTAAGGTCACCTGAATTTCGCAGGCGGTAGCATCTAGAAAATGAAGGCGGCAAAAGCCAGATTACCATACACGGATCTTGTATTCGAGTTTAGAAAACGCAACAATAGTGTCGAGAGTGTGCAGCAGAGCAGGCAGTTTGTCCATTGGCCCGGAAGTTCGCACATTTAAAGCCACGATAAACAAGAGAACGTGATCCGAGAAACGAACGGGAAACGGTAGATCTAAGCGGCGGCATGCTATTAATCAGTTTGGATGCACGACTGTTCCCCCTGGCTTGGATCTACACATGGGTAATCGGTAAAAGGGGCAGAAAGACAGTTAGTGTACAATACTGAAGAAGAATCCGACGTTTCAGCAGTTGTCCGTTCTTGCTCGCCCGCACTGCCGTATGCAGCAAAACGACTCGGCTGATGGAATCTCACTTCGGTTGATGTGACATGAAGCCATTGGTGTTCGCATACTTTATGGTTGTATGTGGGCTGAGATGCTATCAGAGTTACTTGACAGGAAGGCTGCGGTTTCCAGTCAAAGTTTTGGGCTCAAAACTCCGACCGCAAAGCGGTGACGGTTGGCGTGAGACCACCCAGGCACTGCAATTTTTAAGGAACACGTGACCAGACGTGTCCCAACCATGAAGCTGGAGAGATAACAGACACTGTTGGTTTGGCCCTTGCCTAGCGACCAGTCTGGTATGAGAAACTCTATGTATGTTGCACAGACAGGCAACAGTATAGCTCAGTGGATCACACAGGTGCACACCACTACACTACGGTAAAGTTCAGTCTGCTGGTGACTCCCACGTGCTTAGGTGGAGACGTTGCAAGAAATGGCGCCCAACCGAGATTTCCAGGTTGTCCGATTGCGCGTTTGGGGCTGTAGACATCTCAGAATGCTTGCGGCAGGATAGCGTCGGGTCCGTCCCTCATCCACTCTTTTCCCGCTTTAAATGTAATCAAATAGACTTTGCGGTTGTAAGGTACCGGAGCATCCGTGTCAACACTGATGGTGCTATCGCTGACGATGATGCTCAGATGCACCCTACTGAGTTGTAGGGTGCCAGAGCAAAATTTCTTAATAATACTCGTTAAATACCCACCGTGGGAGGAGTAGACTGCTTCCAGCTATCCTCTACGTTGTCCAGAGACAGAACAGGAATACGCGAAGACAGCTATGCATTGGAAACGATCAAAACTATTCAACCACAAATTAATTCTCAGCTTGTAATGTTACTAAATCGTTTTAAATCAGCTGACTCAGTTCACGATTGACGCTGAGACAGAACACAAAATAAACCCATGATCTAAACGACGCTACAAGAAAAGCAGTCAACCAACCGGATGGTCGGGGATAAAACAACGAAGATACGTACTTTTGAATCTGCACCGTAAATAATCGGCGTGAGTAGTCCTTGAGAAGTTGCGATTGCTACGTTTACGTCCACTGTGTTGAACCTGAGGACGAACAACAGAAATACGTTTTTGGTCCGGAAAGAACGCTTAATACCGGAATTTCCAGTGAAAGTGAAGTCGTATGCACGAATGGCGAGTGATTTGTCGTATTTTGAAAGGGACAGAGGTCAGAAATAGCCCACAGACAGTTGAAAAATAAACATGGGAAACCCATGAAGAGAGGCTGAGGTCAGAAACACGACTAGGTCTACTAAGCAATGGCTTCACACATCGCAGCAAAACTACAGGTCACATTCGCCGTGCACACGGGCAGATAAAAAGTCATGTCAAGTCAAGTCATTCATCAACATGGGAATCAAAATGTATGTAAGTTGGTCACTTGTTTCATCATGTGTGTGCTACTCTTCAGAAAACGTCACTGGTCTAAAAACAGTGTTTATCATACTGGAGCAAACAGATAGATAAACTTGAAAAAATGTTCTGTTAATCAGACGAGAATCGGACACGAGCAAGAAAAACGAATCCCCTTGTGAATTTTAAACGAGACTTGAGAGTTGGAACGGCCTCAGATAGAACAAGATGGGGAGGATGTTGTGCATCCGACATAACCCTCAAAGAAAGTTTATGACAAGAATCAATGTTTTCTGACCACAAAGTTGACAAGCCATTGCATCTAGAAACACTCTTCACGGATCAGACAGTCAGGTGGAAGTCTTTTCCAATTAGGAATGGAGGAACAGCAAATCCAGTGTGTGAGGACAGGACACGAGAAGCACAGACAATGGGGATCGCTTGCTTCAGATGTGTATCTATCATGGACTGTTCGTTTGCAGTAGGAAATTCCGGAACAGCGGAAATCGCTTGACAACGTGGTGCTCACTAACAAACCAGCGACGAACCCAAATAGACCACATCGCTGTCAGTTATGGGTGGCGAGGGTCGATCACCGCCTGCCGCTCCCTCTGGAACACAAGCGTGGACTCCGATCATGCACCTGTACGCTGCTGCTTTTCATTGCGCTTTTCAGGTGTACGCAAAAAGCGCACACCTCGCTTAGCCATTGAGAAGCTAGTGGATCCAGAAGTCAAACGAAACTATCAGAACCAGATCTCTGAACGCTTGCCGGACGGTACGGTGTCGGATATAAACGGCCACTGGGAGAAGATATCCAAAGTGCCAACCAAATCCAAACATTGGATCTCTGATAGGACGGAAGCCAATGGTTACCAAAGGGTAGCGCAGATTACAATTAAACGAAAGAGCTTTTGAGAAGCTTGATGGCTTTTGGGCCACATTTTTCCCGAGAAAAGACAAGTAGGTTGCCGGGCAAATTCTAGGATAAGTGATCCAGCAGCGGATCAACTCAGTTGGACCGCCGGGACGAATTTGGCCACTAATAATGGCATCAGTACACATAGGCGATTTCCAGATTGCCAAAACGTGTGATCTTTGGAACCAAAGTGGCTCCCTGATATGCAGCAAAGCAGAACGTTTGAACCACTGTGCACAGTACTTCGAAAAACAATTCAGCTGGCCACCTGCTCCCTCGAATCCAGAATCCTGGTCTTCAACAGAAAGGTGAACCGTGAATATGGAGCCGTCTTCAACCTCAGAAGTGGTCGAGTGTATTTCTCTACTCAAGCGTCATCGTGCTGCTGGTCCTGACGACCTTCCACCTGCTGTTTTCAAGGTTGGCGGTGGACTTCTCGGTCGGTGCCTGCCTAGCCTATTTGGGTCTATCTGGGAGAAAGAAACTGTCCCAGACAATGAGACGATGGTAGTGTCCGTTTTCAAAAAGGGTACTCACAGTGAATGTAGTAACCACAGAGGTGCTAGTTTGATTCCTGACAAGGCTTCTGGTGTCACTGATTCTTCGCCGTCTTGTGGTGGCACGCGAAACCTTGACTCGTGAGAATCAAGCGGGATTTCGACCGGGTAAAGGCTGCGTTGACCATACCTTCACACTAATAGTAACAATGATAATAATAATAATAATCGTTCAGCTGTAACACCCTTCCGGTGTCTAGCTGCCAAGCCACCCGAAGGAAGCACGAGGGCTGCGATACTGACAGGTCGCCCAAACCTAGACAGGGGCAGTCGAGAGGCAGAGGTCGGGTTCGAACCACGGACCTTCTGATCAGTATTCGCGCTCTAACCGACTGAGCCATCTCGCCCCTCCCACTCCGTCAGGTGTTAGAGCAACGCCATATGTACAGACGACCCACAATCTTGGTATTCCTTGACTTCAAGGGTGCGTTCGATTCTGTCGATCGGTTAATGCTGTTAGCTACACTTGCTCAACAGTGTATGCTCCAGAAGTTTGTGAACATAATCCGATTTCTATATTCCCATACTTCTGGGCGAGTGAGAGTGTATGGTGAGCTCTCCAAAAGCTTCCCTACAAAAGTGGTGTCAGACAAGGATGTCCACTCTCTCCATTCTTGTCCAACTTCATCATCGATGAAATAATGAGGCGAACGCTGGAAGGTATCAAAACCTCGGTGTTCAAATTGTTGCTGGTGCAAGCCTTGTTGCTCTGGAGTGCCCAGATGACATTGCCCTCATTTTTGAAGACCAAAGTGAAGCATAAGCCTTGTTGAATAGACTGACCAACATCATTCCATCTTTTGGCATGCACCTTGCACCTTCAAAGTGCAAAGTCATGATTCAGAACGTGCAGTCTCCGGACATATCCCTTAAAATTCAAGGAGAATCACTGTAGACTGTGGAAAACTTTACATACCTCGGTAGTTGTATTAACTCTGACGGAAATGTGTCTGATGAAGTCAGTGCAAGAATCTCAAAGGCTCGAATCACGTTTGTTAATTTGCATCACTTGTGGCGTCAAAAGGCATCTCACTAGATCTTGAGGGTTGTGTGTTCCAGGCTACAGTAAGGGCTGTGTTGTGGTATGGGTGCGAGACATGGCCTCTGCGGACAGATGATGTGAGGCGTCTCCAGGTTTTCGACCATCGTTGCCTCATAAGCGTCGCTGGTTTTGGATGGCGTCAGCGTGTTCGTAACGAGGTGATTAGAAAACGCGTATTTGGTTGTGTTGCAGGTACTTCAATTAGGGAAATCATCCAGCACCACCGACTGCGATGGCTACGCATGCCGGAACACCGTCTACCGAGACGAGTGTTGTTCTCCGTGCCTCCTTCAGAATGGCGCAAACCGCGAGGTGGACAGCGCATGGCTTGGCAGAAAGGCGTGAAAGAGATCACAAAGAGTTTGGGTGTTGTTGGTGTTGTACGCCTTCCAGGATGGGGTCCCCGTGACCCCGTCTGTGCTTGGCTGGAGACGTTGCAAGAAATGGCGGCTAATCGATGTCAGTGACGTTCATATATATGTAAATTAGGCGAACTCTATGGTTGTACGGTAGTGAAACATCACAGTCAACACTGATGTTGCTGTCTTTGGTGATGATGAGGATGACATCCAAGTACGTACCCGGAAACTCCCAGAAGACGGTAAGTTGGGAGAAACGTACTGCACCATATGATCTCCTGTGAACACACGTGTGACACCCTAAATATGTTCCAGTAGCTACCTGCAGGGGTTACGGTTGATGCGCAAACGGTTATTTGATATGATGTTCTTGACCTGTACAACATAGATCTCGAAAATAGGGTAAAGTAGCCAACAGTCAAAACCGAGCTCTTACAAAAAGTTATGTCCCACAAGGAAGTCCACTCTCTCCATTCCTGTTCAATGAGGCGAACACTGGAAGGTCTTCGAAACCCTGGTGTTCAAATTGTTGCTGGTGAGAACCTTATCGATCAGGAGTACGCAGATGACATCGCCCTCATCTTTGAAGACCAAAGCGAACACAGGCCCTATTGAATAGACCCATCACACCAACTTTTGGCATGCGTCTTGCACCTTCAAAGTGCAAAGCCATGCTTCAGAGCGTGCAGTCTGCGAACATATCCCTAACAATTCAAGAATCACTGGAGGTTGTAGAAAATTTTAGTTGCATTAGCTCTGACGGGAATGTGTCTGATGAAGTCAGTGCAAGAATCTCAAAGGCTCGAATCACGTTTGTTAATTTGCATCACTTGTGGCGTCAAAAAGGCATCTCACTAGATCTTGAGGGTTGTGTGTTCCAGGCTACAGTAAGGGCTGTGTTGTGGTATGGGTGCGAGACATGGCCTCTACGGACAGATGATGTGAGGCGTGTGGACAGATGAGGTGAGGCGTCTCCAAGTTTTCGACCATCGATGCCTCAGAAGTGTAGCTGGCTTTGGATGGCGTCAGCGTGTTAGTAACGAGGTGATTAGAGAACGGGTGTCTGGTTATGCGGCAGATACTTCATTCGGGGGAAACATCCAACATCAGCGACTACGATGGCTCGGTCTCGTGCTACGCATGCCGAAACACCGTCTAACGAGACGGTGCCTCTTTCAGAGTGGCACAAACTGTGAGGTGGACAACGCATGACTTGGCAGAAGGGTATGAGAGGTCACGAAGAGTTTGAGTGTTGTTAATGTTGTACGCCTTCCAGGATGGGGTCCCCGTGACCCCACCTGTGCTTGGCTGAAGACGTTGCAAGAAGTGGCGGCTGATCGATGTCAGTGGCGTCCGTGGTGTCAGTTCCTTTCCAGATAGTCTGATTGAGCGCTTGGAGGTGTAAGCACCTCAGAACGCTTGAAATAGGCCGGCACTAGATCCCCTCCCTCACCCACTCTTTTTCACTTCTTTTCACTCTAGGGCTTTAAGTATACTTAGACGAACCTCATGGTTGTACGGCAGTGAAGCACCAGTGTCAACGCTGATGTTGCTGTCTTTGATGATGATGATGATGATGACGACGATGATGATGCACCCTAGTCACTGGTATTTCGACACATTGTCAACAATGTCCTTTAACCAAGAAGCTAGTAAGTAATCTCACCGCCTGATTGCTCAAATGTGAATAGCAGGGGTACGTTGGGGCTTGCTTAGCTTTCCGGACAGCAGTCGGGTAGATGTACGAATTGAAAAGTGCATATCATGACTGGTACTGGTATGGATCACATTAGCCATCACTACACCAGTTAGCTGTCCTTGTGAGCTGGGTATACACTTGGCAGATTACTCCGGTTTACATTCCGTGCCCAGCTCCTGTGCCGCGCTCATGGGTTATTCGAACAGTCAGTGACGTTGTTCACACAGTTAATACGATATTCGTGTCATGATATCAGACGATCATGCGCAACATCACACAACTGCTTGACGTTAAATTATGGAAGATCATGGAAGCGAATTTTCGGGAACAAACTTTTCAGGAGGTTGTCTAAAGCTGTCATCGCCTAGTGGTGAATAGGAATCTATTATTCGATCGAAAAGGCAAACTGAGTGTGATTTCCTAAAACTCTCCCAGATGACTCAGAATGCCGTCAACCGAAGGGCGAAACGAGCAATCAGGAAGGCCACTGCCAACTGTAAAAAACCACTGCTGCCACATCGACACCACACTCGTTTGAGTATTTCTCTGGTTGGTCCATACCAAAGGCGGTGATATTGAACTTGAGTTTCACGCATGTACGTTGCAGCCAGGAGCGGCTACTTCACAATCAGGGCCAACGACTCGTCGGTCTATAAGGGTAACCCGACAAAGTAGCTCTAACCAACGAAAACACAGTTACCGCATAATCCATCGTCTATACATGATCTGACTAAAAAGGAAGCACACCCAGTTAATTCAATTAATTCCCGGTAGCCAGCCGGGAGCTGTATAAATCACCGATCAGAATGACAGGTACACAAACCGAAATGCAGTGCAGCTCGATAAATGCACCAGGGACATTCACATACGATCGGTCCGTAGTTGGTGTTTCAGACCAAGCACGGCATCGTTACGTTTTCGGGCGCCTAGGATGCATCATAACGTGGAGACCGAATGACAACACATAATTCAATTGAGTTTGCTTTGACAATGGGCGCATGGGCAGCACTCAATCGAGGTTATCGGTTTATTACGACTCACTGGATCCACATTACTCGCGTTCCTAAGATGCATTATGAACAGGTAAAGGAGTAGAGTGAAAATAGGTGCTACCAAAGAGAGTAAAAATAAGGCAGCCTAGGTGTTACTGATTATCTTTTGGTCATCAGCACCCAGCAGAATGATCAGCTGTTGGGTTCATAGTTTCGACCAACCAGAACCTGCCTTGATACCGGGATGGCCAACAGACAGTCACCTGAACAGTCACGCGTCAATTCAGCTTTCTGGCGGTTGCAGCACATATTTGTGAAGCTGTAGGAATCTGTCCAACAACCGGTAGTTGGAAGGCCGAAATCGAAATGTGAGTGCCCAAAGCCGTAAAAATTGATGTGAGAGAGCACAGAAGCGTCATTTAAATTAAAGAGGGACGACCACAGCAAGAAAAAATAGTTTCTTGGGGTGTTGCTTAAAATTCACGGTCGATGTACTCAGACACAGCGACAAAAATAGTTCAGACGCCTAGACTGTAACGGTTCGGTCCCCACTGATGATGTTAATCTAAAGTTATTGAGGAAAGGTCACACCACCACTTATTTGGCCAAATAAATCTGATACCAAGGCCAGTGACATTCCACTGGAAAGATTGAAATGACGTGGCAAAAACTGTGAATAAAAGGAAGAACATCAAAGCGTTCCATAAAACGACTCACTGTCTGATGAAGTCGCCTTGCCAGGAGGAATTGCACTCGGGGACTTTGCGGCAAGTCGCAGCAACAGCCTTCACAATGATGTCATTCACCGTGACTTCGACTGCATCTTCCGCTTTTACCGCGCGTTTGGCCAGTTTCGCGTTGACGTCCTGACGTAATTCCAGCACATCATCCATTATGATGTCCGTCGTCAAGTAGTAGTGTGGTATAGTTTGATTAGACTCTGTGAGACGACTTGCGATTACCTGAAGACCGAGAGAGGGAAGATCTGAGTGAAGCTGAAAGTTTTTCACAATTTCTCCACAGCAAGAAGATTCGTACAAACACTGCTTGTGTTATTACGGGAAAAGTGGATTGATACAACAGTACACTGCCGCACCGAAAATCCAGGCCTTTGGACACCAAACAGTGACCACTAGTGAGAACAGGAATCACCAAAAGTATTACGTGATATCGATTATAGGGAAGAACAGTTGGTTTGCGCATATCCTTGTGGGGCTAAAAGGGTACAATAAATGCGAACTGGCGCGCTAAAACCATCTATACGACATTTATATCAAGCACAATGCTCCAACTGCTCCGGACCAACTACCGCGTAGACGTTGAATTCTGCCTTTGTACGTCACGCTCAGTTGAAAAATATTTTAAACAAGTTGGGTTATTTTGCTGCTATTACGAAGTTCATCTGCAACTGAGCGCATGTCGACACTTACGTAAAATTTCGTGTTCTAGTGGAACATAAGATTGACGGGACTGCGCCTATCTGATAAGCCCCAAGAAGGACAAAGCCAGCCATGGCTGTCAAAGAGTCTTCACCAATGTAATTAGTGTGTGCCGCTGAGACAATACACTGCGACAGCTGTGCGAATATCGCACCAGCTGAAAAATGAGGCGGCTATTCAGCAGCACATTCAGCTAAGGAATACCATAATCAATGGAATCGGCTAAGCCTCTTGTAAACATCGAAATTCATTTTAAACGAGTTTATTGGCGAAATCGATAAAAGAAATAGAGATTAGCCTAATCCGATGAGTGACATTGGTAACCGGATAACGTCCGCTACAGATTTCTTAGCTTCGTTGACCAGCACTTTTGCATCAGTTGGTCAATCCAGGAAAAGGATTGGCGATTTACATGAAGGAAAAGTTGTGATTTTGGCAAACCTTCTGTAAACAGAAGGATACGAATCTAAGCTACAGGAAATCCTGCTTCTAACTGCTTCGAGGTGTGTGAATGAGCCACCATTACATACCACATGTGCTACAAAATTTCAAGCAGACACACACATGTGACAACCATTACCCACTGACATTCGGAATCTCAAAATTTTGCCTATATTCTAGTTTGCGCAGTGGTGAAATCCAACACAACCCAGGTGTTGCTACTCAGTGAGTGTTGCCTTCCGTCGACAAAGCGACAGAGATAGCCTGAAAGTCGGTCTCAGTCTACACATAAATATCTGTTACCAATCACCTATGACCTGGACATCGGCGTGGCCTATCGCACAGACCCTTGAATGGGATATGCGATAGATTCTTTCCGGGCGAGGATTCGGTGCCCTAGAACATAAATAAGCCTTATAGGTTGTTTTGTATCTCCGTTTGGATCGCTTTCCATAACCTTTCCTGACCTATTTTGTTCACTCCTCCGTTAACTGCAACTGATATCGATTGGGAGTGCCAATCAATGCTAAGTACAACTCACTACCTATCGGCTGATTCAAACCGGTTCAGCTGAGCCACCGAGCCCAAACAATTCTATTGTAGTCCTGAAGTTGTGATTCCTTTAGCCAATAAGTAAGTTGCGGATGGGGGACTTGCAGAATTCATACTCATGGCCAAGGGTATGAAATTCTGAGAGTAAAAGCGAAACTCAACCTCGGTGCCTCTTCATTCTGACGTGGACTAACTGGAATGAACGTATCGGGAAGTCAGACAACCCTATTAAGCAAAGGTGCACAAGTGTGGCAAAGACCGGTATCCTCGTAGCTAGGTTGCTGGAGCACCCACACACGAAAGTTGGTGTCTTCTGTTCGCACTGAATACTGCACTTCGAGATCCACTGGAGACGTCTTTATGTTCCATCGTTTATAAACACAACCACTTTTTGTATCCCAGTTTTTTTCACTTGTTTAGAAAGAACAGTGCAAACCAAAAAACCCCAGATGTTACACAGCGTAATATTGGTAAGTGATTTAGAGACAGTACCTTTTCACACCAACACACGTGGGACTCAAATGCACCATTCGATGCTATCAAATCCCTTACGAAACAAGCACCTTAATGTCACCATGTAACACCGCCGCACCTGGCACCCACCTACATCATGCAACTAAAGCACAGCACTGAGAACGAATAATGAACAGAGGGTCCGATAAACGAAAGAAAAATAGGAACAACGTTTACTGAATTACAACAGGAGGACAAAGATCCGGGGGGAGAGTGGGACAAAATTAAGATGCTGACTTTTACTTACTGCCCGCAATCCACTTGTCGGAATGTCCACGAATGAACCAGCGATGGCTGTAGCAGCTGAAACAGCGGCTGCGGACGGTCGTGCGTTGGCGAGATCCGCGGCGCGTACCATCCCACGTATGCCGGTTCCCAAACCACTCAGTTGAGTGATGTCAATACCCTGTTCAGCGGCTAGTCGACGAGCTAAAGGGGAGATAAAGACACGGTCACCGGTTGCCGGCTTGGGGGTTCCAAGGGTGGGGACAGGAGGAGGTGCTATTGGTGGAGTCGGTGTAGCAGGGGGCGCAGGGGGTGCCGGCGCTGCTTTTGCCGCCGGTGTCTGAAACAAATGGTACATAAAGACGATCAGGCGGCTTCTAACAAGATATCAGGCATTAGCACAATTTGAAAAAGCAAGTTGGCGGCACAAATACGTCTGGTCAGAAAACTGGACATGCCATTCCAATACGACTAAACTGTGGTCAAGCGGTTAAGCATCATTCGACAGAGAACCGTGAGATTCGCAAGAATACGATAGAAAAGTGGTAGATCCAAGAATTCAGTGCCCCATTTTATGTCACATGAACCAGGAAGCATTTAGTGCATAAATGAAAGAGGGATTTATAAACACTAAGTATAGTATTCTAGCTTCTAGTATTCAACTAGGAGCAGCACCACCGGGCGCACAGCATATGCTGGTCCGATGACGATTAGAGGCACGTAGGATACATTATTCAGGCAGTTTCACAAAGAAGATCGTTCGTGACCACGTTCAAATTTATAAACTGCCCGCATGTGGAAACTCTATTATGAAAAGCTTGCTTCGTGTACTTGGCATAGATTTATGGTACATTTTGAAAACGGGTACGTGTGCGAACAGTGAGTACTGAAGATCAACAGTGGACTGACTGGAAGCAATTCCGATCACCTGAAAACAGCAAACACTTAACTACTCTGCTCCTATGAAGACCTCTTGAAGGCCAGGAAAACTGTTTCGTCTGGCAATTCGCTGCTCTTGAGTGCTTTGTATTCTCAAGTCGAGCAGCGTGTGAATTCGGAATCGTATAGTAGCCATACAAGGACGTCGGATAGGGGTGGAGGCGTTGTCATTTACAACCTGTAGCAGCGTTTAAGGACAGCAGTTTCGGCTATTTTTTTCCTGGCCGATGTTCTGGGTCTGATTGTGCTACAAACACCTAAACAGATGTTGAATGCAGAGGCAATGGTCGAAACCTTGGTGCTCCTGGATTCCTCAGGGTTCTCTCGATCGCCTCATAATCCGGTAAAAATGTACCAAAAGCCCGTCGAAGTGGGACGAACAAATGAGGATACAATCAAGATAACCAGTGTCGGCGAAATGAAGATGCAGCAGCCAGAAATGAGATATTCTAATGGACCAAGGATAGTACGCTCGGGCACATTTCTAAACCGTTCTGCAGCTCAAATAGTCATGTCTTCCCGAAAATCCGCACCAACAACATCCAAACTCTTTGTAATTTCTCTCACACTTCTGCCAAGTCGTACGTCGCCCACCTCGCGGTTCGCGCCATTCTGAATTTGGCACGGAAAACAGCACTCTCCAGCAAACGATAATTCGGAATGCGCAATACATCGCCTAATCATTGCAATTTTTGGTGGTGGACACCCCCACCGACTGAAGTCCATGTTGCACAAGTGAACATTCCTTTTCTAATCCCCTCGTTGCGGATTTGCCGACGCCACCCTACATGAGGTATGGTCCTGAGACAACGGTCGTCGACTACATGTAGACATTTGAGTTCCATTGTTCGCAGAGGCTACGCCTCACCTGTACAACGAAACAACCAGTGCCGCAGGTTTCCTGAGATTCACGGATATACCGCTTTGACTCCACAGACGTCTCGAATTAACAGACGCGACCCGAGCCTTGGAGATTCGTGCATTAAATTCACCTGTCACAGTGCAACAAGAAACTCATACAACTTCCAGCTCCACAACTTTGATTGTCACTCAGATTGCGTGTTCAGTGACTTCATATCCAGAATCATGACCTCACATCAACTGCCCCATGGTAACCGTACCGAATGACCCACCATGGTCTCCACGTTCTCAAGCATCATCGCATGAACAGATGACTGTTGCTAGTATGGGGTTTTCATGTATCTTCTGTGAATATCCTCGTTACCCGCATTATAAATGCCTCGATAAAGACGCGACCTGCAAAAATTGTGGGAAACGACATTTTCAAAAGTATGCAGATCTGCCACTGGTCTGAGGAAAGCCTCATCCTGCATCAGTGCTGCGCCCCCCAGTGTATCAAAGAAGCGGTCACCGATGTGAAAGCCAATGGCGTTCAACTTGGAGCTCTTGTTGATACTGGTAGCTCAGAGGGGCTCATTTCCGAAAATGTAGTCCGTCGCAATCAGTGGCCTGTACTACAGTCATCAGAAATAACTTTGGCATCCATCCAGCACAAAAGCTTTACTCTTGGACACTGTTTTTTTAACATTGCAACATAAAATATGTAACCTTCGTTCAATTTCCCGGTGTTACGTGATCCCTGTGCGGATATTCTACTTGGGCATAATTTTCTTAAACCTTACAAATTTCTAGAAATCTCCTTAAACAAAGACAAACCTTTATATTCGTAATGGACTACTCATAAAGATGAGTGTATTTCTCGAAAAAAACAGTCCAATTTGGGTTCAAGTAGAACATAAGGTTGACGGAAACTCGGGGACTGCGCCTACCTGATGAGCCCCAAGAAGGGCGAAACCGGTCGTGGGCTGTCGAAGAGTTTTCAGCAACCTTATGAGTAGTCCATTACGAATATAAAGGTTTGTCTTTGTTTAAGGAGATTTCTAGAAATTTGTAAGGTTTAAGAAAATTATGCCCAAGTAGAATATCCGCACAGGGATCACGTAACACCGGGAAATTGAACGAAGGTTACATATTTTATGTTGCAATGTTAAAAAAACAGTGTCCAAGAGTAAAGCTTTTGTGCTGGATGGATGCCAAAGTTATTTCTGATGACTGTAGTACAGGCCACTGATTGCGACGGACTACATTTTCGGAAATGAGCCCCTCTGAGCTACCAGTATCAACAAGAGCTCCAAGTTGAACGCCATTGGCTTTCACATCGGTGACCGCTTCTTTGATACACTGGGGGGCGCAGCACTGATGCAGGATGAGGCTTTCCTCAGACCAGTGGCAGATCTGCATACTTTTGAAAATGTCGTTTCCCACAATTTTTGAACCTTCTTTCACACTTTTGATCTAATTGCTGCCAAAAGTAGAACCTCTCACATTGTTTGCGCACCTTGATTCAACGTGCAAGCCCATTGCCACTAAGTGAAGACGACATTCTGCAGACGACAAGGTTTTCGTCGCTTCTGACGTAAAGTGTTTACTCGATCAACAAATCATCAACCCCTCAAAGTATCCATGGAGGACGCAGGTGAGCAACAGAAGAAACGAATGGCTGTTGACTACAATGAAACTATACGATTTACGCAAGAGGACGTTCCAGAGTTTTGCAAGAGCTGTCCGTCCCGAAGGACACGAAGTAGTATCCTGGCTGGCTTGTTTCGTACTATTCTTGCTGGATAAGCCATTTCTCTGTTAAAATCTACCCAATCACAACACAAACTTTCCAGTCCCTGAGTCTCTTACAAAAGCTTCCGAAAGTTTCAAAAAAAAAAAGCTGGTGGATGCAGCTGTGGTCAGTCGATCCGAGCATACCTCTGATACTCGAAACTGATGCATCTGAAGTCGCACTTTCGGCTACACTAAACCAAGAGGACAGGCTAGTCGCATTCTTCTTAGGTACACTGTCTGTCAGCGGAAAACATCACTCTGCAAGTGAAAAAGCATGCGTAATTCTCGAAGCAGTGCGCAAATGGAAACATTACCTATTTGGGACCCATTTCAAGATTGTAACCGAGCAGCGGTCCGTTGCGTGTATGTATTCAAGACAGAAAAAGGGGAAAATAAAAAACAATAAAATCCAATGGTGGCGGATGGGGTAACCGCCTTTTTCTTTGATGTAACCCACAGAATACGCACCGAAGACAAAGTCGCCGACATGCTCCCTCGGTGTCTGCGCGAATACTTCATCTCAGCTGGATCTAAAACGCTTACATGCAACCCTGTGCCATCCTGCAGCAACATACATGATGCGTTTCGTTCGTGCCAAGAACCTCCCAGGCTCCATAGGGGACATCCGAATTGTCATCAGGCAATGTCATGTGTCTGCGGAGTCAAAGCAAAGTTTCTTCAAGCCATCTGGTGGTACAGAAACTAGAGCCACCCAAAAATGTGAAAGTTTAAGCTGTGACCACAAAGGACTACTGCCTCCGACGACTCGAAATAAATACATACTGACGGTCATAGACGAGTATTCTCATTTCCCGTTCGCCCATCCGTGCCCAAATATAAGTTCCTCTACGATGATACCATACCTTGTGCCACTCTTTGCTACATTTGGCCTGCCCAGTTTCGGATCGCGGTTCGTCAATCGCTTCGGATGAGATTAGGTGATTTCCTCACGAAAAAGGTGTTGCCACCAGTCGGACTACTCCATACAACCCAAGCGGCATAATTTACGCTTTGATCGTCTAATAACGACAGTAGATGGGCTGAACGTTGAAATGAAAATTACCAGTCAATGATATATGAAGAGTGTGGTTTACAAAGTCATGATAGATTCTGGTAACTTCATCTAACTTCCGGATTTGACAGTTTTTCAGTCGCCAAGCGATTTGTCCGCACCTTACGCGGCTCTGAAAAACGAAGAGAGAAGCGACTCCGGACGAACACTTTGTTGGAATCCATAAATGTTCCAAAATGAGTGGCAGTCACTTATTGATGCTCGCCGTCCGTAACTGAGGACAACGTGGTCAATTTGATTTCGTAGCCGGCAAGCCGTTGGAAGACACCATGTGGCCAGAAGAAGTTAGTACTGCATAAAGAAGTCCTGTGGACAGCACACAGCTGACGCAATTGTTCATCATTGTCCGTATTTACCGAGCCCAATCCGTGTCAACTTCATAAGTGAGTCTCAGATACGCTAAGCCTGCCCACTTTTGCGTTCAGCCCTCCGGCAACCACAACGATGTCTGAGCGTTCAGCTCGCCACAATAGGGCATTGAGGGTGCCATAAAACTTGTCTTTTAGTGTCAGTTGGGGTGTAATTAGACACGACAAACAGACATCGATCATCTCGCTTGTGAGACTCCCTCACAGACGTTGCCAGACGAACCGCACACAGGCGACTATAAGCGGGTATCCAGTCAAGCAAGGATCCTTCGGCCCAGGGACTCAGGACGATACCAACCCATGCGCATCCTGCTGCAGCAGTTTGAGTCGCCAGAGTTGTGCGGCCGGAAGTGAGTGGAGAGTGATGGAGCGGTTAGCTCAAACACTATGCTTACATCATGAATCCTGGTTTCTTATACACAGCACACATCAACGTCAAACGAGTCCAGTGTGAGAGCAGAATTAGAGTATTGAAGGCAGCTAGGCAGCAATGCTTGAAGATTGATTTCGAGATGCCTGAGGAGTTCGGCGCCGGACCACGCGCAGATCTTGCTTGCAAAACCGACGCAGGATGAACGGAGCCAGCATTCCTACCTGACAGGCCTACAAGGAAAAAGTTATTAATGGAGTGGGTAGTGGGGGAAGGAAAAGTATGTGAAAGAGAAAAGAGGCATCAGCAGTGGCCTGTTTTCGCTTAAGTGCCCTGCTGTATGCAGCAAGTAGGGAGACCCAAATGGTGACACCAGGCGACGGCCGATGTGTCATGAGTTTATTTGAATGTCTGCGATTGATAGTTGTACGTGAGGTGGATTAAAAAATGGTTAGTCGTTCAGCTGTAGAACCCTTTCGGTGCCTAGCTGCCATGCCAATGGAAGGAGGCACGAGGGCTGGGATATTGCCAGGTTGCCCAAGCCTAGACAGGAGTAGTCGAAATGCTAGTGTTGGGTTCGAACCACGCACCTTCCAGTCCGTAAGCTAGCGTCTTAACCACTGAGCTGTCTCAAGCTCTACATGGGCTGGGATTCTGCCAGGGCGCCCACATCTAGACAGGAGGACGATTGGGGTTCTTAACCGAAGCCATTGGCTCCAAAGACTAACCGTATGACAGCGATGTTGGGCTGAAAATGCAAGTACACTACCGTTTTTCCGGAACACGTCGCCACACATGTTCCAACCCCCCAACCTGGAAGACCAGGAGACTGTGCCCGTCAGACGTCTCACCATTGACCAACATGGTATGAGAGACTCTTCGAGTGTTGGGCTGACACCCCCCAGTATAGCTCAATGGATCACGGAGGTACACAAACCGTTACATCACGGTAAGGTCCAGCCCAGAATCAGTGTCGCCAAAAGCCTAGTTAGGATTGGATTCAAACTGACACTCCTGTGGTTACTACCTTCACTGTGACTACCCTTTGTGAAAATTGGCATTCCTGGGGACTCAGCCCATTTGTTTCACACAGTCTCTTTTTCCCAGATAGATGCAAAAAGGCCGCCATCCTTGAACAAAGTTGCCGGAAGGTCATTCACGCCTTACAATTCAAGGAAGCACTGGAGGTTTTGGAGAACTTTACCTACCTCGGGAGTTGTGTCTGATGAAGTCAGTGCACGAATCTCAAAGGTTCGAATCACTTGCTAAGATGCGTCACTTGTGGCGTCAAAAAGACATATCACTCGGTCTCAAGAGTCGCGTGTACTAGGATGCAGTAAGGGATGTATTGTTGTATGATTGCGAAACGTCACATCTGCGAATGGATGAGGCCTCTTCAGTTTTTTTACCACCGATGGCTCAGAAGCGTCGCTGCTGTCGGATGGCGTCAACGAATTTGCAATTGGCTAAGCAGAAAACGGGCGTTCGATTATGCAGCAGGTACTTCAGTCATGGAAAACATCCAGTTCCGTCAACTGCGGTGGCTCGATCATGTGCTACGCATGCCGAAACATCGTCTACTGAGACTAGTATCGTTATTCGTGTCTAATTCAGAATGGCGCAAACCGCGAGATGGACGACGCATGACATAGTAGAAGTGTGAGAGAAGTTACAAAGAGTTCGGGCGTTGTTAATGCGGTACGCCTTCCAGGACGGGGTCCCCGTGAACCCTCCTGCGCTTGGCTGGAGACATTGCAAGAAATGACAGCTGACCGATGTCAGTGGCGTTCGTGCTGTCAGTTTCTTTCAAGATTGTCCAATTGAACGCTTGGAGGTGTAGGCACCTCACAATTTTTGCGGTAGGTCAGCACTAAGTCTCCTTCACCCACTCTTCTCTTTTCCTTCAAAGGCTTCAAATGTAATAATATAAACCTTGTGGTTGTTCGGCAGTGATACACTGATGTTTCTGTCTGTGATGAAGCTCACAGATTACATGGACGACACTGCTCTTCTTGGATTCTAGGCCATCATGTTGGTATGCACTTTATACCTTTAAAGCGCAGAGTGCTGCCGCAAGACTGGGTACGATCAAACCCGAACCCCATGGTTGCGAATAAGCCGACTGAGTTAGTGGACAAATTAGTCGAACTGGGTAACTGTGCCAATTCTAAGGACGATATTTCAATCCGCATCCGGAATCCAGAGCAAGTTTAGTCAACTCGCGCCGCCTGTGTCGGACGCGTAACAGCAGCTCCTCTGTCTGAGTTGTAGTTTACGAAGGTCCGGCGCTCCGTACTGTTTTACGGATCATAAACCTGGTCGCTTCGATATCCAGACGCGTACGATAAATGACCTGGTCATACTCCGATTTCGTTGGTCTTTCTTGCACAACCACGCGAAGAGTGGAAATGAGCTAGTAAAGATCAAGCAATAAATGCAGCGAAGTATGAAAGCCATCACCAGCAACTTAGCTGTGCTGGTCATTACCATCTCACTAAAGACCACGATACTTCAGGTTAAAGCCAACTTCGGAAGTATTACAAGAGGGGAACGTTTTTATATGGAAGGATTACACCTTGCAGCGATTTGTTTGCTATTCATATTTTTGTTCCTAACACCGAACTACTGCACATCCAATCCGTTCTCCTACTATGGCGTGTTCCAACGGATGTTGTTGTGCGCTCATGCTAGGAAAGTTATCTAACAGAGGTGTACTATCTAGTTAGGCTCGAGCCGCAGGCTGGGGTGTCATGGTTTATACCCAACCAAAGCATTTCGACTACGCCTGTACATGCTTGGATAATCAGACAGCATTATAGCTCGTTAGGATTACATGGCTACTATGCGTTAAAAGGATACCATAGCTCGAGATTTTGACTTGTTTATCTGAAAACCAGAAGAGAACTGTGTGGTAGAGCTTTGTCGTCAGTCGCTTAACGTAACAACCGACTAATAAATCCGGATAAAAATTTTAATCCGCCACAAAGAGACAGGACCTTACCGTGGTGTGACGGTTTGCACACCTCAGCGACCCAGTGAGCTCTTCTGGGGGGTGTCCCTGCGACACTCACAGAGTCTCTCATACCTGTTTGGTCAATGGTTAGAGGTCTGACAAACACAGTCTCCTGGCCCTCCATGTTGGGGGTTGGAACATGTGGCGAATTGTTCCGTAGAAACGGTGATACATTTGCATTGCCCGCCAAACACCGCCGCCTTACGGTTAGGCTTTTGAGCCAAAGGCTTTGGTTGAGGACCCTAATCGTCCTCCTGTCTAGGTGTGGGCGCCCTGACGTATCCCAGCCCACGTACAACCATGAACTGCACAAATACAAATAAACTCATGCCCACGTCGGCCGTCGCGTGGTGTCATCAGCCGGGTCGCCTTACTTGCTGCATGCAGCAGGGCGGGTAAGCGAAAACAGGTTAGTGCTGACGCCCCCTTCTTTCTCTTTCACATACCTTTTCTCCCCCCCTCCCCACCCCATTAACAACTCTCTCCTGTGTAGGCCCAGCACGTAGGACTGATGACTCCGTTCGTCATGCGTCGGTTTTGCGCGCAACATCCGCTCGTCACATGGCGCCGACATCCTCAGTTATCTCCAAATCAATCTTCAAGCCTCGACACCCAGTCTATCTAACCGCCTTCAATGTCCGCACTCTGAATCAAGCAGGACAACAAGCTGCTCTTCTCTCACACTGGACTCGTTTGGCATTGATGTGTGCTGTCTCAGAAACAAGAATTCAAGATGCAAGCACAGTGATTGAACTAACCGCCCCTTCAGTCTCCAGTCGCTTCCGGCTGCTCACCTCTGGTGATCCAGAGGCTGCTGCGGCGGGATGCGCACGGGTGTTATCGTCGTAAGTCATCGGGCGGAAGTATCCTTGCTTGACTGGATACCTGTTGATAGTCGCCTCTGTGCGGTTCGTCTGGCATTGTCTGTGAAGAGTCTCACAAGCGGGAAGCTGATCGCTGTCTGTTTGTCGTGTCCGCTTACGCCCCAACTGACTGTAGCTCCGACGCCGTCAAAGACAGGTTTTACGACGCCAAGAATGCCCTGTTGCGGCGAGCTAAAAGCTCAGACATCGTGGTGGTTGTCGGAGATTTGAATGCACAAGTGGGCAGGCTTAGTGTATCTGAGACTCAGTTAGGAGGTCGACATGGATTGGACTCGGTACGTACGGACAATGGTGAACGATCAGCTATGTGCTGATCACAGGCTGGTTTATGCAGTACTAACTTCCGAAATAGCCGAAGTCGTCTGGCCACATGATGTCCTCCAACGGCATGCCGGCCGATGACGTGGATCAATAACTGACTGCCGGTCGTTTTGGAACACATTTGTGGATTCCGACCACGCACTCGTCCGGAGTCGCTTCTCCCTACGTTACCCTGGGCCGCGTAAGGTGCGGACAAATCGCTTGGCAACTGAGAGACTGGCAGATCCGGATGTTAGACGAACGATTACCAGAATCGTCTTCCAGAGTCTCTTCCAAATGTTCCACCATCAGATGTGAACTCATACTGGGCCGAGATTGCCACCTCTTTGCATAGTGCTGGGAATTTGCCTGTGGCACGGCACTTCAGGTGCACGGAAGCACTGGATATCAGACCGAACGGTGGCACTGCTTAAGTCTCGGAGAAATATCCCAGCCGGTCCCGAACATAACCCGGTACGACGAATTATCAGACGTCAAGTGAAAGTGGGCGTGCGAGCCGACCGTAAGTATGGTGGACACAGAAAGCCAAAGAAATGGAAGAGGCCCAGAAAACCGGTAATGCCCGAAGATTATTTCAGTTGATCCGTGCGACCGGTCCCCGGAAACCACCTGTGAGCGAAACCATCAAGCATCAGAATGGAACGACCATCTCGAATAAGGAAGAACGCCTCAACCGGTGGGCTGAATACTTCGAACAACAACTGTCATGGCCACCAGCACTCATCTGGAGCCCACAGGTGACGTAGAACCCTGGACGGTGAACGTGGAACCACCTACGGCCTCGGAGGTTTATGACTGCATATGTTCTCTCAAGCGCCACCGAGCTGCTGGTCCGGATGACCTCCCACCCGCATTGTTCAAAGATGGGGTGAAGTCCTCAGTCAACGCTTGTCTGATCTGTTTGCTTGCATCTGGGAAAAGGAGTCTGTCCCAGACAACTGGGGAGAGTCGGTGATAGTGCCCATTTTCAAAAAAGGGGCTCGTAGTGAGTGTGGCAACCACAGGGGGATCAGCTTGACCCCGGTCGTAACGAGACTGTTGGCGTCACTTGTGCTTCGTCGCCTTACGGTGGCTCGTGAACACTGACTCGAGAGCAGCAAGCGGGATTCCGGCCTGGTAGGTGTTGCGTTGACCAAATCTTCACACTCCGTCAGGTGCTAGAACAACGCCATACGTATAAGCGACCCACAATTCTAGTGTTCCTGGATTTCCAAGGCGCATTTGACTCGGTTGACCGGTCTGTTCTGCTTGTCCATCAAGGAATGCCCCGGAAGTTTGTGAACATAATACGCTCTTTGTATTCTCAGACTTCTGGACGTGTGAAAGTATGGAGAGCTCCCCCAAAGCGGTGTCCGTCAGGGATGCCCACTCTCCATTCCTTTTCAACTTCGTGATCGATGAGATAATGAGACGAACGCTGGAAGGTCTCCAAAACTCCTGTGTTCAAATAGCCTGCGACGAAAACCTTGTCGATCTGGGTATGCAGACGACATCGTTCTCATCTTCAAAGAGGAGGAGAAGGCGCAGGGTTTTTGGATGAACTGACCAAGAGTCCTTTGGTATGCACTTTGCACCCACAAAGTGTAAGGTCATGCTCCTGGACATGCAGTCACTGAACGCGCCACTTACAATCCAGGGAGAGGTACTGGAAGTTGTGGAGCGTTCTACATATCTTGGAAGTTGTGTTAGTTCTGATTGTAGTGTGACAGATGAGGTAAATGCACGAATCTCAAGGCTCGGGTCGCGTTTGCCAATTTGAGACACCTATGGCGTCAAATGGTGTATCCATGAATCTCAAGGGACGTGTGTATCAAGCTACAGTGCAGGCTGTTTTGTTGTATGGCTGAGACTTGGCCTATTCGAGCAGCGGAACTGAGACGTCTTCAGGTGTTCGACAATCGTTGTCTCAGAACCATAGCTCGTGTGGGTTGGTGTCGGCGTATCCGTAACGAGGCATTAGAAAGCGAGTTTTCGGTTGTGCAACGGGTACTTCCATTGAAGAATGTGTCCAGCACCAGAAGCTGCGTTGGTTGGGACATGTGTTGCGTATGCCTAACCATCGTTTGCCGAAGAGAGTGCTGTTTTCCATGCCCAATTCAGAGTGGCGGAAGCAGCGAGGTGGCCAACCCTTGACCTGGCAGAGGGGTATGAAATAGATTACGAAACTTGGGTGCTACTCGCTTCCAGGATGGGGACAGCGTGATCCCCACTCGCCTGGTTAGAGACACTACAAGATATGGCTGCCAACCGATGTCAGTGGCGTTCTTGTTGTCAGTTTCTATCCAGATTGCCTGAGTGAATGTTTGGAGGTGTAGGCACCTCGGATTGATTGTAGTAAGCTAGCATCAAGTCCCTTCCCCATTCACCTTTACTCTTTTCTTTACAATAAGGCTTTCAAAAAAATCACGGTTGTACGGCAGTAAGCATCGGTGTTGAACACTGATGTCATGCTGTCGATGATGATGATGACTTTGAGAACTAGGTTTCCACCTACGGTTTCGTGTTGTTGTTGAAAACCTCCGTACATCCATAACTGTTTCCTGGATGAGCGTGTTCATTCATAGGTATAGTAATCTATTCCCTACTACTTCCTCCCTCGGTGATTCTGGTCCCATGTCATGGCTTCTAGTCGTGAATTTATGTTGGTTGAAAAATGTTCTTCACCGTGAATTGTGGACGAACCCCGATAACAACCCCTGGCGTGTTCCAAGCCCGCTGCCCCATGGTTCCCAGTGGGACAGTAAGGTATTGAAACAACGGCGTTCAGTACTGCTGACAACCTTGATGCTGGTCAGTGGGTATGTAGATAAAGATACAAAACACTCACTGGTGGAGCTGCAGAAGCTACATATTCTTTAAAAGCCGCAACTGAATCTGGATCCTGAACGATGATGCAGAGGGGCTGAAAAAGTAACAAAATCATCACAATATAGCCTACCGTTCCCACAGGTATGTCCCTGGTCCCTGATGGAACAAGTATTTTAGCCAAAATGCCAGAGTCGTTTGCGTCGAAAGACATGGTAGCTTTATCGGTTTCTATTTCAGCCAACAGATCACCTTCATTTACCTGAAGCAAAATAATCTGCGCTGCAAATTAGTACCTCATCACCCTCGTTCTTCGCCCAGCTAACAACAGTGCCAGTCTCCATGGTAGGTGATAGACTAGGCAACTTGACCAAGTTATGAGGTGGATAGTCTACAGAAAGTAACTATCAAACCATACGAAACTAACCAGATAATCTTGCTATATGGGTAAACAAAATCCTTTTTTGATGAGTGGGTTCTTCCATGTAAGCTCCAATAAGTGTGCGAACGAGCGTTCGCGGATAGGATGAGCACACTGTTTTGAGGTATCCAGGGTGTGCATAAATACTCGGAGCGCAAGAGTATCCTCGACGGATAGCATAGTGAGAACAGCAACGGGTTGGATACCACCACGGGAAAACTATGCGCACCGAAGTCCGGAGCGCCATGGGATAGGTATATCTTCAAGGCCGTTTCTCGGTCAGTTTCACGGTCCGGTGCCTTATCGGTTTAGCACCTGATAGAAGGGTACTTAGCAATTGCCGAAGAAGGCCAGTTCCAAGAGATCATAAGCTATCAGTTGGCAGATCTGCCATGCTCCAGAAAAAGGCATACACGGAAAGTCATGTGTGGCACTGCGCTACGTTGCCTTGTTCGTGGACAGCAGCGGACAGAACGGAACAGGACAGGGCAAGACAGGTCAGGACAAATCAGGGCGAGACAAAATGCTGGTCCTCCTCAGTGCTTCTATGGCTCAGTGGATTTCCGAGTCAGTTTTTTTTAACTTTTCGTTCCCGGTGGCGATCACCACCAAAGAACGCAAAATACATCAGCTACACTGAATGTGGCACACAACCCATAGAGTTCCACAAGGCCATCGCTAGCTCGACCCGCTGGCAGATCAGCTCTGGGAACTCAAACAGCATTCAATTCGGAGTGATAGGTGGGCCGTAAAGATATATGGAAGTAGGTATATTTGGCCTAAGGAAAGTGTCGCCATCGTAATCCGGCAGTTCCTTATGCGGGCTCCAAGGAGACCCCGGGCCAACAAGCATCCAGTTTCAGGCAGCATTTCCTAAAAATCGTGGCTAGTGCCACTGCGGACGTTAATTTTTCCAGAAGTTCACGACTCGCTCAGGAAAGTGGCCCATTTGTGTTTGGGCCGGGCCTCTCCCAGGGAGGCTATATTCCTTTTCAGCCATAGCTTTTGGGATGATGCGAAGCAGCGGCAGTAGCGGACTCACACTGCATTTTGTCTGAACTCACAAGTAACGTGCTGTCTCAAACCTCTAACCCAGTGCACATCAGGCACCTTACACCCATCCCAAGGCTAGCTAATTTTCCGTGCCTTCTGGTGTCCCAACCGAAAGGTAACATTTTTGTGGATTCCGAAGCAAACTCCACCAACAAGTCCACTTGTACATGCGTCGAAGGCTATCCAGGATTGCTTCTTCCGGTGGGTTTCCCACAATCTACACGTCTTCCGCGATGTTATTCCATAGATAGTTTAGCTGCTCCATCAGGTCGTTTTTGATGATGAGAAATAGAATCTACCCAATCACAAAACTCCGTGTACACTCCCGAACAGGTTTCCTGGTACGAAATTTTCCTCCCGTTAAGCAGAGTTTCGTGCACTGCGGTATTCTGATTTCAGAAATCTTCAGTAAGAGTAGCCAAGTGCTTGGTTTTTGAGTTTACGTTGCACGCATCGATCCTTTAACACTGTCTGGTCAACTGGCCCTTAAACGTCCCCGGTTGAACATGTAAAGGCGTGCTCTAACAAACTCACGCTGAGTTGATGACAGCCGATTGGTTTCCGTTACATGCGTCGGATATAAGGCCTTGTGGTCTGCAACAAGACTTGACACTTTTATTTTCACCTTTTTAGTGGTACCTAACACCGCCACTTCCCCATCACTTGGAGATCCCTGTCCCTAAGCCCCCGGTCTCGTGGATCTGTGATGGCCTGCATCAGTATACATCCTGCCTCGAGATCACAAACCCCACACTAATCTTTGTTCCTGGTTTTTTTATATGCATTGATCCCCTCATTTTTAGTTACAGAGCCCTTTGAGTTATCCGCTTGGATGGATTCGTTCTTGAAATCCCTTAGAACACGCTCCGGATCCCGAAAACTGCCTGTGACGAGAGTGTGACCGCCATGTAACCAACGACCTGCAATAGAGCGACTAGTCCATACATCTTTCCGAAAGCTGCACTGCTTTGGTCTATCCCGTATCAACCGATACAAGGTTTGCGGTATTCCTTACCACTTATCCGCATCTGCCAGCTTTCACCGTACATGCATCATTAAAACTCTCTTCCCTCGCCTCGCCCACTACGAAAACCCTGGTCAACAGGATGTTGCGTCCTTTCGAATAACGCTTTCATAATTTTTTCCCGGGACTCGCCCTGGTATGCCTCAAGGTGAAGCTCCCCTAATATCTCTCATCTCAAAATCTGTCCATAATTGCAAAACAGTCTGCCAAGAACTACCTGAGTTTGTTGAGTTCCCTGGCCAAAGAATCACTGTGCCTGAGGGTACGCGTACACCCCGCTGGACAAGCACGTTGTGAGGAAGGCTTTAGAACTCTCGCAGCACTGCACTGAAAACGCCGCACTGTCTCCGGCTGCTACTTCTGTCAGACAAGAAATGTCATTTTGTGGGAAACTTTGCTTCAGATGTTAATCTCGGTATTCCGACCCGCTTGAGTAACAAAAAGGCTTTTCAGTTCAATCGAAGTACCCTTTTATCACCTGCCGTTGCTCAGCCACGAAGCCTAGCCTTGTCCTCCAGACACGCTGTATCGCAGTGCGATTTCCATTGTCCCTGAGCTCTTTATCCAAAAAAGTAAATTTCAGAGCACGTCCTCCGTAATCAGCGCCATTTAGCGCAAATAGTGACCTGCCAAACCGTCCCTACGCTGCCACTCCTACGAAGTCTCTTCTCTTCAGTATCCCGACATAAACGAAAGCGCCTAATTCATTGCGGCACCCGCCACATCTTTACCGAGCTCCAGACCTATGCAGTCCATACCCGAAAGCCATCCTGACACTTATCATCACGGAAAATGCTTTGCTCTAGCTCCTTCCTGCTAAGACGATCCGCATGCCCACTTTGGATACTCAAATTGGCGCACCAGCCACGAAAATTAACCAGTTTTTTTTATCGTCTTGCGAAGATTCTGAGGCTGTATCCTACGGTCAGGATTAAGGCCCGCCTCTCTGGTTCAAACTCTGATCCTCCGTCACGGGACTGACGGCTTCATGCTGGGCTTCTACGGAATATACATCCTCCTCTAGGTGTCTGTCGAACTCCGTCTTATGCCCCCTAGTCGGTGTCTACCAACAGTCTTCCCCATTCAACGGACGCGCAGTTTTCTGACGAAAAAAAATCAACCGCCATCAAATTGGTTAACAAATCAGGCATAGAAACTTGTCACAAAGACGTTTCACACACATCAAATATATGGTGAAGATGAAGATTGGTTCCCGTCAATAATCCAAAGCTCTCAAAAATTGGTGTCAGTTACTTGCGACCACAGCGTAAGGTAAGGTCTACATCATGTTCCCTGACGAAATAGCATCGACTGCCTCTAGGGTAACTGATTTTCTTTTTTTGAATGTGCCAAAGTGTTTATATGATTTCCCCCAGCATCCTGCTCTACACATTCAATCTCCACCCCCTTCACTGTATCCCTAGGTGCTGTCCTGCTTCCTGTACTATGCATAATGGTTATTGACACTATGCCACTCGGGTGGTTCCCCTGGACTCGAGGATACCCGATCAAACATCTCCGGAGTTTGCTGGCCTCTGCGCCTCCACCCTTCATCCTATTTCTCTCCCCATTTTCTGCTGGCAGACTGGAAAGTGGGTAATTACGCATCCCGGGTACAAAGGAGGCAGCCAGCAAAAACCTGGATTCGGCCGGCCAGTAAGCCTCACGCTCACCACTCTTAAACTGGTGAGGTTGAAGTCAGTCGATCTGTGTAATACTTTCTTACCTCGTATGACCTGCTACCGACCTAATGATACGGTTCCCTCACATCCAGCTTCTGTTGGGCTACTCTAACGCACTTTCCCCAAATGTCCTTAGCTCCGTCAGAAACCAAGAAACCGCGCACTGCATCCTCTTCTATGTCCCGAAAGAATGCTCCCCACTCTTGCATTTAATGGTGAATAGATGGACAATTCCGCACTTTCTCAGTCCATGCACAGTCGGCGATTTCCTGTCGTTTCTGTGTCACCAATGGGATCCCCCGTTAAAAAAACGCACAACCGCCTATTCCCCCCTACCGTGGCCGGAAACCTTGCCAAAAACTGAAGGCATGGTCCAGATATTTAAATCCCCAAGAAAAGATTAGTGCTTACTGCTACCACCACCATCTTACACTCTACCCTAAAAGCCTCATTTATCGTTTAGGAAATCGGCAAGGATTTGAACTCTACCATGCCACATGGATCACACACAAGAGCCGAACATCACCAGCAAATTTGAATCTAAACCACGACCAAATTACACAATTTTGTTGATCTGCCTTTTTATTGCTTCCATTGCTGGATCGCCATGTTGATATACTGTCGAATGTCCAGCGGAGTGCTAGAAAATCAATTGCCGCCAGCTCTTTCACGTGAGCTGGCGGCTGAGGCAATCCAAAACCAACCTGTTCCTACTTGCGAACTGAAGCCTCCGCGGCCGCCTAACCTTCACCTACGGCATTTTCCAACTACAATTTCAAGAAAGCCCCACACACTATAGAAGTTTTCAGCTGTATAACCACTCAGCGGTTGCGCGACCCACTCTAACAATTTTCTGCTCTGCAGCCGTTCTCTCACGAAAAAAGCTTCTCGAGTAAGCCATGTCCGTAAATTAATAATAGAGCGACCGAAACCAATTCATTTATTTGTTATCAGAATCCAGCTTCATTAAAAGCAAGCAAATTTTGCCAAATAACTGCTGGCAAGCATCATCAACGATGCAACGTCAGTGTGCAAACACGACTTAAGTGAAGCCCATATTGTGAAGAAAAGAATGAAAGTAAACGGTGAATGAACTCAGTTATTGCCTACCGGAATCGTTCAAGGCACTAATTCAGGCGATACGAGTGAAAAGAAGAAGGCCTACACTGCGGCGTTATCTATTAGAAAACACTCACTGAACATTTGCAGACTATTGGACGGGGAAGCAAGACTCTCATACGCGTCTTGTTTATAAAAATTAAATATGTGTCTTCATCTTGACCGCGTCTTCTTGAACTTACCTGGA
Source organism: Clonorchis sinensis (assembly GCA_003604175.2). NCBI lineage: Eukaryota > Metazoa > Platyhelminthes > Trematoda > Opisthorchiida > Opisthorchiidae > Clonorchis > Clonorchis sinensis. The sequence continues at coordinate 4,084,310 of CM030375.1, read as the reverse complement.
TATTTATTTACTATCACGCGATTGCAAACGAATGCTGCAAAGCGGTTCCACAGATTCCGTAATGAATCCCACTTTCCAATAGACGCAAAGCTGAGTTCCAAGAAAACATTGTTCGCATGCTTCATCAATAGTATCCACGGTTACATACCTTCCCCAGTTAAACGTCTCTCGCATGCCCCCGATTTTCATTTACCTCCGTTAGGTCGGCCCCGTCAGCTGGTTTATTCGGTCGCTCTTCGGGTGTGTCACGCCACTTCCGAGGCTAGGTCCCATCCACTCTTATTAATTCTCGACCGTCCTGAATTGTATATACGCTCCCTCGACAATCAATAACGACAAACGGGCCTTGCCAGTGACTGCCCAGCTTTCGCGACCCCAGTCCGGTCCGTCCAGGATTCTGATGAGCTCTCCACTTGACCCTCGCGCTTGTGGGAAATGGTCGTGCCTTTCTACTTGGTGGTTTCTCTCTATTCCTTTCCTGAACAGCGGTCAGGTTTTCCCGAGCTTTCCTCCTTCCTTCTCCTAGTTCCTCCGGAGATAAGCGTTTTGCCGTTTTCCTGATCACCTGGAAGGCGCGGATGTCGACCGCACATCAGCATGAACGGGGACTTGCCTGTGTTTGGCTGTATGGAAGCACGATGAGTTAGCAACACCATCGGAAGTTTTACTTCCCATTCACCTCCATTGGCCGTCGCCAATCCTTGATCGCTCGGTTATTACGTTCGGTTAGGCCAGTTGTTTCCGGGTGGTATGGTGCCGTCCTTAGCGATCTGGTGGCCTGTATCTGCAAGCAACTCCTAAGCTCCTCGCTCCCAAAGCAAGGCCCCTGATGGGCGAGGATCATTTTTGGCGCCCCATTGTCGGTCGCGATTTCATTCATTACCACTCCGGTGATTGTCGTCGCCCGTTGGCTTGGCACTTCTGCCGTCTCGACCCACCGCGACAGGTGTTTGGCATTATCACGATATATTAATTCCCGCTGGTCGTTACCCGGATGGCCCATGACGCCAACGGACCACAACCAACCAATTTCTGAGGCAAAAATAGGTTCCATGGGATGAGTTGCCCTTGTCGTATGCCCTCTCCTTAGTCGGCACCGCTTACAGGACGCGACATAAGCCATCACCTCACTTCTCATCCCGGCCCAATAAGCCTTCTGTCGAGGTAAGTCGTACGTCTTGGTGCATCCTGTGCGTGCCACCTCGTGGCATTTGACTATCAGCTTCCGTCTCAAGACGCCTGATATCACGGACAGCATAACATCAGAATCGGTGTCGTTCCATGAACTTATGCCAGCTTCATTCAGACTCAGCCGTTCGAAGTGGCTTCTGGAAAGTTACCAAGTCCCTGTCTCCCTCTCCGTTCTCAATTCTCCTTCCATCCAACAAGGCGGCTGAAATCTTCCGTATGACAGGATCCTGCCCCTGTAGTTGCACAAACCTTCCGGGATCCAGTTGGACAACAAGGCTATTGGCACCACTTGTGATCGTGGGGGCCTCGTCTTCAAACTCTGGTCTTGACAGCCAATCAGCCAGGTCGTGCTCCTTCCCTGGCACGACCCGGGTCGTAAAGTTGTACTCTTGCAACCGGAGTACCCAGCGTGCGAGCCTCTCACGAGGATCTCTGGTGGTCCTTATCCACTCCAGGGGTTTGTGATCGGTTTCATCATGAAATCTTTGTCCAAGGAGGTATGCCTCCCACTTGTCCAGGGCTCAGACGATCGCTTAACCTTCTTTCTCAGTGGGCGAGTACTTCGGCTCAGCGTTAGTCAGGACACGGCTGCTATATTCGATGACTCCATTCCTCTGCTTTAGGACCGCGCTGATAACGCTATCACTGGCGTCCTTTGCAACAGCGAACGACTCTCCGACACTGGGCAGTTTGAGGGTCAGCTGCTGATCCAACACCCGCGCTTTGACACATTCGAAAACCTCGTGTGCTTCCCTGGTCCACTTGAATTTCCGAGTTTACCCAAGCAAGTCGTACAGTGGAGCAGCAGTCGTATTGAATTCCTGGAAAATCAGACTAGTATGTTGCTTGTCGGAGAAACTGCCGTAGGGATCACTTTGAATTGAGAACAGCACAGTTTTCGATCTTTGCCAGTTTTTCTGGCAGTGAGCTAACCTCTCCGTGACTCAATTTATGCCCCAGAAGTGTCACGGAACTCCGAGTGACTTGGCTTCATTTATCCGTGGGCCAGCCTCCTGAATACGATTCAATACGGCCTTCGAGTGAACTGCTTGCTCTAGTCCCGGGTTGGTGTACACAACAATATCGCCTCCGTACATGGCAACATTCTGTAGGCACTTTGTTAAACGAAGCATCAAGCGCCGGAATGTGAATGGTGTCCCAGACAAACCAAACGGCATTCGTCTAAATTGATATTGGGTGTCCCTAACTGTAAACGCCGTTTTCTCCCAGTCCTCCGCCGTGCTAGATAGTTGCCGGCATCCGGAAAGCAAGTGAACACCGTGAAATATCGGGAATGATGGAGGAAATCGAAAATCCCCGCAAAAGAAGGGTCAGCTGCAACCCGATTCAACCCGGCAGTTCATTCACACGCCGGAAATCCACGCGAAACCCATATTTCCGTTCGCCTTCTTTACAAGCACAACCAGAAAGTCCTACAAACTATTGGCTTCCTCGGTTATGAAATTTTTCAACATTCCTTGAATCGGTTTATGGACCTTCTCCCGTAGGTGGAGCGGCATTAGACTGGGGCTGTAAGGTAGAAAGCCTTGGGACGAGAGGGGAATTTCGCACAGTCCAAGAGCAGAAGCCAAACGGATTTCAATCGCTCGTTAACAGTTCCTCGACCACGAATTGTAATGACGATACGTTACAAGGCGGAAGTTTTCGGACATGCAGCTCGCTCACGGCAATGCTTGGGTAACCTTCAGGCCTGCATGCGCCGTACGCTGTTACCAGTTTTCCCTGCTTTGGGTCGATCACGGAATCTGCTGTCCTGGGAAAAGCTGCACGCAATATTGTCTGCTCTAAGTCTGGGCTGATCAGGAACGCGTGCTGCACGGACTTATCCCCTGGACGCATTGAGTGCATTGATAATCCGTCGATTTTCAATCAGTATCAACCCACTGCTCTCACGGATGGTGTGCACGGTTTGCATTCAGCTTAGTTCCCTCTCCGCCTTAGCGATAACCCTGCTCCTATATCAGTCAAGAGCAGCTCCCTCTTCCCATCTATCTCGATAAAGGCCTGTAAGGTAGCCTGTGTCACTGCGCTAAACTCAAGCCACCAGGGAAAAGAGGAGCAATCCAAAGCTTCATAATGTACAAGTGGTCATGTGCGGACGCATTGATGCATCCAGAGGCCAGGCCTACACCGGCTCGTCCGAGATTGTCTCCGCGATTCCGTCTTGGTGGCTGTAAGCTGTTCTGCTAGTTGATCCACTGCGGTCTGCAGTTCCTCCATTGGTGAGCCATCTCTCGTCTCCTGCGACTGCAACTTGGTTCGTGGCACCCCAACCAATTCCCGTACCAGATGCACAAGCTCCTCCACACTCAACTGGCCAGTTGCTCTCGCTAACCGCAACTGGGCACCAAGTGCCGGCTGCAAACCTTCGACGAACTGGTCAGACATCTGTTGCGACACTCCGTCCAGTTCCGGCAAGGCCCGATTCAACGACTGCTGCAGGCTGGCGAAGAGCATGGTCGGGTCACATACGGGCGCCATCTTGACCGTCTTGAACCGCCTCATGGCCACCTGGCAGTTGGTCGGTGCGTCGAACTTCGCTGCAAGTGTTCCCTTCGCGGCGACTTAGTCCATCTTCCAAGGGCCCTTCTGGCTGCATCCAGGGCCGCCTTCGCACGGCCGCTGAGGAGGGTCTTCAGCGCCGCCAAACTACCCCGGTCGGTCTCCAGCCCTGCAGCCTCCGCAACCTCTTGAAGTCCTCCAGGAAGGTCCGAACATCCCCATCTCCAAAGGGTTTTGGCCACGGAATCTTCGTCCTTCTCCTGGTCATGGCACCAAATGAAGGTACGAAGGCCTTCGCTGCGGAGTTACCTATTAGAAAACACCAACTGAACGGTTACATACTATTGAACAGGGAAGCAAGACTGTCATACGCATTTTGTTTATAAAGACTGAGTATCCGTCATCTTCCTTAACTGTTCTTTCTGAACTTTTCTGAATATTCATTGACCATCACTCAAATGTAAACGAATTCTACAAAGCAATTCCACAGATTCCGTAATAACTCCCACTTTCCAGTGGACGCAAAGCGGAGTTCCGAGAAGACATATTATTCGCGTGCTTCATCAGTAGAATCCACCGTTACACGGGTAGAGACTAAGCACATAGATTAACAGCCATATCTTGCAGCGTCACCAACCAAGGGCAATGGGGATGACGCCATCCCTATCCTGGAAAGCGAGTCACATCACCAGCACCCGGACTTTTCGTGATCTTCTTCATATGACTGCCAGGTCATGGGTTGACCACTTCTGTGCTTCTGCCACTCTGAATTGAGCACAGAAGACAACATTTTTCGGCAAACAATGGTTCAGCATGTGTCATACATGGCATAACAAACGCAGATTCTAGTGCGGGAAACACTCCTCAATGGAAGTCCCCGTTGCACAACCGAACACTCTGTACGGATCTGCCAACAACATTGTTCACGAGCTGTTGTTTTGAGGCAACGGTCGTCGAAGACCTTAAGCCGTCTCATTTCCTCTACTCAGACAGGCCCAAGTCTCACACCCGCACAACAAGGCAGCCTGCACTTCAACCTGATACGCATGTCCCTTGAGATTCAGGGATATGCCATCTCAACGCCATAGGTTCCCCAAATTTGCAAACGCGACATGAGACTTGCAGACTCATGCACTGACTTAATCTGTCACACTACAGTCAAAGCTACTACAACTTCCAAGGTATGTGGAACGTTCCACAACGTCAAGTGCCTCTCCCTGGATTGCATGTGGCGTGTTCCATATGCATTTGCAGCAACATGGCCTTACAATTTGTGGGTGCAAAGTGAGCACCAAAGGGCGGGATAACCTTGTTCAATTAATCCAGCAACATCTGTGCCTTCTTGTCCTGTTCGAATACAGGAATGATATCGGCTGCATATTCGAGATCGACAAGTGTTTTCACCGGCCATTTGAACACCTGGGTTTTGAAGACTGTGGAATGTTCACCTTATTCTCACATTTATCGAAAATCACATAAGATTGGGGTATATTGTCACTCTTGACGTATACCCTTTCTGTACCGACGCTTTTGGAACGCTCTTTACATGCCCTTACGTTCAAAAATCTGAAAATACAGAGCTTATTGTGTTCACAAGCTTTCGAGGTATTCATTGATGGACAAGCGCGCCAAAACTAAATGACACGTCATCAGACTTGAATGCATTTTATAACTCCAAGAATACTAAAAATTTAGGTCGGTTTTACATTTGGCCTTTTCCTAGCATCTGACGGGGCGTGTTAGCCCGAAACATCTACCAAATCCTTTCGTAACAAGTACGCCCTCTCCCTCTTCGTTAGTGCGGTAGACTACAGAATTGATAACTCTCCTTTCAGCCACATGCACCCTCCCCAAAGATATTCCCACTCCCTATGCTGAACCTTAAACCGTTTTCTGAAATGGAGTGAAGAGAAGGTTAAATGGAATTAAATTTTGTCGGACGAGTGTGCTAATGGCCTGAACTGGCCCTGTTTATAGCATACATCCCGTGCGATACTCCTGTGAATCAATAAATTGATTGACAGCAGGGCAAAAATGCCACTTTATACGCGCGGAATGACGCCCCGCAGGCACTTCGACTTGCACAGCCCCACGCTTTTCTTTAGGCCGTAGCTGAGGTCATTTAATAATGCAAAAAAGCAACACCACCAGATATCTTAAGTTTTTCCTGTTCAATTGTCCGTGCACGTTCCTATATTCCAGTTGCGCATAATTCAGCTAATACGTGTCCGTCATACTCAAAAATAGACATACAAGTTCACATGGACCGCATACCGCCATCCCCTACCATATCTAACTAAATATCCATTATCGATTTTGAAATAGGGCATTGTCGCCTCGCCATGGCAGTGGCAAATTTTAACCACCTTTAGCTACCTGCTTGTCTGAACCGCAATCTCATTTGTATTACACTTCCCCTAGAGGACCTTTTGAACTTCTTTCCATTTCGAGCCCTCAGACTAGATACGGTTGTCTTATTACCTCGTTTGAATAGTAGCGTTGAGCCACACTTTGCCCTCGATGAGCCCAAGAATATTCCAGCTCCGTGCTGGTCTTAATTTTTCGTGATTTTTTGACCAATCCGAACTACAATGACAACTCCAACTGACTCATGTTCATGTACGGTGCTGTTCACGATCCTAAGTACGACGTCGGGATGACGATCACGAGACTGCCATACCCAGTCCGATGGCTTGCCCGTAGTTTACCACATCCCTAATGTTTTCCAGACGACCGTGTTACATGCACCCGCAATAACGTTTAATTTGTGCCAAAACTTTAAAGCAGAACCACTCTACTATGCTGTCCGGTAGTTCTTCCCATTGACGCACTAATCCTCCCAAAAGCACTATCAAGGAGTCAGCACACCTAGCCGGCCCTTAGACGCAGGCCTTAATTTCTCTGAAACCGCAGTTTTGAAGAATAATTATTCAACAAAACGTTTTAGTATTTAATGGTATTTATCCGGGACCTTAAAAACTACAGATGCGGCCGCAGTTTCCTTGAAAGTTGTTTAAATTCACTCGAAGTTCACTATTTTACACATGATCTCCGTGATGATGGCCGTAAATTTTGTGAAAAAGCTGGTTTCTTCGCCTATTTCCTCCTGCATTGGATTTGGGACTAATCTCAAATCTACGCCAGCAATAATTACACCCTCTATGTCCGCTCAACCTCACAAGAGATCAGCCATTCGCGACTTGTATAAGAAAAAGTCATCTATGGTTGCGGCAGTCGTCCCACCAAACAAAGCCAAGGGCCTCATCACAGCTAGTAAGTTGTTTTGTCTTTTATGGTGGTCAGCACACTCTATATCGCGCACACGGGAGGGTTAAATCTTCACCGGTATACCGACCCTTTGATGGTGCGGTTGGATGAAGTAGCGGTTTTATGGGCAGGACAGGCAGAAGGCACAATAGGGTGGCCAGTGCTTTCAAGTCCTTGCACAAATTAAGCGGATTGGGACGGCTTTGTGGACTCACGTAACGCGCTCGTCCGGGAAATACTAGGGATATGGTAAACTACGGGCAAGCCGTCGGACTGGGTATGGCAGTCGCGGTGCCGCAACTCGACGTCGTGCTTGGGTTCGTGGACATCGGCGTACATAAACATCTTTAGTGAGTCAGTTTGCCAGTGTGGTTAAGATCTGTCAAGGAATCGTGACAAATTAGGACCAACATGCATCTAAGATATTCTTGGGTCCATCTAGGGCGCAGCGGGTTCCATCGCTGTCATTCAAACGAGACAATAAGACAGCCGTTGGAAAGTTGCAAAAGGTCTGCCAGATAGCACTATGGTATGAGTTAGACTGCGTTTCGAAATAGCAGACAGCCGACGGTGTTCACAATTTCAAACTATGGCAATGAGACTGCACTCGCTTTCAAAAACAGTATTCGGTATTCAAGTCTAGATACTGGGTAAGTGGTCGGTATGAACGGGTGTCGGCGTATGTTGTTATAGGGGACATGCAGTAGCTCAATTTTGCGCAACTCGCAAAGCTAGGGACGTGCAGGGACAAGAGATTAGAGAAAAGCTTGAGATATTTAAGGTGCTGCGTGTTTTTATTAAAAAATTTCAGAATGGGGCACCTACAGCCTAAAGGAAAGCGTGGAGGGTGTGCAAAACGAGCTGCCCATGAAGCGCCATTCCTCGTGTAGTAAGCAACATTTTTGCTCTGCTATCAATGAATTTTTCGATTCATAGGATGATTGCCCGGAACATATGCTAAAACCAGGGCGGGCTCGGTCCGGCAGCACGGGCGTCCGACAAAATTTGCTTATGTTTTGGTTTTCTGTTTCCTATATCTCACGTGTAGGATTGTGAGGTTCGGCATAAAGTAGGTACACTTTTGGGGAGAGGGCATTTATTTGAAGTGAGGGTTTTCGACCCTGCAGCCTTTCGAACCATTGTAGAGAGGAGGCGCAGAAGAGGCGGACATGATATCAAAAGATATGAAGAGTTCTTAAAAAGCCTTCTTACACAAGTGGTGTCCGTCAGGGGTGCCTAATCTCTCCATTCCCATTAAGTGTCGTGAGCGACGAGATAATGAGATGAGAGATGAAGTGTCTCTTGGACCCCAACGTTCAAACACCCTCTCACGAAATCCTTGTCGACCTCAAACATGCAGACGAAATCGTTTCTGCCCTCAAGGATAAGGAAAAGGCGCGGATGTTTTTTGGTGAACTGACCAAAGTTATCCTGTCCTTTGGTATGCACTTTGCATCTGCAAAGTGTAAGGTCATGCTCCTTGACATGCACTAATTAAACACGGCACTTGCACTCCAAGGAGAGCCACAAGATTTTCTGGAGCGTTTTATATACATTTGGAGTTGTATTAATCCTGAGTGTAGTGTGACGGCTGAGGTTAATGCACGAATCTGCAAGCATCGGTTGGCGTCTGCTCAGTTGAATCTTCTATGGCATCAAAGTAGTATATCCCTAAATATTGAGGACCATGTATATCAGGCTGTAGTATAGGCTGTTTAGTTGTATGGCTGCCAGACTTGGCCTGTTCCAACAGCGGGACTAAGACGTCTTCAGGTATTAGGCAAATGTTGTCTCAGAACCATAGCTCGTGTCGGTTGGTGTCGCGAATCCGTAACGGACAACTAGAAAGCGATTTTTCGGTTGTTCAACGGGGACTTCCCCTGAAGCTTCATTGGTAAGACTGAAAAGGTCAATCAGGTGGGACATATGTGGATGGACATACAATGCCTATTGAGGGGATGGGTAGTCAGGGTCCGCCGACCACTTAGAGGACAAAATAGGGAGTGGTGGTGTTTTGGGGGTGTATATTATCGGGATGTGGGTTGAAGGATATGTGCTCCTCGGTAATGAAATATAGCAAGCCTTGCAATCTACAGCCAGATCACCGCCGTTATTCGAGACTGCTGAGTCATATCAGGTGTAGCATCTGAGCTCAGTTAAACAAAATGCTATGGGCAACATATTGCCCAGGTGTGCAAACGGATTAGACTACCTACCCGCAACAGTCACAAATTCGAAAACCCCATAGTTTCGGTGAAAACAATTTGAGTGTGTTTATAGTGGGCGGCAGAGGCTATTAGGTGGGACTCCTTTTTAGCAAACTGCTCTTAGCTGAAAAATCTTTGAGTGGAATAAAACTTTTTACTCAGAAATTTTGCATTTTGTTGCGTAGGTGATCAAACCGAAAACCACCCTAAACTATATTCATATTTTTGCAGCTCACCAAATTTCATTGTCCGGTGAAGCAACCATACCTCTGGCGAAAAACGTCCGAACGAATACTTATGTAGCGTCGTTAGGAGCCCAAGAGGCCTAGATAGGATTCAAAAGCATGGACCCATACTCTGAACTCAAGTACCTGTCTGTTTTCGTCCATCAGGGACACGCCGTAGCTTTTGAAAATTCAATTCCATTGTGCGAATAATGAGCGCCCTACTCCGTTTCGTATTCGAATGCGATGATGTCCGTGGCAGGTGCTGCTACAGACAAAAGCCCGCACAAAAGCTTGCACAGCTCCCAAATAGACGAACTTTTATGCATCCTAGGTTGTCACTTTGGAAGTTTAGAATGAGTGCGTGAATTCTGAAGTAACCCAAAGTTCTGGGGTGAGCTGTTGCTTTTGTATATTCCCAAGAATTTGTCATGAGTCTGTAAGTGACAACGAATTGTTTCGTTGTAGCACACTTTCGGTGCTTAACTGCCATGCCACCTGAAGGAAGCACGCATACTGTGATACTGTCAGGTTGCCCTAGCCTAGACAAGGGAAGTCGACAAGCAAAGGTCGGGTTCAAATAACGGATCTCCCGGTCAGTGAATTCGTGCTCTAAACACAACCCTTTCGCCCATGTGACAAAAAGCCCTCTAAAAAGCCTTTCTTTTGCAAGAGTGTGGAGGTTGGGATGTTTACGCCTGGGCCAACATGACTTGTTTTCTAAGTACCCAGTATTTTTGAGGACCTTTCTTTTCAAAAAATGAATGTGTTACTCGCCCCTTGTGCTTGTGGCGTGGCTGGCTTGGAAGCCGATGTTTAGCGGTGTTTTGATAAGCCCGAAATGGGTCCATTTGATATTGTTCAATTGAAATCACCCTAAGTTTGCTTTCAGATATCTTAGCCTAGCAAACCTTCTCTAGTCAGTGGCGGGATGTTTGTCGCCGGGTAGTGATCACTAGGGGTTAACGTGCCGAGGTTGCAATCAACGCTGATGTGGGCCGGTACATAATCATCCGCTAGCTTGTTGTCGTATTTAGGTGACGTTACGTTTTTCAGTGCTGGATTTAAAGTTGTTTGTTGAGGCCCAGTTGCAGAGAAAATCCAAGTCTGGGACATAAACAAAGCAACAGATTCTGACGTCCCGTGCGTAAGCTGGCAATGTTACTAAACCTTATTCGACATTCACAAGTTTATCGAAAACTGTTGCTTCTAGAAAGAGGCGTTTGCCCCAAAAGATAGCATATCCGTGAACACGTACTTCAAAAATATTGATAATCTTTCATTTTCTTGGACTAACTTCAATTAGTAACACCCATCACATATTTTACTTTTTAAATGGGATGCCCACCGTAATGATCGGTCAGGTTGTTCACTCAACGTCACCTGTAACACTTGCTAGAAATATGGTTTCCACATGTTTTCGGTCATTTGAAGCCTTCAAAAGGTCCCGAAAACTAATGAAGAACATGTAATTAGATCGTTTTTGGAGTGCAGTTGGCAAGAGGTCAGTAAAACTGTTTTACTCCGTGAATTGCCGTACTACGGATGCCGCCAACTCCATAATCATCCGAAATTGGAAGGGCCAGACAAAGCGCATTTTGTAATGGAAATCAGTATGCGAAACGCTGACTGGAAGATGCGGTTCTGCCGAAGTAGACAGTAAGACCGTCTTTCGTGCGCTTCTACCGTTCAGCGCATTTCCCATTGTATACCTTTTCTAGTTTGTGGTGGTAGCGGAATTCTTTTGTATTACATTGACGGCGTATAGATTCCGTCACAATTTTGGTATACGCCACCGAACGGACCCACGATCCATCCCTCACCCCACTGTCCACCTGTTGTATATCACACGCAAGTAGGCTGTCCACGTGCACTCAGGTGTGGTCAACTTTAGCATCGTCAACGAAAATCCACTAGGAAGAGCCTAAGTTTGTCTGAAGAAGCGAGTGCACTACTCAGGCAGCCTTGAATATGCCGAAAATAGGTGCTTGGCAGGCTAGGCTGAACATGGACTACCATTACAAACTTTCTTGGGCCACCACCGACAAGCTTTGATGGCCTGGGTTGCAGATATTCTGTATTTGTTGGAAACCTCAAGAAGCTAAGAACGCCGTGAAGCAACCGATCAAACAAGGACAAATTTTGCTGCGCCTTCACTCACTGCTCGTGACGAAAACCCGCAGCTTCTAACTAATTATTGTGGCTCCGAACAAGGTAGCGGTCTCAGCAAGCGGAAGCTGATTTTCTGAACCTTGTCTTACGTCATCTCGTCTTTCAGACCTATGGTCTACGGGCTTGCTTATTGCATTGCGTTGAAAGTTGTGGTAATCATTCTTCCACGGTGTTTTGGTGAAGGCTCAGAGGCCTTCGTCCAGGGTGAGTACCCATGAACTTATATCTTCGGAACTAACTGCCTGCCTCTCCAGAAAAGTAGGTGTGGCTGTAAGGCGGGCTAAAAAAGCCATATGATGACGTTGACATGCACAAAGGCACCAAACACCAGCGTAGCATGTCCCAAAGATAAACGCGCATTTTAGTTTTTGGTCCCAGGGAAGATCAAACTAAAACCTCCGGATTTTAGTCTGATAACATTGACAGGAAAAGCGTCTTTGAGTGCGAATTCGTTTAGTGTCCAACAAGAAATAAACCGTGAAAAGCTATCAGGCACAAAAGTAAGAACTTCTTTTGTACAGAGGTTTTGAAACATAAATACCCTCCACCATCCTCGTGAACGCTTCTTGAGACTTTTTTAAATCTCAAATAATAGTAAACACCGTAAATCGGTTCAATTATTTCTATATTAACCTCTCATCAGATATAGGGACAGCGCTTTGACACCTGACGGGAGGCTACTCGTACGTATCACCAGTTTTATAAACTGGCACGCCAGTACCAAAAGTTCAAAGAGCCTATTCGACACAGGAGATGACGATTCTATTTCAACAACAAAGAAAATCATACGAAGTACCCAACAATTTTTGTAATGACGCGATGAGGGCAATACTTGATGGATTGACTTACTTTCCAAGTAATTCATGTATTCAGTGGAGCCTAATGATTAGTGAGTTTATGCGCACGTGCCATTCAAGACATACGAAAATAAATGGTCACTTAAAAACAGAGGCTTTCTCATATGTCTCGTTTTAGGATATTAGAGATTGCGAATTAAGCTGGCCAACGCCATCAAAATGCTGAATTGCATTGAAAATAGTGGTTGTTTGCAGCCAAAGTGATCACTATTTACTTGGACCGCTATGATTTTTCGCTCATTTTGCGAAACAAACGGACATCTGTCAACATCATTCGGTAATTGCACATGGACTATCTTTTACCCAAAGTCGCTTAGTGGAAAAATAATATTTCGATTTAGTACATGTTGTATTGACTCTGCAATTCAGTGTAATATCAAACATACTCGAGAAACAACGCAACGTGTCTGGACTATTCGGTATTTTGCAACACGCTGTGCGTTTTTGAAAGATAAGGATTTCAACGATTTCATAACACACTGCTCACCAGTAATATTGGCATGCGTTATTAAACGGATGAAATGCTTTGAGACTTTGCTAAATGTGAAATTAGAAGGATACCGCTCTTGTGTAACGCTGCAAATGGTCCCAGGTTCATTCGAACGCTGCTGTCAACTTTGAAGAAACCCATCACGTCAATTTTCAGTGACATAGTTCACGACTCCAAACTTGTATCCAAATCTTATGTATCGAGTTGTATTGCAGTTCTTCTTTATCACACCAGTCGGCATTGTGTGTGTTGTGTTTTTTATGAAGTTGTAACTGGTAATGATAACCAGATAAAATTTGAACTGTCCTCTAAAAACTATCACGCTTTTGCCACTGGTAAAGGTGATAAATTAAAAAGAAACGCTCTTTCTGTAACAATTCTTCTACAGAAGATCTACGAAGCAACGCTCCAAAACGCCAACTACGGTTTCTTGTAGCTAAATGTATGTTTTGAACATTGGATGCTGTCCCTAGAGTGTGCACTAAACTTTAGCCTTACGCACTGTGAAGCAATTGGAACTTGACTGTACCCGCTTACACATATTGGTCGTATAACCTAATGTGTGTATCTCTTTTCCTGCCAATTACAGGCACCCCACGAGGGGCCCCAGACAAGAAGCCCGACTGTACTCCCCTTTAATTGACCTTGAGCTACTGATGTACTTGTACTCGACTTGCGACTGTAGTTTCGGCTTCAATGCACGCACGTTGTTGCTTCGCTCCGGTCTTCTCTCTTGCGTCACCCAACCTGTGTGAATGTGTGGTCTGTGTGCCTTGTGGTTCCAGTGGTATCAATGTTTACATCTGCACATTTCAGAACCGGCAAGTGCTGTCACTAGATCCTCGTGGAAGTTAAATACTGTTGACCTCTTGAGATCCCACGCTACAACACTGCCGTCAGTAACGGTATACCGGTATTGAATAAATATAGTTCCCGTCCAATCAGCCAAATATAAGCTACTTGAACATGTGATGGAATTTAAGTTTCCCTCTAAAATTCGATTACCTTCTTATAGAAACGGATCACGCATTTTGTTATTCCTTAACATTTGAAATCAACCAAGAAAAATGTATATACAATGTTTTTCTTGAAAACCAATTCCGTTTGTCTCAACATTTTAGGTGTTTTGACATTGGATTTTTTACTAGACAGTACACCGTGAATAACAACATTTACGTTTTTAATCTCGCGTACAAGTTTATTGTTTATTGTTTTTATCCGTAACAATAATATAGTTAAATATTTATTACCATTACTGAAATGCTTATGCTGCCACATGTTAACATATCGCATATATTGTGCCTTCGGCTTCACCATCATGAAATTCCCATACATCAGCGTCTTATTTCAAACACTGGGAGGAAAATGGGGTAAACAAATTGATACCTTGTAATTCTTACCCACTCATACTTTATACACAGAAATTCGCTGTACAACTTGCACTTTTTGCTCATGCGGAATTTACAATGCTCTGGTTTGGGTCCCCTGAAATAAGAGTTCTGATTACAAACAAACAAAAATCACACACTACTTTCGGCTAAAAAGGCTAACTACCAGCAGCTTTACACAATTGTTCGCGAGGAAGATAAGGATATCTAGTTTAGTTTCTATCATCTTCACTTATTGAAAGAGGCAAACATCGATGAATCGCAAGCCTAAAACTGGTGCCCAGGATGCTGTTCTCTTGTTGATGTTGTGTGGTCGGCCCCATGGAACAATGGCTAAGGAGTGCAACGCATTTTGCTAATGAATAGTGGGTGAGGTAAACTACTTTGTCCAACACTTACTTGAAGCAGGTTAAAATGTGCCTCTTGGTTACTTAATGCGCCATTCTAGCTGAGGGTTCCAACCATTTAGTCCGTTTTGAACGTGTTAGACAGGCCTGTGGAGCGTAAATGACACCAAACAACAGCTTGAGAGTGGGTGATGGTGTAAATTATATATGGGTTTTGTAGCGTACATTGTGAGACATAAAGGTGAACAATATGCCAGAATTCTGTAAACCAGATACGTCTTACTACCCAGCAGCCGAAATCCTTCAAATGATTCAAACCGAACTGTTTTCAAATACATATCCTTCTTCACTGCTGCGTTTACAAACAGAGCCTTCCTATACAAAATTTTTGCTGCAGCGGTTTTTTTGATAACCCTGCAAACCACATTGAGCATCCTGGCTAACACAATAAGAAAACAACTGGCTTCTAGTAATCGCGTTACTTCCTGACAGAATATCATTCGTATGTTAGATTCATTTTAAATAAGAAAATAGTTTAATATATGATCCTGGAATGTTTTGTGGTCCAAAGTTTCCGAAAAGGTTTTAGCGAACAAAGAGACCTGCTGTGCCACACTTCACGCTGACGTTTACCAAAAACTATTGCACAGTAGCAGAAACGAGCTTCTTATAAGCTATCGTATGTGGCCGAAAATAACATTGCTACAATATAATTGGCGTTGCAACTTATCAGATATGAGCACTCCACTTACCCAGGTTGATTAAACTCTGCCATTCAGGCTGGGGGTTTAAGACTAAACTAGTTGGTCAGCAGCTGATTAACGGAGTGACCAAATGACCAACTAACTAAGCGAATTAATTTACCTGGTAACGTTCTATTGAGTGTTTAGCCAAAATTTTTATTTGAAAGGTTTTTAAGAGTAGCGTAAGTATGGATATTATGGAAGGTCAGCACCGAAGACAAATTATGGGGCATTATGACTGCGCGACAAAAGTGGATCGCATTATTTCCTGTCTAATTCTGGGTTGATTCAGATATTTGTAACGATATGGCGTTTTATTCCTGAGCGCAGCATCTCGCATTTGACCTGCTCTATAAAATCGTGTGCGATGCACTGCTGATGCGGTGGCATTTGGCCTATCAACAGTCGTGGTTACTTGGCAGATGCAAACTATAGTGAGGCTTCACGAAACTGCTTTTGTACCAAAAAATATGTTAAACTAATAGCCGTTTCTAGCAACTCGGAAATTTATGCGGCTCTAGCGAGCGGAAAATGAAACCTGAACAGACGTAACACACTACTCGTAAGGTTGCTGAAAATTCTTCGATAGCCCACAACCGGTTGTGCCCTTCTTGGGGCTCATCAGGTAGGCGCATTCCCCTAGTTTTCGTCAACTTTATGTTCCGCTTGAGAACAAATTGCGCGAAATTATTGAATTACACTCAGTTGCAAACAAATGTGGTTTTTCGAGAGACTCACATGGAACCCTGAACAGGATAGCTCAGTACATTTGTCGATTGAATTCCGGGCGCAAAATAGAGGACCATAGAAATAGACAACATCCGCGCTTTACTTTAAATTATTAATTAAGCTATGATCGAGTTATTAATAAATAATTTTTCAACAGAAAATCTAGGAATTAGGCCACTATTTACGTCGTTATGTTTGCGCTTTAGGCTTCACCTGGTTTCAGTGGAAGATAACCAGCTTGGGTGAAAATTGACAAATCTTACAGACCGGTTGTTGTATGCGCTGTCAGATGATTTCGGGTACTGTAAATAACATAGCTAGTTACAAGATAGATGCAAGTTCCAGAGGTCAAACGACGATGACTTAGAGTGAGGCCTGTGGCAACCAGTTCTTAAGCCAACCTTGAAGTCGTTGGTATGAGACGGGACGCGAATTTAAGTACCTGCTGCTGATATCACGAGAGGGCAATAAGAACACAGACGAAATTTATCCGATAAGAATCAAGTAGCAAAATTTGCCCTGTTTCTGAGAATAATTTGGATTTTCTAAAACGCTCAAAAATAAAACTGGACGCAAATGCCCAAAGTTAGAGGATTATGCTGCTGAAACGCTCTCTAAAATGAATGTGGAAAGCCAAACGAACTAAATACTGCAGGCTTATTTTGGAGCAAGTTTATCAGATAAAATTTTCTGCCACATCCAAAAAAATCCAATAGAAGAGGAGCAAAACTGTGGACGAAAGATCACATGCCATGTCCTTGTGCTTCTGCTTGGGCGATATTGCGTGCGTTGGACGGAACAATTAAATGTACACAACCTGACATGAACGGAGGACAAGAATCTGTACCCCGTGCGCTGCTCCGGCACTCTCTGATATTACAAAAAAACTCTACAGGAATAGAAGATGAATGCATTTTAATCTACATTGCCCATAGCTTCCAATAATGAACTGAGAAGAAGACAGTTTCTTATGCAACCCTTTTATCTTCATAAAGCGCTGATAAGATTTCTTGCAGTAGGTTTCACATGTCTTAATAAGAGGTCCCCTAACACTAACGTGGACTATTCGTTTATTTGCATTTAACTGGATTTTTTGGTAGCGCGAGTAGATTTAAGGACTCTTTACGAGAGTTCTGCCCTGTAATTGGAGTAAGTTTATGCCGAAAAGCCGAGAAACACAATACAGCTTTTCCGTCATTTTTGTAAACCATCAGCAGCACCCTGATGGTTTGAAAGTCTGGAACTAGCAAAGTCTCGCTTAGCATTTTGAACAACAACCATTAGACCATGATTGGCTTACCAGAAGTACAGTTTGCTTTCGCCTAAACAGGATGCAGCACCTCTCACCCTCCAACTTGGGAATCCACATCGTGGGGTCATGTGCTGATTGTCTGGCTTGCTCAGCGGTGGCTCCTCAATGAAAAGTTTCACTCATCGGGTGAGTCCTATTTTTCCTCTAAGATGTTGGTGATTCCCATTAAGCATGAAAAATCGATAAATTCCTTTGAGCTTTCCTTTGGTAGTGCTAACAAAAAAAAGCTACTACTGACCACACGGATTCGACTTGCAATTTATCCATCAGTAGCGGTTTCCGTAATTTTTTGAAATATGCTCTATGCTTTGCAGATCATCTATTAGTTACGGTCATTGGTTTGATGCGATGCTCTCTCTTTATCAAACAATGTGCAGGAGTTGAAGCCGGCGGTCGCCCAAGCCTTAGAACTACTACAGTGTACCAGAACTTGAACTTCGCAATGTGCACTGCTCAAAGAGAACAGTGTCGGCAAATCATACCACTGTCTTGGACAGTAACGGTGACAGGACGCACTGAAAAGCCAGGCCTGTGTTTGTTTGCCAGAGGAATCGCGTTCCTGTGACAATAGCTGAAGTCTTTATCCATCATATCCAACATAATCACGGATGCGAGCAAGGTCCCCACACTTGCCAAAAGGAACAGCAAATAAGACTGAGAGAAAGAGCGAGTGCGCTTTGAACACAGAGGCGGCTGAACAAGACTTACGCGCTGACATACCACCAAATTCAATACAAATCATAGCCTACGGTGCAGGCGCCAGAAGTTAAACGGCATTGCTCTAATTACCAGGCACTACTCACTGTCGTCAGTGGTCGTTTTACCTCGTTGCCTCAAAGTGTTAGAATCATTTTTGTCTAAGAATTTAGTAACCGCCATAGTTGGTTGGCATCACTGGTTAACTTCGAGCACTTTTGACATCAAGAGAAAAGTATTGGCGAACGTGTGTCACTGTTGTTTATGCGCTTATAAGGTGACACGTTTAAAGGATGCTCTATGCCCAGAAGCAGAACGAACTTATTTGCCCCTGAAGATTCTTGATAAATTGTAAAATGCACAATACCGAGGGCTCCTCTAAAATGGATAAAATATGACCTGTGTAATACGCTTTTATTTGCTACCTGACCAATTGAACTTTTAAGTAAGATCGCATGCTGTACGAGTAAAAGTGACCCCAAAGCAGCATGAATTATCTTTGTGGGTCTAAAAAAATTGTGCTTGTTCGGAGTTCGAACTGGCCTGATGCAAGTGTGTTTCCTTTGCATTGGAGAGGAAGCCGGCAAAACCCGGTGTAGTTAGGATTAATGGCACAGTATTCACGGAAGTACCATGTGAAACATTACAATAAACATTAATTTGTGAAACACAGAACGAAAGTTGAGTACGCAAAATGAGTTCGGGAAAATCCAACACAATGCGAACGTGGTGGATAAACAAGCAAAAAAATCAGGTGTGAGACAGAAACAGTATGGTGTCAAGGTGTCAGTGCTAAATATGCTGGTGCAGCAGTTTGAAGGAAACGCGGTGTAGATTGCATTTTCTGTACATTGCAGTAAGTGTAAATAATTTTGATTTGCCAGACAAGGGATTAAGTGCCACTTGGTCAACACTGCAACAGTCCACATTGCGTTTGCAACTTCACTCCTCGAAGTTTACTCTTGGATAAGTGGATGATGGTGGGTTGTCTTGTTTAAGTTGCGTTTTCGTATCACTAGTCGTCCATTTGCCGGGGTTTGTTGCCTTTCTGATGAAGGTTGCCAGTTTTTCAGACGGATGATTACTTTGTTCAGACAGAACATAAAATGAATTTGCAGATAACACACAAATACAATGACCACCTATTGCTTTTTGGGCAGGTGGATTTTTCTGCCCTCTCTCCTTAACAATTATTAAGGTAATAAGATAATAAGATAATAATGATAATAAGGTAATAATAATAATAAGTATCTATGAAGCCAGCGCAGATTGGACAGCTCTTGTCACTCACTGGATACTAACCAGTTTGTCAGGGATACCAATAGTGGCGTGTGTCTTAGATCAACATGTCTTAATCAACATGCGACCATCACTATATTGATGATAAAACCACAACATATATGTTCTATAAAAGGATTGTTGGTTACTCATTTGCACACAGTTGGAAGTGCTAAACACATGCAGCCACCTATTTGCTCATAGGCGGGTGGTTGAAATTTGCTTCCAAGCTATCAACAACAACAATATCAATCTGAGGTTATGAGAGCGCCGATGGTTTTTATCACTGCTGATGTCTTTTTAGTTAGTCATATCAATCTGATTGCCACACCCAGCAAGTCGGACAATGTTCCGCATCTCAGCATGCGTTTGCTCGTTCTAACTTGCACTGTGATTGAGCCAAAAAATTAATCAAAACCATGTAAGTGTAAAAACCAAAATCTGAATGAGCATCTAGACTTGTTTCACGGTCTGAAAGTGTGCAAATTAAATTGGGGCTTTGGAAGAGCATAGAATTATTGTTTTTTTCCATACATAACTCTCGTGGTCTTCTATTTGAGATTTCCTCCTGTTGTTTCTTGGCTGACGGTTCGCACGCAGGCGTAATAAATACACGAAGTGCAACGGAATCGTTCTAATGTCAAAAAATTGGGTTGGTTCATGCAAGCTGAACTTGCACGGCCTATTCAGAACTTCTATCTATCCGAAAAAACTGAACTCACCAACGGACCTAATTTCGGAAAACAAGTATCTCTAAACTGCTGTTATTGTACGTCTGTATATGGAACCAAATACGCATTGACATTACTATGCGGCGACCTCTACATAATCACAGATATTCTGTGGCGAATTCTCATCGCGTCGTCAGTAACTCGTGAGGAACAACCATTGTGGTATTGCCAGACGTGCGAGATGGATAATATTCCAGGCTACGTGCACAGAGATTTGAAAAGTAAAGTCATGTTATCCCTGTAGCTCGAAAACTACCTGTTTAACTTGTATCTCATGATGCAGGAAAAGTGGATCGGAAATCTGTGGGGAAAATTCAGGTTTGCACTGCCACGCTTCGAAGCCCAGTCGACATAATCTGTCGGAAGACATTTACACCGTTCTCTGTAAAAAACACGGGATAACCGTCTAAAGGACCGTCTTTCTGTTTAAGCGCATAGCTAAAACACTCAAGATCCACTCATCAAGTTTAGAATAGGTCTGGTTGGCAATGAACTGAAAAATGTCAAGTTGTTTGCTGACCAGGATTCCGTAGTAGCGGTAACAAATTCAAGGCCCACACAGAGTCAAAAATAACTACACTTGGGAGTTGATCCGTATGCAGTCATTTGGTACATACGTTCGTACGATAGTCCTCAAATCTTTTGCTGTGCACTAAACGTCTCTTTCATCAACAGGCCTAGATGAATTTTTGCGATTCGAGTTGTCGTCAGTTTGGTTGGAATATTGCGCGCAACCTCATGGATGAAGCTTGCTCTAAACATATGTGCCCAACTGACTGGATCTTTCATGTTTACACTGTGGAAACGCTAATATTAAAAACACCGACTCTATGGTTTCACTTCATTGCGACTGTGTTGCAGACTGGTAGTTTGCTGTACAAAAGCGATGGCGCATTTCACCATGCCTTCATCTTTTTCTCAACATGTATTAGATGTTTATAAAAAAATCACAATCATTATCCTAAATTGTCTTCCAAAATCTTACAGCTTGTCAATGAAACGACAAATGCGATGCACGGTTGCATTTGCTGTGCATATATGCTTTCAGTCCCCTACGAATGATCTGGACCCTGCCATGTTGTGGCCGTTTGGATACTTCGGTGACGCATTGCGGTATACTAGGAGTTTCCTCGTGTTACTCACAGTCTCTCATATTAGTTTGTCAACGGTTAGGTTTCTGACGAACACAGTCTTCCTGAGTTGGAACAGGTTTGGCGATATGTTCCGTAAATATCTTGATTTATTTGCCCAACACCGATGCCTTGCGTTTAATTTTTAAGCCATGGGCTTTGGCTGGGGACCCTAATTATCGTCCGGTTTAGGTGTGGGCAACCCGGCTATATCCTTGTCCTCGTACAACCGTGGTACGGCAGTTAAGCATCAGTGTCAACACTGATGTTGCTGTCTTTGATGACCATGCTGACGTTTCTAGTTCACTTACTTCTAATACGGTTCTTAATGACGATAAGAACTGAATATTTCAGCTTACAACACAGGGCGACATTTAGAACACCACCCCAGTTTTAGTAGTGCGCAAATTTCAGCTAGCGCCTTATGCTGTCCTACTTCTTCTTCTTTGTTCATATTTGCGCTCCCTTATTTAACTGTTTAATTTTTCTATAGTTTTTATTTCTTTGCTTGCTCAATTTTTTCAGAACACGGTGTTTTGCGTTTTTGCAGGAAATTCTAATTCGTCTTCCGGCTTGTTTGAATCTTCGGATCATTTTCCCGTATTCTCGTTTCCTGAGGGTCCCTTGATGTCTCTTATCCCTTGTAAACTTTCCGGGACATTTTTCTTTTCAGTCTTTGCGCTGGCCGATCTTCCACACTTTTGAATACTTACGTTCTCTTATTATAACAGGACCACATCCTCTATTTTGTCCGTGAACAAGCGTCATATTTTGGCCGTAGCACGGTACTTTGATGTTGTCGCTCCTTCTAGTTCTTGCAGAATTTTCCTCTAGATGATTCTGGCACAATTGAATAAAACCAAAGAGCCCGGAAGGCCACTGCGAATAAATAGGCACTTTGGTTGATTGGCGATATATTTTCCATTTCTTGGTTTTGGACTTCGTATTGGTATTCTTCTAAGGATGACTCGTTCCTGCATATTATCAGAGAAATGTGGCACTTTGTTGGGTATTCACTTAGTGCTCTGCAATACCTATGCACATGGTTGAAATCGCACTTTGCACACGTTGTAGATCTTAGTGTAACGAATTGTAAACTCGTAGGCTTCTGCGTACTCCGGATACCATAACTATAACTATTTACTATAACTATATATATATATGCTCATACGCTTGTAGATAAACCATTATTTTCCCGCAAAATATTGAAAAACATTCAAACTGCAAGTACTAGCAACATCTCTCTTTTTTGCAAACGCCGTCAAATATTTTGTTGTAATAATTTCGTTTAGATTGTAGAAAAGTTTGCAGATTTACGGTAACCATTATTTTCTTCGTTAACGCTAGCGAACTATGCTTGACGGTTGTCAGTTGAAATGCAATGGCTGGCGCAGGTGCTACAGAGACAAAAACACTTTTCCAGTTGTTGCATTTCAAAAGAAAATGGTTTTAATTACCTCGTTTGAAAGGTAAACTCAACCAGTATCCCACCTATGGTATCTGTATATACATGCACAATTATTATACCGGCCCGATCCAATTTACCGTGTGCTAATTCTTCTATTAGGGCAACTGTTTTGGGATGTTACTGAGCTTCATTCCTTTCTCTACCTATGGGTCGAACAACGCTTAATAAAATCTTTCAAGACTGCTCCCAGGTATGTTAAATATATAAATGGCGAACCACGTTTGTGTGGTTTTTCTGCATGCCTTTACTGCTGATATAACCTAGTGTTATACAGTCTGTTACAATAAACTAGCGCATATTTATTATCAACATACCTTCTACTTGAAACACGTTATTTTCCACAAAATTCGTGTTTTGTTTGTTATTCTCTCAACTGAACAGATAGGACTTGGGTGCTTAATTGAGGATGCAAAAGCAACATAAAAAATTTTCTTCAAATCAAGGTTTGTCAGTAGACAGATGTGCAGTGAACAAATGGGCGTCCTTGTGGACTGAACCTAAAACAAGTGTGCCAGTTTATTTGCATTTAATAGTAGGCAGTATGATAGTCCTGCGTCAGACAACGATGTTTTCTGGTTACAGGCTAAACTAAGGCATTTGGTTTGGCATAATCTTCTACTTCGATTGTCTTTTTCGAAACGAATTTCCTACACACCGTTTGCAGCAAAGGCCTAGTTCCCGTAAACTTTGAAAACCACAATATAGACATTAATTGCCGTGATAACAAAAGATACTATGAAAAGTGCTTTATCAGGACTTAAAAAACACATTTTTCAGAAAGAGATTAGGCTGCAAAATGGGCATTACGCGTGACGTTAAATTTCAAATGTTATGTCAGTTAATTCTAAATTTGAACTAACAACGATCAAAGAAATTGTCATTGTCATCCAATTAAAAATATTTCAGTGGTCTGAAAATGCACAAAAAAGCAATATGTTTGATATCCTTGTTGAATATCTGGCCGTAAAATAATGAATAAATACTTTTTATTCAATTAACTGATGAAGTAAATATAAGTCAACCTATTTAAAACCTTCCCTGATAATTTCAGTTAAGTGCAGGCGATATACAATGATAGCGACAAAAATAAACAAACCGCGTGAAAAAAGCCACGAACTGCCTCGCTACTGGAACAACCACATTTTCAACCCTAAAAGCTGGCAGAAATACAAAAGTCATGATAGTGCACGCGATACAGCTCGCAAAAACAACTGAATTAACATATTGTGTACGGCTGAATTTAGAAAAAAGTACCGACACGTGAGAAGCCAAAAACTCTAACCGCTGTATTTCGTTACTTTTGATCTTCAGTCATCACGACTGCACCAAATACCCACTGACAAAGGCCAACTACCAGTCCCATCGTGAATGGCTAAGCATTTCCAACATATATGCCTTTGAAATCTTTAGATCAGATTGTCAGTACCGTTTATGATAGCCCACTAAATAACCTCAAATGCGTGTTAAGTTACACTACCGGGTATTACTAGACGGTGAGGCACATGTGAGGAGAACTGTGCACCTTTAGTGGCTTTGCCGATAGATATGGGTCAAACAGTATTACATAATCTGTTGTTAAATGACGCCACACCTTGCCAATCTATCAGTCCGTGAGTAATCTCATAATATGCTGTGATTAATCCGCATTTTGAAAGGTTCCATTTGGAGGAACAGGTAAACCCTCCACGGGCTAGTTACAACGTTGCATTGAAGTCCCAGAGTAAAACGTACAGAGCAGACTCTTTGGCCACCTAACTTATGTGGGCTCTATGCCACCGATGATCTTGAACTAGTGCCACATGGGCTTTCCACTTTTTTATCTTTAACGTTGTGCCTGACGTTGTAGTTCACAGCGTCAACCAGTAAGTCTTAGTCTCCTCTTTTAAGCTCCAAACATATTACCGGCATTTTTGTTCGAGAAGCTAAAGAATAACTAGCGTATTTCAGCCAACCATGGGGTGCTTAGAGATGAAAATGCAATATTGTGAAAGCTCATGCGGACAAGGTTGCATATAATACAAGTGTGGGAATTTTATGCGTGCATGGAAAAAGTGCAAAGTAAGATAGTTAAAAAAATGGCAATAGAAATCAAACGATGGAATTCAATAACCTAACAAATACTTTTTAAGGCCAATTTACGGCTAAAAGAGACTGTTTAAGAGACCAAAAACCAAAGCCAGCACTGGTTTGAAAGACTGATGACATTAAAATTGCGCGATGCACGTTGTCATGTGACCTATCAATCTACAATCCAAATCAAAGTGGGAGTCTATTTTTCATTTTGGTATTAAAACCAACTGCCGTGTTAGCATCGTCTTTGTGGTCTTTGCTAGGAAGTCGCTTTTTTTCCACAAAATCAGTTGATACTGGCAGTCTTTGAGGCACTGCAATCTCCACACCTTATTAGAACTTTTTACCGCCCAAAACCTGGACACTTACGGTAAAAGCACAAGACTGTTTATGATGCAAAAGTACTTTGGATGCAGAATTACACTTCAGCACTACTATTGTGTCGAAGTCTGGAGAAAACTGGATCATGCGGAAGCATCGGTCATAGATAAGGGACTATAATGAAAATAATGGCAACCAGATATTGCTAAACAGAACAAATGTTCAACCGTACCGAAAATTGTGTACCGTAATAGTTATCAAAGAATAAAGAGAGGCTTGGACCACAGGGCGTCACTCTGGATACTAAATGTTTAGCTTTTCGGTAATTTCACCGAAATGATCCTTTCAGGCAGTTTACGGTACTACAGGCGGGACTCACTGAATGATAACAAGAAACTGACAACTCTGATTATAGTAGCATGGGTGCTGCTGGACCTTCTAATAAAAAGTTTAAATCTTGGTACGAAATCAGCAAAAATTCGCAATGGTAAAAGTGTGGGTACGTGTAACTTTGTAAGCTCGATTTTCCATTATTTTGATTCAAAAACTGCAGTAAATGCATGCGCGTTATTACTAACTACCTAAGAGTTATACTGAAGTTTTGCGAACGGCTGCAGTTAAGCTAAAATTTGAACACTTCCTGCTTGTTGTATGGCGCCATGACACATCTATTGCCGTAAAATTCATTGACCACTTGTGTTCCTAAGGATTCTCATCTTATGTTGAGAAGTGAGCATGCATGTAACTGAAAATATTGGATTTTTGGTTGAAACCACCTGCTCTATTTTTGTTGACATTTTACAATTTTAAATTAGGTTATTTATCTTTTATGTAAAATTCAAGACGCAGCAATTTGACTTATATGTGGTATTCAGACATGCTACCAAATTAATTAAAAATCGTTTAACTACCAATTTAGATACCGACCTATAAAATGTAAAATTCGCGCATTTAATGCAGTAGAGCGCGATAAATTAAACCAGTTTTATTACTCTTCAACACACAAATTACAAGGATTTCGTTGCTAGGTCCTACTGATGTTGTAATACGTTTTGCTAGACTTTTAAGCTTCATCTGACTTCAGTTTTGTGAGAATGGTAACATGGTTTTACGTGACACTATGGGTTAGGCAACCGCAAAATATTGGCCGACGATCTAATTATCGTAAGTCGTTTAAGAACCTGTAGTTATTTAGGTGAATTGTTGGTCACTTTCGTTTGGTATTCCTGGAAATGTGTCGTGATTTGCAGTTTATGGTAAAACCCATACGGTTTAGGCCAGATGGGATTTCCTGCTGGTATTTTCTACAGACACGTGAAAGCTCTAAACTTAGCACACTACAGCTTTGCCACGTAGAAAATGACAGATCAGTCCATGGATCCATTTGCTGCATGTTTCCACTGTTATTTCTACAAGTCTATTTTACTGTAAGAGTCACAAATCCTACTAGTACTCGAGGATATGAAACATGTTACCATGAAAAACCTCTTCACTTACCCGATTGCCTGTAGCGACAAGCTAGCAAGAGCGCACCATCCAGTACGTGCAGGTTTGCCGTGTACAGCTAAGAAATAGGCAAACACAAAACGCGGTTAGGCTCGAGAACAAACTTTTTGCACCTATGTTTGGGCACTGAGTGCCGAATTAACGAAACTCAACCTGTTGTGTGACAAGACTATGTGAGTTCAGAATCAGCCGATATTTTAATGTTTGAGGTGACCACATTTTAAGTAATGCAGGTAGTTAACTGTAAGCCGAATATAAATAATTGATGCTTGTACGGTGGACCAAATTCAAGCAACAGGACAGAGACCCAGTTAAATTATTTTACTTTACTTTTATTTCATTTTTATTTCTTATCAAGGATAGTGAAAAAATACACGGCGAGTTGTTCTAGTGAACAGTTGTGGTAGCTTGACCAGCCCATCAAATGCTTATGAGAAATCGATTATCGTGGAACAAATTGTCTTGATAAAATCACAAACAACGAATGGGTTAGTGTTTGACTGTAATCAACGGCGTTCTTAGTGAGCTTTCAAGGCTTCTTACTTGTTAGCAAATAAAATGTTCTAGACAGGGTTTCTACCAATGGTTTACAACGACGACCAAACACGCAAGTGGACGTCAAAATGGTGACTGATCTAGTGAAAGGCAAATTTTGAACAGCCAGATTAGGAAAAAATGTCACGTGAATACGATTGGTGTGGCCAATTTTCATGTTCATCCTAAGAGAAACTTTGTTGGCCCCAACCCACCAGGGCTGAACCACCCAACATTAAAAAACTTATAATCCTTAAGTATTCGTATACTTGTTCCACAACCTGAAAACTCAGAAAACAAACGCACGATACACCTTACTTAAAGTAATTTAACGGCTCACTAATACTTAAATTTCAAGGATATTGGAGGCTTTTGCAGCTGGTCAAATTGTTGTTTCAGACTGCTGATCCGCAGCGTACTACTCAACAGCATTTTATCAAAAATGAAAGTTACATTTAAAATCAGTGGAGGAATTATTTACAACCTACAATTACGCGGAGTTT
The DNA here is from genome assembly GCA_003604175.2 of Clonorchis sinensis. NCBI lineage: Eukaryota > Metazoa > Platyhelminthes > Trematoda > Opisthorchiida > Opisthorchiidae > Clonorchis > Clonorchis sinensis. The sequence goes on along the minus strand of CM030375.1, from coordinate 4,056,623 downwards.
ATAGGTAAACGATTTTTTTGAAACGTGAGCTTAAATGGTCAGTCACAAGTGGGACTAAGGACTGTTGTTCACAGCTTTATCATTAAAGTTGAACAAAAAGTGCACATTATGTTTGTTACCCCGGAAGAAAATGCAGGCTTAATTTACTGCGGACACGCTAGACCAAAAACGTAAGGCGACAAAATTAACGCAGCACATTTTCACAAAATGCTAAGGACTAAAGACTAGATTAGTTTAGCACTCTAGAGTATTCAGAAAATTGAGGTAAAACCAACCAAAATGCATTGAACGAGACATTTGACTCCGTTTTATGCAAAGTATTATTTAATCATTGGTGCCGTGAGCAGGTGAGTAGCAAAACTGAATTTGGGGTACCTAATACAGTTAAATGTCTACTGCTTGGTATTCCCAAGGTTTTGTACTCTGCTGTCCTGCTGAAAGTCTTGACTATGCACCCAAGTGCGACATAATGTGCCAAAAATGCAGTCATATACGAGTAGCACTCGTGAAAATTTTGCATAAGTTATCCTGGATTTTGCTACGTCTTTTTATGACACTATTTATTACTTGCGCTCAAGGTTCAATGTGAATATGCTTATATTGCATGTAAGGCCCAATGACGTTTTACAATGTCTAAATTTATAGCATTCCTATGAAATATATTGAGCCGACCTTGATCTTCTGTCTTCTAGTATCCTTCATTTTTAAAACAATTTACCTCAAAGTTCCTCCAGTCCATTTTGGAAATGCAGTACAATTATTTGTTCATGGCAGAATGCAGTATTCATTAAGTTGTTTAAACCTCCCGACAGGTCATTACCGGTTCCTTTTTTTTGTAGGCCCACTGCATAAGCGCAATTCCTGAAGTTTTATCAACATCGCATTCCGCGCAAATTACGGTGGCGCTTGCATCAAGCATTTGTATTGTAATTTCCGGTGTAAAGCAGTGATTTCTTCTACAACAGTCTTTGGGAGCTTCGCTATCGTCTACTGTTTGAGCGGCAGCGATTGCCTTTGCCTGATTAGAAGGCAGGCTGGTTAACTTGTAATTCATATGCGCAGCTTACTACCACCACCATGATCATCAGCTTGTTATGGAATGTTGTGGACTATAGGTAGCTCGGGGGCGCGGCTTGGTTGTTGGTCTGTTCGACGAGCTTGGTTGTTAGATTGCAAACGTTTCACCCACAATCAAAATGACATCGTCAGTGCGAGATTGCGTGAGTGAATTCCTTCTCCTCTGGCGAAAAACCAAGAATCTACGAGACATTCCGAGATAACAGCTGGCCGAGGCATTTCATATGGAGGTGCTTACGAGACCACCATCAAGCTGATTTGTCAGCACTACCAGAACAGAGGAAGATTACGCTGCCGTACATCAGAAACATCGCTGAGATGACTGCATGACATTTACGGCAACATGGAATTGCAGTCGCCTTCAAGCCTACAAACAATTCGAGAAAAAACTCTCCCGAAACCAAAGGGAATGTTAGATGCAGTGGTCTAAAAACTTAAGTGTAAAGACTGCGACAAACACTATGTTGGCCAAACTGGAAAAACACTTTCTACTTGAATACACTGCCACAAGATTGCCAGCAGAGGACATGACCTAATGTCACTTGTCTCAATCTACGAAGACGGAGAACGATACAAGTTCAATTGGGACAATGCTCACATGATTGCTTACACAAGAACAAAATGGGAACGAGAGTTTGCCGAGGCGTGATACTGCACACGAAACTCGACATTCACCCAGTCTATCAGCTGTTACGAGCAAAAGAACTACACAGTCAAGAGACTCTGAGCCACATATGAAATCAAGAAACCTAACGACAACCAACGGACCAGTTGGATCAAAGGATAAAAATTACTAGAAACAGAAGGCCATTGAATCAACCAAACAAAGGAACAAATTTAGATCACAAAGCAAGAAGAAAACGGCGGAATCATAACAGAACAATCACACACAGAACTATCGAACTATTGCCCAACGAACCAACCAGACACAAGGGATTCAGACCAACTCATATTTACAAAGGATTAAACAACCTACGCGAAAACCGCCTTTATAGCTATCAACTGCTGTTTAGGAGCTATATAGGCACAGACGGAAGATAAGGAATTGATTCACTCAACCTACTACTCTCAATGTTTAATCCATTGTGGGCGAAACGCTCACAATCCAACTGCCAGTCTCGGCGAACAGACCAAAAAACAATGGAAGCAATCTCATGAAAAAATGCCAGAAACAATGCGTTGCATACACATCACGTACTAAAACGTTTGCAGGACGCAAACCCAAGGTACTTCGACATGAAAAATATAAGTTGGATATTGCCAAAGCCCGAATGTTTTTAAAGTGATTTGCAGTAGATAAAAAACTATATATGACTACATTTGACTTTTCATCAAGCTGTTCAAAGCAGACACAAACCCAGAGCCATACAAATGTAAAGCACCTTAACTCGTTAGTGGTTATTAAAACTCTAGTTGTGGTGTCAACTTTACCAGAGGAACAATTCAGGGTTCTAAAGTTGAGGTGGACAACTTTTAAAAAACATCTTGAGAAACGTAAAACCGTCCGAGGAGACCGAAGGTATGAGTATTAATTTGTTAGACTTAATGTCATTCACTTGAATGTAAATCTTTATTCAGAATTGCTACGATGAATAGATTGCAAGAGGATCGCCTTTAGAATGTTTTTCATTTTTAACGGCACATTAAATTTACTATTGTAAATAAATTTGCACACCAAAATAAAATTTGTCATTCAATGAACAACAGATATAACTTTTAACGTTTCTGTCCTTATTTATATGTGCTCTGCAAAATGCAAACCAACCTTTCTCCAGACATTGTTTTCCTCCATGATTTTAAATAAAGCAGATTTTCCGATTTTCACGTGATTAACTGGAACATTATTTTTACGACCAAAGCGTCCCCACAGCCATTTACAATGAATGAAAGCTTCCGTAACGTTGTTCTCACCAGTAACGGTGATAAAAAAACTAATGAAATTAAAATAGTATAGAAATCTACGAGTAGTTTTTAAACCGTTAATCTTGCAAATAGACAGTTTTTCGCCGAAGCCTTGTTTAAATACTTATCAACAGCATCCCTGGTGCTTGCTTAGATTTTGTGGAACCCAATTAGCAGGATGTCTGATCTTCTTCCACGTTAACAATTTATTTTAACGCACTTCCAGAAAACTTCAAAACTATTTCAGCTTGGAAACTTGCACTTAACTGTTTAGATGAAACTGCATGCATTGCATGTGCACCGTCGAAGCGCAGTGAAAATCAGGCAATTTTTAGCAGACGTGATTCGGTAATTGCGAGGACTTTTCTCCTTTTCTGGTTCCTCTTCACGGGATCCCGGGAATGCTTACGTGCAACTTTTTTGTGCTTAAAACTGTGACAAATAATTTAACGAAAAATATAAAAGCCTAGCAAAGCTTCTACGCAGTACATTTATTCCCAGGACTTTGCAAGGAACAACGATATTTACTTTTCTTATAAAAACCACGGTTTCGCGAAAACGTTGGTGTGCCACTTATTCACTGGTAGTCGTTTCTCAAGATGACTAGTGTGCTTAATTGAGAGACGAGTTACAATTTACCTACCTGCTTGCAAATGGCTTCTTACTAAAAGTGTTTCGGCAAAAGGGGACGGTATTTAATGCATTTGTGAGTACTCCAGTTGTGGCCCCATTATCGTTAGCGCAGAGCCAATAGCATGTAATCAATTTCAAATATATGACAAAATTAAAAGTGCGGGTTGCACAATAAGTCTGATATGTAGACCTATAGCTGTACACAAAAAACATACGTGCTGGTGTTGACGTGACCAAAATTGCAAATCGATAACATTTTCTGTTAAAAATTTGCATAATTCATAAGCAAGCCCTAAAAGCCGTCAACTAATTTGTATTTTATTTTGCTTGCTCTTTGTTTATGCTTCCTTCAAAAGGTTTTGATTTTTAGGTTACTTCATTGCTTGTGCAGTATATTACACTGGTAGAGCAGACCTTTCTGAGATACGTCTACAAATCCCAACCGACATATACAAATTCTCCTTGCAAGCTAAGAGTTAAGCAGGAGGGAAAAGCATCCATAAGTTTCAAAAAGGCAAGCATCAGAAAGCTAAACACTTCAACGGGATACTTGGTTTCACCAGTATGAACGTTTAGTGAAGTGCGCCACCAGATTACAAGACATTACTTAGGCTTGCACATCGTGCTTCTTACAATCTATTTTAGCACACGTTTTCACTTTTTTAATTTTCGTGACCGTCCTACACGCCATTTAAAAGAAAAACTCTTCGTGAGAAAAATCTTTTTAAAAAAGTTGCTTTTTAAAAATTTCTTGAATTATCACACTTCATTAATTCAGCCTGTTCTGCCAACAACATTCTGCGTGTCATAATTAAAGTTCAAACTGATCATATACCTTTTTTTACCAGGTTTTATTGAACTACCTCCGCTCGTGTAATTCTGCCATATCTGTCTCCAAACATTGCTTTACTAGCGTGTTTTTAAGAGAATAAAAATGGAAAACTGTAGAGGAACAATTTTGACTTGTTTTTTCTATGTATAAGCTTTGTTTTAAATTCATCAAACTTTCGCCTTCCTGAGGTTATGCGCTTACAACATTCCAGCAAAAATAAAACGGCCAAAGCAAAGCAGCTCAAAGCGTCCAAGAAAATGTGACATTTTATTCACAACTGGAGGACTTAAAAAGAGGGATATATTTGATTCCCCATTGTTTTCACTGTAACTGGCACATTCGGAGAAAATTTGTGCAAAACATTCTACATAACACGCCTTGGATCGCCCAACAAGTGGGTAAATGACAATACAATGACCTGGACATTACCCCGGTAGATATCAATAATTTTAATCAAGTACGAGAATTAGTTTGAGCTTTAGCGCGCGTTTTGATGCATAAAAGCGTTGAAAAACTGTTGCAGCCTTACTAGAAATTGCTAGCAGTGCGCGTCCAAAACATCGTATGCAGCTGCCTGATATATGAGGCGATCAAACATAAAACGCACAATATATTTTTACGATTTGCAAGTGAATGTGCGACCTGTCAAATAAAAATTACCTACGCTGCCGCTTAAGGCCAAAAAATTCGTAGTGCAATTACTGGCCGGAAGGTTGTGGGTTCTTATCTTCCTGAATGCCTGTAGACGCTTACTGCCGATGAATCCATTAAGAATAAAAGAACTTTAGTTTCCAATTAGGCTTTCTGGCATAAAATGATTCCACCCACTGTAAAAAAACCTACACGCTAAACCCTAAACTTTTTGTCTCTACCAAACGTTTTTAGTTTTTTCCTCTCCAGGGTGCATTTATGAACACATAAAAACGTGACTTGTGTACGTTCATCTTGCGGGGAAATAAGGTCACAGCTGCTGCAAGGCCTTTTATTCCTCACGGTCCTTATTAAGCTTGGCATAATCTTTGTGTGCTGTGTACTGCAACGGAGTTACCACACATTTCCAACAATAGAACTATGAAAAGACTTACGTTTTTCCTTTGTTGTTGAGGCTTTTTTAAACATGGAATGCAAAGGTCAGATTCTATTTTACAGGATACCCTCAATAGTATGGCGAATTTAATGATAAAATTTGGCATTAGCGACATACCTAAATTAATTTCAAATAGAATATAAGATTGATGGAACCTCGGAAGCTACACCTTTTTGAGGAAGGTGAAACTGGCCTTTGGCTATTGGAAAGTTTTCAGTAACTTTAGGAGTAGGTTTTTTCATGAAAGAAGTTTTGTGCCGTTTTCCATAAAAGGGGTTTCCAAAATTGCCATTCGCAGTGACGCAATGTAAACGACTGTGGCGGAACTTGGTTGGGTGGAGTGATATGCAGCCTTTTAAGTTGCAAATTAGTTTGCCGCAACTATCCTCCGCACTTTTTAACTCCCTAACATCTCAACTCTATGGGTGAGCTGTATGCAAATGTTTCGGAAAATTAAGACAAATCGCCATTGAGCACAGTTATTCTAAGAAAGTACAAGAAGACTCTCGGGACATCTGTCGTTGTGCATCAAGAACGTCTAGAGTGCTAGACGGTGTACTTGTACTTTCCAACCTACTGATTTTTAACTTGCTTGCGTTGCTAACGTTAGTGTTGTTATTCTAAGCAAATAAAAACCAAACTAATGTAATTTAAGTAAGCAAAATCCAATGCAGTACTTGTGCGCTTTATTTAGCTGAACAAGTTGGGACCAGTTAACGGGCCGCCGTGCTTATGTTTTGGGTATCACTGATGGCCAAATTTTCCTAATTTTTCTGTTAGTTTTGACAATTGCATCATTACTTTGGTATTACCTTTTTACCTAAGATGGATAAAATTTAATGCTCTTTGGATATTGTCAATATAGACCCTTTAGATAAGCATAGACAAAAAATTAATGAACACATACGAACTCTAATGGTAATAATCCGGCTATATATATATATTGTATATATTGTATATTGTTTAGCAAGAGTGATCAACTGCGTTCGACCGTATAATAATGAAACCTTGATCAAATCAAGATAGATAAAATGTAACTGCATGCTTTTTACCAGTAATGACAAGCGCGGAGAAGTAAAACACGACGCCTCAGTAGCTAATGAGTGTACAAATTTTGAACTGAGGCGAGTGAATACAATGTTTATCAAGACCTATTGGAGCAAGTTATCAAATATTCTTGTCAGCCTGTTTAGAGTTTGCTGAGTACTTGAGTTCACCAAATAAGTGTAAATAAATTTCTGCAGTTTTTTTAAAGATGCATTTCACTGCTAGCCGCACAATTATTAACTATGTGACGAGCCTTTAGAAAAGTAAGTGTACGCTTCATTGGTTTTTACAATCAGCTGGCAATGAAAATGAGATTATTTTTTATTGCGGATGATAAATTCATGCACATTTCCAAGAGCTGGTATAATGAAAACACACTATATATTTATCAGTATGCAGTGCTCACTTGTGCTCAGTTATGGCGAAAAGTTATCCAAATTGCTTCGTCAAGTTACACCACAGTTTAGCTGGGATGCTATTTCACACCATTTTGAATGCTAAAGCATAAATTTCCTCAAGTTGCTGAGGAAACGTTTTGCGATCCTCAAGGCATGGCAGTGGAAAAATGCTAGGGTGTTAGCGCTTTCAAAGGCTAGTGCAAGCAAATCAATTGTTTGCAGCACTTAAGTAGGTAATGCCTGTTTGACTTTTACTGTGGTAGAACAAATGCTATGGTTAAGCATGTTTATTTGGCAACCCTGATCAGAAAAGTTGCTTAGAATGGTTGAATTTCTAGAGTTTGTGTAATTTGTCCACAAATAACTATATGCCTTGTTGAATTCCACCAATAAGTTTAGGATTTGAAATATATCTTTAAAACGCAAATATTTTTGTTTTGCTGGTGTTATTATAAGTGTATTCAAAAACACTCATTTGCTTTGTAGGATCAAAATGTGCGGAAAAGTCGTTTTTTTAAGAAAAGACGTGATGTTTCAAGCATTTGTTTAAACCATTTTTTGCAGTGTTCAAAGCTACAGTCATTCTAAACCAATAAGTTATTGCACTAATTCGTAAACTTTCACACGCAAAGTCTTAGTAATTTCATGCTTGCAAACTTAAAATTGGTTGCTTTATTTTTGACATAAAAATCCGGCATGCTTTTTCGCCTTCAGAAAACTGGGTATACAAATGCAGCAAACTTTTACCTTAAGTGTAGCTCTTATGCTGTATTGACAGATTTTCTTACAAGCCCACAAGTATTCTGTTTAAAATTTGTATTTTTTATGTATTAAAATCAACCCACATAAAACCAATGCTTACTTGTTGCAACACATGTTTTCACTTGAGTGTTCCAAATAAATCCATCCAATTCATCTATCAATAGATTATCATTATTCTTTGGGTGCTTCTTTCGTCTTGCAGCAACTTTACGCATTTAGAAAACGGGCAAGCAACGAAGGTTGATGTGCTTTTTAAGTGTAAAATTTAGGAAATCGCATGCTACAGCACTCAGAAAGACGCAAAATATTTTTTTCAATTTTAGAGAAATATCTGAATCCAGGCCATTCTTCGCCTAGTCTGAGCCTAACAATTAACTTTCAAACCATTCACCTTCAGACGAAACGTCATCAGCGCGCGGTTGCGTGTGCCTTGACGATATTTTGTTTGGTCATGTTTTTTTTTATTTTTCACGCTTTTTGGGCAGACAAACTGTATCATTATCAACAATTGTTGCACAAAATGCACTAAGATTTCGGCCCAATCCTTGTGTGTGCTGTCTCAGGACGTGTGACAATGAGTATTTACTCACAAGGCAGAAACGTATTTTCTCACCCCGTAACTTATTAAAATTCACTTGCCAGTTGACCTCGCATTCACAAAAGTACTTGTCTATTTCTATCAAATGTTACTTTACATGCAGTGGTGACAGTTGAATCATGCGGCCACCTGGGTGATGATACTTTGTTTGTTGTATTAAATGCGAAAAGGATACCCTATAATAAGCTTTTGGGCCTTCGTGATGGTCATTTTTGAGCTCCTATTCAATGAATTGTGATTTTGGTACAATTCAGTAAAGTACAACACTTACTTTCCGGTGAGAGTGTTGCCACTTTATTGTGTTCAGAGTTGATAGTGCACAGAAGGTTACCCTGAGATACAAGCAAAACACTTTTAATCTAGAGTAACCAGTAAGCAGTGTTCACCAAATACACAGCTGTAATTTTGTGAAAAAGTTTTTAATGTTCTATGACTTGCGGAAACCAGGTGGTCACTGCCAAGTGTAACTAAAATTTGATAGCCTAAGTTGCTTATTTAAAACGTTTCAAGTTTCAACCTGCTTGAACGTTTAAAATCTTAGCGATATCCTAGATTTTATGCTATCCACATAATTTTATATAACAAAAAATAGAAGAAAACAGTTTTTGAGGTGATGTCTGAATCATTTTAATTATAAATCATATAACATGTTAATCAATAAGGAAGTGTCAAGAAAGGTTTTACGGAACAGTGCTAATAAGTAGAACTGTAGTTACAATTTTTAAGCCAATCTGCTTTCGGATATTGTAAAGCATGTTGAGCACCAGGAGTTTTAAAACCAAAATAGATAAAGAAAAAATTCTATATTTGAAGGTTCAAGGCACACAAGCAAACGTTTTCAAATCTTTGAAAAATGAACGCTGGGAAAATATAGGTTGTTGGTTTCACCATTATGACTTTAAACTGGCTTGTTTTTGATATCAGTTGCAGGTCACAATCAGCAGCTTATGCTTGGGAGCACAGGTGTTGTGAATACTTATGTTGGAGTGCGCCTTATGTGATACAGTCCTTTTCAGATCCCTTAACAACGCGCCTATTACTGTGAGCGCCAACGAATTCCAAACGAGCGGAGTATGGTGACTGATTTGAGATTAATTTTAATTAAGGACAGTCGTTTACTGGTGGAAATCGTGCACACATTTGGTACTCCATGACTAACCTAATGGGTTGCCCTTCTGTAGAGCATACGCAGTTTGGCTCGAGATAGTGGCCAGCTACAATAAATTGTCGTCGTAATTTGTCATTTCGAAAAAATTCCTAAGAACGTCTTCTTTGCAGCGTATTCACAGCGTAACTTTCTTTGTCTTTGTCTTACCGTCTTGAGTAGCTTTCTGGCCATTTGTTAGTCAATGCGTCTACTGGGGTGTGTTTTGCTTTACTAACCGGCTGAGTTTTTATTCCACCTGCTTGTGTGAAGTTATCCAAACCTAGCATTTCTACGCAATTAACCAAGAAGAAAAATAGCACGTTTGACGTAGTGCAAAGATTTCTAATGCATCTGTCTGGCAGAATGTGTTGAAATTCCGCAGATATCCCCGAAGATTGCGTGGGTGGGTTTTACATCACATTAAATTAAATTACAGTTCTCTGATCTTCCTCAGCTTTTATCTTAAATTTCATGCAACTACATTATTTTTGAAGCAGTTTAAAGAGTTATGTCATCTTTTTGTTGGTATTCTTATCTGCCGCAGTCATTTGCGTAATGATTGATCAGCTGAGGCCTAAGTTTCCGAGTCTTATTCTACTACGCTACGTTCTTCAGTTAAGTTTTTAAAATGCTGTTGTTTTCCTGCACAAATGAAGTTTTGTTTGAATACTTGCATGAGATCAAAGCTTACCCGCTGTTAGGCAATCTGTCATTGTTTCAAAAGACATATCACGTACTTTTTAGCGTTCATTAAAACGTTATACGTTGGCACCTCTGTAGTTTCTACGACAGCATGTGTTTGTGTCCTCATATTAAAATATTTTTAGGGCAATGACGTTAATAAGCAAATGGCAAATTTTTACTGCAGTGTTTCTTGTGATTTTGCTTGAAGCCTCAACCGCTCCCAATTGTGTGTTAAGTAAATATAGAAAAGCCTCTTGGAACATTCCAGTCAGTGCCTGACATGACACGCATATACATGAGAATGATGGTTTGCAAAATTTAGTTCAGAATCGTTCTCTGAAAAAATGATCAGGTTACGAAACATGATGCAAGTAGGTTGTGGTTGTAATTATGGGGCAGCGCGGTGCAAATATGTAACACCATTGTGCTGAATGACACCTGCGGGAGGGCTAGACAGAAACGTGGCGAATATTTCTGAAACAGCATCTGAATATATGAAAAATACTTCGTCCCACTTGAGGTCGTTCTTAGCTTGCTGCAACCTTAATTATTTTCATTGGGATGTTATTTTGTTCCTACAGACAACGGTACACTTTCCAAAGCGGGATAATAACCCTCCACACTCACATTCAGCTAGCTAAAGTTTAAAAATATTGTCGTTTCACCTACCACTTAGCATCCATACAAGGTCGATATGGAAAACCTCTCAATAAAATAAGCCAAAAAACAGATTTTTCATAGCGTGGCACAGACTCTGCCTCAAAAAATAATGTACGTAATTAGCCCTTTTTTTTCGTTCTAGTGCAAAGTTAAATATGGCAATACCAAAAAATAAAGCCCAAATCTAGGTAGAAATTCTGAGTTTAAAGTCAGAATAGTCTGGGTCAAACACTGGACAACTTTACATCACTGGAAAACATAAAAAGGTTGTTATTCATGCAATAAAAAAAATTTACATTTTAAACTTGATATAGTCCTATATAAGCAGCCGATATTGTTGACAGACAACAATTGCCTTTTTACTAATACATTAGCTATTAATTTGCTTACATTTCAACTCTAAATTTTTTAAACATTGGTTTAGCTACAAAAACAACTGGGGCTTTAAAAAATTAGTTTATAATCTTTGATTTTAGTACAACCTTTGGTCCATTCATCCAAAGGGTAATGTTAAACGCACCGAAAAATGAGATCATGCCGTTTACGCCAGCTAGCAGTTGCATCTCTGCTCACATTTTTGCAAAAACTTTAGCCGGTGTGTCGAGCGAGCTAACGATATTCGCCTGTCAGCAGACCATCGAGCTTTATAACCAACCTAAATTGCTTATACCACGGTCACAATAGCCTTTGAGCGAAAAAAATTCTGCATTCAATTACAATGCTAAAGTTCCTCAAAACGAAATTAGGCAGTACTAAGCATTTTAGACGCAAAATGTTGCAGAAATCAGAGATCAACAAAAACTATACTGAACATATTGGAGTGTAAGGGTGCCTAAAGAATTAAATTGGTGACATTTTCCGGAATAGTAATTTTTTAACCCTCTGCGCACAATTACTCTGGAGGTAACCGAGTTCGTAATTTTGTGCATTAAGCTAAAACAATAGTAAAAATAAAGCGAAAGCATCGTTTTGTGTTCGTTTGTCCGGAGTAGTACAATAATTTTTGGTTAACGCATTGTGCACACAACATAGTAGTTGACGAACAAACAGTATGGTTTTGCTTCTTACAAGCAACCACAAAGCGTTGCGAAAAACGTTTATTTGTATTTCTTTGCAGACAGGTCTTTCATCTTACTTTTTACCGGTCTATTTTAGATTCCTATGCTGTGACCCGGTTTGTTGATCTGTCAAATTTGTGGTGCTATGTACCAAGAACTTGATGAGAAATGTTAGGTTTACCCAAACAATCTTGGCTGCATTTGTAGAACAGTTGTCGAAAAGCCTTTTTTAATTCTTAATGAATCCTATATGCGCCTTTTGTTTATTTACCGCAACATGTTAGAAGTGCAGTACATCAAGTATCGGACAGAATATTCATAAAAATATTGCAGTTTTTATGTAAAGCAGTGCACAAAAACCTAAAAGTGGCTTAAAAACATTGCAATTTCTACAACAATCTGGTTTTTACTCAGTTTAAGTTTAAATGTTTAGCAAAACAAAATTGAGGATTAACACCGTTATCAAGTTCGTACGTTGCTTTTGGTCTTAAGAATAGCGATATCGGAAGATTGTTAAATCGTCTTTGAAGTAACTTACCTTGTGTAGTTGTTTCAATCTGTTGGTTGTCTTCAACAGATAATCAGTCTGTCGTCAATGATCAGTGTGCCACCTGAAGATGCAAAGCCAAGTAGCCAATCTGTCCCGAATTACAAAGAAGAACTAGTGCTTCGTCCTTTCGTTTAACTGTAAATGCATCAGTTTTTATTCAAATTATTTGAACTCCATAGCTGTGCTAAAAGAATTCTAATTCTTAAGTGATTCTAGGTAAACGAACCAAGGAAACACGTGAGAAAACAAACGCCACAAGTATAGTAATTTTTCATTGTAGACCATACTTGAAAAATGTCTGTAGAAATAAGCGCTGCAACTCCTGTTATGCCACCAAATACACAGAATAAACAACCATACTTCTGTCACCATTTTAACCAGGTAGCTATGAAATAAATAGTGGGGTACAAATCCTTATTAATACAATTCGGCCAGACAAACGTAAACAACCCAGTTCGCATACCCTGAAACTTTTGTTCGTTTGAAGACATCCAATATGTCGACATTTAAAATCAATCATGCTCGATAAACGAGGATTTAAACCAACTTTCGACAGAAGAATTTTGGCCTACATATTGTAAATTAGCATCTACGGGATTTTACTTTACGGTTGACTACAATGGGCACCGCGTTCTTGTAAGATAATCCAAGGAAGTTTTCTTTGATAAATAATCAAATAATTCTAACTTTGCTGAATTTCCTTATATTGAAAAAGTTAATCAAAAAACTCACCTTTTGTCATGCATGTTTTTACTTCAGTTTTTTTGAGTGCAGAAAATGGGGTATTGTAGCTTTAACAAAACACTAAAGTAGGCCCATGTAAACCAATATCTCCTCACTTCTATTGTGCGATTTCAATAAGGCTTCTCAGTAAGCGAAATAATCTAATCATCAACATGTGTGCACAGGAGAAAAATCATGTAAGCTTTCCGGGTCTTGTCCTAAAGTGCTCGATTTTTTATAACCTTGGGAGTAAGTGAACAAATGAAATTTAATTTTTGATTCCACTGGACCTAACTAAAAATATATTTTGTTGGTAGATTGCTCCCAGATTTCCAATTCCATACGTTTGAAATGCAAGGGGACACTGTATTTCTACTACCCAAGTGCATGCCAAACGCTGCGCAAATGATAATCTTATTTAATTTTGTGTCAGATCTGACAATTTAGATGTGGCCAGCGTCTGTGCATAGACAAGTAGTAGTTAACTGGACGTGACTGCAAGACACCCTGGAATATATCATCGTGCAATTCTGGCACATTAAAAGCACTGCTTGAGATAAAAATAGAACGCGAATTCGGTGCTTTTTCGGTAGCACTGTCTCACAAACACAATTGCATTGAGCCGAAGGCTGAACGACGTTGAAAAATTGCGTATAAATCAAACGACTGTTTTCGCATTCAGTTAGAAAATACCTTGGACTATGACGACATGCTTATGGCATTGTGTAGTGATTTTTCAAAAGCTGCTGCTAGCTCAGAATATACTTGTCTACTTTGACTTAAAAAACGATGGAAGTGATTACGTGGCATGTATGAACATATCACTGAATTGATTTTAGATTTTTCACGTAAAAGCATATGTCGATTTTGTTTAGTATGCACGGAAAAAAACAATAAAATGCATACCAAGATAAACAGAGATGATTACTTAATTAGAGCTAGGTATTATTTATATATGTTCTGCTGATATTTATCCAACTTGTAAGTGACAAGGGTGAAGGGACAACAACGTGGTCTTCAAACACCTCTGCTTTTTTCATTAGTGCTTACGTTGTTTTGACAGTTCTTCCACTTGATCGTTTTAAATATAAATGGTACAATTTATCAAATTTACTGTCATGTCAGACAAGCAAAATTTAGACCCACAATATGAGATGCATCTATCCGGAAAATTACTGTTAGAATACATCAGGGTAAAAGCATGTTCTATCAGTCGAGCAAACAGAAAAAACAAAGAAAAAACTTTCGTGCTTGATTGTTGCACACGTAATGTCAAAATAGTTTAACATTTTTAAACTAAATTTACGAAGCCAATTAACCATCCTCTCCGACAATGTTCCGAAGTACGCACTGAACAGTAAATCTAAACAAACCTACACAATTACATATCTTCTTTTATGCATTACAACGAAACACTAGTTTTTTGCTTGCCGGATTAAAAAGGAAAACATCCGTCCAGTAACTTCGGAGTTTAGAGTTGAGCGAAATTAGATTGTGCGTTTACCATCCGAATGTCAATACGTTCATTGTTATGTAAAAGGTTTATGTATAGTCTAGAATTTAGTATACTGGTTTGAGTCGATCAAGGCACCCGCGACGTCCCAGGTAGCCTCAACGGAAATTTTTTTTATTTGTGATATGTATTGTTGAAATGATATACACGCAACGTGCAATAAGGTGTAAATATACTTTACAAACGGCATTACCTTTTACTAGACATTGCTCCACTGGTTTTGGTTGAAAGTAAAAATGGTTGTGGTTACACTTTTGAGACAATTAATCTTCCCTACGTAGAATCTAATTCGGAGTGTAAACAAACGTTTTTAACCATCAAACGACCAAATGACTGTTATAAGTTTGCTAAAACTTAATCGCAACACACTAACAATGTGGTATACGTAAATTATGTTATTCAAATTCTAAACTGGTGGAAAAAGCAATCATATAAATGAATATTTAATTTTGTGATTTGATGGCCATAAATGCTTTTGTTTAGGAAATTGTAATCACCATTTGACTCGGCTATTACAAAAAATGCTGGAGGAAGTGATGCTGTTCTAATATCCGGCGATTACCAACGGTGTATTTGATAATTTCATCTACCGAGAATTGGCAAGATGTCGGACAATATAATTTAGACAACAAAGCAAGCAAACGTAAATCGTTTTTCTAGATTGCTTTCGAAAACATAGTTTTTAATGTCCTCTACAAATTAAACACCATTAGACGTTGGCATCCGCATATATTTTGACGGTTTATCTTATCTGCCGATTAGGTAGCCTATCTTGTATGCATTACCGGCACTCAAGCTACAAGCACTATTAAATACAACCGCATAAAACCATAAGCGGCTTGGGTAATACATTATACTTCACTTTGCATTTATGGATGTGGTACCCGTAACAATACTTTTTCCAATGCAAAAGCGCAACTGTGATAACTGCTTATTAAATTTTATTTGTCCTTGCAGTTTTTAGAAGCTTCTAGGTTAACCACTTTCAGCATGACTTACACTTTTTTAGACCTTCCATATCTTGCGTTTAAAAAAAGCATAGAAAATAGTTATGAATTGAAACAAAAGTGTGTTGTAAGCTTCCTGAAAAGAACCAAATAAATCATCGTGTCAAATAACAAAATTGCTCTACTCACGTTCTAAAATTTGAAAATTTACCAACAAATCTAAGCTTAAAGAACAGAAATGCTTGGTTAGCCTAATTTGCTTTTTATACTGGTTAAACTGAACCCATAAAAACTTGCAAAAAAGCGTGAGCGCCTGTAGAAACTGCTAGGTTTCTTATGTCTTCTTTGGGTGAAAGCTCAAGCCACTGAATGTACTTTTGGAAGTCTACATCTCGGTTGGCTAAGATTCGACACTGTTGTGACCACGAAAGGCAGTAGTAGGCAAGTGTAACATTGGATGACCAGAAGAATAGCTAAACTGTTGTTTCATCAGTTTTCTGTCATAGAGTCTCATCTCATTTGGAAAATCACGGTAATTTGCCTAGATTTTTAGACAGAAGCACAAATTTTATGACCTGTCACCAGCTACAATTTACTTACTTTCTAATTTTGCACAAAGTGTACAGCAAAAAAGCGATAACATCAGAAATATTGTAGGTAGGTCATAAAGATGCCTCACAATACTTATGGCAAAATATCTATCCAAAACTTTTGGAAGAACATACATTGACGTATTATCTCTTTCCATTCTTTTTGAGGTTGTACAGATATGAGTAAGCAAACAAAACTGTTTTTCTAAAACAGCATAGGCGGTTATTTGGGGAACTCTTAAATGTAGTGGATGCAAGGCCGTCAGATTGTGCATTTGTATGCTGGCTGACGGGAAGCACCTATAAGTGTCTAATAGTACGTTGACGGTATTTGCTTTTATAAGCGCTCTTAGCTATATATCTTTGCTTGATTTAAAACCTTGATTTAAAGTACTCATGCTGTCTACGCTTATTAAATTTTGCCAGAGAAACATTATTAGAACGTAAAAGCTGTTATTTAACGCTTCTGCACGTTTACACGACTGCGGCCGCTTTACTCAAGATTTATCAAATATCCATTAACAAATTACTCCCTGGGAACAGCGTGTTATAATTTGTAAATTTGCTACAACCCGTAGCTTCTAACTTGTTTGGCAACTGGCTTAGCCTGGAAGCAACTTTTTTTACGGTCTCATGTTATATATATATCGTAAACGGATGTACAGTACAGTGCATGTGTGTATAAACAAGTCAAACTCGTGGCGCTCAAAATGTATGCTAATAATATTCATTCTTGATTTTCTAAGAGCCATTTCGTTTGCAGTCTAGCTAAAAGTTTACAATAAAGTAAGTGACGATTAATTCACAACAGCGGGCTCACCTGTTGCTATTACGCATGTGAGAAATTTTGGGTGATTTCAACAGCGTAAGCACAATTATCAAAATACACTGACTACTCATGCTGTATGGTTTAGGAGCATCGACCAACCTCAATACTTTTGGCATTTTGCGGAATAATATGTTGCTACCAGTTACAGGCATGGTATGCAAAACGGTCAGGTTTTTATCCCAAGTACAAAGATGTACTATTTTACACTGAGATTTTAGATTTTGTCACCTCACGGCTTTTGCATACCCACTTCATGTAAATCTTTTCAGGAAGATAAAAGTTGAGTTAACATACTTTGGTTTAGGTAGAACAGAAAGCAGGAACACTGTTTAGAAGTGACGGAGGCCTGCTCTTCTACGCGTTATCGCCAAAAATATTGTTGGGGATATAAAGCAAACGTTTTACTAATTACTTAATGCAGTTATTGTTTGATGTAGTCTGTTTCATTCAATTAAACATTTTCGCCGACTTTAAATTGCCACTTTACCACTTTGCTTCCAGTTACAAATAAACTAATGTCCTGGAGAATTCTATGATCAAAACGTGGGCAGCAGGTAGAACAATCCCTCTTTGGTAGCAAGTTTTGTGGTATTTTAAGTAAACGTATATGCAACAATTTACTTGAAGATGCACAGGTTGATGCAGGTTTTTACGAAGCTATTAGTGGTAACTTTAGGGACAACGATAGGGACTTAAAATCGCTGAATATGAATATAGCTTCGTACCGTTCGCTGAACAGCATACCAACTCAAAGTTATTTATCAGCTACTTCACAAAACATAAAATCTACAATCAAATATACTGTATTTTTGTTTTACTGTGGAATTAACTGTTCTCTGCACACTTAAGAGCCTATCACGTTATGGTCCTGGTGGCTGAAAACTTTTAACTGAGCTACTGGCGATTTCAAACATTCATGTGATGTGGCGTTTTTGCACACGGTTATTCATCAGTGATATCAAATAGAAGTGACACTGAACTTTTCTTTACACAGATGAACAAGATGCAGATATGCCTTGGTAAATGCAGTGAATGTCATAAATATATGTAAATGCTCATGTACACACTGTGGTGTGTATAAATTCTACCTGGAATCAAGCACTCTTGGACTTGTGTTTTGAAATAAGGAAACGAATTTAGCTTATTTGAGTCTACAAAATCAAGGAGGAATTAAATTAATTCGAAATTTTATCTTCAAGATTATTTTTGAACCTTGACTGAACACGTCAAGTAAAGCTTACAACTTTAAAACTAAACATACGGGACGTACTTTCTTGTTGAGTGCAGATGTGCGGACAGTAATCAAGTGTAGTTTGACATGGAAAATCGGCTTTGGAGCATAGGTCAAATTAAACTGTTTGATAATTTTCCATATGTGCCTTACGGACAAATGTTATAAAAAATTCACTTCAGAGCTGGAAAACACAAAAACAGATGTTTGAGGACCAAAGGAAGGAAAGCATGAGCTTATTTCTGTATTTAATAGCTAAGAGTACGCGGAGGGCGTTAGCGGGCGCTCACTTGTCATATACCAGTATATTGCTTATCAGTATCCGGGTCAAATGTACGATAACACTAATTAACACCGTATAATTGACCAAAATGCTCACAAAAAGGATTTTATCGCTCTTTCATTATCTAATCAGATTAAAACTTACTAGGCACGGAAAGGACCTTTTCTTAAAAAAAAAATAAAATGCATCACGGTTAAATAGATGGAACATATAATATGGCCACAGGTGTATAAGACATATTCACTTCTATTTGCGGGTTACCATCTTTTCAAGAAAAATCTGTGAACGCAGAGGACAACAAATTTTGCCGGTAAAATGGCACAATGGTCAATAACAGGTGTGATTAGGCTAAATGTAATCAACCTACCAACATTGGCTGTGCCATGAAAGGTAATTTTTACGAGTAAAGTAACCAGTGTTCATTGCAATACTTAGCTAATATACTTCAGTAATAATAAGGCTAACCATGAAAAGATGTCTGTTTTGTCGTGTGACCATAAACAGTTGGTTAAAATTTGAAGTAATCCACAAACAGTCGTCCACTGGGAGCAGTTTATGCACATAAAACGTGCTCGCAGTTTGTACAAATACAGCATGCACCGCGCTATCCAATAAAAATAAGCAGAACCTTTCAGCACAATTTGCCTTGCACTACTAACTAACGGACGTTTCAAACTTTACTGGGAACATTTTCCGGAAAATCCCTTATAAGATATGGAATTCGGTAAACATCAGAAGCTTGTTTTAACTAAAGGTCAAAGGTCCTTCCTATGGTATAAAAAATTGTAGTGGTAAAGCCCTTAGTAGAGTATCTTGTCTGCACGTTACATTCATTTGATTTGCGTACAGTAAAGAACGCTGACTATTTAGGAAACTCATCACTTGTGTTGTTAACGTGTTTGTGCTTGCATATTTGGGGTCGATACTTACTTTGCGTGAAACATTCGTTTACTTATTTGGTTGCAATAAATTGACAATCAGCCAACGGATGGATCAACAATGTTTTTTGTGTCCAAACGCAAGCCTGTAATACGTGCCTATATACGAACAACATGAGTAGACAATTTCTCGGGAAAAAAACTGGCAAATCACAGTATACACTATTATATCGAGTTCAGTTAGAAGTATTCCTTCAAGCACAAAGTCCAATAAAACAAGAATATAAATTGCTTTATGGATAATACAAGTGTCTTAGAATAATAGTATGCATTCATGAGGCTGAAAACTGCTGCGTAAATTCAAACTACTTCAAAAACATCCGCAGAATTGTTATATCTGTTCAATGCGGCAGAACTCTGTCGTTATGATTTTTAATAATAAAACAAGCCTAAAACAAAAAATCTACGTCAGTATTCATTGGTGTCTAGCGTTAAACGATGTTGATAGTACGATCCCCACAATAGCGTTTACGGTGTTTGTTTAAATGTACTTTACCCATTAAACACGAAATGATCCGGTTACCTAAACCGTGGTTTTTGCTAGATCCAAAAATTAAAGAGTGAACATCAAAAGCACGAAAATACGATGTTTCAATAGACTCAAAACTCTCATTAATAAGCCTTGCCAAATTTTAGAAAAAAAACCTACCTATTTGTGAATGTATTAGAGCTAAAATTTTGTGTAGTAACACGAGACATAACATATCACTATTCCTGCAGTTTCTCGGTAACCATTGAACAGTATACTAGGTCATACCCTTGCTTTCAGATCAAAGGCCTTACAGTAGTCTGCGAGTTTTAACAATAGCACTCCCAGGAAAGAAACACAAAATGAAGCAGAACTTTCACCCGCTCAGCTGTATTAAAAAGAGGTCCGATGTTAGTTTGCTATGTTGATTGCAATCAGCGGGTTTATTAATTGCTAGAAATCACCAGCCGATATACATGTATGCGAAATTACCAAAACGTATATATCACAATAAACCATCTTACTTGGATGGGTAGCAACGAGTAGAAAAGTAACCACGATGGTTGAAACCGACATTTTTGCCTTCATGACGTACTTAAAAAGAGCTTGACTATTGTTGTTCCTGAATATTTATATAATTTGGTTGCCGATTATTCTAACGTGAGTAATCAAAACGCGTTAAAACACACCGCCTTTGAAATTACACCTCGGCGGCTTTTTTCTACTGTCACGTGAAACCCCAAAACCATCAACATGTGACCGGGCTGAACCCTACGCAAGGTAAAATGATTATTTGCTTCCAAGACAGACTAAAGGCACACCTTGTCAGCCCATGTGCCAAGTAGGAGCACAAAAGCACACAAATTAGTGATCTTTAGACTTACCTTTCATGTACACCAAATAAAAAAGCGACTCCGCGTTAAACTAACCATATTGTATTCACATTATTTTTACAACTGTCTGAAGACAGCTCTTTGTCAACCGAAGTTCAAGAAGGTTAAAATTGCCCCATTGAACTATGCAAGGACAATGTTTAACTCAAATTAGTCTTGAAGATTCTTCATAGTTTTTACTAGTGGAAATGAGATGTTTGTTAACTTTTAGTCCTTTCTAGATATCAGATTTTCTTTCTTACAACATATATGGTACGTTAGGTGTAGCTGTGTACAGATCACTATTAAATCGTCAGCACTTGTTCTTCTTGGATATGATAGATGTCGTAATATCGCGTGATTCATTTTTTGTATTGATAACAATGTAATCATCTTGAGTAATTAGTCGTTAGCAATCAATGACAAAGCCTCTGCCTTGATCAGTGATCACTTAACTGAATAGCACAGTTTATTCGAATTTTTACCAAAATTATGGCAGAACTCAGAACTTGACCCGCCTAACTGGCAGCATAAAAAGCTTTTTTAGAAAACTGCCAAACAACTATGCTGGGTGATCTGGCTCCCATTTCACACAGAGTCGCCTTGCTTCAGGTTATTTTATCTGGGGGAAAACAACAACTTTGTCTCATAAAACCGGCATTATAGCGTATCCGGTGCAAGTTCCAACAAAGCTTCATTTGATTAGAGAAGTTTGTTAGCGCAAAATCGTTATAAATTGTCAGCGATTAACGCGCCAAATTTGTACAGGCTGGTCGGCTTGAAGTGACTTTGAAGTCAGTGAACTAACTGTAAATAACATCAAAAATGAAGTATATTGCACTACTTAGCGTTTTAATTGCCGGCTGAGTATTTTTAGATGAGGACTTCCCATCATTTGGCTACGGCAGCTGTCTTTTTTTCAGCTTATATATTGTGTTAATCCAGCTATTTAAATTTTACACAAAAGATTTTTACATATTCATCTTCCAGGTTACCACTGGGCTTTCGAGCTATGTGAGTATTTGTTAGCTGCGCGCAAAAACATTGATAAATCATTTATATTCTTGTATGGCTATCTGTTCAGGTTATCTGGGAATATTAGGCCCTGTGAACAACTAACGATGAGTGTTCTGGCTTTAAAGTTTTAATTATGGCGGTTGCGTTGGCTTTAAAGAACGGTATGTATACATGTAAAATGCGCACAGTATTTTAATTTAATGTGACAAGCACCACAAACTGCACTTGGTAAACATCCGGAACCGGTTTTATGTTCAAAGTTTTATTGTAAATTAGTGCCCAATTACCTTACGCCTTCCGGTTTCCTATGTATTTTGAAGAGAACAACTTACTTGTTTGACCGTAGTATGCTAAATCAGCTAAAAAGGCACTAACAGGGTTTTCACACCTTTATATTTTAGAACGCGTTTCTTAGTCCCAACGAATTCAACGGAATTGTGATCCTGGCAAAATACGAAGACTTTATTCTGGCGAGCGTAAAACGTGTTAAGTTATATGGATTGTTGCTTTCCCAACCCTAACGGCGTTTGTGTTTGCAAAACAGTGAAGCGTTTGTGAGTGCCTGTTACTGAACTCGAATAGATACAGCAGAAATAAAACCCGTCCTAATGAAGTCGTAATTCAAAATTCCTAGTAGCCATGCGTCCAGAACAACAAAGGTTTTACTGAAAATAATTGTCAGTAACAGTTTTATAGGGTCAACTAAATACAGTGCAGCACGACCGAAAATAGCCACAAGACGAATGAGCGCTCTGATATCTATCCACATCCATGGAATGGCTGTGTTTAAGAAACCCCGAATGACGCTGGACCTAATCGGCCCTAATTTGAAGGATTCTGTGACTTTCCCCTCAGAATGCTTAGCTCAAATCCATTTTTCTGGTAGTTTGGACTGATGCAGGGTGAGAAATTAAGGGAATGGTGTGTCTGATTCTCTACGGGTTGTTCAATTCCAGTGAGACAACCAGATGTGCGTTGATGTTGCAATGAATACCTTAACAAAAATTTTATGGCCAGTTTCTTTGTTGGGTTCCGGCTGCTTAATTAACTAATAAGTTGCAACTTCGCAGAATTAATTCGCTCAAGTTCTTGCAGTAAGATCTTGCGATAATTCCTATTATACAGTTTACCTGTAGTTGTGAACTTTCAAAACGGTTGTAATAGTCTATAGCATCAATGCCAGCGGAAGCCTGTTTTGCGTGTTGTAAGTTACCGGATGTAGGTTCAGCAATAATGTATTTCTACACTATTGTTAGGCTATTACTGTACAAATTATTCCACACACACCTCTTCAGCACTGTGAAATAAAAAATGTAAGCCAAAAGCTTGAACTGTCAACTGACCATGGTTATTTTTAGGTGTGGAATTCATCTCTGACCGCAATGCTTAGTCTATTTGTGCACTCTGCTGCTTTGTTTGACGCCACTGCAATAATTCTGGGTAGCTCAGGAGCAAGCGCACTTCCTACGTTTTGGCCATATACTCATCCCAAAGTGTGAGATTTCCAACCATCAAATTTGATTATTCTAACGGCATCTTTAAACACAAGGCCCTTTAACCTTGATGGTTTCTGGCTTCAAAAATGAGAAAAATTGGTGAATAAAGCCAATCTATTGTGTCTTGAGTTTAGTCGCCACAAGTAACTGTTAATGTGATTGCTTTTCACCATTAATAAAAATCCTAAATCTTCAAATCCTTAGCCTGAAGTTTTAAAAAGTTTAAATGAGGCGGGATGGTAAAAATTAACATGCAAAATTAAGGAAAACTTTTGTTGCCTCTTTAGATGCATCAGGCGTGAACACATTGTCGTCAAATAGCAAAACCAGTTGTGGGGTTTAACTCCGCTGATTCTAGAATGTAGATGAAACATACGTTCCCGGTAAGAAGGAACGATAATGAATTAAAGATACTGCAAAAAAAGAAATTCCTGGTGCAACCCACAAACTTTTGATAATCCGCTGAGGAGATAACCAAATATCTTGAAGTCATCAGAGGACCTAAGATAAATAGTATAAAAATAACTATAAAATTTATTGGCAGGTAAGGGAGTCAAACTCTCCAATGAACACCACCTTTGGTCAAGATCTATTCTGTTAGTACAGCTCCCGATTTAGTGCATTGAGATCATTGCTTACTTGATGAATTTCATGCATGACGTTATCAAGCTTGCGTTTCAGAGGACTGGATGGAACGCAGACGTCTTAATTTAGACAGCATCTGCGTGGCAACTGGAATAAAACCCAGTTCTTTTTTTGAAAGTGTACACTGAACAGCGGTAGACTCTTGAATTCAATGTGGATAACAAATCAATATTACCCCGAAAATCAGTTTAAACAACCATGTCAAACTAAGAAAAATAAGTTCGCTGAATGGATATGAGTAGACCCTTTGCTTCAGTGCAGACGGGAACATTGGTACTTTTGGACCTGTGACGTGCCACAAACCACAAAATTGTTGGAGCGCCCTGAATGAAAAACAACCTTGAAAAAGCAAGCCGACAGGTTCAATGTTGTTGTAAATATTTGGCCAAGTGATCAGAGTGCAGTTTCTTGTTGTCTGATGAAATTTCGATTGCAATCTGTGAACTTTATAGATATCAAACTTACCGGTTTTGTTCTTTTTATCATGGCAGTATATTTTTCAAAACTGACTTGCTTCATATAACCCTTTAGTTTCAAAACGCCTTTCTCAAAACAGCTGTCGGGCAACAGCCTAGTATAAGCTGGAAGGATCACAAATGCTTAGGTGGCTGACAAAAATTATATAGTATATCAAGATACTTTGCTTGTTTTTATGTAGACTTTCTCTAGACTCACCCAAGTGCTTACGGAAATATACTCCAAAAGTAGTCAAAGCAATTTGTGCCGGTCTGTGGGTCACTGCTTTGTGAAAACTGGAAGGGCTGACAGGGTTCACAACCTCAGTTTGTAAACCGCAAGATAAGAAAATTAAATCGTCACGCCAAGCAGCTGTAGGACTTGTTTGACTTGGTCACATGGGTGAGTAAGTGACAGCTTTTCGTAGTTTTTCTCTATTTTTGTTTTCACAAGATATGTATACTACTGTTACGGTGGATACTACTGATGAAGCATGCGAGTAGTCTGTGGTGGTTGTCCAAGCTCCGCCCACACATGTGATTTAAGGTGAATTTTATTACAGGAACTCTGCAACTGCTTTATAGGGTTTGTTTACTATTGTGCAATAGTTAGTGAATGCCGTAGAAAGTTCAAGAGGATGCATGAGAATGTCCAAACTTTTAAAGGATATGTGCATAGGAGTTGTTTGCTCTCCTGTTTGATGATAACAATAGGTTTATTTCCCAACTGGTAGAGAACATGCTATTTGAAGCATGATGGAGTAGTTGCAGCCTGAACTCGGCGGACAATAACAAGACGAGGAGGCAGGTAAAACCCACAAGACACGTTTGTCACGTGAAAACTAGAACAATGGGGCATAAGGTACGACTAATTCAATGGTGAAACCAGTTGACTCGGGCTAGAACTGAATAACCGTTGCTGGCCATGAATGTCCTTGGGTGGTTTGGTAGACGGCCAGAGTCACGAAATGCACAAATGGAGATGGAGATGTAAAAATCGAAGTGGAGGTAAATGGCAAATTTCGTCTCAGAAATGTAGACCCAGTGGTGTCGCTGCTGTAAAAAAAAGCCAGATGTAAAGAATATTTTCGTTGGGAAGATAGTGCTAATGTATAAGGTCAAACGAATACCGTAAATAAAATCGTTGAACTTGTGAAAGAAGCAAATTAAAATTGCGGCGAAAAAACTGAGAGGTTTAAATCCGAACAAAAGTTTCGGCGGGTTAGAACGGACTCGTCGTAGAGGCGCTTGGGGCCGTGTGAAATATTGGTTTGTAGTGGCAATTATAGGCCCGAGTGGACGAGAGGTGACGGTCGAGAGTAAGAAGAAAGCAGTTGTGAAAATGCCATCAGATTGGGTATGGCAGTTTCGTACCGTCATTGCGTTGACATACTTCGGTTTTTGGACAGCCCCGTAACGGGAGTCAAGGTCGCGACAATCGAACAGGAGATGCGCATTCCTGCGGCGGCTGGATCTGGGTTAGACAAAAAGGTTGACACCACTAGAGTAAGGCCGATGTAGTCATAATTAATTTTGACTCAGTTGAAGGGCCATATGAATGTAAACTGGGACCACCTAGAAAGAATGAATAATGGCCATATGAAGCTTTCGGAGTAGCTACTACCAAAGTTGGAAGCTTAATAAGAGGGGGGAATGAGGAGGGAATGAGATCAGTAGCATCTTGTGAGTGTCGGAAGGTATCAGCTAACACGGTGTCCAATACAACCAAGGACTAGCTGAGGTTGCCGTAGTATGAGAACACAACAAATCACTATTAGTGTGCTTCTCCTTAAAGAGTATGCAGTGCATTCAGCTAGCGCTACAAGAGACAACCATCGGTGGTAAGAGCTGCGTATCGTTTGCCTTGAGCGTGAGTCGATCAGAAGGCTTGAAGCCAGGATGAGAGTAGCCGGGTATTTTTTGGAAGGTGAGGACTTAGCCGCCGAGTTAGCGAGCAGGAAGGTTAGCCGTTAGGCCAGTTGGTACGGGCAATGTCAGGATGAGTTAGACAGGGAGCCGTAGTAGTTTTAGCTCAGCTAAAGAATGCAATCAGAGGATCTTCACTGTGCAAATAGGAGGAGGTAATATGAAGAGGGACAGCAGACAGCTAATGATTGGTTGAGCGAGAGAGTCGTATGTTAAAACCACCTTACTACGTAAATTGCACGCAACTGTTCCTGCCATTGCAGAAAGTGCGCGGCTAGTGAAACTCCATAAAATGGTTCGTAGTAAAAATTAGTTTTGTGGTTTAAATTATTTTTGTAGTAAAAATGTGGTTGCTTTTAATAACTCAAAATCGGATGGGGCTACACAAAATTTGGAGTAGGCAACAAGTGCCGAATTCAAATGAACACTGCACAAAATAAAAATCCATTAAAAAAACTAAACTAGTTTTTGGTAATTTCTTTGCAGAAAAGTGTAAACCTAGATAATAATGCTGCTATTTACGCCCATAGAGATTGAATAATACGTCTAGTTTGGTTTCGAGAGTTAAACCAATAGACCACCAAATTAGAGGAACAATAACACACTTTGAAGACTACTGAGTGTAAGGCTTTCAGAATACTTTGAATTTTGTGGTCAACACAGCAATTCACAGTCTGGGTTTGACTCCTAGTTGTCAACTGATGAGAGTTTGGTGAAGGTTCACCCAAAGGACGGTGGAGATAGTTCCAAAGCCCACCCAAAACCCACTGGCCTCAGAAGAAGACACATTTAGGTAACTCTTCCTTGAAATATAAATAAAATAATAACAATAATAATGAACTTATTATGGTATAAAAGATTTCCTAAAAAGCATCCCAGATAACGAGGACAATTTGGCTGTTGTCAAAACAGTCGAAAGCTTACAGAAGGCTGATATCCAAACATAACTCGAAAGTAAAAGATCCAAGCTTCTGAAATGCCAGCTGAAACAAAGTGAATACTGAAGAACAAGCGTATTGAAGAGCCTCAAGCATAGAATGGATAACTGTTACCAAATGTAATTCTTTGGTGAACTCAAAGAAAAACTAACAACCGGAAATCTTGTAGGTAATGGAGGGAAGCAAACTGGAAATTAACTTCCGCGAAATTTGGAAACATCACTTTTCAACAACGCCTATTTAGCAATGACAGGGTAAATTGAGCCAAGTCATGACAGGCATTGTACACACTCGGCTGAGGGATAGGCAGCCTACTTGCGGAAGCCGGTGAACCAAGAAGAAAATAGGAGAGTCGTGGGGGATACCACCATTCCGTCATTCAAAACACTGTGTACCGGTGACAACATTTAGATAGACGGCTATTCAATTTGAGCGTTTTCCTAATGAAAAAATTCTGTAAGAGTTCACTGAGATCACTGAGATTTCCTCCGACTACAATTTATTTTTGTGTTCTGAAACAACACCTTAAACTGAATCAGCTGTAAATATTTCCAAAACGCTCACTGTTCACCAAGATGCACCACATATTTGACCAG
Source organism: Clonorchis sinensis (assembly GCA_003604175.2). Lineage (NCBI taxonomy): Eukaryota > Metazoa > Platyhelminthes > Trematoda > Opisthorchiida > Opisthorchiidae > Clonorchis > Clonorchis sinensis. Next base: position 4,028,720 of record CM030375.1, on the reverse strand, counting down.
TATGTCAAGTTTCCAGCACAACGCTTGTTAAGATATATACTGCATGGAGCTTTGCTCTCTGAGGAGCATGCTTCCTTTAGAACTGATGGGTTGTAGTGGAAATAAACTCACAAGCCACAGAATCCAGCAACGCATTTATTCGTCCTGTGCAACACCTACCTGTTTTAATATACCAATTTATAACTTTATACCTTTATCTTTTTGCTTGCTTACGGGAAGCAAAGCCTGGAATTCATATGGATGGCACGCTTTAATTCTTGAGAGTTCCCACTTACACCGACTTAGCAGAATTCTCCGGATTATCCAAAACAGCAAAATTTTAAACATTAAATTCGCTTAAACTTCAAACATTTGCACAGTTGAATCACAAAATTTTTCATACTAGGACAACCCTTATCTTGGCTGATAAAATTGTATCATTGCCTTTGACCATGAGAACAGTTGCCATTCATCAGAAATTTTAGAAAACCTTTATCCAAAGGGGTACTATTAGCTTTAAAACGCAACACGAATTATTGCCACAAAACCAGCAAGCCATTAGTAAGATGCCAAATCTTTAAAATGCAGCTGCGGCCGCGTAGTTTTACATCACGTGCGAATGCACACGCCTTAGTATGATTGGCTCTGTGAATCACGACCCTACGCTCCTGATTTACACGATAAAGCTGGCTATCCGGCACCAAGGTTGGATTCTTTTTCTGCCGGAAATCGTCGTCTCAATATGAACAGAAAGTTTACCTTGTGGTTAAGGAAACACAGCCAGTTTATCAAGTACCAGGTTCGCAGTGCTCTAGTTGGTTTTTTTGGTAAAATCTTTAAGATTCTTCACTTTTGCAAGTAAGATTGCACTTAGACATGAAAAACATAGACGATGAGTGCCGATACTCACAGATAAACAATTAACCAAAATCGTCGTTCGCCAGCGTATTTTTACCGACTGCTTTTTTGCAACAGGAACCTGCACGGTCGACCACCGATCTCAGTCACTTCACTTGGGCCAGAGGCAAGGATGCAAAACCACATGTGGCGCTGCCTAAACCGTTTCTGGGTTTCCCACTATGCACAGGCCTACTGTGACTTAATTATGGTTCACGGAAAATCCGATTTGGATGTCATTAGGCGCATCAACTATTTCAAGGCTCTCGCTTCCTATTGTTGTCTCAGGTATTATAGAGAAGTCGGTCAAGAAAGTCACAAAACGCCTAAATTCATCCGCGCCAAGCTTGTTCCTCGTAGCAAAATGATTGATTTTTTGTGTCGTATTGGCTCGTTCGCAAGTCCTTGGCACACAAGTGGGAATTGTTGACCAGACGCCTGATCTATCGATCAGTTTTGCTACGTCTTTGGACATTTTCACCGTGAGGCTGTGCTCAAGACATTTTCAGTAATGCGCCCTTTTTCCCGCTCAGTTTTATAGGAACTGTGGCAAGCAAATTAATGCGAAATGTTTTAAGCTTGCAATAATGTCGTTCCATCGTTTTGCATAAGGGGCCTCGAATTCTTATATTGACCGCCTTAGTCCCTACACAGCTGTTCGGAATAGTCCATGACGAGAACGCAAGCTAGCAGTCGTGACCAGACACACTGAACCCACAGTACTGCCAAATATGCATAATTAACTGATAAACATTATTAAGCTACGGAATTTCATCCTAATTTTTAACTGACTCCGACCACCACCTTTAACTATTTTTTAGATCTTTCTCACGCATTGACATTTGTGTGACAACCTCAATGAGATGTGTAATCGGAACTTGCTTCGTTAGACCCACTATGCTTTCTTAGCTTTCCACGGACTTTAGATAAGTGTGAGCCTCGTGACCGTTGTTTCATTTAGGAGTTTTTATAACGTAGACCCAAGAATGTTTTTGCACATGAGTTTCTTTCAACTCAAAAAGAGTGGAGGCAGATTGATAACTCTTAAAGAAACCATTTCTTGTCAACATTAACTTTGCAGCAACCGTTGTTTCATAAATACGTGTCCAGGTTCAAGTCCATAAACTCGCTATCATAGAAGGAACCTGGAAGTTTATGGGGCGTATCCATAGATTTTTACGCCTTGTGAGGGTCGATTTCTAGCTTCTTAGTTTGAACGTTGTCTCGCCGTTTATGAACTGCCAGGTTCTAGGTGCTACTCATAATCTGGCGCTCATTGCAGTTTCATCCGCATTGAGTGCAGTTTTATGAACCACTCTTGGGCCACTAGATTACCAAGACAAAGAACAGCTTTTTTATTATATGTTCGTGTACGCTATCTGTGTTTGCTTACTAAATGAGTGAATCTCGCTGCCTAATACTGCGCTGGATTTGTACTGAACTCTGATCTGGTTTGCTAAGGACACGGATTTCAAAGAAAATAACTGCAGTTACCTTGCAGTCAAACAGCAGGAAGACGCAATCGTCTGAGATATTGATGTTTGAACATATAAACCCCACTTTACTGCTCAGAGTATAAACACCTTGGGCACAAAAATATATTTGCTTCCTAGGCTTTGCCGTCGACTGAATAAAAAATGTCAGAGGGCCCTCGCCACTCAGAGGATTTTGTTTGTTTTAGTCACTAGTTTCTAAGTGAATAGATTCATAATGCAAAACCCGTGCTGTGATCAAGTTTTTGGTCCGCTGCACAAAACACAATCCTGTAGCCAAAATTCTGCAACTCTTTTGGTTACCAGGCTATGTATATCTGGGCTCAATGCAACATATGTCGCAGCGGGTAGGTAACACCACATAAGAGCAGGTTGTCCAGGGCTTTCAAGGACTTCCACTGAGTTCTCCCTTCCAATCCTTAAATGATATACTATTTTTCTCGCAATTGCAGTCCGCACGATATGTACGAAAATGGAGAAAATGAAATCATTTCACCCAATAAGTGGAACTTTCATTGGAAATGTCATTGCCTGAGGGGCCAGACAAGACGTCACCAGGTGATGTGGATTCGCACAGTGCTGTAAGCTGTATGAGTGCAAGCCAATCACGCCGATGGTCAGACAATTGACGAAACAGTTAGATGTTCAAGGTAATACCAGAAAGATCTCAGGGATGAAAATTCCCGGAGTTTTTGTGAAATATGGATTGCTGTTGATTCCCAGCGGGGACCGAATAGTCATGAAATGCTTTGCGGGTATTCGGTATATAGTGCCTTAACTTATAGAGGAAAATATCCATTAAGTACCTCAATTATTGAGCATGCAAATGAGACCTTTTATGTTGTGCTAAGTCAAGCCCTTGATCTTATGCACAGTGTGGCGGTGGGATGTCCGTGCGAGGGTGAGAAACAGAGTGTGAAATTCTGACCACCAGCAAAACTGTAAACAAAAAATATCTCAAGCTCAAGCCTTTTGATTTTTCGGGTATTTTGAATGTATTAAACAGTGTTTTGTCAGTCAATTTCAATCACCAGATTGTCAAGCACGCGGTCGGTAGGGTGAAGTCCCCCAACGCACCTTACCTAGGAGGAATTAAGTGTTGCACTTTGTGTAATGGTCGCCTGGTAATCAAAACTCCTCTATACTTTGCCGTCCGTCTAAAAGTGGCATACATAACGTCTGGTTGTAAGCAGTAAAATAGTATTTTTGCTTAAATACGCCCGTGGTAATTTGACTTCCCCATCAAGTTACCGAGGCTAAAGTGGTCAGCATGTGCTAACAGTTTTACTGCGGAGCTTGGATCTAAACAAGTTACTTTACACAAATCACACTGTTATTTTGAGTGCAAACTATCATTGCCAATGATTTGGCAACTCTTCTTTTACTCGACACAAAATATTGATACGACGGCCTTTACCTCATTTCATCAGCTCTTAATTAAAGGTGTTATTTTGCATAACGCTGCAAATTACACAGAGATGGTTTATCGGTTTGTCCAGTGTTATTAGACGTCTAGTGACGACAGGTTTGGTTAACTCCTAACAACCTGGAAGGTAGTTGATGCCATTTAAATAAAACTAACTCGAAGAAATCCTGATTTGGCTATATTGGTTGAAGCATCCTACGCTTTTTCTCAACTTTGGCATTTACGTGCGCATGTGACAAGTGTATCTGCTAGTTTTTATTGACGAAGTCCGAAACATTTAGCTTGCTTTACGTTTGCGTGCACAGTATTCCAGGAAGTGCTGTAGACGCACCAACTTCAATAAAGCCCGACCAATTTTGGCTACGCGACAAACAACGAGACAGATCTAAGTATAAATTGAACATGGAAAACAAACACTATGATTTCCCCTACCCAACATAATCAAGTTTCCAATACCATCCCTACGGTACCCGTTGTGGGTCGACAACTTCCGGAAGCCTGAGTGTCAATTGTACTAGCAGAAAATTGTGTAGACAACACGGAATCTGAAATATTTGATACACATTCTGTCAAGTTGGAAATAACTTCTGTTTATCAGGCAAGCGATAAGTGCTACCTATTCAGCACTATGACATTCCACTCTGAGGTCCGCAAAGTTCACTCCTGGAAAAATTGATGCTGGTGTAGCAAAGAGATAAACAATTGTTTCAATATCACTAGGTATCTGAACGATGTTGTTTACCTTCGTGATGAAGGATGAAAAAGGTGATGTGCGAATGGTAAAGGCGAAGATGTAACTATTTTACTCCCGCATACTTATACATGTAAAGCCAAATAATCCGAAGGCATAAATCCCCGAACAAACTATCATGGGCATGCCACATAAAATTAGAGCAACCTAAGATCAGTTTTAACAGACGTGTACAACTCACGCCCGATTCGTTTGTTTTACATTCTTCTGAAGGTAAAGGTCTTGTTACTTAAGCACCAGGCCCACCGTAACACAAGTGCACTAGTATGATTTTGCAGCATTTATAGTATGATATTTTTGCCCCCACAAGCACGAAAATTGCGTTTCCGCACCACCTTCCCAATAATACTAATCACCGGTTTGGCAAAAGCAGCTGCAGAACAGCGTAACCAACCAGTTAGGTAATTAATCGAAGTAATCTAGTTGGTAACAAGTCCAATGATTCTTCATGTTAAATCCGCTTGCAAAATCTGACTTTCAAATAGAGCGCTTGTGGACATTTTGAGGTCGGGCCCTGAGGTTAATTAATTTGTCAATCCGACACTCTTGTTTCGAAGGTATGACAACTGACTGCTAAATGCAATAGACCGCATTCAAATTGCGCCAAAAATTCACGCTGATATTTTCCAATAAAGACTAGAATGATAAACCATCGCCCTTGGCTTTTCAAAAGGCGCGCTTATTTAAAAAATGAAAGCTCTAGAAACGTCCCTAAATAATTGATGCATATTGTATTCCGGACTAAACGTTGCTGCCATTACTTGTATAAACTGTCAGATGACGTTGAAATTTGCAACCAATGTGGAGACTTACAATCAAGGTATGAGTTTCGGTGATCAGACAGTGAGTGTTGGGTATAAATGTGTTCAAGGAGTATGGTAAAATAGTTTCCAAGCCCATATAGAGGCGAACTACAATCTTACGCACGGATTCATCTGATGAAATTAGCTATTAGAGACCAAGGTTTGACTCCGCTTTCAATGACTACTCACCGGATATTGTCATCATAACGAATATCGGCGTTTTACCTCGTGTTAAGCACAATATTTTCGGCTGTCCAATACCAGTGTTTTAATTGGCAGCGTTCTTTGGTGACACTTTAGAGGTCTTTTACAATGAGAGATGCAACAGCGTACTCTGAAGTAAAAAAGATGGACAAATGGCGTTAAAACCTAGTGAATAAACAGGAAGTCGTTGTGGGTGATCACTGTCCTGCCCTCATGTTTTGGCCTGCTACTGGATTACAACGGAAGAGCGCGTACTCAACTGTCTATGTCAGTCATTCGAAGCAGATCTGCGCCAAACAAGCGCAAGCAGAACAAAATTTGGCCAAGCCTGAAACCTCTGCGCATTTCCTGCAATGCGCAAAAAGTTGGGACTTTGAAGTGAACATAATTTTCACCCAAGTCCGTTTTGAGCTCGACCTCATCAGATATGGCTAACCTAATGAGATAGTGAACTAAGTGAGTGCGTATAAGAGCGATGGGATTTCTGAACTATCGGAAATATAAACCAAAGCAAAATAAGGTAAGCTCACCAATTATTTGGTGGTAGTTAACGGCCCTAACGAGTTTCTAATGAGATGCGCAAACTATTAGTGTTAGTCGGATATAATTTTACAGGGAAATCTCGACTCAGCTTACGATAAACAATTTCAAAGGTCCAGATTTCGTTGAATCACCAGACTAAGAAGAAAAAGTTCAAATTTCCTGGTATTTCAAATTTTTGGCAGGAGCAATATTAATCCACTGATGTGAACGGATAGCTCCAGTGTTTGTAGCTAAAGCTTTTGTTTACGGTAAAATTAAATTATAAATAAAATTTTCAACAGCCAGTCACAACAACAGTCAGTTAGCGGAAGGAATAAAGTCGTGGAGCCCAAAAAGCGGGAGAATAGTGCGTACTTTATTAAAACAAACTTCATACAATAACGTGACCACTATTAGCAGAAAGAAAGGATATGATACTAAGCAGAAGAAATTGCAGTTTACATGTGCTACAGAAACATTTTATTCTGGTACTTCCATAATGTGCACACTACACGGAAATCAACAGCCCACTCATTGAGTGGGACGTCAGGAAGACCCATAAGATGTATGCTTATGGTAGCCCAAGTCCAACGAGCTCCGCTGTCTTACAACCTCCGCCAGCTATTCCGTTCCAGCCCGCTTGAACAACTTTTCGTTTACGGGTAACACGCCTAAAATAAATCAAAAGAGAAGCGCAGTCAGCGCCTATGGGCCGCGCATAACGGAGATCACGGCAATCAAGCACACACTGCTAATAATGTGTGCGGGTACAAAGGCCGGACTTGTAAACATATGCTTGGTCAATCCGTGAGAGAGCCTACCCTCTTTTGACCTGGAAGCATAAGATCGCCCAACCAGTCTACATACACGAAATTGGGGAATTACGCCACTATTCTGATACCTACGCAATCTTGTCTCTAACGCAAATCCTGGATGCCTTGGTTGCCGTGAAGCTTGCGTTGTCATAAAATTTTAAGATAAAATATATTATATATATTTATATATATATTATATATATTTTTTATATATTTTTATTTGGAGCAATTGCAACAAAATTACAGAGGCTTAGGATACGCATGTGACAGTTGCATCCTAAAAGAGAAAGAATGGAGAAGAATTAGTAATTGCCAGCAAAGTAATAGTGGCCAGAGCCTCGTTCGCCCAGCTTGCGTGGAAGACGCACACTGGTTTCCAACGCCGCACAACGTTGAGAAGGGAATGGATTTTACCATTCCAGTCCGCCACCCACACATCCAAAAAGGCATTATAAGCAATATATTAATGCAGTTTATGGACAAAACTTACCCTCGTCTCCCTAAGCGCATTCACCTAGATAACTCACGCTGAAATCCGACTCTGTTGGGTGCACTTAGGGCACAAGAACGTTGGCCTGTAGAGCAACCGGCTAACGCAACCGCAATGCAGCCACACGCGGCAGTGGTCGCATTGTAACCAGTCAATCGTCGACCCCACACAGGCACCATCGGACGAATTTCAGGCGCCACAGACATCAGCGCCAATTTGGGACACCATTGGCTCCTTCTTACTCTGCGTTGCCACAGTGCTATACTTTGCTGTGTCTAGCAACTTTTGACCACGCAATTTTATACACTGCAGGTAATAGTTGTCTTTCTGCAACTTCAACATCTCGTCTAGCCCGGCCGCCTTATACCAGTATCCCAAAAGGGGACTCTTCCGCGCGCGCCCGTGCATGATGGCGATGGAGGTGTCTGTTTTTTCATTGCAACTCACAGGCACTTCACCTCATAGAGAGTAAATCCCGTCACCAGAGGTCGCCAAGATGTAGATGCCTCGTTCCGAATTTGCTCAGTGGAAACGCTTGTGTTACACCTAGTGGACACAGCTAGGGAAAAGACCTGCTAAAACATGATCGACAAACGTTCGTGAGAAATGACAGCAATCATCATAAGCAAGGCAAACTTAAACAGAAAATTGCCTCGCAAATATCTAATGAGATATTTAGCCCTTGATGATGGCCTGTACTAATTCCCTAGTCTCAGCACCCGTAGCTAATGGTTGGGTGTATGGCGTAAGCCAGCACAAATGCTCTAAATGGGACAGCAAAGTCCCACCATCTAGTTGGCCACGCACAAGCGGGACGCCAACGAGTCTTGTGTACCTTGCTTCCAATTGTTCATTCGTGTTAATAATGGCCTGAACACTGATGAGCAACTAGGAAGACTCAGCTAGTATCCAGTTACTGCACCTGTTGGCAACTTCGACATGGTTTCTGGTTTCATTACCCAGGGTTACAGTATGCTTCCGAGCAAGCTTTCCCGGGTACTCAGGACGGACAACCAATACTCGCTGAGGTACGACCAGTATTCCTGGTTGCGGCTTGTGGTGCATGCGGCACAGATCTAAGATTCACTCACCTCTTTATAATGCCCCGTTCGCTTTGACCAGGCAAACAAAACCTCCTTATCCGACTGGGTTACTGCCGCAATCTTGTTAATCCTGACTTTGAAACTTCATAACATGTGAAAGAAATGACAGCGGCATTGGGCATCGCTGCCTTCTGTTATTACCTAATTTTGACTTATTCTTATTTACCACAGTCGTTTTGACAACATACACCGGAGACATCATAAGCTCAAAATGTTCAACTGCCACATCGTAACAGTCTTGTGACTCCTTACGGATGGAGGAGTAAGAACACCACTACCAACATCATCCCAATCGGTGACTATCACATGCCGCAGGTGGTAATTACCTCTGCTACACCCTTAAGATGACAAGCAGGATTGTCCAAGCGGCGCAGTCTATCTCGCGGGATCCGAACACCATCAGCTGTCAAGACGATTCCATAGTTATTCCGGTCATATTCACAGATTTCCATGGACGACTTAAAACACCTCAACAAACCAAAAACCACCTGTTCCTGTTTCTCATTTAGGTGGAGGTTGTTCGCGTACACTTGCCAGCCAGACCTTCGCAGTCCGTGCAAATGCCAAGTAGTAAAACTATCGGTTAAAAGGCAGCCGTCCCAGTGAACCACCCGCATGAAGGAACAGCAGCTGAAGTCCACGCACTTTAAGAAAAGTGAATCGGGTGATTATGTGGACAATTATCAAAGTATCAACGGTCGCGTTTGAACGGGCATATACACGTTTTTGGACCATGAACGCGTAACAGACAGATGGCGCAGGCACTTCACCGGACTTCTGCTTATATTTTGACGCCGATAAACTATGTCGGTGGTCGTGACACGTGCTCGTTCCCCGCTGGAATTCTTGCGATTTGAACTCCAATTCCGTGAGGGGACAGAACTCACGACCGGGAAAGTACCAAGCATCTGTTTTGTTATACTACTTTCGCCGGGCGGTGCATCTACAAGACATTTAACTATAATGAGAGCTTACTTGACAACATTCCAGAGTACAATTTAGTTGGCTTCGATACAATTGGCACCGGCCTTGTCATGCATCACTTGGCAGATACACGGATTGCGAGAGAAACCAGCGATGAATGAATAATTGTATCTTCTCACCTGCTTTTATACCATCCTGACGAGGCATTGAAATACCTGCAGCCCTGTTCAGACACCGTCTCTGTTCAGCATGATGCCTCCATGACGGCGACGGGAACTTTTGTGTTCTCTCTGATATTAGATTTAGAAATATTTTGAAAGAGAGCAATAACAATAACTGCATCGTGTTTGCCCGCAAAACCTCAAAATGTAGAATCTAGTTGCAACCTTTGTAGAAGGACATTCGCTACGGTTGCAGCTGGTGTCCGGCCAGACAAAGCCGAAGAATTCGTCACAACTAGTAAGGATGGTAGTCAGGGTAGTCAGGGTAAGCTGCATCGGGTGCACGGCAAAGCTTTACCTTCATCGGTGTACTGAGTCCTTGATGGTGCTAACTATCCCTGAAAGTCGGCTGAGTCTAGAGGAATTGGTATTTTGAAGAATGCAAGGACAGGAGGTGGGAGAAAAATGTAATATGCCTGATCATTTTGCGCGTTTGGGTGATCAGGTGACCTCAGCATGGCACAATACAGCATAAGGAAAAGCTCAAAGGCTTTGCGAAACGATTTGCTTTAGAGGCGTCACACCACAAGCATTTAGCGAGTCCCTAATAACTTACACATGAAACAGAAATTTTACTTTAGTATGCACTAAGAAGTCTCTACAGCTGAACGATGATTGTCATTAATATATTATGATACAATTAGAGCAAGCTTAAGTCAGCCGCACTGACATTCCACAAAAACTGTTCTTTATTTTACTATATTCTCTACTGGGGAAGTTGGGATATGGTGTTCAGCACAAGTTTGCTAATATATTTCGGACGAGGAAATGCAATTAAAAGGATAATTGCTAACAGTGTATTCGCTCACTTAGTCAGCTATAGGAGGTGCCGAAGGGGTGGACGTGGTACTGAAAGAGTCGGTAAATGTTCAGGACACGTTATTGACTGTAGAGGCCGATCAAGTAGAACAGATGTAAACAAACAGGCAAAGCGCATTAGGAGGATGGATTATGGGTAGTCAAGGTCGACCGCTTAGAGGATAAAGACGGGATTAACGAAATTATGGCGATATATGTTACCTGAATGTGGGTTGAAGAATATCTGTTCCAACGGCATTGAGATGGAGTAATCTTTGCAGCCCTAGTCAGATCATCATCAGACTGAGAGACAGATCGTATCGGGATTAGCACTCTTAGTCACTTATGTATTCTGATAGTTTAGACATGGTTGTAAATTTAAAATGGCATAAACGATGAGTAAGTTGATGCCCAAACCTACATGACAGACATGAAGAGGGGCCTCAGAGTGGCCTAAAAGAGCAAGCGACACTCAACCAGTTATGCCTCCGAGATCCGCAAGCATGTTTTGCTATAACCGAATTCTGATGATCACAAAAGCGTTGTTTACAAACGCTTGAGTTGATAAGCGGTGTCTAAGAGCGAATCCATTAGTTGATGATAGTGCTTCTGCATTGGATGGTTCCAAGTCACGATGGGAATGACGGAAATGTTTTTTTCCATTACGCTACAGGTTATAAGTTTCGGGAAGTAAAAAGGAAGTGAATTTATGCTTCAGTGCTCTAAAGAAACAGATTTGACGCTAAGTACTCGGCCACTCAATAAATTTTTGCTACCGCTATCTCCATGAGTACACATTTGAAGACCGATGAGGTCCTTGAATTCTTGGATCAAGTCAATACGACTTGACCTTATAGCTACTTTGTATACAGCCCCTCTTACTTAAACTCCGCTGAGCTCGGCATCGGTGTACACATGGATCTCTCGTTATCGACACTGGGACCAACTGATCAAGAAGTAAGTTTTCCTTCATAAGTTCAGGTCGTCCCAATAATTTTACCGAAGATACAAACGAGATTGGACCGAATATAAATTTTTCAGGTTCATCTAGTTTATCGAAATCGGAGCGAAGTGACTACCCACTATATTTGTACCAGTTAAGTCAGTAGATTAAAACACTTCTTAAATGGTAGTTTTATACTTTTCAAGTGCAAACAAATAGGACGATGGAAGGCTGTTGATGGCCGTTGAATTTGCGCATCCGAGGCATTATAATCAGGGCAAGACAAGCACAGGTCAGCAGCACGGGCGTCCGACAAAAGTTGCTTCTGTTTTAGTTTCCCGTTTTCTTCATTGCAGAAGGTGAAGTATAAGGCTCAACATAATGCAGGAATATCTGGGGAAACGGCATGCATTTGAAGGGAGAGTTATCAACCGTGCTGTTTCTTGCATCTTTGAGGATAAGAGGAGCGGGAAGGATGGACATGGTAAGAAGAGATATGGGGAGCTCTCCAAAAGCTTCATGGCCGTCATGGGTGCCCACTGTCTTCATTCGCTCTTAATTTCATGATCGATGTGATGCTGAAACGAACGCTGAAATGTCTTAAAAATTTTGGTGTTCAAACACCTTCTGACGAAAACCTTGTCGACCTGGAATAAGCAGACAACATAGTTCTCATTTTGGAAAAGAAGGCGCAGGTTTTTTTGTATGAACAGATCACACTCATTTTGGTATGCACTTTACGCCCACAAAGTGTAAGGCCATGCTGGTGGACATGCGGTCACTTAACATGCTACCTACATTCCGAGGAGAGGCACATGAATTTGTGGAGCGTTTTACGTACATTCGAATTTGTTTTAGTTCTGATTGTAGTGTGACAGACGTGGTCAATGCACAAACCGGCAAGTCTCTGATGGCGTTTTCTAATGTGAAACACCTATGGCGTCAAAATGTTATAGCCGTGACTATCAAGGAACGTGTGTATCAGACTATATTACGGGTTGTTTTGTTGTATGACTGTGAGACTTGGCCTATTCGATCAGCAGGACTAAGACATTTTTAGATGTTGGACAATTGTTGTCTCAGAACCGTAGCTCGTATAAATAGGGTCGGCGTCAGCTAATCCGTAGCGAGACGATTAGAAAGTGTTTTTTGGTTGTGCAACGGGGACTTTCATTGAAGAATGTATGCAGTACTAGGTGGTATATTAGTTAGGCCGAAATGGCCAATCACGTATGACATATGCGGATGGGCATGCAAAGCGCCTTGAGTGTACAGATTATGGGTAGTCAGCGTCAATCGACCAATTAGAGGACAAAAGCGGAAACAGTGGCACTGTGGCAGTGTTTGTTACTTTCATGTGGGTTGAAAAATATTTTTCCTGGGCAGTGAGATATGATAAACTTTGCACTCCCGAGCTAGATCATCGTCACTATCTGAGACTGTTGGATTGCATCAGTAGTGGCCATCCTAGTAGCTCATCTATTCGGGTAATGTTGACATGACTGTGGAAGTGAAGATGAGTTGCAATACTTCGACTTGAACGTGAGTTTGATTAGGCCCACACCTATGACAGACATGGAATAGAGCCTCAGTAGCACGGGTGCATCGTCCATCGCCGGTGGTCCTGAGCCTGGCCTTTAAATTCAGGAAATCGAAAAAGTACTGCTGACTTCTGTTTGTTGCTGCTGGTGTTGGACTTGCTTCGGTTTAATTATGTATCTGGCAACGCCATAAACCACAGATGAAAAAACTGGCCTGTCATTTGTCAAAAAAACAAAAAAAGTAATAAAAAAATACACTTGGGATAGCCTGAAGATACTCTGCAATGCCGATGGCCTACATCGACGAGCATAGCTGTATCTGCCTTTGTCTGTCTTCGCTACAACGCACCAAAGCCTACTCCCTCAACCAAACAAAGAACGCATCTACCTACCGCTCCCAGTGGTGGACACGACAGCCTTCATCACTATGCACCACGTACAGATTAAAGCTGATAGCAGTGCTTCGGGAATTGGTGATTATTTCTCTTGCACATACTTTCTCTCCTGGTACTGTCGAACTCATGTAATAAATACCAGACTAACTAGTTATCTCGGAAATTCACTTACATTAGCCCTTGTACATCTGATTTCCGCACCACCACTCTGCGTGCTTATATCGGCTTTTGCTAGATCCCTTGTAAGTTAATATCGTATGTTAGCAAACCCAACCCCTGATCGCTAGTCTATTGAGTACAAATCCATGTATATCCTATTCCATATACATGGAATAGGATATAGATGGAACGATAGCGTCTTTGTCTCTCAGCTGCATTGCTTCGTGTGATGAACATGATTGGCACTCTATTCATTGCTCTATTCATTATTCTCTTGTTTTAATATTCCATATGCTGTACACACAAACCAATTCGAATACATACGTGCTGCTTGTTGCGCTGCACTGAATTCTGTATTTCTAGTTCATCTGGTTATACTGATATACGTGTGGAACTTAACTCTCACACTTCGATAATCCTAATAATAATCTAAGTAATCAGAAACCGTTACCTGACTGCGGTGCATTTCTTTACACGACCGTTTGACGTTTGAGGACCGTCAAAAAAATGGACGAAATATAGCAACGGGCAAGCGGAAAATGACTCAGCCGGCGAGAACCGGACTTAGTGCAATAAACGACATATTTAATCGACCGTGCATTGAAACTAAACGGTTTCAACAATGACTTTTTACCTAGGGATCCAATATCCCATTCATTCTGTTTTCCCTAATTTTAGAAAGCATTTATGCAAAAAGCACTATATTCGGATTGTATGCATGATGGCTGTCATTGGTAAGAAAGCTACAAAATTTAGCCACCTTTGGCCACCGATATTCACCGTTGGCCACCGGGGGCCATGTGTTTCCTGGGTAATCACTTGTCATCACCCTAATCGCGGCAGACGTCAAGTTTTTCTTTCTATGTATATTAATGCACATTATCCCACTTGATTGCTCCTCAAATTCACCATGCTTTACTAATCTCATCTCACCCCCTCCTCTTCCCAAGCTTTGAACTTCGGCAATGTCCGGTTTAGTCGACCTGATTGGCTGTTACCCACTCCACCTGGCCTGTGATCTGTTACTTGCAGCCCTCTCAGTGACGTCTTTTATACGACCAGATTTGCTGTTGCTCAAGGGACGATCTTGCGTCTGTTTGGTTTCTTGGGCATGTTGGCGCGGTTTGATCGGAAAGGTGTTTCTGTGAGTCTTTGAGCGCTGGGTGGCAGCACCGAGTAGTTCCTTTGGCGGTGCTCCCATGAGGCCGGTTTTCGCAGAGGACTGCACCTTGTAGCCAGCCAGCAGTTTTCTGAGCTGGCGAATCGTATATGGCTTGTTTGGCTGCAGTCGCCCTTCTTTTGCGCTTCTGTGGACATCCGAGTAACCCGCGATCGGCGTGGACAACTGGGTGTATGAGGGAGTGTCCGTTTCGCAGTAATCAGGTTTGAGACTTTGATTGTCAAGGTCCTGGACGACAACTGCGTCCACAATCAGGGGCCACTTTAGACGGAATGGAGCTGGAGATTGGCAGTTTCACAGCCTCAGTGGTCGTACGGTTCTTGCAGCATTCCCCGATGTCGACGTCAGCGCATGTGGTTGGTTTGCCGGTAGGCTTGGCCACTTGACTCCGCTCGTCCGACCCAATCCAGCTCAGCTGTGACTTGAGTGTGGAGTCCACTGTTGCGCCTTTGTCGTCTGTTACGGAAGGAAGCGCTGATAGCCCTACGCTCCGTCCACGTGAGGCTTGCTTCCTCCAGAGCATCGCTGCCTTTGGAATTCGAGGGGTCTGCGGTGGTTGAGTAGAAACTGCTGTCCGGATTCGCAGTCGTTTGCCTCGGCGTGTTTTCAGGAGCAAAAAGGGCTATAACTACAATCGGTTTGGCCCTAAGTTTGGGATCAGCCGAACTGGCGCCATCCGGAAGCTTTTTCCTCACCTCTTCCCTAGAACTGCTGTGGCCTAGCTTCCGTGCGTCTAGAGGGCGATCCTCAGATAGACGCCTGATCGTTGGATTTGCCTTTTTGATGCTGACAACCCGATCCAAGATCTTCTGTACGGCCGACGGCAAGGAAAGGGTAACGAGAAGCCCAAGTGTTCGTTTGCTTCCCTTCTGGCGTAACCCGTCTGCGTGAAGCGATTCGTGGTCAGGCTTTGGGAGGACACTAACAAGGAGCGATTGTGCTTGCTTCGTTGGCATGATTTTTCTAGAGAATGACCCCCAGATTATCAGTCTGCTCTCCCTTAGGCGCCTGTCCACTAGAGACGCCGTGGCGGTCTTTATTGCCGCATCGGAGAGCCGGATGAACTTTATCGCAGCCAGCGGACCAGGGGTGGATAGTGCAAGGTACTCGTTCAGCGAGGAAAGTTCTTTATCAACTTTCGTCCAGATCGCTGCCTTTTTTGTGCTTGCGTCCGTCAGAGCTTTAGAGAGAAGCTCCAGTTTTGCCGCGAGTACATCGATTGAGGAAGAGCCTTTACACTGAACTGTGTGATTCGGTAGTGGGGAATTGGTTTTGTGTTTTATGGTTTTTTTCTTAGTTTGAGAGTGCATAGCACCCTTGGTGTAGAGGCAAATGGCGCATACAAACGGGTCAGGAGAGTTAGCCAGTTAACCTACCTGGTCGTCCTGTAAACCCGTGCATTTAAAGTGCCACCAGGCCTTGCAGGTGTGGCATTGCATACCGCGTCTCACGCTCGACGGACAGTCATT
Source organism: Clonorchis sinensis (assembly GCA_003604175.2). NCBI lineage: Eukaryota > Metazoa > Platyhelminthes > Trematoda > Opisthorchiida > Opisthorchiidae > Clonorchis > Clonorchis sinensis. Next base: position 4,012,607 of record CM030375.1, on the reverse strand, counting down.
TCGCCCACATCTGTTGTGGACCGTCGATGACCGCAGAGAGCAGCCTGTATTGACTAGTGACATGATTGCGACTAGATGCAGAATAGGAACTGAGTGCAAAGTAACGGAGGTTATCACGTAACTGTTATGTTAGTGTGAGAAAATTCAACAAATGGCACGGGTAAACTCTGTAAATAGTTTGAACAGTGAAAGAATTCTTTCACGAACTAGCACGAGGGAAAAACGAAACCAATTTCGAACGTTCCACCTTGTTTTCTCAGCCAGCCTGAATTGAATCCCGTTGTCCAAAGAACTGCACACCCCAGCCCAATCACCTTAAATGTGACGTCCGTTACAGAGCTGTCCAAAAACTGAAGCGAGTCGAGCCAATGATGGCACGGCGCTGACATACTCAGTTTGATAGCACACCCGCAACTATTCCGCTCCTCCTCTCGACCGTGCCCTCTCGCCCACTCGTTCCATTAACTGCAAGTACGACAAACTCCCCAACTGACCCCAGCTGCCTCCATGACACATTCATTCCAACCTGCTGAACTTTTGAATCGAATTTAACCAAATCTGTGTCTTTGTGCTTCCCACAAAATCCAATAACTTTCTATACAGTTCGTGTTCCGGCTTGCGTGTTGCCATCATATGAAGAGTGAGATATCTCACTGTTCCAAAGACCTATTATGCCCGACCCCAAAACAGCGACATCGGTTGGTCTCTACGGTTTTGCTGTACCCCATGTTTCTGTGATTCCTGTTAACGTCTATCCGCTTTGCTAATCCCTTCACCTCGTCATCCCCACTTACATTTTTTGTGACCCTGGCCATGAGTCCAACAGTTCAAGGCCACCAGGCCTTAATGGTGGTTTTAGGTTTTAGTTCAACATGACCGGCTGGATGACGCCAACTCTGCTGCTTCACCTGATCTGATGTTCTGGTTCCTCATTTTCATCGTCACACCTTTTGTCATGTGTCAGACAAAAGGCCTAATGTTTAGCCCTCCCCCGCTTTGTTTTTTTGCCCGCGACTTTCAAATCCTAACGGCCTGAACTTGCTCTATATTTTCTCCAATAACGCATGGTAACTGTGCTTCCCTGCCCGCGCTGGTTTAGTGGTGATCTTATCTACTTCGTATAATGCCCACCCCAATGATGCTGCTCTTCTTCCTAACACCCTGTGCCCATAATCCCCACTAGTCATGCTTTTATTCCGACTAACATTGTTATCATACCTGACGGTATGCCACCCACAAGTTGGGAAATAAACATTATTATTAACCTGAAATTGCAGGCAGCTTTTTATTTGTAACCGAATCCTGAAAATCACAAACGCAAGCAAGTTAGCTGATCGCTTTCTTAGAAACATGTCCCTGGTTGATGACAATGCTGTTGCAATTGAGTAAAGGACGGTAAGGGCGATGGAGCCGTTGCTTTCAATATGCTACAGGATCAGCGTCTGGACGTAGAAGTGGCGGGAAGTTTAGGTTAATGCTCTAAAGGAGCAGACCCGACACCAAGTACTCTCCCACCCACTAGATCGTCGCTACGACCACATCGACTGGTGCACGTTTGGTGACCCATGAAGTCTTTTAATTCTAAAGCTCCACTCTATACAACCTGGCCTTACGACACTCCTGTTCACCTTTAACTTTGATGCTTCCAATAACGTATATTATTGCCGAATTTGCCCAATCGAATCATCGATATACACACGGTTTCTTACCTTCGACCGTCACCTCTGGCCCGTTTGAGCCTGTAATTGCAACTACGGACAAATTTTTCACCCGGCCCCAACCGCCTCTGGGACGAGTTTATTCTAATCTGCTGAACTTTTCGTTCGGATTTAACCAACGGTTTTCCGATGCCTCTTCCAAAATTTAAGTTTTATTTACGGTGTTCCTTTGGCCCTTTGTATTGGCACTATCTCCTCGTCGAAAACATCCTAAACGGCCGGCTTCCCTAAAACATTGACACTAGTGAGCCTACTTAGTTTTCAAGGAAAACCATACGTTGAGACTAAGCTTGCCATTTGTCTTCACTTCGAATTCTTTCACCTCCATCTCCACTTTTGTTTTTTGTGACTCTGGCCATCTATCCAACCGTCCAAGATCACTAATGGTCGGCAATGATTTTCATTCTTAGTTCATGTCAGCCGGCTTCATCATTGAACTAGTCGTACCTCATGTCCATTGTACTAGTTTTTTGGTTCCCACAACTGTGTCGGCTTTTTATGTAATAAGCGCGTCTCATTGGATGAACTTTCCTCCCGTTGTGTTGTTGCCTGCCACGTTCAGGTTGTAACGACCCAATCATGCCTCAGTTGGCATGTTCTCTAAGAGTTGGGAAATGAACCTACCATTATAACAGCAAAACTTCAGCTTCAGCGTTTTCAGCAATCGGAAATTTTGGACAACTGGAATTATCAAGCACTTCGTGAGTCAACCACTACAACTCTGTTTAATCATGTGTTTCCAATGCTTTTGTGGAGAGTTCACACGAGCTGTGATTGGTCATGCATTTTTCCTTTCAGAAAACCTGTCGCGTCAAAGCAGCTTCCTGAAACTGAGAACTGAATTGACTAGACGTTGCGTTTGTACTGATGCAGCCAATAAATAGGAACATAATTCGCCATGGGTGGTTGCGTATTTTTAGGCGCGAGCTTGGCAGACGGAAGATATGTTACGATAAGTAGCCAAGGGGTGCGACATCGCGTACAGTAATAAGTACGAGGGCCATCCTTGGCCGTTAGATTAGGCTATCACGCATAGCTGGGACCTCATGTTTATCAGCCTGCATACAGCAATGAAAAGCAACAACGCGTGCAAGTATGAGTATGACGAGCCGTCGTTAGCCATTGGATGAGGTTACTGTGCATAGATCAGGGCTTATAATTAACGCCGCATATAGACACGGGTCAAGGTATTACGGTAAGCAACCCTTTTAGGCTACAGCGCGTGCTGTTATCATGACGACAGGCAGTTTCCGCCAGTGTAGGTGGGCTTGATGACATTTTATCTAGGGAGCGCGCTTATTTCCAGTGGGAAAGATATTGTCATGTCGTTACTTCATATGCAGTCACTTCATAACGCTGCACTGTCTGCTGATTAGTTGTGCGTATCAGGGAATGGAGATCACACACAGAGTTGCGTACTATAATCAATACTACTCAGTGCATCATATTCTCTTTCATCCTCCCACAGCACCCCGCAGACGGCAATAGATAGTGGGCGGTCCGGGAGGGAGTTCCAGCACGCCTATGCATAAAGACTCTGGTGGTGATGGAGGATGGTAGATCACAACCCAGACAAACGTCTGAGCGCCCAAAATTTGTCCTCTGTAGGCTTCTCGACTAGCTGACTAGTTACGTTGGCCAGTGGTGTCTAAGGGATACTATTGTATCAAACAACGTGATATTGAGCCTTGCATGTAGTAAGGTGAAGTTATACCCACCCATCCCCAGAACGTATTCACCTATGCCTTGTTAGTTTTATTTTCTAGCTCCCTGTTCTTCCAGGTGCGCCCAGGTGCGGCTGCTAAACATGTTGCAGAGGAGCCCTGCTATGATATTGACTGTATGCGTCCATTTTCTTCGAAAATTCATGAGTTTGTAGCAGCTGTTGGGGGCAAGAGACCATGGTGGCTTTAGCAGAAGCATGCAAAATAAGAACGCTCTCCAGCCTCTTCTGGACCAAGCTATCTGACCTAGACGTTCAGAAGTGCTTGTGCCTCAACATGACCCTGCAGGCTTCATTAAGTGGAGCGTTGTTGCATCAGGTTCAGCCGCACCAGGAAGTCGCAAAAATGGTGACCAAAAAGATTGCAGCGGATTAATCCATTGTAATCACTCCCTGGTCCTGGCGATGTGGATGCTAGTCTTTATTCTGGCTGGTCGGTAAGTGCGTCAATCTTATGTTCCACTTTCGGTATCAGAGTAGTAGAATCCAGGTAGATTCTAGCGTCTTTTCTGTGACGCTGCCGAAATAAAAGTCTGCGTAAGATAAAGCGCACTATTATGTTCAAAGCTTCTCGGGTCCTTAGTTTTTTTTCGTTTTGGGCCTTTTGGTCACGTTTTATAAAGCAACTAATAAAATCAGCTTGTTCTCAGTTGCATCGTCATTCTGGCGACATTCTGATAGACCGCAAAAGTTCTTTTACTCGTTTCGATGCGCTAACATATCAGCAAACAATAAGCACTAAGAAAACCGCAAACGGCCCTGCAAGGATATTTGCGACGATCCAAAAGCGTGATAAACTCCAGACGCATAACATTTTTCCTGGAACAATGACTCTCTTCTTTGAAATGTACGGGTACCTGCGAGTCGTGCACTCGGGTTGAATTCATTTGGCTGTCCGGTATGGGTAGCGAAAGATGTGCCTGGTAAGTTAACAAGGCATCGTGGCTTCACAGCCACAGGTTAATTGCGCAGTGGAGCTAGGTTCGTTTGTCTGTATAGCATGAGAAACGACAGTCTTCTTGAGCTTTCCCTTGATTACGTAGGCTTTATTAGTGGGCACTATAACCAAAAGCTCATGATGTACATCTGTATCATCAAATCATGTGAGGGATCCCGGTGTCTGCCGCAGAATGCCCGCTGTGTAACACCATTTGTAGTCGGAGGCCACTTATCATGACCCGAGCGCTTCCAGGGCAGTTTGCCAGAAAAAACTCAGCCTACGGGCAAAGGCCATATACAATTTACGGCAACTTTTGCGTCTTTTAACCATTGTGAGTACAGCTTACAATCCAAAGGCATTCACTACTTTTGACTTTGCACGAACTTTCAGAGTTTGGTAGGTGTTTTTATTATGATGATTCCTCTGAATAACCCCTCTCAAGGTAAGTGAACGCTGGCTTACGCACCCGCTCACCCATACGGAGGATATCAGATATGTGCTTATACACAGCGAACCCTCCAGCGCACTTTTGCTTCAGCGCAGTAATTGTAGGCTAAAGCAACTTCCACAAATTATTATAGCTACAGAGCTACGGCGACACTCGTCCAGTGTACGTGAAATGCGTCTTCCCACAAGTTGCACCATCACATCAAATGCTGATTCCTAATTTGGTGTAAATGCTGACCTTGTTAAATCGCTTACTCAAACAAATAACCTGCACAAAAACTCGCGGAAAAGCGCAACAAGCACAGACGTGAAGTGGTAACGTTAAAACAATCGTGGTTCTGGGAAATCGTTTCCATTCGCGGGATACTTACAGTCCACTGATAGAAACCCCCTAGTTTGCACGCTCGACCTAAGTGTGGCTAATTGCTCTCACTGTTCCAGATATGGTTTGAGCAACTATCTCAACAAACCACATTCATTACATTTTGCAACAATTACCCATTTCTGTCCAAAACTGTCGAATTTTATTCATAACATGCACTGCAAGTGTTCTTATCCTCATCCCACACTCCAATTTCCATCTGGTCCCAAACCCCGCCACAATGTTTCTGTGTTACTTGTATTTCACCACTTCCAACATCCTCTGTGTTTGGTCCCGCAAGTTTTGTCTAGGTCCTGTTTGCGTGGGACAATGCATATTTTATATGGCTGCCCCACTTTCACGCATCGCTCGGTGCCCTCAACAAACGCCCGCTGTACCTTTACTCTAAGTGTTCTATTATGAAATGGTACGTCACTCAGAAGTTTGAAAAAACGTCACTGAAGGTCGTTGCGTTTAAGGATGATCACCCTGTTAAGTCACAATTATGGTTTGTACTAGTTGCTTAATGGCTAACTGGAAGCGTTTGCTAGTGAATTATTTGTCACTTCCAGCAATGATGTCCGCAATGACAAGTTTGACGCTGTATTCCACGTTCCAAAAGGAGTAATGGGTCATACAAGTTCTGCTCTTTAGAAGTGATAATATGACAAATTGCCGTCTACATTTTATTTGGGGATACCGAATGCGGTGCAAACATCCAAAAACCGATAAAGAGTAAAGGACTCAATGACAGCTATTTTGCACCTTCCACTTGCCTTATAACTCGCTACAGCGAACTTCGTAATCCACAGGGCAGAAGCTCACGCTCTAGTGCGAGGTAATCGACACCCCTTCAAAACAAGGGATGCTTCTCATGAAAAATGAACGTGAAGACAATTCGTCGCTCACAAAGCATGGCTTCGTGTTATTTGAAAGGCAAACTGTCGGGGGCTAGCCTCCATTTTGTTTTCGACGAACTGCCAAAATATCCCTGAGGATTAGTATTCCACGAAATTGTGAGAAATCGGAAGAAATGTTGAATGTACACTAGGCGTGTTAAATATTGTTGATTCCCCCTGTAAATCGATGGTTCTCAGCGTTCATTTTTCTCCTATGTTCTGGCTACTCATGAGTAGCGTGTTTTATTCCCATTATTAAAACGCCGTTTCGTTACCTGGCTGCTCGTTTCCCCAGCTTCAGTCCTGCTTATGATGCTTATCCCACTCTGCTTATTCTCCAGTAATTGAAGATTTGTTGTCTGCTCGTTTTCTCTTGCGTGTTAGTGTCAGCTCTACCTATTTTCGAGCGTCCTGCCTGACAGAGAAACGGAACGACAGGGGGCTGAATCCCGAGCTCCTCGGACGGTGGGCTAGCTGGTTATCCGCTACATTAACCCGTGGCCTCAAGAGACCCTGCTTATCGATTCATTTTATTACCACATCCTCCATATAGACTTTGTTGAGATTTGTTTTAAAAGTACCAAAACGCCTGATCCTAATGGCTGCACGGCACTGCCGGCCAAAGACAGTTCCTTACCTCCCAAACGTAATAATTGTTTCCTGCGCCATTATCTCTGTGTATGACCAACGCGAACTGACTGACTGCCCGTATCTGTACCTTGGTGCACCATTTGGTACTTACTTGCTAGTGCCTCCAAAAATCCACACTTCCTCAACAACCAATTTTCCGTTCCCACCGATTGCGCCATTGCTGAGCGTACGTGTTGCGATTTTCATTAACCCGTTTATCCATAGAACCGTTTCTTGATAGTTATCAATACTTCATCTACTGCCCTAGTTCGCCCGTTTTTATTGGGTACTGGATACGAACGGCGTATAGTCCGGTGCCCGCAATCGTTGTGTGAGATCCTCAGCTGCCTGGAGCTTGCACATCTGAAAACTGATCGCCCTCAATGATCAACCACATTTAGGCTACTTAACCAAAATCAATTAATCACAATGAAAACCTCGGTTTACCTATAAAAAGTTAAGTTCTTACGATAACATATGGGTTACTCTGTGTACGATGAGTTATACTGTGAACGACGGTGGATTTATTGAATTCGACTGACTACGACGCCCAAAGTAATTGCGGTTGATATTTACAGTGCCACAGTGGTGATCTCCTGCAAGTATGCAGTGTAAGTTCATCAAAAATGTTATTGATATATAACACCAGTAAACAAAGAATAAGGTGGAAGTAACTACAACACTTGTTGAGCTCCCCTGTGAATCAACGGTGATTTTCTTCGCATTCTGACTACCCACGAGTGATGTGACTTACGCCCGTTTGTTAACGCCGTTTCGTTTTCCTGCTGCTGGTTTTTCCCCTGTTTCGCTCCCACATAACGTCTGTTTATTCTTCAGTAACTGATGTCAATATTAGTTGTCCGTCCGTCACTGGTCGCAAGTTGGTCTCAGTTCTACCTAGTCTCGAGCGTCTGCTCTGACAGAAAACGGACCGACCGAGGGTTGAATTCAGAGCTCCTCGGATGGCGGGCAAGCGTACTGCCCACTACACCAACGTGGAACCGGGAGGGCCCTATTTTTGTATTACCTGTATACTGCATCTGCCAGGTAGCTTTTGGCGAGATTTGTTTTAAACAGGCCTAACCCCGCAATCTGATTTGTCACGTGACACGAGCTACCGCGTCGCGTCATCAACCGAAAGACAGTCCCTTACTTCCCAAAGATACTGAGTGTTTCTGCGCCGTTATCACTCTATACGGCAAACTCACACTGACGGACTGTCCATACACGTATATCTGTACATCGTTTGGTGCTTACTTGTTGTTGCTTCCAGGAATCGCTGCTGCTTCCTCGACTATTTTCCGCTCTTGCTGATTGCGTCATTATGGATTGTACGTTTGCCCGTTTGTCTGTAGAACCATTTGCTGGCAGTCCTCAATACATCGTCTGCAGCCCCCGTCTGTCTCATCTTATTGTCTACTGGCTACGAACTGCATATTAATCTAATACTCGCAATCATCCTGTGAGATCCACAGCCGCCCGGATCTTACAACGCCTATATAGGACACCCTAATTGCAATTGACGTAAAAACTGCTTCAAACTAAACTATGCGAGATGACTAGTTGTAGTGTTGGTTAAAATTCGAGATTAAGTGGAAAGTACGTCTATTATATTCTAATCTCGCTTGCACGAGGGTATTGTCACGAACTGCCGTCGGACTGATGCGTCGCTTGATTGTTTTGTTAGCATAGACTCGGTAGCACTGTATCACCAAAATTTTCCATTGGTGAGCATTGATCATATGTTGCGTGTGTCTGCTTGTGTTTGTTTCACCAGCAAATAGGTTCAGTCTACTGTCCTTTATTATTTAGCAGTTTCGTAAAATAGAAGCGAGGAATAATACGAGGAGGAACGTCGCTCTCATTTACGGTTCCGAAGCAACATTGTTAGACCATGCCGTTACAGCTTGCACAGCCTGCTATCAAACAGTGCACACCACATACTAGCTACGAATTAAGCCTTGGATGTCTGGATGAGTGCCACAATGGCGAACATCCTTTAACAAGATACTCTCAGACGCACGTGCACAAATAACGCATTCATGCAAAACCTGCACCCTGGGTGATCCAGAGACAAGCACCGAGTGAAAAGGAAGAAACCAATTTACCTAAGATGCTCAATCCACAAACCAGATGCGATAGCCCGAGCGGTAGTGCCCAGTGAAAATTGAAGTTTGCTGTTAGAACAAGAGTCTGCTATGATTAATCCATTTAAAAAAACTCTGGGTCCTTAAACGACCATTACGGATTGCTAAAAATAAATTTACTCCAGCTCTGAGTCTCCAGGTATGAGTCGTCCGTGAAACTGTCCAGGAAAATATCGAGGCAGCTTAAATGTTCTCCAAAAGCCCAAGAAGCCACTGGACATTGTGTTTTAGTAAGGGGGTGTGACGCTCGGAAGACCAGTCCAAACTTTTGAGCCCCATGTAGGCACCCCGGGGTCCCACTGATGATAGGAAGGCATCCCACCATAATAGTTCCGCCAGTGGTGAGACTGATTCAGTGGATGATGGATTTTATGAGCTACAAAAATATGAACGTAGATTAGGGTTGACTTTGGTTTGAGCAAATGCACGTCAAAATGCGACATTTTGGCGTAAGAAGTTTCAATAAACTCGCAAAAGTTTTGCAACTAAGAAAATTATGTTGCCGCCGGTCACTCAAACCACGCCCAAATCATTTTCGCCGGAACTATAGGGTTTTTCAGGTTGTGACTTTTACGGGGACTCAGTCGAATCCATTTGCACTTGTAGGCGATATGTCGCTCATGGCATTTTGTTTAGGTGATCGAAATTTCAAGGTCACCGACCATCACCGATTCGCATTTTGTTATCGGTTCACGAGAGATAGAATACGACATCGCACATTACCATATTTTGGCGTTCGTTAAGGATGAAAATAACATCTACAGAATACCCAAAGCAAATTCCATCTAGGAAAATCGGTCATTGACATTTGTTAGCTTTATACTCCCCAGATTTAACAAACGAGATAATTTTGTTCAGCGAACTTCGTCACAACACATTTTCATATGGAGCTCAGTTTCCATTAAGTACAACATTGTCAGAAAACAGCATGAATTTTGCAGTGGAGATGCGAGTGCCATCTCTGTGGGTGATTGCCTTTCCCAGCTATGCATAAATAGCCTGTGAACAATACAGCGTCAGGAGGTAACCTAAGGTAAACTAACAACACCGTGGTATCATTTCTATTAGGAACGTGACTCACAATAGGCGGAATACGTCATGAAGCGGTCATCATGATAACAGTAGCCGTTTTCACTCACCTCGACTGCTTATCGTAACCGCTAGACCAATGTCTATGTGTGACGCTGATTAAGAAGCCTCACATATACACGCTAACCTAGTTCAGTGGCCAACGACAGCTTTTCATGCTCACAACTGTGCGCGTTTTCAATCATCCCGAATGCTTGTTGTAACTGCTAGGCCCACGTCCATGTCTGATGCTGCTTATGATGCCTCCCCTGTACACGATAATTTAATCCAACGACTAACGACGACCCACCATAATCATAACCGCAACCAATGTTGCCCAACTTAGCTACTTATCATTCCTGCTAGCCACGTGTCCATTTGCGGCGTCATATATATCACTATATTAGGCGCAAGGCTATACCGAAATATCGACAGTGACGTTGGGAGAATTAGTGTGTTTAGGGTCAGAACAAGCTGACAGCACAATATGATGGCCAGTCCTGGTACAAATTTAACGGATTGGTGCACGTAACACACTCACCCGGTAAATACTATGGACATGGTGAACTACGGGCAAGTTATCAGACTGGGTATGGTGGTCGCGATACCGCCATCGCGACGCCGTACTTGGGTCCGTGGACAGCCCCGTACATGAACATCTTGGGTGAGTCGTTTAGGATTGCCACCGTGGTTAGGATTCGCCAAGGAATCGTCAGAAATTAAGACGAGCGTGGATCAAGGATAGTCTTGGGTCCATTGTGGGCGGTCGATTGCTGTCATTCAGGCGAGGAGATAAGACAGACGTGACTACGTTGGGGACTCAAAATAGGAAGAGTCTCAGAAAGTCCACTAGAAAGCGTAATGTTGTGAGCTAGACTGTGGCCCGAAATAACAAAGCCGAAAGTCATCACAATTCCTAATTAACTAATGTCTTCTGGACCTCGGTTTTCAAATATCTGACGAAAACCTTGTTGATATGGAGTGTGCAGACATCATTCTCATCTTCAAGTAGGAGGAGAAGACACAGATGTTTTTAAATGAACTGACCAAAGTCTCGTCCTTGGGTATGTACCCTGCACTCACAGTGTAAGGTAAGAATAAAAATGTTTATTCACAACTGGTGGATAGCATGATCATAAGCCCACATTCAGAATAAAGCATGAGTTTCTTCGTAGTTGCAGGTAATGGACCGAGTAGGCGAGAAGGTATAGTCAAGAGTATGAAGGGCTTAGCTGCGGGTGTGTCATCAAACTGGGTATGGCAATGCCCTGCCATCATTGCACTGACGTACTTCGGTTTCTGCACAGCTCCGTAACGGCCGTCATGTTTGGAATGATTGGGCTGGGATGTGTAATTCTGTGAGCAACGGTTTTTTTCTGAGTTGGCCAAGTGAATCTGCAGAGGTAGGACGAAGCCCATGTAAGATCGCAAGTATTTTTCTGGTCCGTTTGGGGATCTCTGGGGATGCGGATCACTGATCGGGTGGGTGGATAACAGCAAACAGGGCGTCCAAAGCGGGTATTGCCGAAGCTCGAAGCTTGGGAATACTAGGGAATGGTATGAAGTCAGTAAAGCCCGGTGAGCTTAAGGAGATATCTGACAAGATAAACTGCATTAATACAGAGAAAAAACTGAACGTTTGCCACAATCAGGGTGGTGACAACAAGTGACTAAATGAGACAAGATAGGAGTAGATTTGTACTTATTGGACTAGCGATCAGACACGGGTTGAATTTGCTAATAAATGCAACTATAGTATAAGCAATCCAGAGCAAACCAGTATACGCACGTAGAGGTCGTGTGGTCAGGGAAATCAAACATATACTTACTGACGGGCCTAGGACCTCCGAGATGACGGACCAGTTTGTCTGGAATTTATTACGTGAGTTTGACATTGAAGACGCCACATACAGTCCAAGGAGAGGCATACGAATTTGTGAAGCGTTATGTATATATATATACATATATATGTACATTCGAGTTTGTATTAGTTCCGACTGTAGTGTAACAGATAAAGTCGATGCGTGAATCTACAAGGCTCAGGTCGCGCTTACTCATTTTAGACATCTATGGCATAAAAGTGGCGTATCCCTTTGTGTCAAGGAACGTGTGCATCACACCGCAGTACGGGCTGTTTTGTTGTATGGCTGTGAGCCTTGGCCTGTTCGGGCAGCGGAACCAATACGCATTTAGGCGTTTGACAACCGTTGTTTCAACCGTAGCTGGGCGATATTTAGACATGATTTTAGAAATAAAGATAGATTGCAATACTTCGACATGAACGATTATTTGGATGAGACTGAAACCTATTTGACAGGCATGAGATAGAGCCTCAGAATAGCCTGAACTAGCGAACAGCTTCCAACGTACTTGCCCGAGATTCGGAAGCTTATTTATATAAAATCGGATGCCGAAAATTACAAACGCAAGCATGTTAGCTGATCGGTTTCTCAGAAAGCGGCCCCTAGCTGATGAGACTGCTCCTGCGGCTGAGTATAGGATGGCTACGAGTCGACTCCATTAATTTACGTGGAATTGGTATCGGGAAGCGCAAGTGGAGTGAAGTTGGGGCTTAGTGCTCTAGGTGAGCAGACTTGACACCAAGTACCCGCCCACTCACTGGGTCTTTGTTACCGCTGCATCCTTGGGTGCACTTTTGATGACGTACCTGGTCCTTGGATCCTAGGACTGAAGTCTAAACCACTTGGTCTCACGACTGACAAGGATACGCCCCTCTTTAGCCTTAACTTCGCTGCGCCCAATATTGCATATGGTTGCTGAATACCGCTACCGAATATTCGATGTACACACGGCTCACTCATTATCGCCAATGGGATTAATTGAGCAAGTAGTGGGTTTACCCCTATAACAATAATACTCCAGCTTCAGCGTGGCTACCGATTTGGAATTGTGGGCAAAGGGAATTAGTAAGCGCTTGGTGAGTTAGCCACTACAACTTTGTTTGATTATATGTTTTAACTGATATTGCGGAAGGTGTGTACGTGCCGTAATTGATTATACATATTTTCTTCCGGAAATCCTGACGAGTAAAAGCGGCTTCCTGAAACTGAGAGCTGGATTGACCACATTGCGTTTGTACCAATGCAACCAATAAATAGAAAAATGATTTGTCAAAGGTAGTTGTGTATTTTTTAGGCATGGAGTTGGCAGACGGATGACGTGTATGGATATGGTGGAGCGCCGTTGGTCGTTGGATTAGTCTATTGTGTATAGCTGGGGGATTAGTCAGTTACAAGCTTTTGTGCGGGCCCTTCAGTTACTATAAGTAGCCACGGCAGACGACATCGAGTACGGTTATGAGCGTGACGGGGCATCGTTAGCCATCGGGTTGGGCTGTTGAGCGTAGTTGAGGCCTCATATTCAACGTTGCACATATACACAGGCTGAGCACTTACGATAGGCAGTCAAAGTGGGAGATATCGACTGCAGTTGTGAGTGTGACGGACCCACTTTGGGCGTTGGGTTAGGATACCACGCACAGTTGAGGTCTCATTTTTATCGGCCCGCATAAATACCGGCCTGGTGTTTACTATAGGTGGCAGAAGCACGCGGCAGCGCACGCAGTTACGCGTATGATGGGCCGTTAGTTTAGGGTAGCATAATTGAAGTCGAATAATAATAATAATAATAATAATAATAATGTTTATTTCCAACTTGTGGGGCATGCGGTCAGGCACGATCATAATGTTACAGCCAGAATAAAGGCATGATTGACGGAGACTGTGAGTACAGGGGGTTTTGGGTGGGGAAAGAGGACAGCGCCATGGGCAGTGAGCTGTATCCAATGTAAACGTGGTCACCACTAAACCGGTACGAGCAAAAAGCTCTTTTGTCGAGGAGAACATTGTTAGGATTTGAGGGTGGCGGGCGAAAACAAAACGAGGGAATTCAAGACAAGAGGCTTCCTGCCTGACATATGACAAGAGAAATGTAAGCTGTGGAAAATCAGAAACCAGAATATCAGATCTGGTGAAGCGGCAAAGTTGGCATCATCCAGCCGATCAAATTTAACTGAAGCCAAAACAACCGCTGTGGCCTCGCGGCCTTGGACTATTGGGCTCATGGCCAGGGTCACAAAAGGCGTATGTGGAGATGATGAAATAGAGAGACTAGCAAAGCGGGTAAATGATAACAAGGATCTCAAATACATGGTATACAGTGAAACTGTAGTGACTCACTGGTGTCGCTGTTGTGGAGTCAGGCACAATAGTTCTATTGAAAGAGTGAGATAGTGGCAACACACGAGACGGAACGCGAACTGTATAGAAAGTAATTGAATTTGGTGGAAAGCACAGAAACATAGATGGTTAAATTCGAAATAAAAGCTCAGCAGGTTGGTATGAGTGTGTCATGGAGGCAAGTGGGGTCAGGTGGGGAGTTTGTCGTACTTGCAGTTAATGGAATGAGTGGGCGAGAGGGCACGGTCGACAGAAGGAATGGAATAGTTGCGGGTGTGCTATCAAACTGGATATGGCAGTGCCGTGCCATCATTGGCCTGACACGCTTCAGTTTTTGGACAGTCCCGTAGCGGACGTCACATTCAAGGTGATTGGGCTAAGGTGTGCAGTTCTTTGGGAGGCGGGATTCATTTCAGGCTGGCCGAGGAAACAAGGTGGAACGAAGCCGATATGGAATCGCAAGGTTTTTTGGTCCGTTTGGGGATCCTGTGGTTGTAGGTCACAGGATAGATGGGGTGAATAACAGCCAACCAGCTCGTCCAAACCGGGCATTGCCGAAGTTCAAAGCTTGGGAGGATGAGGGAGTGAGATGAGATTAGTAAATTATGGTGAGTTTGAGGAGACATCAAATGGGATAATGTGCATTATTATACATAGAAAGAAAAACTTTATGTCTGCCGCGATTAGGGTGCTGACAAGTGATTATATGGAACAGGATATAGATTGATTTGTAGTTAATAGACTAGCGACCAGGGGTTGAGGTTGCTAACAAAGGATATTAAATTACAAGGGATCTAGTAAAAGCCGATATAAGCACGCAGAATGGCGGGGTGGAAATCAGATATATAAGGGCTGACGGGAGTGAACTTCCGAGAAAACTGGTTAATCTGGTATTTATTACATGAGTTGGGCACTAACGGGAGAGGAAGTATGTGGAAGAGAGATAGTCACCAGTCTCCGAAGCACTGCTATCAGCTTCAATCTGTAAGTGGTGCATTGGTGAAGACTTTCGTGTCCACTACTGGGAGCGGCTGGTAGATATGTTCTTTGTTTGATTGACGAAATGGGCTTCGGTGCATTGCATATAAGCACTGGCCTAGCGGTTACAAAAGGAAGCCAAGATAGGCGATATTGGGTACAGTTATGATTATGACGTTCGTTGTTCGCCGTTGGATTGGGTTTGTGTGCATAGATGAGGCTCCGTATTCATCGATTCGCATAAACACTTGTCTGGTACGTATTTTAAGTAGCAGAGATAAGCGACAACGCGTATAGCTGTGAGTATGACAGATTAGGTTACCGCGCATAGTCAACGTCGCACATGGACACGTGGCTAGCAGGAATGATAAGTAGCTAAGTTGGGCAACATTGGTTGCGGTTATGATTATGGTGGGTCGTCGTTAGTCGTTGGATTAAATTATCGTGTACAGGGGAGGCATCATAAGCAGCATCAGACATGGACGTGGGCCTAGCAGTTACAACAAGCATTCGGGATGATTGAAAACGCGCACAGTTGTGAGCATGAAAAGCTGTCGTTGGCCACTGAACTAGGTTAGCGCGTATATGTGAGGCTTCTTAATCAGCGTCACACATAGACATTGGTCTAGCGGTTACGATAAGCAGTCGAGGTGAGTGAAAACGGCTACTGTTATCATGATGACCGCTTCATGACGTATTCCGCCTATTGTGAGTCACGTTCCTAATAGAAATGATACCACGGTGTTGTTAGTTTACCTTAGGTTACCTCCTGACGCTGTATTGTTCACAGGCTATTTATGCATAGCTGGGAAAGGCAATCACCCACAGAGATGGCACTCGCATCTCCACTGCAAAATTCATGCTGTTTTCTGACAATGTTGTACTTAATGGAAACTGAGCTCCATATGAAAATGTGTTGTGACGAAGTTCGCTGAACAAAATTATCTCGTTTGTTAAATCTGGGGAGTATAAAGCTAACAAATGTCAATGACCGATTTTCCTAGATGGAATTTGCTTTGGGTATTCTGTAGATGTTATTTTCATCCTTAACGAACGCCAAAATATGGTAATGTGCGATGTCGTATTCTATCTCTCGTGAACCGATAACAAAATGCGAATCGGTGATGGTCGGTGACCTTGAAATTTCGATCACCTAAACAAAATGCCATGAGCGACATATCGCCTACAAGTGCAAATGGATTCGACTGAGTCCCCGTAAAAGTCACAACCTGAAAAACCCTATAGTTCCGGCGAAAATGATTTGGGCGTGGTTTGAGTGACCGGCGGCAACATAATTTTCTTAGTTGCAAAACTTTTGCGAGTTTATTGAAACTTCTTACGCCAAAATGTCGCATTTTGACGTGCATTTGCTCAAACCAAAGTCAACCCTAATCTACGTTCATATTTTTGTAGCTCATAAAATCCATCATCCACTGAATCAGTCTACTGAGTGAAATTTCAAGGTCACGGACCATCACCGATTCGTATTTTGCTACCAGTTTACGAGAGGTAAAAGACGAAATCAATTGCTGTATTCAGCAATCGTATGCACTATTGAGCGCAGCAAAGTTAAAGCTGAACAGAGGTGTATATGTGTCAGCCGTAGGCCAAGTGGTATAGACTTGAGCCCTGGGATCCAAGGAACACGTGGGTCATCATACGTGCACCCATTGATGCAGGGGGTAACGAAGACCTATTGAGTGGTGTCAAGTCTGCTCAATATCCGGCAATGCCCGGTTTGGACGCCCTGCTTGCTGTTACCCATCACATCTGGTCAGTGATTTACATCCCCAGAGATCCCTAAACGGACCAGAACAATACCTATGATCTTACATTCGCTTTCATGGGCTTCGTCCTACCTCTACAAATTCTCTCGGCCAACTCAAAACCCCGCTGCTCACAGAATTGCACATTCCAGCCCAATCATCTCAAACGTGACGTCCGTTACGTGGCTGTCCAGAAACTGAAGTACGGCAGTGCAATGATGACACGGCACTATCACACCCAGTTTGAAAGCACACCCGCAACTAGGCTCTTCCTACTCTTGACTGTACCTTCTCGCCAACTCGGCCCATTAGCTACAACTACAAACAAACTCATGCTTCATTCTGAATGTAATCTTATGATCACGCTACCCACCTGTTGTGAGTAGTCATCATTACTATTGCCTTACACTGTGAGTGCAACAAAGGACGGGAGGACTTTGGTCAGTTCATTAAAAACAACTGCACCTTCTCCTCCTCTTTGAAGATGAGAGTGACGTCTGCATGCTCCATATCGACAAGGTTTTTATCAGCTATTTGAAAGCCGGGGTCCAGAAGACGTTAGTTAGTCAGGAATTGTGACCACTGTTGGCCGCTTGTTAGTCCGGGCCGCAGTCTAACTCACGTCATGGTACCAGCTAGATGTTTTTCTAGGACGTTTCTTATTTTGTGTGCCGGATATAGACACGGCTGTCTTATTGCCTTGTCTGAATTACAGCAATGAAACAACGTGCGCCCTCAATGGACCCATGTATACCCTTAATGCATGTTGATCTCAATTTGTGACAGATCCTTGGCGAATGGTAACTACAATAACAACCCTAAACGACTCACCCAAGATGTTCACGTACGAGGCTGTCCACGAACCCAAGTACGGTGTTGCGGTGACGGTACCGCGATTGCCATACCCAGTCTGATGGATTGCCCGTAGTTCATCATATCCACAGTGTTTACCGGACGAGGGTGTCACGTGCACCCACAAGATGGCCTCATTCCGTTTTACTTAATTTGCGCCAGGACTTGAAAGCACTGGCCGCCTTATTGTGCTGTATACTTGTTCTGCCCATAAACACACTAATTCTACCAATGTCGCTATCGATGGTTCGGTATAGCCTTGCGCCTGATATAGCATGTACTGACCATCATAAAAAAACTTACTAGCTGTGACGAATTCCTTGGCTTGGTTTTGCAGGACACCTGCCACAATGACAAGAGACTTTTTCATACACAGGTCGTTAAAAGCTGCTCAATTTTGAGTTTTCGGCGACACAGAGGGCAAAATTATTTTCCTTGTCGCTTCGAGATTATTTCCAAACGCGACGCAAAATAGAACACGTGAAGAAACCGGCTCTTCCACAAATTTCCCACCGTCGTCAGATGTACATCAGGCGAAGCCGTTGGCCGCCATCAAAATATGAATCCGGCGCCCATGGTGGACCTGGAGTACGTTTAAACAGCTTCCAACAAAACTGCGCCCGCATGGGAGGATCTCAGGGGACCGAATAAATGCCGTCAAATGCTGAAACTTTACGTTAGAGTTTTCCTCCTCCGAACTATGGCTTCAGAGAAATTTTGGGTGTGCATCTAAGGCTCGGCGCCCTAGCCAGAGGAGCTGATTGAAAATTCAAATTACGCGCGCTGCTTTTGTCTGAATAATATAACAAGAGCTTGCTATTTTCTGGAAGCAACACCTTTTTGGCATTGATCAACACGCTCCAGGTTGTGGTTTACGCATGCCTCTAACCGGTAAGTCGTTACTTGTTTGAGTGCGCGGGCAGCATCCGTCGGCCACCTTGGATTTTTGACTGATCATCTCTCGTAGCATCATGAAAAGGGATAACGCCGGGAATGGTACAGACGGGCCACCTTCGAAGTTCCAGCGTCCGGCTGCAGATGTTTCCAACGTAGTTTTACGATTCCTTATCCCGTGCCGTGCCGCTGGCATAATGATTGGCAAAGGTGGTGAAAACATCAAAAAAATCCGCTCACAGGTTTGTTTTGATTTCGATAGGTTTTTTAATCAGTTTCGTGCTGTTTCGACACCGACTGACACCCTTCTCTTTTGTGTTTTCTCTGGCTCCACCAACCCTCCTGGAAACTGACTCGAACTTGGCGACTCCTTGATTTTCCCAATCTGGTTGGGTTGGTACCCATAATCCACCTAATCGGCCTCATGATGTCCATGGCTCAAATCTGAACCTCAATTCGGCCTTGCTTTACCCGTGCCTCGTTTCAGTATAACGTGAAACTCAATATACCTGACAACAGAGGCCCTGAACGGTAGGGTGGTGATTGCCCTAATGTTATGATTTCGATGGCATTGTCTTGTTTATACAACCATACATCACATAATTGACTGTTTTGCGTGCGTGGCCTACGTAGTTGTTTTGTTAGCGTTGGTATGTCTCATCAAAACCGTTAGGCATTGCAGTCCCGGGACACTCGTCTATTCTGCCGAACCATCGATGTGGTTCTCAATAGCCCGCGCGTTGGCTGCGGCTTGACCTGGTATCTCATAAGACTCCATTTATCTGTGAAAATAAGTAGGGTGATCGGTCGACTTCATCTTCGTCACTATTGGTAGGCGGTTCTCCATATCCCGTAAACGAACGGCATCCAAGACGCGTCCAGCCGCCTCGGCAGTGTATCAGGAGCGAAATCCTGACGCGTTAAATAAGTGCGCTCATTCCCAACGCGGCCATGTCCCGTAGCTACACCATCTGCGGAAGCATTTGTAAGCTAATCGGTCCTCTGAAGCCTGAAGGTTTTCGTCCCTTGTAAATTTATCTTTTGCTTCAAATTCCTAAACTTTTGTTGATGGGCCTCACCAAACTCGCCCGTGGTATTGGGTGAGCCGTGATGTTATGTATGTACTTCCGATTATTAGTCGTCAGTGAATTTTCTCGTCTACCGGGTTGGGTCACTTCGGTCTGTGTTTTCCCTTTAGTATCATGACAATTGAGGGCGATCTACAGGCCATCTGCAACATAATGAAGGATGTTTCTCCGAAACTGAAGGTAAGGATGGGTTAAATTTTTTGATAATTCTCCCAGGATATAATGAACGCAAAGCTGTCCGACCCGAAACGAATTATGGGCCACGTACCGTTCAAACGGCGCCCCAGACCTGGTGCCGAATCAGAAGAGCCCGAAAAAGAGGATGAGGAAGATGATAGCATGTTGGACTACCGGATCCTCGTCCATGAAAGTCAAGCGGGTTCAGTGATTGGGAGGGGAGGTGAACGCATAAAGGAACTACGTGATGTAAGTTCAGTTTCTAGCTATATTATCCTTTGCAGAAATACAGGATGCGCGTTATCAAAGTGTACCAATTGTTGGCTCCCATGTCCACCGATCGTGTTGTTCAAATGGTGGCAGAACCTGAAAATGCGATAGCTTGCTTGAAGTCGGTTGTGGAGGCTGTTGAGGTAAGGGTTGTTTACGGTAGGTGTGAGCGCCACGCCCTCGCGGGAATGTGTTCATTGACCTCTTTTTTTTGTAGTCTGCACCTCCCCGTGGTCGACGCGAGGACTATGATGCGGCGAACTTCTGCGAGGCGGATGCGCTCAATTATGGTGGTTTCCTCTCTCGTGAGGCCCTTCAAGCTCTTTCGCAAGGAATGCCTATCCAGAGGCCAATGGGTATGCCACCATACATGGGTGGTGGACCTTATCAGATGGGTGGACCAATGGGCCCCGGTCCGATGCCGGGTGGCATGGGTCCCATGGGCGCAGGTATGGGGCCAATGGGGGGTGGACGTGGTCCAATGGGTGGCGGGCGTGGACAAATGGGAGGTGGACGCGGTACAAGACCGGGTGGAATGATGGGTACCGGCGGGCCACGCTCAACGCCTGGAGGACCCGCTCCGGTGCCACCACCTGGTGGTCCCAGAGGTGGGCCTCCCGCCCCTGTTGGATCGACTGGGGGCTATGGTGGTCCTGGAGCTCCCTATGGCGGACCGGGATTTGACGGGGCTGGTGGCTACGACGGTTCGATGTACAATGCAGATACTCCCGGGCAGACAGGTTATGGTGGCCAAAGTTTCGGCGGTTCTGGAGGGGCGCCTGCTGCTGGTGGATATGGCGGTGGTTCCGGTTATGGGACGGGGCTCCCCGCGGGGCTGGAGATATGGCTCCTCCGGCTGGAGGGTAGGTTTCTATTTCTATCCTCGTGCATGCATTGTACTATTGGTGCTAACCTTGGTCTAATCACCCTCCTCCTTTCCTCACCTTAGCGCACGTGGTGGATCGTACGGCGGGTACGGGGCAGCCGCTCCTGGCATGCACGATGACGCCAAAGTCAGTCAATGGTATGGCGGATGGTCGTAATATAATCATGCATTTGTGAACCCATTTTACCTACTTGTTAATATACACTCCCTCAGATTTCCGGCATTCTGCGTAATTCATTTGGCAGCAAGTTGTTTCCTCGCTTAATTGACCGTTCAGTTCTGCATTGCCATGAGGGGTATCCCGACCGCGTATCATTCACTTTTCGTCCCCGGGGCATTCTTTGCCCTGTGCTATGGTGTCTTGTTCAACTTAAGAAGTCCTCGGCAGTCGTCAGGGGGTGTTGTTCAGGGACTAAGCTTTTGCTGCACTGCAACAGTTGGATACAACCGGGGTGGTGTTTGTGCGTATTGACGGTAATTTCTTTGCTGGTTTATTTACCCCAATGTTGACGCAATGTTTGATGCTTCGGGCCACCCACACCTCTTGAGTGCTCCAGGCGCCACAGACCTTCCAGTTTCACTCAGCTGAGTGGCACGCAGAATAATGTCACCTGCACCTATACACCCACCAGAATACTGTGGTCCAAGCTGCCGCGGTTCTCTAGTCGTATATTCGTACACACGAGCCGAGTCATAGCAAAGGCTATAGTAAGCGATAAATCCAAATGGCTATCTAACTTGTTTGCCTCCATGTGGGGGTGGGGGAAGACCGTCCCAACCGGCTGGGGTAACGCCGGATTTCTGAAAGGGCACCCAGAATGTGGCAATCACAGGAATCAGCTTGGCCCCCTATGTAACCACACTTTGAGTCGCTTATCTTACATGGTCTTACACGTCGAGACTGATCCTGAGGACAACAAGTTGGAATCCAACGGGGTAGGGGTTCTGGACTACGTTAGATGTTGAAACGACGGTGTGTTCAGGCACCTTCAACAGTGCGCTCGATTCTGTTGATGATTTTGTTCCCCGCATGCTTGCGAAACAGCACGTGCCCCAGAAGTCTGTAAATACGACGCAACACTTGTACTTACATTCCTAAGCGCGAGCTTACTGACCATGGGGTCCGTGGTTCGAACCCGTCCTCTGCGTCTCGACTGCTACTGTGTGGACTTGGGCAGCCTTCTTCCTTCGGGTGAAATGGCAGCTAGGTTCCGGGAGGATGCTACGGATGACCCACCATTTTCTTTACTCCTAGGCGCGTGTGTGTATGGAGTGCTCTCTCCATTTATGCTTATTTTTGTTATTGATGAAGTAATGAGACGAACTCCGGAGGGTTGTCAAACCCCCGTCGTTAAGATCTCCGAGCGAGAACCTTGACTTGGGATATGCTGGTGACATCGCTTTTTTAATTTTTGAAAAACAGTAGGGAGCGCAAGTGTTAGTAGAAATGCCGGCTAAATTCATCCAGCCGTTTGGCACGTGCCTCATCCATAAGGTGCTGCTGGACGAACAGCTCTGAACTCGATAAATCAGGGGTGACACTGGAAGCTGTATTGGGTCTGTCGGTAGTGTGACGATCATGCAACGCATGAATCACAGGTCAGAATTGCGTTGGAGCCTAGTTCTGGTCAGTGTACCATCACGGTAAAGTGGCAGCTTTGGGTTCGCGAATCCAAACAAGCAGGACAAGTGGTTCTTGCTCGTACCCTGGATTCTCTACATTGATATATGCTGTCTGTCATAAACAAGGATACATGATGCAAGTACTATCGTTGCGTAGGCTGTCCCCTCACCTTCAGGCTCCGGTTGTGCAGCTATGGTGATGCAGAGGCCATTGCAGCTGGATTTGTATTTTATTAAGCAACCGTGCGGAAGCGTCTCTACTTGATTGGATACCCGCCGATATTCATCTCTTCACGGTTCTTTTGGCAACATATTTCAAAGAATTTCAAGAAAGCGAGGTCCATTGTTTCTTGTGTATGCGTACGCTCTAACGGACTGTAGCTTTAAACATGCCAAAGACGGTTTCTGTGACGCTGCAGATGCTCCTTTAGCAAGGGACTAAATATTTATGTATCGTTGTGGCTGGTGATGACGTGAAGGCCCAGGTAGATAGACTAAGCGCTGCTGAGGCCCAATTGGATGGCGGTCTTGGGTTGGCTACGAGATGTATGGACAAGATGGAGCGCCTGCTTCAGATGTATTCCAACCGCGGACTGTTCCTTTGTAGTACGAGTTTCCGGAGCAGCGGAAGACGCCTGACAGCGTAGTGCCCACCAACGAATCCATCCCGAATCCAAGTGGACTACACCGCCGTCAGTTACCGGTGACGTATCTTGGAAGTTGTATTAGTTCTGATTGTAGTGTGATGGATGCGGTCATTGCGCAAATCTGCAAGGCTCGTGTCGCGTTTGCCAATTTGAGACACCTATGGCGTCAGGATGGTGTATCCCCGAATCTCAAGGGACGTGTGTATCAAGCTACAGTGCGGGCTGTTTTGTTGTATGGCTGTGAGACTTGGCCTATTCGAGCAGCGGAACTGAGACGTCTTCAGGTGTTCGACAATCGTTGTCTCAGAACCATAGCTCGTGTGGGATGGTGTCGGCGAATCCGTAACGAGGCAGTTAGAAAGCGAGTTTTGGGTTGTGCAACGGGTACTTCCATTATCGTCCCAAGTGAAACATGAAACAGCCTTTGTGCAGTGGCACATTCAGTTGAAGAATACCATACGCAACATTTTCAGCTGGGATTCAGTTGAATATCCTGTCAAAACCAAATTACGGTGTTTGTCGAAGTGTTTTCAAGTAAACCATACGGGTGAGGCAAACTCGGGGCCTATGCCTAACTGATGAGCTCTAAGAATTGCTGGAGAAACCGGTTGTGGGCTGCCGGAAAGTTTTCAGTAGCCTGACGAGTAGTATGTTACCTGTGGACAATTTTCTGTACACACTTTTGTTGGACGATAAAGGGACCTTGTGCTAGACACAAACACAAATCGATGGACATGGCAAAATACCTCAAACATGCATGATGGTCTCAAAAAACAGACCCATGATCTACGGCAGTGTCAACACTGATGTTCCTATCTTTAATGATGATGATGATGATGATGATGACCGGTGACAGTTGATCACTGCCTGCCGCTCCTAGTGTACCATCGTGGGCTCCCACCATGCACTGGTGTGTTGCTGCTTTCTGTTGTGCTTTTCTGTTCTACGCAAAACACGCACATCCTACCTAGCCATTCAAAAGCGAGTAGATCCGGAAATCAAACAAAACTTCCAGAATCGGCTGCTTGAACGCCTGGCGGACAGTCCGATGTCAGATATTGATGACCACTGGGGACAGATGCCCAAAGCGCTGCTCAGTACCGGAACTACCGTTTGCGGTACAAACCAGCCAACTTCGTCCAAACATTGGATCTCCAGTAGGACCGTGGCTTCGCTGGAGGTCCGGGAACAGATTCTTCCTGACCGTAACCACAACTCAACGTATTATCCGAATCCAGGTGGAACTAAGTTTGCATGCTTACCGAGAAGCTTCGTGGACCTGAAAGGCCGAAGAAGGGGAAAATGTGAAAAATGCTGGGAACGTCCGCAGGCTGTTTCACTTGATTGGTTTGACTGGTCCTCCGAAGCCCCTTGTCAGTAAAGTTATTATCCGGCAAGCAAAAACGTTTGGACTGCCGGGCACAGCTTTTCAAACAACAATTCAGTCGGCCGCCTGCTACCTCCAATACAGAATGCCGGCCTCCAACAAAAAGGTGGAATGTGAACACGAAACCCCCTTAAGGCTCAAAAGTGTCCGAGCGTACATCGCTGCTCAAGTATCATCGTGCGCCTGGTCCTGATGGCTTTCCCCCTGCTCTATCCAAGGATGGCGGTGGATTCTCAGTCATTATTTAGGCTATTCGCGACTACCTGGGAGAAAAAGGCCGTTCCAGATAACTGATGTGGGTCGATACTAGTGCCCATTTTAAAAAAGGGTACTCGAAGTGAATGTTGTAACCGCCGAGTTGTCAGCTTGACTCGTAAGAAGGCTTCTAACGCCACTAAAAAAAATTTTAAAAAATCGTTCAGCTGTTACACCCTTTCGGTGCCTAACTGCCATGCAACCCGAAGGAAACACGAGGGCTGGGACACTGTCAGGTTGCCCAAGCCTAGACAGGGGAAGTCGAGAGGCAGAGGTGGGGTTCGAACCACCGACCTTCCGGTCAGTAAATTCGCGCTCTAACCACTTGAGCCATCTCGCCATCTGACGCCACTGATTCTTTCCAATCTTACGGCGGCACGCGAATCCTTGACCCGTGAGCGCCAAGCCGGTAGAGGCTGCTTTGACCACATCTTCACACTCCGTCAGTTGTTAGAGCAAGGCCGTATGTACAGGCAACCCACAATCTTAATATTCATTGACTTCCGGTCCCTGTACTCACATATTTCAGGGTGTCAGTGTATGGTGAGCTCTTGAAAGGCCTCCCTACAAAAAGTGATGTAAGCCAAGGGTGTCCACTCTCTCCTGTCCTGTTCAACTTCACCGTGAATAAAATAATGATGCGAACGCTAGAAGGTGTTCAGATCGTTGCTGGTGAGAATGCTGATCTGGAGTGCACACACAACGTCCTCATCTTTGAAGACGAAGACGAATTACGAGCTGTGTTGAACAAACTGACCACCGTCATGCTATCTTTCGGCATGCGCCTTTCACCTATGTCTTGCTTAAGAACGTGCAATCTCTGAACATACAATTTAAGGAGAACCACTGGAGGTTGTGTGGAACTTGACATAGTTTAACAGTCGTGTTAGCTCTGACGGAAATGTGTCTGATGAAGTCAGTGCAATAATCTCAAAGGCCAGAATCACGTTTGCTAATTTGCTTCACATACGACGTCAAAAGACATACCGCTTGGTCCCAAAGGTCGCTTCTACCAGGCCACAGTAAGAGTTGTGTTGTATGTTTGCGAAACATGGCCTCTGCGGATAATGTGAAGCGTCCATAGGTTTTTGACCACCGATGCCTCAGAAGCGCTGCTGATGTCGGATGGCGTCAACGGATTCGTAATGAGGTATCAAAAACGGATATCTGGTTGTGCAGCAGGTACTTGGGTCGTGGAAAACACAACTACATCAATACGGTGGCTCGTTGATGTGATGCACATGCTGAAACAGTGTCTGTCGAGACGAGTTCGCTTTGCTTGTCTCCTTCAGAATGGCGGAAACCGCGAGGTGAACAACGTATGACTTGGCAGAAGGGCGTGAAAGACATTATGAAGAGTTTTTTAAAATCGTCCAGCTGTAACACCTTTTCGGTGCCTGGCTGCCATGCCACCCGGAAAGAAGCACGAACGCTGGGATACTGTCAGATCGCCCAATCGTAAGCAGGAGCAGTCGGGATTCAGAGGTCGAGTTCAAACCTCAGACCTTCCGATCAGTAAATTTGCGCTGTAACCACTAAGCCACCTTGCTCCCTACGAAGGGTATAGATGTCGTTGGTGTGATACGCTTTCCAGGATGGTGTCCGCGCGACCTCCTGCGCTTGGCTGCTGACATTGAATAAACTGGCGACTGATCGTTGTCAGTGGCGTTCGTGCTATCGGTTTCTTTCCAGATTGCCTGATTGAGCATTTGGAGGTGTATGCACCTCAGAATAGGCCCCCTCTCTTACCCACATGTTTCACTCTAAGCCTGTGAATATAATTAGATAAACATTGTGGATGTGCGGCGGTGAAGCATTGGTGTCAACACAGATGTTGCTGCCTCTGATGACGATTGATTGATTGATGATGCTACTATGAGTTGTGAAAGTTGCAGCGCCTGCGGTCTTTTCATAACGAAGGGTTTGTGTGTGAACCGAACGAAGGTGTCCTTTCACGACTTGATAAGGTGCGGAAATCCTTGTCGTTGGCACCAGCGCTGAAGACAGAAAGCCTCCAAGAATATCACAAATTTCCCCGTCTGTGGTTTAATGAAGAGGCGCTCCAGAAGGCACTGCACAGCCCACTCACAAACGACTAAACTATGAATTAGATAGACAAGACTTCTCTGCTCCACACTTCATTGTTTGTGCGTTTTTAAGCAAAATGAATGACGGTTGCTCCCACAACCACTGATTTCTTCATTCAGCAGCTCAATCCCGGGCCAAAATACATTGGGCTATCAAGTTGATATTCCGATGATTGTGATTGCGCTCCATCATCATCACTGGAAGCGTCAACCAACCTATCTGTTGGTTCAAAAGATCAGCTCTCTCTCCTGTGGGCACCACGATGGTAATTATGGAGTATCACTCACATTGCCCATGGACATCGTTGTCTAATCCGTGGGAGCTGTCCAGGAAGGGATGAATGGGCGTACACTCTGGAAAGTGGTCGCAAAGCCCAGAAACCGTGAATACTTAGGTGGGCGGTTGTGCACTTCAGTGAAGGAACTCACGTGTGCCACTTTAGTCCACTTAATTGCGTTTTTGGCGAATTTGTGTAAGTTTCGCATGCCTCATTCGTCAACTCATAGTTTATCCGAATATAGCTACTGAAGCACGCTCTTATGGAGTCTTGAATGTGATATATTCTGAGGTGCTCGAGACAGGTCACTTGCTAATGTTCGAACTTACTGACCGGAAGGCCCGTGGTTCTAACCCAACCCCGGCATCTCGATTGTTCCTGCCTAGGTTTGGGCAACCTAGCAGTATCTCAATCCTCGTGCTTCCTCTCTGAGTACGAGCTAGTCTGAGGTGCCAGGCAACCAGTGTTACATGGTATTGGATTACTCGGCTTTACCACAATTATGGGATAAACCGATACGGATATACTGAACAGCCTGACGAGAATAAGGTCCACACAATCTCGAAGTGTATTTGTATGCCAATGCACTTCCTGGATTGTTGCATTGCTTGGTAATTGAGCAATTAGACGATTGAGAAATGGATCTTCGGGCAACCCGAAACTTTTGAACTGATCCGTTCACCAAGCCCACTAGGAACATGCAACAAAAGCTTTCTTCGGCGACTACTCAGTGCTGATGTGCCCAGATAGGTTCGTAATACGTTCGTACGGGAATATATCTGGCCAGACGCTATTTGATGTTCATCAGCCACCGTCGCCTTGTTAAATAAAAACCATTGGTTTTGCAATTTAGCTTAACTAAAGCAGAGCTTGATTTGTCACGATGTGTTATTATACGGCAACGGAAACATTGCTGTTTGCCGAGAACGGGAGGAATGTTAGGGTTTTGTGTTTATTGCTTCATCCTGTTCTTCAGCCGGATTACACTCAATCTGTACTGTATGTACCAAAGACTAAATTATAACTAATTTAAGACAACTAAGTCAAAAATTTGTTTGCCAGAATGACGGATGGTGTACAAACTGAGCTTGACATGCGTTTTTTCGAGTGGCAGTCAACTACTAGACGTGGTGTAGAACATTTCTATTTTGATGTCTCCTGGTGGGGAGGGGTAATTCAACCAGCTAAGGACCAGGAAGTCCCCTCTCCAGTGCGCGTCGTGATGGCTCAGTGGTTAAAGCGTGAATTTACTGACAGGAAGGTCCGTGTTTCGAACCCGACTTCTGTCTCTGCTTGGACGATCTGGCAGTATCCCAGCCCTCTTGCTTTCTTCGGTTAGCATGGCAGCTGGGCACCGAAAGGGTGTTACAGGTGGACGATTACTGTTATTGATTATTCCTCTCCGGTCAAGGCAAGTTTGCTCCCCGAGGGAAGACTGCCATGCATTCAAACTCGCCTTCTATGTTTGGAGCTTCCACGAAGCGCGCAGTACCGTGATACGAGTGTATGATCTTGAGAGGTATTAAAATCTAACTTGGCGGATGACCGGTCCACCCGACGCGTTCTGACTAGCACGGTACGACCGAGTTGTATCTTCATTTGTTCAGGAATGGGACAAACATGGTGACTTGGATGGTCGACTGAAGCACTCGCTTTGGTAAATCCCAACACTAAATTGACTAGACAGTCATTTTGATTGTTTTGAACTGACAGTCGTGCTCAAATTTTACTACATAGAATGTAAAGAGGTGATTTTGTTGCGTTACTGAAAACTCTTCGAAACCCCACGATCTTTTCCGCATTTTTTGAGGCCAATCATACAGGCACAATCTCCGAGTTTCCGTCAGTCTCACTTTGTACCTGAACACAGCGTCGAAAGCAATTGGAGTAATGCATTCATTTGCAAATTAACTTAGTGCCAACGGTAGTTTCCGTGAATCTCCCATTTGCGGTGACCTCCAGGTGAATGTGCTGTAACTTAAGGCGGTCTTTGTACAGCCCACTCTCGAAAAAATATCTTGAGGGAAGATCTGGTTTAGTATCCCGTTATTACCAACCTAAGTTATAATGTGCCTTTTAGTGAGTTTTTGGACGAAATGGTACCAAATTTGCTGGCGAATTTTGCTTAAATTGTTGAAGCGGTTAGCATTCAAGCGGTCAAAATGAATACTTCTTACTGCCATGCACTGAACGGGCGAATAAACTTGTGGCAGCGGTGGATCACTCACGCCACACTGGCAGAACGGTGTGTTCGGACTTGACTACACTTACACATGATAGTCACTTTTGACATCACAGTATATTTCACTTTGTCCGGTCACTGTCAGTTATCTACGCTGCAATACCTTGGACGGTCGGCCCACTTTACGAAAGCGTGTTAGTCACAGCAGTAAATAAAACTGAGTAGAACATGAGGTTGACAGGAACTCAGAGACTCCGCCCACCTGGTGAACCCCACGAAGGACGAAACCGGTCGTGGGCTGTCGAAGAGCATTCGGTAAGTGTGGTGTCTTGGAGGCGATCACGTGGTCGGCTCGGAAAACTTAGTAAGCTGAGCGTTGAAGGCGATAACTTTGATGCGCAAGCGCCACCAACTGCTTGATTTAGTCATGTTTGTCAGCGGCATTAGCCATTGGTGAGGTGAGTCCCGGCGTCCCCATCCAGGGAGGCGGCCCTACTCATTTTACTGTTTAGTGTTTTCATACTTCGTTGCCACCTCTCGTTTGCTTCCACTGAGTACGGGCCTGGGCGATAGTTCTTCTAAGTAGACCCTCCTCTGTCATGCGGATTACTTTTCCTATGGAGCGTAAGTAACTCATTTATCGCGGGAGAGTTCGTTTCCCCTAAAACCATCTGGCGTACTTCAGCGTTTCCAATCTTATGTTTCCACCAGCTCCGGTCCTTCTGCCTCACATAGGCTAAGTGGAAATTAAGACGGAAACAAGTATTATCTAGACAATTTCCGCCTTCTCCTGATTAACTAACGTCTTTCGCCTGGTCATTTACCAGAAGTTACTTTCGATGACGGATTTTACAAGCACCGACTTGCGCGTACACTTAGGGGCCACTGCGATTGCCCGATGCATAATATTGATCGGTTGAACTTTGAGAACTACATACTGGGTCCCAGACATGGAGAAACCGGTCAGAGGGGTTCGACACGTTCTAATAAGTCGTATATGTAGCAGTATTGGCACAACTGAACTTTGCGCTATTCTTCGCTTTGCAAACTCAGTGATGACAGGTTAGTCTGCGTCTGAAGTTACAATTATCCCAGTTCGCAAGTTTACTTTGTTCAACCCAATTCTTCAATTGTTCCTGGAAATGTGCTTAGACTCTATCAGTCAAAACAAAGCCCATAAAAAAGACCCCAATGTCGCTACAATCTTCATGGTAGTTGAAGTTCTATACTGAACACGTCAAGCCGGGTTTATCGTACAGTATATAAGTAAAATGTGCTATTCCAGTTACAGTGATGTTTATCAAAGTTGCGTCTTACCTCAGCCTAAAACGAGCCTTTTGACGTGTGAAAAATCCATAGAGGACTGAAGCATTTCCATGATGTCTGGATCCGCTTCGGTCCATAGTCCGAAATGACCTCATTGTTGTTCGAATCTCTCATGATCGGGGGCGGGATGACTCAAGTGGTCAGAGCGCGAATTTACTGACCGAAAGGTCCGTGGTTCGAACCCGACCTCTGCCTCTCGACTTCCCCTGTCTAGGCTTGGGCAACCTGGACAGTATCCCAGCCCTCGTGCTTCCCTCGGGTGGCATGGCAGCTAGGCACCGTAAGGGTGTTACAGCTGAGCAGTTTTCTCTCATGATCTTTCTAGTTGAGGTGCGGTATAACAAACATTCACAAAACGCTTCCGTGCTTTTGCGCACATGTGGCTGAAATTCACTTGGTATGCGTTTGGAAATTCACTGACATTTTTAAAGTTATTCCATAGACAGCGCACTGCGCCCGACGGGTTTTTCAGTTCTCATTGTCTACCTCTCTGATTTGGTCTTAATAAAGGATGACAGCTCTACCCGGGTGGAAAGTTGAGAGAGAAACGATCATCCTTGAGCAAAGCTACCCGCATTGCATGGGCCGGGAATCGAACCCAGGGCGCCCGTATGGCAGGCAAGCACTCTACCACTGAACCACCGGTGCGAAAGGATGGAATTTGATAACTGTTATCGACAAAACAGGGAAATGTTCCGAGTGCAAAAGCCATGTCATATGTGTTAGTAAACCTATCATAAGCTGCACTCACATTGTGCCGTGGATCCTCCGACCTAACCACGCTCATCCATCACCGAAAGATATCCGTGGGTGAGAGTCGTACTTTTCTCACTTAACCAGTAATTACAATATTTCTCATATTGTTGTGCATAGAATTTCCTTCATTGCCCACTGTGTGAAGAAATTCTTCGGAGTCACGGAATTTGGGAATAACCACTCCCTGTAAATCGGGGGCCGAATCTAAGACTTTCATAGTCGGTCTTATTCTGCAGGAGGTGGCTTAGTCGGCTCTATCCCGGTTGCGGCAAGCCGGATTCACTGTGTTGTTTTCGATTCTCTGGCTGATCCAGTAAAACCAGGCACTTCATTGACGATCTTCGTCGGCTTTGCAATACAGTCAGATTTTGTCGGCGAATCGGCAAGGTTGGTTGATGGTGCACGACAAACAGAAACGTGGCTGGCTAGTGAAGAGCTTCCGGAGGTACATAGGCATAAGCTTGTGGATGCGGCATTTTTTTTTCATTTTTCTTCCCTCCTCGATTTTCTTTTTCGAAAGCTTTTGCAGTTTCTTCCTGGCTTGTCTCATCCTCGGTTTACTTTTTCTTTTAATTCATTTTCTAGGTTGTTATTTCCCATTTTTACTAAAGTAGAGTAGAAAATAAATGACAGGATTAGATGAGCACGCGGACTTTGGTAATGAAGTAAACCAGAGAAGCTGGTGGATGTTGCGTTTGGCAGCTTGAGATTTTCTGCCGGATGAAGCTTTCTTGAGGTATTCAGAGAATTATGCATCCGGTCGATGCCTAAATGTGCTACCTCTTTTCTTCTATTTACTGGAGCAAGTAAGGAACTTCATACCGAGGCTACCCAGATTTTACGGAATTTCTAACGACGTTTGAAGCATGGACGGTGTTGGTGGAAAGCTAGAGAGTAGGTGGGCGAATCTTGATCAGGGGAGTTGTTTGGATTTTGAGTGAGCACGAGACCTCCTCTTCGTATTCGGTTTTTTTTATTGCAAATAGATTAAGGACAAAAAGTGTTTGTCAGGCATCTGACGTTTTTGGTAGTCCTACGCTGGGCGGATTCTAATATGGCCACGTCTTATCTGATAAGGGGGTGACTGGCTGAGATGTTTTCTGGTGTGCAACAGGTCTGGCTTAGGTGGCATGGATCCTGTTGGCTTTGATGAGATGCAGGTTTCTGTTGATGAATCTGAGTCCTCCACACCCCTTCCTGGCCCTCAGTCTGATGTTACGTGCGACGTCCAGATCGATCGTTACCCAACTGTCCTCCTAGCGCGCGCCACACTGTGTTGGACATATAAGAAAGTGTTTGCATTTCTGCATGTTGTAATGTATTCTGTTTGACAACTCCCTGATCGTTGAGGGTATCGAGATCCATTTATAGGGTCGAAATGTCATCAGGTTGGTGGAGTGTTCTCAGTATTTCGGTATTGTTTACACAAGATATAAGAGAGAAGTTGGTTAAATTCATTAGATTGTTGTTAGAGACATTGAATAGTTTAGGGCCAAGTACTGACCTTTGAGGTGCTCTGTTCAGAATTGGGTGAGAATTGTTCCGCCAGGTCGGTATGGAACATTTGGATGGCGAGTCTGCTGAACCCTACAGAGGAGAGTTTCGCTGGAAGCATGTCGTGGTCAATTTTAACTACAACCTTCGGAAAACCTGAATATTCTGTACCGATATGAAAATTAGGACCTGAAAGTATAGTGCAGTAATCATCTGCTACACATAATAAGACTGACGGAAACGGTTCGAGAACCCCTTGACTGGTTTTGGACTCACCAAGTTGGCGCAGTTCCCGAGTGTTCTACTTGAACCAGAATTGCCCGAAATTCGACCAGTACACTCATTCGCGTACCAGTTTCATTTTCACGGTAGACTCAGCCTTCCATTTTGAGAGGTTAGGTTCATAGGAATGGTTAGGAGGGTGGTGGTTCGGAGCCAATTGTGTGGACTTTTGTGGCGGTTTGTAAGAAGTCACGGAGAAGGAGGCGAACAAACTGGTTTATCCTTTTAGGCGTCTTGGTGAGGCAAATTGTGCAAATAGTCAGGCCCTCTCAAAGAAATAGTCGTGGAAGCAGGGGAATGCATGCTTTCATAGGAAAGGGCGCATAAGTCGAAGGAAGAAGTCATTCATGAGATCTTCGATAAAATGTTGCCACCTTAAAGAACAGAACCAGGGGAGATGAAACTGACCTCACGACTTCAAAATTTTAAGTTGTCGGAGTTGACGTCTCTTGATGTTCGGGTGATATTTAGACTGCCGTCTTCTCCGATGAAGAGTTAAGGTTGTCGGAGTTGACGTATCTTGATGTTCGGGTGATATTTGGACTGCCGTCTTCTCCGATGAAGAGTTAAGGATCGAAGGACAAATGCAGTTCACACCAATCGTATAGACGGGAAAGTCATCCGGTCCACACATGGCATACAGTGCAGAAAATCCTCTCGAAAAGCCGAGTCACATGCATGGCGATGATAACTTCCACCCAGCGTTGACCTGAAAGTATCAACTCTTTGGTTCTGCACCGACTGCCCGGAAGATGTGATTTCATGTGTTTCTGGATTTAAAAGTACAGGTCAACTATGTACGACACATTCTGCTGCTACATTCTTCTACGCTATGGCTACCAGACTGACGCCACGATTGTTCTCCTCCGTTGAAGGAAGTTTAGCTACATTTCTGTGGCTCAAGGTGAGCTTATATTAGCGGTTATCACTGCTTCACTACCTATTTTAAGGCTGCAAGGTGCAAGTCATCCGGGTCTGGTGCCTAGTCAGGTCTAGAGATTTGAGCTTTGTGCTGTATCTCAGCTTCCTTTGGGACACTGTTGTCGTACCATGAATCCCTGACAAGAATGTCTCACCGAGAAGGCTGCAAAAGAGTGTTGTGTTAGCTTCGAATCCTTTAGCTCAAAGCCTGATGCGCGAGAAACTATACTTTAGGAGATAATACTTCAGAAGTCCGACTCAGATGGTTCTAGGAGCTAACCCAATCTGTGGATTCAGAGGGTAATACGTAGATGCGTGACTCCTGATGCTGCTACGTGCAGCAGGGGCGTTTGGATCCGTATCAGACCTGTCGTAAGATTGACTAATTTCCCGACCGTATTAAGTAATGAGCTGCTGGTCACTATCATGTGTCGGTCGACCGGTGTGGGCAGATTTGAGATCTGTCTTTCCAACCCGTTCTGCCTCGTTGAAAGGCGGCATCGCTACATCCATAAGCGCGGACCTGCTGAAGGAAAGGACCCTACTGTCTCGACATTTCCGTCACTAGGAACAGTACGACACTGTCTCTAGGTTGCCTCATAATACGACTGTTTACAGTATGTGGACTTCCTACATTTTGTCTGGTTACTCAGTTTAGGTCTTTCTGCTAATGAACCAGCCAGAATAACTCACCAGATCATTGCAGCACCGAAGCTGCGACCAACAAGTTAAGACAGAAATCGTGTTCGCTATACGGAGATTGGATACACCACATACATAAAAGTGGAACCTCGTCAAGATAAAGTTTTATTGTGGTGAACTGAGTTCCGAGCCCCAGTGAAAACCAGTCAACATGTGTGAGTTCACCGGAAATTTTTCGTTCTTAAGACAATGAAGAATATTTCCTAGGGACAATAAGTATCACTAAGTATCTGATGAGCCGGTACTCTGTTTTCTGTCAAAATGAGTAGATTGTGATAAAAAGCATGACTTGAGTGTAAAAATCTATGCGCCAGGTCCATGGTGAATGTCAGGGATTTGCAGATGCATAGCACATTCATTCTTATCAGTGCATGAACCTGCGTGGTTATGCTAAGAATGTGAAGAATACAACACAAATTTATCTGGTCGTTGGTTTGTTCGCTGAGCTGGACAATTTGATTGCAAAAGTTTCATCACCAATCGAGGTGACATCATCAGTTTGTTGGTAGGGCGCGTGGTGGAGCGTAGTGATGGGTTGGTGGTTGTGCGTTGAGTAGTGTTGTGTGTGTGTGTTAATATACATGCTATTACCTGGGGTTGACCTTCGGTCATGATTGGCTGTTGGGTCGGTCGGTTGCATTGGTTGTTCTGTTATCGTGTGTCCTGATTGATCGATGACCACGTGAATTGTGAGCCTGGCCTCCCGTGCCCTCGTGCTCTGATCGATGCTGGGGTGAACTCTGTCGTTGACCTCTCTGGGTTTCGGCTTGTGACCTTTGTTGATCCGACTCCCAGCAGTTCCTTGCTTCTTGGTTTTTGAATCTGATATTTGGCTCTCCTCGAGTATTCCGGTGGAGGAGTTGGTCCTTTACACGTAGTGGTGCGTAAATTAGGTCCAGTTCAATGCATCGGTTGATTGAATCAGCCGTGGAGTACCATGCCTCCAGAAATTCCCTTCCGTGCTTCGTGTCTCCGTATGCCAAAATTTTCACGTTTTCCTTATTGAATTTTTGGTCTTCGTATATGGATATCAAGGATAGGGGGTCATGTCTCCTGACAGCCGCGTTGTGTTCCTTTATTCGTGTACATAATTTCCTCCCAGTTTGTCCAACGTAGATTGCAGTTGCTTCGGTATATCACATTATTCCTCTTGGTTTTGTCTTGGTAGCCCTTCGGTCTGGAGATCAGTTTCCTCAACGTCGCATCCGGTTTGTGGACAATCAAATTGCTCAGCTCAGCGAACAAACCGACGACCATCTATAGTACCTGAGCTACCAACATTCTCCTCTATAGCAAACAAATTTATCTTTAAATGGTACGGCAACGAAGTATCAGTGTTGAACACTGATGTTATCCTGTCGATGATGATGGTGATGATATACTTGAAAGAGGACGTGTTAATTACTACCGTGTATTTTCGGTCGATAACGGAGCAGAACGTGACAGAATAGATCACGCACCCCCAAAATATCAGAGTGCAACACACAGTTCGTTATTATCAGTAGTGGTAATATTGTCATTGTTATCATCGTCGTTATCATCAACACCACCGACAGCCACACATCAGTGGCCAGTGACGGTGCCTATCTGCCATACAGCTATGAGAAAGAATGTCTTGGTAAATGATGAAGACCAAGGTGCCTACACCCCGGAGCAGCAACGGGCTAAACACAACTGAGTTCCGTATTAGAATATGGCGCAGTCAGTATGACTGACCTAGTTTCTTTGCAAACCTCATCGAACAAGAGCCAAGCAGACGAATTTTGGTTGGGCAACTCAGCCAGGGAGTAAAAGCTTGCTCGCCAATTAGGCCGGTTACATGCTATCTCCCGTGGAGTTTCCAACTGCAAGCAAGGAAGATCACGAAGACCCATCCGCGGAAGGCGGAAAGATCCCATAACATTCAGCTCGACAATAGCCATTTTCAATTCATAGAATCCCACCACTAGTCTTTCTTTAGCAGGGGTTCTAACCAAGAAATAGGGTTTTATTTGGCATCCAGTGGTTGGGCGTGTGCAGTGCACAGTTAGCAAATGTTTAGTAAACATTCGGTTGTTTCTACAGTGGGTCAAAACAGGCGGGACTCAGTGATTTCAAGAGTGCCCTCATCAGTGGAATTCCGTACACTGATGATCAACACCAAAGTAAGTTCGAGCACTCCTCCTTTAGGAAAAACTCTTTTCTCCCGATCTGTTGGGTCTGTTGCGGTCGGAATCTACTGTACTTTGATCCGTACGTATCCAACCATGTCTGACTGGCTGCCTACACAGCAAACCTCTTGTTCAACTACGGCAGAAAACTATGCAATTTTTGGGCCACCAAATATTTGTTTTGTCTGGTTCTGAATACGCTTGCATTTCCCTGGACCCATCGCTCTGGTGCTTGAATTCTTCTTCAGCATTTAGCTTGATCCGCGGTGATACTGTAGATAACATACTTTGTTGAATCAGCCACTGTTCTAACAGCAAACTGGACGCAGTATGTTATAAACCACTCGAAAATCAGTTAGTTTTTTGGATCACTTAGATGTATTCAGTTTTTAGTGATATGACAGCCAAATAGCCTGCCACGCACCATTTTTAACAATAAAATGTCGAGAAGCATATACAAACTGTAGTAAAGCATGCCAGGGAAAATTTCTCTTTGGGCTGAAGTCTGGTTCCTTTTGCTTCTGCCAGGTCTCAGGTGGCATAAAACCTGACCGAGCATTCATTCAATTCTGACTAGAAGGTCAATTTAGCAGGAGCATTCTTACTAGTTTCATCTAGTTTTTATAGGTCGGGAACCTTTAAATTCAAGAAGGTAACGTCAGCCATCTCCAGAGTTTGTATACCTACGACGCTGGGAGGATTGGGTGCCTACCTGATAATCATTGATGGCATTTGTGAACACTCCTGTGTTTCAAGGTAAGCTGCGTGAGCTGTACGGTCTGGTGTTGAAAGAAAGCGGTTGAGTAGTTCAATCAACGTAGGGTACATCATTTACGTGCCCAAATACGGTTTCTTCCGGAACATTTGTCTTACAACTTGTCTCACAAATTTATGATTTGTCAGATTCGCGATTCCAGCTTGACCTCTTTGGTGGACTGCGTTGTCCTTTAACCAGCATTCGCTGGAAGCAAGTTGGGCTCGAATAGCTATGAACGCTGTTTAGCGCACATTTACGTGAAGTGGTTGACATATGACGGCCCAGCGTAAGTGCACGCATTAAAAACGTACTCGATAGTGGATAGAGATCGTGTGATGGGTTAGGGAATATTTATGTGCATGGTCAGAACGCACCGGTAAGTTTTAGCTCGTAGGCAATATCCCGCTACATGGGTTGTCAGAGGGCAACACAGAGGCATTTGTGCACAATGGATTATGATATACAGGCCGCGCGGATCTGTGGTTCAGCGTTGGCATACTTTCTTACCAGGTGGGCTGCCTAACTGATGCATAAAAAGGCACGCTTTTGTTTACAGGGGTTGTAACGCTCCTTTTAAATCGGGATTTAAATGTGCCTACTCTAAGTGTTTGCCCAGAAAACATGACTTTTGGATAGATACATTCTTCTGCGTTCAGCTGACCACTCCTCAAGATGACAATATGGTGTCGCCGTCAATAAATTGCCACCATCTGTGTAACCATGGACTGATCATGGTATGTAGTTGTGAACAAAGTCCCTTTATTCCAAATTGGATTGATGTGGGGTGATATAAATTATCTTCCTTTTTTCATAAGTAGCCCTATGTCTAAGCTATCTCAGGTTTTCGAATGTGGCTAACAGCTGCACCACGCAGACAATGGCGGTCTTGCATCAAAGCTGTCGCCATCAAAAGCATTTGGGCCGTTGCTTCCAACGCGTGGCTCTCAGTTCCTTGTTCTCCCTATCATCAGCGAATGAGATTGTGGCAGCTGGAACTACTGTGCCTCGATGCACAGTTTATGAGCTGGAAAACTGAATTGAACTGAGAGTGCTTCCGCATGGCCTTCTACCGTTATTCCTGATTCGACATGATTCCGTTCACACAATAATGGTCATTGAAAGTCATCTATATCATCACCGCGGGCTTAGTACACCCAACTGCTCAGGGTGCCAAGGAAGGTCTAACCAACCAGCTCTAAATATTGGGTACAAAGGCCGCCAAACACCATTTACCTCTTTGTACCTGCACTGCAGTATTTTAATAACATCGTTACTTACTGAAAGAATTCTAGGTAGAAGAACAGGGACAGTTTGAGAGTACGGCTGTTACACTAAAGTCAGTTAGGCCAGCACTGTCAGCTCTGATCCGGACTGCCTGAATGTAATCATTTCATGTGTTTGAAGATGGGAACTACTGGGTCCAGTCACTTTCCATCCTTGTTCTTCATTTCATTACACGCGTTTATCTAAACACACTAGTACGACTTTACGATAGTGTTATCACACTGTCATTCGTGTTAGTGAATATGGCTAACCAAAACCTAGAAAATCCAGGCGTGGCCAGTTTGATCGGAAAGTCTAACAGCACCCAAAATTGTGTCTTACCTGAAAGCCCGTTATATAGTAAACATGTGGCATGTCTGATGCACTGTGGAGTTCGGTATTCCTGATCCACATAGCTTATTGTGTCCGGTTCGCGCGCATCGGTGGTTCAGTGGTAGAATACTAGCCTGGCACGCGGGCGACCCGAGCTCGATTCCCGGCCGATACAAGACCTTACTTTACCTTTAGGTTTGTTTCAGCATCACAAAACCGGTATGACTGTATACGGCTAACGGATGGCGGCGGTTTGCCATCATCATGTTTGCCGGTATTTCATTCTCATGAACTTTTTGAGCAATGTGCAGCAAGGAATGGATGTGTGATGAAGTTATTACCGCGAGCGAAGTCATTACGAGCGTTCGCATGGTAAACGATGTTGCTTTGGAAGCACCTGGTTAGGAGACACTGTTCTGGACTATACGCAGCGATGGCAGATGTGCTTTCGGTTCATAATTTGCTAGTCGCCACGGTGCTTCGCAAGAAACTTCCGCAGTTTGCTTCGAATCGTTCGCCCAGAGGTTTCCGTGTTGTTTCCACTTAACTTCCAGGACACGAGTTCATCTTTGTTTGCGGAAGCTCCTGGTCTTGAAGAAAGAAGAGCGAACAAACGGGAAGCACTTAGGCTTGGGAAGTGGCAACTGATGTGGCATTCAACACCTGCTACGTAATCACACTTCTGAAGATAGCATTCAAATTGATCCAATTTTTAACTTACTCCTCAGTCCACTCAACAGAAAGTGACCGCACGCATTCACGAGTACGCTATGAAACTTGTTCTCCAAACAAAAGTCGAAAATTCGGACCGTGATTATTACTGATTGAAACATGGATAAAACGTTAAAGGATGAAATAGACGTATTTCGCAATTTTCGGTTTTTAGTGGTTTCGCTTCACGCCGAATTCTCTCATTTGGCGTCATTCACCCATGCGAAAGTGAGTTCCCTAAAACCATTCACATCATAGCAAAGAATTCGTTGTTCTCCTCTTAGGATATTCGGGTTCCAGTTTTTCCTACGTCTAGTTGAAGAAAATCAGGTCGAACACAACTACTAACATATCCAGAACCACTGCTGATAGGTTGGTGTTAAGGAGTATGGGAACTTCGTTGAGATCTGTGAAGTTCATTCTCTGTGACACCGTCGATATCGTGACCAAAAGCAGGCTTTAAGAATGTTAGCATTTGGTTGTTGATCTGTTCGCCGAGCCTACAAGCGTTTCACCACCATCCGGGGAATCGTCTTCGGTGCAAAGCTTGATGGGTAAGTTGAAACTCACTGTCGATACAAATTGCTCCATAGTTTCCAAGTGCTCGACTGCCCAAGTCATATCCCACAAAACCTCACATCCTAACCTTGATCTCATTTGGTTAGGCAAACATCCTAAGTCCATTGGAAAGACTGAGCAATGCCATTTGCAACCATACTCGCAAAACAGCCGTTGGCCAGCTTGCATAATTTCACGTCCCGCAAATTTTATTGAACGACATCTTGAACAGACATGCACGCATTTTCACCAATGGAACTGGGCTGCGCACCAAAGCGAAGGCTAGACAAGTCTCTCGGCACTGCTGGATGTGCTTTCAGGCCAAAACGCCCAGTAAGGTATGCTGCCATGTCCAGTGTTTGTGAGGACTGGACGGAGTGCAGAAGGACGGCGTTTTTAACATAAAATCTACTGGGCAGTGGCCGTACCTATATTGGTACTCATGAAGACTAACAGAGCTGTCTGCTGGCGTACATACACGCCGGTTCAATGCTGTGCTAGCTATCACCCTGAATTTCTCCATTTGTGAGGCCCAGTGAGGGCAACCGTTTTGCGAAAATTGGCTTGACCCAGGTAGATCAGAGTAGATCAGATGTAGAAGGCATCAACGTTATCGAAGCACACGTGGAAGTCATTCAGTTTCAGAATGGCACCAACCACGTTATGACAAATCACAAATACGATGCTGAAGGATGCCCCTGGAGTTGACACCTGACCGGATGGCTCAGGTCAACCGTTTCGCCTTAAAGAATGGCGATAGACCCCTGTGTACGTGCTAGTTAGTTAATATCTGCAGCTGCTTCAGAGCTACCCGACACTTAATTTTATTGGTCACTTCGGGATCTGTGTTACGTTGTGGCCTGATTATCATGCACTTGATTGTTTCATTGGGTAGCTTTAGTAAACTGGTTCCGTTCCTCCGTTTCGACTTGCCCATACTGCTTTCCTTGTGTGTTTCATTCCACCCAGTCTTCAGGACATTTGATTAATTGTTTGGGCACCCTCTACTTTTAGTGGTCCTCGTTCTTCAGTTTGATTGATTCCCTTCCCGTTTCTATCCTATTGTGGCTCCTGACCTGTTCGTAGGGTATCATTTTGTTTGGTGCAAATTGAACTACCAATAGTTAGACACACTACCGATGTTAGTATTTGTAAATGGACGATTGCCTTTGACTCCCGTTTCGCGAAATACGTGTTTCATTGCCTTCTCACTTTCTGTTCCCTTCAGGGCTCTGACGGTGACCCACCGGTTGGCAGTCCACTGTCACTCGACTCAGCTTCTGTCTTCCACTCACTCAGGGTGTCTATCAGAGCTTCGACTCCGACAAGCGGAAAGCTGCGGTCCAACGGAGTGGATGGTGTGACATCATCAGTATCAACAACGACATCAGAAATGGCCAAACAGAAGTGCCCACAAGATCGTTTGACAATTTGATCATTTCTTTCAAACAAGTAAATGAGGACACAGTTTTCGTCAAATGTTATGTAGTATGGTGGACGTATAACTTTTGCTTCATATTGTATCTATAATCACTAGAACTCGGCAAAAAAATATACCGACTATTCCTACCTGGTTAATGTGGTCAGATTGGGCTTAGCTGCTGAATGCAGCAAGATATGCGAGCGGACTAAATTGATTCCGATTCCAACGGAATATGTGAATGTTCCTATTGAATTCCTCAAGCCATCGAACACAAGTCGGGCTCGAACTTCGCCACCTGAGCATAAAACGAAGTTTTATCGAAGGAACACACTACTCACAAGGTTGCTGAAAACTCTTCGACAGTCCACGAACGGTTTCAACCCTCTTTGGGCTGACTCATCAAGTAGGGACAGCCCCCCAGTTTCCCTCAACCTTATGCTTTACTTGAACCCAAATTGCACGAAATTAGTGAATACACTCACATGCATACCAATCTGATATTCCTGAGAGACCCAAATGAACCGCTGGTTTATGATGTTGTTTATAATGTCGTGGACTGTCGAGGAGCTTTCAGCAACCGCATGAGTAGTGTGTTACGTCTATACACCGTATTGCGATAATGGCGTATCGTGCCAGCTGAAACCCGAGGTGGCCTGGTACACCATATTCAGCTGAAGAACATAAACGAGAGATTCAGCTGCACATCCAGAGACATGACACAATAGGCAGTGTGCACGTGCAGGTGTTTCCAGGTCAGACGCGCTAGTCCGCACAAGTCCACTATCAATGTCACCACACTGGCCAAGCAGACAGGCAAGCGACCGTATCGACCGCATCGATCGATCAGTTCACTTGCCTCTACAAGACGAAAGTGAGACGGGATTGGTCATGCAATGACCGGACAGTGGTGGGTAGGTTGGGTTTAGGCCTTGGCAAGTAGACCAATGGTCCTTTGCCTAGTTTGGTGACTTTCATGTCCTGTCACCTTGGGGCTACTTACGAAAGGTATGGTTTAGCGATACAGCCGCTTCACATAAAACACAATAGATCAACCGATTAAGACAAAACTTGAAGTGAATGTGTGAAACTAACTAGACCATGAAAATACAAGTAATGAACTTCAGGCAGAAAAAGGTTCCAAAAATTTAATCGAAGCGCTCGACGTTCACTCATACCAGAAATAGGTTAGTTACATATAGAGTGCTCCAAAACCTGTCGGTCAGTTCTACAGCATCTAAGCTACGTCCTAGGTAACATCTCTGAGACATTGGGCTTGTGTCTACTCAGGGGGTTTACGTTTAAGCTGATTTGATCGTTTACCAGTTGTGCGCTTGTTGCGTTATCAACACGCCTTATCGTGACAGAGATTTAGTGAGATTAAAACTGAAAAAAAACTTTCGCTTGCGAACTTTGTTAACAAATTCAGGATGGTGGGTGATGAATCCGTGTCAGCAACTTTGAGATATAGGGCATTCTGACCTCGTTATATTCCGTACTGGATGCTGCCCTCAGTCGGAATATGCGACTGGGCAGTTGGATAAGTAGGGGTGCGGTGTGGCGGTCAGATCACCAACGATAGGGGGTGTAATTAGAGTCATGAAAACATCTGGTCTCGGAGGGACTCTAGTTCTACTTATGGCATAAGACAGAGAATCTAATAAAGGGCTACGTGAATGGTTTAGATGCTGTAGGCGATATTCGCCAGCGATACCCTTACCTCCTTCCGACGGCTACCTTTCTAATACCGACAAGTACATTTGTTTTTTCTTCAGTCGAGATTACGTCCTGTAAGAAATGGTCGACCGTTTCGGTTCCTGACTGCTGTTCCACCTGAAGGAAACAAGAGGGCCGAGATATTGCCAGGTTGCCCAAGCCTAGACAGCAGCAGTCGAGATTCAGAGGTTGGGTT
This sequence comes from Clonorchis sinensis, assembly GCA_003604175.2. Lineage (NCBI taxonomy): Eukaryota > Metazoa > Platyhelminthes > Trematoda > Opisthorchiida > Opisthorchiidae > Clonorchis > Clonorchis sinensis. The sequence continues at coordinate 3,968,520 of CM030375.1, read as the reverse complement.
CGAATCACGGACCTTCCGATCAAGTAAATTCGCTCTCCAACCACTGAGCCATCTCGGGTTCAATCAACCGGCCAAAAGAAAACAAATGTCAGCGAAAATCGTGCAGAAAAGATGGAACGGTAATGCACTCACAAAATTGTGATCTTGAATGACAGACAGAAAGAAATAGAACCGAATATTTTGGCATCCGAGCATATACGGTCTGGTTCAACTGGCAATGGCGCAGTGTCATGAATATCATCCCAATTGGGTCATCTTCGTCTCAGTATACTTCATATGGCCGGTTGTAAAGGTTAAGTGTGTTGAAATCATTCATACCGGCCGTTCGGTGGCAGAGCGCTTATCTGTCAGAGAGACTGCCTGTCTTCGATTCCTGGTCGGCTCATTGTTCTTAGCAGTCCTACTTGTAGTTCTGTGTCACACATCTTTTACTTCGATCATCGAACAAAATAATTTGCAAGTGTGTGGCACAGTTGTGATCTTTGATTAAAAACTTGTACGTAATCGTTTGCAAATGCAGAAGCCTTTTAACATTAATCAGACTGGTTGAAAAAATACATGGAAAGTGCCAGCACCTAGAAAACGTCACTATAAGCAGGAGGCTGCCAGACTAACATCCGTGTGGTATGAAATTTCCTCTTAGGACCGATACACTAGGTTTTACGCTGTGTACTACAAAGCCGGACTCGCACCTAAAGTGTTAACCATCAATTAGAAGCATGGCTGAATTATGGGACCAAGAATGCTGGGTGGCACCATTCGGCTTTAAGCAGAGGTCGGATCTGTCTGTTTGAGACCCATCCCCCATTCAGTTCTGTCAACTGCACATTCGCTTTTTTTGTTCATACGAATACTAAGAAAGAGAATGGCTTGAAAACACCCTGATGACATCATATTCGTATAATTTCCAAAGTCGGGTACGTTAAAGTAACAGCAGTTTCACAGACGATCGCCCCTTAGTTTGGCCATATATGAAGAGCTGCGACGGGTTTTGGTTCACACCAGAAGGTTTGTTTTGGTCAGAACGATCATCCGTACCTGAACCGTCTAGTTAGATTGAAAACACCGAACGTCATCATTTTCAATCGATTGACTGCCCATGGCCACAGTCCTGGGCATTGGAATAAACTTCGTATAGCGAAGATCGTTTAATGAAGACACCATCAGGGCCTGCGGTTGCAGTCAAAACTGAGCTGTCCACTCGTCAGCACACTTAGCCCAGTCTGTCAATGCATCAGGGCCTCATCACGTTGAACTACGGTTGCAGTCAAAACTGAGCTGTCCAGTCGTCAGCACACTTAGCCCAGTCTGTCAATGCTCGCTGAGGGAAGCGAGGGATTTGGTTGAGTGTGAGAACCCGGGCGATTTATACTGACCTCAATTCAGCCGTATAAAGAGGTAAAAATGCTGTGGTTTTGCTGTTCACATCGGCACAGTTTTAGAGCTCCGCGATGGAGTAAAATGTTCCAAGTGGGTACACCCTATTTCACCAGGTTCCATTTCAAATTCCTGGTGTGCTGTACAGAAAGTTAGAATGAGATAAAAGGTAAACGTTGCAGGAATTGGAGGCATTTCCACAGATGGTAGGGTTCGAGGGGTACCGTACCGTAGGATCGTCGGGCAACAGTAGGAAAAGACTCCATCGTCGTCACAACACTTCAAAGTTCACCTGTTCCGCTCACTGACCCTAGACTATCCCGCTCAGATCCCACAGATCACGCTAAAAGTTCAGGCGATCCGATTAGAGATAATAACGTTTGATAATGAGTGAAGCGTATAGCTTCGGATTTAGTTCTGACATAGTGATCTGTAGTAAGAGTGTTTCAAAAGTGTTCATCCCGAAGCAGTTCGAATGACTGAAATTAAGTGCAGCGCCATAGAATGGTTTAATCCGGTCGCAGAGACATTTTATCCGAAAGGGAATTGGTGTGTTTTAGCACTGGATCTACATGAGGACAGGAAATTTTTTGAGACACAGTAATAAACCCTTTATCTATTAACCATCTGTACGAATGGTCTCTGACACAACCGTATATCTACGCCCGTTACTGCAAGGTATATATGTTGCTATTTCCTTCGAAATGTGGGGCTCAGCCTAGTACAATTCGGTACGCTTATTTCAGCATTCGTATCGATTTGTGTCAACTTCATCACACTTAAGAGATTTTGGTTTGATCAATATACGGCGGCGCGTACTACTTGTTTCTCACAAACTTCTCGCGCAAGATGATTTAGAAAACAAAAAATGTTGTGAAAAAACACCCATAAAACGTCCGAAGGTCGACATGCAACATGAGTGTGAAGTGAAATTTTAGCTTAGAAGACAAATAAGTTGGATCCTAAAACCGGAGTTCGTGGAGACATCAAAGGATACGAGACTAAGTCAACGACACAGCCTAAACTAGAATGCGACGTGAATCGGCGATAGCAAACAAACCACTAGATTGATGTGGGTAAAATTTAAGATGTCTTGATAGGAGAGGACGATATTTTATCTTGTCAAAAATTTAAATCAACAACACTAGGCCTCATCAAAAGGCACGGGGATCTCACTGTCAAATACTACTGGTTTGTTTTCTAGCCTCGCTGAATGAAACAACACAATAGAACCCACGAATAGATCCCGCACGAATTCAAACGTGAACCACCGTATGTACGGCAAAATTTGTTTAGTTTTCTCAGCGGTGTGCTGCCGATTATCATTAATTCAATAATAAGGATGCTAATATGGAACTGCACCTCAGACGGAGACATAATCTCCGTCATTTTTTTTAAACCTTGCTCAAGTGGCTAGAGCGCGAATCTACTGACCGGAAGGTCCGTGGTTCGAACCCGACCTCTGCATTTCGACTTCCCCTGTCTAGGTTTGGGCAGCCTGGCAGTATCCCAGCCCTCGTGCTTTCTTCGGGTGGCATGGCAGCTGGGTACCGAAAGGGTGTTAAGGCTGAACATTTTTAAAGGCCTGAAAAGACCGGTTGCAGAACGGTATGGCCGCTTTGTAGGACAAGGTTAGGTTGTACTCTGATAAGTAGCCTGGGTTTCATGAACTTCCAAGACGTTCTTCCAGATCAAAATATCTTGGACGAAAAACATGCATGGAACTTCTAGGATTGGCTTGTCCCTTCGAGTCATGGTTGATATGACAACTACCTGTTAGCTCATTCCCCCTCCTCTCTTGATTGCAAAAGAAATATCGGAAAATAATTTGTATGGAACAGCTGGAGCTCGCTTGAATTATTTGAAATCAAGCCCGTTCACTTCATTTTGATCCCTTGTTTCCAGGGCTGTAGAAAAACTGTGTGAGGCGATAGAGCGACGGAGTGACTGTCGTCAACGCACATAAAATACCTTGAGCTACTGTGGATCAGACCGCGTCAGCTGTCACTTTTTGCACAGAGCGGTGACACAAGGTAAACGTTAATGTTGTGTTCACTGTGTATAGCTTTCAATCTTTGTATTTATTCGTGGCTTTGAATACGGCACTACTTGTGAATGATGGCCAATAATTCAAAACAGTCACGTGCTCCTCGTTGACCCGAAAAATCAATTACCCTAACCAGCCTGTCTTGTGGTGCGAAGGACTTCGTGAAATTACATTTACAGTGAACAGTGTAATGTCCGTGGACATAGATTCAGCCGAAAATTTACGACGTCGTAAGATGCAAAAGGCGGATGATGTGCGCACACACGCTATGGCTTCGCAGTATGGAGATCAAGGTATGTGTAACATACCCGTTTTAAATTCTGGCGTATATCACAGCACGCACAGGGATGGCGTTATGTTGTGGTCAAACCGCTGAACTCATGAGGCGAATGGTGCTTGTACACTTCTTACGTGGTCCTACTGGTATAGCTGTAAGTTACCCGTTTTATCTTAATGAGGCCGTATTAAGCTACGCTAAAACAATCTCCGCATTTAACAAGCGTTTCCATGCTGGAAGAGGCCGTACGGTTCTTCGTGCAGAGAATTAAGAAACTTGTGTTGTCAATGTAACATACTACTCACAAAGCCGTCGCAAACCCTTTGGCAACCCAAGACCGGTTTAGTCCTTCTTATGGTTCATCAAGAAGGGTGAACCTGGTAACGGGCTGTCGAAAGTGTTGAGTAACTACCTGGGTAGCGTATTTCATCAAGTACATATATTGCAATATATCGGATGTCGTACCAACTGAAACATAATGCAGCACACCAATTCAAGAATGTCATAAAAGAGGGAATTAGCTGGGATTCAGGCTACCAACACTAAAATTTTTCGCCATGAAAAGACCTAGCTAAGTAGTCCGTGTCCTGATAAATTCATCCATTTAAATCAAGCAGTCCGACAGCCGTTGTAGAAGCCATCTAGATTGGAATCAAAAGAGTTCACGAAATACACCTTAAAATTTAACAGAACATTACAGCTTTCTTGGGAAAAAGAAAGTAATTTGGGGTAACAGACTTACTGACTTCTCTTTGGGGTGAGCCATTTCTGAAGTGACTTCACGCTAAAACCTTTCTGAGAAGTATGCTTTTCGTGGACTCGCTTCTGTTTTGAAGAACACCTATCTCGTTGATAGATGTCAAAGATTTGCCATGAACACTTAAATCAGACGGCATCTTGCATTTATGTTTCATAGAAAAGGGGCCCATATGAGCTAACTGGATTTACTATTGAAAGGAGGAAACGAAAAGAACCAGCCGGATTGGTGAATATAACGAGATTTGCAACTGGGACTTTGGCAAACTTTGTATTTCATGGTTATTCTTCGAACAAACTTACCCAACGCACAGAAAACGTCACCCAACAAAGGCCTTTCTTATGCTGTTCAATAACTTATCCGGATGACTGAACTATTCCCAGTTGCAGGATGCTTTTGTTCGAGGGGTCTCACAGATAAATGTCCAAATACTAAGCAGTAGCCAGTGCAGGTGTGCCAAGTTTACTTGACTTAATAAAGTACAACCAGATAAGAAAATGGTTTAGTGACTTTTAAGCAGCTGTTCGTTCAACCGTTCAACTGTGATACCCTTTCGCTATTAAGCTGTCATGCTATCCGAAGGAAGCACAACGGTTGAGATACTGTCAGGTTTCCCAAACCTAGAAAGAAGCATCGGAGATTCGAACAACGGACCTTCCGGTTAGTGATTTGGTGCTCCAATAAACGAGCTATTTGGACCTCAAAAGTTTGACTTCCAGATCACGTTATCTTTGCATAATATCAAGTGGTAACTCTGTCATGTGATAGTCTTCCCTCTTCTCTCAATAGACTTCAAGAAGTGATCTTTTGAGATGTCCTTTAAGAATTTCACTGAGTTTTGATCAGTATTATACGCGAGCACAATTAAAAGATCCAGCCAATTAATTACAGAGGTTCTTCGTGGTAACACGCTTTCTCTGTACATCCTTCATTCTGTTTACCTCCAGTTAATATTTGTTATAAAGTCACTCCTCCGACTTCCACAAAAGTGGGCCGGAAGTGGCGCTTTAGTTTCGGTATGGGTACGGAGGAACCGTTTGCAGGTCTTCGTTGCAAGATTCTGGTATTTACTGTCATGAACTGCAAACCCTACGGGATTCACTTTTCCCGAAGGTACGGAAGTTTATTCTCACTAGCTCGTTTAGAGATCTGGAACCGGAGAGGTCAGAAACTGTTTCGAACGATTTTGTTTTGAGGGACAACCAACTTTCACCTAAATAATCTGTCACAAAGGGATTGACAGCCTTCCTTTCAGGTGGCATTTTTTGCTATTCCCCGTGTACCTGTTGTTTGGCGGAGCTGAAAATGATGATGATTCTCCCCAGTAATGTGGCCATTTCCTTTACCCCAAGGAACACTTACACATTTTTAACTATAGCGTTGCGAACACCCCCACCCCGCCACACACACGTGAAAACAATCAGGATGACAGCCTGTATTTCTGTTCTCCTGTAACAACTGAGTTTGACTCTGCCCTTAACGGTCAAACTGAGGCCACAACCAGTTATCATATTTTCGTCCAGACGATCGGTCATCAACAAGCCAGAAGTGATTGTCAAACAAACAAATAGCTAACCAATGGGTCAACTGGTGAAATCTTTCGGTACACATTTGCCGTGCAGCCGAAGGAGGCATGGCGGAACCCGCCTGAAACAAAGCAGTTTACTTTAAAGCTTGAATCGTTCTCAATCGACGACCGTCCTTCAACTTTTGTTCTCAAAATCTCATACAAACATACATCAGGAATTTCCGAAGAAGCGAAAATGACTGCTTTCAGATTTTTATTGCAGGCTCTTTGCTTATCCGTGTTACTGATCGTTGGATCTGCTTTCTGGCCTACCGTCGGTCTGTTGGTCATCACCAGTCGAGAAGCCTCTTTGATTGGAGAGAAAGTAAGTAGCCTTGTGATCATCTTGTATATGAATTGTCCTGTTGCTGTTGTTGTGCAGCCTATCGCTTGTTGGCCCTTGGAAAGTTGTATCTCAAAGACCCGTGATGTTCGCCTACAGAAAATCTCATCATATTTCCGAACCATCCTGACCTTCGAAAGAGAACGGCGTGCTGTTTTTTTTAAGCTTATTTCGATCAGTATTCCCCCGGAAGAAGCTATCTCTCAGAAGTAACCGCCTTTTGGGATCATGTCTATCCAGAATAGACCATCTTCTGGAAAAAGCTAACATTTTTGGCAGATTCAGGGCTGGTATTATCTCGTCTAGTACTCACTCCTCTCTATATAACATGCTGTTGTTGTGCAGCCTATCGCTTGTTGGCCCTTGGAAAGTTGTATCTCAAAGACCCGTGATGTTCGCCTACAGAAAATCTCATCATATTTCCGAACCATCCTGACCTTCAAAAGAGGATTGCGTGCTGTTGTCGATATTCATATCGATCAGTATTCCCTCGGAGGAGGCTATCCCTCAGAAGTAGCCGTTTTTGATGGTCGTGTCTATCCCAGAATGGGCCATCTCCTGTAAAAAGCTATTTTTTGGTCTATGTATGTAGTCTGTTGGCAGGGCAGGAAATGAGTGGTTCATTGTACTTATATGGGTTAATGCTATCGGTTACACACACAAAAAAAAATATTGCCACGAAGACTAAATGTGAAGCTGCTTACCGAAAGATCTACAGTTCGGACTCACCCTGGCTTTTTGGTTGTTTCTGTCTCGGCTTGGATTGCTAGAAGCGCATGCACTGAAAGGATACAACAGCCTAACGAGTTTTATTGTTTATTTGCACCAAGTTTTTAAACCAACTGGGCTCTTTTTCTTCCAAGCACATCCAGGTCAAATTCTTTTTCGTTTATTTGGGCTGGGAACTTTAATGGTTATCTAGACTTCGGTTTCAAGTGACTGTTTTTTATCGTCTCTAAGATGGAGCTCTCTAATGGAGCTCATCTTGGTGTGACGAGTTGCGTCCCCCAGCAACTCAGTGAGGTACACCGGATAATACTGTCGCAGCATTCACAGAGTTTCGCCTTCCAAGCTGGTTAGTGGATAGAGGTCTGATAGGCACCGTTTTCAGCCCGTCCACTTTCGATGTCGCAGAATTTATGACAAATCGTTCCTTAAAAAGTTCGACTAGCCCGGTTGTCCGATGCTATCTATCACTGCTTTACGGTCAGACTTTTGAGGTTGGGGACTGTCATTGCCTCTTTGTCTAGAGTTATACGCACCAGCAACGGAGCCAGTAGTAAATACACAAAGAATTTACCTAGATGCAGGGCTGGTAAGCGAAAAAGTGCGGATTATAACACCTCCTGCCTCTCTTCATTATCTCTTAATCTCCGTCTTATCCCGTCTAGTACTCACTCCTCTCTATATAACAGCCTTAGACACGCCAGTCAGGCACCCAGAAATGTGATCGACTTCCCTCAATCGTCTACATCTGCCGCTTTGCTTCCGATGTTCGAACCCCACTCATCTCTCTTTAACGTAGACCTTAACGTTAAAAAGCTTAAGCAGATTGGCCAACAAGCTGTTACTGCAGGCACTTTAGATGCTTTATCATATACATTTGCTGTATGTATGAAACCAAAATAAAGAATCTAAGTTAAAAACTGAGTTAACAGTCCCTCAATGTCTAGTTGCTAGCAAGTGTGAACTTCAGTTGATTCTGCAGCTGCCGCAGCGGGTTATGTATGTATTCGTATGGTATTTGTAGCGGTCACTTCCTTGTTTCTTCAACCAACTTCGCTTAATTTGTCTAGTGAATACGTGCTCACTAGATCACGCGACTCCTTGTTCCGCAATCACACAAATCACGTGACAAAACCCTGTCCCGCTCGCAACCTAGACCAACAGGTCAGTTCCCATCTTATACACACGTCAAACCTTCCTAATATATAGGAAGACACGACACAGTCACACATATACGCCCGCGCAGCGGACAATCAGTCAACCAAACTCTTCAAGTCCACGGACAATTACGGAACACTGCAGCAGCTATATTGCGGAGAAAACGCGTTCCGTCCCACGTACCTGTAAGCAGCCGAACCCATGATATTCGGTTGTCCACCTCCACGATAACTTGCAACTCAAAGTACTAATCAACCCTTCTTAACATCCGCTTATGCGCCAACCAAATGCAGTTTCGATTTAGCGAAAGAAATTTATTCTAGGCGACGCACTGGAATTCGAGAAGTCTAAAAACAAGATGGTCAAAGACGTAGAAGTGGCGGTAACACTTTAAGGGTATGGAGAAACATATTTGAGGAGGGCGGTGGTAACAGAGAGCAACATGTGCGTTGACATTAGTGCTTTTTTACCACACAAATAAGGACAATTTACTCTCAAGTGCCAAAAAAAGACAAGAGGTGAGTTGCTCGCTAACCACAAGTACTCCCTTCCAAAAACTCATTTAGATCTTTTTGAAACCAAACATCCAACGTTTAATCAAAAGAAAAAAATCATCGCTATGCATGGCATCGGGTAGTCTGCTTGCTATGTTTTTCAACGAGTACTCAGAAACCATCAGGATTGCAGGATTATCCCCGCCAGTCCTTGATGTGAGTAGCTGCATTGTATCCGGCTAGACAGTCCATGAGATGTCAGCGGAAATGAAGCTTTTTCATGAGCGAAGAGGTGTGGTGAAACCAGAATGCTCAGGAGGTGCAACTGGCTGATGCCGTCGGTGCGTTAAGGAAGCCGTTTCATCTGACCCGTTCAACTGGAACCGGGAGACTGCTTGTCATTTAGCTACTCAAGGATTATTTCGGAAATTCAACAGATAATCAAAGCCGGTGGATAGAACAACAAATACTTGGCTGACCTTCCCCTATCCCCACGACTCCCATTCGACCAACTCAAATTGTGCGACAGTTTATAGGTGTATTGTTTTCCATTTTCATTGAGTTTTAATATGCCCCTACACCGCAAAAAACACCGGGCTCTTTGGTCAGAGCTCCCATCAGCATTCTATAAAGATTTTGTTGAGTCACCGAGTTCTGATTTGATTAAATTTTCTAGACTTATTTGGAATACAGCTGGTTCCAGAGGATCTGGACCAAATGTTCGTAGTACCTTTATTCAGAAAAAACGCAGAATCAACCAACGACAGAGGTCACTCCGGCATTGATCGGAACAGAGGGAAAAGGAGGTCAGGCTCCAAGGTCACGTGGTCATCGACCAATCAGGACAGACGATGGCAGAGCAACTAATGGAACCGAACGATCGAACAACTAATCTTGATCGAAGGTCAGCCCGGCTAGCAGCATGTATATTAACACCCACAACACTACTCAACGCGCAACCACCGACCCAGCGCTACGCTCTCTAACAATGCACCTCGGCTGGTGATGAAACGTATGCGATCAAATTTCCCAGCTCAGCGAACAAACCAATCAACATTCTCCTCTATAGCAAAACAGTTCGTGCTGTAGCCTGATACACACGTCCCTTGAGATTCAGGAATGTACCGCTTTGATGCCATAGGTGTCTCAAATTAGCAAGGCCTTCCAGCGTTCGTGCCATTATTTCATCGGTCCGGTCTAATGGATCAACTAAATTAGTATTCAGGCATTCCCGAATTTCTAACCCTCTTCCATTTCCTTAGCTTTCCGTGTCCACCAGACTTCACGCTCACTTTCACTTGACGTCTGACAATTCACCAGGCCAAGTTATGTTCGGAATCGGCTGGAATATTTCTCCGAGACGTAAGCAGTGCCACTGTTCGGTCCGATATCCAGTGAATGAGTGGGCCTAGTGTCAAAGGCGAAACTCCCAGCACTGTACAAAGAGCTGGCGATCTCGTCCCGGTGTGAATTCACATTTGATGGTGTAGTAATGAGAAGATACTAGAGAAGACGATCCTGGTAAAATCGTCTAACATCCCGATTTGTCAGTCTCTCAGTTGCTAAGCCATTTGTCCACACATCACGCGACCCGAAAAAACGAAGGGCGAAACCAATTTGGACGAGCGCGTGGTCACAATCCATCACTAGCGGCAGTCAGTTATTCAGCCGCGCCATAGGTAACTGATGGCAATATGATCGATTTGAGTTCATAGCCGGCACGCTGTTGGAGGAAACTTTGGCTTTTTCGGAAGTTAACACCGCATAAACAGCCTGCGGTCAGCACAGAGCTGAAGCAATCGTTCGTTATTTTTCGTGCGTACCGAGTCCAATCCATGTCGACCACCTAATTAAGTTTCAGATGTGCTGGGCCAGCCAACTTGTGCATTCAGATCTCCGACAACCACAACGATATGTGAGCTTTTATCTCGCCGCAACAGGGCATTCAAGGCGTCATAAAAGTGATATTTGATGGCGTCAGAGCTACAGTCATTTGGGGCGTAAACAGACATGACAAACAGACATCGATCACCTTGTGAGACTCCTTCACAGATGTTGCCAGACGGACCGCACACATGCGACTATCAAGGGGTATCCAGTCCAGCAAGGACCCTTCCGCCCGGGGACTTAGGACGACACCACCCCATTCACATCCTGCTACTGCAGCCTCTGAGTCGCCAGAGTTGTACGGCCGGAAGTGAGTGGAGAGTGATGGGGCGGTTAGCTCGAACACTCTGTTCACATCATGAATTCTGGTTTCTGACACACAGCACACATTAAAGTTAAGCGAGTCCCGTGTGAGACTAAGAGCAGCTTGTTGTCCTTTTTCTTCAGAATGAGGACACTGAAGTCAGCCAGCTAGACTAGGCGCCGAGGCTTAAAGATTGATTTCGAGATGCTTGAGGACGTTGGCGCCGGATGACGCGCAGATGTTGCTTGCAAAACCGATGCTGAGTCTACAAGGGGAGGATTTATGAATCGGGCGGAGAGATGGGAGAGAAAGTGTACGCGAAAAATGAAGGAAAACGTCATCAGTAGCCTGTTTTCGCTTAACCGCCCTGCTGTATGCAGCGATTAAGATGACCCGACTGGTGGCGCCACGCGATAGCCGATGCGACATGAATTTATTTGTGTGTGAAATTCATTATTGTACATGGGCTGGGACACTGCCAGGGCACCCACACCTAGATGGAAGGACGATTATGGCCTTCAACCAAAGCCTTTGGCTCAAAAGCCTGACCACAAGGTAGCGGCGAATTAGACCAGAACTGATCATTCCATAGACTGAGTGGTTCAGAAGTTCGAATTTTGTGATATTGTGCCTAGCGCAGTCGACACTAAAGAAAATGGAGTATCTTTTGCGCAACCTCCCTTTTAAAAAACAGCTGTCCAGTCTGCGCTAAACGCAAAAACGCCGATGGAACGATTGACGGTTCTGCTAGTTTGACAGCCCAAGTAATCCGGCCAAACAGTCAGCGGTGAGCACTTGAAAATGAACTTCGTGCTCTGACACATGTTTAAATCTATATTTAGTCATGTAACTCTACTTAGGGCCCGCTGTGGGTTTAGCATTCGGACACCGCGTGCGTATAGATATCGGTTTTTGAAAGCATTACTAAACGGGAAGTCGCACCTAGAAGTGGACTTGAATCGTTGACCTCACCTTTAGCGGACAGGTGTTGTATCGATTAAGCTAACGAAGGCGCTCATTATCCGTCAAGTTTACGCACCTCAGCATCAAACCTCTGTCCAGTGGATTTGCAGTTATTTTCTGCCTGCCATTACTGAGCCTTCCTACTTTATACCAATTGGCTTCGAGTAACTCAGTGGACGATATCGAAGTTTTACCCAAAGGGGTTTAGATGGGCCAATTAATGACACTGATAAATACAAACTGTTACTCTATTGGGCTATGGCTAACCAGCTGTTCGGAGCGCGAGGGCTCTCGATAGCTCACTCGCTGGAGCAGCTGTCCGATAAGCGGGAAATCAGCGGTTCGCGTCCATCCCCCATCTCTAGGTGCTTACTCTTGTTTGTGGTGCGTGTACATGGACTTCAACTATCAGTGTTAAGTTAACTTGACACTTCACCAGCTTGAAAGTGCATCTGGTAGTGTGGCTGAACGGAATCACCGGGATCACGCACAACAGCTCAGCAAATGCTACGGGTACTCAGAAACGTGAGACTGCGTGCAATTTTGATGAACGTTGCACTTATTGGTCTCGCGACTTATGGAACGATATGACTTTGCTACACGGTTGTGTATTCCAAGTGCAGAGTCTTACACGGGTAAAAACTTCCGGTTGAAAGTCAGTCGACCCCTCAAGTGAAACGGACTCGCCGGAAAATCCGCATTATGTGGGGTTTGTTGGGTGCCTGTTCAGTAGTCTCTGAAGTGGTCGCGGATAGGAAGGCATACATGAGGTGTTCTAGGCTGTCAGTCTACTGTTGAATTTGTTCGGCATTTCGAAAACCATTTATTAAGATTTTCAACCATCAGACTGTATGCAATGAAGAATGTATCGAAAAATCTCCAAGGAATCAAGTGTTAGGGAGGCAGCTAGAAGAGTTTGAGAAGAAGTGACAAGTCCGATTTGAGTGCTGTACGGACAGATTGCTTGAAAACGAACTACAAATCTCAGGTCTTAGATCCAAGGTTACGACTTTGGAAGGGGCTGTTGCACATGTAATGGCGCCAATATTTTTTAGCCGGTATCCACTTGTCTAAGTGCAGTCGTCCTACTAAGAGAGAGAAAGAGGGATTTCTCCTCTTTGGGCGACTGTTCACGTGATCGCAGCTTAAAGGTAACAATATCATGGTCATTTCAGGGAGAGGATTTCACACCAAAGGTGTCTCTTTTAGGTTTTCACTTTTACCCTCAACAAACCAAAAACCTCCCAAAACAGTAAGATTCTCGCTATATTCCTGATCTGTGCCTTGATTTGATGATGAACCCAAAGAAAAAAATGTAACGTTTATTGCCATCAGCCAATTGGCGAATGAGTCATTGAGAACAGATAAAAAATCGACCAACCACGAAGTCATCCCTGGGTTGCAGAAATCGGCTTAATCTGACTAGATATCGGTCACATGACATAAAAGCAATCATTAGTGGGACAAGACACACGATTGTGTGTCCGCCCTCATTCATACCCCACGCAACCACGTTCCTGCTGGTCCACTCTAAACAATTGCATTGCTTTCTTGTATTTACGGTTTCAGTCAATCGAACCCTCCTGCGTTCCTGTGAGCCTGAAGAACTGGCTCGTAGGCTACGAGGGACAGCAAGACGATCCGACTCTTGTAGACCTTAGTCAGCGTCTTTGGGCATACCTTGGTGAACTGCAAAAGGATTCAAACCCAAGACATTGGTGTGGCACTCTACACAATTGTTCGAAACGTGTCTTCGATGAAACCAATCCCACACGTTCCTCCCTGCTGTACCCTCTAAACACCCACTACATATTTTTGGTTCGTCGCGTCTATGGTAATATCCATGGCTACCACAGCTACGCGCCATACCAGGCATTTTTTTCTCCAGGTGGGTTGTCAGTGATGGCAACTTAAACTTTGGTCCTTGTTTGAACGCCATGCAAGACTGGGTCGTGTACTTCCATCTCTACAATAAGTTGTTTTTTCTCACACAATGATGACAAAAATAGTGGTATCTATGGCGAACTGATCCCACCTGCAACACTGGAACAATACAAACTGGATTCTTGCAAGTTTCACGAAACTTGATCCTCACTTCCATTCCTAGTGCGGGTAGATGAAATTAGTCAAAAGAATTTGGGCGTCACTTGTTGCATGCTTCGTATCCAGAGGCCACTCAGAGATCAGGGAGGTAGTGCACAGTGAACAGGTTACCTGAGCTTGAAAGTCGATTGAAAGATAGCTATTGGAGTAGAATAACTGACCTGCTCACTTTGTTACGAATGAACGGGCTCACCTGCAAGTATCACTCTTGGTGAATAAACACTCATCAAATGCGCCCCAGAGTGCATTTTTATGGTACAGCTCTACGTTGACAGTATAATTTAAGGTGACCCTAAACCTTATCATCCATGTTTTATCTGCCTTTGCTTCCCCTGTACGCTCAAAACCGCTTCACAATGGGGCTGAAAATGAAGACATTGCAATGAGTGTTTATCTGCCATTTAAACAGCAAGTTGATGAATTCTTTTATAAAGTGAGTATTCTTCCGTAATTTTTTATTGTTTTTAAATTATGTTATCATTAAGACAATATTATTATTATTATTATTATTATTATTATTATTATTATTATTATTATTATTATTATTATTATTATTATTATTATTATTATTATTATTATTATTATTATTATTATTATTATTATTATTATTATTATTATTATTATTATTATTATTATTATTATTATTATTATTATTATTATTATTATTATTATTATTATTATTATTATTATTATTATTATTATTATTATTATTATTATTATTATTATTATTATTATTATTATTATTATTATTATTATTATTATTATTATTATTATTATTATTATTATTATTATTATTATTATTATTATTATTATTATTATTATTATTATTATTATTATTATTATTATTATTATTATTATATCATCATCATCATCATCATCATCATCATCATCATCATCGTCATGAACACCATCACTTTCGAAGTGATAAACGTCAAATCGCACGTACGAGATAGGCCTCCGTAAGTTTGATCCTGATCGAGTGTGCCTTCGATGCCGCAAGGACACGCTTAAACATAGCTAACTGTTTAATAGTACATGGTGTGTACTTTTGTGCCACTCTGGATAGTGAGATGATAAGACTTTTGAGTAGAGTCGGTCGAGTCAGAAAACCCGGTAAAAACGACGTAGACTTTTAAATCTGTGCTGTGAAAAATCCGGCATAACTGAGCGATGTTATTCAAAACCGAAAATTTTTCTTCCTCACATTAACATGAATGGAGTCACCATTTCACCTTCATTGTTCAGCCTGTGTATCCGCAAGTTGTGGCCTTGGGTAGCACCTTAGCTCACGGACATTGTGAATAGTGACAATGAGCAACTGGCTTAGAGACCTAGTCTTCTTTGGGAACGGGTCATATTCAGCCCGCTTTGATCTGGACATCGATGTGACTAACAAATTTACATGAATTAATTTTGGGGCCACACAAGCGCCATACCACAAAACAAAACTATTTCAGCACGGGGCCTTAGAGCGCGGAATAATCAATAGGCTATACGTAATGAACCTAACTAATTAGTATACACTATCACCGAGACCTCGGTGTGTGTAAGAAGATGAACATAGTTGGCATTTTCAGGTGATCTTGCTTGGAATCTGAGGTCACTGTATGATAGTTGGAATTTCGCTCAAATGTGGCATGCACACGGCAAAGCAGTGCACGTCAGTGTGATTCCCTTATGAGACGGGTTACCCTACTGTCTAGTTTTGGTGGAGGGGAAAGAAAGTCCGATGAGTTGAATCCAAGTAGGAAAGTCGAAGCAGATCACAAATGAACTGACAAATTCATTCTGTTTTATTCACCGTGTAAAATATCTATCCTTAAATAGGAACCAAAAATGCCACTATTCTCTTCTAAAGAGAAGCAAAATGGTTAGCTTTTAAAACCACCATCAGTTTACTAGTTCTGGATCTAGTTAGAGAAGGTAACTTACAATAGTAGCTAAACTCCTGGATGCATGGGTCATTACATGCTGATGGTGCGATAGAAGCAAACTAGAGACTATTTTAGTACTCTATACCTAGGTTGATAAGCTCATCAGGTAGGTGCTATCCCGGGGATTTGGAATAACCAAACGCTGACTTCCGGATCACTTTCGCTGAGACCGCGTGTGCCTTTCGAAACCGCTGGAACTAGAGGCGAGTCCCTCGTATTCAGTATCGCACTGACGTTTTTTCCGCATACTGTTCACATTGCAGACTGACCCGAGATTCTGTTGCAAAGATATTCAGTTATAGGTATTAAAATCAGCAAATGCCATTTACTAAAAAGGCTCACGAAGGTGACAGGCACCTGGGGAACTTAAACATTTTTGGATCGTTACACTTGGTTTCCATCATTTGATTGAGAGTCCTGCAGGAACTTGTTACGCCAGGTGACTCGTAATTTAGGACTAAGGACAGTGAAACACACAAAATTGCCCCGTCATAGGCCGCCTTGGTAGACCGATGTAAACCAGGTTACTCTGCTCGTTCTAGTCGTGCCACCCAACTGCGTTATTTCCTTTACCGCGTCCTTCCAACTTTCTTCCACGCAGCTGTTTTACTAACCAAAACGAATGCCATTGTAGGAGTAGAAACTTACCCTCAGAAAAAAACACGCTTGTACCTCCGAATTTGTAGGAATATGCACGTCTGCACAAACAAACAACTGCATGTGATGCAGGAATGGGTTATCTAACGTTCCAACCGGTATTACGTTGGTCTAGCTCCTTGCATGACGACTCCTCAGATGGAAAGATCACGTGACGAGGTGATGTGAATTCCATGAGTGGAGGGTGAGTGGTACTCATCCTATTTAAGCTCGAGTTGACTACACTGCTGAACCAACGGTTTGCCCCTCAGCTACCAGCCGGGAGACTGCAAGTGTGAGTGCACTATTCGTGGACATGAGAAGTTTGTGGTTTACCGATCTTTCAGTCAGAGCTGTTGCGGATACCCTAGAAGATGGCGTGTACAGCTAGCTTCCATTACATCCTCTTAGGCGGATCAAACGATGCACGAGAACACAATATCCAAGCGAGCAAATACTGTGGAAGTTTTGGTCTTCAAGTGTGAAATCATGTTTTTGCCGGAAGCAAGGTAAGAAACGTAAAACTGTTCGGCCAACAAGTGAAGCGAAATAAATATGGCCAAACGAAGTCACATTTAGTACTTAGACTAACCGAATGATCACAATGCCCGTTTTTTTGCCGCGCTGTCTTTCTGTCTACAATCCTGTTATTACCTCTTTTTGGTCTTACAGGAGCACCAAATCAATCTGGAAAATTCTACCAGCCCCCCAAAGCTGGGCATTCGAGTTGCCGCCTTGAAACGGGACGTCTACGCCGAATCACCGTTTCGATGGTCTGCGGAAAATTATGGCAAGCAGTTTATCACTAGCATCATGTGTGCGCACCAGTATTTGGGCACGGCCTGTCTAGCCGTATGTATCGCCAGCCTCATGTGCTTGGACAAAGAGACAGGATTTCGGCCATTGATGGCTCTAATGGGAATGCGGCGGATATCCTACATGTTGGCCCACTTCATTGTTTGTCAAAGTAGGTGGACTACACTTCCATGGTTGAGGAATTCTGATCCAGTCACGTGATGCTTCTCTAGTAGGGCGTGAGTGGCCGTGAGGCTCATTTTGTCTACTTAAGATCTACCGGTTTCTGCTGGAGGCTTGCTTCAGGATGTCCAAATTAGTAATTGTTATCATAATAATAAGTAACGACGAACCATTATCAATCACTGCGAATATGGCCATCACCAAGGAACAGGTTTCAAACACATTTTGTCCACAGCGCATCGACCCAGTCGGTGTCAGATGACCCATGTCGTTAAATCATCGTCATCATTGATAGCAAAACACCAGTAATACAAACGGGTGTTGAACTGCCATAAAATCACAAGGAGAGATTACCTTAGTAAGGAGAAGATTGTAGTAGCGTGGCCCGCGAAAAAGAGGGGAATCGATGACATGTTTCACCATAACGATTATCTCCTAGAAGGAATATCTCGAGGAAATGAACACTTGATTTTGTGTGAATAAAAGAATTTGATCCCACTCCAGTGGTTCGCAGCGGTTTTTTGTTCCAGCCTGTGTCCAAAAGCTATCCTCTGGAACAGCTGACAAAATTAGTAAACTCTAAGTAAGTAACCACACTACGAACACCGTAAGGAAAGGGGGATTTGTGCTTCTCCAGGGTGCTCTAATCATCATCATCATCATCATCATCATCATCATCATCATCATCATCATCATCATCATCATCATTATCATCATCATCGTCGACAGCATGATATCAGTGTTCAACACCGATGCTTCGCTGCCGTACAACCATGATTTATTTGAAAGCCTTATTGTGAAGAAAAAGAATAAAGATGGACGGGGAGGGGACTACAATCATTCCGAGGTGCCTACACCTCCAAACACTCATTCAGGCAATCCTGTGGGGAAGTAAAGCGTAGACCCCAGTATCAGTGTAAAAAGCTATGGAAGCATTTCTCAGAAAATTGCGGGAAAATTCAAAACCTGTTTTCTCCCAAACAAGAGTTATTTATCTTCAAGTGAATAGGTCCGCCAATAGAAAAAACAGGTATTACTCATACTGAATCCCTTTAGTTTCAAATATAGGCTGCATGCATTGCCTCAGATCAAACTGCTTAATTTGTCCCTTCCTTGTTTTGATCTCCGTGTTTGCCGGGCCCTCCCTTCGTGTCCAACTTAATCTCAGTTCAGTCGACATCTTGATGGATGTCGATGAGTGACAAGAGTCCAGTACCAAAAGTCCTGATGGGAATATTTGAATTCTGATACTCAAGTCTACGGATTTGAGTAGTTCTGGGATCACCTTGCCGATAGTTTCCAACAAAAGTTTGGGTCACTTCTCCAGAAACTGTATCATAGACCGTGCACCATCTGAAATGATGCGTTTGAAATCCGTCTCTGATTCACCCACTTGTGTTTGTTTTCACCCGTGCACTTTTGGTGACCGCTAATACTCGCGACGAAATGGTGTGCAACTAAATACTAAGTAACGAAATAGGGTCGCGACAGTACCAAATAAAGCTGATCAGGTTAAGATAGTTAGGACATGTACCGCAGCCTCGAGCGGCTGAGTAACAGTGATTAGTTCTCACCAAAGCACATACTAGCATTACATTGCCATCAATTTATAAGTGACTCAGAGGAAGAATAATTTTACAAGAAGCTTCTAGATGGGGAGCCGGTCAGTATGTGACCACGTGATGTGGTTTCCGTGATCCAAGAATGAGTGGCATTATGTCCAGTCTAAGTGAGATCAGCCGATTAGTGGCCAAACGTATCACTGGCCGGAAGGTCGCGGGTTCGAAACTGAATTACTTGAGATATGTATGGCATGGTGCCGCCAGGATGAGGTACATTCTCGGCTGGTAAGCGGGTCTCACAAGAAAGCCACGTGCGTCAAAGGATGACACTGCCACCTGACGAGTTGGAACAGTGTAAATAAGTGTTTTCCATTTCGCGAGGAGCCTATGAACTCCCAGTCGATATATGGTGCTATCAAGCCTATCTATAAACCGTAGGACGATCAACACAACCATGAAACTCTGTTCTCATGTGGGTAGCATTTGGATGTGTGAGGATCACAGGAGCACACTGCACCAGACCGGACTAAGTGGGCGGACGAGATTAACCCAAACCACACGGTCTTTCTGACAGTTCTGTTCCCCACACCTCGTATACTGCCTTGCCATCTGCACTTGGCAGTGTACAGCTTTCTAGCCTGTTCACTGCCAAGGGCCAAAGCCGTGACCCTGAGGACGTCGCTCATACACAACTACCTGCCTCTCTCCATGACTGCTTCAACTATGTTGCTGGTCATGTTTCACAGGCAGCAGCTATTTGGGCTATTTTTAAGGCTGCCTTACCCTATACCGGGAGAAAATCACTTTAAAATGTGTTTCATGCTTCAAATGAAAGAATAAGTAGTGCTTGGTGTCTCGAGACCCGAAACAGTTGATTGTGTTGATTATTTGTGCCACCAAAACTCCAGCTACCAGCAACTCGTTTTTTAATGACGATATTGATAAAAAAATGTACTCACGGATTTGACCAGAACCAATGCCTCTGGTTCGACCCCGAATTGAGATTCACAACTTTTCTTATCTAGGCTTGGGAAGCCTGGCACTCTCTCAGCCCTCATGATTTCCTCGAGCAGCTTGGCAACCATGCACTGAAAGGGTTCCACCTTCTGACCTTTATTTTCAGGTCATCTACTGCCGACGAGTCACTTTCAGTCATCTCCGGCACGTTCACTCAAGTCAGACACATCGTTACTAAATCAATGAAACCCCTGATCACGAGATTTAACCTGTGAACTAAACGTATACCAGGCCCATCTAAGCAACTGGAGCTGAGACCACCTTGACAAAATTCATCATGTTACCAAAATAGAATTCTCAGCATTGTTTCTTTCAGAATAACCCTTCCGTAAGGGCAAAGTGAAGTTAGATAAACCTATTTCCGATCATATGTAGCTGATAATACAATTTTCAACTCTACCTGATTCTTTGCAAAAAGTTGGTGTTCTTCCTTTGGCCGCTCTCGGAACACTGGTTCTGTGGACTCTCGGTGGAGATCTGTCAAAACACCCCTTGACACCCACTGAATACGGACAGATTTTCGGCACAAACATTCTCCTCAGCTGGCATCAATTCGGCATTGGTCTGATCGTGTGCGCCTTAGCGCGGTCTACAAGGATGGTGTTATTCCCGTTACTCGCTCTGTTTGCGATGGGAGTGGTGGCTCAGCTCGTTATGATCAACCAGGTGTTTGAAGACGTGTGAGTTTTTTTTGTGAATCGCACGTGGCCGAACTTTTGCACAGTGAATTCGGGTTGTGGGTTTTTTCAGTTAACTAGATGTTGATCGGTTATACTACCCTTTCGCCTAGTACAAAGGGCTAAACTCCACCAGTTTGTCAGGACCGCTTCCATCTAGTCTCAGCGCAACCGCTCGATACGTTTTCAGGTCCAACTAACTCGTCTGACCAGAACAGATCACATGATCACGGTTGACAGACAGGTCACGGCAAGTGGAAATCGACCAGGTCCGTCCCTAATTGCGAAATTATCAGCGCTGCTGATCGAACAGACAAACAAGCAGGGTTGGTGTCATGTGATCAGCACCGCTGCAGCGGAATGCATTGATTCAAGAGGTTATGCACACACCACTGACAAGCAAAAGCCTCGGATGTGGTTGCCATTAGCATCTGTTTGTTGCCCAGACTCTGGATTTAGATGGCCAAAGGTCACGTTTCAACCACCGACTCTCGGGTCAGCTTGATTGATGTCCCTTAAAAGTTGAATTTTCTCCGATAATCTGGATTAATCTCAACGCCCTAGTCTGCTACGACTGACAAAGGTAGAACTGGTAACTGTCCATACTGTTTATTACAGTTTATCGGGAATTGGAAGAAGTCTGTAGTGGGCTCAGACACAGTAGCACCAGTGTCATAGAAGTTTCTATCTTCAACAAATCTGTCCTGGATTGCGGAGTGACTTGGTGTATTCACAATCAAATCTTCAGAGGCCTGGATCATATTTTCATTTGATAACATGAAATGTTGGATCGGAATGGCGGAACGGGGAGGTTGTTGTTCTGAAGAACTTGGAGGTTTGGACAATTATTTCGCTGAAAGATCCTACCTCCTATGGTCTTCAGGATGCGAGACCAAACCCTTTATTGGTTTTGACATACACAGTTAGTCAGTAGGGCCAATTTGATCCTTTTCCATGGTTTATCCGTAAAGCTGACATTCCCGTTATCTGCATGGGCTGGTGGGTGAACACACCCAGTGGTTTATGTCTTTGTATAGTGTATACACTATTTGCTTTACTGGCAACCGACAACCTACTGATAAAGTTAGACGCTACAAAAATCAATATCGCCCACCAAGTCAAGCTTACCAACAGCAAACTGGTAACTGGTGCGCAGGTGACCTGACAGATGACTGGACCCGATGGGGACGAGTGAATGTATGGGCTTATGGGTCATTCACTGCCGGATGTAAGTGACCACATAAGGTTGAGCTTTGCCGGACCCGATGGGGACGAGTGAATGTATGGGTTTATGAGTCATTCACTGCCAGATGTAAGTGACCACTTACGGTTGAGCTTTGCATAGTTGTTGCATTTTCACACTAGACTTTCCCTTTGAACAAGGTGCATTGATGAATACAGTCATCTAACAATACGAATGATTATGAGTATGATGATGAGGAATGCGATGACTGGGCGGTCATTGTAGTGAGTTGGAACGATCAGCAAATTTAGTTTGAAGAAGCTGTCATTAATAAAGAAATAGTCGCGTTTCTCTGGGGTTTCTAAATTGACAATAATTCCACTTTCTTGCAGTAGTTCGACTCAAGCGACTGCTCTTTCCTGTTTCCGGGTTAGCGGGGTCACCATGTTGCCAGAATGAACAAAACTCACGTCATTCTTTGCTATTGTAGTGATAGAATGGAAGTCAGTGGGTTGTTACTATAACAGATGTCTGTATTGCATTGGAGTGGCATGATTACTGTCTACTAAGCATGAAATGCGAATGTATCCAAGATCACTTAGTTTTCTCTTGATCAGCCTGAGACAAACTATTGTTGTGCCTCTCATCAGAATGAGCTCCCATCGATCGTACGACCGTACGACCGGCCTTACAGGTAAACAGCGCACTAATTGAAGGTGTTATCGGAACAGGTCAGAACAGGTTTGTCGTCTTGTTGATAGAAGTAGCCTCAAGTAGGGCTCACCGATACAAGCGCATGTTCACAGGACAACAAAATAACCTTGGTAACAAGGAACATGTATCAAGCCGCCAACCACGGACAGCCTTGTTTCTCATTCTAAAGATATGTTGTAAATCCAAATGAGATAATAACACTTGAGATAAACTAGCCTGAAGACAAATCCTTCCTGAGGACGGCAGAAGAAACGACGAGTGTTCTCCAAGATAACCAGGAAATAATGGATAAGTGAAAAAACAAGAAGCAGAGATGCTAATTGATCTTGAATGGGATGATAGCCTATGCCGGGGAAGTATTTGTACATTGTGGATATAAATTTGGAAATCTGTTGGTTGAACAGGGGATTTACGCCGTGTCAGTGTTAACATGTATGAATCAGTAAATCAAAGATAACGAACGGACGGCAAAGCGATCGGACCTTGTAGTGGTGAGGCGGTTTGTGTACCTATGTGACCCGCTGAACTATACTGAAGGAAGGGGGGTTCACCTTTGCACCAGCAGAGTTTCTCGTGCCAGGTTGATCAGCGGATAGAGGTCTGACGAGCACGGTCTCCTGGTCCTCCAGGTTGGTGGTTAGAACAGGCACAGTGATTCGCTCCTTGAAAGACACTACCGTAGTGGTATATCGGCACCTAGCCAGTCTTGTGATAAGCCTTTTGGGCCAAATGCTTTGGTTTAGGGCCCTACTTCTCTTTCTGTCTAGATGTAAACACCCTGACTGTATCCCACCCCGCGTGAAACCATGAACCAGCAGTTATGTTGCTGCCTGTGATGATGATAACGATGACGACAGGACGTTCACCTGAATGAGTTCACAAATATCGTGCAAGTCTTTGCTTGATGAAGACGTAAAAATTGAGACCGTTGCTGCCAATATCCTCCTCAACAGCCTCTGCCTCAGCTTACGTCGTCCAACTTAACCTTCGGTCTCTGAGTATCACTCATCTAGATTAATTCGATGTTGCCATTCACCAACACAAAAGGCCCTTGTTACAAAATTTACATGTCACTCACAAAGCTTGTGATTTCTGGAAAGTTACCTAGACTTACGTACCTTCATTTCGGAAAACGGACCTAGCGACCAGCGTTGTCTGGCCAGACGACTCTGGGTCAGCCAGCTAGCAGTTTGCAACCAGAGTAGCCTTGATATCGTAAAACAGGCTCAGAACAGTATGGTTCCTGTGAAAAACAATTTCAGCCAAAACATAGCGGTTTCTTGAATAGTTATACTGACTCTACTCGTTTCGGTCACCAAGACTAAAATAATGAAGCTGGAGCTCAGAGGAGCCTGTGTTACAACGGACCATTGAATTTTATGGCGGTGTAACATTCCCATTCGTTTTTTCTACTGTTCGCTTACTTGTCCCGTAACCCTTTTTCCGTTTTTATCTTCATATTGTTTTTTTTACGGTTTACGTACACACTCTTGTCTCCCCATACACTTCGGCGCACATGCGCACCCACGTGTGCGCTATTTCGTTCAGTCTGATTATCACTCACTTCCGAACTCTGGTGTGCATCGGTCGATACAATTTGATCGATCGTCGCCTGTTTCTCAAAATTCCCACCGTGGACTGCGTACAACGAACCCTGCTGTGACAAACAGGTTTTCTCTTGATCGCCTGCCATTCCTTGTTATACGCCACATTTTGACTTAGCTAGTACTCAGGGCTGATATGCTTATCTTAGATATACGGTGGGCATCCTCTGGGATGCTACGAATCCCATGATTTTGAACTGCAAGTCATTTAGTGTGACCAGGGCACAGAGACTTTTATGAAACAGTCAAATGAAGCGCATTCCATTAGGAACATACAACAGCAACATAAAAACATCGTAAATGAGATATTAACCTGGGTTCCAGGTGAGTCTCCCGTCAAAACCAAACTGATATGCAACTGAGTGTATTTTTCGAAGCATACAGCCCAATGTCTCGTTCACAGCATTTATGAGATGCCTATTTGCTTATTTTGGCTAGTGGTGTGGATGCGCGTATCTTTACTGGGCAAAAATCAATCGCGCGATTTGTCTCCGAACTTTGGTTAAAGTGACCGTTACTGGAGATCCACCCGCTCGCTGGTGGACGTCCAAGGGACACGGGATTTCCCTAAATTTATAGGGCTTGTTTATTAGGGTATCCGCTGTGCGACAAAGCCAACCAGAGGAACAACTACACCGTTGCTAGGACGAGTGATCACCAACCTCACCAATGCACATGGCCAGATCTCATATGCACAGTATGTTGGCTTTAGAGACTGAAATCATACACTTCCAGAAAATTGGAACTCGGCACTAGATGAGACTTAACAAAGGGATAAGAATATGGAGACTTGGACATGTTTCAAGCGTTCCCGATGTGAATTATTGCGGTTCAGAATACAATCTGGCTGATGTGAAACGCGTTTCACGATCTATTTTTTTAAGACATCAAGCAAAAATCCTTTGATGAAAAGCG
Organism: Clonorchis sinensis; assembly: GCA_003604175.2. Lineage (NCBI taxonomy): Eukaryota > Metazoa > Platyhelminthes > Trematoda > Opisthorchiida > Opisthorchiidae > Clonorchis > Clonorchis sinensis. Next base: position 3,943,297 of record CM030375.1, on the reverse strand, counting down.
GTGAAGAAGCATCTCATTGGGCTATTCTGGGTAACATCAATCAAAGCCTATATTCACGTTGAATCATCATAAGGGCCCATAACCCGTGTTTTCTGAGGACAATTAACATTCACCAATCTCAAAAACAGAATCATAACCTCCAAGTTCTTCCTCCCTACTGTCATATAGTATGTATGCCCTCTTCTGTAATTGACCGTGTCTTAAATCCGCTAATTTTTTTCACCTTTATTGTCCCCCGTTTCATTCTGTTGGGTTGTCTCTTCACTCAGGGCTTTTTTTTCATTAGTCAATACAACTGTCCACTGGTGGTGACGCTGCAACCAATCGAAGGCTGAATCGCCAAATTCAACAACTATGCCTAAACGAATCGACAGCACTGTCGCGATCCCTATGGCAACCGAGAGTGAACACGGGACAACAGGTCTGAATTTCGAGCCAATGGGAGTTACGGCGGTTACTCGCGCAAGTTCGACGCATTCAGCACACCCCCGACTGGGCAGGGGTGACCTGGAATGACCTAGGTACGACAACGACACGCACGCAGGTTCACTTTATATGGCCTGACGGTTGCGGGTCCAACATTGAGTCCAGAACTAATGTGTGCACGCACACACACGTGCACACAGCTATGTGAAACACATACACACATGACTCGTTGGAACAACCGTCCTACTGTCCTTGTGCAATCATCGTGGTGAGTCCACACCAAAGGAGGGAAAGCACTGGACTCGAGTTTCGCTCTTATTAGAGCTCATCAGCAGTGCATATCCAATGGCCGTGCCGGGGTTTGAACTCCGCATGTCTGACATGCGAGGCGAGCGTGTTACCACCAGCGCACGTTGGACGCATCTGAATTTTCAAGTCTGAACAGGGGAACGTGTTCACGTTTGAGCGATGTGATGATATACAGTGATGTACAGTGTGCGTATGCGCACGCGCACATGCGCGCATACATACTGCCCCAATCCTGGCAACGGACCAGGGACCGGCAAATGCTTCAGAGAGAGTCCTGGTTTCTAAATCCTCTTCAAAACTTAGTGTGATGATTCCAGGCCGTCAGGTCCATCGCAATTACTCTCAACCAAGATATTCCACTCACTGAACAGGTTAGCATCGCGACAGGTGACTTAAGGTCAGATGTCACGCACATCATCACGCAGTCAATAGTAGGGTCCTTCAGACAGTTACTGCCGTTCCATACCCGCATCCAGCTGAAGTAGATGAGTCAGACCTTAGCATAAAATCAATGACATTAGTTTGTCAAGCGACACGTGTTGGCATTGTGAATGATAACTACTGAAAGGCTGAATGAAACCTTCAACCCTCGGTCGTGCGGTCGGTTAGTACCGACTTTCAGTGTGCTGGTAGAAGCAGCTTACATCAGAACTCAACGGCAAACCGGAAGCATGTGAAGGATATGCCACAAGTAGCCGTCTCCAGCAACAAGGGGCCTCACAAAGAAAATCCGACCAAACCATCCTTTGGCAGCACGGATTCCGGACAATGGCCTCCGACTACCTTCCGATCATCATTCATTGCACTCATAAAGCTACACCACTGCACAGAAGCAAGGAATCCTTGTTTGCAATAAAGATCCCGGAAAACTGTAGCAGTGGGCAGTTCCATTGATTTGGAAAACAGCTAACTTGTTTGCGAGACAGTGAAAAACTTTAGAAAAAAATAACTGAGGTCTCCGAGAGGAACTGCATGTATGTGGTCTTAACGACATGTCATATATCTAAGTTGTATCCTGATGAACTATGACGCAGAATTTCACGTCCCGATGCAGGTTACGAATGTGAATTTGAAATTCGCTTCCACCTGACTAGTGAGTGAAACAGTGGGCTTTCGAATCAGCACGATTTTATGTAATATGCTTAGAGCACAACCAGGTATGCCCCACGAACTTGGATAGCGCTACGAAAGCTTCCCTCCTGTACTTATTTTTGTACCTTTTTATTCTCATCACTTCTGGTGTTACGAGAAACGTACTTTAATCGACCCACGCAGTGCATCACGCGACAGACATCCTTGAGGTAAACGGCACTCTCCCTTGAGCCTCGTTGATATGATACCACCCTACCTGTTCAAGTTGGGTCTAACTTAAGTGCTGATAACATGAGAACTAAGCAATATGTTCTAGTCAAACCCTAGATAACGTGAATCCAGGAATGATAATTGAACAAGGTCCCTTCTTCGACAGCCCACGACGGTTTCGCCCTGCTTAGGGCTCATCAGGTAGGCGCAGTCCCCAAGTTTCCGTCAACCTTATGTTCTACTTGAAAGTAAATTGCACGAAATTAGCGAAATACACTCATTTGCAAGCAATTTGGTTTTACCAGCGACTCAGCTGGAACCTAGCTAAATATCTCGTCTATGAAACACCAACATAAACGAGGGATTCAGCTGGGTTCCAGGTGAGTCTCTTGCACAAATTTGTTTGCAAATGCACTCGTTTGCACTCGTCGCTGAAACAGGTCAAGCGCAATTATCTTCTACGCAAGGCAAGTGCGCTACTGCAACAGTTCAAGTAGAATAGCACTGCCGAAAACACGTACACTGATAATGAGCAATAGTAGCAGCGAATTTACCAGTCTTGCTTGCGTGTTTACTAAACAGAATGGTCACCTCAGGACAAGAGGTGTGGATGCGAATAGGAATTCAAAATTTCGTGATGCCTAACATCTCGTAGGATGGATGACGAGACAGAGGATATTGGATGTACTTGACGGCCTCAGCTGCATGAAGCCCTAATTACGGTTTTTGAGTGTCAAGTGATCAGTAATCATACCTCGACAGCCATAACCGGAAAACGAACACGTGACTGTTTCTCTTGTGCTTAGCTGAAGAGTTCCAATCAGGAGAAAATACCTCATGTGATTGAACCTTAGCAGGGCTCAACCAACTTCATCTGAGTTTCAATATTCAACGAAATTTCCTGTTGTCCTCTGTCTTTCTCACTATAAAGTTAGGTAGAAAATTCCTGATTTTGTGTATTCTATCATTGTTTTTTTCCTCAGGACTTGGCATCGATGGTCCAAAATTGACAACTATGGGTATATAGTTCCAAGCTATGCATATTCATCTCTTATACTGCAGGTGAGTTTATATCCAAATTAACTCTCAATCCTATGTTTTCCCCTTCAGGATATCCTGTTAGGAAGAGTAAAACATATCCTGTCGTGAATCATTCCAGTACACTACTTGTCACCTAGGTGTATGATGATGCAGGCAGATGTGAGAAAAGAACATATATCACAATTGTGCATCGTGAATCTCGCAGTGGATCAGAACAGGATTAAAGCGTCATGTATCAGCGCTAGGAACCAGAGTTCTGGTAATGAAACCACCGTCTTTTTGCACAGGTTGACATACTGTTGACTACTAGCCACCTACAAATAGTCAATTCCACCAGATATGAGTAAAAAATCAAACCTGTGACCCCCTGTGACTGCTTTTTAAGTCAGCCCGAGTGACAGAAATGTTACGAACGATAGCTGATTGTGCACAGCCCGGTTGCTATCTCTAACTTGCACTCGGTCTAACGACATCATCCTTCCACAACCAGTACTCTTGCTTTGTAGTATGTAGTATGTAGTAGTATGTAGTAGTTAGTGATTGCTTCTCTAGGGGGACCTACCCGGCACAGTATATATTGCTGCTGACGGCAAAAAGCTCAAAATAAGATGTCGCTGAGATGGTTCAGCTACTTTAGCCGGTCAGAAGTGTAGCAACGGATCCATAGTTGGAGTACAGGACAACAACTGACTAAAATGCCGGACGAAATTTTGTTTCAGTTAGTTGATGAACTGAAATTAGTTCCAGAGGAGGTGGATATTTGAGGCAGTAATCTTTGTGCACACCAAACCAACGGATGATGCAACTGAACTACACTATCTACTCAGTCATTACAGTGCGCCGGGTGAGTGCACCTCAACCCAGGCACACTTATGGCTGGCTGAAAAGTTGGCGCAGCTAAGAGAGCTGGGGACTGTATAGCAGTAAGGTCTTACTACCTAGACCTAAAAGCCCAAGCGCAGAGTCCACTCTCATTATCCTACTCACTTCTGTTTAGGCTTAAGGACTGCGTAACAGCTGTGTGTCAAAACACCTTTAACTGAAAGACCAGTTGAGAGTGATTCAGTTAAACGGACAGTGCAGAAATGAGTAGGGAGTTTAATAAAGTCAGAATTTTAGCAGTGAGATGAGATTGGGTTTATCTGGACCAATATCACGGAGTACTTAGAAAGGTGACTTCAAGGACATATAACAGCTGAACTTTTTGTGAGAGGAAATCTGCTGTTGTCAAGCTATGATGCAGGGTGTTCCTAGGACCTTCTGGTTCTTATGGACGCGGGCTTCGCACAGTAAAAGGTACGATTTCCCAAAAATGTACTTAGGCCGTTAACTACTTGTTATCGTATGCGACGATTTGAGACGCCTGATGGGTGTACACCTCGAGAAAACGCCTCATTGCGGGTCTTGGCGATTTTTCAACCTCAACTATTGCTTTTTAACGACGCTAACTGTCTACCTTTTTATAACCAGACCTACACACCATACCGAGCCAAAAGCGTGCACAGAAAAATTCAAACACCCACGTCAGTGAACTTGGCTACTTCACCCTTGATAATCAAAACGAGGGTAAAAAATGACCTAGGATACAATAACAGCACTGGTTAATCCCTCTACCGATCTGGCTTAGAGTCATCCCCAACTTGATTAGCCCTCGGATTTTGTGACAAACCGTTGTGGGGAAAATGACTGACAGCTGTCAGCACGCGTGGATACGATAAGTCCGCACAGGGTAGTTCTCTGACTTTAAAGACATGGGGTGAACGAAAAGGGTGAACGAAAAGCTGTGTTAGCTTTCAGAAAACAAATGATTATATATGACTTCTTGGCCAAAGCGTCGTTCGAGATGACAGATATGTAATTCCTCCTCCTAATTCTCACCCTCATCACTACCATTATCATCATCATCTTCACAATCGACGGGATAACGTCAGTACTGAGACTCAGTGACTCACAAACGTACAGCCATAATTTACTCAAAAGTTTACCATGGAAAAGAGTAAAAGAACAGAGAGAATGGACTTGGTGCCAGACCTCTACAGGCATTTCGAATCACCTTCACTTTCAAACACACGTTCAAACAATTTAGATAGGAGATAATATTGAGAGGGAGATGAAAGAAATCGCGAAACGTTTGGGTGCTGTCGGTGCTACTCGCCTTCCAGGATGGGAACCGCGTGATCCTCACTGCGCTGGTTGGAGACGCTGCAAGATATGGCTGCCAACCGATGTCAGTGGCGATCTTGTTGTCAGTTTCTATCCAGATTGCCTGAGTGAGTGATTGGAGGTGTAGGCACCTCGGAATGATTATAGTAAGCTAGCACCAAGTCCCTTTCCCGTCCACCTTTATTCTTTTCTTCACAATAAGGCTGTCGATGATGATGATGATGATGATGATGATGATAATGATGATGATGATGATGATGATGATATTGAGAACGCTATGGAATTGACAAACGACCATTCCTGGCAGTCTCAAGTGAAACTCATGGAGGATCACGTGAGCCTCATACCAGGAGGCCAAAACTCTCCGTAATCGCTTCAATACCATACTGCAAACCCAAAAGTTGGCCACGCCTCCGCTTCAGCCACTAGGAATTAACCGAACTCTTTTTAGTTGAAAAAGAGTGAGTAATCTATGATTGATCCACCTCAGCTCCCGGTGCTGGACAGATGATTTTATCAACTTCTTCGCTGCACGACCAAACACTATCCACGAACATGATCCTAAATTTTATGGATACCAAGTACACTTCAAAAAACGGAATGACCTTGGTTAGTTCGTCCGAAAACGCCTTTTGCTTTTTTCACCTTTACACTAGTAAACAAAATCGTCTGCATGCTCCAGATCAACGAAGCGCTCATCAGCAGCAATGTACACACCAATAGCTGACATCGTTCTTCTTTCGTCGGCGACAAAGTTGAAAGGATTTGAATAGAGTGGACATCTATGTCAGATGTTTTCATTCACTCAGCAGCGGAGATAATCCTAGTTTATTGATGTCCAAACTGACACCTTCGTAAGGACGTTGCATTTAACTGGATCTTCTATGCATACAAACAATGCCTTTTTAGCCTGGGAATTGAACATTAACAGCTATTTATTAGGTAAAGAGTAATGTAATACGTCCAAATTGACGTTAATTTTTTTATTAAAAGGCATTTCTTACGTAGCCTATGTTTTCATCCCGGACGGAATGGATGGAAAATTTTCGGCACACAAGAGTCATTAGAGTGAGTGTATTAGTTGGTCGAGTGTTAGACCACCCAAGCGTGAACACGTTCGCCCGTTCGAGTCGAGTGGGGAGTGGAGAGTGCACTGGTGGAGTCGTGGTAACACGATTGCCTCAACTGTCAGATGTCCGGAGTTTGAATCCCACACGGTCAAGGATATGCTTCGCTCTGAGCGAAATTCGAGTTCAGTGCTGTTCCATTTTGTCATGAACTCACTAGAATAAGCGCACCAGAAAGAGTGATATAAATATGAACTCTTGGAAATATATTTCTATTGATGGGTCATATCGAACTGTTTTGGTGTTTTTTACTAGTATCGGTAGATACTTGCCAGGATCGATGAGTGAAGTGAAGGAAGAACGAGAATTCGGGTTAGAGGTGGAGATCTGTTCTTCAGGTTAAGGTAACTTAATTTGCGGATGTCTTTGTGAAAAACGAGCGACAATTATCAGCTTGACTGATTTCTGCACGTTTAATAGCCCTAAAGGCCCGCTGCTGTTCAAAATACGGATTCCGTTAACTTACACTGTCACGGCCATTAGCCACTGCAGTTTGAATGGTATCAGTAGCCTACAGATTACAAGGTTTGTTAACTCTCTTCCTTGCTCTGCGTCTGCTGCATGCCCTACTGGATCTTCTCCAGTGCTCAGTATTCTCTGACGTCCTTGACGTACTCTTTATCATCCTCATATGTTCACCTACTCTAAAGCCACTTTCTCTAGTTGATTGTTCTCCGATAAACTTACTAGGGGCGGTACATTCATTAATTCCATATGCAGGAGAGCATATTCCAAATTAACCGCTGTACAATGTGATATATTGTTTCCGGAAGGCCACTCTAAAGTCGGACCTGATAGTATGCGGTTACCAGTCATGAAATATCATCGGCATGGGTGAATGATTAGGTGAGATTGTGGTTTATCCATCCAGGTTAGGCTCCAAAGGCACCTTCCTGTTGTGCTAACCTATGCACATGTTGTATCAGAACTAAAGATGAAAAAGCATCAGCGTAATGCCCTCATTCGCATACCAATTAAGTTTTGACGGCAGACTCATCTGGAACTCAGCTGGGTCTCTCGATTGTGAATTTTTAAGCTGTCGGATAGATTTCAGCAACATTATGAGTGGTGTATTAATTCTGCACGAAAGATTATACTTTCAAAAACACTAGGTGGTATAAATTCAAAGAGAAAAGACTTCCCCTGAATCACACTCATATAGTTTCTTCATCCAGCCCGTCTGCTGCTGACTGATTGCTCTGTTTGTCATGAAATATGGCCGGTTTTCTAACTTCTAATGAAGAAGCTTTTGAGTCAGAAGCGAACTTCTGGTGAAGAATGGATTCATCCATGGCTTCTCCATCGATTTCATGAATTTCTCTGTTGATTGAAAGTGATTATTGAATTCTTGGCATCTACACTTTTGGATAAATGTAACAGAATAGTATCAAGGAAGGGGAGAAGATTGAACTATGAGGATACCTCACTTACGTATGCACTCCACTTGGTGGTCAAATTAGCGTTTCCCTGGTTGCACACGTGTTTCGCGTTGCCGGAAAACGAGCATGCGATTTTGCTGATCCCTACTCTGCCGTCTCCCACGCAGATCTTAAACAAAGAGATGGTATCCACTGAAGAAACCCACACGTATTTCTACACGCATGCTCAGGTGGTTCACGCAGCGATAGCTATTTTGCTCGGAACGTACCTGGATTGCATATCAAGCAGTAAGTTGATTATGGCGGAATATCTTTTTTTCGTATACAAGCTACTAGTTTTTAACAGTAGCTAGACTGAAGTGAGGAAATCGTTGTGGGTCTTGTGTCATTCGTGAGACGAAAAACCCCACGTCACTCCTTGTAGGTGGAACTGGACACAAATACGAATGGAATTTCCCAGTTGTGTTCATCAAGATGTTCTTCCAGGCGCTGGACGTGAATTACGCCAGCATGGAGCAATCATCAATATTCATCAAGGGAAACACGAATCGAACAATTGATCGTCTGGTTGAGGAGTCCAAACTAGAATTCACCCGGGTCTGGTAAGCACTTGAGATTTGTCAGTATGCGTTTGTTTCTGGTCCAAATCGCAATCCTTATAAAATCAGTTACAACTTTGGAAGGTTATTTTGGTCTACTTTTATCTACGCTAGGCAGGTTATGACAGCCAATATTTGTGTAAAATGAGTGTGATCATGTTTCCGATTGGTAGTCATCCTGATTAATTACTGGTCCTAACCAGTGATGGTCCCCAACCATCACAGTATAATTCATGGCAATCCCATCTTCATTGGTTGTCTGACTAACTAATCGCCTAGCTTTTATACGTTTCTTCATCTCTGGAAGCCGCACACATCAATTTCAAATCGAAACTGACTGCAATTAGTAGCCACTCAGATATGAAAAAAATGTTCCAAATAGAACATTCACATGCTTTGCCAACCCATAGTGACATAGCTTTCAAAAAACTTGTGCGTTGTCTGAGGACCGTTTGTTGTTCTGGGGAACGACCGATGGTCAACCGAGGACAAGATCCCGAGCTAAGAACGCTTCGATTCCACAACTCAACCAGATTTGCAAATGTCGTCAGTGACGATCACGCTGTCATTTTCTATTCAATGTGTCTTACTGAGTGCTGGAGTTGTGGTAGTCTATCCCTATATCCCTTATCCCGTAACATATTTTATTCTCTGAGTTATAAGTTTTTTTAATAAATTGACAAGGCCATGTGGCAGTGAAATGCCGTTATTCTCATCTGGTTTGCTGTCAATGATGATGATGATCTGATTGAAAAGAAGGCTTTCGGAGAAACTTCCCTAGAGGCAAAATTCTGCAGCTAACAGTGAGCTTGCATCCCTAAGCTGCTAAGTCAAGATTAGGTAGATTAACTCTAAGCTTTCACTCTCTAAGTCCTCAACTTTGCTCTCATTCCAGTTCTTTCCTTTTCATGATTTGCTCGTGGCAGCCAAATCAAGCAGTACTATTAAAAATCGTGATCTCTTGGTACTTGTTTTTGTCACTGCTGATGATGATGATGACTGCGGCACAGCCTATTTCAGCTGTAACCTAAGTCACAATAGCTCTCACGTTTGCACCGTTCGGGTAACAAAAAGGTGGGCATGTTTTGCCTATGGCTTCGGAAGTTACGGTTTGTATTCTACAGTTGGTCATTTCAGACAGTCTTTCATTAGAAGAGATACCTGAAAGTTTCCACCATATTTACTGTTGGCTTGTGGGTGAACGGAGGTCATGCACAGTTTAATTGACCTTACACTCACTTCAGTGCCACCGTTATCCTCCTTCTGCTCCTCGTAATCCTCATCGCCGTCATCAGAACCATACTACGACCACTGTAAAGAAGAAAGCCATTCGCCCGGAGTTGTTTATTAGCAAACACCAACTAAACAGTTACAAACTATTAAACAGGAACGTAAACGTCTCATATGCACCTTGTTTTTGAAAACTGACCATTCTCACGCGTCTGCTTGAACTTTCGTGGATATCGCTTGACTAGCACACAAAGTAAGCGAACGCTGCACAGCAGTTCAACAAGTTCCGTAATAAACCCCATCTTCCATTAGACGCGAGGCGGAGTTACGAAAAAACCAGATACTACTCGCATGTCTCCTCAGCATTATCCGCTGTTACACTACTACTACTACTGCTACTACTACGACTACTAATACTAATAATAATAATAACAGTAAGAATAATAATCATAACCGTCATCATCATCATAAGGGTTACAGGAGAATATGAGATAAAAGAGAGAAATGTCTCATTCGAAGTCATGCCACCAACAGTTCCAGTCAGATAAGATGAATCCCAACGTACGTAAGGATTTTGGTGTAGAAACATGCGTGTAAAGTCTAACAACAACAACAACAACAACCACTACTACTGCTACTACTACTACTAACAATAATAATAACAATAAGAACAATAATCATGATTGTCATCAGCAGCAGCAGCAGTGACAACAACAAGTACCAGAAGATCATGATTTTTAATAGTACTGCTCGATTTGGCTGCCACGAGCAAATCATAAAAAGGAAAGAACTGGAATGAGAGCAAAGTTGAGGACTTAGAGAGCGAAAGCTTAGAATTAATCTACTTAATCTTGACTGAGCAGTTTAGGGATGCAAGCTCACCGTTAACTGCAGAATTTTGCCTCTAGGGAAGTTTCTCCAAAAGCCTTCTTTCCAATCAGGTGTTTAATGACAGAAACGCGCAGATGTATGGGGAACTAAGGTAGGTGTTTCTGGGAAAACGTTTTATGGCAAATCCCCGGAAACCTCCATCACATTCTTCTGTTCAATAATAGTTGGTCAGATGACTCTCGATCTGTTCAACGAGCTTGGCAGTTGGACTGTTGGCAACTTGCGAACAGATCAACAACCAGTTGATCTGCTACCAATGAATGAACTATCAATATTCCAATACATTTCTAACTCTTCCGTTCACCAACGGGCTAATGCCATGCAAGAGCCATAAGTGGTTGAAGTGAGAGGAAGCCGAACCCATTCTGACAATCGCCCTGTGGGCGATAACGGGGGGGAATGATACAACTACATGGGTGGGTATATTTACTCACTAATTCGAATGGTCGAACTGCAACCAATAAGCTGAGCCAACTTTGATAAACGGCTTTGCATTTTTGAAGGTGTGAAAAGCATCACAAAACCAGATGACCTAAAGTATTTCATCTATTTTTTTACCTTATTACGTACTTTTATTACGATACCATTGTTAGCGAGTGGGAGTGCGGCACAAACATGGGCGCCATCGGATGCCAAATAAAAGACCATGAATATGTCGTTCCAACAATACCTCTTGTTGTACTTATCGTTACTCCTGTTTCCCTGGGGTGGTTACATGAGATCCACTTTCAATGTAACGTTTTCGGGGAGTCACACTGTTAACCAATCCCATATCGAAATTTTGCACTAGAGCCAAACCTGATACAAACAACTAAGTCCCGCGTCGTAAGGGGAAGATCGGAAATTAATTAACTCTCGTCGTGAGAGGATAAGGGAAACTCACAGATCATTCCAAATCAACAAGTAGCCCCTAGTGCTTATTCCAACCTTCCCTTTGGTCTGCATGCATTATGAATCTTTGATCGATTACCTCATGTTTAGTGGTTGACAATCAACCTGGATACCAGGTGTTTCTTCCTCTGACTAGCTCAGTGACAATTTAGTAGCCAACTTTGCTTTCGCGATCAACACTCATCTCTTCCATTACTTCACCCTTCCACCTGGAACACCGAAAAACTTTTCTGAGTATCTTTTGGTTTCACGCTATTCTCCTCTCTCCCATAATGCACTCATTCAGAATTAGCATAACATTGGAGCCAGTTGAGATTTATGCACTCTCTAGTTTCCCTGAAAGTGTATTTCCATGCGGCGTAATCCCATAATTTGAGGTTTGTACAATTTTATTATTTTATTATTGCATTCATGGTATCACATTTGTTGATAAACTTCTGTTTGGACGATTTGACTTTTGGGGTTTTGCGCGTGACTCAACGCAGTCCAACTGAGTGCTGGAAACAATCAGCTGTAGAGGTTCGCTTGTTTTTTCTTGTTCATTGGCAAATTGAGCCTGTTGGAATATTCTACTTGACGATGGCCACCTTGACTCACTGATAACGATATTGCGGCAGCCACCTGACGACACTGGGAGGCAAACACACAAGCTTCGATCGATGTTGCGGTGCTATTATAAGTTATTTGGGCTTGGTTCGTACCTTCTGAACTCAACGGACTGATTAGTTGTCTGGTGGAGTCACTGCATTTTTAGGTCCCACCCCAGCTGCTACGGCAGCGCAACTACAGTTCAAATTCAGCTGCTCGTGCAACGGCATTCGGATATTGTTTGAGGCTCTGTATGCCCGAGCTCAGGTATCCTATCTGGAGCAGTCTTCGAAGATGTTCGATGGAAATGAAGTTACTCACTGACGATAGTTCGCGTTTTGGCTTGTCTACGGCCATTGCTGAGGTTATCATCAGTGGGAATACCCGTTAGCATAGACGTGCATTGGAATGAATCAATCAAAGTGTCGCCAGGTAGCGTCTTCCGAGTAGAAGGACTGCCGCATACCGTATAGGTCGTTACCACAAGGTGCGGTACTGATGAAGATATCCCTAATACAGCGATATATCATGCCACACTTTTGTTCATTCGACTGTTGTTTGTCATACCGAGCTGTGGTGAGGGCTAGATGATGAAGCAAAAACTTTCACCTTTCCGTCGAAAAAGTATATCCAAATGTTCCCTAACCGATTGTAAAATACAAGCGTAGTGCTTCATTTTTGTATCTATACCTGATAGGAATCACCCCTGACCGATAAATGCTTCGGCATGCTTGCAGTATATTTTATCGTTTGAGCGGGATAAAGTATTAGATTGGGAAGATCTAAAAGAGAAGCAGTATACCTCGAAATGGACCGAGGCGTCAAACTTCGATTCTCAAAGACCAAGTTGGATGGAATTTGAGGACATTCTGGCGGGATAACTTGTTGACAGGAATGTTATTGGTGGATATGCGATCTCAGATTAGTTGCAACCATCAAACCAGTTTATGGTGGATAATAGCCACCAAAGCCACATTTTCTCTTCGTGTTCTTAAACAAAAAACATCCTTTTGTGCCAGCCGTGATGAAGTTACTCACCAGAGAGGAGAACTCAACGGCGGCGTTGTGCCTTCCATTGGTCTGGATATCCAAGTAGATGGACACACGAAAAAGCCCAAATCTTTAGTAGTTCCCACATCGTCTGGCTAAGTCGCCATCTTTCATGTTTGTGACCCAATTTTATCTTTACTGTTCTTTCGTGATATTAGGGTACATCTAAACTGGGTCTCTATTTTCCACGTTAGTAAGTAGTCCAGTCTAGCTAGCCAGTACATAAATTACTCTCCCTGCCCAAAGGACATGCGCAAACGACAAACGTGTAAGAACATCTCACTGATTCTCCAATATGTCTCAGTTCTACAGGTTCAAGTTTATCGGATGTTGGAACCCACCGAAAATGCTTAGTTTTGTCACCCCCTAAAATCTGTAGCCTGAAGTATCCGGACTTTTGGTTATCAAGGTGCGGAAGACGCAGGAGACGCCTAGTGTTTTTTGACTCCCTCTCAGAAAGACATTGTATGAGCGAGGAGAAAGAAAACCCACTGTGTAATACAGTGCCTGAGACCCAGAAGGAGAGTAGTCCACACGTGAACCATTTGACATTCAGAGCAACCCTATTCAACAATTTTACGTTAAATGCGTGTTGTTAAAGGCCCTACTGAAAATCGTGTCTTCCATTGGTAGCATTCCCTTCAGCAGTTACCCTTTGGATATTCTTGCTTGTGGCTGCCAATGAGGAGTTCTAGTATTCGTTGTGCATACTAGTCCCATCCCTTAACATCCGAGTCCTTCTTTATCCACCCTATTCAACGTTGATTTTATACGCTTTGAAGATGTTTCAGTTACACTGGTAGCACGAGCGGGTAATGCGAGCATTTTGCGATCGTCAGTCAATAGATTGGATCAGTTTGAAAGTAGATCAGCATCTGGTAAACCTTTTTAGTTTGAAGCCAGGGGATATCGTGTGATCCCACCACTACTGCTGTTCTTGGGAAATTACCATGCTACGTTGAAAGTACGGAAGTGTCTGAAATGTTTGCAAATATCATGGAGAAAAGTGTGCAAAGCACAGTGGCGCACGTAGTCTACTATGTAACCAACCGTCCACCAGAAAGCCATTAGCCTTTCAGGAGCGCAAATGCTTTTTAGGTAGAGCAAAAAATTAACGTATTTAGAATCTGCCTTAGATTAGCTGATCCATAGGTCTAGTGCAACGATTCTAACCCTGTTTAGAAAAACAATGTCTAGCTGGTGTCTCTGCGAATTTCTGAGACACCAGAGAGAAATTGGATCAGGACTCGCACTGATGCCGGTTGCGTATGCAGACGATGCAGATATGTTTACCAAACTCACAGATACCATTAGACGCCCGATACCCATTGATAATTGGAAAACGGAAGGTTGAGCGTACACGCGTTTCCAGTGGTTCATCTTCCGGCCGGTACATATCATATCCAGGATTAAGCGTGAGAAAAGTGAACCAATTACGGTAAGATGGGCGCAAGGATAGGACACTCCGCACGTTATTCAGGATAATGTTTACCTAACACACAGCTACTTATCTTGGTTATGTGAGAGATATGGTATGGGGTGTGTCATTGTCTGACAAGAGGCGAACACCGGTCGAGTTCAATTATAGGGATTAGACAAGTCTCTTTTGCTATTAGTAATATGAGCAGATTTGAAATTTTTCACCAGAGATTTCTTCCTGTAAGTAAAGATAATCTATTCTGAAAGGACTGGAGGCGCTGTATGGCTGTCCTATCTTTATTCATAGTCATTGGCAGTGTGAATTTCACGAAACTACAGGAAGTTTCGAACCCACGATCCCCCGATTGGTAGTTTAGTCACTTAACTGTTCGGTCATGAGCGGCTAGTCAACAGTGTGATTAGTCGGCACTTAGACAGGATATAGCCCCACTCATCCTACAATCGTGAAACTACATCACGTGGTCAAGGAATGACTGTCTCCTCGAGTGGCGACTTCTCAGACGGAAGCCCCACTTATCTTGTAAGGTTATCCGAACTACTCGTAGGTCGTTCGTATTATGAGATTTCGTCCTCTAGGTGAAGCTAAACTATGCTGAAAAGCCGAGCAGAGCTCAAACTTTTGTGGGTAAATTTCAGGTGTGAGGTTGGTGATGGACTCAGCAATGATGGGATTACCTAATACGGCCGCTTCAGATCGGTCTTCTGGCATGCGGTAGTCCACAGGAAATGCGGTGTTCCAAATAACAACTCAGACAGCCAAAACATAGTCTTGGGTTTGTTCTCCCATCATCATCATCATCACCATCATCATCATCATCACCATCATCATCATCATCACCATCATCATCATCATCACCATCATCATCATCATCACCATCATCATCATCATCACCATCATCATCATCATCACCATCATCATCATCATCACCATCATCATCATCATCACCATCATCATCATCATCACCATCATCATCATCATCACCATCATCATCATCATCACCATCATCATCATCATCACCATCATCATCATCATCACCATCATCATCATCATCACCATCATCATCATCATCACCATCATCATCATCATCACCATCATCATCATCATCACCATCATCATCGGGCCATGTCTGACAATGTCTCTAACCATTGATATAGCCCGTCTCGTGGTCCCCATCCAAGGGGACGGGAATGACCAGCGCAGCTGAGTTCGCTAGTAATGGCTTTCTCACTTCGCTGCCAAGACACTGTTTGACCTCCCCTAGTTCGTTTCCATCCTTCGAGTGGTTGTGCGAAAATTACCCTTCAAGGAAGTCAATCGACTGGCATATGGAGCACGTGGCCAAGCAAGCGCAACCTGTGGAATATGATCAGTTCACATATAGTGGGCGAGTTGTTACTTCCGAATACCATTCGACGTACTTCAGGATTGCTGATCCTGTGTTCCCACCAGACTCGGGCAACGCTCAGAAGACATCGATTGTAAAAAAGTCCTTTAACGTCATCGGCGTGCAGTGGCCAGGCTTTTGACCCGTCTAGCAATATGGGTCGCACCGCAGCATTGTAAAATCGACCCTTGACGGATAAGCTGATGTCACGCCTACGCCTCTATCCCCTAGGGTGAGACATTTTTGGTGGTATTCTCCGAGACGTTTGAGTAAGTGCCTGGTGGAAAAACCTATGTGAGTCGCATTACATGCGCACCATAATTCATAAACAGCCATCAGAGGTTGGCAGTTCTTTATTTTGCAGGCGTAGGAGAGGTGACAATGAGTTGCGTTAAAGTTAGATCTTGCTGCTCTTAGGCGAATTTAATTTTGCTTATTAGCGATACTCCAAGAGCAAACGGTTACTATGAGTGGCTTGTCCCATTTGGTACGCAAAACGGAACAAAAATTAGAGGCACCGGAACAGTCGAACTCAAACAACTTTTTCTAATGCTCAATTTCAAGTGTGACCAGATAGCCGGCAGTTGTTTGGAATTCCCTTCGCTGCAGGAAGACCCACTTTTGGCGTGACAAAACTCTGACGCTTGTTCTCAACTTCATCTATTCTGCGCCCGCAGAATTAATACAATATGTCATATCTGTCACGTAGGCCTGACAATTAGTTGCGTGTCTGATGCCATTTCCCCCAGCAGACAAGTCTACCTTTCTGCAACTGGTTCGCGTTTGTTGCGTTTATTCCTACATCTGGGCTAGGTCGACGGGAAACATAGACGTTCTGCACTGATGTAATGCTGACGATGGTGAGGATGGGTTTCCAACTGAGTGGATATACCACCTGTATTCCATTGTGAGAGTTCAACTAGAGCTATGAGTGTTGCAGACCATGCCAACGGATTCAAGACAGACAGTAATGACTTGCACGGGTTGAAGTGACGTCGGCGATCATCAGGCTGGGCACTGGGAAGAAGCGCAGCTTTTGTTCGTCACGTCAAAAAACAACAGAGCCTTTAGCCAATTCTGATTTACTTCATGGTTAGCATCTATTTATTTGAAGACTGAATCCATATTGAACAAGCTCAAAATAAGGAACGTGAAACCGAGAGAATACGTGGGCAAATTTTACTAGAAGGGGGACTTCATACTGGGTGTGGGAGAAAAGCACTAAAGCTTTTCCATACAAGCAATTCTTCTGCCTTCTCTCTTCCTTCTTTCATGCAGGCTACAAGGTGTCACAAAAGACTACGTTCGATGGAGGGGTTGGTCGAAAACCAAATTTCGGGCCGTTTCCAAGGTAAACTTACTACTACAAAAGGGAGAAATCACCGCCATTCTGGGACACAATGGCGCAGGAAAAACCACAATTTTTAGCATACTTGCAGGACTACAACCAGCGACTGGTGGTCACATTAGAATCTTTGGAAAGGTGAGCGGCTTGGTGAAGAAAACTGAAACTCGGCGTTTGTCCATCACAGGAAAGTTATTCCTTGTTTTAATGTAGCAAAAACACAAGCTTCGCAAAGCGAAGCTCCGTTTAGTTCCATCCTCTGTATGATCTTGTAGTCTTCCCTGACCATTAAGCCCAGGCTTATTAAATTGACGTGATAACAGCATTGGTTTAGAGCTTCCCACGTCTCGAGTACCTGTACAAACTAATACATCGGAGTTATCAATGTCTGACTCACTGTGGAATTCACACAAACCACACACATTTGTTAAATCCACTAGCCAGAAATGTGGCGAATCAGTGAGAAACTCAACTGCAGCCTTTGTGACGGCTCAGCTGGTGGATCACTTATCTAGTGAGTAGGAGGCCATGGGTTTGTGCTCCGTCCGAGTAGATTTGCTTTTTTGTTTGTGACATTTGTAGATGTACTCCTTTCCAGGGTTATTTGAACCCTACTCTAGAGTTCAAGAGTGTATGCATGGACCGATACCGAGTTTTGGTTACATCCTGTAGTTCGTTAGGATATCAGGCAAGAAAACTGTCAATGGCTGTTCTCTTCTTCATGTATCCGTTGGAGATTTAACAATAAACACACAGCTAAGACGATAATCATTGGATCCCGTTCGCAGAACCCATTGGATGCTTGGGATGCTATCAACTTGCGCAAGATCACCGGGGTGTGCACACAGTTTGACGTCCTGGATGACCGTCTGACTGCATACGAGCACATGCGACTTCTTGGTGCCATTAAGGGTGTCAGCTATCACTCAGCGCACAGAGAGGTGAGTTACAAGCACTGTACTAGGATTTACAAATAGCGGAGTCTTAATGGGTCTATCTTAACTGGTCCTTAGGATACGGAGATGATCTCACAGCTAAGAATTCTATTTCTACTGGCCTCGTTAGATATGCTTGCATGGATATGGAGACAATTTTATTCCCAATCTTGAGATTTATCGGATCATGCATGTATGAGCATAAATGACTCGAAACGTAGGTCAGGTAAATTTTTTACAAACGATACACCCTCAGAGAGTGACCATTTCAATATGGACGAAAACTTTCTCAATGTCTCCGAAATTTATTTCCACAGAGAATCCAGAGGAATACGAACGTTTTCCCTCTACCTATCCTTTTCATGGATTTCAAAAAAAAATTTAAAATGCCCACTTGAAAAGTGAGCAGTTCCGTCTCGGATTCGGGTTAGGGACGATGACTTTCTGACAAATAATTGACCTAAGGAGGGCAAACTTCGCCTAGAACCCTCTAGAATATTAGAGTTTTTAACAGAAACATTTTTTTCTGAAAGTAATACCAACAGTTCGGTAGTACTACCGGGGAACTCGGAAACTCTGGTCCTCCAAAGAAGGTTAGTGTATACCGGAAATCGGAACGCTCTGTAGCGACCGTTTGCTACCTTCCGAAAACTATCAGCAGGGTGCCTGTCAGAAAGGGATTCGAAAACAGATCTCCAACGACAATATGCATACATATTATATATACGTACTTCCTCACCCCATGCAATAATGACTCCTAAAGATGAACTGTAGGCTGTACGCTTATCCATCCAGTTACCTATCAGTCTATCTACTTATCAATCAATCAATCAATCAATCAATCAATCAATCAATCAATCAATCAATCAATCAATCAATCAATCAATCAATCAATCAATCAATCAATCAATCAATCAATCAATCAATCAATCAATCAATCAATCAATCAATCAATCAATCAATCAATCAATCAATCAATCAATCAATCAATCAATCAATCAATCAATCAATCAATCAATCAATCAATCAATCAATCAATCAATCACTGTCTGTCTGTCTGTCTATCTATCTGTCTGTCTGTCTGTCAGTCTGTCAGTCTGTCTACATATTTCTTTGGCATGTAACATATAGTTAGTTGCCTGTCCCAAATTTTGGTCCAATTGATATACAAAGTCGTTTTGCTCTCAGCTCGGTGTTCTTTTTCAGTTGAGTCTGTGAATCCTATGAAAACCTTAAGACGAATTCGCTATGGCCTGTTGGTAGCCATCTACCGGCTTAAGCATGCTGTCATTTCGATGGGCGCTGAATTCTTCTTAAACAGTGACGTGCAGATGATATCCGTCAACTCCGTTCGGCTTCAGTATACCGTACTTTCCACGCACAGTATCATGCTACCATGTTTCCCTGGAGCTGGCCAGGTCGGTAGAGATGCAGTAGTAGCATAGTATCATATGTTAGGAACTGAGGTGAACTTACCTTTAGTTACCCGTAGATGCTTCCCGGCAGCATGGGAACGTTGGTTTTCAGGGTGTCCGATTTTACTCATGACGACGCGTCCACAGTTTGAACAGCTCTATAAGTTTACCGGTGTCAGCGTTGGTACGTTTGTCACGAGTCGCTTACGAATGGATCATCTATGCTCCAGTATCGATACACTTGAAGCTCGAAGTTGTGGATTCTAATAGATATTAACGGCGTTATTTTTCCAGTTTCTCACCAGACTGTTTTGGTGAGTGCCTGGAGGTTTAAGCATCTCAAAGTTATTGTAGCAGGCTAGTACCACGTGTGTTACCCATCCATTTCTGACCTTTTCTACACAGTAATATTTTGAGTAAATTATGACCGTACAGCAGCGTAGCTTCAGCTTTAAACACTGATTTATGCTGCTGATGGTGACGGTGAGTCTCGAAATGCGCTGCTCGTTTTTAAAGGATTTCTGTCTAGCTCAGATCCCCCACGATCTACTATCACCATCACAATGAACAGCAACACCAGAAAGGAATGTATGTGTTTCTCAAGCTCAGCAGAATCCCACGTCCATATCGTAGGTTCGGTTTTCCTCAGCCTTTAAGACCAACCGCTCAGAGAGTATATGCACCAATATCACGACTTTTAGTTGGCCTGACCAGCGAAGCTGCTTGTGAATTAAGATGCTCCCGACTCCATGTATCCTTGCCATCTGAAGAATCTGAGTTGGTCCGACCTACGTATGTGCAAAATCTTCCCTATTCACTGAGGAGGTAATATAATGAGGATTCGTATATGATGACGGTATTTCACTGCCATACAAAAGTCTAGCCAATACTATAGCATGGCACACCACAGATTGTGATCAATCCAAACAGGCTTTTGAGTTCTTCCCAAAGTGACAATGGCCTTTGATAGTTGCGAGTTAAACCTTTTTCGATAGTCTTGTCGACGGTTAGATTAAAACGTGGTGGGAGAGAACCAAACAATACGTTATTTAACTTACTTCCACGTCTATGTTTGACAGAGTTTGCTGCCCCCAGTAGCAGACTAGAGGAAGAAAAGCGTCTTTGAGCTAGGTATACCCAAGTCAAAGTGGAGTGCCGCAAAGTGGACTAACGCCGCTAGATGCTATAAGTCCACTTTAGAATGGGCCAATGGAGCACAACAGTTAGCAGGAAACATCACACGAACACATCACATTTGTTTGGCTATAAAGAGTTTCGAATTGAATTGGCGTCCAATCAGACACTGAGAACAGTCACACCATCTTATGAATTTTGAAAAGCCTCCGCTTGGTAACTGTCGCAACAATGCGGGCTTGCTTAACCTCTATCAACGCTGAAATCTGAGGACATATTTTCAACAACCGAAGCACTAGATTGCATCCCAGAGTAAAGAAAGCTGACAGGTTTGAGCTTTCCAGAACTACAAAAGTTGTTTGCCTTTCGTCAGCTGCTTCTCCCTCTGAATAATGGCACCATGATACCGTCCTTGCAGTTCTTGCAACCAGCTTCTTCTATTGAACGGATAACATTGGAGATCTTATGATCAGTTTCTTATTTGCCAATTCTGAACATTTCGGTGTATAATCGGTCATTTCCAGGTTGAGTCATCTGGATGGCGATCAAAACCCACTGAGAATCGGTCTCCTCAGAAAGTACAGAAGACAAACTTTATTACAATGCAGCGTCTTGCTGTTGACATAAAACCTTCACCAGACCAAATGTTTAGGTCAGAAAGTTCGCCGACTTCATTTGCACCTCGAGGTCCCGGCGACAGGATATTTTACAAATAACGGACTAAATAGTCACCTTCTAAACTACAACAATACAACTTTCCCACCTTAGAAAAGCTGGAGTTTCTCTAGTGAAAATGGTTTGATTGTCTGATGTGACGCCGGCGAGTTACTGTGAATTTCGATCATAAGAAATGCCTCTTTTCTCCAAATTTCTGCTATCTGCGTACATAATCATCTTCTATCTATCTTCTATCTTCTATCTTTTGATTGGTTCAACTGTGTGACGGTCACATTGGTGTGCGCCGAAGGTGGGGTCAGCTAGTCACGCTAATGAATGGTATTTACAAACCCTGGCTGCACAGTGGATATGGGCAGACTGTCGTTTCGCTAGAAGTGCGTAGCTTGGGCGTTAATTGCCAGAGAGTCGGCACACCACCACTTACATGCACTGTCAGACCTTTGTGAACTGACTGAGCCTAGTCAAATAAGACACTGTTTTTCATCAAGACATGCGGAGTAAAATAACCAAATCTTTCTCCAGTTTTGGGGATCTCGAGAGATTTTGAGCCACCAGGTGTCTGCTAACGGCGTTGCTTATTTTGAAAACTGTGCGGACGTTGAATTAAAAAAGACCCAGAAGAATCTATTTAGCGGTTTGCACGCGGAAGAGGATCTGAACAGTTGATAAGGTGGTTTTATTTTCTTGGTTTCCTCCTGCTGGTCTCTGATCGATGTCTTCTCAGTGAAGCGTACTTGAAACTTATTCCGCTACAGCATATTCTTAATATTATTGACCTCGGCGTCATTGGAATTCTGATCACTGAGTATCATTTTAGCTCTGTTTACCAGTGAGCTTACAGCGGTTCGCTTCATATAAACAACATGGCACGAGAAGTAATCCAGTTATCGTCGGTTTACGACGCAGAGTCGCAATAAAACCCGATTCTTTAGCAAAATAGTCAAGAAGGCTAAAGGAAAGGCCCACACTTTCAAGTTCACAGGTAAAGCTTACAACGTTCCAGAGGAAAGAGGTTGAGCAGATTGTGCACTATGTGAAACCTGATAGGACTGATTGTTGGTGGTCACTTCCCCCAATTTTCCTAATTCTGACCATCTGAGGCGTTAAAACGATCCATTAAGATAGCATAGTCTCTGTGGGGTACTGACCGGATGAATTCTGATGGGTGAGTACAAAATTCCTTCTTCCTCTTCGGACTGACTCGCGGTGGGCGCACAAATTTCCGCACAAACGTATAAGAACATCCTCCTGCGAGTTTATTTCGAACTGCTGTCATTCTTTAAAAGATGCAATTTGGTCTACCGACGATTCACTTAAGCAAGCTTCTGGATACTTCCAATTCACTGCCATGCTCCCATCGGCTATACTTTGAAACATCTATCCAGAAAGTACACTAGGCTCCAGCCTCAAATAGTTTTGTCTATTCCGTCAGCTTTGTCTCGCTCAACCCGATTTCGATACCATATGGTTTTGATGCCTTAGCAACAAGTGTTGTCAGCCGTTCAGGCCTGTCGCCATTCTCCTTGTCCAGTGAGGTTCTAATGTTCCAGGGTCCGAGCTTACATCGCCAAGGGATGTTTCCCCTTAAACAGTATGTCTCCATGTTTAACTGGGGTTTTGAGTATAGGTTAGTTTCTGGATGTCTGGGATGTGAATCCTTAACGTTCTGGTCTGACAGACAGCAGATAATAGGGTTGTTTGACGGGACCTATTTGAACCAACTTACCCACCTGGTTATGGCTGGTCGGCCTAGTTTGAGGACTAAGGATAAGGATGCTTCCAATGTTTCTACGTACAGCAGCTGAGTTCTGAATCATATCTGATCCTTGGTTTTTACAGGCATTTCGACTGTATGAATGAACACCTCGACGGTCATGGAGTATATGGGCCTTAAGGTTGAATTTCCCTGTCTCCATATACTTACATATATATATATTTTCATATATAATAAAACATAAAATAAATCGTTCAGCTGTAGCTGAACGGTGCCCTTCGGTGCCTAGGTTCCATGTCAATGGAAGGGGGCACGAAGGCTGGGATACTGCCAGGTTGCCCAAGCTTGGACAGCAGAAGTCGAGATGCTGAGGTTAGTTTCGAACCACGGACCTTCCGGTCCGTAAGGTGTGCCTTAACCAGTGAGCTATCTCGAGCTCATATTATATATATATATATATATATGAATGTGTATATGCAGACCTGTCCAATTTCTCGGGAATTCCCTCTGGCTAAAAGAAAACTCATCCTGACAGAGCCGTGGAGAACGTTCATCTAAGGCTGAATTTTCAGAGAGAATACCACAAAAGTTAGCCACTTTTCACAGTTGCTGTCAGAAGGAAATCATGTTGCCTTCCATAACAAATACTTCAAAGAGGTCTGGCTAATGTTTCTTTGAGGGGACTACTGTACATTCAAAATAACTGCAGGTAATGAAACTAATATTCGAATAGCTACTACCTTTTAAAGCGAATCGGATTTCATTCCTCCGAGACCTCTTCTTCTCTAAAGAGCCTTGAAAAGCTTTTAAATGAACTGGCCACGTCATAAGTCGATGCAACGTAATCGGTTTAATTTTACATTTTTCGTAGACAATGAAACTTTTCGCCCAGCTTGAGCTGGACTCCTACACGCATACGGCCACAAATTTGCTTCCAGGAGGAGACAAGCGAAAGCTGTCAGTAGCCATGGCCTTGCTTGGCTCCCCGCGACTGATTATGTTGGATGAGCCGACGTCCGGTGTCGATCCCTT
Source organism: Clonorchis sinensis (assembly GCA_003604175.2). Taxonomy (NCBI): domain Eukaryota; kingdom Metazoa; phylum Platyhelminthes; class Trematoda; order Opisthorchiida; family Opisthorchiidae; genus Clonorchis; species Clonorchis sinensis. Next base: position 3,919,223 of record CM030375.1, on the reverse strand, counting down.
CTCACGACGATGTATCTGGAAGGTACTGAGAAATTATCGACCCAATCGCGTGATTGTCTTGATCACTCACTACATGGATGAAGCAGATGTATTGGCAGGTTGGTTGATTTTGCGTTCACAAGTTATCTGATATTCCATTTAGCAAACGCACTGTTTGTCCGTTGTCCTATAATTTCTCCGTCCCACTTGCAACCAGTTATTCAAGCTTACCAAGAGAAGGGGTCCACTTACACACATACTTCTCTGAGAAGTCGTTACTCGACAAGTTAGTCAACATCGTCATCATCATCAGCTGTAAAAACCACACACTTGCCGTATAATGGCTATAGCTGCCACAGGTTCTTCCGCCGATGACCCGTGGGGATGGGATGGATAGCTACGTAGTGGAGGCGGTAGCTGATATAATTGGTTCGCAAATACAGGGATGTCAGTGGACTTTCCCTTATGGAGATCTAAGGGAGAGCTAAGCATTGAAAGTAACAGCTTGTATGCATGAGCACTATTTAGGGCACGACTGGGCCATGTCTGACAACGTTTCTAGCCGTTGACGTGATGCATATTCATGAAAGCTGCTCTGACCTTCCCAGTCCGGATAGAAATATCATATTTGGCTAGAACACCTGGACTAAAACAGCTGCCCAGTTGGATAAATTTGTCCACTACCTCAGACGACTCCTCCGCAGGCATGAAGTTCGAGCCCATTAAGTCTTGCGGGAGAACTGTAGACGTAGAGGGTGTGAAGCGCACGCCAAACCGTGAAGCAGAATTATTTAGATTATTTAGTTTTGTCTGCATTACGATGACGTCACATCCGAGAAAAGCCATGTTGTCTGCGTACTGGATATTTGTGAGCGAGAGCTTGCCTTAGATCTTCACGCGTCCGCGTAAATGCATCAGACTAATGACTTGCCACTCCCAGAATAGAGTCCAGTTGCTCTGGATCTTCCTGCGTTCAGCACTACTGAAAACATATATGCGACTGAAAAAACTGTCTAAAACCTAAGTACAGGATAGCTTTATGGAAGGAGGTCACACATCGCACTTTGACAGACAGAGACTCCGATGATTCTCATGGAGTTCTGAAGAATAGTTTAACGGCTAATCTTGCCGTTATGGCGAAACTCGTGGTGGACTGTTATTCAGGACTGACCGCATCTGGCCTGTGCTCTAGCACTTCTAGAGGACTATGAAGAGTAGCCATGATCCTTGCGAAATTCCACTGATGTGACTGAAACGAGGAAATCATTTGTGGATCACCACACTTCAGAATATCACTCAAACAGAGGGTGAAGATGTGGGACTTTGCACCGTCCCTTGACCTTTCCATGGCTGTATGACATAAAATAAACCTACCAACACGATTGTTAGACGGTTCTATGCTATTCAACCCTTTTACTCACCCAGGGTTTTGTTCACTTCGCACATTTTCTTATCAGACTGTTTCGTCCATTTCCTGGGCGTTAGGTTATTCAAACTTTCCATGGGTTCGATTCAGAGTCTTATTTACAGAAAGCCTACGTGGACGTGATAGTTAATTAGTTTTGTGCCACTGAGGCAGAAACGAACCCTGCTTTACACTTCAACAAACCGAGCGAGGCGTATTTGTTATGCTGATACACTGGACTCTGAACTGCAGTACATTGCTAACGTGCTCCGAGCCAATGGTTATCCGGAGAGATTTATAACCGAGAATATGTCCAATCGCCCTTTCCAATCGCTTATCACGACTGTTGGAAAGAGGCAAAGGTATAAGGGTGATCTGTTGGCGGACACAACCAATCACCATTTGTTTTAACCCGTACAACGCACGTTTCCGGCCAGAACTCTGTGATTTTGGTTTACAACCAACCCCTTGTTCAACTTATACCTTAAACACAAAATGCCAGTCCTCACGCAGAATATGGTTGTGTAATCTTTTTCCTGCTGGTGTTCGACGGAGTTTGTTGGAAGCACCTGTTAAGACAATACTTGAGCATCCCTCTTGCCGGACCACCATTAGTCTCAACGGTTCAACCAAAGGCTCAATCGCGTCCCATTTAATTGACATTCGCCACGTAATCAACCTGGACCAGTCGTTTCATGTCATTTACTATGAGCCAATTGACTGCCAGTATAGATCCAACGGCGTCGCTTGACTGCAGCCGAGGCAGTCGCTATTTGTCTGCGAAACCCGGCACTGTGCTGTCAAAAACATTTCATACGAATGACGAGTTTGCCTTGGTTAAGTGACACAAATCAACCGACCAAGTCAGTCAACGGCTCTTTAGACTGTCTTACAGCATGCAATTAGATGCGAGATGGAGTGCACAGACAACTAATCTTTCGTGTCTCTATGCTTTTAATTCCACTAACCAGTCTTCGCCGTATATTTCATTTTCACCCCCTAATTTAACCATTGGATGTTTGCTGACCTGATGACGAGGTCCCGCAAACATTAATTTTCGTCACTGTGTTCTTGTTCAAACCATGGGCATATTCAAGCAAATATAACTGCAACGACTAAGTCCAGTCCTTTACGGTGGTGAGCGTATGACTAGTTTGGACTTTTTTTCTAATCCAACGAATGCAAACAGTGTTTCCTCCCTCATGTAACTACTTCCACCCTTCTAGACGTGTTCGCGTCACTCAACCCCGCGCTGACAATGCCACCTTGACAAGTAATGAAACTTTTGCCATCCTACTGCTAAGCTCGGTGAACAGACCGAAAGTCAAGCAGCGCTCATGAGCTATGTATATTCAGGAACATCGCTAAAGTGGTAGTTATTGGAGAGTCTACAGTTACATTTCGTATGACTGTACTCCACCGGCGAATTGCTCACTAAGGTGTGATGTGTTCATCGAGTTAATCCTCAGTGAGAAGCGGTGTGATACTCCTCTGCCTATTCACGTGATCATGCACTCAAACTACATAGCAACATCGTGTGACGTGTCAGATGTCCAAGCTAGTATTTCTACATCTGCGATCAAGTGGATCGATCTACGGAACAAAGGCGTGTTCTACTGCATGGCGATAAGTTGGGTAGGGCGATCTAATATGACGAAGAAGTAAGCGGAAGCGTGAAGCGATTGTCATTCAAAGATGGACCAGGCACAAAAGCAACTGAATGGAACTGACACAAAAACCGTTTTCATTTTCACAAAAAAAGTAGTAGCAACCGCTTAACCTAATCGAATAAGATCAACCACACTGTCCCAGAGTAAGTAGCTTTATTAGATGATCCCAAGTAGTTAGGAGACCATCACTCTATACTCGGACGGTGCTGAGCCCGAGGAAGCTCGGCGGTTACGGGGAAGCCTTATTATTTGGAAGGTCCTGCTTCGGACCAACCTCCGCACTTCAGCTGCCCTTGTCTAGGCTTGGACAACCTGACGGTATCCCAGACACCGTGCTTCCTTTGGTTGGCATGGCAGCTAGGCACCGGAAGGGTGTTCCGGCTGAGCAATCCTTATTTATTTATTATCAGACAGTGGATGCGGAACCCTAACGAACGCACAGACCATCCGTGCATTACAAGCATACCAAACCAGTTGTAAAATTTTAAAAAGTACATTTTATCCAAGAAAGCCAAACTTGACACAACCTCAAATGTAAAGGATTTGAGGAGGTCTATCACCCATGCTCGGGTTGGACATATATCACTCATGAAAAAATGGCTGTAGAGTTTTGGGGGTTAGTGCACGATTTTCAATATTCTTACCTGACTAGAGACACCTGGTTCGTTACGCTTCGGTCACCTCTAGGGCTGTTCTGTTAGCTAGAGAACAATAGAACAACAACAGCGACAACAAACATCCACCGTTTGTCTCCCATCTCTTCGTGTACCAGATAGGAAAGCGATTATGATCAGTGGTCGCCTGGTTTGCTATGGCACCTCGAGATTTCTGAAGGAGAATTACAATCCTGGTTATATGCTAAAGTGAGTCATTAAATTATCTCGTCCTCAATTTGACGTGAGGATTTACAGGACACAGGTGATATCAGGTAATTAGATTTTTAGAGTGCTCCTTTTCACTTAACTCTCTTTGATCCTGGCCATAAATAGTGCTAGTCTGAAATTTTCTGAGTATACTAGTTCCAGAACTTTTTGATAAGCAGCAGCCGTCCCCTATACCTTATCGGATTACCCAAATTCAGCAGCGATGGGAAGCTTTTCGTTGAAGCGAACCAGTCACTTTTGGAAAATAGGGAGTATCTCGTGTGTGATGTTTCCAATGGTGAGGGGAAATCATCATTTGACGTCTACCTGGGTGATCAGACTGGCCACCATGCCTCGACCACTCGCTTGTTCATTATCTCAACGGGTTTTGTTCACCGACCAGTCAGTTTCTGTAAAACACCCATTTGCATCTATTGCTCATCTTCGAAATAGCCTGCCATTCCTAAGGGACAACTGAAAATGACCGGCTTAATAGCAGTAGACGTTGCTGTGAACCGAGTTACTGCGTCTCTGAGTTACTGCGTTCCATCATACTGTTACAGTCAACTCTACTCCCCATATAAGATAAAAAAAGCAAAGTAAAGCAGGCAGATTAGTCCAAGAAGGTGATTACTTACACGGAGAAGATTACTAAAAGAGCTTTCAAACACAACAAACCTTCAGGAATGCTATTTCTCAAAGTTCCATAACTTCCACTCTTATGTGAAGCAATCAGCTAAGGAAATCTCATTTGAAAGAAAGCAAACTTCTTGGACAGTCCAAAGCGGATTTGCCCATAAACCAAGGCATGGTCACCTCTTCGTAATGGGATTTTCTGGAGAGAGTAGCGTAGCATGATTCACCTAAATCTCTGCTCTATCCCCGTAACCTCTACAGGCAACGGATCTGAGACGTCTTCAGGTAATGGATAACTGTTGTCTCAGAATCATAGCCGCGTAGGTTGGTGCCAAAGTGTCCATTACCGTCGTCATCATCATCATCATCATCATCATCATTGGCAGCAGTACACCAGTAATGCATGCTGGCACTTAAATACCATACAACTACAAAAGAACAAAGCCTTAGTACAAAGTGGGAAGGAAAGGGAAGGGTAGAGATTTCACGCAAACCCTATTTTCTTAAGGAAAACACTCAGAAATAAACTAACTACAACATTAAAATAGACATATCTGAGTGTCATGTCAAACTAGGGTGTTCTCAGTAGGATCGATCCGGCATTATTTACGAACCTCACCCGACCTAAGCCTAGCGCATCACGACAGGCGAAATTTAAATAGGCAGTTCGGCTAGAAAATGACAGTATGCGCGGCACTAGAATCGGCTGCACGCCATGTTCTTCAAGGTTTCCAACCACCTGCGAGCATGATCATGTTCTTTCCAGCCAGGAGGGTGCGAAGGTCCCACAGTATTTAGTATGACATGTCAAAGCATGTTCCCCACGAACCTTCCGCCAGCAACCATTAGGGTATACGGTAGTTGGGAATACAAAGCCACAACGATACAATTAGAAAAGAGCGTTCGGTTGTGTGACAGGGGCTCCGCTTGAAGAATGGGTTCAGCACTCAAAGCTACGGTGTTTTGGTCACATATCATAAGTGCTTAGTCTTTTTACCAAAAAGAGTACTGCTTTCTGTTCCCAATTCAAAGTGGCACAAGCAGAGGGTTTACTAATCTTTGACCTGGTAGAGGGATATGAAAGCGATCACAAAAATCCTCGGCACTATCGATGTAACTGCTCTTCCTAAATAGGGCTCACGTGATACCCCTGCCTAAGATATGGCTGCTGGCTGTCGTCAGTTTCTATCCCGCTTGTCCAAATGCGTGTATGAAGGTGCAGGTATGATTTCATCACGTTTTCACATCAGAGTAGCCGAAAAATCCCCAGGGAGATACAGTGAAAGGTCATTTTCCACTTTTTTAGTGTAACACTGACGAACAAATGGGACAACTCTTCTCGCCTGAAGCGATTTCTCTGCGACCGCCTCTCCGGTGTTTCCTTCGTTCGTGAATTCACGGAACAACTGACCTTTTTTATTCAGCCAAATGCAATGAGTCCCCTAATGCTACTAATTTTCTCTAATGAAGGTCAGAATCAACTGACTCAATGCGGCGTCGCGAGCTTTGGTTTCACGGTTACCAGCTTGGAAGAAATATTTCTCAAGCTTGGTAAGTATCCTTTTATCTCATTCTAGCTCATCTTCTATAGGTCTTTTAAATTTATGCTCGTTAGTCTACGTTGAAGTGAGATGCTTACTTTAGGTTACTTTAGTGGGATTGCTCATGCGACCGGTTGGGTCATCGATCAAACTGATCAGAAGGTCTGCAGATTATGGCCTAACCACCTCATTCTCATTGAGGCCTCACATACACCATCGGTGGTTATATTTCCGCCACTCGCAGGACAAGCTGTTGCCAAGGTTTTGTTAATTGAATTCATCCGTTCATAGTCTCCCGGGTGGTGGTCAAAAATTTGACTACTGATTCGCGCTTATTCCTGGACAAATGATTTGCAGTGTCCGGTCGCTCTTTTTGCCCAACTAATGACAGGCAGGCTATTTGTGCTACTCTGGCTGAAGGAGTACTACTTGTGGTCTGAAAAACCGAGAACCAAGTTAAGGCTATAAAGCACCTTTCAGTCACTTTCAACCTCGCTCCACTGAACGGACAACAGATGGACCATCAACCAGGTCAGGAAACGAGATACAACGCAGTTTCATTCACTCCATCGTTCCACTTAGCGGAGTGAGGCGAAGAGACCTAAGCTGCCTTACAAATGATCGACAAGCTTTTCCATTTGAAGTCTTAAATGGCTATCGGTCTGAAAATCACGGACTATACAAATTAACCCAACTTATGAAAACGTAGGCAAACGGAGTGCTTTTTCGTTGAAAACTGGCTTCATTAGAGGCATGGAAGCACACAAGAAGTAACCTTTGAACTTCCTGATTGAAATGAGAATGAAGTATATCGGTCAAGGATCCGGCTGCTCATAGTCCAAATTTAGCACCTCCTGGATCCATTGTGATCGGGTAAAACCATATAAGATCGGCATATTCCTGCTAATTAGACATCACGTAAGGTAAACTAGTGGCACAAAATTTACATTTTGACCTAATCAATAGAAGGTGGATTGGGAGATTCGAGTCTCTAGGTTGATAATCATACCGTGAAATGTGAGTCCAGAAAACCATCTAGTCAGCAGACTATACTGGGGCTCAGTTGAGTAGTTTTGGTAGTGAATTTGGTAAACTCTCAAATGCAGACTTTTACACAAACGGGCATAGTAGGAGAAGTAATCAGAATACCCATTCTATCCTACCAAATAGTTTGCCGCACTTATTGAGCTCTAGGTGAACTGGAAAACGGTTGGGTTGCCCTAACTTGCACACGAGCTTAACTCTCGGGTATTTCATATTTGCTTTTATTTTCACCAGATGAGTAGACCTTTCCAGGCTCGTCCACTAATTACTGACCTTGATAAAATTCCTATGGCTTTCTCACACAGGAGCTGAACCATTGGATCGAGATGACGAAACACTGTTGGCTAAACCGGATGAGAAGCCGAGACAACATAGGAGGTCTTATGCAGTTGGAGAACGCCTTAAACAACTCACTCGTCCCCTGAGTATCCGGTCAGTTCAGGAGAAGCATCCACCACGAGAACCTGCAGTCGACGTTCCCCTACTCCCGCCCAGCCCGAGGTCAGAGGTTGTAGTTGGTCTCCGACAATTTGGTCTACTGATTCGTGTCCTACTTGGTCTGTTGATGTTGCCAACTCCACTGTATATCTTATTGCGTTCATTTCTTCCGATGATCATGGTTGGCGTGTCATCTATAGTCTACTACGTAGAGACGACCAACTTTCCAAGGACGGTTGAAATGGAACACTATGATTACATTACACGAACGAATATAACCGATACCAGACAACACATATCGATCGCCTATCCCGTTAGTAAGTTTCAACACTTTGAAACTGTTTGTATGATTGTGAAGATGTCAGTCAATTAGAACCTTTGCAGATAGTCAGAATCAGAACTCCACCCATCTGTCTGTTCGCTGATCTAAATCACAGGGCGTATGGACTGCTAGAACTCTGATTATTGGTATACGGACAGGTGAGTGTTACTTGAATTAGCTGAAATTCCCCCACATTAGCGCACCGAAAAAATTTGCCATCCCATCAGGTGAAGCACAACAAAAGGACCAGTGGGCAAGACCTTGTGTTGCAGATAATTTTGTACACGAGTCGACAGGCAACTCAATACACATTTAGAGTGGGTAAATGCTCTCGTTGAAAGTGGCACCTACCAGGAAATTTCACGTTAAGTGTTGACGAGTTGTCCTATTTACCATCCCATAAATGACAGTATTATGATGCCTCCACATGGTAGCTGTTACTCCTAGACAGTGAATATAGGCAATTCCGTGGACCTGGCCATAAAAATACGATGAACTGCGTTTACTGGTGGCTGTAAATCTCGTCACCGTTCTTGGCCGTTGAACTGCAAGACACCACCATCGAGCGGTTAGGTGGATTCCTCCTACTTATCTGCTGGCGTTTAATTACTTCTCAAAGATCATATAATATCCCTCAATGTGTTTGACCAGTTGGAGGCTAGGGCCCAACAAATGCCACCCACGTGATTTTGTGGTCCGCGTCCCTCACATTCGATTGGTTCGTTGTATACCTACTTTCGGGGAAGTTTGAACGCTATTCTGATGGGTGCGTTTTCTATCTGGGTTGGTCGTGGTCTATTTCCTCAAATTTGATTGGTTTTCGAGCAGATCGGTCGGTATCACATCAGCCCCAATAAAGTCCACCAATTCCGTACAACTACCCTAGAGTTAGCGGAAAGTCGAATTTGAACACAGGTGGTGCGGAACTGTTCGAAACATTAACGTTCGCAACTATCATGCTTGTGCATTAAGGAGACAAGAGAAAGGGTATAACGGATAACTTGAAAAAAATCTCGGTTATTTTTTAAACACTGTCTCATTTACACGTCTAAAATTATCCAGCAAGTAGTTAAAAAGAATGAAAAGCGTACTTTTGGATCGTTTTTTGCGGTCATTAGATTTTTCTTACCGTGATTTTTCAACCTCGAGTTCCCGTCTAATGTTCAGATCATGTGAACTGGGACTGAACCACAGACCTTATACACCAGAAATAATGTGCTAAAGCGTGGCATGGTTCAATTGACTGCAGCCTTGTTTTGTGCCTTTTAGAGTCATCAAACTCCCGTGAATGAAGTATTGTACACATGTTGCAAACATTCATCGGCAAAGTTCGTTTAACATTTTTAACTGTAGTCAAGGGTTTTATTTTGTCTACAGTAGGACAGAATCTGTGATAGAAAGCGACCACGACCCTGTTAGTGCTTAAGGTGCGAATTTACTGACTAAAAAGTTCGTGGTTTGAACCCAGGCCCTGTACCACGACTGCTCCTGTCCAGGCTTGATCAGCCTGTCAACCCTCATTCTTCCTTCCCTTTCCCATTGTAGTGGCGGTGTCGATCGGTTGGAAGGGAAAACAGCCTTCCAGCCAAGGAAATTACTCTTGTTTTGTTAGGAGCATGAAGCGGTTATGAATTTTCAGCAGACTTTTGACCTATCTGTACTTGGACAACAGAGACGATCAGATCAAACAGGGGTAAACAAACAACCGGAGCATGAAAATGGTAGGGGAGGAGACACTGCTGATGAGTGAACAGTCAGAAGAGGCTGACGGAATTTTGAGAAGATTGACCCGTAAGGTGATGGTAAAGAAAGTGACTTAAACGAAATGAACTTCTGGTAGCCTATCTTTCATGCTGATTACACCTTGACTGCTGATGAAGTGTTTGAAATCACACTGCCCACCTCACTGTGCGGACGATCAGCATTGTCTATTCTTTTATGAAGCGAACTGTGTGAAGCATAAAGCAGGATTCCAGTTTTTACTACGCCTTAGTTATCACCGGTAATTCACAATACAGACACCGTGATGGGGTTTACCAAAATGACTCGAGTCAAAAGATAGGAAGACGACTACTCATTGGCATCATAAGGTCATTGGTTTTCGAAATAGCACTTTCTGCAGCGGTCCCACTGTTGTTTTGAAAAAAGCCAGATTGATGCTTGTGACGAATGCTTAATGTATCAGTGCAGACAGTACAGTCTTAGGGGATTGGCAGTTATTCTGAACACCAGTCGTCGGGGACAGCGAGTGACGGAAGCGTGCATCAACGTATGGTAGGACACTGCAAATCTAACACCATCAACTTGGAACAAAAATCACAGGTCGTACGCCAACTTGACCCGAATCAACTGTTGAGAAAAACCAACTGGATCCTGACTTGTCAAACAGTATGCAATACTCACATTCCAGTCACTTCCTAGTTGAAGAATTTGGGCGACGTTTGTTCTCGACGAAAAGTGAAGACGACTTTAAAACTGCTTTCGACAATGTAAAGTATGTAGTGTAGCCCTATCAGTTTTCAAACAACGTGGTTGTGTGAGAAAGCGTAATGCAGCTGTAAAAAACGCGTTCACACGAAACATCGTGCCAGTTGACAACATTTCACATTTCCTGGTTTACCAGGAAATGCCACAGTCTGGCCAACATGAGACTAGAGGGTAACGATGACACTTCCTTGAGCTAGGTATCGACTGGTCCGTAAAGCCGTATCAATAATAACCAAGAGCAATCATGAACACAAATGACCGAATATATGCGAGTTTTTTTGTATTGACCACAGCAGTCTGGAAAACATATCAGTAGATTAGTTACCCTTCGTGACTTTTCAACTCCCTTAGAGGTTATCAATCAAAAGATACGCCTCACCATACAATATTGAAGAAAACTTTTCGTCAACTCGATAAACAATATTTTTCACCCAAGAAACCCTTGAAACTGGTACTCAGAGTAATGGGACCGAGAACCATAACCACCGTAAACGTATTCATGAGTAAATTTGGCACATAGTAGTATAATCTTGAGTGGGCAACTGCTTGCTAAACTCAAGCGGCCCTCGGACTCTGAGCCAAGCCGAGAAAATGGTCATTTCATAGTACGGCTACACCAGAACGTATAGTGGTTGATTGAGCTAATCTTGTTTAAGCCAGATAAAGATGTATCAGGATGGTTTATTTCGTTCACAATCTGTTATTCTAAATACAAAGATTCTGAAGGCAACTGGTCGACAGTGGTAAATCAGACTCTGTTCGAGGAGGACCTTGTATGCCTACGAAATCAACTTGGACCAAAAGAACCCTACTTCGTGAAACTACCATTCTGGCGCGAGTTGTCACCGACTGGCTACAGTGAGGATGCCATACATCCTCTCTACAATTACAGTCGTTTCGGATCCACTCGCGTTGACATTGCTGCGTGGGTGAGTGAATCGTTCACTGTCTTGCTTCATCTCTATTAGGCCTTTTGGTTTTCAGTTCGGAACATTGAGTTGGAACACGGGGAACCACTAGGTAGCGTTCAGTTTGTTGATATTAGTCTCGTGCGACATTTGGCTCAGCTAATCGATTTTCCATCGTCACATGAATTGCGTCTTCTGCCTCTTGCGACTCAGTGAATTTGTATTTGATAAGTCTTCAAAATTACTCAGCTGTTAGGGACCAGCCAAGCACTTGCCACCTGCTCCTGTCCAAGTTAATCCCATAGCTCGCCAGACGTACGAAGCCGAACAGTTTGGCCCTCAACCGTTAGCCGGAAGTTTAAGAGTTGTTTAAGAGGTGCGTTTTGCTGATGATTCCAAATAAGGATGAAACAGCTGTACAGTGTTCCTCAGTTTTAAGCATAGATTAGCTTCAGTCACATAACGAAATCTCCATCACAAATTTCCAAACCTCTTAGAAGATGAAATATCGATCGCAAAAAGGAACCGTCATGTTCAAGTGTTATGCTAGAAGCTTGATTGATTTTACTGTCAAGCTTGACGCAAAGGCCAACAAACGATTGGATGCATCTCAAATTGAAGTTAAAAATGGCTTTATACACCCAGATAAATTAAGTTTCAGAGTTCAAGACTCAGCAAATGTATGCACATACTCGGTCAATTAGTAAAAATACGGTCCGGGAGAAATAGATGAAGCGATAAGACGTGGTAGGGCATATCAAGCAATTAGTAATGGTTGACAGGATACCCGACTATGTGGAGTAACGGAATTATGGTGGATAGTAGTTCTGGTCTTTATAGTCTTTAGGACTGTTTAGTGATGGATCCCCTAGCATCGCTTTTGGCCTAGCCTGCACTTGTTAGGTTGTAGTGGTGTAGGGAATTTTACACCAAAACTAAGTGGTCTCCAATTCAGAGGGATTTATTGATATTTTGCATGCATAAGCAACCTTGTGCATCGTAAGCAAAAGTGAAACTAGGTGGCTTGTTGGTTGACTTATGTAACTTCCAAGTCAGTGAATCGTATGCAGAAATATAACTGAAAAAGTAATGGAACAGTGGAGTCGCTTCAATGACTGTTTGATATCGCCACATCATGTGACCTCTTGTTCTTTCGCAATTCAGCACAACAATTCAATCAAAATCACTTTGATCCTTGGTCGACAGGATCATGATCTGACACAGCAGATTATCCTGCAACATTTTGCTCTGTGGAACTGTCTGCATACGAGAAACCTCAGGCAACAAGGAATTGTAAGTTTATGCTTTGCTTTGTACTTTTCCAAGGACGTAAAAGTCGTCGTCAGGCTCTGACTGCTGAGATAGATGGAGGCAATTAATTCGCTTTATTTTGTGTGCACCTTATTGACCGACCGTGCGTAATTTGCTAATTATCGATTAGTATTTCATGTAGGTAGTTTTATCAATTGATGTACTCTTAGATGTCATTCAGATTCGTTCATGTCACCCGTTCAGAATCAGATGCACTAAATAGTGCAGCGTTTTTTTCGAACGAACAATCAATCTGGCGACGCTAAAATTTTGCTGAAACATTTTATCTGGTATGTGCACAGTTCGGAGGGAGGAGGAGGTGTCAAAACCCTGAGTTGGTTTCTTCCTCAAAACGAATCTTTAGATCAGTCATGTAGTTCGTAATTTCATGCGCAGTCACCCTGAAATAAGATTGGTCACATTCGGTTAGTCACTTGATGGCTTAAGTTGGGGTATGTCAAAGATTTCCGGTTGAAAGAACCGGCGAATAACAGATAGGTTGATGACACACGACTACCGACACTCCTTTCGAAAACTGAAGTTATTGCTGCCTTATACAGGTCTAAGTCAGGTTATATATGAAATACCATAAAGGAAACCTAATAATTGTGCCCAAACTACGGACGCCTTAGAGAAGCAATCTGGCTTGTTGCTTATTTACACTGAGGCTCACTAGAATGTTCAAAACCAGAAATGACGCTGGATGAATCACCTTGATTCTTGGCTTGTTGGCATAGATTGACTTCACTCGTGTAATATGTTGGCATGGTTTGATTAACCCCCTAAACAAAGCCTGTAAATAGCAAGCGATACTCATCAGATAGAGCATCTCATTACTGTCGGGCAATCGGGTAAGTGTAAACATGAATTTCTTGACGAAAAAAAACTGTCATTGCAAATATCTGTCTCTCCAATATGCCGCCCCTGGAACCGCTTAATCATTGCTAATTGGGCAGCTGTTCTGTATGGGTTATTTCGACAGATACTACTTCGATATAATACAGCCGGGGATTTTGGGGTCCTCAACTATGGATTCAAGCACATTCCGCACAAACGAAAAGACTGGAGAGGACCGGAGTTTAATAAGAGGATGGTCGATCTGGACGATAGCAGCTTCCGACCCATCAAGTAAATCAGCTGGGCAGTGGCAGAAGTCAACTGTTGATCCATTAGTCAGAGGTGTGGCGAATCACTGTAAGCTCAAATGCAAGAGCTCGAGATAGCCCAATGGTTAAGACACGAACTTACTAACCAAAAGGTCCGGACCCAACCATGCTATCTCGGCTGCTGTTGTCTAGGCTTGATAAACCTGGGAGTACATCAGCCCTCCTGCTTTCTTTATGTTGCGGGACAGCTTGGCACCAAAGCCCTGTTGCAGCTGAACGACGTTCTATTTATTCAGCTGCAAATATTTGACGTAGGAAAGCGTCCGCATTAGTTCAGTTGGTAGAGTACTCATGCAGTGAGTAAGAGTTTTGGGTTCGAACGCCCTCCGAAGACTCTGTCTATTAGCTTGCACCGTGTGTGTTTGCATTCACTGCTAAGGTAGTGCTCTGTTTACAGTCAGTATGGTAACACACAAGACATGCGCGCTGTGAATGCGTGCATTTCTTTCACCACAGATCAACCTCCGTGCAGTAAAAAAGATGCCCTCTTCCTAAACTTGACATATCAAGTATTGTCGCCCGTAGGGATGGTATAGGGAATAAGTCAAGCGTCAGTCTGATAGTTCGTTCAGCTTTGCGTAAACACTAGATGAATTTGCAAGTGACTCTACATCTCGTCTTCTTACTTCTTCCTATCTGGAAAACAAGTGGACATTTTTTGAATCAGGAAATTTTTGGCCCTCCTCATGTAGAAGCAAAGCTTTTAGTCACTAAATGTTTGATCAGCTTATCCTCAAAACTAATAGTTGCAGGGCTCTTCACTGTGGGAGCGTCAAGAGTAAGTTAGCATTGGAAGAGATTTATGGTAGCCATGTTCTTTGGTCGCCTTATTTCAATAACACAGAGTCCCGTTTTCAAGTCGCTGCTAGTTGGTGTGACTTTTGCGCGTCATCATCGACAATGCAATGCGTTCGTGCGACGAACTAGGAGTTGTTTGCAACCTGTTCAACCTCGTTTACTGCTAGACAAAATTTCGAGACCAAACGACCGTAACCATTGCTTTGGGTGAACGGTTAACCTTATATTTTGATATAAGAACGACTCACATCTGCATGCTTCAGTCTACAGCGATACTACGCATGATGAAAGTATCCTCATTGGTTGTCCTGACCGTATGCTCGGTGCTGCCTCGACCAAATCCACCATAAAATTACTTAGGGACACTTCTTCATTTCGTGTTGTCCGCAGCGCATGATTTCCATTCTTGTTAGAACGCCCGAAGACATGGGTGGGAATAGAGACAGTCTTATTGCCATATTTTCTTTTACAAAAACATGGTTGTGTATCTTGGTTATTATGTCGCTGCATCTGACATGATCCAGTGCAAACCTTTTGTTTTCATTTGGGCTGATGAGTACAGATTAGCGTTCAACGTGGAAAAACAATTAGTCGAACTTGCCTTCTTGGTTACTTTCATAATGTACATGGATGCAAGGATGAAATGAGAAATGGGATGGGTAAATCGAACTTTTCCTTTTCTGCTAAAACATAGTAGTATGAAAATTGCTTGATTTTTATTTTCCACATGCTTCCACGAACTGTTGAGAATATGGTCAGTTGCAATACAAGTTGGAAAATATTCAGCCACGTTACGCTGACGTCAAGCTAAAAAATCAAGCACTGTCAAGGGAAAACCGCTGAAGGTTTGCCATTTGACCACTCTTAATCTCATATGGCCCTTTAAGGACAGTGCATTGTTCACGACAGTCTTCATATGTTTTGTTCCCATTGGTACGCCTACCGCTGCCATACAACCATTTACAACAGGCCTTCGGGTTTGTTCAATAAGTTGAAAAACGCTTGGAACCGATTGAGTAGTCATCGTTTTTCGGAAAAGTTTGGTAACAATCGGTAGATTTATTGCTGGGCAACGTTTCGCTTTTGACACAAAAGCTTCGTCAGGCCAAGTGACTAGGTTACGAGGTTGGTCGAGATTTAAGGCGGAAGGAGAACCAATCAGCTAAGTCAAGCTAAATCTCTGTTGGGTATCGGTCGAGGGATTTTTGGTGTTGGGGTGGGTGACCAAGTGTTAGGCCGATTGGGAACCTACATGGATTTGGGTTCAGCCTAGGATCTAGTTCTTCCGGTTCGGTTCACGTGAAGATCCCTCTTGAACTTTGGTCGGGTTGGGATTTCCATCCCCCTGATTTGCTAATGATTCTACGTGCATTGACACCCGCACACAGTCACGTGTCAACTCCGCTTATCTAAGACCGCTTTCCATATGCTCGCCAGCTCCACACCCTCGATTCTGTTCACGCTGTGATGCTTGGTGATTTCCACCGCCTCGGCTATCAGCCGCTGTAGTGTGAACCGCAGCCCCCGTCTTAAAACTTCCACATTATCTAGATCTATTGTTGGTTATCCTTCCGCCTTAAATCTCGACCAACCTCGTAACCTAGTCACTTGGCCTGACGAAGCTTTTGTGTCAAAAGCGAAACGTTGCCCAGCAATAAATCTACCGATTGTTACCAAACTTTTCCGAAAAACGAGGCCTTCGGGTTGTTTGCGTACCACTTCGCGCACTCTAACCTGATTGGCTCATTTGACAGTGGAGGTTATTCGCATCGCCTGCACTCTATTCTGACAGACAGCCTTACACAATCATTATTCAGCGTTTGCCTTGCACGGTTCTTAAGCTATGTGCTCAGAATTCTTATCAGATTTCGTGTTCTTGTCCAGCAAATGGTCCTTTTCTTCGACTGCGTGACTTTCAACTGGTCCGTGTAGAACGGCCTTAAACCCACCAAGCTGCAAATCTTTTGCGCCGGTGATCCATCTAATTGGCTTAGAGTGACGAAACTGCACCAAGTCTCCTTTCTATTTTCTAAAGCTTCGAACAGATGATCCAACTATTCCTTGGGTTGGTGATATGACTTCATGGGAATCAAGATGGCCTGAAACTCATCCGCAACTGAAATTGGGAACCGCTTGCATTTATCTCATTATGTGTAGCGTCGCCAACTGCATCCTTAATCCACTTATCGCCGGGGATATCGTTCGGGAGAAAGAGGCAAGTTTTGTGCTTGGTTATATAATTTATTCGATACCGATTGCAGCCAACTTCATGAATAAATAAACTTTGTCAGGGCCTTCATCGTTTCCCTGGTGACACGCTCCAAATAAGCTGACCTCCACCGGCAAAGGTATGCAAATTGCAGTTCGGAAGTTAAGAACCTTTTCAAATAATGTCAAGTGCTGGAGCATCTCCAGACACCTCACCTCAGATTTAAAAAGGCCTTCATCTAAACCGAGTATTATACATATATGCAACTCACCAAGGATGAATTCCTCCAAGGTTTGCGGAATACACTCATTTGCACACCAAACTGGCTTCCACGAGTGACACAACTGAATCCCAGCTTAAACTCCCGTTAGTGATAATTTTCAACTGAATGTGCTGTGCAAAGCTGGCCTCATGTTTCAGTCGACACGATATTCAAGACATCGCGGTATATTGGCAGCTCATTCAGTTAAAAAGAATATTGTGAACGAGAGATTAAGCTGAGATTTAATTGATTCTTCCGGTAAAAACTATTTAGCTGATTTGTTTTAGTAGAACATAAAGTTGATGGAAACTCGGGGACTGCGCCTAATTGACGAGCCACAAGTAGGAGGGAAGCGGTCGTGGACTGTCGAAGAATTTTCGTTAAACTTACAAACCTCAGAACTTATTTTCTACCATAGTTTTTGCTCTTTATACGCGTATTTCTGTTTGTGTAAAGATTTATAACTATCCGTTCAAACGCCTACCCAGATGAGTGGTTACCTCTCCCTACTTTTTGTTCGATTTTATAATCCATACCATCATGCACACCTCATGAGGCAATGAATTTTCGTATCGGAGTTAAATTTAAGAGCTTGTATTTGGACTGTACTGGCGAGACACTTTTTTATCTAATAATCAGCGTCTGATGTGGTCTATTCTGAATACAAATTCGAAAGTGGTCCCTTGATCTTGCATGTGTTACACACTTACAAAGTGCAAGACCTCGCTCCAGAACATTCAGTTTCCTCCTATTCCTCTGAGACATCAAGAAGAGGGACCTAACTTACACATATTTTGACAGCTGCACATGCCACGGTTGTACCGTGACAAATGGAGTCAATGCACCTTTACCATTTTGTGTCTTTGAGTTACTCGGAGAGTTCATTGGGGCTGGAGTATATACAAAGGAACTATCAGGCTAGTCTTACTTCGTGGTTAGAAAAATTAATCCTTTCGGTACCAAGAAGTTCAGAGTCCTTGAGTTTCGAATAATAGTCTGCTCGTAGGAGTTTTCATCAGGCTGCGGGTTTTTCGCAAAAGTTCCTTGCCTAAGCGAGTATTTTGCAGTGAATCGATATCACTGAAGCAGCGAAAAATGCCCTTTAGTTTAAGGTGGTTGGAGAGTTGCGGAAGTTTGGCTACCTCCACCCGAGCTCAAGTTGGCAAAGGTTCTCGGGTGTGTGACATGACAACGCGAAATGACGATAGCCTCTGTTAGACTGAATGCTGTGGGTTGTTCGTGATTTCCTGGGCGGAGTCCTAGCAGTTTTCCTGACACGCATCTCAGAGCTTCACAGAACATGGCACATAACTGATCAGGGTGGAGGGACATTTGAAACTGCCTAGCTGGACCGCCTTGCCAAAGTTTATGTCATTACATACGAGCCCATGTTAGGCGAGGTTCACATTCGACACCGACTAGCCTAGACTTCGCTTCATTTCTCCGCTTTAGTTAGCCACCGGCTTAGAAACACAGTGACATAAATCGAAAGAATGCACAGCTTACCTGCGCTGTTTCAGGTTTGCTGACCGAAGTTCCCAGATTTGTCACTGGGAACCCGAGTCCAAGAAACCAGGTGACGCAGGAATAAAGTTAACGGAAATAATTTGGATAATTTGCGATAATTTGGATGCGCTACTGTAACCTCGCATAGGGTTAACAGCTGAAGTTGATGAAACAACCAAGGGTTTCGTAGGATGCTAGCAATCGTTGTTACGCTTGTTACCGTTTGCAAAAGCCTGAGTTTGATGAATCGTGAATACAGGGTTATCCGCAGCATTTCGCAATCTGTCAGCTTAATTCTGCTTGGAAAGTATGCACCAAGTGCACCACTCTTAAGGAATAAGCTTTATATACGCCTCATGGATCTAGACGAAAGCACAGAAGAATGACGACCCAATACAGAATCACTGTTTGGTCCGGAGTAAGCGAATTTAGCCACAGAGTGAATCGATAAACAACAGACCATACCCCCGTTATCATTCCCGAGTTCGACGTACTCCTTGTAAAGTGACGATACACCGGTGAACAGGGAGCTTTGGTCTTTTAGATCGGTGTATAAACGTTTGCAGGCAAACACATTTTGTGCAACCTTGGGGATGCGAGTTAAGTAGACGCACTGAGAAGTCGACACTTGGCTTCGCAACGCGTTGGCCTCCTACGTTTTAGAATTTTACCGATAACTCCTGAGAGTTCGAAGTGTGTTCTCAATGCGAAAATACATCCAAGTCATAAACCTACCACCAATAAAAGAAAAGACTGGGTAGGTGGTGGATATCACAAACAAGGAAAACGTCAGGGTGAACACCTGACAAGCAAATAGTGTCAGACGAGTCGTGTCGAAAATTAATATTCCTTTTGTTAGTGCTCCCAAACAGAAGCCGCAATCACCGTCCCCGCCCGAACTGTTAAACTTCTCCCAGGTTGAGAAGAGCTGTATTGGAATATGTCTGACAGAGACCACTACTGCGGACTTCCCATGCAAATGGCCTCTTTTGGGAATCGGGTTTTCATCTCAAGATACGGAGGAGACGCATGTGTAAAAATGCTGATATGTTGAGAAGCAAACTGACGACCAAGTCATTGACCGGATAATTGAAAACATCTGTTTTTACCTAGAAAGGTTTATAAAGAGGATAGTAGTCTGTCTGATTTGAATAGCAATGCGGTAAGATATCTTTTCATTTGCATTCTATGCCTAAAGTGGCATAACTTTGTTTCCTTTTGTGGTTTACCCAGCTCCGCATTCTCACTCAACTTCACATGTACGGAATGAAGCACTGGGCTTACTGGGGCGCACACTTCTTCACTCATATATTTCAATACCTGATGCTTGCCTGTTTCACCACCATCGTCATGTTCCCTTTTGAGGTTAGTGGCATTCACTATCTATCAATCTGCGTAGAGTTGAAGCGTTTTATTGTCAACCCAGGTGATATTTTACATAATCACGGGCATTTCGACAACACCCCAGTATATACTATTGCCAAGTCTAGTAGGCTTCGTCCACCTTTATTGGTGATTCATATTTTGGTGCAATTCAGCCCAAAATAATGTCTCAGTGCTTAATTATGATGCCATTCTTTGGAAATTTCGAGAAAACGTTGTGAATAGTCAGCCCTGATTACCTGCCTTCTGATCACTAGACCCGGGAAGAAACCTGATGTTCGATAAAGACAATAGGGTAGAAGTTCAAAACTACAAGACCAGGTTAACCATATTAGCACTACAAAACTCGTTGGAAAAGTAAATCAACTGGTTCAAGTCGATTGATTGTGAGCGACCGCCTGTGATGAAATTTGGAGTGCCCAGCTTCGAAAACATTGCAAAGATTCAACCAAAACAACATGCACCAGTGAAACAGGCTCGGGCAATCTGGCAGTATTTCAGCCCTCTTGCTTCTTTCGGATGGCTGGCACTTAGGCCCCGAAAAATTGTTGCAGCTGAACTATGTTAACGTTTCAGATGAAGCCGGATGTAAAACTCAACAGCAATGTATTAGTTTGAGAACAAACGGTTCAAAAACTTCCTGAATAGGGCTTCTGCTCCTGCTGGAGACGCATTGGGTCACGTGTTTTTCTGTCGGTCCTCACTTCCTTGAGGTGGTTTTGCATCCCATACATAAACCGCGGTTTCAAACAATTGTAGACTGTGACGTATTGATCAGTCTCGACGTCCCAATCAGTTTCTTAGATTAGTGTGGGGTGTCAGGGGCTACCCAATTGACCAATTAGTGTTTCCAATTCTTCTGATGTACTGGCGACTTCATTGTAGGAAGCATGGTGTACAACAGAGGAATCATTGTATCATCGGGTTTCCTGAGCATAAATTGTGATTTAATCCATAAGCGGTTAGCCTATACGCACTGATAGAAGTCTTGCTCTATTTGGGGTGCAAAATGCTGATCAGGTACCGCTTCTGTTCTATTTCCACCGCTTTGATTCATCTCCTTAGAATCAGACATTAGTGAAACGTCCTTTACTACATTTTTCATTCGCTTGTGATCGAATTCGACTCCATAGACACAGAGCCGATGTACTTTCGCACTACATGTTGATTTACTTGTTTGGCGATCACGGGATGCTCACGATGTTCACAGATTCAACCTTGCATGCTCCTGAAACACTCGTATCATCCACTGATGAGAAGGATGAGAGGCTGATGACAAGGACGTTGAAAAAAGTATGGGATGCACTGCGGCAAACTGGCCCAAAAAACCTTCGCGGACAATCCTCTACCAAACTCCACTGGACGCAAATCGAGAGAACAGATTTTAACGCAGAATATGTTTCCCGAAAGAAAGCAGAGTTTAGGGATGACAAGATGCCTCTAGAAAACGGCCAGCTAAAGGTTAAAGGACTCTCCGTATTCGAGGGTTGAACATGTTAACCAATGGCTTCTTAGGCTCAAGCTAAGTAAAATATTGCTCTTTCAATGAATACAGGGTGCAAGAAGCGTGGCATAGGGTGGGTTAGCTGGCCCTTAGTCTCAATCCTCAACGAGAAGAAAGTGATCTTCATTGGTACTAAGTGAGGGTGAAACTTGTTAGTCCAGGTGGTTTGGTGATTTGTTACTTAGAGAATCTGAACAGAACAAACCAAACGTAGTGTAAGTCCAATCAGTGGGCCCTCCATTGTTCGACATGCACCTTTTGGGGAACGTTAACTTTATTAGGCGGGTTCCCGATGACGGCAGCTTTTGTTTACCTATCCTTATTCTTTTGTCAGGTCAAAAATGATTTCCCAACCTCAGTCTGCCCTGCCGAGAACCATGAGTAGTCACAATAAATTTCCTCTCCTCATGTTGTTATGTGCACATTCCGGACAGAAACCCTTTCAGAAATGTGTGGAATATACTGAGGATTTGTGAACAGGCTCTTTAATACTGCAGGTTCACTTGTGACCCAAATGCATCCAAAGTTCATTTATATATATACTGGACTGCTGTCCCTCGGGGATTGGGAATCCAAGAATTTGCATATTTTTTACTTGGTTTGGACTCGTCTCTATATCATTTCGCCTATACTTAGCATGACTTTCCACGAGTTCATGCATAAGTAATCAAGATCAGTCATAAAGCCAGTGAGTACCTGCGCAGAGCGCCATGTGCTGGAAGTCTGAGTATTCGGTGAGAGTGGACAAAATGAAGCAGCCTAATTAGCTTAACCCAAGTATTCTTTCTAGTCCCTACTGCTCAAACTTTCAATCCTGCTTTATGAGTAAATTTATGAACTCTACTTTCACGGTCGTAGAAGGCTGTTCTCGTAACTCAGAGGTCACTTGTCACACAGTTAGTGAAGCCATTGCTTGAGTCCTTCTTTCAGATACCAGCTTCACCCCCCTGTGTGTGCCTTCTTTAGTTTCCGGGTGACCTATATACGTTTCGTATATTGGAGGAAGGAAAGGTTTCCCTAAGTGCGGAGTTGTTTATCGACCAACACCAACTAAACGGTTACAAGGAATCAAACAACAAAGTAAAAACCTCATTTGTGTAGAGTTTTTGAAAAGTGAATATCCTTCCCCGGACGTGTCCTGGATACTAAAAAGTAATTACCGAACACTGCAAAGCAGTACAATAATTTCCATGTCAACCTTCCATCAGATGCAGGAACGGCGCTTTGACATTTGACCAGACACTACTCGCATGCTTTGTTAGTAGCATGCACCGTTATACTAGTAGAGTACCCTTTTCATACATCTATTTCCCACACTGAGCCTGCATATCACAACGCCATGGGTGAGCATGGCGAATGTACCGATAAGGCCACTTCCCTCATACAGCATTGCAATAAACAAGTCATGGGTGTGGCTATCATCGGACAGTGAACAACGAATTTATACTATCAAGAGAAGCTCGGCCATACAAACTTTACTGTTTTCATTCGAACCCATTTGGTGCACGTAAACAGATCGGACAAGTAGCCATCTGTTTAATGGTTTCAGATGGTTGCTCTCGGAATCTCATGACAACCCAAGAGTGGAATTGTTTTTTGGGTGTGCTTCTGTGCCGAATCAGCCAGTGACCTGTTGAGACAGGTCATACTACTGATTCAAGCTTAGCCTGATCAGGACTGGATCCTTGATGAGTCTCACAATAGTCAAGGCCGAATATGAGTGGATTTTCCGACGTTGCAGTTGAGAGAGAGATGTAATTTGAACTTTGTCATCTCAAACTGAGGTTTACGTACTGACTGGTTCTATTGTGTGCTTTCCTTTCTCAGGATCACATTCTATCTTACTGGCAGGCCATATTTGTTCATAATTGGATAAACGTTTTGGCAGCTCTGGATAACATTCTCCTGAACTACTTTTGTTGTTTGTTCTTCCAAAATTCTGGAGGAGCGACGGTGCTATTTGGTTCAACGATTTTGGTAAGTATTCTTGTGGTCTTATTGAAAGATGGCTCAAGGATAGTCCCCTGTACTCACTCTAGTTTGCTATGATATAGTACCAAAATCGAAGGTTGCCACCGCGTGTAATATTACAGAAGCGATCCATCTGGAACGACCATCTCTGACTAATTTTGACAAGCATCTAGTACACTCACCGCTTACTTCCTGACGGCGTATGACATTTTGCAATCCTTAAATGCAGGTCTGGATCAGGCGTAATAGCAATGGTTTAGGTTGTAGGCCAGCCACCCTTGAGATAATGCCAAACTTGATGCTATTCAAAAGTGGGAAAAACCCTGGTTATGTTCGCATGTGGTCGGCCAAGAACTCTCTGAGTGGAGTGTTGGATTTGCTGGTCTAATCGAACGTTGCCCTAGACATCGACGACGGACTTCTCTATTGCACATAGGATCTCGGGGACATACTATGAGACTAGTCCTCAAACACCGGCGCTCTACAACCTCCATCTCCTGAGAGTGAGACACGCAACTGCCAAGTTTTGCAGACATAAATTAAAACAGGTTGGACACCTGAGGTGAAGTTCTTGGTCTCTTGGGGTCTCAAGGAAACCAGTTTTCGATTTCACTGACTTAACGTCTCCAAACTTTCAACTTCCATTGGTGTAGATTTATTGTTTATTGTATCCGGACTACACTCAAGTGTGAACCCTTTCGTCTGTTCAGATTTAACAATGCAGGCGCGTCTAGTGTGCGCTGGAACAATAACGGTAAAATACTTGCCTGGAGGTCATGTGTCCGCTGGTCACATCCCACAATGATAAAAGATATGTACTGCTGAGGGGATCTCATTAGATCTAGTTGGAGCGAAAGTAGAGGCCAGCGCTTCAACAAGAACTACTGCTGTAGGACAGGAGGGTGAATGTCCAGAAAAGAGTCATGAGAACACAGACCCAGCAAGTCACGCGACTACTTAGAACCAAGCAAATGTGTTACGTTGATTTGTCTCTGCTCTATTTTATGTTGTTCCATGAGCTAGGCTATCTCGGTCAATCAGTACCAGACATAACTGTCTCAGACATGTCCTCTGTTTTACCAGTCTCATTTCTGCCCAAGTGACACCATAAACCCAGGTAACAATGATGATATGTCACTTTACTTCAGTTTGTGTTCCATATCGATTCACTAAAGGGACTTTTTTTGACGGACAAAGATGGATGAGATAGGCATTCTGCTACTTTTCTAGCGAGGCATGTTCAACGATACATCAGGCATTATCTCACTTCACGTGGTTCCTTTGACAATTTTTCCGATTAACATTAGTGAACAAAATCGATTATCATAGCAGTATTCCTTCCTCCGTACTGGACACGGACCTTGAACAATGGTATACCAGGCGAACTTGGGAATCTTCTCCACAGCATCTCGACTTCTTAGAAAATTGTTGTGTATTAATGCCCAACAGTGCTATGTGTAACCCTGCCTCTTGTTCTTCCTTCCAGATTGTCATCTTTGTCAACATAACCATATTCTTCATCCCACTCAGTATGCTGGAAGCTGCCTACGGTTGTATCCTGTTCATCTTTCCATTTGCGGATCCATTCCTAACTCTATTCCTAACGGACTTTGTAAGTCCCTAGCCACGTGAAAGACCTTTCCACTAATCAAGTTCTGATTGGAACCCCGAAGTTTCCCAGTTTTTTTCAAACGAAATATTTTGCTTTAGCTGCACAATATCACTGTGCTTTTGTTTTTTCTCTCGTTTTTTTCTACAGCGCGTACGGCTAGAGAAGGTATACCTATTCGGAACCACAAATGCCATTTTCATGCCACCACTGTGGCGACTGCTGGAGTACAATCACGTAAAAATTAGTCAGATAATCGTAAGTCTACCCGATTATCCAATCAGATTGCTGTGGGTTTGGACACGATCGATAGAAAGGTCACTTAGATAAAAACAAATTACCACGTTGATGTATTTATCGAAATCAGTCCAATTTGGGTTCAAGTAGAACATAAGGTTGACGGAAACTCGGGGATTGCGCCTACCTGATGAGCCCCAAAAAGGGCGAAACCGGTCGTGGGCTGTCGAAGAATTTTCAGCAACCTTATGAGTAGTGCATTACGTATGCACGTTGTTGTAGTTTGAAACCCACTGAATCAAGGACGCTAAGAGCAGACCTCACTCACTCAGCTGATCAAGTAAGACGATTTATCACGGCATACACCTTATTTAATGCAGCAGTGTAGAAGGAAATCCTATTGGTATCCAGAATGGTTTAGGTTTAGGATCTGTGGGATTCACAGTACTGGTGCTTCTCAGCCGTACATATTTTGAAGTTGCTTACTGAATGAAGCTCACAATTAAAACTCCAATCTCCTCCGCTACTTTTACCAACATACTCACAAGAGGAATCAATCCACTAAGCCCCCACCTCTGTAAAGTCGTCAATGGTGAGGTACATCGGCTTCAATTCACTTCATACAAATCTCCCTCCACTGAAAAACGAGTGAGGTTGCTGCAAATCAGTTAGGAGTTAATACTTGGAAGGTTTAGTGTTAAAATCTCTCTTATATATGTGCACATCGTTAGCCTTTTGAAAATTAACAGAATGGCTACCGCCAGGTTTGGTCAAGGTCCTTAGTACAGACGGCATTTCGTAGCTACTCTACACACTACTCTCAGTTGCGCGAATCTCATGACAATTCCAGAAGTTGTCAACGTTCCACTTATTTCTCCGCTCACACCTTCGACAGTTGATGAATCAGTGTGAGTAGTGCATTGTCATGCCTTGCCCCAACTGGGGTTCATCTACTGCTAGAGATGTAGGGCCACAGTAATCTGAAGTGTTACCCAGAGGCCGCTGTGCTGCATTTCGATGTACCGAATCAATCTCTCTTAGGACAACCCAACAATGGCTACCAAAAGACGGAGTTCTTGTTTCAGCTCCCCTCTAGATGTGATCAATACCAAACTTCGGTGACCAAAGTTTAATCGACCACCTATTTGTGTTACAGTGTTCGTAACGTAGCAGTGTGTTTCTGTCTATCTACTTCTGTCTATTTTTGCAAGTAAACTAATCACGTAAGAATACACGCCTTGTATGACTGGTGATAAATAAGGCTTAAAAGGTCACTTTTTGTGGCCTTTTCAACCAAAAACTGAATGAGAATAAAGAATAGAAAAGCAACTACTGTTTCCTGATGATCTTCAATATGGACCCACGTAAACCTACTGCGAGCCAACTGACAGTTCTTGAACGCAAGTTGTCAGCTGGTGGCAGTCACCAGATTACTCTTTATTTTTCGTAGTTAGACTCAAAAGTTGGAAGAAATACGCATATTACAAGGGGTAAACGCATAAAACCGTCAGGCTTCAACCAAGTTCGAACGTCCAACGAAAAGATCTTTCTGCTCCTGTCAGGTCATAGTTGGCATCCGAGCCGACCAGACATCCACCACTTCCTGACTTTTAGACCAAGTTACCCGGAGGGCTCTAGCTAGTCACGTCTGGCTGTCTCCTAGCGTGATCAGAGATGCCTAAACGTACACCTTTGGAAGGATTGTTTGTGACCCATTAGGTAACACTGAGGGTTTAACTGCATTTACCTTGTGGTCCTCGTCAAAGATGGTATCTCTGATGGTGAACTGTGAGGGAAGATGAATCTCTGACACAGTGGATCGCTGTCATGTCACGAGATTGATGCAGGTTGCGAAAGCTTTCTACATTGCTTTTCAAACGTTAAGGTAAGGATGGTAAGGCATAGATGGCAAATCCAGATATTTCCTAGCTTTATCGCGCCGATTCGTCTACTTTTCCTTCTTCATCTAAAGTTTCTCTTTGAAAGTCAGCCGTACAATCGTATCCGTCACACTTTGGCGGAATCGATATCACATAAGATTCTAGAACATGGAAACGTCATGAAATACACGGTTGACAGTTTGAAGCATCACTCACCCTTTAATCGCACACTTCAGTCACATTTTCTAATGTCGCGCGACTTCTGCATTAATGACAAGTCGACCTCCAGAATTACAGTACCTCTTACTATCCCGGCTTTGTGGAGGACGTTCGCGTCGGTGGTAGTAGACAGATGATGGTGATGTTGCAAAGTAACACTGCATCATTGGTCTGACAACCGACCAATCCACCGTGATCCGAAGGTCATCCATAAACAAAGCAAACCCCATGAGGTTTTGGACATCTTCGATCCCGCACCTGTGGAGATAAAGGTGAATGACAGTTTAGAAGGATTTTTAACGAGGGTGAAAGGCTGGATTCTGTCCTAAGACATAAATAATCTCTCAGATGCAGATTACATTTCAGCATCCTTAATACAGCCTATATTTTATCACTACTGATACTATTTTATCGTTTCTTTTCGAAGAGCATGGTCACAAACATAAAAAGTAAATGCGAGCAATAGATGTAGAAGGGTTACGGGAGAATGTTAGATAAAACGAGGGAAGCATCCCATTCGGAGCCATGCCACCAAAAGTTCTAGCCGGAATCTCAACATGTGTAAGAATGTTTGGTATGGAAACACGCATGTAAAGACCAGCAACCGAAGAAAGAACAACCAATGCTAAATGCCCTTCAAGTTGCGGTAAGCGCTTGCATAGTCAGGACTCGCACATCAGACACAAAGTGTCAGTCATCCTAGGTCAGGTGTGAATGTCAATGGCAAGAAAGAACACCCAACGCCATGTACCACGCATAAAAGTGTTGTAAGTAGACAGAGAGCCCAAGATGGCAAGCAAACACAAGTCACTGACTGTGACTTTAAGAAGTCCCAGCCCAATAACAGCCTTGGCGGTTTGGTGGTTTTATCTCGAGACTGATGTCTGTGGTGTAGAACCAAGTGCAAGGTTTCTACTGTCAAGCTAATCCCTCAAGTGTGCAGTAACAGTGACGAGGTTGTAGTTTAACCTGTTTCACACACACTCGAAAAAGATGTCTGTTTGCAACAGAAAAAGAAGACTAAAACGAAAGCCACTATAAATGTGTGCTACCAAACTTGCCTTATTCAACACCTTGTTCCATGACTGATGGGCTTCCAACGTAGGAATAGCTGTCAGGTTTTGATGATACGATAATAAGCGCAACATTGTGATGTTAATAGCCTCCACCCTGTTTGTTTCTCTGCGTTTTAGCATTGTTTCCGCATTCTGGTCACGGCCTCGTTGTTCTTGGGTGCCAATATTTACATGCATCAGATAACTCCCAAGCAAAAAGAACGAAAGTACTATGAGGGCCTGCATCGACTTCAGCCACTTAGTGAATTGAACACATTGTATCGCAATGGTGGGTTTACCCGGTAACCGTAAAATCTATCGATTTTCAATGGGATACCTTGTTTTATGTCAAAACTCTGTCGGCCATGGATTTTTAGACTTCTTTCAGTAGGCATTTGCAGTTTTTTGTGCGATACGTGAAAGTGATTCATAAAACAACTATTTGGAGTGACCACTTCTGGTGATCTGAGTCACGTTTCTAATAGTCTTTTATGTCATTATTGGCTAGTCCTTCTTCCAGAAGATCACACCCACGGAGAATGATTACTATCAAGGACAGACTAATGCCGAAATTGTACCAAGGCAAGCCAAGGGTCGCATAAAGCTTTCTGGTGACATTGTGTAATGTGTATTGTAAGAGCTTCAGCCGTTCCCAGGCCGCACCTTCGGATTGACTTTTTCAGGCTGTACGGAGCCCGGTAGATGACTCGAGATGCTTCGAGTTGATGACATGGTCGTTGTCGACTGAGTGTGAGACGACGACACTCTGAATAACCTGATGACTCCGCTGAGAATCCAAGAAGGACTGTCCCCTCGTACTGTCTTCTTAAGTTGTTCAGTCATTCGCCAACATATTTTTTAGGTGTCGTCGTTTCACACTCAGTCGACGCAGGGCACGTTGAATAGTTGCGTGTCATCTACAGGGGTACTATAAAGGCAGCCGAAGTTGCTCGAAACTTTCACTGGAAATGACTAAAGCTGCTGCAATACTCCAGCAGCCCCGTTTCGTCAGCAACGCTTTGTGCGAGCTGTTAGTTTGCTCTGATGCTGTAACATGTACCACCTCACACATATTTACTAGTCACGCAGACGCTGCGGCATCCAGTCAGTTGGCCTTTTATTCAGACAGTCAGACGGTTGTACACAGAACATGCCTATTTTCTCGGACAAATTAGAAGTCGCATTGTAACTTTATTGCGTACTTTTTATTACTTCTACTGTTTTACTTAAGTAATCACTAGATAAGCATTGACCTGAGAATGCAAACCCGTCCATTGTCTTTTGAACAACATTTTTGCTTTACACCAATGGCGTTAAACCTTAGGTACGACTTCTCGAAGACATGCTACCTTCAGAAGACAGTAAAATAAATTATTCCTTTGGGCCATTTTCTCCTGCGCGAATTTAGTCCTCAAAGCCCTTCCGCGGCAAACATTCGTCCTACTTCCTGTAGAATCTTACAGAATGAAGGAAAATCTGTTTGTGTGCATGGGTGAGCCTCCACTATTTCATTTTCCTATAGTGCTTACCATTGAAGAAAGAAAACCTGATTGGTCTAGTCAGGATGCTTTGTAGCAGGCAGTTAGTGCAACATCCTATGGAAACACTCGAATAATGAATGGTTGGCATTGAGGATCTGGGTTGATCATAATTGACACCAT
This sequence comes from Clonorchis sinensis, assembly GCA_003604175.2. NCBI lineage: Eukaryota > Metazoa > Platyhelminthes > Trematoda > Opisthorchiida > Opisthorchiidae > Clonorchis > Clonorchis sinensis. The sequence continues at coordinate 3,889,159 of CM030375.1, read as the reverse complement.
ACTTGGCATACATTTAGGCAGTCTGACTGAATGCTTGAAGTTGTATGCTCCGTAAAATGTTCACAAATGGCAACAGACCAGTGCTTTCTCGCCCATTGTTATGAAGGAGGCATTGATGTAAAATTCGTTTACGGTTTGATGGCAGTACGTTGCCATTTTCACCGTCTTGCCACATATCATTAAGCCACACTGACATTAGTTTTTCTCTGTGATACAAACATTCGAAGTTACCAGTGAAATTTAAAACCCTTCATGCGCCTAGCGACAAGTGGTTGAAAACGATTGCCCAATACTGAATGACCCCGTGGAACCTGTTCTAACTAAGTATCCCTTCGTGCTTCAGAGTAAATTTCGAAAGACTTTCACGTCTTTTTCGAATTCCAGTTCATCCAGTGGAGAGAAATTTGCTTGAGATTTTCGGAGACCAGATGCTAACTGCTCATGAGACTGGTACTTGTGCGGCAAGCTCTTTGTCTCACCGCACTGAAAAATATTCCAACGAAGAGTAGATAACATGAAGATACATTTTTGTCTTTTTTTGGAGGTGGATTCTCTTCGGGATGGATTTTTAACATCCATGGTGGTTGGCGGAAAAGCTTCTTCTGCTATTATGAGGTAATGGTTCCCCTTGCGAGGTTTTGTCCATGGATTAGCTGATCCACATAACCGGATAGTAGCTTCATTGGACGTATGTGCCGCGAGCCGGCAGTGGACCATACGAAAGCACCCGTTGACTGGCCAGAATGTGAGCCACTCAGGATCGAGGATTTTTAGCTGGACCGTTCTCGCACCATTCTAGCGTGATCTTCTACCACGACAGCTCAATAAATACAACCGTAATTATTTACCTGTCTCCGTAAAGAGCCGTCTCAAGCTACCGTGCCTTCTGGTACACCGTAGTGGACGAAACAACAAGCAAGTGACCCACGTAGGAGTTGCGATGCCCTTCGGAAGACTCAACAGTTTCCCTGTGAATTTGGTGGGTTTAACGGTGGTAAACACAAAGAATAGGTACTTCGGAAAGGCAGGTTTATAGGGGTTTCCATAATTTGTTGATCTGTTCGCCGAGCTTGGCAATTAATTTGTAACAGCCAGTGAGCCTACTCGAGCTACCAGTATTCCACATCACCTTCAGGAGTTTACCTGTAATATGCTAAGCTGATTTATCACATTTCCAGTTTGTCAATGTGTCAAAATATTGGTAGCTCGGGCATGTTTACAGGTGGTTGATCAGACGGCCGTTGATCAGTTCGCTGAGCTTGGTTCCATCATAGGATAGACCAAGGGGAACATGTTCTGTGCCTTTCTCTTCTAGAGGGACGAATCCGCTCCAAGAGTATCACGGGCTGTTACTGCCTACAGCACTACTCACTAGCGAAGTCCAAGTAGAGTGTCATCCTTCTTCTGTCCCACTGTTTGATGCCATGACCAATACTTCGGCGTCAGCCATAACTACTAAAATCCATGTGACAAATTGTCCCCCGGTACCACAGCGCCATTCTTGAGAGGGTAAGACGGGAGGGCTATTGAACAGTTTGGAATGTGGCTTTCGGAGGAGTTGTCGATGTCACGGGACAGGGATTGGAGGCCATTTTATACATCACTTTTATTCTAGGTAAACTGCACGCACTGACAAACAACAGAAATGAGTACCACGCCTGAGAAAAAGAGGTGTCCATAAGAGTGTTAAAAATTGCCCGGTTAAAATAACATTTCATTATTTTGGCACAGGAATCGTGTGATACATTAGTCGTCCCGATCGTCAGCAAGCAACTTTGCGGAAGAGATTTGAGAACACCCCCAGGTTCCTTTTTGGGAGCGGACGACTACGACGCTCTTCAACAACATGTGCATAGTGCTGACAACATGGATAAGTTATCGTGACTGTTTTTAACCCAAGTTTTCGCTTTTTGACCCCACTAATTCCGGAATATGGACCACAATTCACTCACGGATCACTGATAACTTTCCTCAGCTCGTGATTTTACAGATTTGGGAGGTCACGTATAAAGCTTCAACTCATAGTATGTCGTTTGCAAATAAACAATAAAAATAGTTTATCTGTCGATGCCTCATTGCTATGCCGCCCAAAGGACGGTTGAGGGCTGAAATAATGCTGAACTGCCCAACTCAACAGAACTTTATCCCGACCATTACAGATAGATATCATAAATTGAAGAAAAACAGACTGGAAGCCAAAAACTCCTATACGGAGCCATGCCTTAGAATTAATCCAGTCAACCGATGGATCGTTGCACCATACGACTTTTTAATATAAATTCCGTTTCTCTTTCTCCCATATCCTATTTCTGAGACTCCCAGCGTGCAACTGAGGAAGTCGGGGAATTTATTCGAGGCAAACGAAAGGGTACAGTAAGTGTTTTTGTCCATTGGTGTTAATGCGTTGCTGAGTCCCCAGTTTTAAGTATGCAAATGATCCATACTGCCGCAAACCAAAGGCCGATGAGACGAAACCAAGAAAGGAACTAATCTAAAAAAAAGATTGGAGTACCGTTAAGGGTTCAGAATGTTTACCAGGAGATCGCAGAAGTTCAGCAGTACTTGGTGCGGGTCTGACTGAAGCAACCTACTGCTAGTGGCCTTCACAGCTATCAGTTAACAGCACAAAGCGTGAGGAAATCTACCCTTCAACTCTGCTGCGACGAGTCAGTCAGATTGCGTGGTAGAAGGCTGCGTTTTTGAAAAGCGGTGAACGAACAAACACCAGGTATAAAACAATATACAAGAACGATGGGGACATTTCATTTTTTCAATTGGTCTAGTTCAGGAGAGACAACGTGGGGACATATTTTGTCAAACTGGCGAAAGGAATTTAGTGGCTTTTGAGATAAAAAAAATCCAGGTGCACACACGACTCTAGTGGTGTAGACCGAACACCTACCTATTGCTTACCTGACGGATGTTCCGGTAAACAACTACCTGAGGCCACTTGATCTCATGTCATGTCGCTTGGGCCATGTGTACTTGAAAAGGTCGTATTTCGACAACAAAGCCTTTTCGATGGGTAAACACCCTTCCGAAGTGGCCGTTTTTAAATGGTCTCTATAGCAGAGGAAAGAGCAGGACAGAAGGCCTGTACACCAAACATGTTAGAACAGAAATCTCGTCGGTACGACGATGTGCTCCAATTATTCCTGGTATGCATACAATATATAAAGCCCTATCCTCTGCAGCCACTTAGGAACTTGCAAACAAAAATCAACGACTCCGTGTACAGTCGATCAGGAGTGTAAGTAACATTTTCTTCTCGTATATTCTCTTGGCAATCGGTTGAAATCCCTGCATCCAGTAGAAAACTGTTGATTATGAAAGTGAATCGCTCACAAGTAGCAACGTGTGAAATCTCGACCTACCGCGTACAGAAAAGACAGAAACAGAAATTTACTAGCAGGATCCTGTGTTACTATGTCTTCATTTAGAAACGTTTTTTCCAGGACTTTGCTTGAAACGACATATTTATGGGAGCCACCGTACAATCTGAAGGCCTCGTGGTGGGGTTTGAACTATGGTTGTCGAATTGGCAATGCACGACCGTGTCCACTCAATATCTGCCACGGCTGTCCCCAGTTAGCTTCTACAAAACACTGTTCAGCATATGAATCACGTCTTTTACACGACTAGGCGAATAATAGGCTCTGAATTCTGACAGTGAGTTGGAAAATTATCTCTAGTGGTGCGACACCGAGTTTTTGGCTGTTTCCATTTTCAGTGACCAAGCCACCGAGGTAATTTGGTCTCTCCCGGGGATTGCGACACTGCCTCCTGGGAGACTTGTCTTTAATGCTGTCTGCATTAATGCACTAGAGCTAAATATTTCTAGAAATAGCAATGTAATTAGAAGCAGATTCTAAATGGGGGATAGAATATAAACGTGACTGTGTCAGAGTTGGAAAAATAGGCGCCGTATGCTTATTTATGAAGAACAACAAAGGCCTATGGCATACCCGTCGAAAAGGTAAAAAAGGCACACATCCATCACGTATGGAACACCACCTCGTTGTTAGGTTTACCACACATCTAACCTCCAAAGAATTTCGCTAAATCTGCTATATGAAACACTTAACATGAAACAGCCGATGCTTTGATACAGGATTCATGTTTCCGTGCATGTGATACCACACGGCTTTTGACCTCTCTGGGGGACCTATCTCTTGGAGATGAGAAATAAATATAGCGTCCAAAATGATTTGAGTCCACTCGTAGTTCTGTTTTAGTTCAAACTTGGAGCGTTGGGACTTTAGGCACTCGTTAACTAAGCGAATTTTTGCTCAGTTTCGATTTGCAGAGATTCCGCAAGAGTTAATGAAAAGAGTACTAAACTATTGGAAGCCTTTGGAACCGAGTAAGAAGTTACCGTTTGGTAGAAATTCGGTGGGTTTATATCTGGATAACGTCTCGCTTTCGACAAGAAGGCTTTGTCAGGCCAAGTGAGTAGGTTGGCCGAGTTTTTAAGACGGACGGAAAATCAACTAACAAAGACTCTTCCGGGGAACTAAAACGTGGAATGTGTCCACAATGCAGCGACTGCACTAAGGTCCTAATGGGACGGACGATTATAGAACTGGTGAGAACGAGATAGAAATTAAGCGGACCGCCGAGAAACGCAGGTGAATATCGAGCGTCAATAAAAAACTCAGAAGTGGCGGGACACGCACCAGACACGGGACAAACAAGTTTAAGAAATGTTGAGGTTTTGGGGCGCACACTCTGCTACACTTTACAGCCGAGGCAGTGCAAATCTCCAAATGTCTCAGTGTAAACAGAATGGAAAGCGTAGAACTAGCAAGCCTTTGGAGAGTGGTTTTAGATGAGCCTAGCTGAAGGTGTTGTCGGTCGGTTATCACCGAAGAGGAGTCATTGAAGGGAGTAGCTCAGACCTGAAGTGCTTAGCCTAAGCTGACCGAAATAATCATCTGATACCACCATCTTTCTAACCCGGCTGTTGTAGCATCTACGAACCCATCTACGAACCAGAGACTAACAAAATTTACCAGTGACATCCAAGAGAAATCCTCATTGACCACATTAACCGAGAAAAACGTTCAGTCGACATCCAATAGTGATCTATTGTGCTAATAGGAAGTGATCTTGCTGACCGGTTCTTCGTCTACCTTAGAACTCTGCCAATTTGGCAGTCTATCCGCTTGGTCTGACGAAGCTTTTGTGTCGAAAGCGAAACTTCACCCAGATATAAACCTATCGGCTGTATACCAAACCCTTCTGAACCGTTCTTAATCGATTCCAAACTTTTCCGATAGTTTTGAGCACCGCTATTCAAATTCTTCAGAATCGCCCAAAAATTTGGTCAACTCACGTTCCACCTGCTTCAAACGACTTCTTGGACGTCTTAGTTCATTTAAGCCTGGTGGTTCGGTATTCTGAGAGAAAAACAATGATCTCACCATTGAGTTAATAGGATATTGTTTGATGTATTTCCTTTACCTGACTTGCTGTCTTCGGAGGACGACCAAACGACTAGGTGTTCAGAACAGTAGTCAGGTGTTCGTGGGTTCGAGACTTCCTCGGTTTCCATGAGATGCGCACCGCAGATGATTCCCAACGAGAACAAAGCAGCTCTATAGTCTCCAATAGGATTACGAAATGTCAGTTTGGAAATTCATGGGAAGTCCCATATCACTATGCTTGAATTCATTTGACGGCTATCATTGGGACAAACTGGAAGCGATCCGGACCTATCTCAAACTTAGAAGAAGATACAATTATGTATTCAGCTATTTTTTCGTTTTCCTTGTGAAATCGAAGTTCACCGCAGATTTACAAATTTGGTGATGGTCCATGCATACATATTACCTGTCATTCCTTTTAAGTTGATGCGCCAACTTTTAAACACTTGCCATTCTTGTGAACTTGTGAAAACTAAGGGAGCCGTGGTCAGATTGCAGAAAACTCAACCATTTGAGGCCTTTATATCCCAATTGGAAATCTTCACGTTTGTGTGGATTGAGAGCGACCAGATCCGTTAAAGGTCTCAGTCTACTGACCAGAGAACGATTCAGATGAAGCAATCTGACTAATCACCAGGACTTTAGTTGTTTGAAGATGTCAGCAACTGGCTGGACCAAGTGCACGTATAATTTTACAGCAATAACCGTAATTTGTTACTGTGCTATGAAACAAAAGCAGTCTCATAACAGCAGTGTTTTAAGGTCGCAGACCTGCCACCGGAAGAATTCATGGCTATATGAACCCTCGGTTAATGTGTTTAAGCAAATAACCTTGATCAGTCCTGACGGTTAACCACGTTATACTTTCCGGAAGTAAATCAGTCTGTCTACCCATGATCATACACTGAATGATCCCGTGTACATTGATTTATCAACCACTTCTTCAACGACCCATACAGTAAAGGATTTCTCATAGGTGTCGTTACGTTCATCAGTATTGATTGGTAGTCTGCTTTGCTTTGAAGCTCCCACTTCTCAACCCGAACTCCTTCAGCGCATGTAACTGGCCATTTATATCCCCAGTAAACTGCTGCGATAGTAAGCGCGATAGTTTCGTCGGTTGGAGACAATTCAGTGGCGAGTCACAGAGGAACCTACACACAAACAACTTCCGGCTTCATTTGCTTATTCCCGTAGAAAAGGTTACCTAATCTGATGAAGCAGTCAGGTGCCCTTCACCGAAGGTTCTTTCCCATGCATCTATTTAATTTCGGAATCTTTGAAGCTGCTTATCGGTAAGGAGCTCGGAGCCATCTATTATTGTTCCTCCTAACCGTTCACTGATAACGATACGGTATTTAGCGAGACCCATCAATATTTACAAGGTCGCCGAAAGCTACCTGGAAACCCACAGCCAATTTCAATCCCGTTGGGGCTCATCATTTGAGCACAGTTTCCTAACTTCCTACTTGGAGACCATATTTTACGCAAGCGGAGTTATCTTAGTGATAGCGTGAGACTCACCGGAATACCAGCAGAATCTTCCGTGAATTTGAAGACAGAGGACTGAAAATCTCCCTGCTAGTCTAGATAAAATGTAGGACTATGTGGGTATTGCCCTATGTGATTCTGATTACCTAATTCAGAATCAAACTAGAACTGAGCTGGAGGAGAACTGAGACTCCATCTGAACAATTTTCCTCCATCTTCCAGGTCGTCACAGACAGCAACATTGTGGCTTTTGTGTACAAGTTGACCAAATGCTACTTTCCGGGATCTTTGTCAATTCTCAGCCGCTGCCTGAATGCATGCAGACCGGCCAGTCGTCGAGCAGCCGAGCCAACGAAAGTTGCGATCGCGAACGTTTCGTTCTTGGTGCGTTCAGTTGTAGTTCCCAAACTGTAAAGTGTATTTCCTTTAAAGCATCACTGATCACAAAATTTTGCCACTAGGAAATGCCAAAGCAGGACAACCATATAGTTTATTAGGTTTTTTTCAGCCCAGTTTGCCGTGCGTCGTCAAGAACATTTGACAGCCAAACGTAAAACTGACACGAAAGGTGGAAATGAGATTTGATTTGGTGAGGAGCTTTTGGGTTCAGCTTACTGTTTTTTTTTGAGGTACCTCATTTTTCGTCTGTTGACGTCACATTAACTGGGCAAGTGAACCCAAAAGCTCCTCATCAAATCAAAACTCATTTCCACCTTCCGCATTTGTTTTACCTTTGGCTGTCAAATGTTCTTGATGAAACCGAAGATATTCTCCAGTAAACTAACGTCCTGAGCACTACGATGTTCCACTAGCTTGCAACTTAACTTAGCGACAACTGTTTATTTTTGTCAAGCCCTGATGAGAGACCCACGATGAGGCTAATAATTAAAACATTCGAGCTTTCCAACGAATGTAAGTTTCTGATAAGCGTAGATTCCGTTACTTCTCTGAAGTACAAATGATCGAAGTCAGTGTCGACTCACACTCAAACGAGAAAACATAGCAATGGAATCAAGCAATCGGACGACAGTGCTTGTCACTGTAGAGTCGCCAGAAGTTAAACTGATCGGTATAGCCATTGAGGGGTCGGTGCAACAGCGTCACTCGAGATGTGGTCCTAACAAATTAACAGTGAGCTAAAGGTCACAATTTTGTCTCGTCAGTCAAAGAAAAAGGGTTCAGACGTATCGATTTTGATTCAATTAACAAAGAAGCGCGCATTACACCACTCTTCTGACCAGTATTTTGCTTTTAACTTGGTTGGCATCATACAATATCAAAACTGATCAAGGCGCCTCTATACGCAAGCCAAGCGTCAACATCAAAGCATCACGAACGAGATTTCATGGTGGTCATACGCCACTTTACACACACGTGACCGATATGAGGCGTACAAGCACGTGAACAAAGTGCTTTAGAACAAAACGGAACATAACCAATTACTGGTGAAATGGAGTTCAACAGCAGCCGAAAGAGTGCCAAAACTCAATTGTTCGATCGTTCAGCTGTAGCACCATTTTAGTATGACTGACTGGCCTTTACAAGAAATAAATACTAATTATTATTATCGTTCAGCTGTAACAGCCTTTCGGTGGTTAGCTGCCATGCCACCCGAAGGAAGCATGAGGAGTGGGATACTGCCAGGGTGTCCAAACCTAGACAACAGAAGTCAAGATGCAGAGGCCGGATTCGAACCACGGACTTTCCGGTCAGTAAATTCGGGCTCTAACTACTCAGCCATCTGGCACTTACAAGAAAGTGTTCAATTAAAACCAATCTCCAGTGCAAACGCTAAACCAAAGTCATTGAGATATGAGAGAAAAATGGTAGAAACACTCATAAACAATTAAAAGACATGTGGGATCATCAGTCCTCCTTCCAGTGAGACCACCCTCCATGGGACGACTGGCTTCGTTGCTCGTCACAGGTGGTTGTCTTTTACGTCCATGCCTAGCTGTGCTACTGTGTGACTGGACCCTGTTTATCTAGCTTGACGTTGTCCTTTCCAAACATGTAATGCCCGCGTAATCATCGGCCCAAATCCAGTGACACATATATAGGACGAGTTAGTGAGTGTCAATCGGCTCAGATTGACACAGGTACAACAGTCCCTTCCGAGTGAGACTCTGGAAGAGAGGCCACTCTTTTGGAGGGGCCACACGGGTTACCACCTAAACACAACCCCAATATTACATGTTTTATGCCGTTTTAAGGCCACAAAAGTACCTCAGTAGAGCAGAACAGTAAAATATGCCGCCGGTTACCGTTCTACATCCCATTATTAATAATTAACCCACTCTCACGTTGGTTCTTATGGTTTAATGGCTTATGAACACTTTTGGGTAAGATCACTTCGCTCCCGGGATGCTGGTGCTTCGAAATAAGAAAATGAAACGAAAGCTTCTGACTTTCCCTATGAACATCGTTCAGTCGTCTACTTTGCAAGATGGGCTTTGCGTCCACCTTGCGATCTGTCAGATGAATCTATTCTAGTGCCTTCACTTTAACACGCGAATAATTAGCGGCTGACCTCTTCCGTGACACAAATTTATCGATAGCCGTCTTAGATACAATTTCCGAAGTCTTCAGCTAAGCTGTTTGATAATAGCCGTAGCACACAGTGAAAATTTTATGCTGCTGCGCAATAAAATTTTACTAACCAAGAGTTAACCTCATTGTTCCCAGCCTCTTCTGATCAAACGGCTGTGTTAAAAATATCAACCGGGAGATTGCGAATTCTAAACACGTTGGGGTACTTTCAATTAATCACTCAGCAGAACGTTTTCATCAGCGTGTTCTACTTGACCTCTGCGGGTTTGGTTATCTCAAAGGATGACAAAGCATCTTTCCGATGCCCTCTCAGGCGACCAGTCGATGGCGGAGTTAGAGTACGTGTGAAAGTTCGCCAGACTCGACGTCGAACTCTGTGGTCTGGTCGCCATTTACCCGGCTAGTTTGCCCCAACTTCCGCTGAAGATTAATAGGTCTTGCTGAGATTTGCTAGCCCCGTAGGAGCACTGTCAATTAAAAGGTTTGCACGCGGTGACTCAAAATTAAACGCAGCCCTGAAATCGATCAAGCCAGAGGTGGTAAGCTGTATGCATTTGAAATAATCTTCCAATATTCATCGGGAGGAGAATATTTGGGTCAGATGGCCGCTTATAGGGCAAAACCTATCCTACCAGTCAGTCAATCAATCAGTCGGTCAGTCAGTCAACCAATCTTTCAATCATTCACACATTAAAGCAACCACTTAACCAGTTCATCAATCACTCCATCAACCAAACAATCAAACCAAATAACCCATCAACCAAACAGTAACTCGCTTGGTTCGTCAGCCTGCCAGTTTACCTATACATCTATCTACCAATCTGTTTGTCTATTCCTCTCTCTGTATAGTTCAGTGATGCAGAATTAACTTGTGATGACAAGAGGTCTCTACTTATTCACCTAGCCTCCAGTCTACATCGGCGCCGGTGGCATTCAAGCAGCATCACGCTGAGTTCCGCAAAATTTATCTGCGGCTCTCCGGTGGTTCAGTCAATGCCAACCATCAGCTCCTATTCGAATGCCATATATCATCCGTTAATTTTTATAATAATGTACATCATTTTATTATATGGGAATATCTAGAGTGTACATCAGTGTATTATACATAATTCTCTGAGTGAAAATGCCAGAGTGCCAGTTCTCTAGTCTGCTTTGCTTCGACCTCCATTCGAGAATTTTTTCTCAAGTTCAAAAGGAAATTATGGTTAACCAAATTGTACAAACCCGACTTCTGTAATTTATGCTCCCAGAAGATGGCGGATATCATTTGTACTCGCGTATTTCTAAGCGCCAGAGCGTATGGACAGCTATTCAGGAGCCTCCCCACAAACAGCTGCGTACGACAAGGGTATCTGCTCTCTACATGTTTGTTTCATTTCCTCGCTGAGTAGATAATGAGGCGAACTTTGGGAGGTCTCCAAAAACCAAGTGTTCAGATCTGTCCCAGCATGAACCTTGTTGGCCTGGAATATGTAGGTGAAATTGTTCTCATTTTCAAAGGAGAAGCAAAGGCAGGCAATACTAGAAAATCTAACCAGGTTCATGCGGTCCTTCAGCATGTGCTTTGCACCCACAAAGTGCAAAGTCGTGGTGCAGGATGTACAGTCTTTGAACATGCCTCTTGGAATTCAGGAAGTCACACTGAAAGTTGCGGAACACCATATGCATTCCACATATGTTTAGCAATGTTTAGCAGAAAACAGAGAAGGGGAGCGCTGGACACTGCGCGCATTACAGTCTCACGGGCAACCGCTTTTCACAGGCTTAGAAGCAATCTTTGACACGCTGGATGAACTATGGACGTATGAAATCATGGTGACTATTCACGGATATGGCTGATAGATAGGGGAACTGGACACTACAGCACGCCTTCACATGAGATGCTGGTGCCAGAAGAAATAGATGGGGATTGGTTTATTATTCCCTGGTTTGTCTGCTGCCTCAGTACCTACATTTGTAGTCCGTATGATTGTGAAGTGGAAGATGTGATCACTGTGTTTTTACATGTGATAGTTGTTCGCGGAGTATTTGGAAGTAGCAAAAAGTTCAACTCAGTTTCTTTCACATTCTTATATTGTTAGGTCAATAAAGGAGAGATTTGTGGCATTCTCGGGCCAAGCGGTGCTGGGAAGTCTACGCTACTCGAATGTCTGGCCTCGGTAGCACACCAGGACCGTGGGCAGGTAAGACCATTCTAGAGTAAACTCTCTACAACGAAAGTCCCTGGAGATTTCTGCTGTGATCTTACAGACTGACAGCTAAAACTCTAGTAATAACAGCAATAATGGGTCAGAGAAGCGTTATCTGCACGGTCACTTTTCCAGCACACTAAAATTAGTATAACGCTTTTAATAATGTACACACAGTGCTTCACCAACCTCCACACAGTGAGAGCTATTCACACTGTTGCTCAGCCGCTCGTGGCCGAACGGTTTAACTATTCCGACTAATAACCAAGAGGTCGCAGGTTCGAAAATCTCTGTGATTTCGTGATATGCGCACTGTTGATGATTTCAAACAAGAATAAAACAACTGTACCTGCTTCTTGGCTTATTAGTAGTGACTGACTTCACACAGCAGGAGATCTCTATTGAAAACATCGGTATAGTCTACTTCCTCCAGCGGACAATTTTGATTAAACAGTTCATTTATGCTACACTGATTGTTTCTCAGGCAGGTGTTGTCAATCTGCGAACCAATCGGCTATTGCCAAACCAAACGGCGGTGGAGCAAGGTATTATTGGGTTTTGCCCCCAGTACAATCCGATTTGGCCTCAACTAACTGTGAGAGAGCATTTGGTGATCTATTCGGTCATGCGTGACATTAATCGAAAGGCTATTGATGGTCACGTAACAAGGTGAGTGATTGCTTTCGCTTCTGAAGGGCTTGGTAAACAACCGGTAGGTCGACATTTGGGCTACGTTTAGCTTTCAACACGGAAGCTTCCTAAGACCAAGTTTACCAGGTTGTCCGTTCTGTTGTTTGTTATCTGATCGAAAGCGTAATCTACTGAGCATGAAGTGAGTCACCCGGCCATTTTTAAAACGAAAGCCTAACAGCACTTTATTTTCTTGACACACTGCTCACATGGTTGAGGAAAATTTCTCGAAAGTCCACCATCCATTTTGCCTTTCTTGCGACTCTCCAAGTATACCTAGTACCTGAGTTTTCTCTAGTCCTGTGTTCTACGTGAGCGCCATTTGTCTCATGTTTCAGTTGGCACGGTAGTAGGGATATCGCAGCGTATTCAGTTGAAAAGTTCATACACCAGATTTTCGGTTGAGTCTCTCGTTAACACCAACTTAATTTACAAGTGAGCTTACTTCGCCACTTGTGTACAAAAAACCGCAATCAACCTTTCACAACTGAATGAATATGAGTAAGGAAAATAGTTAGAAAATAATCGAGAAAACGTTTCATGAACTGGAGAACAACTTGTTGGCGTCCAAACAGGATTGACTTCAGGTTAGGAACAGAACACCTTTCTCGCTTAGATACTGTTCAGATAGAAGGCTAAGCTAGAAGTTAGCAGTTGCAGTTGGATACCGGTCAACCTACCATACAGTTCTGTCCAAAGCCGGTTCATGATTCATCGGTCGAACGACCCTGTAACCCACACATCCACCTAGACTCCAATGTTCATAGAGAGATCAGCGCCATAGAGAAGGGGTCACTTCAGTAACAATAGTACCTAACGCAACACTACTTATAGGGTTGCTGAATACTCTTCGACAGTTTACTACCGGGATCTTCCCTCTTGAGGCTCATCAAACGTACACACTTGTTGAGCTCCCATCAACCTTACCTTCCAATTCAACACCAAATTGTAGAAGATAGACAAACTACGCTAATTTTCACACAAGTTTACTTTTACTGGCAGACTTCATAGAATCCCAAATGAATCTGTAGTTTGTGATATTCTTCAACTGAATATCTTGTACTAGTGTACCTTAGTGTACCTAGTGTACTTGTACCTTGTGTTTCATTCGAGATATCGCAGTGCATTTCCTGGACGGAATGCAACACACATGACGTTGCCGAAAACTCTCCGATAGCAGAACATAAGGCTGAGGGAAACTGTAGGATTATCCCTACCTGTTGAGCCCCAAGAAGGACGAATCGTGCTTAGGCTGTTTTTGTACGGCACACTTAGCTGGGTCACTCGTTAACGCAAACCAAATTTGGCTCACTTTATCTCGTTAGGCTAGCCGATGAAGGCGAGAAAGGTGTGTGGAAGGTATGAATAGCCTTGAAGGAAACTTAGTTTGGTGCGTGATTCTAATGTCAGTAATTGCTCCGCCCCACAGGCTCATCAGTACTGTGAACCTGGAACGCTATCGTGACACGTACGCGGGATCCTTATCTGGTGGATGCAAGCGACGCGTAAGTGACGACCACACAACCTTGCTTACAGTCTGCATTTTCAGCGATAGAATGAGTTCTGGTCCCGGCGGCCGTTTTTTTACCCAGGTTTTTGGTGTGCTGTCACTTTTGGAGATATCTGAAGAGTTTTTTTTTACAAAAGACAACGTGGCTTAGCCGGAGATTTGTATTAATCAAACGTAGAAACCCATACATGTAGTAGTAGGATACACTTGCATTGTAAATAGCTTTTGATCACGCCAGGAAACAACAATCAACAGAACACACAAGAATTCGTAAGATATCCATGTAGTTTCGTCCTAACTGTTATTTTTGTCGTTAAGTTGGTGCTAAATGTTTGATCTTACTTCGGGTTGCTATACCCACCAAAATATCCTATGGCTGCGGCTATTCACACAAAGAATGTCGGCCGAAGAGATGATGCATAGCTATTCAGTGGCACTTAGAGTAAAGCGGTGTGGCGGAAACACTCTCCAAGACGTCTTTCTGAGGGGCAGTAAATTACTCAAAGTAGCTATTCCCCGCAGGTCTACTCCACAGAAATTTCCCCAAGTGTCTTCTGGAATTACGAAAAATGCCGCTTTCTATCATTATTGGGATTCGTTATTATCCGGTGAAACAGAACGATCAACCACACAACTCTTGGGCCACTGTTTCTTTGAGCGCCATACTAATGAGTTAGCTGCAGGTGCAGGTTTTATGCCCGATTGACTTCCATTCCTTCGAGAAACTGCCCTCAGGATACCAAATCTCCCTTCATAATGGGAAGGACAACCATTATCAGTCGTACCAGGCTGTTTAGTTACCAGGTTGGTAAAAGTGAAGTTGTGTCGCAGGTGCAAGTCTCCTGGGTTATATCCTCGGACTACTGCACCAGCACTGCATACGACAGTGATTATGCAATGTAACGAAGTTAGCTGATGGCGCATATCATCTTCATTGTGATTTATCCTCTTGGAGGGACAATCTTCTGTTTGCGTAGCCAGAAAAGAGACCGGTTTGATTCTTTGAGAATGGTTTCCTCAAGGACTATGTATAACGGGTAACAACATCACTGTGAACAGTGTCTGGATTACAGGGAGGTCTCATGGTTTGAGTTTTCCTAACGCAACTAGTATCGATGACTGTGACAACAGAGATCCTCCTCCCTCTCCTTTGATGGAACTTATTCAGTTCTGTGGGATATCCGAACTGGAAAAACAAGAAGACTAGAAAAATTATTTACTTCTTGTTTCGTGTGCACAGAGATTGATTAGTTGAGTCTTGGGATCGAAACAGTACGCACCTTTTCTTTATGGAAGTGTACTGTCACTCTAAGAGATGGTGAGGTGGCTCAGTGGTTACAGCGCGAATTTAGTGACCGGAAGGTCTGTGGTTTGATCCCGATCTCTGCATTTCGATTTTTCTTGTCTAGGCTTTGGAAGCCTGGCAGTATCCCAGCCCTCGTGCTCCCTTCGGCTGGTCTGGTAGCTAGGTATCGAAAGGGTGTTTCAGTTGAACAACTACTACTATTTCTACTACTGTTAATCCACGTTTCCGGAAAGTAGGCACCAAAACACACGGAATTTCCAGCCCAGTAAAGCAGGTTCGGAACATCCAAAATGAGGGAGAACAGCTAGGGGTTTACAGTTATCTCCCCAAGAAACAATTGTCTTTATTGCCTGGATGGAGATAAATGCATGTTAGGGAACTTTAGTAGCTCCTACCTGGATTGTCTTTTTGGCATGGCTGCTTACAGTTCAGCAAAAATACTCCTGGATATTACCTCACCAGCACGCGATGACTAATCACGGTCTGATGAGAAAAACATCTCAAAGAGTTTGTTTCTCCCAACACTACTGCTTACTACTGATGAGAGGGAAAATGCTTTGAATTTTTGAATAATCACTTCAAGGAAACCAACGAGCGGTCCGTTTGCTGTATGCTTGTTTGAAGGACATGAGGAACGACAGTTCCATTCACACACCTAGCTTACTGATGCGAATAAGTAGTTGAAAAAGTGGCCTGAGAATGTATCCCGTGCACCCAGTCAGTGTACTGCAAGCTAAAATGCCAGTAAGAAAAACAACTATGAAATCATTCTCAAAATTTGGAATAAAGTGTTCACGTCTCAACCGAATCATCATCATCATCATCATCATCATAATGCACTTATCCTTGGAATATATAAAAGAGCATTTCATATCGACATATGAAACTTTTTGCCATACTGTTACTCATGTATGTCAGAAATAAGTCCGTAATCGGAAAAATCCCCCCCTCCAGACGTTGAGTGGGTAGCACTAACCAATACTATTCCCCGATTCTATAACTGTGTTGAACGACTGGTATTTCCGTTGGTCGGGCGCATTGTATTCAGGCAAAGACTGTCACACAGATATGATAGCCCCTCGTCTGATCGACGTATCCGAGATCGATACAAATAGTGTAGAGTACTTCCGAGCTCCCTTGTGAGTAATCAGAGCATACCGTGCACCTCTCTGAAGCTCCAGAATAAGTATCCTGAGTTTGTTGATAAGTTTGCTTATCCTAGTAGTTGTATAAACCATGACTGGATTTTGACGGAAGAATTCAGCGCTGCATCACTAACTCACCAACTCGCATCACCTTCGGTGTCAGAAATTATTACCACTGAGACCAATGGACAGCCTACAAAACGACGTTGAAAGCAGCCACACTCTATGGCTTGTAAAAGTGGCCTGTCGGATCTGAATGCCTCAAAAGTTTTCGAGCATTTGGTCATGGGGTCTCTGTAGTATAGTAAGAGCAGCAGCATATAGGAAATGAAACGGTCCATAAACGAGTGCTACGAGTCGGATTCGTTTGAGCGCAAGATGAGGCCGATCAAGCTAAGGTGGTTGGGACATGTAGTATTTACACCAGACCACCGTCTGCCAAAGAAAGCTCTATTTTTCAGTCCAAATCCTTGCTGGAGAAACGTTTGTTGAGGACCGGCCATGATGTGACAATGCAGCTTAAAAGCGACCCTTGCACAACTGGGCACTTTAGTAGAAATCTCCGCACATTCGTGGGTGGGATCCACGTGATTCTATTCACGCGCGGTTAGAAACCTTTGCATGCGCTTAAGTACCAGTTTCTATTAGTAGTGCATTTTTGTCCACAAGGATGATGATAATATAAGCAACCCGTAGTTAGGTATTTGAAGGGTGAACCATTTTGCCAAAATCGTCTCAATATTCGTTGTTTTGTGCTGAAAAGCTTGTGATTAGGGTTTATAACTACTTCCTTACCCCTTTCGGTTTGTGACCATAACCACTCGCTCCTCTTATATGTACTGCTATCGTTTCTCGCTTACGAAGTTGCAAAATCCCCCAAAGCAAACCCAGTGAGACATGTAACGTGACATAAATTTTCAGCTCTCAATGGCAATCAGCATGGTTGGCGATCCGAGCCTGATAATCATGGACGAGCCATCATGCGGTGTGGATCCACGATCGAGGAGGAACTTGTGGTAAGTTGCTGGAGATATGTTTTTTATATGAATGCGTCATTCAAATGCGTTTTATTCAAGAGTTTTGACTAATCCTGCTAAAAGCTAACCGGATAGAAAGCAATACAAAAAGCTGTAGGAAGGGAGGTGTAAAGAATGGCAGTACCAAGTTGTCAGTTTAAAAGGGATCCAATAAATCAGACAGGATAAATGACAAAGGACCATTCGCATTCGCAATCTCTCAACCTTGGCATACTCTGTGGCACAGCGGTATTAGAACGAATATGTGGTGTTTGTTCCCACAAGACGTACACAGTGGACATCCTTTTCCTTTAAAGGAAAATTTTGGTGGCACGAAGCTGTTTCCAGTTGCATTCTTCCCTCGAGGAAGTATTCTTTTTTAACTGGAAAAAATGTATGGCGCAGAAGTGATATTAGCTTAGTCAGAAGTAGGATGTATACTTTGCGATTTGATCTGTTCCAATTTATGAATCATCAATTTTGCTGCTGCGTGAGGGAAATACGCGAAGATTCTATGTGTTCGATCATTGGTATTTTCGGGGCTTTGCATGAAACTGATAAGAACATCAGATCTCTACTGCTGAAGTACCGCTGATGGCTCTCAGATCAGCTGATTACACTCCACATATTGAGCTAATTAGGCCGTGTACTTCGCACACCGGTGGACCTTTTACCTCAAGGAGCCCTAGGTGTCCATTCATGCGTCGGATGGAGACGACCGTCAGTCCATGGATTAGCAACCAAGCATTAAAGCCCTTGCCTGCCAAATGAGATGCTTTGGTTACTACCGTCTCGCCTGATAGGGACCTCGGAAAGAGACAAACCAGTGGTGGGTGACCTTCAGAAACAAGTCGGTGTCACGTAGCCAGTGACGATTCTGGATCAAGGCTATTGTCTTCACTGTGTAGATCTCTCATTTCCTTCCATACTGGACAAACAGAAATGGCTAGGCAATCGCCTTTCACGTGTAGCTCTCATGCCCTTATTCTCCCTATCCTCGCTGAACGAAGCTGTAGCAGTTGGAAGTATTGAAACTCGGCACACAGTTTTCCGCCTAAAAACCTATTGCATGACCGACTTACCTGATTTGACCTGACCTGACCTGACCTGCTAGAATAAGTACACACAATTGTTGTCTATCGGTAGCACTACTCATAAGGTTGCTGAAAAATCCTCGACGGCCCACAGCCGGACCATCATAAACGAAAGATTCAGCTGGAATTATTAGAGCCCCTTTGAAAAGGAATTTGTGTGGAAATGCGAATATTTCCTTGCATCATCGTTTGCTTGAATAGATCGAAACGGTGATAGGAATCGACGGCATTTGAGCCAGAATGTTGGATGGAGATAGAGAAGCTAAACCGATAGCTGACCAAGTCCCAACTAGCACCCATCTTTCTTATGTTAACTGAGCGTAAATCTCCATGACAACTTATGTTTTGGTGGTCCTCAGTCAGATTTACCAGCGTGGTGCCGCAAACACTTATTCGTACTGAACTAAATGACAACTGATGACGAAGGTTGAACAAGCCTACAACATCATGTGTCTACTCTCTTGTCGACGCGAAGTATCCCCCCAGGGGTTTGCAAGGCCAAGTAGAACATGCGGAGAAATGCGTTCATTTGCAAGCCAACATGATATCAAAAACTGATTCTTTTGAGCCCCTACTGAATCCTACGTTTATGATAGTCCTTAACTTAATGTGCTACACAAAGTCCGTCACCTGTTTCAGTGAATGCGACATTCAAGATATCGAAGTATTTTTCTCCACGTAACACTACGTATAAGGTCGCCGTCGATGGTGAGCTGTCAAATGTTTTTCAGCAACCTTGTAGATTGTGCTTGTTGAGACACGTTTCAACAGAAATTGCAATATTTAACACAAAAGGCGTGCAGCAGTCTTCAGTTAGTCAACCCTTCTGCAAGGAGATACCTCTGTGGAAGGAGCGTTTGTGTTTGTAAAGAGGTACTGCACCAGACTTAGAGGTGGCAACATGGAATCTCAAAAGCAGCTTGATCGACCAGCACATTATTAGTGCATATCACACTGTAAACGCTGGCGAAACTCTCCGGGTCCTTCACAAAACACACTCAAATCAGTCCAGATGAACAGAATCGTAGTGTTAGACTCGATTGAGATCGGAATGCCTGACCGTGAACTGTACCGGCTCTCACGCACACATTAACCCACGTCCACATACAGTCATTGTTTCTGATACTCACTCCACTCCCTTGGTGACATTGCCGCACCGTTTTAGTTCTGCGTTGACCAATAGCTTTAGTCCCTTTCTAACTGTATTTCAGTCGATCTTAACCTCCATAAATCGACGTTAAATTATCAAAAAGGGTATCGTTATCTCGCCTATCTTCTGTGACTGCTATCTGTGTTCACCTAATGGGTGGATTCCCACATTAGTAAAGTTGTGGCAAAGGAAGCTGAGGAATATCATTGCAAGAGGTTGCTGAATTCTGGGCCAAGTTCGGCTCGCATAATGTTAAAAGCCTGAGCACCATGTGGTGTATAATAAGGAAACTCTTAAGGTCAAAACAGCGTAGTGGAACAAGAATGAGCATTGATGTAACAGCTCTTTATACTAGTGTACTAATTAACGACTGTTTATTGTTTCTGTCCTCTATTTTGTGTGACGGTACATAACCTGGGACAGAGAACAAACTTACCTCCTATTGACATCACAACAGGTGTTGAACTGTGTCAAAGCACCATTCATCTCACCCTTCAAAGCGTGCACTATAGAGAAAATAACGGTGTCGCTATGGGCTCTCCAGTCTCAACCATGGTAGCTAATCTTTTCATGCACCATATTGAAACTAAGGCCTCTCTTGACTTTGCCCATCCACCACGCACCTGGTTGAGATACGGTGATGATATATTTCCGAACATATTAGCCACACAACTACATGCCTTTCTAAACTGCTTGAACGAAGAATGCGGTAGTATGAAATCCACTATGGAAACGGAGCGAGCAAGCCATCTGTTAACACAACTATGGACTCTCAGTGGGAGTCCACAGAAAACCCACACATTCAGACAGGTACTTGCATTATTAATCTTCATTCATTCATTCAGTGTCAGCTTTAAGAACCGTGTACTTGTCCTACAGTGGTTGCAGCTGCCACAGTTTTGATCACCGATGATTTGGCGAGGTGAGGTATGTAGCTGTGCATTGGAGGCGGGAGCTGATAAATTGGTGCGTAAATGCACCACTCTCAGTGGACTGTTAAGTGGGGGTTGGGAAGGGAGCTATGCATTGAAGGCAACAGCTTTGATGCACGAGCGCCATTGAGGGCGCGACTGGGCCGTGTCTGAAAATGTCTCTAACCATTGATGTGCCCCGTCTCGGGGTCCCAATCCAGGAAGACGGCAGTGACCAGCGCAGCTGAGTTTGCTGGTAATAGCTTTTATACTTCGCTGCCGAGTCACTGTTTGACCGCCTCTGGCTCTTTTCCGCCCTTCACGTGGTTGTGCATGTGGATGAAGCGTGGCAAAATGTGAAAGGAGCCATTTTGGCGGCCTTCAGTGCTGTTTGTCCGACCTCTCCGATTCGACCGCAAGACCACAGGATGTGGGCGAGGTCGCTATCCATGATTGATGCCAGGAAATCCATACCAGCAGGCAACGCGTACGACGGCGCACGCAACTCCCTTAAACGCCAAATAGTGAAGAGCCTAAGGAAAGACCGAGAGCTCTGGTGGAAATCGAAAGCCCGAGAGATGGAGGTGTTTGCTACGGAAACAACCGTGTCCTATATCAACTGATACGATCGACTGGTCCCAGGAAAGCAACGGTCAACGCAACGATAAGTGAAAGAGATGGCTCATTAATTCACTCCTAAAAACGTCGACTAGAAAGATGGGTCGAACACTTCGAAGAACAGTTCAGCTGGCCTCCTGCAACACAGCCTGTGGAGATAATGCATACGGGCCAGTGGAATGTAAACCTTGATCGCCCTTCGGAAGAAGAAATAAAGTACGAAATATCCGTACTAAAACGTGAGAAGGCACCAGGACCGGACGGTCTCTATCCAGCCCACTTCAAAGAAGGCGGAGAATCCCTAGTGACCCATCTGACAAAGCTTGCTGGTGCTATATGGAACGAAGAGAAGGTGCCTGCAGAATGGGGCATGTCGACAGTTATCCCTATCTTCAAAAAGGGTACGCGGACCCTGTGCGAAAACCACCGTGGCATCAGCCTGTTAGCTGTGGCATCGAAGGTGCTCTCTGGTCTTATTCTTCGAAGGTTGACTAAACACAGGGAGAGACAGCTCCGTGAAAAGCAAGCTTGGTTCCGTCCTGCAAGAGGATGCATCGATCATATCTTCACCCTCCGACAAATTCTGGAACAGCGACGCTGCTTCCAGCAACCAACAATGGTTGTGTTTCTTGATCTGAAAGCTGCCTTTGACTCAGTAGACCGCCAGGCACTATGACAGTGTTTGTGGAGCAAAGGTGCCCCCCATAAATTATTAATCCTCACATCCACACCACGCCTAACGCGCACATGTCGGATCGTTGGCGAATCGTCCACACGAGCAAACGAACTGGAGCGACTCAGTAGTGTAAAGCTGATATCACAGACCCACAGCAATAGGTCCTCCAAACTGTGAGCACTCTGATGTAAATCCGTCGTGTCCACAAGAAACACCGTCACCTGTTGATCAGCTGCAGACGATCTGTTCGCTCAGCCTGGCAGTGGGTTGCCAAACGTTTTGTCACCATGCAAGAAGACATCGTCAGGGCGCAGTTGGGGCCGGTGGTCACCTGATCAACAGCCAAATGGTCCACCCTACGGGTGTATCTACATGTAATTCGACACATCCCAGAAACCGGGACACTTTTAAAAATGGTAGTTAGAATGAAGCGAATGTTAAAGTGGTCAAAATTTGTTAATTCGTGGAGAATCTGCAGGTGCGATAAAACCCCCCATCATCCACGCTAACCCTTGTCAAAACTGGGCACTGCAACCATTTCAGTGCAAAATAAGTGGGAATCTGTTAATTTGCCACCCTGAAGATGATATACCATACTTGAATCATTCAAACCAAATTTGGAATTACTGAGTCCCAGGTGTCATGCACAATGACCTTTCTTTCAGACAGAGCACTTAAGTCGTCTTTAACCTCTTAGATGAGAAATGAAGCTACAGCTATGAGCTTCACAGTCATTTCAAAAATTTTAAAGTTAGGGTTTATTTCGTGTAGTCAGCCCACTCATCCATTAAATGGACAGAAAAGTGCTTATCTGGAAAAATGTCCTCTCCACGGTGAGTTCGATTAAGGTCTGACAATGGCATTGAAAATTCGAAGCCTGCCAATCAGAAGTTGGGTCCTTTTCAGGATTCAGATTATCAGCTGTGTATACTATCTGTAGTTACAGGTCCAAATGCTCCTGATTGGTTTGTTCTGGATCGTCTCATTTATCTTGTTTTTTCCTTGTCTCTGTTTCCTTGAAAAAATAATTTTCAGAATTATTCACCAGTAAGGATTACATGCTCAAAATTGATGTTGTTATCTCTGATAGTGGGGGAAGACAAGGATAACGAGGATAAATATGTTCTTCACTCGGAAACACGCACTTTGGTAAAACTGTTCATCCCACTGGAGTCCCTCTGTCTTTCACTTCATAGGGACCGACTACACCAAGCGTATAAAGCATACCACTCAAGTATACCATCAACCACTCAAACCAAATATGTCCTCTGTTTCCCTGGCAGGAAAACGTTGCTTAACAGCATCAAAGGCACTCAGAGGGGTTGCGTCGTAACAACGCACTTTATTGATGAAGGCGAATCCTTATGCGATCGTCTGGCAATTCTGGTCAATGGAAATCTTCTGTAAGTTACAAAGTTGCTCTTGTACGTTTATGCCGTTCTAATTCCGAGACACATTAAGGAAACTGGCTGGTACTGATCATATTGTATGAGTGCTTCTGGCGAATAACAAGCCCTAATGGACGACGGTTTACTTTGTTCTACCCAAATAACCAAGGACATATTCCCAAACGAAAACGGGAAATGGTGTACTTTGTGGTCAGGTCGACATTGATGACAATGAAGATGAGGACGGTGAGGATGATGACGATGATGATGGTGGTGATGGTGTAACGGTGGATACTACTGATGAGGCATGTGAGTAGCACGCCTTCTCGCAAATCCGCTTTGCATCTCTTGAAATTGGCGGAGTCTCTTTGTAGCATTTGCCTGGGTTTGAGTAACAGTCAATGAATATCCAGAAAAGTTCAGGAAGACGCGTTCAAGGAGAAGGTGGATATTCGGTTTTGTAAACGAGATGCATATGAGAGTTTTGCTCCCCTGTTCAATAGTCTGTAACTGTTAAGTTGGTGGTCTCAAGTAGACAACTCTGCAGCGAAGGTCTTCTTCCTTTCAATGGTAGTGTTACAGGTTACCATCAGCGCAAGTTGTAACCCACAAAAAATTGTTTCTTCTAATATTACCAATGCCGTCTCTGGCATTTCCCGTCCTTCATTTGGGTCCGTGCCTCGTAGTCTTCAAACAACCAGCGTCAAAGGAGCAAAAGAAGCGTAGAAATTAGTACAACTAAACCGCCGCCAAAGTCCTTCAACCTAGTTGACTTTATTCACGAAGGTACCTCATAACGAGATGACTTGTTTGGATGTTGGAGTAATGACCTACCCCATGACATTGTTAATCTTTACCTATGGAAAGATTAATCTTTATTTCTTAAAAATAGCACAGGCACGTCGTCCTTTTTTCCGGAAATCGATTTTTGAGTAAGGCACACTTAACCGCAGAGTTGTCCGGCGACATACACTCATTTACGTCCACGTGATGAGTCCCATGTATGTCTAAACGGGTCGTGAGCTGTAAGAGAGTTTCCCGTCAGCGAATTCCTGTTTCGCGACTTGTACTGATTTTTTGGTCTTCTTTTTTATTTTACCTGGTGGATCTCGATTCGGTAAGTTTTACTTGGGTTGTAGTTTAGGCGAACTACACTAACTACGGGCACCCTGATTGCATGTTCCACCGCTCAGCAATAGGTAGTTGAATGCAACTGCCGCCTTAAGCTTCATGTATGAAACTTCCTGCAGGCAGAAATGATTGTCATGAGAAGCGTTATGAGACGTTATGAGCTGCCTTCAAAAATTCAGGTCCAAGGTCGAACGGGACAGTACTAGCTGAGCTTTGTCTACTGCACCACATCGCATCGCGGGAGATGCTCATAAGCCTTGAGTTGATTAGTGATGGGATATCGTTTGCTTTATTCGTTGGTGGAGTCATTTTTAGTTGGCTTTAGATCTTTGTTTAAAATGTCTACTGGATTTTGCCATTTCAGCCTTGAGGTAGTTTACGCTTGACGCACTGTCACTTCACCAAATATAATGGGCCTGGACAGTACCAGAACGACCGCTTTCAATGAGGATTTCGAGTCCAGGAAGATAACGTATTTCATTAGATGGAAGCTGTGCATTCCAAGCGGCGGTATGGCACGATCTAACCTCCTTCCGTGGTTTCTTATATGCCTGACGTTAGGTTGCACAGGACTGAGAATAAAAAACAGCCAGTAAGACACAGGCAAGCAAATGTAAGAAACAGAGTTTACTTGCTTTCATGTGGAACATAACTGCTACCGAAAAATTCTAGGTACAACGAAGTTGGAGGCTGATCTCTTTCTACAAAAAGACATGATGAAGAAATACAGAGTCTGCTGTGCAGCAGGAATCAAGACTGTTCTTTTTGACTGTTATATAGGCCTGAACTTTTGGTGAATTTCCTTACTGATAGTAACTATTGATATCACAAGCATACGACAAATTTATTCAGTATATAAGCGATTTCCGTTGAATGTTGCAGGATGCAGCTGCTCAGTGGAATGACCTGCTCTGTTAACTGGAGATAGCAGAATTCGGGCTGAATCTCTGGATACTATGTTTAAGATATCGTAGTATATTCACATGAAGACGGAACGTACTGCTCATTGGTATGCTGAAAAACCTTTGACAGCCTGCCAACTGTTTCGAGACGCCATCCGACCTATCAGTTGGGCTCGGTCCCTGAGTCTTTGTCAGCCTTGTGTTCTAGTCGAAAATCAAGTTGCATGTAACTGGAGAAGAATTTTCAACTTTATCAGTAGTGTGCTGTATAACTGCGACACCTCGGAAGTCGTACCAACTGAAACACGAGGTGACCTTTGTGCGGCACAAAAAGTTGAAGGACACCATAACGAGAGATATGGCTGGGATTCAGTTCCATCTCCCGTTGAAAACAATTTGATATGCAAATGGGTGTATTTCGAGAATTTCGTACAATTTGGGTTCCGGTAGAAGACAAGGAAGAAGGAAACTCGGAGATGCCCCTTCCTGATGAAGCCCAATAAGGGCGGAGCCTGTTTTTGGCTGTCGAAAAGATTTCAGTAACCTAATGAGTGCCTTGTTACTCTCCGTTATATTTACTCTCATCAGCCGCGAATCTCTTATTGTTAGGACCAAGCTGGGTTCCGTCTGCAAGAGAATGCATATTCTCAACCTACGACAGATTATGGAAAACCGACACTGCTTCCATCAACCAACAATGGTAATCTTCCTTGGTTTGAAAGCTACCTCTGACTCTGTGGACCTTCAGACACTATGGCAGTGTGTGTGTAATAAATGTGTTGAGCACAAATCCCTGACTCTTCTTAAGGCGCTGTAAGCCAGCCCCCGCGGACGCGTGAAGGTCTGAGGCAAGCTCTCGCATGAGTTCAATACACCAAGCGGTGTCAGGCAAGACTATTCTCTGTCGCCTTTCCTCTTTAACTTCGTCACTGCTTTGATTGTAGAAGACTCACTAAAAGCTGCTAATGCTTGTGGGATTGTAATTCTCCCAGGGCACTTGCTCCCAGGTATCGAGTGCACAGACGACAAGGCTCACGCGGCTATGTTTGGACATGAAATGAGTATGGTTACATAAATTGTACATTTATGGGAGGAGTGAAAACAAGGCTTTATAGCCTGCGGATAGCTAACAGGATGGTGTAGGAGTAGTCAACAACTCTTCTTGACCTTCGCTATAGAAAGCACATGTATAGTTGGTCGTTAAACACTAACTAGGATTCCTGAAGCCAGATTGGAAACCACGGATCCCCATATTAAAATACTCTTCTATCTGGTCCCGAAGACACAGGCAGACTTGGTAAGCACAAACTGTAGGTGGGATTGTTACGCTGGAGATCGTTCTACAGACACTAGTTACACAGCCGTTTATGTTTGTATGAGTGCTGCATTTAAACAGCGTCTAACCGGAGTATCGATATCATGGCTACTCTTTGGTAACTACTGATAGACTGCTTCCTGTGGAATAATCAGCACAACGCTATCGTCATGTTTGGGTCTGGTAGGTCTGTGGAAAAATCGAGCTGTATGCCCATTTTTAGCAGTTAAACTTCTGGGAAGCGTGCTTCGTAGACTGCCAAGTCACCCTTGTCAATCCTGCGTTGAAAAGTGTCGTGAGACATGCACGTAGGCACACAATGGCTTACACAGCGTGGGAGAATGCACCTACGCAGGCAGTCGTGAAGGGATTGTAGCTGTTGTCACGTGGAGGCTTATCTGCAAGCCAGTCTTCCATCCATGAGCTGTTTTGAACGTACAACACTTGAAGCAGTTGGCGATTTGTCTACATATCGGTAGCTAAGGTGAGTTTATTGGCTGTCGATCAGGTGGCAGTTGATTTGATTGCTGGGTTGGTAATTGGTTTGCAAACGTTCCGTCACTAGAGAAGAGACGTTGTCAGTGCGCGCCGTGAAAAAGGTCGAATTTTCAACCAAGAAATCTCCTCGTAAGCGAAACGAATTGTAATTAACAAGCCACCGTCGGAATGGTAAAATCAATAAGTGAGCCGGATCAAACGTGGCAAGGTTTGTTTGACCACAGTAACTGTGGTACATCCTATAGGGAAACAACATGGGTAACGTTACTACGAGCAAGGGAAAGCTTAAAACTGTTATACTTATAGTTGTGTGTTCGACTTGACAACACAGTCTTGGTTTTCTCCAGCAGATCCTCTACGACGTTTGAAGAAATAAGCCGCGGTGGAATGAGTATGCAGTCCCTATTCATTTCACTGGGGTTGATAAATACTGAAATCTTGAAGTTATATTCTTGCTCCACTAGTTACTGAAACAACTTCATATAACTTCATTTAATTTGTGGTCAAAAATTCTTAGGAAACAAAACCACTGGATTTAAAGTTGATTGGCTTCGTGCATGACATCTGAGTTTTAGTCATGCTAAACATCTGTTCCGGATCAACGGTATCGGAGTGAACGGACTTCACAAGTCACAAGGGTAGTTTCCTGCGGAAAAACGCCACTAAGTACTTTTATCAAGGATGAACTGCTTACTCCAAGTGGAACTCCCTCGAATAATAACACAGGGGACCAGTTCCACTACAAACACCTGAGTGGCGCCAGGTTACACAGGTATGCCACTGGTATACAGTTCAATTTCACATAATTTAACGGGCTATCCTGCCCAGATGTGATCGATTCAGAAGTGCTTTTAGGAGTTCATCACAACGAGTGCCTGCATCTCCTAGGCTGCAAGTAAACCAATGCGTCCCTTCTGCAGGCCATGGTGTGCAGTATTTCTTCACAAATTCCTGAGGATAGTCCGTCATAAATGTCTCTCAGGAATCTAAACTGATGATTTTGCCTGTGTACATCTCTGTAGGTCCGTGTTTTACAACACACTCTGAGTCATCTGTCTTACACTATCCGCTGTCACTAGCTGGGTACCCCAAACCACCGTTCCTGCGTGCATATTTCACGAGTGTGAAACTGAACTGAACCAAAGTAAGCTGTGATATGTCCAGGCCCGATCCCTCAGTGATTCAGTTGTATACTTACGAAGGTATTTGTACCGACAGCGTCCGACTTCAAATGAAGATCGCAGAATATGACTTCCGATCTTTCTTTCGACAGATTTGTTTCCTACATTCATAATTATTAGCAGACTGAAAATGTACTTCGTTTCGATTTATTTCATTTAGATGTATGGGCAGCCCCCATCAATTAAAGTCATCCTACGGGCATGGCCTCTTTGTTGAAGTGAAGATCGCTCGAAATTACGCATTGATGCCGGATGAAGCTGACTTTGAGGTGCATCAGACCCTGGGCAAGTTTGTGCGGCACCTACTGGACCAGTTTCCACGTACCACAATTGTTGACTCATTTGAAGATCGAATATGCTTTCAGTTTGCAGATAGGAACATGAAAGTTTTCCGGGAGGCAACCGAGATGCTTTTACAAGGTCAGTATTACTAGGAGGTATGCGAGTGGACGTTCGCATCATAATCTCAGGCAGCAACATTAGTATTAACACTGACTCTTCGCTTCCGCACAAACTCAAAATTTGTATAACTATATCTAAATATTTATCTTAAAGTGAAAAAAAAACAGAAAA
Source organism: Clonorchis sinensis (assembly GCA_003604175.2). Taxonomy (NCBI): domain Eukaryota; kingdom Metazoa; phylum Platyhelminthes; class Trematoda; order Opisthorchiida; family Opisthorchiidae; genus Clonorchis; species Clonorchis sinensis. The sequence goes on along the minus strand of CM030375.1, from coordinate 3,860,399 downwards.
GAGTATTTGAGGGCGGAACGTGTGCTAGCCTACCGCAAGCATTCTGAGGTGTCCGTAACCCTAAAAACTTCAACCAGGAAAGAAAAAGACAGCACAAACGCCACTGACGTCGATTAACCACTACATTGTCTATAGCGTGAGGGGGTAAGATTCAGAAGCCTCATCCTGGAAGACGGACCGCACTTACAACACCCAAGCACTTTTCAACCTCACCTCTTTCTGCCCACCAAAGCTTTTTCTTACCTCCCAGTTTGCCCTTTGCATCGAAAACAGTACTAGTCTCAATAGACGATCTTTCAGCGTTCGTAGCACAAGGCCGAGGCTCCACAGTTGATCGTGATGGATGCAGGATGAAATACCTGTTGCAATGTCGTATGCCCGTTTTCTTATTATTTCGTTAGCAGTTGATTGACACCACCCGAGACTTGGAAGCAATTTTACTGATTTTACCGTCTTAAGTATCCGAACCGATAAAAATCAAAGTGCAAACAAGTTTCCGCATGTATTTTTGGTCTGTTCAACTTGGCACAGTTATGCGACACTGAACTGACTTCGAGGTGAAGTCACATCAGTCCTACTGTTGTCTTTCCATGTCTTCCGTCAGTGATTACTGGTCCAGACGGTCTCCATCCTTAACTGGGCGAAACACACATGTTATTGGTCTATTGAAAACTTCGCTTCCAGCAATTTGCACGCACAACCTGGCGGTCAGCAAGGAAATGATATCCCAAATGTACTTGACATGTCTTGCACCAAAGCTATTGTCTTGATTGCGTAGCTGTCACTCTCTGTTATACTGGACAAACAGAACCATTTGAAATCAATGCACAGATCGGTCCATAGCCTCCAGCACGTGGGTCTCAATCCAGTATATTCCTTATCCTCGATGAACGCAGCTTCAGCAACTGGAATCACTATATTTCGGTGCACGGTTTGCGTGCTGAAAAAGTGAACTGAAGTTACACGCCTAGTGTTCCATCATGTGTACCTTTGGACAGAACAAAGGAATCATTGGTACTATGAGGAGATTCGGGAATTTTTTCGCTTTCTCCGGGCTGATCGGCCGTTATTGGCGGAACGGTTGCGTGTTCAAATTACGAGTCGGGAGGTCGTCGGTTCAAATCTCTTTGGAGTTTCGTGACAGGTCCACTGCTGGTGGCTCCTAATAAGGATGAGTTGGGCTCTATAGTGCTTTTCGGCTTTTCAGCATCGATTGGGATTTACTTGCAGTATGAAATCTCCATCACGGTGTTCATCTTTCCGCTAAATTCAGACGGTTTTTTTAAATGACAGATAGTGTCTCTTAAGAACCTGGTCGAAAGTAGAGGGCCAAAAAGAGCCGGAGGTGTGTGCTCCATTAACCAATAAGCAGTCAAGTGGGATGATCGATACGAGACACTAGTCAACAAGCAAGTAAACCGCTGGACGACGCGCGCACGCCTGCGATGACAAATCAAAGGGAGATGGGCCGTTAGTAATCTCAACACAAAGACTGAATGCTGTTGCAAACAGCAGTGGTGTAGTGTTCAAAAAACGCCACATAAAATAAGTGGACCCAATAAAAGTTGAAGAAGTAGGCAATTCTGTTCGAATATAATATACTCGGCCAAATAAAAGGAAATATCGAATTGAGAGAAATTTTCCAGGTTCAACTAGGTAATCCATGTGTAGGAACAGCTAGAATGACCACTGTTATTGGTATCAGGATCGTCTCCGGTGACCGCAACACCCGAGGAGGGAATTAGTGCTCCCATCTTAAAAACGTTAATTTATTTGAATAAGTCCTCATAATAGATGGTATAAAAAAAGGCCGGGGTCCTAGGGCTAGTCTCCCACAAACATCCAAGGTGCTTTCTCCTCTAACACTCAGTCAGACAATCTGGATAGAAAGTGACAGCATGAACGCCGCTGGAATCGGCTAGCCGCCATATTGTTGAGTGTCTCCAGCCAGACACAGGAAGTATCATGTGGACCTCATCATGGAAGCCAAACAGCACCAACGGCCCCGAAGCGCTTCTTCACATCCTTCATTCCTTTCTGCTACGCCATATTTTGTCCAACTCTGGGTTTCCGTCAGTCCGAATTAACCACAAAAGACAACGCCCTTATGGGCAGACGGTAGCATAGATACGCCACCTTCTTTTAGATTACTGGTTGCTTTCGTTGCATAAACCAAGGTCCGCTTCGCCAAAGACCGGTTTCCCAGTCGTTTTCTGCAAATTTGCTGGTGTACCGCCAAATGAACTAGGAATATAATAAATCTATTCCAAAGCTCCTTGATCAACCGTTGTTGAGTATCTACTTTTTACTGTATTGGTTTTTCCCTATATTAGTTTAGACCTGATTTTAAAGGCGTGTGAAATGATGGATCACGCTAACTAGTTTAGATGACAGTTTTGGGGATTCTAGAGCTTAATCTCGACTGACTTTCTAACGACGGCTTCCGCTACACATTGTCTCACAATCACCCGCACTTCTGTGTACATACAACCAGCTACCAAGAGAACCAACGCTTACCGCTTGTCCCACGGGTTAATAATCGTCTCACGTCTCCGGACCTGTTTATGGCCATTTATTTTCCCCGCTTGCCAGTAGACTTATAGTGTTCACGGCAATCTCCATTCCCGTCGATACTAAGAAATAGACGGAGTAAATTCGCGGCAAACTCCTAATCATGTTAATATGAGAACATTACACAGGTGATGCCAAAATTACTGGTGCGCTGCCATCTAGAGGTGTAGATAGTGAAACAGTTTATTTTTCAGAGTATATTTAGCGGTTGCCGTAATTTGTAGGAATTGCAAACATGCTCCCAAAGAGACCAGAGCTGCTTATGGTTTCCCACTTGCTTGAAACTAGGAAATACTAAACAAAGTTTCAGGTGGCATCAACCCATTTTATGGATACACATCAAGAGCTACCTTAGCCAATTTACGTGAGTAATATTCACACTAGATCGGTCAGCCACCTGTTGATTTGTGTGGTAAAGGCGATTTGGCTTAATGGAGTGACGTGCTTATGTTTTTCAGAACAGTGTATGCAAACTGCTGATTTCGTGTACATCTGGAAGGTTTGGCGTGGCTGTTCAGTATGATGATGTCGCGACTCCGTTCTGACACCACTTCATTAGTTGATGTCATCTTAATCGACAAACAAGGTGCATGCATGTGCTGTATATGCTCAGAAATGGTCACGACCTCCCACTTTAGCGTATCTGAGGCCTACTTTACTGAGTTACTTGGGGGCAGTTTAGTCCCAGAAAATTAATGAAGCACCATCCCGTCATAAATGCTTTGGGCTGATTGACAGATTTCAAATATATGGTTGCAGCAGTCCAGTAATTCGACACTATTTTACTAAAAAATGATGTGAAAATACTGGAATCTTGTGAGTGCACAAGCAAATCAACTTGAACAACAAAGAGGCGGATTTTGTTGCTACGGAGAGCTATTCAGATGTTCAAGCACGAATCATTCTGTGAGGGTTTACCTATTATGTAAAACTGACTGACTGATTACCCTCTAACTTAGGTATCCTCCCCAGAATGGACCCTAAGTGTACCGGTATAAAAGATACAGGTAAAGAAGTGGATTCGGCGATGCTTCTTACTCAAGGTGCTGGGTGTATGTGCCACAAAAAACCAGCATATCCCTGTGAGGTTCGTCAGATCAAAAGAACTTCGGATTTGAAACGACCATTGAAGATGGAAATTGCCAAGTAAATCGGACACCCCGAGTCTTCCCGCTCATGGTGCTTTTTCAACATACCAACAATTAAGACAGTTTCATGGAGCAACTGACGGTTCAACTTTGCAAGGCGATATGAGATTTTGAGAACACTACTGTGTGCGGGTTAGGCTGGTAGCGGCATATGTCATGAAACTAGAGAACCAATAGAGAACTGCACATTGTGTGACCACGTGTTGAAACAAGCTTGTCTCCATCGCAAACGACTGATCATCCAGCCTTCTGCTTACAAAATAAATTTATCGCAATAGCATGGTAATTCATGGCACTCAAACGATACATCACCAGTTGTCCGTCTGAATTACGGCCACATCTTTAAAACGACCTGTGTTGCCTTTCAGGGTTATAATATGGAGCGAATGCTTCGTTCTCGTGGTAACCTCGTTTTTCACGCGTATTTTCAAAACAGGTTTAGAGTGATCAGGTCCTTTCAAGTGCCCCCCCAGTATATGGTTAGAGGTGTTGCAAGATATGGCCGGCAATCGATGTCAATGTTCTTATTCTTGTAAGTTTCTACGCAGATTGTCTGAATTGGTGTCTGGGGGGTGTAGGCACCAAAGAATAATTGGGGGTAAGGCCAGACCTAAATCCCTTCTCCATCGCACTAAGACTTATTAAATTATGGTTGCATGGCAGCAAAGTATGTGTTGGACACTGATGCTATGCTGTCAGTGATGATAATGATGAGCATTTTATTCCAATAAAATGCTGTTTCCTAAGAGAAGGACTGATTTCCTCCAGATGTAAACTGAATCCACTCATTTAGTACGTGCCTTATTTCGCAAAACGTTGTTTTTCTTTTATTCTCCCTCACATGTTTCCTACGAGTAAATAAACTACTAAACGTCAAATTGACTGATTCGATAGGAAACAGTGAAGTCTCATTTTCGAGAAATACACTCATTTGCATATCAATTTGGTTTTTGCGAGAGACTCACCTGGAACCCAGCTGAATCTCCCGTTTGTGATGTCTCATTGTTTTTTTCTCCCCATTTCTGATCTAAATAGCCCACAGAAGCTGTATAATTGAAGATTTCAGCATCAGCAGCCCAACTTTGGAGCACGTGTATTTTGATGTGGCAAAGAGCGAACTGCAAGGAGACAATGTCCCAGAAGGCTAGAATCAGAGCACGTTGGAAATCAAAGCACCGAGGCAGCTACAACAGCTTGGAGGTGAAAGTTTGACGCCACACTCGTTAGCACCCTTGTGTATTCGGAATACCTGCTTAGTAATGTACATTTCTGATCATCTACGAAGTAAAGTTCATCCCACTTACCTTTTTTGTTTGTATGAATCACGTGTGAGCAATGTTGCATAGTGATTAACCACCTTCTTATTGGATCCCAAGCCAAGACACTTCCATGGAATGATACTACGACAACTACTACGACAACGGAAAGCCGAGCATTTCACCTGTTCTGTTAAACAGCCTTCGGTGAATATACCCGAGTAAACTGGTGTTGACTGCCACTGGAAATGGACTTAAGTAGCCCACAATTTCCCTCATCCGAGCTTTCATATTTTTAACTGAGTAACAGAAGCGCGTGTTTTGTTTGTGATTCTATATGAGATCTACTTTGGAAATGGGAAATAGAACGGTCTAGTACGTGCTAAAAGTTGTCAATGTGTGGTCTAGTCCCTTGTCCAAGAACCAATTTTCCTCCCACGATACGAAAGATGAGAGCACGGAAGACGTCAGGTTGGCAATAGATTCCGGTGTGTTCACTGTCGTCTTATTGTTTTTTCACCTTCTTCTAGGTAGTAGGAGCAGCCCCGTCTCTGACGTAAAAACCCTCGGCCTATTAACTTTAAAACAAGCTTATTCGAATTGAGGAACCCAGCTTTACCGTTCCCAGGTTTGTCATACAATCAGGCTGACCCTTGAAAATACATTCATGGTACGGAAAACCGAAGCCCTGCGTACTGTGCGGATAACCAATTCCGGCCCAAGGCACAGATGGAATTCTTTATTCATTTTTAATTCCATTCTGGCCGCAGTCTGGGAGGTGATCCTTCATAGAAGATGGCAAACACCTTCTCAGGTCCGGTCCCGCAAGTCACCTACCTCTCTCCAAAACGAGGAGATGCAAAGGCCGAAGCCCGTTTGAGTAACTGTGGCCTGCCATCCATGTCATCCTCCAGGAAGCGATTCCCCTGGCATCCTCCAAGCGCTCCATATCTCTTCTGAGGACGGGAAGTTGAGCTTATACACAATAGTCAAGGTATGACCATAGAGTCCGTATAACCATTGAAAAGAGACTAAAACACAACGGCTTCTTATCAGACTTCAGGCTAGCGCCAATGACATGAGTTGACAAGTAGATCTAGTCGAAGTTTTGTCCGCTATAAGACTGCTACCTACGCTGTATATCAAAACAAAGCAGAATATCCACATTTCCGTTCATCATCACTCATTCGCAAGCACCACAGTTTCGTATCCCATAGCGTTTGAATAATGTAAGTAAATTTGAAACAGTTGGCTGAATGGTTTTGAAAATCGCAAGGTTGAAGCCAGAAACTTTGTCCAAATTGACTTCAAGGTCATCTGACAGCAACTTTTATCAGCTTGAAGATGGCCCGCCTGGGAATCGGAGGTCTAGTGACACGTAATTAAATCCCGATGCAGCGGAGAGTGCGTATGGAAAAGCTGCTTTCTACTCAGTGCCGTGTACTACGCAATGTGGTCAACGATTCCGCATTTGGCAAGGTTGTTCGGGATCTCAGCCTTTCGATCCGTGTCCATGGTTCATGCGTAAACACCAAGGAAGAACTGGTGGCTGCTTGGGGTGATAGCCTGCACAACGGCGTTGACGGTCGCGGTTTACGAGAGTTGGTCGCTTCGCCTCTTTCTAATCGATGGCTTGTATTTCCAGAACGAGTGTTTCCTCGGATATTTATCCGCGGTATCCAGCTCCGATGCAACCTGCTCAGGACGAGAGTTGGAAGCGCTCGACATGGTCACGGTGGCCAGACGATCTTATGTCGTGGAAACTGTGGCCAACCAGAGAGTTTGGTGCATATTTTGCAGTCCTGCTGGATCACGCATGACGCCAGATGTGCTTGTCATAATCGGGTTGCAAGGGAACTCGCAAAACGCCTCTGTCTCCTGGGATACACCGTCTTTGAGGAGTTGAGAGTACCAACTTCGACGTCCTTCATCAAGCCTGACCTGATCGCCGTTCGGGAGCGCCGAGCGACTGTAATAGACGTCAGCATAGTCTCGGATGGGCGCGGAATGACTTTGTGGAATGAGAAAAAGCAGAAGTATGGTGCTGATGAATTTTCCCTCGCCATAATCTCAGCTCTACGTGCTATTGGTTGTGATGTGGACTTTTTGGTCCACCAACCGATGATCATCTCTTATCGAGGGATCTGCTTTCCTCAATCCGCCAAAGCTGTTATCGGACTGGGACTTTCTAAAGTCACAGTCAGTGACTTGTGTTTGCTCGCCATTGTGGGTTTTCTGCGTACGTACGACACTTTTATGCGTGGCACTTGGCGTCGAGTGTACATTCTTGCCATTGAATCTCACGCCAGACCCAGTATGACGGACACTTTGTGCCTGATGTGCGAGTCTTGACTGTGCTAGCGCTTACCGCGCCTTGAAGAGCATTCAGCATTGTTTGTCCTTTCTTCGGTTATTAGACTTAACACGCATGTTTCCATACCAAAATTCTTAAGTACGTTGGGATTCATCCTATCTGACTGGAACTGTTGGTTGCATGACTTCGAATGAGACATTTATCTCTTTTATCTCATATTATCCTGTAACCCTTTCGCATTCATCGCTTGCATTCACTTTTTATGTCTGTGACCATGCTCTTCAAAAATAAACGATAATATTACTAGTAATACTTGATGATGGCCAGCCTGGGAATCGGAAGTCCAGTGACACGTAATTGTGCTGCAAAATTAGTGGCTGACCCGATGGTGAACCGCGTCAGTTCGGATCCGATGCATAAAATACTGATGCAGTCAGTACTTTAGCATTGGCGTCATTCTTTCAATATTCTATACTTGACCTTCATTTTGTAGCTCTGAAAACTAGCGGGCTGGTTCTATGTTATAAAGTCGTTCTACTTTTATATCATCCCAGCACTATCAAATTTATTCACTACGACCGAGGGTACATCTGATGGTACTTTTAAGGATCAGTCGGAGTTGTTAGCAGGCACAGTGTGTATTTTGGGCTCCCCGTAACCTCTCTGCTGAGGTACAGGGCAGCCACAAAGCTTCAGTGTCTGAGTTATTGGGTGGATACCACGTCTTTTGTACATCGAGTCTCCATTCCATATCTGAGAGCTCACTGCTGTGTATTACCTTGTGGGGATATCCGGCAGTTTCGCCTATTTGGAATTTTTTCGAATCAAAGCTGGGCTTGCAAACTCACTCCAGGCATCTGAAGGTTTCGGTGACTTAGACGTCCGTAGAAAGGGATTCCTCAGACTGTGTTTGATTGATGTCTTATTCAAACCCTCCAGCTGCGTTAAGCTCTATTCCCCCGGGAGGACAGAGAACAGTAAGAGCACAATGTTCTGTGATATCGCTGGCATGGCCAAGTCCAGTGTTCAGTAGAAAGCGGCATGCACCTGTCGGAGGTTTGTATAGCTTTTCAAACGTTCGCCTGCCTGAGTAGGTCAATTCTGGTCACCTAATAACTGCGTTGCTGGTACCTCGACCTTTGAAACACCCGATGCGTTTTTACTCACATCGATGTAAACAGTACTGGATTTGTACCACTTTTAAACACAGACTCATTTGCACACAAACTTGGTTTTAACAGAAGCCTCGAGTGAGTCTACCTGATGAACCCAAAAAGGGCGAAAACGGTATGAACCATCGGAGAGTTTTCAGTAATCCTTTGAGCAGTATGTTCCGTTAAGGTCAGTCCTTCATGTGCATTGACTGTTTTCTGGTTTCTTCTTAGCCCTTACAAAAACAGCAGCTCAAGTACTTTTTGAGCACTGCGCAGAGAATAACAGCTGTTTTTCTTCGATTAGAACTGAATGCACCACATGGTATTAGTGCAAGGAAACGATTTTCCAGAACAGGCGGTTTACAGTTGTTCCTTCTCCTCATCCAGCATTAGTAGCTATACAACTGATCTGCAGTGCATGAAACACCAAAGTGTACACGGCAGTGCACAGGTCTGTCACTGACAGGCACAATGCAGTGTCAACGGCCGCACACCAAACAAAGGTTGGGCGGAATGATAGCTCAGTAGCGTGGGCTGCTGTACGTGTCTGGCAGAACGGGGGGCGCGGTTAGGTTGTGCAGGTCGTTCGCTTGCGGATTCTGGAGGTGGGCGTGCAGCCTTATCGATGGGGACTTTGTGTTGTGAACCGTCAGGGACACTTGACTCAAGAGAGTCTAAATAAACAGGTTTTAAGCGATCAGTGTATATGTTTTCCTGCTTATCACCTAAGTGAACAATAAACTATTTGTCATTGCGCAAAAGAACACGGAAAGGACCGGTATATGTAGGTTGTAGGGGCTGGTTTAACACGATCAGAACGAATGAAAACATGAGAACAGGTAGATAGGTTTGGAGGGACATAAAATAATTGGTTTTGGGTTGGAGGTGAGTAATAACGTAGTTGAGACATGTGCGTTTTTAACTGCGTAACACAAGTAGTTGAATTCCGGATAGTTTGACTATCCAAGCAAAAAAGTTGACCCGGTATTCGTAATGTTGTGCCTTAAATCAGTTCTGCTGGCGAACAGTTCAAGGATGAACGGAACATAGTGCGTAAATGTAGCAATATCAGTGGTGGTCTTCAGATGTCGGTGAAATCGTTCATCAAGACCGTTTGCTTGAAGATGATAAGCAGTGGTGCGAATGCGTTTGCATCCGAGTAATCCGGTGAGACGCTGGAATAGTTGTGATTCAAATTGCGATCTTTGGTCGGTGAGTATAAAAAGAGAGACCCCGAAATTGGCAATCCAGCCATTTGTAGATGCTCGAGCGATAGTCTCGGTAGAAATATCGGAAATGGGGATAGCCTGAGGCGACCGCGTAAAGCGATCGACACGTGAGAAGGTAGGAAAAGCCGTTAGATACCGGCGGTGGGCCGACTATGTGTAGGTGAACATGGTCGAAACGTCAGTCTGGTTGAGAGAAGGTGCCAACGGGTGAGTGCGTATGCCAGATAATTTTAGAACTTCGACATCCGAGACAAGTTTTGCCTATGAACGGATGTCTGTGATCATATTCGGCCACAGGAAGGGTTGAGAAATGAGTTTGCCGGGTGCACGCATTCCAAGGTCTGCTACGTTATGTAGCGCGTCGAAAACGAGGCAGCGCATTGCGCATGGAACCAGTGTTCTTCGAACGGATGTAGAGAAATCGCAGTGTATGTTACCTGGTGCTATTTGTAATGGTACCGGTTTGACGTGAAAACGGTTTGTCGCTTGACGGCAAAATAATGGCCTCGTCTCGTTGTAGCTGAGCCGTACGTCGCAAATCGATCGCGGGCGTTGAGTGGAGGGAGTCAAATGCCGGACTACTTGTCTGCTACGATATTGAGATGCCCCGAAATATGACGAATGTGGTTGTGGACTGCGAAATATAGTCTAGGTGACGTATTTCGAGAGAGGAATATCGGTCGGTTTTCGCCTGTAAGGCAAACGTTAATTGTGGTCATGGTAATTCCATCCTAGAAGATAGGCAACATCAAAAACGCCCAAAATCTTTGTGATCGCCTCCACACAGTTTTATCAAGTCACATGTTCTCCATCCTGAAGTTTACGCGGTTGTGAAGGAGGCAATGGGAACACTTGTCTCGGTAAACGATGTTTTGACATGCGTAGCACAAGGCCGCGTCACTGGACTTCATTTCACTGGATGCTTTCCGTGATTCAAGTACTTGCTGCACAACCAAATATTCGCTTCTTCATTGTTGACGGCATCCGACATCAGCAATACTTCTGAGACATCGGCGGAAGAAGACGCCAGAGGATGACACAAATCACCCACCCACACGCCTTGTATTGCAACCGTAAGACAATACAGTCGCTGTAGTCTGGTACATGTGGCACTTGAGGCCAAGTAACATGTATTTTTGACGCCTAAAGTGACTCAAATTAGCAACGTGCTTCCTAACCCTGAGATTCGTTCACTGCCTTCATCAGACACCTCCGTCAGAGATATACAACTACCGAGTTACGAAATATCCTCCACGACCACAAGTACATCTCCACGAATCCCAGGAGGATGCCCTGAGACAGTAGGCTATGATACAGCGCGCACTTCGAACCATGGGATGATGGTAGTCAGTTTACTCAACAGAGCTTGTGTTTTGCCTCCGTCTCCAAAGATAAGGACGGTGTTGTCTTCGAACTTCGGACCGACAGGGTTTTCACCATTAACGATTTAGACACCAATGTATCTGAGAATTTCCAGCGTTAGCTTGCTTATACAGAAGGTCGCTGGACGAGAAGCACGTGGAGAAGCCTGGTCAAAGATATGCACTCAAACATTTCTGACTTTGGGGGTCTCCAAATTCATAGTCCGTCTTTCTGTTGAAGGACGGCATTCCGGATTGGGTTTAGCAGGTGACCAAGTGAAACCTTGTTCGAAGTATGGTGTTTAATGGTCCAAACGTTCTCCTTTGCGGGATAAAAGTGAGCCATCCTGGTTCCTGATAGTTTCGCTGACATTTTACAACCAGTACCTAAACATAAGGAAGAAAACAACGAGAACGACCAATAATTTTAGTCAGGTAAGGATTTCGGAGGGGAGGGGGGCTAGCACTTTCTTTAAAAAGTGTTGAATTTGAATATCCGCGACGACGGATAATCTACTTTAAGACCGGGTAGTCTGATTTCTACAAAAAAAATCACATCCCATTTCGGAGCCACTGAACTTGTGCTATTCAAGAGCCTCGCAAACTCTTACGGCAAAGTGAATGGCAACCAAGATTTTGTTAAAATTTTCAAGCCACTGAGCTTTAGTTTGCATAGTGATATGATTGTACGCCCGTTGCACAAAAGACTACATGTTCTTCCACTCCCTGGTCCACAACTATTAGTTGTCGGGAACTTGAGAGTTTTGCTCAATGCCGAGTAAAAGTGGAGTTTCACCTGGCAATCGAAGTACTAGAAACGATCTGACTAACAAATGTGGTCAATCTAGGTATCCGTTTCATCTCGCATTCAGACTGACCTTGTTAGAAGTTCCCTGGATAGAAAACATATGCTAGTAAGTTTTCCAGTTGGAACGGGCTTCACGTTCATTGTTACAGTGCCTGGTTCAATTGAACGGTAAATTGTGCGTGCGACCGATACACCAATAACATGCAGCCTGAGACAGTGACTTTCTGAGATATTTATCGAATGGCAGTTAGTTTTCTATACGCATGGGGCTCATGCAGCAGACATTTTCTCAGTTCCACGATAATTGCAAAGGATGCGGAAGACTTGCAACGATCAGTATGACCACAAGCAATCAACACGTAGTGATCGAAATCGCCCACATTACATACAGTGGATTCCCTGGTGGGATATAGCAGAAAACAGAAGATTAAAGTGACAAACTTGATGTCGTCAGGTCTTCCGCACTTTTCTCCATTAAATGCCCGAAGCTTCGAGATGAAAATGAATTCAAAAAGAAAGTCGCCAAAGTTTGGCACAACCTTTTGGACAGGATCAAAATCCAGTCGAAATAGCCGTGGTTAGGTAGACTTTAGTGGAGGCATTCTTCACCACAGAAGGTATAATGGATGATGCATGCATCGGAAATGATGCCAAAATCGGTTTTCGTGCAGAACTGACCGCAGACAATCGTATAAGGTCGGCAAATTTTGATGTTATTCTATCTTTGAGCTGAAGGTGAATCCTCTTGACATGGCGAGTTAGCCGGTTATCGGTGTGCATATATATATATATATATATATATATATATATATGGCATAATGATGTTATAATATCACATATAAATGATGATACACATATTACTAGACAAAATTATTTGTTGTGTCCCGATAAAGACCCTGTGCTCCGCAGGTTATCAAGTAAAACCGAATTCAATGGCCCTGTGCCCCCGCGAATTGAACTCAGATCCCACTTCAGTCAGTGTAACACAATATTAATGACCGACGAATGTGTTTTTATAAGGGCGTCATGGATCAGATGGTATTAAAACCCTTGTTTGCAATTGTGTCCGTTGGCCCGTGATGAACTCTCAAATCGATCCTGTCTCCAAACCAGCTTGTAGCATGATGAGGTAGCTCATGAAAACTCATCCACATCATTTGCTCATGATGACTACCCGTCGTCCACTGTCTATCGCACCTACTCCCATTTTTGTACAGGTGTACGATGTTCACACCATTCACATATTGCTAAGCCTGTGAATACACGTAAACAAAAACGATGGGTAGTTGGCAAAATAATCCGGTATATTTTAGAAGCCAATAAGCATGATTAGGTGGGAAAAGAGCAAACCGCAAGTGACAGTAATGAAAAGAGCAGATTTTCGCAAAAGCCACTAGAACATTCAGTCTACGAATTCTTTTGAGACAAACGCATAGTGACCTGGAAATGAGAGGAACACAGTATAGTAATGTTGAGAGATAGGTTACCAAACAAATATTACCCGGTTGGTGAAGTTTTGAGAAATGAAATGCGATGTATGTGGAAAACAGCAGCGTGGACAACATTAATCAACAAACTGGGAGTGCGGCGGGAGAAATCAGGACTTCCTTCGAGGAACTACCTTCGCGAATTCCATCGACGTGGAAGGGTGACCGATAAGAACCGGATTACATTTCTTCTGTACATGCATTCGGGTAATTCCGAACGGAAACGACGAAATTGGCAGAAAAAATTGAATCTTGACCGAAATGAATGCAGACGAATTCAATGATCTTGTTGGTCCGTTATTTACACATAGCAGAGCATGATAAATTTGTACACTACTTGAAAGCCTGTATCATCTAGACGACCAATAGGGAAACCAGCTTGCTCCATCTGGTTACACTTGCACAAGAAACAGGCCAAATTACCTCTGAGAAGTTTTCTCTTGTGACGACTGTTGGGAACTCGAAAAATAGTGAGTTATTGTGACTTGGATTATCATCAATCGGTATTTCCAAAGGATGGTGGCGTTCGTGTGATCGATAGCTTACTCATCAGCTTAGTTGTCTCAGTCACCATCAACAAGGACTCACTTCGGTTCAGCGGTACTGAGTTCCCAATGGAGGATTAGAATGAAAAGCTCCGTTACTATGAATTGCTTCTGCGGGTGAAGACTGGGCATTTCGTTCGCTTTCACACTGAAGTGCTTCCGCTAATGCACACAATGGGACGGTGAAGCCATATTTTGGAAGACGAGTTTACTGCCGTAGCAGAATCCCATGCGAAAAATTGCACGAGATATCAGAGGTCACGCCGTTTTGATGAGGTTTTGCACCACACAAAGCATGAGTGCTGAAGCATGTCTGGAATTAACTTACAGTTTTTACTTCTGAGTATATCTGCAGTCCATATTCTCCCAACTCGCGCCCCAGACCGGACATTTTATAGCCTCCAAATGGAGCTGCCGAATCAAGAGCATCGTAGCAATTGATCCTGATTAGAAAAGAAAAAGGCAGGAACGACGAAAAGACGCTCATCAGCTACAGAATACAGAACAAAAGTAAGTAGGCATGTTTCAATGTGATTATCTCTAAAAATACCGCGCACACGCTAGCGTGCCGAGACAAATTTGTGAACAAGTGTATTATCGGAGGCGAAGTCGATTAACATTCCTCAGAGAGAATTTTAAATCCACTTTCGAGGACGCCAACCAAGCGATAAAGATGCTGCCGATAGTGCCGATTCCGATCTGTATCACTCCGCCCCCATAAACCCATGGTTTTGAACTAATCCATCGAATTTGGTGTTTGGGCTTTGAAATTTGGTTATTTTAATCCACTACTCACCTGAAAAGTGTGTGAAACTTATGCTCGTCTCCAGGCGACCCAAGGATCGTTCGCCGAACGGTCTCAGTTACTGAGTGCGCTTTGGAAAAGACCTTTGGATGCATATGGAAAACTGGGGGTGAACCCGAGCGTAGTGAGGCAGCCAAACACCGTCGTGGTCAGAAGCCATTCTTGTCTCCTCTTGCTCACGGGGTCCCGAAAAGGCTTAGACTGTTGCCTACGTCGACGCCGCTTGTGGATCGCAATTAGCAGGTCAGGCCGTCTTATTCGTTGTTATACCGAGGGTCATTGGATGTACGGACCATTGACAACAGCAGTGAGCCGAGCACAAGATGGCCGGTGACACCAACTGGTTATTTTGTTCAACGGCGACCAATGAACTGATAAACTTTGAGTAGTGCGTTTGAAACAAAGTGGAAAGAATAGTACAGAAGGATGCTCAATCTGAAATAAACTCTGCTTTCAGACTAATCGTCTTCGTGATGCTACAAAAGCCAAATTTTGTAGCTACATTTCACTGCGCCTCTCGGCTTGGAAAACTCGTAAACTGTGAACAGATCTGTAACTGCCAAAACAGACACTGAAAACATAGGTAATTTTGATGTTAAGCATGTGACGAGGATGAAAAAGGCGTAATTCTACTTTGAAAAAAACTCCGTACTATCGTCCCACCGTGAATGCATAGACGTTCGTGATATGGTGCGAGTCGGGACGATTACCCAAGCACTTAAATGAACGAACATAGTGAAGTATAGTGAAAACCCTGAATGGAGAATACTCCGTATATGGGAAAAAGTCCGAAGTTCCCATGCGTTACCACTAAAATTCGCGTTTACCGCTGAACGGAATATTGAATACATCTCGACGAGACCGAAAAAATCCACAATGAAACATTTGTTATTACCTCTCCAGTGCATCGTGTTGTATAGGCAAGCAGACTTGCGCGCATACTTCGGAAAGCAACTACACAAGCCACGGAACGAAGTAAAACTAATATTAATGCGGACATCGAATCCAATCGGTACTGGAAGAGCAACTCAACTAGGGCCGAAACGACCCATGATTTCAAACAGCTCATCCATGAAATTCATCTCAGCACCGGTGACCTACATGGATACTCGCGAACTAGACCTAACTGATTAGCTCCAACAAGGGCGAAACCGGCAGCGGGTTGTCGAAGCATTCTCAGCAACCTAATAAATATTATATCAAAATAATATCAATAACCGTCCATCCAGTTCCTCAGTTGTTGATACTCGTTCCGGCCCAACCAATGCACACCATACCCCATAGAAGGTTTGAGGACTTCCACGAAAACTATAAACATACGTCCAACTTTAACTGTCGCAAAATCCACCGCGTGACAATGGTTACAGTCGGAATAAATGTCCCCTCACTTGCTACTAGGAGAGTTGATACGACACTCAATGAGCCAACATATGTCGAAAAATCGACGTATCCGCCAAACCGAGGAAGCCCCAGGAAGATTAATGAGAAGAAACGTCAACGGATTCAGATTGCACAGAGTGACCCTCGGCTCTATCTAAGACGTCAAAAAGGATCTGGCAGCGGCTCACCAACTCCAAAGAATAGAACAACGAGGGGTTTCCTGATACTCTTCAGCAGAGTGTTGCCGCATCCATCTAGTAAATCGAACGAAACGAAAAATCGAGGTCCGTGTATGAATTACCAGAGCTGAAAGATCCAAACAATGAGATGAACTACCCGTATGACGGCAACCAATGGAAATTCATCCAGAATTAGCCGCAAACTACATACTGGGAACCGATACTTTACGTCCATCTTTTCGGCCAACTATGACGGAAATGGGCCGCAGATACTCAAGGCTAGCCTTGTGACTCAGGTACTCAAGGCATGCTAGTCAAATTGGAAATCCTACCGAACTAGGTTCCCATCCGGTAGGAGCCAGCACCATCAACCGCAGGGTATCCGAAAGGCTGCATCAAATAGTTGATGTCTCTGACTCACTTCCAATGGCCCTCTTAGGTGTTCAGTAGCATCCCATGATCGAAAAGAATGCCAGTGACCGGCTCAAACAAAACATAAGGCTGTGTGGACCTCTCAACGCTAACTACCTAGCTCTAACCACATAATGTTATGCCAACACCATTTGGTTACCTACTACCATACCGTCATATCTAATCGCCCAAACTTATAGGGGTCCGAAATATCCTCAGCTGGAGTATCGCTCAACAGCCGGGACATACAAGCAAGGGGTGAATGTGTTGTCGTTTACGGCTGCACCACACTAAACCGCGAATTGACAGGAATCCTCGCTAGAAACCAATGATACAGTATCTTCTAGTCTCATGTTAGTGAGTGGTGACCATTGCCTTGTTGCAGCCATTTAACACCCACCCAGCGGAACAGTGCCCAATGAAGAGAGGATTGTGACAGCCCGTCGGGCTGTCATAAAACAAAGACACTCACATCTTTTATCGTGAGGAGCTTCAACATCCCAGCTCTCCAAGAACAACTCTGATCTGATAAATGTTCAAGGAACCAATCCAAGTGCTAATCCATTCCGTTCCACCGTTCCATTCGTCCTCACCCCCAGATTAAATAACGGTGTGCTCATGAATGAATCAGTTTCCCACCGAACACCAGTCAGCCGCAGAGATCACATAGTTCTGGACGTTCACATTCTGATATATGTAACAACAAATGTTAACAATGACGAAAATCTGTCCACTTACACTACAAAGCTTGGGGTTTCTTAGAAACTTAACTGGTGAACGAGGCGTAGAGAACGTAAGCCGAAAGAATTATCACCATTGCCGAAACCGTATCCCTCACTCAGCCTACTCGCCCACCAAAGAGAAAAAACGTAGTGGAGCAGAATGAGGATGTTGATGTTCAAACCAGACCAGAAATGTAGCACTCAAGACAGTTTGAAATAACGGCCTGTAATTGAAAAACACATGCTGATTCGTTCACCGTCCAATAGTTTGTGAAGCTTGGATAGATGACAACAAAATGCGAGTGAGTGATGATGAATTACGTTCACAATATAGATGAACCAACTGGGTAAGCATCGTAACGAACCTGAAAGATGCGTAGCATATTTACACTTTTTGGAGTGTATACCACAGAACAAATCTAACTGAACAATGAAAGACTGTGGTCTTTTTCGGGAGTTAGAAGCAGTAGTTGTAAATCTGGGAGACTGGGTCATTCTTCTCTTGGTAGCACGCCCTCGTCCAGTGGGGGGGGGGGGGTGGTTCAGTGGTTAGAACGTGAAGTTACGGACCGGAAGGTCCGTGGTTCGAAACCGACCTGCGTCTTTCGACTTCCCCCGTCTAGGCTTAGGCAACCTGGCAGTATCCCAGCACTCGTGCTTCCTTTGGATGGCATGGCAACTAGGCACCGAACAGCTGAACGATTATCTTTCATACTCTGATCTGGTGGTGTTACAGTACTGTACAGTGAATAGCAAAAAAACTAAACTAAGCAAGTGATGTAGAAGAAACGCGGAGTATGAAAATATTGAATATAGACTCAGGTATAAATGAAGCAAACGTAACGACAGTTTTTGGACTTAAACCCGCGACCACTCGCTAATAAGTGCGGTAAACCACAGTATAAACCACATACCACACCGTTCCTGCACGAAGGCCTTGCATTGTGTACATGGCCTTGTCCAGATCTCGCGTGATAATCCCAGCGGCTAGACCATATTCAGTGGAATTTGCCCGGTGGAACATCTCATCCATAGTGCGAAACTTGGTGATTTGCATTACGGGTCCGAATATCTACGGGCCAAATGAGAGAAAGAGAGAGAGGGAAGAGGGGGTGCGATGACACAGCAACCTGACCGGAAAATTCAATCGACCGTAATTAGTTGGTGTAACGGCAACCTTCCCAATTTTATTCACTATTCAATTTTTCCCACCCACTGATGGCTCAAGAGGTAGGGGTGCACAGACGGAAAGCGACAGCTTCTAACTGCAGACCGAAGTAGAAGACAAGTCATTCACAGGCCCAAAAGGCCAACGCCCTTGTTCGGAGGCCAGCCGCTCTAATAACCAAACATCATGTCAATTGGACGGATGTGTCACATGCGGGCTACAGGCCAAACGAAGCTATGGCCTGACTGGTCAGAATGTCAGCCAATCTGAATCGGGCATCTTTAGCTTGATGTTTCTCTCCCCACCCCCATTTCACGGAGATTCTAGCACTTGTGGAAGATTCTGCGGTGACCGTATAGATACAATTGCAATAATCTTCCTTTGTATCCATAAAATGGCCGCCTGAAGCTACCGTGCCTTTGATATATCATAGTGGGCGGAGCAGGAAGCCAAGGATCGACATAGAGGTGCGCGACCTTCAGCAAGTCACAAGAGTCCTTGACAGAACAAGGTCATTCAGTGCCACTAATCACTGAATCAGTGCCAGTTAAACACTTAGGCGCCACGTTGAGATTCTCGGAACGCTCGTTATGCACTAAGAAAGCCTACCTTTCCTCTTCCAAATAGCAAGTGCTTCTCAAGAGGCGAACGAAATTCTCCGATGGAAGGAGGTATCGTATCAATAAACCTTACATTCTTACAGTGTGATTGTGATAGATGGCTTGGATACCGACCCATCCGACTGTTGACAAGAAGATATCCACATTATGTCTACACTAATTGTTTGAGTGTGTGCCGCTCAGTGAGTACATTTCACGCAATAGAGGGAGCAGATAGCTGTATGAACGTCATGACGGAAACCGCGACCACGAAAAAGCGATGTAGAACAGAGTGCAAAGTAAGCAAGACAAAGTGGTCGCTAGAGTTAAGCAATGTCAGTCCATGTAGAGTGAGCATACAAAGTGGAGTAATAGCGAATCCAAAGAACAGACTTCAACCAAGAGTGGGGTAACGAAGGTGCACATGTAGAGAGACTTGGGAGTTGCTAAATTCGACTGATCACAATCGTAGATGATGGTAAGATCCGCACTTGACCGTTGCGCAGTAGAAGTGACGCGCAGAAGTGAGAGTGCTAAAGACAAAGTGCAAACTGATATCCTTCGCAAAAGCACGTTCGTTCACACACAGAGAAAAAATAGAATCCGGGGAAGTGAATAGCCTTGAGGAAATTGAGTGAGCGTCTTCCCAGTGTGGGAAGCAACTTCGTTTATTTGCACTTTGACAGAGTAATGGGCGCTTCGAATCCGACCGGGGAGTTTGGTCAGAAGGTTCACAGCCAGTCAGGAACAAAAACTATCAATGTATTGATGGCAACACAATGGTTTCCCAAAATTAAACCAGCGAGAAGGACCAGAAGTGAGACATGTAGACTAACACCACCAAAAGAGCTAGGACGCTTGAAATTCGGATTGGATGTCCTTAAAGAAGTCACTGCCTTCTGGATCGCCAGGTTGCCTGAGCAGAAATCCATTCGGAATCCTTGACAAAAAGAAAGCAATTATCATGGTCACATCGAGAGCCTTGTTTTGAAGTGAGGAGAACATACGAACTTTCACCGGATGGAAAGGAAATGTCAGCCTTCAGTGGCTCGAGAACACTCGGTCCGGCGTTTTGAAGACATTGAGTTCCAAAAGGAAGTGGAATAAAATACGGATTGATCAAGGAAAGGTCAAAGTAGTCGACTAAGGTGACAGAAATATGACAGAAAGTAGACATGGATTGGGCCAACAGCCCCGTCTTGTTGATGGGAGGGTCTGTGAACTTCCAGACGACCCACATAAAAGAAAGCGCGAGGAAATTTGCAACTGGCTGCTTGGACTGACCGTGGAATATCGGAAAGTACTCTGCGTGGAACTGAAAACAGTTGAAGCGGACAAATGAGATACTGGTAGAATTCGCCGACCTCAGTTGATTTCGCCAAATCACATTGAGCCGCATACTTTCATGTTGTTTACTGCGAATTGGTGCACAAAAAGAGGCGCACGTTAAATGACAGTATCAGCGATTGTTATAGAACCATAACTGAATGTAGAGCTTTGATGAGAGCAGATATTGTTCGTAATTATAAATTGTGAGGGTACCCCACCAAAATTGAGCCAATCGATAGGCAGCTGGAAAAAACCATGGACACCCAGAAAATGACCGTTCAGATAAACTAACCTCTTCTTTGGAAATAATCATATCGTCTTTGACATCCGCAAACACTGTAGGTTGGATAAAGTAACCGGTGGAGCCGACACGACCACCACCGGTACAAAGTCGAGCACCCTGATTTTTTCCGCTTTCAATGTAGTACATTATCTTGTTAAACTGAGTTTCATCGACTTGCGGGCCCTGTGTAGGTGGAGGGGGAGACAAAATGAAGGATAATCAGGAAAGACGGTAAAAAACGAAGCAATGTAGGAGCATCATAGTCCCCCCTTAGTACACAGTCCATCAGATACGACAAACTAACACCAACCTTCAACACTGTCGTCTAAAAGCTACTCCATAAGCTGTTCCATAGGCTCTCAATAACTGATGTGTTTGTCATGAATGAAAGCCCCCCCCCTCAGTTTGGGGTGTCATTCTTATATTTTTGCCGTTAATCATCCTCAACAAGCATGAATTACTTATCTTCCCTTTTTTACCGCCCTGAGGTGGCTACACGGTTGAGGCAATGCCGAATCGATCATTCCGAGATATCAGTTTATATTCATCCCAGCCAATTTACTACTAATAATTTAGGACAATGCTCAGTGGACAACCACATGTTGAACAGAATGACCCTGGATGACATCCACAAATTGGTGGAACTCCCGTGCAGATAGAAATCAGGGACAGCAAAGTGGTGTATTAAACCGATTTTTGCAGAGTAACCATGATAAGTGTACCTTATGTTGCCAACACGTAAATGCTCTTCGTTTTGCTAATGGATGAACGTTACCGTTGAGAGAGACGCCCGAAGACAAACATTAGGAGAAACTGATAGCTATTCAGTTGCTGGGTACGGCTGGGTCGCAAAGAAGCGAATGTTATAATTATACAATATTTACATATGTTATAGTGTATATACAATATATTATACATAGCTATATAAGTATATAGCTATATCAAAGTAGAATCACGTTGTGGAAAGAAGGGTTAGCTCACCAAGACCTGGTCAACAGGGGACAATGTAGTGTACTTTGAAAGTAAAATTCCCCCATTTGGAGGAGTCCGAATTGGAGAATGAAGACAGCTTCACGAGCGTGAAGTGATATCAAGTTTAGAACAATCAATTCTCATGGAAGGCAGTCGATTTAAAAACACTACGATATTCAGACTAAAAGGAATAAACAGTTACCTGTTGAGTTCTGGGATCAAAGGGATCTCCCACAACGCGTGCTTTCGCGCGCTCCGTACTGTACTCAACAAACTTGTCATAAATGGACTCCTCGACAAATATCCGCGAGCTGGCACAACAACACTGGCCCTGATTGAAAAACAGACCGAAATCGGCGGTGGATACCGCCAGCTCCACTGAAACGCGGTAGATATGGGGAGATAGAGAACCGAAAGTGTGAATAAAGCCGCACATTATGTGTACACAAGCACGTATTGAATAGGTTCTGTCTGAGACAAGTAACCATGGGGACAAAATACAGTGCACGATGTTACTGTTACGATCTTAACTAACTGACATTAGCTTATTGAGTGGTTCGATTCCCGGGGTGTTTCTGTATTGGTCAGTTTATTTTTCTAGAACTTTGGTTGTCGCAGTCTTCACAAAATCTAGTAGGTTTCCTTTTCTCCCAGTAACAAACAGTGGTGCATGTTCGCCTGTTTTCCAAAGACTTAAGTCGGATTAGGGCTGTTGTAAACTAACTGCATATTCAAATGGATGAATGAATCAGTAAGCAGAACAGCCATAGTTAGAAAAGACCTCGGCTGCCGGTTTGATGGTCGGGCGAAATTCTGTCGTTTGCGCTTCATCCACATGCGCAATGCCAGCATAGTATTGGTTTACTGTGGAGAGCTGTTGGGCTTGCTCAGATCGACACTGTTGAGCTATGGTAGTTCTTCGAAGATAGTGGATTGACATGCTTCTTGCTAACTTGTGAGGGCTTGAAGGAAAGTGAACTGTCAGGCGTGCATGCACCATGGCGTGATCGGAATCAAGTGATGTCCCCCAGAAGGAACAGCAGTCTTGAATTGTGGCTCTTCACCGGTGGCTGATGACCACGTGGTCCAACTGGGTCCACGGTTGATTTGCAGTGGTGGCCGCCAGGTTACGCGATGCGAACGTTTATGTTGAAAGTTCGTACTTGCCAGAAACAGTTTATGAAGAGCACACAACTGAAAAAGTCGATCTCCTTGTCTGTGCGGCGAGCATCGACTCCGAAACCACCGTCCAAATATGATTCTGAGGAGCTCAGCCGACCTACTTGAGCATCCCAATCGCCTGCAATGATCACAATGTCGGTGGATTTTGCTTGAGGAATAAGCCCGGATAGCTCTCGATAGAAGGTATCCTTCTCATCATCAGAACTACAGTCCGTTGAGGCATAAGCCGACACCACAGGCACCGCTTTTTATGCCGAGAGGCATTGAGCTTGATTGAACTGGACAATCGGACGGCGCAAAGACGGCTGTTCACTGGGATCCAATCAAGCAAAGCGCGTTCAGCTCTGGGGCTAAGTGCAAATTCCACGCCATATATTCCACGAGTCATCGCTTCTGGGTCACCGGACACATGGAGGGAGAAACGTGAAAAAGTTGATTTCATCCTTGGGGTTCTGAGATGCATAACCACGTTTGGGTCTTGTATGCGTGTTTCGGAGACACGGCATACATCAATTTTAAGGTAGTATAAGGTTTGAGCAAGAATTACCTGCTAGTTTGTTCATTGTTAATAGGCAGCGAAAAGCATAAGGCCCTTCGGTCAGATAACTGACAGGCAAACGACCCAGCGAAGTTTGCTTGTGTGGTGGGAAGGGGTTGGGGAGGGACATCGGTGGACGCCGAACTGCGCGAGCAAATGACACTTCCCAGTTGTCCAGGCTGAGGAAGGGGGTTTGGTTGAAGTACCCCAACTTGGGCCTTTGACTCAAAAGTCTGACCCATAAGGCAGCGGAGAGCAGGGTTTACTTTGGGAACCCTGCCCGGAGCCGATGAATCAATAGTCTGACCTGCTCGGCTGCAGGGGGTTGGCCTAACCCGAGGTCGCAGGGATTAACGCATTATTGTTTCATTCCTGATAAGGCTGAGCACTGCAGGTGCCTTTTGAGCACCGGACTCTTTGGTTTTAAAAGTACTTCGACCGTAGTAGATAATGCGCGAGCGGTCACGGTTAACCGTTGGGCGATCAGAGTGTGCGGTTTTTGGGGCCGACCTTTTTTAACCCGTCCTTTCTCGGGGGAAGGCAGCATCGCTGCTTCCATAAATATGGACATGCTGGTCGCCTGGGGGAAACACCTTACTGCCTTCACACTCCTGTCGCAAAGGACGGTACGATTTTACCCCCAGACTGCCTCGTAGCACGATTACTCGTAGTACGCGGTCTCGCTGCTCTTGGTCTGAATGCTCCCCTTTGGCCTTACTGGCACGGTTGCACCTTGTGGAACGACGTTTCAGCCAGTGTAGTCCGCGGAATCATTGCAGCACTCAAGCCCGACCACTATGTCAAGGTGGTAGCTTTAGGTCGGGCCGCTACCGCGGAAGGTTCGTGTGAAAACGGCGCAGGTACACAACTGGACTGTGCAACAGCTGGTGAAGTCATATTTTCAAAACGTATTGTCTAAACTGGTCCATCATTCCTAAAGGTAACAGAATTCAGATCGCAAGACGGTAATGAAGATCGGTGCGTTCATTGTTTAAGAGTATCGGTGGCAGTTTTCACTGCACTGGTGATCGAGCGAGAGTGAGAGATGTCTGACAGGTTTTTTAGACGTTTTATTTGCTTTTCGGTTCCGATCTCCACAGCCTAACAAGCTTCCTCTTAAACAAGGATTGGTATCAGACGAGGGGCATGATGCATGCATCAATATACACGGCAAGCTTCAAAGTATCAGGCCGAAATTTCGGTAGCGTTCATTGTTGAATTCGGCCTTCTCGTGTTTTTAGGACCAATGTGCGATAGGGGGGGATATTTCTCTACTACCCACCAGGTAGCAATGAAGATTTTGTAAACACACACGGGCTTCTCTACTGCTGCAAAATCCGGCCGTAGGCGATTGCCCTCTTTGCTCGCCGCCCGAAAGTTTACTCGCTGACAAACCAATATCACTGTTCGCGAAGTACACACCAGAACCACTCGCAGACAACACATATTCTTCGACTGAATGTGCTGCAGACAGTTGCCCTCTTGACCCCTTCACTGGCCGTCCGGATGTTTGCTCGCTGATGAACCAATGTCACCGTTTGCACACCAATTTGGTTTTAACGAGATACTCCACTGAATCTTAGCTGAACTGCTTGTAGATAACACACATTTCAACTGAATGTGCCGCACAAAGACCCTCTCGTGTTTCACTCGGTATGATATTCCAGCATGCTTTCTTCAACAAAACTGCGTATAAGGCTGCTGAAAACCAAAGATGATGTTCAGCTGCGATTCGGTTGGGCTTCCCGTTAAAACAAAGTGCGTGTGCAAATGGGTTTTATTTCACGAATTTCATACAATTTGGGCTCGAGTATAACATACGGTTGACGGAAACTCGGATCTGTGCCTACCTGATGAGCCACAAGAAGGAAGAAATTGGTTGCGTGCTGCCGAAGAGACTTCAGAAACCGTATGGGTAGTTTTCTTCAAGCAAAATTACCCCTGTTTTGTTTCCTGAGTTATTGTTAGGAAAGGACAGTGTTAGGAGCAGACGTTTATGGCTTAATGCGTCAAACACACAGGTGATATTCGACAGGATCTACTTAATAGTGATTAATTGAACAAATGAAAACCAGCAGACTTTGAAGTCATTCGTAGGATAAAAATCACAATGGAACGTTTGGTCGGCGGAACCCTTCGAGACATACAGCTGTGGACGAAGCGGAAGTCATCACCGTGACAAACCAGCAATTGCTGAAGACCAATCAATGCTAATATGCACCCAAAGGTTGGTACGCTCCTATGGTTATTCCGAACAATCCTTTCAGATACTCCAGTCAACCGCCGGCCACGGTGTCCGAGTGTAACGCTGTCGGGCCGGACAACGTGAACTTTTGAACTAGGGTCTTCCAAGCACTAGACTGTCTCGTATGGACTGCAGTCGTTCGTTACAAATAAGTCACTGTGGAATTGCTCCTCATTCCATCTAAACGTAATATTTACAGTACGTAAGTTCTGTTAGTTTTGAGGGGCGGTCGAGTGGTATCATCAAATATCTCAGACATTCCACCTCATTGTCAGTCGAAGAGAAGCTTTACTTGCAACCAGTTTATACTGTCCTAGAAGACTTACTGGACTTAGGACACGGCAACACGGGGACTCGAGTTTTACCCATAAACGAGCTCATCAAGCTCATCCTTAGTAGTGGAGGGATTCTAGCCTCCTACATCTGACAGTCAAAGTTAGATTGTGGCCGCTTCTTCACCGGCGCATGCTGCATGCACTTGAATGTTTACCTCCAGACTGTTTCCATTATTCTGCTAACCTACAAAAATCGCAGCAACCAGATAAATGACGTTAAGCTGCGAACACTAAATAAGGGACAGTATCCTTCTCGTAAGTTTGCTGAAAATTCATCGACAGCCCACGACCGGTTTCGTCATTCTTAGGGCTAACTGATCGGGTAGGCCCAGTCTCCAAGCTTCCGTCAACCTTGTGTTCTGCTTGAACCCAAATTGGACAGATTTTGACAAAAGCGGTCATTGGCATATCAGTTTGTTTTTAATGAGAGACTCGTTTATGACATGAGTCTCCCACCTACTTTAGGAGCCCTAAGAATGGTGAAACCGGTCGTGGGTCATCGGTGAACTTTCGGTAATCTTGTGAGTAGTTTCCTTTGTGGAAATATACTGCAATATCTGGGATATCGTAACGAGTAAAACGTGAGGCGGCGTAGGTGCAAAACATTCGGCTGAAGAATATCATAAACGAGATATTCCGTTAAGTCTCTCGTGAAAGCCAAACTGATATACAAATGGGTGCATTTGTCGAAATGTGTCCAACTTCGGTTCAAGTAGAACATATGGGTAACTGGCATAAGCAGGGAGAATAAAATGTTGAATGACTTCCGCGTCAACGGGTAATACGGATAGTGTTTGCACCAGCTGAAACGAGCCGTCCATCTGGATAGCTTTTGGGTAATTCCGTCACCTAATTATCCGGTGTGCGTGCAGGTCAAAAAAGATCGTGCTGAAAAAATGGGTCGTTGGATCTCGTTGGATTCGTATTAGGACCTAGAAGGGCTTAAACACATCAACTACTTGAATTGAAGCACACCGTCCCAGTGATATCAAAAGGTGGCACCAAACCAAATTAAGGAATGAGCAACATCCAACAGTCAACCAACTTACTGTCAGCATCGCCGAATACGATAAGTGGACTCTTGCCTCCTAACTCAAGGGTGAAACGTTTCAAGCCGTGTTCGTACGCGTTCCGCACCACCGATCTTCCAACTTCGGTCGATCCCGTGAAAGCGATTTTGTCTACATCCGGGTGAGCCACGAGAGCTGCACCTGCGGTCTCACCAAACCTGCACCGATTTTAAGATTTTGAAAATTGTCAAACGCACGAAATATAGTAAATGGTTCCAGGTTGCAAAGATGGGCGTGCGTTGGTCTAAAGTGATATTTATTCAAAGTGGACGACTGAGGGCTAGATCCAGAGTCGAAAAGTATTTCAAGGCAATATTAAGATGCAAATGAATGTTGTGGCATGAAGCGCTACAAGGACCAAGGTTCAGAGTGATCAGTACCCTGTTTCTCGTAGTCCTTGGGCCTTTCAAAGGGTCGGAACCACTATGGCAATCAGAAACCAGTCGGTTCCGCTCCCACCACTGCGGTCAAATTTGACCGCATTTCTGAGCGGGAACGCTCCACATCACTTGTTCTATGCCATTTATTTCAGTAATTCGGGGTCGAACACTACTGACATCGGTTGGCCAGGAGACCTTTCAATCTGCCAGTCACAGGGAGCGTCACGTGGATTCCGTCCTGAGGGGCGAATACAAACAACGCCAACCAGAGCCCTCACAGCATCCCTCATCCCCTTCTACTATTATGTTTT
The DNA here is from genome assembly GCA_003604175.2 of Clonorchis sinensis. Classification (NCBI taxonomy): domain Eukaryota; kingdom Metazoa; phylum Platyhelminthes; class Trematoda; order Opisthorchiida; family Opisthorchiidae; genus Clonorchis; species Clonorchis sinensis. Next base: position 3,832,617 of record CM030375.1, on the reverse strand, counting down.
TTCCACCTCAAGGTCCTTGCCATCCCAAACTGGGAAAACAAAAAAACTCTTCTTAGTAGGCGGCAATTCGTCAAGCGTGGAACACGACCGGGCCATCTCAGCTTGTAGCGCCGGATGCATTCCCAAAGTGAACTACCCGCTGCCTCACCAAATACCCATTTCCCGATCACCTCATTCAGAAGTCGTTGAGTCCAGTAGATTTCAGCTATAGTTCTGAGGTATCAATAATCAAAGATCTGAAGAGAACCTCGTTATCTCAACAATGAGATTGAACTAGCAGTAAGAAAGTGGGCACCCTTGTCGGTGCCCTGAAGGAACATTTTGGAGAGCAGCTCCTTCTATTCTGCCATGTCCATAAGTAGTTGAATGCAAACAGCATATGCTACTCGAAAAATTCCGGACCACATTAGACTGTGCAAACGTGTTGGAGAGAACAAATCGGTCAATAGGATCGAAAGCCCTCTTAGACTAAAGGAATATCATGATTTTAGGACACCTATGTGCATGTCGTTGTCCCTTGATGGGGTGCGGTGTGGTCCATACAACCATCTTCCGGCCGGAATCCTGTTCGACGTCATCACGTGCTCCCACGAGATGATGTAAAAGAAGCAACGCGAAAAGCATGCCAAGAGAGAGCGCCTCCCCCTCCCCCAGCGAACTAAGACCAACTCGGTAAGGTCCCATGAGATTTGATTCAGAACTGATAACTTTTTAGGAGACCAACTTACCCCACGTGTCCTAGAACAAACTTCTTCCCCACAAAACCAAGATGCAAAACGTATGCACTCAGTTTCCTTATAATATCTGTGTCATATACGCAGTTGACTAACCATAATAGGGCCGGGTTTCTCCCATAGATGGATGTGGCCTCAAAATACGAATTCCATCTGCATAACATGTCCATAGTCGGTCAGAGCATGTAGAAAGACCAACTTAGAGTGACTCTTTCCAAATAGGCTCAATAGTTTACAGAGGCTTCAAGGAGTCAGTTTTGAGGAGTTATCCCCTTAGATGGTCGGGCCGAACGGCTTCACGTGCAGTACTTGACCTGGAGAGTGTAAACAAACATGTGATCCAGACAACACTATCTGGTTCTGAACATTTGAATATTCTGCTACTATCCCGAAGAGCCCAAGGATTTCACAATGAGCCACTTCTTGATGGTGTAGCTATCACTCTCTGAAGAGAACGCTTAGCCTCACTTGGCCCCGTCTAGACAGGCCACCTCAAAGACCAACCAAGAGTAGTCCCCTCTAGCAGGTAGTTCACAACAGCCGTCCTTCTCAAGAGGAACTAATGTTCAGAGGAAACCAATCGTGGTGGGTCCATTGAATCAACTTCCAATAGAAGAATTCCTCCAGAGAAGGCTACTTTTGGTCATTCCTTTGAAGCGACTCTTCCAGATAGGGGCAATTTGCCGGAAATACGCTTCAGGGAGTCCGTTGAATTTAGCCTCTCTTAAGGATGATCTGCCTGTTCTACCAACGACTAGATCCCCTTAGAAAAAAAACATCTAGAAAATACCAGTTTTGCTTGGTCACTTCAGAGGAGTAGACTGTATCTATGGTAAGATGTATGCTTGGAGGGAAAATACCCCTAAATGGTCAGTGTTCTGACAAACGATAACGAGAGATAAGATTGTAGACCGAAATGATCCTGTTATGTAGTCTAGATCACCTAAAGCTATGTTCATTGATTGAGAGTTGGTTTCGTTACATGTAAAAACTAACTCATGCCTGGTCGTTGAATTGTTCGCTGAGCTGGTTGGTGGCACAACCATCAACCCATCACTACGCACCACAACGTTCTCTAACAACGCACTGATGATGTCACCTCGATTGGTGATGAAACGTTTGCAATCAAATTGCCTAGCTCAGCGAACAAACCAACGACCAGCGACGCTACCTGAGCTACCTACATTTTCCTCCATAGAAAACTCATGCCTGCAACCCACGGAAGCCAGCATGGTCCAGGTTAAATAAGAGCCTGGAATTGCTACACTATCATACAAGTCTCATCCAGGATCACCAAACACCTTATTCAATTTGGTAGGCTCAGCACATTCTGAAGCAGCATCGATACTATCGGTGTCAGCCAGCAAACAGTCCACAAATGTGAAGTCCGATCTGCAGCGATATTAACCAGGCGAACAAAGCTGACCCACAACTTCTTGGGGGCCAAACCATGAAGAAAGTTACAAAGTTTGGTCATCCCTGCAGGGAATCAGTGCCAGAGCGCCGCGTGCTTCGTTTCGGCGGAGTGGGTCCCTGCTGAGAGCTACAAATATCTCATAAGAGAATAGTAACCAATTTACAAAGCTGCCAACACGGGAGGTGGAGGGCACATAATAGTGCAATACATCCCCAAAAGCCTCTGTGGTTATTCCAGGGTAACTAATGAAAAAAAATTAAAACATTACCAAACCAACAGTTTTCGCATCTCACCCAGGGACAATGTTGACTACTCCATCGGGGAATCCAGCTTCCTTGGTCAACTGAGCCACCCAGTTCGCAGACAGTGGAGTCTGTTCTGCAGTTTTCATCACCACCGTGTTACCCATTGCCAAAGCGGGTGCTAGTTTCCAGGCTTGCATCAATAGTGGGAAGTTCCACGGAATGATTTGACCGCATACACCAATCGGTTCGTGCCGCGTAAAACACATGTAATCACCATCCAAGGGAATCGTCTTTCCGTGGTTTTTGTCGGCCCAACCAGCGAAATATCTATATGGCGAAAGTTAGAATTGAACAAACATGTGTACTTGTCATACAAGCGCTTTGCATGGACGTGGATATCTATCAAAAGGAAATATGCCTTAGCTGTTTGGTTTGGACCTGGCAAATCTCGTACAAGCTACGAGCTGCACAGCCAAAACACCGCCAAAGTTCAATCACTTGAGATTTTATCTGCGTTGGTCTCGTCTTCAGGTGCCAAAAAACGTTATTCTGGTTTGCAGACATTCGTTTGCATGATTACCGCATCCGATGAAGCAATCAGAGTAACAACAGTCAATACAACATGAGGAACAAAGGAACGAAGACGTTTAAGCCGTTTCATTTATGAGTTCGTCATGGTAACCGCCAGCGATTCCACAACCCCAGATATAGTCTCCAAATTAATGGACACTGGCGGACCACAATAGATAAATTGTTTGAGGCCAGAAATGTTACGAGTTTCCTTTTGTAATTCATATCTAGAAGTCTGTAAAAGTTTATGTATTGGCCAGATCGTGTCGGTTTCCGGTATATCTTGCTTCGAAATGAACTGCCTTGGCTTCTGGTCAATACAACAGTAAAAGACCGGAACTTGAACTTCTATTCCCCCATAAAACTGAGTAGAATATGGGCGGGATTAAGAGCTGTTTGTAGTGCCAGGTTGCCGTATAGGATTCAGAGGTGATAAAAACATCATCAATGCGTCGTTTGTAAAGCGAAAACTGTTTATAGTGGGTTTTGTGTTCAAGCTTGCTTATAGGAATATCAGCTAAGATGGAGAGTCTAACGTAATTCCATATCTTTGTCGGTGGATACTGTCATTGAATAAAAATGGTGTGCTGAGTTCGTTCTACTACATGAACTGAGTGAAATTTTCACGGGATAGAATCTAGTCCATTGTTGATTGCACCTCCGGCCTCAGATAGTAAACACGTACGTGCATATGTGGTTGTTCTCGTAGGCACAAGTGTTACGTTCCATACGTTCACGTAGGTAAGCGACCTGTCAACATGGTATAAGTGGCCCATTCGATCGATTGGTTGGCGTACATGTTGCGAGATATAGGTCAGAACTGGTTGGACGATTTAAGCTGCAGATTCGGACTGCTTCATGTGTTCAAGTTACAAAGTGTCGTTGTACTGATGAACTTCGGTTGAACTTCGGCTTGGCTACAGCGCACCTACTCTCGTTAGCTGTGGAGTCTGGGTTGAGCGGTAGGGGGCGGTGATTTTTTCTTAGCTTATCTCAATGCCTAATGTTGTTGCTAACTCGCTTGTAATTATGCGATCGAACGGATCAACAGTGGCTATCTTAGGTCCTTTGTTGAAGATTAGTTGAAACAGCTCCTGTGTTTTACCAACTGCACTAGCCACCTCCATCTGCTGATATTTTTGATTCCACATGACTGTCTGTTCATACACTAGCCTCGATTTACCCCTTTTCCAACAAGTTGTCCAACCAAATCACGCTTTGAACTTGAAGGGATACAACGTCTTCGATGAAGGAGCAACAATAACCGCTTTGGGATCCATTCCGCGTACGTACTCCGAAAAACCACAAGCAGAGTACCCAACAGTGCATATATCTGTGGTTATCTCTCCCCAGTTACGGATGTCTCCCAAGGAGGCCACTCACAGAGCATTGTAAAGTAAGCTGTGGTAACTCCCTTCGGCCTCTGATTCATAAAGCTTGCCGGTTTATTGAGGGAAGTTAACGAAAACCTGTACCAGACTAGGACATGGTCTGAACTGGATTGTGCATTCCAGGGTGATAGACAGTCAAGTACTGAGCCTCGCAATTGAAACCTAATACATAAATGATCGATTTGGCTCCGTGGTTGTTCAATGGCTCGGGGTGCCAGATAGCGCAACGGCGCCCACCACGTCTGAACCCAGCACCGTTGAGGAACAACTGGTGCTCAGTGTTAAGTTGCAAAAGACAGTCATGATTATCATTAAGTCACGAGTCTAAACTGAACATGAACACAAGTAGTGCGTCCGATGACCTGGGGCACTACTTTTGCTGAGGTCTCCAGCCTGAACACTTCGTGTTCAATAATCAGCCCACGATTAAGTGTTCTCCGTCAAACCGGAGCTACGTCGGTTGATGAATAAACAGAAATTATGAACAATGTGCATTTTGACCATTGAAAGCTCTCACGAATTCTCAGGCGGGTAGAACAGAGAATCAACCCACGGAGCTTCTGTTAAGCAGACTACAGCTACATTAACGCCAGCACTATCCGCTACAACAGCTACATAATCCCCTGCATTTCATAGCCAATGATGTAGAAATAGCGACGTTTCTGCTAGGTCAACTGCTGTGCTTGGATCAAGCTACAGAGATTCAGTGAACGTCTACAAATGAGACTATGTCCAAGAGAAAGTTTGTGGCCCATTCGTTGAGAGTTCGAATAGTAAGGGCTGCAACCAAAACAGGACGGGATCTCAATACTGAAAGGAAAGCGGTAAATGTAAGCGATAGCGATTGGTCACTTTCCTGGGTAACTGAATAACGTGCCTATGGCTTGTATCCACATAAGAGCGATCGTTAGGTGGAACATGAGGGGAGTTAAAAGATAATAACGAAGATGGAAGTCATGGAAGGCGCCAGAAGTTGCAAGTAATCACTGAGCATTCCACCTGTGTATAGTGGACGAGGAGAACAGGATAAAGTCATCAGGCGAAGGGCGGCGTGGAATGAAAATACTGGTCGTCGCATGTGGGCATTTAAACACAGACAGGAGGGAGCCTCAAGTGATCAACCAAAGGCCTTGGCTCAAAAGCCCCACTAGAAAGCAGCAGTGGTCGGTGTAAGGAAAAAACGCCATACTTGCTTTAACCTCCAACCTAAATGACCAAGATAACACGTTTGTCAGGCCTCTATCCAAACGAGCAGGAGACTGTGGTTGGTACATTAATATAGTTCAATAGGTCATCGACGTACACATCTGCGATAAGCTGAAGTCTGTCTAGTTCCTATTCAATGACTCCTTCTGTGACGTTCGCCAAAGTTTCGTCTCACTCCATATATTGCCTCCGTTATGCAACCACACGTGAACTGTGTACATTCCGTCGTGAAACAATTTTCCGGCTTGTTTTCACGTATCCGGCTCACCAAACAAGAACGCAGTATCGCCACGGCAAAACCTGTGGTTTGTACACATGCCAGCCAAACACTGTCATTGTTGGCCAACACTCAAAAGGTGACTTAGTGTTCGCATTTTTCGACAATTGATGTCTTCGGAGCATTGCTCGAGTCTGGTGGGAACATCGGATCAGTAATACTGACGTACGTCGAATGTTTTCCGGAAGAAATAACTCGCCCACGATAGACGAACTGATCACACTCCACAGGTTGCGCTGCCTTGGCCACGTGCACCCTATGCCACTCGACTGGCTTCCTCAAAGGTTTCTTTTCCCACAGCCACTCGAAGGGCAGAAACGAGCTAGGGGAAGTCAAACAAGGACTTGGCGATGAAGTGTGGAAGCCACCACCAGCAAACTCAGCTGCGCTGATCAGTGTTGTCTTCCTGGATGGGAAGCCCGAGAAGGGCCACATTAATGGTTAGAGACATTGTCAGACATGGCCCAGTCGCACCCTCAATGGCGATCATGCATCCAACCTATTGTCTTTAATGCATAGCTCCCTCCCCACTTAAAAGTCCACTGACGGACCTGTATTTACGCACCAATTTATCAGCTCCCGCTTCCAATGCGGGAGCTGATAAATTCCCTCCAAATCATCGGCAGCTACAACCACTGTACGACAAGTACGCGGTTCTTGCAGATGATGACGATGATGACTGTTTACTCGGTACTTATCGGTGTTCCATGGGACAAAGGCGTGACATGACGTCATACCAAGCTGCGATGAACGTTCGCTTGGTCAGCCGTATTTCTCACGAACGGAGTGTATGGTTCCATAAGTCGGCAAGGACAACAAAGGCGCATGTATATGTGTTGTTGTCGTTTTGCCGACAGGTCAAAAATCACGACAGTAAAAGTGCACCACCAGCACCGGACCAACTTTTCATAAGCCCAAACAGTGAATCTCTGTGGGCGGTACTGTCCGCTTGGAGATCCCTCATAAGATCCCAACACTGGGCAGTTTGTTTGAAAGTTCTTCGACGCCCCCAGCCAGGACCGGTGCGGGAAGAGAACGGCGACTCACTGTAGAAGTGAGTCGCTCTGCCAAGTACACTAGTCGCAGGCAACCAATAGGCATACGAACTAGGTAGGGATGAATAACCGAGCATAACTCACCGGAAACATTTGACAACGAAAGGCAAATCAGCATAGTAAGCTTCCAGAAATGGCTTTCCATTGTCCAGCGACTCTAAGGACTTTAGGGTGAAAGAAAAAACGAACATCTCTTAAGGACTGCCCGGCTTGAAATTCATTAATGAAGGCTGATAGCCTGACAAATCAGCATACAGCCATAAAATGACTGAATTGCTAAAACCAGGTCTACAAAGCGCGTTTAGTCATCAGTCTAAACCGTGAGTTGTCCATCATACAGGTATGCTGAGTCAATAAATTCAAAGGTGTCATCCAGACTTCCGGTACGGGATGTGTGTAGTATGTCTTAGGTCGTAAAAAGTCGCTCTGGTTCCATGTTGGAACCATTGCTCTTTCCAATAAAGGTTTCGTGAAGTAGGTGAAACCGATCTATGCTGAAAAGCCGAGTAGCACTGTATAACTCTTTTATTTTTATTATGAATCATCAGCAATGTACATCTGACGAACCTCCTGTGAGCTACCAACCCACGATCTTCCGACTACCAGCTAAGCAGTTCACCGTTTGCAAACCAGCGGCTGACTACCAATGTGATAAACACAAACTTAGAAAGTACGTAATGTTACTTATCCAGCAATCACCGAATCCACATCACGTGACCACGTGTTGACTGCCTCCTCGAGTGATGACTTCTTAGCTGGAAGTTTCCCTTGTGTGAATTACTCTTCCTTCTGAGTTACTTATATTTAATCGGTCTTGGTATCGTCATCTTGCCATTTCAGGTGGCTATTTACTTCCGACTACAGTTTCTTCGTACCATGTTTCTCTCTTGGCATTACATATTTTGTTTCAGTCAACATTTTCAACATAGTCCGCTTTTTAAGCACGGACAGCCAAGGCCATTTGCCTGATCAAATCAAACTGACATCCCCCTCGTTTCCGACCTCCTTTAGCGTTTGATATGCTTGAACAGCACTGTTATCGTGTAGAAGAGTTTGCATTGATAACAAAGATTTACTAGGTATGACGCAAATAGGTCCAGCAAGTCATTTGTTGTGACTTGTTGGAACGAGCCACCTGGTTTGGTTGAAATCTTCAAGCAACTGTTACTTACAAGGAATAAAAAGAATAGGGTCTAGTTATAGTACTTCAAGCAATGTGGTAAGGTTATTAGCATGCGGCTGTGGTCCCGTAAAGAAGGAATGTTATGGTTGATTCTCGTCCAAGGTAGTCCTATCAATAACAAACACATCTAATGTTAATTCCTCCAGCACACCAGGATGTTAACAACCGGAAGACGCATCGTACGAGTGTCACAGAATTAGTGTGACCGAGTTTACGAAGTTTGACATAAAGCGTCCGGTTTATTGCGACTTCGTCGTGAAAGGTCCCACAGGGTTAGAGTCATTTATACAAAGTCCAATAAGCAAGTGATCCGTTGGGTTTTCAGGAAGTTTGGCAACTTGAGGATAGTCATGTGTTATTCCAGACGTTCTGTGATCCTCATGGTGGACTTACTACTCATTTAACCTGCGAAACTTGAACTGGGAGCCATAGAAGGCGTAGTTAACCTCTAGGTGTTTCGTCTTTAAGATTCATCAAGTGGATAGAGCATGATCGATTACTTATCTGTCTGATTAATAGGTTTCACGGTTCACCAAAATGTCACATGATCATGAAACACAATTGCACGCAGGGCAAATGTGACAAAAAAAGATTTCTTGGATTAGCTCTTACAAAACAATGCATCGGGAAATCGGACTACCTGTGGTGGTCGAAGTGAATATAAAGACACTGTTGGCTTTTGCGCTGGTGCACTTTTAACACCATCTTTATTCAATGGAACCACTTATGGACAAATAGGTTTCAGCTATAAGTAACACGTAGCAACAATCAGCATCATTAATTTCCAAAAGACATTCTTATAAACGCTATTTGTTATGTACCACATATTCCAGATGAACAGCTACTTCAGCATTTGACTGTGGTACACATGCAATACTGCGGTTTACCACGGAGGAAGAGCCTGGTGATAGTTTCCCTTCTTGATGTTTCGCTTATCCGACGACAAGGTGTGCAGCCTACCAACACCAACATGGTCTGACTATGTACATAAAATTCCGCAAGTCTTCAGACAAGAAATACGAACGAAACCTGTAGTTTGCAGGTAATGATAATATATGGAAGCTTCAAACGAAATTTCATCCTACCTGCGAAAGGCATGCCGAGAGGCCAATCGTTAGCAGTGCATAGCACAGGGGATGTCAACATGCAACCATGATGTATGATTGACCCATAATTGAATAGGATATGTCGCCACCAGCATTCAACTAACTAGTTCGTGTCATGTGATTCGTTGCTGAATGGCTCGTCAAGTGACGACTGCTCGAACTGAAGACCTATGAGGTTTTCTCCTCCAGGCGGAGTATTTACGTTTAACCTTACTCGCTGGATTAAACCGCGATTGAAACGAAGGTAAACTGGGCTCGAACAGTCTGTAATAACGACACACTAGACGTAGAAGTTCACTCATTTCAAAAACACGTCGGAAATCGTCCCGACCAGAAGCTTCCACCATATCTAGTGTCGAGGTTTCAGCACTACAGTAATCCTGCGGACCATGCTGAGTGGAACTCCGATTTACGTCGATTATGAAGAGGTACCCCGTGACAGTCGTGGGTAGTTTATCACGTAGAAACTCTCATCGACGCTAAGGAGGGGAGAATTTTCAGCCACCTTTCCACTAACTGTATCCCTTATTCGGATTTTCGGCACAAGGGTGAACAATCCATGAGACTATAGCCGCCCCATGAGATGACTAGATTTCACCACCGAATGGAGCATACCTCGAAAAGGATAATTTCGACCAGTCTTCACGATGAGTGCCCTGTAGAGACTAGTGTAGTAGTGGGAAGCGGAATGCATGTCCGTACACACACACATACATACATACATACATACATACATACATACATACATACATACATACATACATACATACATACATACATACATACATACATACATACATACATACATACATACATACATACATACATAATTACAGGCGGACAGGTCCGTTGATTCCGTTAAAAAACAGCGATTGTCGTTAAAAGGGCACCGTCGACTGTTCATTCAATGAACTCACTGCCAAATAGACGCGATCCCTTTCTATCAAATCAGCAAGCTTATTCAGCAGGCGACCACGCATTGACGCATCCATTCGCCTCCATTCCGAACCAAATTCGAAGGCTTTTTTGGCTGCTGCCACTGCCTTATCGATGTCTTCCTGTAAAAAATGCAAAGATATGAGCCTAGAAACTGACAGGAAAAGAGCTTCAAAGGAATGAAGATAACGGTATCAGGTGATACGTCAGTTCTAACAGTTTGGTAGGCTCAAGAACCGAGAGGTCATTCAAAAGGGTTCATCGGTGATTCGTCAGCATTAACCGCAATACATTAGTAGTCAACTGCCATGCAAGCATGACCAAATGTCACCATGGAGATAGGTTGAAAGAAGAGTGAGGGTACAGAACAATGAGCGTGTCCTTAAAGAGAATAATTAACAATAAGAATAAGAATAATAATGGACCAGTTGTAGCACCCTTTCGGCGCCTAGCTGCCACGCCACCCGAAGGAAGAATGAGGGCTGGGGTACTGCCAGCTTGGCCAAGCCAAGATGGGAAGCCTAGATGCAGAGGTCAGATTCAAAAAAGGACCTTCCGATCAGTAAGTTTGAGTCTTAACCACTCAGACATCTCGAGCCATCTCAGCTACCTCGGAGTTTTGTACAAGAGCAAGATGTCATTAGTGGAGTTTAATCAAGATCCCATGGAAACCCTACTCATTCAATTCCATCGCATCACAACAGACAAGATTTAGCTGAAAAGTCCAGTGAAAAGTGACAGCATGTCTGCCAGTGCGTATCTCGCAAAACTCCAGGGAGTGTCGAACCCGCGAACTCCTTGCAGTAATTCGAACACTTAGCTGTTCGGCCACGAGCGCCGGGTCAGCAGTGTGATTAAGTCGCCCGATAAATGAAGCTTCCATCTGAAAATTCGTTGGTCGAGGAGCAAGTCGACATGATACGAATCCCGTGAGGCAATCATGAGCTAATCACACTGCTGACCAACGGCTCGTTGCCGAACAATAAGTTTTCGCTTTTACGACCTCAATATCTTAGCTGACGTCATTGCTGAATGGATGACCAAACTGTTTGAACGATTCCTAAAAGGACTGGAGAAGGATCCGTCGACTCTTTCTTCAAAGTAAAGATCAATCGATTAGCCACACTTTTCCGTTCAAAGATATGAAATGAAAAAGTCATAAACGAATATCAAAATGTATGATGAACAAACAACTCAGTAAACCTGATCAAATAACCATATATATGGAGAACGAGCAACTCAGTAACCCTAGACAATTTAAGTTATCGAATGGTTGAGCTGCCTACTGTCCTAGCTCGGGATAAAGGTGTTTTGCATGATAACACTGGTTATCCCGACTTGCGAAGCTCTTCAGCTCAGTCAATCACAAAACTTTACTTCACAAATTGAAAGTGCCTAGCATTTCGAACACATTTCTGCGCACCGAAAAAACGTTCTGGGAACAGAATACTCGTGAAGTTGAAAGAAATCATTGTTAGCTGTGGCTAATGGCTGTGTTCCAAAGGGTTCGGTTTCTGACCAACTAACTTCCTCATATGTATCAACGGCATGGCCACAATCTACAATCACTAGTTGCGGATTATGTGAAGTTACTTGCTTGGCTCCAGTTCACCGGAAAACGACCTTATATTTAATGGCAGTTTGCCAACTATATGCGACGTGAGTGCATCGCACCTGGATGGGGACCCCGGGACTCAAATCACCAGTTGTTAATGACACTGGCAGAAATGGCCCAATCGCGCAGTCAGTGGCGCTCGTGCATCAAAGCTATCGCCTTCAATGCGTAGCTATCAAATTTCCGAACAAACTGAACATCCTTCGCCTTCAAGGCTTCGTTGTACGTTCCACATTTCCGTTTTCCGGTGATCGAAACTGTAGCAGCTGGAACCAATGTGCCTATGGTATACGGTTTATAGCTGATAAATTGATTGATTGATTGATTGATTGATTGATTGATTGATTGATTGATTGATTGATTGATTGATTGATTGATTGATTGAGTGAGTGAGTGAGTGAGTGAGTGAGTATATACACATCTGAGCGGTCGATATCGCGCCCATAGACAGTCAGCGAGGGACACACTCCGTCTGGGCGCCTATTAGAGACTGAAACAACTACGGGTGACAGTAAGTTCATCATGGGCCAACTCGTGCCCCTACCGGAATAGTTTGCAACTGTGACTCCGAAGGTTGGTGTTGTGGAAAAGGGCGAAAAGGAGGGTGTCGGTGCACACGAGAAGACCTCGAATACTCGGATATGCTAAAGGAATAGTTTAGACGCATAACACATTCGCAGCAGGAAAATCCCAGAGCGTGTCTTTAAACTGTACATTTCCGACCGTCTTTACGTTGCACTTAGATCATGGTTGCCTCACAGGGCTGCAGTATCCTACCAAGGGTCTAACAAAAGTGGAATAAAGCATGTAGAAATTGGAATGAGTTGACCAGCTTAACTGTTCCTTTGGGGGACTGTAGGACCATCCTACGAAGGCAAACATCGCGCAATCCAAAAATCCAAGTTTTTGTAGTGAATAACCGTAGGAATATGGATGTTGTCTTCTTCAGTGGTTAAAAGAAAAGAAGGCATGTTCCGGGCGGACATGTGGATGCTTTTCTGCGACCTTATAAGGCAGAGCGGCCATCAAAACCACAAGTTCACAGAACTTTGTTTTTTTATATTTAAAATGGCAACATCTACACTACTTAAAACGAACAAGAAACCAATAGATTGTAAGCAGCTGACAGTCATTTCAGCTTTGTTACCAAACTTACGAATGCGAAAGCAGGGACTGATTTTATCGAGGACCGTATACTTACATGTGTTTACCCCAAACTGAAAGGCCTTGAGCAGATTTAGAAACAGACCCGAACTCATCTCTCTCGGCCTGATTGACTCCCGACGATCTACAGTCAACCAGTTCTTGAGGTGTTAACTGTTAAGGAATGCAATCAATTCAGTGGCCTTGTAGCCAGCGTCAGCGCTCGACAGATATATCACATGCATGATACTCACGCCTGTGCAACTTCCCCAAAGCAACCAGAACAGAGTTCACAACTTCCCCTCTGTTATGTTTAGCAACAGGTTACTGGGAGTAATTGCTTTAGGTCAGAAGGTCGAAAAGGGCACGACCGAATAAAAATAGAAACCCAGTTCGAGGACCTGTATGATCAGACTAGTCAAGTAGCTTGTGTCGGATGACAAACTCAAATAATGTTCGCTATTACTGTCGACATAGCCCGGCATACCGTAAAATCCTAATCACGCCAAACAGTGTACAGGCCCAGTGTACCGCTCTGACATAATTGTACGCAGTAGATAAAGCTTCTGGGATAGTGCTACTCAACGAAACTGATTCTGTTGACAAACTGAGGAGACGAAGTTGAGCATATTGGATGACAAGGATTGTACAAAGAAAGTAACCAAGTGAATGCCTCAAACGATTGAGGGATAATGGTTGTATAACAAAAATTCAATTTTTGTCTATTGCCATCTATACGGACAGTCTGAATTACAAAAAGAAAGCCTGTTCACTAAGACCGACACTTGATGTGGACAACTCATCGTGCCATACCATCGTTCGCTGGATAAAAGCCTCTTCGAGCTCATATTTAGACAGTTGTGCACCCACTGGTTGTGGACAAGATAGCTGTTTAGCCTTTCATCGAGGTTGATAATTTGTTCACAACTTTTCGTCACCAAGTGAAGATATCCTCAGCGCATCCAACGAGCGCGAGAAGGTTCAGCGGTTAAGGCGCCAGCTCACGGACCGGAAGGTCCATGGTTCGAACCCAATCTTAGAATCTCGACTGTTCCTATCTAGGCTTTGGTAACCTCGCAGTATCCCAGCCCTCGTGCCTCGTTCTGTTGGCATGGCAGCTAGGCAACAAAAGGGTGCTACAGCTGAACGATTACCTTCTTTTACCTTTTTTCATATACAAACGATTGGTATTACTTCCCGCTACCTAAAAAATCTTTCTACGGCCGTACGCCAAATAGCATTAACAGCCAGGGCGATCGTTATTTGGTTACTTGCCCCTCTGTCTGTCATCAGAAAAGGTACGTGAAGGCTTTGAGACTGCCTTAACCCATCAATCACAGTCCTTAACAAGCGAGCTAATCAGAGAGTGCTCTTGTTTTAGATCTATTGTAAGGCCTTCGGTGCCTTTGTAATCCTCTTCCATATTTTATAGCCATATTTGCCAGAAGAGACACTGTTGAAAACACATGTTCATAAACCTGTGTATTTTGACTATAAGGATGAGATTGGTTATGGCCCAGATATCAGTGGCTTGCACGAGGATCACAGCATCATGTCTTTAGGTACTCAGCGCAAAATAGCGCTTTACATTCGCGCAAAGGGAAAGCGCAAAGCGAGCCATAGAGACAAAGAATAGTATGAGGCCCACACTGATTCTTGCGTGGCTCCCCTGAAGATGTGAAAATGGAATGAACCAGTTAAAGGTTAGGGCGCAAAGCCATGAGTTCCTAGTTTCTATGTGCTCCCAGTGCTGGGCTAGGAGCCAAAGAGAGGTTATGTCGAAATTTCGGAAGAATTCAGAGAAAAATGCATGGCAGCGTGTTGTTCTCAAGGGCTAAAGTGAGGTAAGACGAAATCATACTGAGCTGGAAAAAGTGATTTTTTGGTCAGGAGATAAGTAGGAGCATTTGGTTTGCAGCTTCCTTCATCACCTTGCGCGGGATGCACGTGAGCCTAAATAGGAATTTCGTTGGAATACATTCTACTGTCTCATTTAAGCGTGCTCACATGGTCGTAAAAACCTCCGACAGGTTACCTATGGTATCCGAAACGGCGAGAGTATATAACCGTAGAACGCCGTGGTTTGACGTATACACATTCTAACGACTACATTCACTCTAAAGAAATCGGAGGACAACTTACTTTATCGCCGGATGAAACTTCACATATAACATCTCCGGTTGCTGGGTTCACAGTCTGAAACCGGTTTCCACTAACAGCTTCATGCCACTTATTGTTGATGAATATCTAGCAGGTAAATGTATCTCAACGACATAAAGAGTAGACGTTACCGATCGACATTTAATCTCAGGATTCCTTATAGGTTGAACATTAAAGGTCGAAAGAGCTGCTCGATATATAAAACGAAGCGGTCTCAGGCGCAAAAACCGATGAGGCATCATAAATGTGGTGTGGATTATCCTGACGATGTGAACCGGAACAACAAAGCTATAAATACATGGAGAGAATAAACGTTAAATGTGAGATAAATTCAATGCGGCCTCCACGGCACCACATGGTACACTATCCTACAGAGTTCACAGACAAAAATCGAGAAAGGCGGATTATTGCACTGAAGAGAATATGTTAGAGCACATTCAAACGCATGCGTAAAGTCACACTGAGGAGTATACAGTAAGACAAACAGTCAGACAAGCCGAGACGATGCGCGCGAATTTACTGATAAGGAGTCCGTGGTTTGAACCCAAACTCTGCACCCCTGCTGCTCCTGTCTAGGCTTGGGCATCCTGGCAGTGTCTCAGTCCTCCATCACGAATAGACTGGATTCTACCGTGGTGACAGTTTGTGTATCTCGGCGACCCATTGAGCTAGATTGTGTGGATTCTGCGCGACACGCAGTCTCTCATACCAGGTTGGTCGATGATCAAAGGTCCGACGAACACAGTCTCCTGGTCCTCCAGGTTGGAGGTCATAAAATGTGCGGCGACTCGTTCCTAAAAAGTGGTAATGTACTTGTATTTCCCACAAAACACCACTGCCTTGCAGTCAGGCTTTTGAGCCAAAGGCTTTGATTGAGGACCCGAATCGTCCTCTTGTCTAGGTTTGGGCGCCCTGGTAGTGTCCCAGCCCACGCACAACCATGAATTTTACACACAAATAAATTCATGCCACATCGGCCTTCGCGTGGTGCCAGCAGCCGGGTCGCCTTATTCACTGCATACAGCAGGGCGGGTGAGCGAACACAGGCTATTGCTGACGCCTCCCTCCTTTCTCTTTCCAATACTTTTTCTCCCCCTTTCCTCATCCTATTAATAACTCTATCCTTGTAGGCCCATCACTTTGGAATGATGACTCCGGTTACCTTGCATCGTTTTTGAAAGCAACATCTGCGCGTCATCCGGCGCCCACTACTGGGGCATCTCGAAATAAATCTTCAAGCCTGGACACCATCTATCCGGTCGATTTCAAAGTCTGCACCATGAAGCAAGCAAGACAACAAGCTGCTCTTGCTCTCACACTGGACTCACTTGACAATGTGTGCTATGTATCAGAAACTAGAATTCAAGATGCAAGTACAGTGGTTCAGCAAACCGCCTAATCACTCTCCACCCGCTTCCAGCTGATAATTTCTGGCGATCCACAGGCTGTTGCGGCAGGATGTGCGGCGGTTGGCATCGTCCTAAGTTACCGAACGGAAGGATCCTTGTTTGACTGGATACCTGTTGATAGTCCCCTCTGTGTGGTTCGCTGGCAACATCTGTATAGGAGGGTCACAAGGGGAAAGTTAATCGACGCCTGTTTGTCGTGCACGCTCACGCTCCAACCGAACGTAGCTCTGACACCACCAAAGACAAGTTTTATGACGCCATGAACGCCCTGTTGAGGCTACCTAAGAGCTCAGATATCGTTGTGGTTGCCGCAGATCTAAATGTACAAGTGGGTATGCTTAGCTGATCTGAGACTCGATACGGATCGAACTCGGCACAATGGTGATAGATTGCTTCAGCTAAGCGATGATCGCAGGCTGTTTTTTATGCAGTACTAACTTCCGAAATAGCTGAACTCAAAATAATGCTTGAGCAGCAACTGCAACTCATAAAAGTACTTACGGAGCGACTATCAACTACATCTTTGGGTTCGCCGGCTGCGTCGAGCGGCCCACAGTCGGTTGACGGAATCGCTGGCAGTATCAACGAGTTTTTCTATGAACCCTCGGCTGGCATAACGTTTGATGCTTGGTTTCGTCGCTATGAAGACCTGTTCAGGGTCGACTTTTCAACTCAGGATAATAGTTGGAAGCTTCGCTAACTATATTCTTCCAAAGAACCCACGTGATTACACCTTTGACGAAACGGTTCACACACTTTCACAAATATTTGGCGAGCAAACGTCAATTTTCAACATCCGTTATCGGTGCCTGAAGCTGGTGAAAAGTGACGCAGACGACTTTCTCACTTATTCTGGCATCGTGAACCGGGAATGCGAACGGTTCAAACTCGGATCGTTAACGGAGGATCAGTTCAAGTCGCTGATTTTCATATGCGGTCTACAATTCCCGAAGGATGCAGAAATCCGTACCCGACTCCTCAGCCGCATCGAACAGGACCCATCAATGACGCTGCAGGCCATCACTTCGGAATGTCAACGATTGCTTAACTTGAAGCATGACACCGCGATGGTCCAACTTGGGGGTCATGGCGTTTCCGAAGTTCATGAAATCCATCAGGCTACGCAACAGCCTAGCCCTGTCAATTCCGGCCCGACCAAATCGGCCTCACAGCATTGTGGTCCAAAGCAAAACAAAGGCCCAAAGAAGACACCACCTTCACAATTTTGGCACTGTGGAGCCTGGCACTTCGTCAGGTTCTGTCCCTACAAGCAGCATCGGTGTCGCCAAGTCCGTGGGACACAAAGATGGGTATTGTCAGTCACGGATGCATACGGCCTCTGGTGCTTCAAAGCCGTCATCACGCGTCCGTCCCAAACCGAAATCGAACCCTGTTGGCCCCTCTCTCAGTTTGCTGGCTATTTTCCAAATCAACACCCCAGGTCACCGAAAGTATCTCACGGTCACCATCAATGGACATCCAGTTCGTCTGCAGTTGGACACTGCGTCGGACATTACCATCATTTTGGAGAAGCTTTGGCGCACGCTCGGGCAACCTCCGATCAGACAAGCCGCTCAAATTGCTACTAGTGCCTGCGGTGGAGAACTAAAACTTTCCGGTGAGCCCCAATGCTGTGTAGCTTTCCGGGGAATTACATTCGTGTGGTCGTGTTATGTAACGGCAGCTGAGCTGAATTTATTGGGTCTTGATTGGTTCGATCCGCTTGGGGTTAGCTGACATCCCAATCAGTATCATTTGCAATGCAGTTCAGTCTCCCACGGCGCATCCATATCATGCATCCGACTTTGTAAAACGATTTCCAGTTGTTTTCCAATCCGGTCTCGGTCAGTGCACTGCGACACAGGCAGTCCTTTTACATCCTGCCGGGTGCCACACCAGTCTTCCGTCCAAAGACCAGTCCCGTACGCTTCCCTCCCACTGGTAGATGCCGAACTTCAACGGCTGGAACAACAAGGCGTTCTGTCCCCTGTATCCTACTCCGCATGGGCAGCGCCAATCGTCGTGGTGAAGAAACCCAACGGTGACATCCGCATATGTGCCGATTTCTCAACCAGCCTAAAAGTTGGAAATCGAAAGCTCGAGAGATGGAGAAGGCTTTTGCTACGGGAAACAGCCGTGCCCTATATCAACTGATACGATCGACTGGTCCCAGGAAAACAACGGTCAGCGAAACGATAAGTGAAAAAGACGGCTCATTAATTCACTCCCAAAAACGTCGACTGGAAAGATGGGCCGAACACTTCGAAGAGCAGTTCAGCTGGCCTTCTGCAACGCAATCTGTGGAGATAATGCATACGGGCCAGTGGAATGTAAACTTTGATCGTCCTTCGGAAGAAGAAATAAAGTACGAACTATCCGTACCAAGACGTGAGAAGGCACCCGGACCGGACGGTCTCTATCCAGCCCTCTTCAAAGAAGGCGGAGAATCCCTAGTGACCCATCTGACAAAGCTTGCTGGTGCTACATGGAACGAAGAGAAGGTGCCTGCAGAATGGGGTATGTCGACAGTTATCCCTATTTTCAAAAGGGTACGCGGACGCTGTGCGAAAACCACCGTGGCATCAGCCTGTTAGCTGTGGCATCGAAGGTACTCTCTGGTCTTATCCTTCGAAGGTTAACTGAACACAGAGAGACAAATCCGTGAAAACCAAGCTGGATTCCGTCCTGCAAGAGGATGCATCGACCATATCTTCACCCTCCGACAGATTCTTGAACAGCGACACTGCTTCCAGCAACCAACAATGGTTGTGTTTCTCGATCTGAAGGCTGCCTTTGACTCTGTAGACCGCCAGGCACTATGGCAGTGTCTGTGGAGCAAAGGTGTCCCCCTTAAATTCTTGACCCTTCTTAAGGCGCTGTACGTCAACTCCGCGCCGTGTGAAGGTCTACGGGAAGCTCTCTTCTGAGTTCACCACATCAAGTGGTGTCAGACAGAGCTGTCCTCTTTCACCTTTCCTCTTCAATTTCGTCATTGATACGATCATGGAAGACTCATTATCAGCCTCTACTGCCTGTGGGGTCGAAGTGCTCCCGGGGCGTCCGCTCACAGATATCGAGTATGCAGACGACATAGCTCTTCTTGGATCTGACTCCGTGGTAATGCAAAGAATATTAAATAATCTAACTAATTCCGCCTCACGGTTCGGCATGCGCTTCACACCTGCAAAGTGTAAAGTGCTAGTGCAAGACTGGTGGGCCGAACCCTAGCCTAGTGCTTGCGGGTGAACCGATTGAGGTAGTAGACAAATTTGTCTACCTGGGCAGCTGTATTAGTCCCGTGGTCTCGCGAAAGATGATCTTTCCATCCGAATTGGGAAGGCCCGAGCAGCTTTTGTAAACCTGCGTCACCTGTGGCGTAGGCGTGACATCAGCTTATCCGTCAAGGGTCGAGTTTATAATGCTGCGGTGCGCTCCGTATTACTATACGGATCAGAAACCTGGCCGCTGCGCTCCGAGGACGTCAAACGACTTTCAGTGTTTGACCACCGATGTCTCCGGAGCATTGCCCGAATCTGGTGGGAACACCGGATCAGCAATGCTGAAGTACGTCGAATGGTATTCGGGAGGAATAACTCACCCTCGATAGATGAACTGATCACACTGTATAGGCTGCGTTGGCTTGGCCACGTGCTGCGCATGCCAGTCGACCGACTTCCTCGAAGGGTTCTTTTCGCACAACCACGTGAAGGGTGGAAACGAGCCAGAGGCGGTCAAACAATGACTTGGCAGCGAAGTATAAAAGCCAGTACCAGCAAACTCAGCTGCGCTGGTCACTGCCGTCTTCCTGGATGGGGACCCCGAGACGGGCCATATCAATGGTTTGAGACATTGTCAGACATGGCCCAGTCGCGCCCTCAGTGGCGCTCATGCATCCAAGCTATTGCCTTCAATGCATAGCCCCCTTCCCAATTCCCCGACTTAACAGCCCATTGACAGTGGTGCATTTACGCAGCTCGCTCCAATGCGCAGCTACCTACCTCACCTCCCCAAATCATCGGGGACGAAACTGTGGCAGCTACAACCACTGTACGACAAGTACACGGTTTCATACAGCTGAAGATGATGATGATGACTAAATGCCGCTCTCCAGCAGTACCATTATCCACTACCAGTGCCCGACGATCTATTCACTGTTCTGAACGGTGGAAAGTTCTTCGCGAAAATCGACCTTGCTGAAGCGTATCTTCAAGTTGACGTCGCACCAGAATCACGTCCACTGCTGACAATCAACACACACCGCGGGCTGTATCAATACACCCGTCTCCCGTTTGGCGTCAAAACTGCCCCAGCGATTTTCCAGCAGTTGATGGACACCATTCTTTCCGGCATTCCAGGCGTGGTCGCATACCTGGACGATGTGCTGATCGTTGGTTCACCCGAAGAGCTTTTTGATCGGATCAATGCCATCCTGGTGCACATTCCGGAAAATCGCCTCCGCCTCCGTCCTGAGAAGTGTCAATTCTTCTTGACAACAGTGAAGTATCTTGGTTTCATCTTCGACGCCTCTGGTCGTCGCCCTGACCCGGAGAACGTTCGAGCGATACAGCAGATGCCACCTCCTAAGGATGTCCCATCATTACGTTCCTTTTTGGGGTTAATCAGCTATTATTCGGCATTCGTCCCTTCGCTACACGACATTCGACCCCCACTAAATCAATTACTTGGAAAGGACGTCCCCTGGCGTTGGTCAGAAGAATGCGAGCAAGCATTTTGAGCTAAAGACGATGTTCAGCTCCGATCTGCTACTGACCCACTACGACCCAAAGCTACGGATCGCCGTTCTGCTGGCGTTATCAAATCGATAACGCCAGCAGAACGGCGATATGGACAGATAGAGAAAGGAGCGTTGGCCTTAGTGTTTGCCGTCCGGCGATTCCACAAGTTGTTGTACGGTCGCCGTTTCACCCTACTTACCGATCATAAACCACTACTCTCCATTTTCGGTTCAAAGAAGGGTGTTCCTGCACATTGCCAACCGCCTGCAAAGATGGGCGCTTATTATGCTGGGCTACGGTTTTGATATTCAATATCGTCGCACAACCGATAGGTCAGGCCGATGCATTATCTCGCCTGATCAGAAATTAGCCAACTCACGGAGAAGACACGGTTATTGCGCAGGTTGCTTTCGAGGACCCAGCTGGCCCCCAGGTGGTCCAGTCTGTTCGTGCATTGCCCGTGACAGTGACAGAAGTTCAACAAGCTACCAAGGCTGATCCGACGCTTCAAAAGGCGATCCAATTCGTGAATTATCGATGGACTCCTAACCTCAAAGATGATTGCCTTTGACAGCTCCTTCAGCGCCGAGATGCATTGGTGGTCGTAAACAACTGTTTAACGTTTGAAGATCGCGTCGTGCGGATTGCGTCGTGATTCCTCAATCTTTATGCCATCGAGTCCTCCGTCAGTTCCATCCCGGGCATCCAGGAATGAACCGCATGAAGTCAATAGCTCGCAGTCACGCTTATTGACCGCACATGGACCAGCACATCACTGATTGTGTAAAACGCTGCTGCCGGTGCCAACAAGCTACCAAGAACCCGCCACATCAACCACCGGTTCCCTGGCCTCGACCTGAGAAGCCTTGGTTTCGGGTCCACATTGATTACGCAGGACCGATACGTGGTACTTCCTATTTGGTTTTGATTGACGCTTTTTCAAAGTGGCCAGAAATCATTCCGGTGTCCTCTCCAACAACGTCCAATACGCTGCGTGTGTTATCCAACATTTTCAGCTAGCATGGCTTACCGGAGTCCATCGTCTCAGACAATGGTTCTCAGTTCACCTCCGCTGAGTTCCGCGGGTTTTGAACACGACATGCTATAACACACGTTCGTTCACCACCGTACCACCCGCAGTCGAATGGTCAAGCAGAAAGGTTCGTCGACACATTCAAGAGAGCCTTACTTAAAGCTCGAGGGAAGAAGACGTCCGTCGAAGGCCTTCAGAGATTCCTGTTTGTGTACCGAACGACCACGAATGATGCTCTTGGGAACCACCAGTCACCTGTAGAGGCACTCATGGGCCGGAAGCTGAGAATTGTGCATTTTTCCATGTTGCCAACACAGTCTACTGAGTCAAGGTCCATACCGGTGGCAGCTGGAGCTCTATTCAAGGTGAGAAGGCCCGTACTTGTCCGTGATTATCGCCCGGCACACGCGTGGATCACAGGTCTTATCCTGAACAAACGCAGCAGTGCGATGTACGACGTGTTGGTTGGCCAAGACACCTGGACCAGATATCGAAACCAACTCCGCTTTCACAGTACGCCGAGCTGAAAGCTGATGCAGTTTCGAGAGTGTGACCGGCAGATCAGTGTTTGATCCAGCACTTCTTCCCAGACGGTGGACAGACCGACGTCGCCGCCAGCCGGAACGTATCCAGGTCGACCCACGTCGGACTTGTTACTGACTTTTCACAAGGGGAGGTGTTGGGGATATCAGTATCCCCAAAAAAACTGTACCTTTGTGTGTGCTAGCGAACTTCCGGCACTTTCAAGATCAAACTATGGATATATATATGCATTGTTTTTTTTCGTTATCGCCTGTAAATCGATTGTTGTTCGGAGCATTACACTTGTGTCCAGGTTTTCGTCTTCTTACTATTCCGTTGTACCAGGAATCGGGATCAGGCCACATAGCTGAAGATATCATCTAGTCACAGTCTGCCCATAGTATCGTTGCTCGCTGCATTATTGAAACCGTAACACAAGATGACGCCTAGTTAAGACAGAAGAGCATCCACAAGTGCACCTCTACGCACATGAATAAACAGCGCCAAGTTTGAGTAAATGCCAGGATGCAGGGGGAGCAACATAAAAAATAATCTAGGTACGAGGCTGGCACCCTGCTAGAGAGCACCATTTTGTCGGACGTTTTCGGTTAGTTTGGAAATGGTTGTTGCATAAAAACAGTCTACGGCCAGTGAAAAACTGAAGCAGTCATTCGCCGTTGTCTGTGAACACCGAGTACCATCCGAGTCAACCATGGTTGACTCCGTATGCGTAGTATGCGAGCTACACTGTTAAATAACCATTCAATAACCGACTCATAACCGTGTTACGCTGGATACTATAGTATGCGACGCATATGCTTTTACGTCCTACAGGATCTGTCACCCTTGGCACCCGAGTGTCCGTCTGGTTGACCAACGAAAGTTCCGTTGCATCATTACAATCAGCGACATCAGCATCCAAAGCGACTGCTTCGCTGCCGTAAAATTGCGAACCTACTACAACCATTCTCAGCCCAGTTAGCACCGGTGCAGAAATCTCCGCAGAAGATCTGCATCCGAGGGCGGTAATTTCCGCACCATGTCCGCAGATTTCTGTACCGAGGTGCACACCCAGCACGGAAATGTAACAAATTCTCTATGCCAAGTTCCTGGGTTTGCACCCGGATGCGGAAAAGTCCGAACCCAGTACCCGAATTTCCGCACCCAATCCGCACTTGGCGAAAATCCTCCGGTGCGCGAATTTAGCCAATTGTAGGCATTTATTGCTTCCCCTAGTACAATTCGCTAACTTCCTAAACACTATGCTTCCGTGCCGTGATGACCCGACTACTCCCACACCTTTCCTCAGCATATTACCTGCCTAGACAGAAACAAGTGATCTGAAGTATAAATATTTATATGAATGAGGTGGAAAAAATTTACAGAAATTTACTTCATCGGTCATCCTTGGTAGCCATCTGCAGACGTTTTCGAACTTTCTGTCGTTCGTTTCACAGCCAGAGCTGAACGGTTCCTTTGATTTGTCGTACATTTGTATCTGGGATCTTTTCGGTTGACGCGTCTGTAATGAAAAATCTAGTTATGGAAGTTCAACCAGCCGTTTGTTCAAATTAACCGAGTGTAAAATAACCATTAAATACTTACATATAGGACCTTGGAGCAGTCTGGTTTAACCGAAGGCTCCTTCATCAATTGCTCGCCAATTAACAATTATAGCGAGTCCCGGCGCCAATATGCGTATGTTAGTTATACACTGTTGTAAATCGCCGGTATCTTTCAAGAGTCACCTTTCCACCTTTGGGAAATCAAGTATCGTGACCCAGACCAACACTTAACAACTGTGCATCCCGGGGACCATCTCTGAGGCCTTCTCCATACCTGTCCAGTTCATCCATGGACGACAAAGGTGGGAAGGGCTCATTGATTGGTTGTGAACTGCTGATAGGCACTAAAGCATCCAATTTTATATGCAGCCTCTGGAGCAATGAGTGATTTCGCTTCAAATCCTTTATAACATAGTTAAGACAAATTCTAATTTACTCACTGAGAATGAGGTTGGCCATGTCTGTGGAAATTGTATTGGCCTTGGTATTCGCAGAGTTCGCTCTAGAAAGTAAAGTACACAGTATCTAAAGCAAACCTGAAAAGTGGCGTAGAGCTACGTGGTTCCGGATCACCGACGGCTGGAAGCGTTGCATATGTGGGTGTGTTGATAGAATTTAGATGGCCATAAGGACGTACGTTCCACATATCACTGTAGCATTCGCCAGGACAGCTAGAGTTTCGCTAAATGGAATCATATCGACTTCCGAGCCTGCAGGATTGCCAGATCTACATAAAATGAACAGAAAGATTGAAAAAATAGTAGATATGTGAGGAACGTAGTTCTTTTGGCTGATGGCAGATGTTTTTTTACTGCAGCCATCGCAAAACGATTGATAAACCTGCTATTCACGCCTGGGGCGAGATGCCTCAGTGGTTAGAGCGCGGATTTACTGATCAGAAGGTCCGTGCTTCGAATCCACATTCTGCCTCTCGACTTCTCCTGTTTAGGTTTGGACAACCTGGCAGTATCTCAGCCTCGTCTTTCCTTTGGTTGGTGTGGTAGCTAGACACCGAAAGGGTGCTGCGACTGAAACATATATATGTATATATATATATATACTACTGCAACGTCGGAATACCTCTTATGTACATGACGTTATTGGACACTGGTAGGGTGCCCCTCAACAATATGGCATATAAAATATTGGTAGGGCACGAAGGCCAAAGTACCGAATGTGGTTGTACGAACCAGGACTCATGCACTATATCAATGAAATTGCCCTCGAAAATCAGTACGGCGTACATGACTGAAAAACCATGTTCGAAGTACGAAATTTCAGAGAACCTACACACCTACACAAGGAAGCTTTGAAGGAATAACAGAACACCATCACAAGTACTTGTAACGCTATAAATACCTCCGCTGTAGTTCATTGTGGAAACAGAAAAAACGACTCAAGCAACCACAGAGCTTGAAATGAAACAACAGCGAGAACGGCTGCATGTTGTAAACTAAATGGTGCGGTCTGAAAATAGCAACCAATTTTGAAACAGCAACTCAAGAAACATCAATGAAAAATCAGCATAATGCTGTGAAAAAGGGGGACAGTTTATAAAAGCGAGAACAGAAAAAGATATTGTAAAAGTTGGGATGTAAAATATATTATGACACAACGGGACTCAGAAGCCTTACACCCACAGCTCGGTATTTCCCGGGAAAATGTGCACTAAGGACCAAGGCTGATCCTCAGCTGCATCATTCAGAAGGTTCCAGGACTCCAAAGAGAGCGTAGCCTTGTGTGCAAGTCGCATAATTCTGAGTGAGCCGAGGAATTTTCGCACCAGACGGAGACAAACACTGTGCACGTAATTGGGTGGTAAATTGTCAAGCATAGGGAAAATCATCTCCGTCGGACTGGGACCCGTAAGGTGCTTCTATTGCTTTCGGGTCCGGAAACATAAGGAAACATAAGGAGGCCGTTAACGAGGGAAAAGTCATTCATGTGCCAATATGCACATCATTCTGCGTACAATAATCAGTCGTACTATCCCGTATGCCCTTCCACCTGCTTCAGAAATACCCTAGCAGGACTGTCACAAACAATACATGAAAGACGGTGGTAATGTGGAAACACCGTTTACCAAGACGTCCGTCAACTCAATGACTGTGTCGGACGTAAACTGTTGTTCTTGCCACGGTATATGCCAATAACAAAAAGAGATGACCGGGAAGAGTGGGGATTATGCGGGAATGGGCCACACCGAATGAGCCACGCGACTTGTTGTAGACCCCAATACTATCAAAGTTCATTTAAATGGCGATATTTGTTACACCACTATGAATATTCCGGGGCTGCCGCAGCAACCCTGCTTTAGAGATATTCCTACGCGGTTGCGGAAGGTTACAAAAGGAGACTGTTGGCTAGCAATATGTGTAGGCGGAACAAACGGATTGATTCCTAAGTGACTTGGAACGTTGATTGGCCTCCTAGCCACAAAGTAATAATGACAGGGATTGGGGTTGGTGTAACCGTCGGTGAACAGCGTTATAATGCACAGCCACCTGGGACTCGTTGCCTGATCAAGTATTAAACTTACAAACAGAGGTTCAACCTAATCAGCATAATGCTGTGAAAAAGGGGGACAGTTTATAAAAGCGAGAACAGAAAAAGATATTGTAAAAGTTGGGATGTAAAATATATTATGACACAACGGGACTCAGAAGCCTTACACCCACAGCTCGGTATTTCCCGGGAAAATGTGCACTAAGGACCAAGGCTGATCCTCAGCTGCATCATTCAGAAGGTTCCAGGACTCCAAAGAGAGCGTAGCCTTGTGTGCAAGTCGCATAATTCTGAGTGAGCCGAGGAATTTTCGCACCAGACGGAGACAAACACTGTGCACGTAATTGGGTGGTAAATTGTCAAGCATAGGGAAAATCATCTCCGTCGGACTGGGACCCGTAAGGTGCTTCTCTTGCTTTCGGGTCCGGAAACATAAGGAAACATAAGGAGGCCGTTAACGAGGGAAAAGTCATTCATGTGCCAATATGCACATCATTCTGCGTACAATAATCAGTCGTACTATCCCGTATGCCCTTCCACCTGCTTCAGAAATACCCTAGCAGGACTGTCACAAACAATACATGAAAGACGGTGGTAATGTGGAAACACCGTTTACCAAGACGTCCGTCAACTCAATGACTGTGTCGGACGTAAACTGTTGTTCTTGCCACGGTATATGCCAATAACAAAAAGAGATGACCGGGAAGAGTGGGGATTATGCGGGAATGGGCCACACCGAATGAGCCACGCGACTTGTTGTAGACCCCAATACTATCAAAGTTCATTTAAATGGCGATATTTGTTACACCACTATGAATATTCCGGGGCTGCCGCAGCAACCCTGCTTTAGAGATATTCCTACGCGGTTGCGGAAGGTTACAAAAGGAGACTGTTGGCTAGCAA
Source organism: Clonorchis sinensis (assembly GCA_003604175.2). Classification (NCBI taxonomy): domain Eukaryota; kingdom Metazoa; phylum Platyhelminthes; class Trematoda; order Opisthorchiida; family Opisthorchiidae; genus Clonorchis; species Clonorchis sinensis. The sequence goes on along the minus strand of CM030375.1, from coordinate 3,804,906 downwards.
TATGTGTAGGCGGAACAAACGGATTGATTCCTAAGTGACTTGGAACGTTGATTGGCCTCCTAGCCACAAAGTAATAATGACAGGGATTGGGGTTGGTGTAACCGTCGGTGAACAGCGTTATAATGCACAGCCACCTGGGACTCGTTGCCTGATCAAGTATTAAACTTACAAACAGAGGTTCAACCTAAGGCATTGTGAACGGATTCGTGTGTTGGTGAATGGTGGTAGTTTGAATGTTCTGTCGTTTACTTCTGTGCGCCTGCATGGTACGTTTGCGAAGTACGGCGATGTATTTCAGGCCGATTCGACCTATCACGTAACAGAGGTGGTTACCAACTGTGGCATGTGGTAATGACCGATTGTAATGGTGTTGGTTGGTGTGTTCTACTACTTTATCCCTTACCACAATCGCAGACACAGCCATGGATCCAAATGGGCGCAACGCATCTCGGATATCCTGCAGATCACAAACAGGGTAATCCAACCGGCGCAATTTATCGCGCAGGACCCGCACATCATCACCCGTTAAGTCTATTCCATAGTTTTGGCATTGTGAACGGATTCGTGTGTTGGTGAATGGTGGTAGTTTGAATGTTCTGTCGTTTACTTCTGTGCGCCTGCATGGTACGTTTGCGAAGTACGGCGATGTATTTCAGGCCGATTCGACCTATCACGTAACAGAGGTGGTTACCAACTGTGGCATGTGGTAATGACCGATTGTAATGGTGTTGGTTGGTGTGTTCTACTACTTTATCCCTTACCACAATCGCAGACACAGCCATGGATCCAAATGGGCGCAACGCATCTCGGATATCCTGCAGATCACAAACAGGGTAATCCAACCGGCGCAATTTATCGCGCAGGACCCGCACATCATCACCCGTTAAGTCTATTCCATAGTTTTTCCGGACAAGGCAACCGTCACGGTGAACGACACGCATGAACGACCGGCAGTCAAAATCAGCGTACCTGAACATAAGTTTATTGAATGATTATGCAGACAATTATCAACATACCGACGACCGTTTTTATTAGCGTTCCAGTGTGAACGCGCATGCACGCACTTGTATACCATAAACGCATAACAGACGAACGGTGCGAGTACTTCACCCACATTGTTCATATTTTGCCGCCGATAAACTGTGCCGGCGGGCATAACACGTGCTTGTTCCCCGTTGGAATTCTCGCAACTTGCACTCGAATTCCGCGAAGGAACCACACTCACGACATCTGTCTAGTTATGTTGCGTTCATCCGACGACATATTCTGTGAATCTACAAGACATTATACCACAAAACGACTAGAGGAGGTACTCGGCTTCGGCAGAATAGGCACCGGCCATACCGTGGTCGATACCGTACCAGTCGCCTTTGGCATATCGTGTACACCCGGACCGAAAGCGGAACAAGCGAGGAATGACCATTTGTAGCTCCGCACCGGTTTTTATACCATCCCAACATAGGGGCCCTATGGCTCTGAGACACTAGTAGCCCGGTCCAGACCGCAAGACGCTGACTCTGGAAAGTTCTGCATAAATCCCATACAGGTTCTGCACCCGAGCGCGGACGCGTGCTAACTGACAGGTCTACACACATCTACGTCTACAGACACCAATTCAGACGATCTGGAAAAAGACTGACAACGATAATACCACGGACGTCAACCTGCAGTCAGATCTTGCCACCAGCAGCATGCTTACTGGAGCACCGCGCAAACCTAAAAAACAATCGTAAGTTGACTAGATCAAACATAGTGTCCCGAACTCAAATCGGTACAGAAAAACAAATCACGAACAGCTTCTAAGGATTCCTAAGGTCTACCTTTCAGGAGGGTAAAGTAAGAGGTATGTGAGAGGTTTTTCGGTTCCCTCACGAGAAGAACCGTAGATTTGTTTGAATAATTCTACCGTGCAACATAATTAAGAGCAAGCTTAAGCTTTTTAACGTGTTTGGCTCTTTGGCCGCACAATGCTTTTAGCTTCAAAACTTTTACGAATGAAATAAAACTCTTTTAGCTGAAATGTTGCAGTTTGTGCGTAGGTGAGAGAATCGAAATATCACACAAATCTACACTCAGGTTTTCGCAACTCACCAAATTTCATTGTCCACTGAAGTAATCATACCGATGACGGAAAAATTCCGGTGGAATACTTTCTTTGCATCACTGGGACTCCGAGATGCCTAGATTGGGCTCAAAAGTTTGTACTCGTACCCTGAACTCGAGTGCCTGTCTTTTTTATTCCACTAGGGACACGTTGTAGCTTTCGAAATTTCAATTCCATTGTGCGAATACTGAGCGCCTGTTCTGAAATGAGTGGATAGAGAAAGTGGTAGTATTGGAACCACACGGCACACAAAGCACGCACAAACCACCACCACAGAGGTTTGGTGATGCATAAAGGATACCGGAGTGAAGCAGCAAGGTGCGTATACTGGAACCGAAACGGCGGGCGTAAGTCGAGTAAGTTAGAAGTAGATCAAGGTCACTCCATGGAGTGTACAAGCAGACCACTGCTTCCTGTCTGTGGCTCGTGGTGGCTCATTGGGGTCATTTGCAATAGAGGCGAGAGAGTTGCAGTGCAGTGAGCAAACATTAGTGGAGAGATCGGACCTACTCGTTCCTGTCAAAAAAGACTGTCCGCGTCAAAAGACAGTCGAGGGTCATGGCCAAATCGTAAAAATGCCGGTGCATGACCCATCGACTCATGTGCAGCTGCTTGATGGGCCCCCATGCATACCAGAATTTGTTCATCGCAACGTTCTCCTTCACAGCGGTCTACGAGAGTAGTTATTATTTTCTTTAAGGATCTGTATGGTAACGTGCTATGCTGATTGTATGGATTTCCAGCAGTTCAGAAATTTCCCACTACAGGTGACTCTCAAAAGCTGGGCCCTTATCCAAATCCGAAATGACTGGTACTCCAAAAAGCAACTCTCTTGTAGAGACTATCGCTGACGCACTCGTACAGGCAACTTGCCGCTTTACTGGCGCAGCTTCACACAATTTAGTCAGGTAGTCTACCAGGGCGACAATGAAGCGGTTCTTATTTATGGTCTCCGGTAGTGGTCAAATAACGACAACACTCACTCGATGGTTTTGTTTTTGCAAGGAGGATAGGTCGGAGTGGTGCGCTGGGTGCTCTGAGGGCAAGATAGCTCAGTGGTTAGAGTGCAAATCTACTGGCCGGAAGGCCTGTGGTTCGAACACGACCTCTGCCTCTCGACTTCCCCTGTCTATATTTGGACAGTATGGCAGTATCCCTCCTGCTTCCTTCTGGTGTGACAGCTGAAAACCTAAAAGGTGTTACAGCTGGGCGATTTTTCGTTTTTTCCTGGGTGTAACATTGGGCATCTGGTTTTTCGCGAACAAATAGCGGTGCCGGCAGAAGCCGACGATATCATTGTGGGAGAAACCCCAACTCGAGCCGTCTAATACGCTTCCATCTTCTTTTTTCCCATATCCCAGTGTACTGCCATGATGATCCGTTGGACGCAGTTACGTGGGGCGAGGACACGCGTGTGACCACCCTGACTACCCACACGGTGAAGCACACGAGATATGATCTCCAGTGTCCCCCACCGTGACCACAGTTTCCTTGCAGCCAAGGATCTCGAGTCAGTCAGGAGTCCAGAGGGCTTGAGGTTACCCCGTAGCCAAGTTAACTCTGAGTTAAATCTCCCCAATAACTGCCCTAGAACTGTTCTTCTCAGATAATTTGATAAGACGCAAGTAGCGCTTTAAAAGACTCCAGTTCATTAGCGAGACAGGGCATCGACTTTCAGGTGCCTAGTGCCAGGACAATAAATGCAAGAAAAATTATACCCCATAATCCACTCCTTCCAGTGTGCAACTGGGATCGCGGAAACTGCAATCACTTTAGTGAGCTATGATTGGTCGAGAAGAGGTGCCGGCCAAGCAGATAGGGTCGAAAATTGATTAAGAAAGCACACCGGAGTAATGCAGCAATTACGCTCACTTTTATCTAGAATGCGGCTACCCGAAGCAATGACAAGTTTTCAATCAACAAGGAATAACAATGAGTAGCACCCTTTCGGTGCCTAGCTGTTATGCCACCCAGAGGAAGAATGAGTGCTGGGATACTGCCATGTTACCCGAGCCTAGACAGGAGAAGTCAAGATGCAGTGGTCGGTTTCGAACCACGGACCTTTCGGTCAGTATTTTCGCACTCTAGCCAATCGAGCCATGTCGCCCCTAATCAGCAATGCAATAAAACAGTACAGGACTGATTGCCATTTAGCTAGCGTCCGCATCTAAAACAGAGTCACCCGCACTGGGTGAGAAATCCAGGTATGTTAAGATAGACGCAAATGTGAATGCCTGGTCAATGCGGTTGAAAGTTCCATCACATTACCCAGTCCACGAAAATTTTCAGTCATTTTTGTAAGCCTGTGAAGCAATGCGCTGATAGCGGCAAATAGGTAAACGTATCTCCAGTAGTTTAATGCAAGCCGTAGGAAGCTACGTAAGTCACAGACACCGTTCGGTGCCAGCCACTCAGCAGTGTTTTTGGTCTTATCTTCATGGTAAAGAAAAATGGCCAAAAACGGTACTTTATGTCGTACAAAACTGTTTCTCCATGCAGATATTTTGGCCAACCTCCTTGAGGCGGCACAGAACAACTTGTACCCGACTGGTGTGTTCCCCCACTGCCCGGCCATGAATAATGAGGTTATCGTGGTAGATCAAGCAAGATATAGGGCTCAGCCTTGCAAGTACTGTTTGCGTGAGCCACTGAAATGTAGCTGGGGCGTTCACAATTCCAAGAAACATTGTTTAAAATTCTTGTAGACCTAACGTCACTGCAAAAACCGTTTCGCCGCACTCCTTCAGACGAACCTTGACTTGCCTATGTCTTGACTGCAAGTCCAGAATAATGGACCGCTTCGAACGAGCCTCTGCGTCAGTAGTCAGTAGTCCACACGTCAAAACGGGAACAAGTCACGTTCAGTGATCTAATTTAGTCCACACCTATCCAAAGAGTGCCCACTTTTTCTAACGAGCGATCGGCGAAGCCCAGTGCGAGGAAAACGAGTGGATGGTGTTCTTTTCTAGCGTTTAGAAACGTAGTTTGTTCAGTTCTACCTGATGGTGAGTCGGAACCTTTTTGTGAAGGATATGTATTTGCTTATGACCTCCTGTAATAATGTTAAGTCAAATAACGTTGGTTCCTCCCAGAGCAAGTAGGGGGATATCAAGTGCACTGTAGCATTCCGATAGCAAGCTGGTTGAAAATTCCTTCATAGTTGGACCACGAAAAATGTTATTTTTTCACAGATGAGGTAACGATACCAAGTTGCTTAGAAAAGTGAATGATGGGTGCCTCTGCGTCAATATGGGCGCCGTGCATGGTTAAGAAATCCATACCCTCAACCATATCGAAGTTGCTTTGCGCACAAACGATCGTACAGTCAATCAATAAATCCGACAGGGCAAGCACTACCTTGTTCGCGCCAAGTGGTGGAATTACAGATTCATCGGTCAAAAATAGTTGCGGACAGCTGTCGCGATTGTCATTATCGGGACAGAAACAGTGGGACGAGTAGCGCTGGTGGCAACCAAAATGCTCACAGGCTTTGCGATCAACTGGCCTGTGATAGGCAAAGGGGACAGTTGTCTAACAGATGAGGTAGGGATGTTGACGGACAACAAAGGCTTACCACGCGGACTTTGCCGCCACAACGCTGGGTTCTTCCCGAAACGTGCGCGGCGAGAGGGGTTTTGGTCTTCCTGTTCTCCGTGCTTCAGAACAGCATGGACATATTATCCTTCCACGACTAGGTGACTCAGTTGTGCAGGACGTTATATTATCAGACTCTCCCTTAAATTCGCCAACGGATATTTATGTATGGATTCATCTAGCCTGCTCGATACATCCTCACCGAGTGACACCTTTGAAGAATGTGTTTCAATCGCAGTCGTCAGCTCAGCGCGGCATCAGATGAAAACGTCGACGTTCTACGTGGTCTTGTTGCCATGTCGCATCTGGGGGAGTTGTCTCTTCTACAAGTTCAATTTCATTTACGGTGTTCGTTTGGTCCCATGCGTTTGTGTTGTCTCCCAATCAAAACTATTCTTTACACCTTACTTCTCAACAACAGCGACACCGGTGAGTTTACTCAGTTTCAATTTAAACTATACTCTTGAGACACAATTTACCATTTGTCCTACAGATCCAATTCTGAAATCTCCATCTCCAAGTTCGCTTTTTGTTACCCTAGCCATTTACTCGACCGCCCAAGGTCATGCACGGTTAGCAACGGTTTTCAGTTTTAGCCCAGGTCAGCCGCTTCACTTTTGAACTCGTCGCACATCATGCCCATTGTCCTATTTTTCTCGGTTCCCACAACTGCGGTGACCCTTCCGTAATAAGCATGCTTCTTTGGTTGTAACTTCCCCTCCATCGTGTTGTTGCTTGCCGCGCTAAGGTTCTAACGACCCGATCATGTCTCAATCGGCATGCCTCCCACTGGTTGAGAAGTAAACTTATTATTATTATACACGCCTGTTAATTGTGTTTCCTTTCCCATGCCGGTTTAGGCGTAACCAAGAATAGTGCCCACTGTTTATGACCGTTCATTTTTCGCGCAATCCCCGGGACCCACCAATCCCATCCAGTCGTGCTTTATTCTGACTGTAATCGCGTGATCATGCCTGACGGTATGCCACCCACTTGTTGGGAATACACAGCATTCTTATTACCTGCTACGCTGGGACAGCTCGTCGATTCGTAGTTGATGCGCAATGCGTGAAGATAAAGGCACAACTTCTTCTGAGGAGAAGTTTGTATGGCGTGACCTATTTGGCCCGAAACTTCAAGAAGCTCCATGACCGTGCTGGTCTAGTTAAGGATCCCAAGCATGCATTTACATCCATGTGGCATTACTGATAAGACCAGCTAGCTGCCAAAAAAACGCAAGAAGAACGTCCACAATTGTTCTGCTGCGCATGTTTTGTGAAGATTACCGGCAATATGGCTACAATGCTCATCAGTGGGTTGAACCCTCCACCAACATTCCTCCTGAGTCCGCTGAGTAGGTGTCCTCTTTGCTTATGAGAAGCCAACTGAAGCCAAAACAGGGGCACGTTCTGGTTGACACCTGGGCTATTTTCTGTCGATTTATTACAGCCGAACCGCAACTGCTGAAATAATTTATCGGGAATTTTGATGGCTGATCGCTTTGTCATCGCACCGGTTTTCTTCAGTAAAGTGATAATTTCATTGTCGGAATTGGCGGCTCATGTTACATTCCTGTTTTTGCACGTCGGCTGGGATGTGATCATGGACATAATTTTCTCAACCATGCTTTGTGCCAATACTGACGTCCAAATGTTCACGTTCCGGCTCTCCAGATTGCACTAAAACCTTACCTTTTCTGTTGAAGTAGAAGAATTAAGTGCTCCGTGCTCCGACATCCCAGGTGGGGAAAGGTATTTCGTGATCAGTTTGCTGTCGGAATTCTACGATGAATCGAATATCTCGCAACCTTCTTTTAGATGACCCAACTTGATTTGAATGTTGCATCAATAATACCAAATAACGACACTAACCCGGATGACGCATTGGACGTTTCCAGCTTAGATTACTCAGATGTCATATTCTCTATGAAATTGCTCCGTACCTCAGTTTTTTATGTTTGCGTGAGAAGGAGAGAGGAAGACAAAAAGCAGCAGGGCAAACCGTAACATTAGCATGAGTTGTTGGAATATAGATTTCGATAGGCTTGCCTTCTTATCTCAACGGATGTCTCCCTAAAGCGGCAATAAGCATCTGTTCTATTGACTGCTTACAGAGCTAATTAGTCTCAAAAGCATGCATCTATAAGCAATGTTTGCTCCACACTCTATAATATGTAATAGAAACCAGCAGTTTACATGGAACACAGACGGGGAGTCTCCCATATAATGGGGAACAAGCGCTAAAGGATTGTGTGGATTCAAGATTTATTCTGTCAAGACGTTGCTTGAGTTCCACTTATTTCGTCATACAAAGGCCGCATCTGGAGGACAATGAATCAACTGCTACCGTCAAATCTGATGTGAAATTATCCGCAAGCTCTTATAGAGCGCTGTATTTTGGCCGGCAAAAAAGCGCTCGTCAAACAGAATACATGAAATCTACCTTCACCCACTGGAATGTGGAAGCTACAAATCAGCCACAGTGTCATCATTTCGCACCAAGCCAAAACAGTTTACTTAGCAGACAACGATCGAAACATTCTTATCCTCCACCACTTATTGGTGAATCAACCGTAGGCCATGGGGATTCAGTTGTTATATGTAGCTAAGTCCAATGCAATCCGCTCGCACAAACCTGAGTTTTGCACTCAAGAGGAATTTTTTCGGATGCTATAATGATCGATAAGGCTCCAAATTTGTGCTGTCCCCTATCCGGCTAATAAAGATGGCTGAGACCTTGTTTCTACATGTCCTGCAAATCTATGTGCACTTAATGCAGAAAACGGTTTTCATATGCCGGGCCTTCCAATGTGTCCATCTGTAAGATACAACCATTGGGATCAAAATTTGCCGGAGAGGGAGATAAATTTGTTTTTATATTTTTGCTTCTCAACTGCCCCTGGAAGCAACCCAAATGGTGTCGTAATTCCAGTCAGAAAACAAAAACCTGTAAACGGAGAAGGGCAAATACCCATCTATGTGCAAAACCTATTGCTCCAGTACTTAACGTCTGTAATTGCTAGTGTGCTATCGGTGCCTAGCAATGCTAACTCACAGCCCGGATTGTGCTCTAATGAAACAAGCGTTAAGTGTGACTTTGTGGCCTGCTGATGCATTTTGCTCACCACTGCAGTCTGACTGGTTCATTTTCCTACGCCGACTGCCGCGATGATGAAGCTAGCCTGCTTGTCTCATTGCAGGACTACAGAGAGGGGACGACTGCGGTTGTAGGGTAGTCAGCAAGGCAGGCTTGTTATGAGGTCGACTCACGCTAGAAAACCAGAACGGCGTTTTCTACAAAAATTCGCCCCGACCTGCACTTTAGCCTCTTATAACTAACCGCGAAAATGGGATGGAATGGAAACAAGAAAATAGGGTTCAACGTTATAAATAGGAGGAAGCTAATTCCATGAGAAGGCCTTTGGGTCTACAAAAGGGAAGTGGGCATGTACGCTCTTCAAACAGAGAGTATCTCATTATTTGGGCACTCTAATCCCTAGTATCCACTGATTAGTTGTACAGGGTTTGATGACATAATAAGGCAACGGCAAATCTCTGGGTTAAGCCAACTTCTAGCGGATCGCCATTCGAAAAACAAAGCTGTCGTGGTTATTGTAGTAAGACCAGATCTCCTTTTGGTTATCCCGAAAAGTTGTGTTGCAGGGGGTAGTTTTTAGTTGCGATAAATTACCCAAGAATCTCTAACTTTTCAGTCTCAGCAAACGGCTGTCGAATGTTTGAAATTGTTTGTCGAATCCGTCTCCAATTTTCTTCCCCACAGAAAACATCTGCGAAGGTTGCTATTCGTCCATCAGGACAAACGTTCTTCAAAGTTCGAATTTCGCGTCTCCCAGCCCTTGTGAGAAACTGACATACTTAAATGAGGAACTTCTCTCAGCGATGCTGATGTATCTCACTTGTGTGACGTCAAAGATCCTCAAGGCCACGCTATGCGCCGGGGCCGATCTTGTGTGCTTGCGCAAACGTTTAGTGTGCCGCTCATTTGAAGCAAACCGAAATTGATTCCAAAATTGTGGATTTCACAGGGAGTCATTCTGATCCAGTTTCACGTTTCGGCGATTTGTTGCTCATGGCTTTTTTGTTTGAGTGAATGTCCAAGGTCACCGACCAGAACTGATTCGCATGTGATTACGGGTTTGCAAGTTTTAGAGAGCGAAATCAATGCTTAGCATAATTAACGTTCCGTGGTTTTCCTCAAATATCAGATAGCATCTACAAATCTTCAATATACGTTTCACTCGGATGCATAGCTGAATAAGGTTTATACGCGTTATACTCGCCGAGTGTAACTAATTAGATGCGTTTTTCAGCTTTCTTTGGCACAACGCCTTGTGTGCGGTATAATATCCGAGTATAATAAGCGAGTACAACCAAGTATAGTAGCCGAGGTACAATGAGCAACCCATCATCACGCACCATTGCGATCCCTAACAACACAACGGTGATACCACCTCGATCGATGATGAAACGTTTGCAAGCTTCCTAGCTCAGAGGAAAAGCCAACGACCATTTACGCTACCTGAGCTACCAAAAGTTTCCTTCGTAGAAGATAGCTGACGCACTGCGCAGCAGTAATGCAAGCATGCACCTCCGTGAACAGTTTCGCGCAAATAGATGAAACGTCTCCCATTGAAAAGCACAACGTCTCTTGGCTGCATTACGTCATAAAGCGCAATGGCATTGCAGCAAAATAAGGCCATATATTGCTACTCATCATGATAACGGCAAGCGTTTTCGCTGACCATGACTACCGTGTTTATGCGCGACATTAGGTAAGACCTCAGCTGTGCATGATAGCCTAATCCAGCAACTAACGACAGCCCTCCATACTCATTACTGTATACACTCTTGCATAAACGTACACGTTTCCGTCTGACACGGTAATGCATGAAAAGAAAAACACCGTTGGCGAATTTTATGCGTTTATTCAGTTGATGCACCGATACAAACAGTAGTCGTTCCAGTTCCCTTTATCCGCAAATCACTTCCAATTGACAGAGGCACTGAGGGAAAATGCGTAATCAATTGTATCTCATATCTGTCTTTGGTGACAATTAAAATATCATAATCTAATGCAATGGGATATGCTGACTTACCAGGTGCTCATTATTTCCAATTGTCGGCAATGAAAGACGGGTCATGTATGGGTCCAAAGACGAATAATCGGACTCAGACGAAGATGAAGCTGAAAATGGATGTATAAAAGCGGCCGTGAGCTCAAGTAGTAAAACCTAATCTCTTCTATTATAGACTTCATGCGTCCTAAACCTGTACCCATGGTTGCGGCCGCGGCGAAGATCCAGTGAATAGGCGGGTACTTGGTATCAAGGCTGCTTATTTTGAGCAAAAAAATCACAATTTCACACGACTACTGCTTTCCAATACTGATACTTTGTAGCCTATCAGAAATGACAGCTTTTCTGTCAGCTTGAAGCCTTCCCATAGACAAGCGAAGTACCACTCCCAAGAACAAGGAGCCCTTTTCTTGAACAGTGGTTTTCAGCCCCGTTACTTGTGTGTAGACCGACTCGTGTGAACCGTAGTATTCGGTTATATGTACAAAAAACGATTACATCTAACGCGTTAAAATCTAATAGTTAACTCAGGCTACCTGAGGCTCTTTTCTAGGCCTGTCATGTGGATTAGGGCCCCATGTATCCCATCGTTCGTGCATACGTAGTTCCACCCGTCTTTGCCTCCGACATCATCATGTCTGGACTGTCCAGATACACAGGCTACTTGAATGGCAACACTTACTACGATCTAACTGTTTCTGATGATGATAATTATGATGATGATGATCTAGTTGAGGACTGCAAGGTTTACTCCGTCTCAGTGCCTCAGGGACCGATATCCTTCAACTCACATCCAGGTAACATATCGCAAGAATTCCATTACCCCCGTCTTTGTCTTCTAAGCTGTGGAGCGACCCTGACTCATCATCATCCAACCTCTGAATAAGCCTTGCCTTCTTATCCACGCTTATCTCACCTAGTCAAACTTTTCGGCTTCTACCCACCGCCTAATATCCACTCACTCTTACTGCAACATGTCTTTTACCATAATTCCTATCATGCACGTTGGACAACCGCACAATGAAACACTACTCCTCTGAATGCATGCCTTCCCCCCAAAGACCTTCGCTAGTGTATGCCGAGCCCCATACTTCACCCTCTGCTGTGGGTTCAGAACTACTTTTTACTCCTTTACTCACAATGTTCAGCACATGTCGGTCGACCCCTAATACAGGCCGTGTTGACCCTACTTCACACACCGCCACTGTTCCCTCCGGGATTCCCTCGGTATCAAACCCCACAGTAGTCGATCTTAACAGCTTCCTAATTAGAACGAATGCTCGTCACTGGACTTCTCAATATACACGCAAAATTAAAGATAATACTTCTCTTGCCTGGCGCCCGTGATACTGGGTCAAGCTTGGCCTGGGTGCAGCACACACCCTGGGAATTCCTCCTGTGAAACCAAAACATTACCTGGCAGAATAAAAAATGATGCATTGCGTCCAAGTAAACAGACTCACTAAATGCACGCAGTAACGCCTAAAACGCGATTCGTCTTGCATAGCCCTCTTTTGACCTGTAACTGTACCACGATGAGGTCAACTCATTACTCAAACATGCAACACGACCACGCGCCCCTCGTTTTACCCCCTTAATGCTTTGAACCATTAATTCTTCTAGACCCAACTTCCGGAGTTAATTAGCACCTGTTTTTCGCACCAAGTAATGTCCTAAGGCTATCCATATCCCTAAACGGCATGCCATTTTGCACCGTAGACCATAACATTTAACCTGTCTCCTTCTGCAGCTCTTTTATTCATTTTCTAAATCACCAGTAGTGAACCTTTCCAGACACTTTGTGTAGTGGCCTTCTAAACCAAATGCCTTTCCGCAAACAGTCAAGTCACACAAGCCAGCTGTGAACGTACGTGCGATACAAGCATGATTTTTGTAATTATCTAATTATAATTCCGCCTTTTTATACCTAGCTTCATCGACCATTACACACCTAATATGAACTTGGTGGCACGCCAGTTAACTAATTCACGTCCCTAATGTTCACATTTGGCCACGCCTGTTTACTTCGACAACATGCCACCAGTCCCCACTATTTCCACCTTAAGGTCGATCATCGTTTTTGAAATCGGATAGTGTCACCTAACCATAAAAGTTAGAAATTTTGACCACTCCTGAGTGATTGAAATTTCAAGCCTCAGTCTAATAGTAACTTGACTTATTCTGGTAGATCTTTTTGACGCTTCTCAGTTTGACCCCTCAATCTAGATACAGCTTCATAAGCGCCTCGTTTGAGTTACGGCAATGCACCACGCCGCACCGTCGATGGACACAATAATATCCCTGGTCTTAATTTAACACGACTCCCTAATCAATCCTAACTACACTGATAACATGGGCTGACCCACCCAAGGTGTTCACGTGCGGGGCTGTCCACGAATCCAAGTGCGACGTCGCAGTGACGATACAACAACCACCGTACCCAGTCCAAAAGCCCTCCTGTATCTCAACTTTTTCCTGATCTAAAGACATGCGCTTCTAGGACCTTCTCACCCCGCCTAAGTTGTGCCAAAAACCCCAACTTACTGGCCATTATATTGTATTTTCCGCTTATTCCGCCCTTAAGCACACTGGTTCTTTCTGTGTTACTATCAAAGATCCACGGTTCACGGAGTGATACACAGGATCAAATCTTCCACTGAAGCTTCCCGGGTCGTTTTTTTCTTGTCATTCAGCGGCTTTTGTTCACCTGGAAGGCACAAGCAAAAAAGGCATTGCACTGCTTTGCAAGTTCTACTCGTTGGACGTTCTCCTCCTGAAAGCTTGACAGCGCGAAGGATCACATTAAAAGGCGTCTAAAAGTGCTTTGAACTGGTCACCAGATGCAGCATGGATAATCGTTAGAGAAAGGTTATTCCAAGCATTCTTGCCTACTGAGATTGTGCTCTTTGAGCTTAAAAATTCTGTTACCATGTCCCCACGGTGTGTTAATGTGGTCATCGGTAAAAATCCTGTTGGCTAAGCCTTCTTGAAGCAGGTTATAAGCAAGTATTAGGTCTCCTCAGAAGCGACAGTACTCCAGAAGAAAGGGGTTAAGCACCGCGGGACGCATTTCATAATCAACGGATTAAGGGCCCGCAATCGTTTTCGTGGCAGCTCGTTGGATATGCTCAGTGAGAGTTACGTCTTTCTTAAGTCGTGAGTAGACAAATTAGCTATCATATTTTAGAATCGGTCTGATCAAGGCCCCATGAATTATCTGAAAGTCCATGCGAGTAATATGGGAGCAGGCTGGCCGAATCATCCGTAGAACGGCAAAGGTGCTTTAGGCCATTTTTCATGGTTCAGTGAAAAGAACATGTTGGAGGAGAGCCAGATACTCAAATCTTTTTTGGCATCAACCCTTGGGGTGACTTCTGGTCCATTCAAACTGTGCGCTACAAAGCTATTCGCCGAGTCTCCTCTGAATGACGCACGGACGCAATTTTCGTGATTCAGAGGAAAGTGCCAGACCAACGCTCACTGTTTTGAAACAAATACATCCGTGAGTAGTGGCATTTGAACTCATGAATTTTAAGTCGTTCGCAAAAAGTACACGTGAAATTGAAAACACATATGAAAGGTCGTTAACGTAGGTCGGAAACAAAAGTAGTCCCCAAACAGAGCCTTCAGAAACTTTAACGGAGACCGGTGCTGAAGAATGTGAGGTTGAATCTACTTTTACTCGGGATGTTTTATCTGATAGTAACGACTTAACTTAGCTTAGGACTTCTTAAATCCTACCAAATTTGAGCTTGAGAAGCAGAAAAACCTGTTAGACTAGGCCGAATCCTTTTGAGAGGTCGAAAACCACGGCATCTATTCGTCCTTAGCTAGGGTCAAGCTGTCCATAAATATAACCGTGTGCGTCAGGTAAAAACGGTTTGAGATGAGTTCGTGTTGCGCTAGGGATATGAAGTTTTTGGTGATGAGGTGATTTAAGGTGACCCACTTTATAATGCACTCCATCACCTTGCAAGGTACGCTGGTGAGGCTAATAGGTCTGTAGCTGCCAGCAATAGTTTTCGCCTGACAATCGCCTGGCGGTCACTTCATTATATGCAGAGGGAAAGTTGATTCCGTCGAGCGACGGACAAAACACCAGGTAAAGATTCTTTACCAGCGTGAGCGTTGTTCTCTTCAGAATGCTTGGGTGGATCTCGTCTGGCCCTTACGTGCTGAATGGGTTTGTCTTGTGCTAGAGCTGACGAGTGTCCTCCTCTGTAAAGACCAAGGCCGTTCGTAGTTACTTCTTTGCAAGTTTGGATGTGACGAGGCCTCTAGGAAAGAATGCATGCCTGAATACTTTTCTCTGAAAGCCTCAGATACCACCACCGTGTCCCTTAGGGAGAGTCAGTGAACCAGTGAATATAGCACCTTGTTAGGGCACCTGACGCATTGTGTAATAAACTCCCATAATAAAACCGCCAAACGCATTGGCCGCGACCAATTCATTAGATTAGTCTGGCCAGACTCCTGCTGCAATGACAAACTTTTTCCTACATAAGGCTCATCCTTAGACGCACACCCGAAATTTCTCTGAAACCACAGTTTTAACCAACGAAACTTTTACATAAAGTTTAGGTACTAACTGGAAAACCTAAACCCGCCCTAGATAGTTGGGGTTTTGCAAAAAATGGTTTAGGCGTACGCAAGGTATACTTGAGAGCAGGATTCATGTTCTCAATGGCTGACATGGCGCAACGGGAACATGCCATTCATGCACAAGCCAGCTTTCCAATTTGTCGTGGTTAGTCGTGCACAAGCCAGGAAACGTGCGCATTCAAACTGCATTTGTGCACAAACTAGGAAAAAACGAGTTAAGTGGTTAAGGCGCATCAACTAAGGAAAGATGGACTGTCAGTGTAAGCGAGAAACTAGTATGAAACAATTTAAAGATTTTATTTCAGGAGGTCCCTGTTTCCCCGCGTGAAACATGTACAATTTAACATTTATAAAATGAGTAGGTGAACTAAATATCACAAAACGTATCCACGTGCCTTACAATACCCTCCACCGACCTGCCTTCCTTCACACAACCCGTTTCTGACTACCCACATTACTTCTTCCAATAAAGGTTTGGTAGGAACTCGACAATTGTGTTTTCGGAAATCTCGATTCAAACTTAATAATAACCTTGGATATGTAGATCCATCCTAGACTTTTCGCACTCGGAACTTTAAGTTGCTTTCATCTTAGTTAATCATATTTTTACGCTGGAAAATCTGTAGTGTCGTATGAGGAAATCTTTGAACGGGGAAAGTCGAGAAGAATTCGGACGACACATCCGGGGCTTGAACCGCCACCAAGCTTATCAAACTACTCATCAAACTAGTTCATCGAACCCCTGGCAGATATTGGTGCACACCTTTAGTAAGCAGCTAGGCCTTGTATAGAGCAGTAGTATGTTTTGGTATGGATAATGTAACCCGAAACAGCCAATCACTTGCTTGAGTTTGGCTTGTGAACGAATCGACTCAACTCAACAGGCGCTCAGTAGTTGCGCAGTGGAATTAAAATTTCGAAAGCTACGACGTGCGCTATGGACTGAGACAAGCAGTCATGAGTTAAAAATTCCTGTCCAAACTTTTGAGTTCCATCTAGACGTCCAGGGCTTCAAGTGGTGCTTGGAAAGCATGCCAGCGGAATTTTTCCGCCTGAGGTAGGATTGGTTCAGTGGACAATTAAATTTGGTGATCTGCGAAAATATGAACATAGATTGCGATGGTTTTTGGTTCGCGCATATTGGCAGCAAAATGCAAGATTATGGAGTAGAGAGTTTCATTCCATTCGCAAAGATTCTGCAGCTAAGAGCATTGTGCGACCAAGGAGCCTCGCCTCAACATGATGACTCCGTGAAGACAGTGGACAGTTTGTTTGAGTTTCTTTACCTCAAGTGTTTTCTCTTGTCCTGGTTTTGAAAGTATTTTGAAAGCGTATTTAAACAATAATTACGTCGTCTTTTCGCGCACAAATTCGAAATGGAGCAGCCGTTTGGCTACTTATGTAGTAGGTAGTATGTAAAGTCGAGCCTTCGATGCACACCCAAAATTTCTCTGAAACCATATTTGGGTGGGGGGAAACTTTAACATAAACTTTCAGCATTTGATGGCATTTATTTGGTCCCTTAAGATCCTCCCATGCGGACGCAGTTTTGTTGGAAGTTGTTTAAACATACTCGAGGTTCACCATGGGCGCGGAATTTATATTATAATGGCTGCCAACGGCTCCGCGCGGTGTACCTCTGGTGACGGTGGGAAATTTGTGGAAGAGCCGGTTTTTCACGTGTTTTATTTTGCATTGCGTTTGGAAATAGTCTCAAAACGACAAGGAAAATAAGTTCGCCCTCTGTGTCGCCGCAGACTCAAAATTGAGCAGCTGCACTCACAATGTAAGGTAATAATAATAATGTTTATTCACAACTGGTGGGTAGCGTGATCATAAGATTACATTCAGAATGAAGGACGAGTTTGTTCGTAGTTGTAGCTAATGGGCTGAGTTGGCGAGGAGGTATAGTCAAGAGTGGGAAGGGCTTAGTTGCGGGTGTGCTATCAAACTGGGTATGGCAGTGCCGTGCCATCATTGCACTGCCGTACTTCGGTTTCTGGACAGCCCCATAACGGTCGTCATGTTTGAGATGATCGGGCTGGGATGTGCAATTCTGTGAGCAGCGGGGTTTTTGAGTTGACCAAGGGAATTTGCAGAGGTAGGACGAAGCCAATGTAAGATTGCAGGTATTTTTCTGGTCCGTTTGGGATCTCTGGGGATGTAAATCACTGACCAGGTGGGGTGGATAACAGCAAACAAGGCGTCCAAACCGGGTACTGAGCAGACTTGACACCAAGTACCCGCCCGCTCAATATGTCTTCGTTACCCCTGCATCCATGAGTGCACGTATGATGACGCACGTGTTCCTTGGATCCCAGGGCTCAAGTCTATACCACTTGGTCCACGGCTGACACAGATCCACCCCTCTTTAGCTTTAACTTCGCTGCGCTCAATAATGCATATGGTTGCCGAATACCGTTATTGAATAATCGGTGTACACGGGATTAATTGAACAAGTGATGGGTTTACTCTTATAACAGTAAGACTGCAGCTTCAGCGTGGGCACCCACTTGGAATTGCGGACGAAGGGATTTAGTAAGCACTTGGCGAGTTGGCCCCCACTACTTTGTTTAATTATATGTTTTAAAGGGTGTGTGCGGAGTGTGTACGAGTCGTAATTGATTGTAATTTTCCCTTTCAGAAATCCTGTCAAGTGAAAGCGGCTTCCTGAAACTGAGAACTGGATTGACCACACATTACATTTATACCGATACAAACAATAAATAGAAACATGATTTTTTAAAGGTGGTTGTGTATTTTTAGGCATGGGGTTGGCACACGGATGACATGTATGGATATGGAGGACCGCCCTTGGTCGTTGGATTGGTCCATAATGTATAGTCGGGGCATCAGTCAGTTACCAGCGTGTGTACGGGCCCTTCAGCTACTATAAGGAGCCCCGGTAGGCGACGTCGACGGGACGTCGTTGGCTATCGAGTTAGGCTGCTGAGCTTAGTTGGGGCCTCATATTCGGCGTTGCACACAGACACAAGCCTAGCAATTACCATAAGTAGCCAAGGTAGGCGATATCGTCTGCAGTTATGAGTAAGACAGGCCCGCGTTGGGCGTTAGACTAGGATACCACGCATAGTTGCGGCCTTATTTTCACCGGCCCACATAGATTCTGGCCTGGTGTTTACTATAGGTACCAGAGATAAGCGACATCGCGTACAGGTGTGCGTGAGAGACAGTCATTGGTCACTGGATTAGGTTATTGTACATAGGTGAGGCCTCATAAGCAACGTCGCACGTAGAAGTGGGCCTGGCAGTGACAAAAAGTATTCGGGGTGGTTGAAAACGCGCACAGTTATGATTATGAAAGATCGTCGTTGGCCATTAAATTAGGTTGCCGTGTATAGGTGAGGCCTCATAATCATCGTCACATGGACACGGGCCTAGCAGTTACGATATGTAGCGAAGGTAGGCGATATTGAATACAGTTATGAGTATGACGGGTCTACATTAGCCGTTGGATTAGGTTATCGTGTATAGGTGGGGCCTCATTGTCAGCGCCGCACACTGACACGGACCTAGCACGCTGCAGTGACGATAAGTAGTCGAGGTGAGTGACAACGGCTACTGTTAGAATTATGACCGCTTTATGGCGTATTCCACCAATGGTGAGTCATATTCCTAATAGAAATGATACCAATATTTTGGTAATTTACCTAAAATTACCTCCTGACGCTGTATTATCCACAGGTTAGTTATGCATAACTGGGAAAAGCAATCATCCACCGAGTTAGCCCTCGCATCTCCACTGCACACTTCAGGCTGTTTTTCGACAATATTATACCTAATGGAAGCCGAGCTCCATAAGAAAAAGTGATGTGATGAAGTTCGCTGAACAAAATTATCTCGTCCGTTAAATCTGGGGAGTATAAAGCAAACGAACGTTGATGACCGATTTCCTGGGTGGAATTTACATTGGATATTCTGTAGATGTTATTTTATTCTTAAAGAATGCCAAAATACGGTAAAGTGCGATTTCGTCTTTTACCTCTCGTAAACCGGTAGCAGAATGCGAATCGGTGATGGTCCGTGACCTTGAAATTTTGCCCACTCAAACAAAATGCTATGAGCAACATATCACCTACAAGTGTAAATGGATTAGGCTAAATCCCCGTAAAAGTCGCAATCTCGAAAACCATATAGTTTCGGCGAAAAAAATTTGGGTGTGCTTCTAGTGAGCGGCGTATATAGGTCTATCCTTAGATAGGCACCCAACATTCCTCTGAAACCACAATGCGAACACAAGAAGCTCCCGCGTAAATTCTAGCATTTGGAGGTATGTATTCGGAATATTAAACGCTTCTTGGCAGTCGTAATTTTATCAAAATTTGTTTTATCTTACCTAAAGTCTAGTTTGGGCGCGAAATCCCTGTTTTATTGACTGCCGTCGCTCGCTGTGATTGGTATGTGAACGATGTTGTGTAGAATCCGGTTTCTCAACGTTTTCTCCATTTTTACATTTAGAAAGGCTTTGAAGCGGCACACGAACAAGTACCACACCGCATTAGGCGGCGTGAACCGAAAGAAAATAAACCATTCGTGGCCAGTGTACGATATAGCCTTCCACTGTTGTAACAGAATTCCCGCTAAATAGGGGAAAGGCCGCGGAATTTGTCGCAGCAAATAAGTTCTTTTCACAGTGCACACTGTATCGTTGCCCGCAGGTGAAATGACTCTTTGATTATGGTATACTACTACCTTGAGCACGACCGCCTAATGAGAAAATCCCTTTTCACGGGCTTTCCATCAATCAACGCTTGTTTTCCGACGAGTGCAGCGCTCGGAGGAAGTGCGAGACACCGTTTTTATTTGTGTGGTAAAATGCAGCAAATGAATTTGGGGACATACTGTCCGCATAAGTCATCTAAAACTACGCGTTATTCGAAAGCCTTGCTTGTTAACTTCGTTGATTGTTACCTTTTCCTCACTGAGGTAGATAACATATCGTCGGCTCTTGCGAAGTTCTTCAAATATAGCCGTGTGCTCACGGTGGAACTTGACGATGGCACCTTTAACCCTGCATGTTTTTCCAACACACAACAATAGCTCAGTTTTCAAGTTTCCCAGACTTCGTGAATGTTTGTGATAAGGATGGCACGAATCGGTTTGTGTAAATACTTTGGAAGCATCTGACGTCTGCTACCTAGCTGCAAGCTATACACTTTCCTTGTAATGGGTGGCCTAGAGATAAGGCGACCGGTCGTGTACGTTTTCACCGAAAGCGAATATCTTGGGCCTCTGCTTGGAGTGTTAAACTAGCTCATGGGCATGCCGGGTGTACAGCATTCTATTAGGGTATTCGTGATTGATAAAGGGACATCACAGAAAAGGGCCTCCAATTCTGCGTTTAGCCGCGACACAATGCTCTGCATTGTGTCTGCTCTGCTCCGCTCACGCAGAACAAGCAATTGAGTGGCACGCATGTTCCATAAACACGTCATTTTTGCTATAGAACATCTCCAACTACGACCGACACGCATTCACTGGCGTGCCCAATTGTGATAACACAACCAGGTAAGTGACCATTCACTGAATAATAACCACGTAGTCTTCTCCATGAGCTGGAGTCCTCGTGGAGAGCTGATTCTGGTTTTTCTCATATATAAGTGCCAGCAGGCGGTGCATCATTCGCAAGTGGGTCACCCCTCAGCAGTGCAGTTCAGTCCACACTTGAAACCCAAGAGATTGTAAAAGATAAGCTGAAATCTAGTTAGTTATATAGTTGTTCTAGACCTTGCAATCGAATCACGTGATGACCATGATTTCTTCTGGTTATCAAACTGCAGAATGCCTTCCAGGCGTTTATCAGGGCCGCTTTCCTGAACATTACACAACAGTTCGCTCAACTCAGATTTCATCTGTTTTGCACAAATGTCTTAAACAATTTCGGAGATGAAACCTTCCAACCCAAACGAGCGACAAGTAACCCGCAAAAAAGAAATCTTTTCAAAAAGACGGAATACAATCGGAACTGCTCTACTTGGACCGGCCGGCATCCGAAAGCAGGCCTTCCCACCTGACTTTCAGAATCTGAGAGGCCGAGTGTGTCCCACAATTGTACAAGGACGCCACAATCACACCGCTGTTCAAAAGAAAGAATATCCCAATAAGTCACCTTCGCCTTGAAGTGTGTTTTACCCAAAGAGATGAACGCTGAAATTCTGGATAAGAGATATTCCCTAAAAATGAACATGTATTCCGACGCGGACGTGACATGTTTGATCTTTCTTGAAGGAGTCAGCTGCAAGAACTGAACAACTGATTATACATCGTTTGTGTACTTCGCAACAGCTCGCAGCGCAGGGATCAGGGGGATGCCCTTGGTGGTTTTTTGAATTTTTGGCTGCCAAGAAAAGCTGTTTCGTTCATTATATCTCTCCAGTTTTACCCACAATCTGGGTGCACACCCACTGACCTACTGCTAATGAGTTCAAAATCAGCATGAGAGCGAGCAAGGTTTTGTCCCAATTCCTCGTTTGTTTGCTCTCTTCATGGTTGCAATTTCAGCGGAGGCATATTGTGCTGCCGAGGATGGCAAACCAATCCAGTAGCGTCTGGAAGGGTATCTTTTCGACTTGAATCGTCCACGACCAAAACAAACCTAACAACCGTACCCTGTCCTTTTTGAGTAACTATGTTTTATTTACACATTCGGGGTCGGAATCGCGGAGGCCAATCACAATTGCCAATCTCGGTAAGCAGGCCAACGACTAACTGACCAAGAATAAATGGATGCTATTAAAACACGCGTATTTTGAGAAACCCTCCTGAATTCAGATCAACAAACAGTTCTTATTTAAACTAACGCCATGGTATAACATGCTGCAAAATTTCCGCTTAATTGACATAATCCCGTCTACACACTTGACGATCGACACTAAACCAAAGCTCCGGGTTGTCAATACAAGCAACGTATTTCATTGCCTAAATCAACGAGATTGGAGCAACGATAATCTGCGAATGGAGTCCAAAGTTACAACGTACTGAACTATTGCACTACCTTTGATTAAAAAGAACGCATAGACAATGAACTTGCCACATTTCCCCACAAATTTTCCTGGATCTAGCATTCAGCTAACCTATCAAGTACGAATTTTGCAAACGAGCCAAGAGCAACAGAATCAGGTTCGCGCTGATGCACAAACATATGTTGGATAGCCCATGCAAAACGAATGGCCCATAACCACATCTCAAAACTACTTCTCCAGGACTAAATGAAGAATAATCCTCAGATTCGAGGATAACGTAAATTCCAAAACTGCGGCATTCTCTTTGTAAGCTCGGGAAATTGTCACTGTAGATTCTGCCCGTTTGGAAAGCCTCGAGTTGACGCGCATCTAAAGTGACGACTGGCCGGTAGCAGCGTCAGGAGACAATCAGCAAACGAGGCTTATTACGGTGCAAAAGACGACGAAGCAAATAAAAATGAGGGCGAACCTCGAAAGTGACTTTACTTGTTAGTAGGGAATACAAAAACACATACCGTTGCTAAACAGAGGTTGGTCAAGCAGTTTAGTGTCGAAAACAAAGTGCCGGTTATTATAAACGGGGCAATTGTTCGAATCAACGAGTCTGTATGAGGAAGGTAAAGGTGAACGAGAAATAGACAAATGAGTCAACATCCACTTTGAAAGCACAGACACTACAGACACTACTAAAGTGTGACCCCATCGCACGCCACTTCAACGGTCACATAGGGATTATTTCTTAGGCACGCCCAAAACCTGAAGAACATCTTGGCCTTTACTGAAGTCTAGAGCAAATGGCAGAGTTTTCATCTAAAAGTGTTCCCACGCCGATTGTCATACCATGGCGACTCTAGACGGTCATGTGTTTATCTACTGATCTATTTGACCAAACAATTTTAATCAACCGATCTGACTCATATTCATGCGAACCTCACATATTCCCTGAATCTTAACGCACGCTTACTGCGTCCAAAAAGTTTCCACGATGGGTATCCCAGGATAAAATCTATACAAACGTGAAACAAGCCCAACATATTTGTAGTAACGGTAAAGCCCGAGCTCAGTTCTCAGCCCAAACCGTCGAAGCTAGTGCCTTCGGCAAAAGGAATACACAGGGTGCGCAGCGTGTGTTGAAGGCCAAGAAGGTTGAATCATATGTGCAGCGCACCGCCTTTAAGGTGTATGGGACAAAAGGATTCTGGAAATCCCGACGACGTCCAGAAGTTCGGGATTTGGCAGATCTTGAGTCGTAGTTGGCTATTGAGTCTACACTTTGGGAGGATCGTAGATTACCATGGTGCTGGACAGACAAGCGGCCTAGTCTTTATGCTAATCACGTGCGAATGAGGCTTCTTGGCCGTAAAAGACCACACTACATGCGGTGAAGCGGCTTTGGTGCGGGTTCTGCCTTACCCCCCTCTCTATGAAGTTTCCTCGCTTGCGTATCCTGTCTTTCTAGCGCCACGCTAGTTGCACGCTGTAGCTGGGCCTCTGACGGAACAGCTGATGATTTATCCGCAGTGGTTATATAATATGCAGGACAAAAATTCTGTGAACGCTGATGAAGTGAAATGACTACCATTTTTGTATACAATATCGTCGGGCATTCCGGAGCGACTAAACAGTCGTCGAAGTTCCAGAATTGTAGTGGCAGTTGTGATGTGGTTTGATGGTTTGGTGGAAGGATCTTTGGCCACACGCTGTAAGCATTGACTACAACCAAAAACTGTTGACCACTAGCTGGACTTGCATAGTCGATGTTGAAACGAAACTAGGGTTCGGTCGGTTGCGGCCGTAGGTAGTTTTTCACGATGACCTGGCTGCTCCATTACACTTCTGGTGAAATTTGGAGACATGATCAATCTAGGAGTCCATAAGAGGCAATCAGACGTAACCTCAAGCAAGGACCCTCAACCTGTTTTCCCCAGAGTGTTCTGTATGCAAGTGATTCAGGCTGGCTGGTTGTAACGCCTTTGGAATAACGACGCGTTTTGAAAATAATAGGTATCCGTCGGCCAATGACTGCGTCGCACCGGCTAATGGTTTTAATTCGTTTCATGTGCACGTATGCGATCACTGAAAGCGGTGGCACTTGATAGCCTGCAGCAGTACTGAATCATAATCGGTAGAATGGCGGACCATATCAGGGCCATTTGGAGGATGTGAACTGGTCTCGATACTAAGTGGCTCACCTACGGATCCAAAGCGATTGTTGTGATTAGAGTGCTCCGTATTTCTTGACTGCTTGAATCAGTAGGACGCGATGGCGCCTCGGCTGGTCAAAGGGTGGTGGTGCACTGGCTCTTGATCTTGCGGTCGCATCCCAGGGGCACAATGAACGATCGCTGGAGACGGTTGGCAGTGTACACCGGAATTCCCATGTTCGTGTTCGGGCAGTGAGATAGTCTGGTGACCGTGGAGCATTTTGTAAGACTCCTTTGGCAGCACATGCGATCATCTAAGATTCCTCTTCTCCCCGAATTTAGTTGCGCCCGGCTGTTGCCAGAGATCTGGCCGCATGTGCAATGTGTTCCTTGCTGCTATTGTTCATGCGAAACCACCGCGTCGATAACTTAATTTGAATCGTCCAGCGCCACGGCTACTTCCAGTGACGGACTGCACGGGACGAGAAGCATATTGGAACTAAGTAAGAATTTAACGGGGTAAAAGGCGCACAGTTATTTCTCTGACCACGTTCGATTGCGGTTTTCGATGAGTAGCTGGTTCAGTGGACCTCGGGAGCGATGCACGACTGCCTAAAAAGAGCCCTAATGACTGAAGAGACTGAAGCAGGACAAAAAGAATGTCATATTCGTGGGTTCTGACACGCGTTTGTCGGTGTCGATGTTCTTCGGCCCTGGTAACCGGCCGTCTACGTTGATCAAAAAGCTAAGATATTTTATAGATCCCATGAAGAAGGTGCTTTTTTCGGCGCGCTCTGAGGATGTAATCTTAAATAGGGTCGGACGCGTAATCAAGGAGCTGCTGCGATTCGTGAGGGCTGGAACCTATGTCGATAAGGACATCAAAACAGGTGGCAGCGCTGAAGGCATCCTTTACTATTGTATCCAAGATCTGTTAGACTATCACCAGCGCTGCCTTAGTATTAAACGTCTGTCGAGTTTACTGGAACAGACCACGGTACTTATTGATAATCAAAAGTTCTCGGATATTTTTCATTGAGTTCAACCTGGAGGTAAACCTTGGTCAAGTCAGGTCTTCTCAAAGCATTTCCTCCCATTCAGTTTCGCAAACAAGTCGTCTAGAAGAGGCACGGGATACGGATCTGTATCCAGCGCGGCACTCAAAACGGTCGGTTTACATGTACGGTACGCTGTAGTTAAAGTATATGAAGCGACAAATTCTGAAAATTTAAATGTATATTGGGCAGACCATTGGTAACCAGCTTTAGTGGCAGATGGTGGATCATAGATGGCTGTTGGGTACACACTTCTGGCCACCCACAGATCGCCTTAGTGCTTGACAAAAGCTGTCCGATCTTCTGGCCACTAGCATGCGGGCGCCTAACTGCGAGTAGTAAAGTGGTTCCAAGGTTCCTCGCGATTCAAGATTCCGCCAAAAACTCCTATTCAATTAATAAGCTCTTATTCGCAAAAAAGCTATTTAGATGAACCAGGAAAACGGCTGTTTAGCAAACTCTATTAAGACTGGTGAATTCGCCATTTGCCACTGTAAAGAAAAATGGAGTATCGCGAGCAAAGTAAATGCTGAACAACGTGTTTCCCGGCCGTCGGTTCACAATGTAAACAGAGAAGGACAACAGGTTAGTGTCCCCAGATGTGTTCGCTTTAGGGACTACATCAGGTCAACCGCAACCTGAAGTATACATGAAAGAAACGCACACGGATCAGGTTCTAAACTACTTCAGCCACCATACGAACTGTCACAAACGAAGCTTGGACCTTATTCAGGCGGATCGAGACATACTACAGCACAACAGAATCAAAGATGAAAAAGGCACGAGGGCAGACACTCCGAAATAATGACTACCCAGGGAACTTCACATAGAGATACTTGCGAATTCAGCGCCAAACTACTTTGCCAACACAAACAGAGTAGAAAATGATACGCTTCCGTGTGTCAAAAACGCCGTGAAAATGACTGCATAACATTTACGATAGCATGTAATAACAGTCGCCTTCAAGTCCCATAAACACGTTCAGAAGAGTCTTCTCAGAACAAAAAGGAATACTAGATGCAATTAGGAAGACAAAAGTGATCAACAAGCTTTTATGTAACAACTGCCAACAGCACTATGTTGGCCAGACTAAGAGAAAACTTGCTACCGGAACATACGAACACAAGCTTGTCAGGAAAATATATGACCAAACGTCACTCGCTTCAATTCACGAAGACATAGAATGACATCAGTTCAAATGGGATAGAATTCAAATACTTGCTCTTGCAAGAACGAAACGGATGGGTAGTGTGCTTAGGAGTGATAGTCCACACAAAAATCGATAAAAAAACACGTCGGTATCGACAGTCTTTCGACCGCCACGAATGGAAGAATTATATGCTTAGGGGACTCTGAACTACATGGGAAATCAAACACTCTAACGAGAGTCAACGGACCAATTGCATCAAAGAAATGAGACTTCTAAAAATAGGAGACTATTCAATCGGCTAATCAAGTGGAACGAAATCGGACGAAAAATCGAGCGGGAAGCCTGCTAAGTCAAAACGGAGGAACACAAAAGTCGAATTGCAAACGTCAAGCGAGCCAGTCAGATACAAGAAAATTAGATCAGAGTGCTACTCAGATCCTAAGCTGATCAACCAGATTACAAAAAACCACCTCTGGACCAATTAATCATTTTAGAGGTATTAGATACTATTTAGGAACTATATAAGCACAGGCAGACGAGAAGGAATTTACCTACCCATCCCCTCAATGACAATTTCACCTCGACTGGTGATGAAACGTTTGCAAAAGAACTGCCCAGCTCGGCGAACATACGAACCAACATATCACACCAAATTTTGTCCAGTTGGTTGATCGATTGTGAATTAGATGCCAAAAACACCAGTCGGGTTTAACCTCATCCACATGACTGAATAGCACTGCTGTTGTGTTTCTGCTTCTAAAGCCGTAAGCTGTAGTTCTGCACCCTTTTTTCATTCTGCTCTTCCATTAATTCTGCCCTTCATATGTGGCATCTACTCAAGGACGTTGCCAAGACGCAGTGGAAGATGATAAACGTGACGATGATGATGACGTTGATGAAGATGATGATGATGGTGATCATGACCATTATCATGATGATGATGATGATCACGGTGATGATCATGGTGGCGAGCTCCTTCAATCTATGTGATGCTGTAATCTGGATTCGTCTTATATCCCGCCTGGGCTTTCAGGTAGTTTTTCGGACGGGAATCGACCCCCAAATTTCCTTTTTCCTTTTGGCTACTAAGGATTTTAACAAAAAACGATTTAGCTGTACTGTGCTTGCAGTGCCTTTTAAACACCTCGTAAGGTGTACCATCTGTGCCCACTTGAAGCATTCCATGAGCGACGAAATGGCTGCTGTCGTTTAACTAAGCAGCGTGGTTAGGATACCTTTGACAGACCGGCCCATGGCTCTTTAGGAATTGCCGTTGGATAGAAGGTACTCTAAAGATAACATGCGATATTCTCAAATGATTCATTCTGTTTGATCTGCACAGCATACACCCAACTTGAAAAATTGCCGGCCACCAAATTGCTTTTTCGCTGCTGGGCCAGCAGGGCCAACTGCTTGCTTCTGGAATGTCGCAGACCGAACGAGCTAGTGAACACCATGAAGCTTAGTGTGAATTTAATACGCTAAGGATAGGTGATGCTCTAGACTGCTCTAGACTGTTCGTATAAGCTCCTGTCTGTTCCACTAATGTGTGTTTCACCGCGACTACTTGTGAACTGGTGCACGTCGCGTAAGGCAGAGAGATTGGGTACGATACACGGCGCGCATCGGAGATCGACTTGTCTCGTTGATGGGAGCAGGATTACGACGACCGATTCCAGCACGTA
This sequence comes from Clonorchis sinensis, assembly GCA_003604175.2. Classification (NCBI taxonomy): domain Eukaryota; kingdom Metazoa; phylum Platyhelminthes; class Trematoda; order Opisthorchiida; family Opisthorchiidae; genus Clonorchis; species Clonorchis sinensis. Next base: position 3,776,494 of record CM030375.1, on the reverse strand, counting down.
ATTGGTGTCGTGTGGCTGTGGCTAGGTGATCTCCCTTAATCGAACTACAGTTTGATTAAAGTCTCTTTCTTTTACTGAGTAGTCAGACTTTCACTCGCGCCGTGGCGTGTTGTGAGTGTCGCTACATTTCTCTTGGTAGCTGTTGGAAATAAACATTCTTTGGAAGAACTTTTCTTCCCGAAGAGAATCAGGGGTACAAGTAGGTCCGGTGCGATCGATCAAAGTGCGCACCCGACTTCTTTTATGGATTAAAGGAGTAGACACTTTCCAGCCCATGAAGGCTTGTGGTGTACTGAACGCCTGAAAGTGTCTCCTTGGCGTCCGAAATTGAGAATATTTAAAAATGCAAGGATGTTTACAGTTTCTGCCTCAAAACTATTCATGTGGTTGTTCAGGTTATCAAAGTGATTACAGTGTGTGAGGACTAAAATGGTCAAACTGTTTCAACCTTGTAAGACTCTCCACATATCGTATAACGAATCCTCTTTGTGGATTCTAGGTGGTCCCTTTGGACTCGATGCCTTAGGACCAATAGGTTTGAATTTTCAAAGTTGGGCTGAAATGAAACCATGTAACAGCACAGTGTAATGCTTCTGCCCGATCTGTTTTTCTATCAGTCGGTTCAAATCATGCTCTCTGTCCTTACCGAACTTTCCTTCTTCAGCTAGGGTTGCCTTCATTCTGGTTACATATTCCGTCTTTTACATGAGTACCACACCTGACCCTTTGTCCGGTTCGCGAAACACAATACTATTCATCTGTTTTAGTTGTTTGGCTGCTCCATGCTGTTCTTGTTTAAGCCAGCAAGGTTGACGTAACCGTGGGGATAAGAACTCGTGAGACATGTCCTCATATTCGGCTTCATACACAAAACGTTCTCGGTCATCATAAAGACTTTCAAACCCAGAGCTCATCAATACGTTTAACAGCTATCTACAATTTCACTCTTAGAGATAAAACCTCAAGTTGCGTTATGATGAGTTGTCATATTATTGATGGTAACTGAATCTGAGTTCAGGAAAGTAGATATTTCCGAGCTTACATTCAATACTAATGGCGATTTTGTGGCAAACTCAGCCAACTTTCACTTGTGCAACAGATAAAGTTCATAAACTTTTAGTTGAAACTTTTTCACTTGTGCAACAGATAAAGTTCATAAACGTTTAGTTGAAACTTGTTGCAAACTCTCCTTTCTCCTAGATGCTGTCCGTCGGTTAAGGAGGTGTGTTCTTCGCGTTCGAACTGTCAGAGTTGAGGCGTTCTCCTGTAAGCATATCTTCAGTTTCGGCGTAGAATATCTGTCTAGCGAATCTCTTAATTACGCAAGAGGATATTTAATGATTCCGCGGGGAAATTCAGCCAAGTAGATGCATCCGGATTTGTTCAGAGTTGCTTGCGCTAGATGTTTACCATTTGCGCAGCTGACGTAAGGCGATGCGTCAGCACCCTGGATCGCTTGAGCGGATATGATCTAGACTGAACCAGCCACTAGCTTATTGAGACGACCGTCCTTCTACTGACGAATGGTCAGAAGTTCCTGCGCGAATAGTTATCAGTCCTTGAGGGGGAGTTCGCAATTCCCAAAATATTGGTTTGAAAAGTTGGCGAATGCTTAATGTAGAAGTGTGGTAGAACCCCAAACTGCTCAGCTACACGATCGTTCCCCTTTGTTGATACCCACTGGATACACATCGGGTGACGTGACATGTGACTTCCCAATCAATGGATTCTGGCTCTTAACCTCTGGTCCAAACTTCCACCGACCAGAGTGCTTATCTATACAATTCTTGGCTCCTGATATAAATAAACTCGACTGCACTTATTGTACTGTACTCTCATACTCACTGGTGAACAATGAGTACAGTTTTTCAAGTAAGCCATTGTCCATATGATGCTGACTTATTAAAAGTTACTAGGTTACTACACACAATATTCCAAATTCAAGTGAAGAAATTTCAACTTCAGCAGCATGAAAACCAAACATATGGTTCACTTATCGACTCTCATCATGTAAAACAAATCACTAGTTCAGTCGTTTTTGAGTGTGGTACACACAAGACTCTCGTGTGTGGGTGTGGAAAACAGTGAGACCTAAATCCAAGACATGACCGTACTATAACACCAGTCAGGTCACATTAGCTCAATGCGGCTGAATAATACTCAGGCACGTGTCCAGCACGAGTTGGAAATTTTCACCAAGTGGTTACCTTAGTCAGAACAAAACGACAAAGCATATGCTCGCTGGGTCAAGCAATGACCTGTGAAGTCAAAAATAGATAGTTTGACTGTTGGATCGATATCCTGCCGATCTGTACTCAAAACAACAAGGAATGTTCGTCCATTTCTGTGGAAAGCATGCGGCTGTGCAAGTTAGGGTCGAAACACTGAGCCCGTATGCCCAAATTCAGTCGAATTACCTGACTAGCGGGATTAACTTGATCAGAAATGGCACTGTTTTGTCATCACTAAAGCAGCCCCTAACTCTCAAATTTGTGAAAAATAATCGTACGACCACACCAGCTTCCAGAATGACGATCGGAAAAACGGGAGGTTCAGCTGGGTCCCAGGTGAGTCTCTCGCAAAACCAAATTTGTTTGCAAATGAGTATATTTCGCTAATTTCGTGCAATCTGGGTTCAAGTAGAACATGGGGTTGACGGGAACTCGGGGACTGCGCCTACCTGATGAGCCCCAAGAAGAGCGAATCCGATCGTGGATTGTCGAAGAGTTTTCAGCAACCTAATGAGTAGTGTATTACGTGCAAACGGACAGATGTATAAGTAAGTCTGTCCGTCTCCTCCCTAGATATAGAGGTCATAGTTAGCAGATTTTTCACTAATGTAAAGGGACCACTGCTTTAGACAAGATGCTCAAACAAGAGTTCGTCGAATATATGCTTGAACCAAAATGATCACGGACATTTTGGAATTCAGCGTACGAGACGGTGAGATATGGGTGTACAATCCTTATATTGCAGTCGGTCGGTTAGAAAAATCATCATCAGTAGCCGAATAGCGGTAGAAGACGAGTGATCTCATCAAACACAGTATGCGTCACATAAGTATAAAGTAAACCAGCGTGAATGAACATCGCTCTGCACTGCTAATGCCCCTAGATTGGTGACCAGACGTTCGCAGGCCGATCGTCAAGCTCAGTGATGATCAGCCACTTGACCAGTGAACAAACCCGAGGTACCAATATTTTGGTACGCATTTTCTTTTACCTGAAACTGTTGACTGGGCGCCGAGACACCGGATGTCGCCTGATAAATCCAAAAAAATGTACATATTTTGTTTGACGCTTCCTCTAACTCCAAGCTTCAAGAGTCTCCGTTCGTAGATATCACCAGAGCATTTGGATTGTGGGTTTCTCGATGGAAAGTCGGGTAAATTTTGATGTTAATGCTAAGGAAACTGAGGAAACCCTCATGACCTGTCAACTTAGCTCCCTTATCTGTCTCCAAAGGTTCTGGAACTGCAAACCAGTGAGCTACCTGTACGCTGAGAATGGATATCGCGCATACAGCCGAAGCTCGATGAACCAAAAACACTCACAAGCATTTTAGGAAAGCGCAGACATTATCAGGAACATATGTCCTCTTGCTGGACCGGCAAAGAAAAGGTTTACATTGACCTATCACTGCCGCCTGAATGACCACCAATGAACACAACCGAGCTACCAATATGCTGTTACGTCTCCAAACGTTCGTTAAAGCGACTCACTATCTGATATCGAATTCTGTATAATATGGTAACATGGTCGCCCATCACTAGACGCTCACTTATAGATTTTATTGCACTTTTCACTTCCATAGGCCATGCATTTAGGAAATATCCAATAACAGTACGCAGCAGGCAGTCATAGAAGCTTCCTTTCACTTGATAGAGTTCAAAATAGTAGTTGTTATTAGTTACCGATAAAAATGTATCATAATAAATTTATCTCTCATCTCGCAGCTCCTGCTGGAGTTCCAGAAATTGAGCCAAATCAAAATCCCCTTGAAATTTTATCGGTTCCTACAACCACATACGAAGTAATGCTACGTTATTCGCAGTGTCTTCAACCAGGCGCAATGGGAATCACGCGGTCCCCATCCTGGAAGACGAGTTGCACCAACAGCATCCAGTCTTTTTGAAATCTCTTTTACATCCCTCTTCCAGGTCAAAGGTTGGCAACCTTTCCGCTTCCGCCACTCTGAATTCGGCGCGGAAAACAACACTCTTTTCAGCAAACTATTCAGTGTGAGCAATACAGTACCGAACCCTCACAACTTTCGATATCGAACACATTCTCTGAACGAAGTTCCTGTTGCAAAAAGACTCGTATTATAATTCCCTCGTTGGGGATACGCCTGAACTATTATCTCGTCGACCACGAAAGTAATTATGAATGGGGGAAGTGGGTGTCTTTGTTGGACACCACTTTGAGTACGAAAGCTTTGTGAGCACATTCCGTATAATTTACACGCCCGAACTTTTGAGAATACAAAGAACCTATTATGTTGACAAACTTCTGGGACCTTCCTTACTGAGCAGGCGTGTTAAAGAGAACAAACCAGTCGACTGAGTTGAATGAGCCTTGGAAATCCAGGAAAACTAAAACTGTGGCTCGTTTATACGTATGGCGTTTGTGTAGCACCTGACGGAGCGTGAATATTTGGTCAACGCAGCCCCTACCATGCCGGAACCCCGCTTACTGCTCTCGAGGTATGCTTCACGAGCCACCTCAAGACGAAGAAACATAAGTGATGGCAAATGTCTTGTGATAACGGGATTCAGTCTAACCCCCTTGTGATTACCACACTTACCACGAGCCCCTTTTTTTGAAAATAGGCGCTGTCACTTGATCTCCCTAGTTGTCTTGGACAGTATCCTTTTCTCAAGTGAATTTAAGTAGATCACACAAGCGCTGACTAAGGACTTCATTCTTATCTTTGAACAATGCGGGTTGTAGGCCATCCGGACCAGGAGTTCGGTATCGCTTGAGAGAGCATATGCTCACAGGCAAATAGATTCTAAAATTCCGTTTCCATTGTCCCTTTTCACTCGTTTCAAGAGGACAATGGAGGAGGTCTGGTTATGAAGACAAACAACCAAATGCTAGTCACTGGTGTGTTGTTTGCAGGATGCCTAGATATGGTTTGCCATCCTACGTCACTTTTCTCCCGTATAGCTGACAGGTTACACTGGATGCACATGAAGGTAGTATAGGGCGAGAAGTTTGATGCGGCTGTTCGTTCTCAACGGGTTGCAAGTTCGGCACACAATCTTCATTTTTAAATGCAGCACAACACTCACTGTTCATCCTAATGAGTGGTCGCATTGAAAAATAACAAAATGCCACAAGGATGATCACTATCTTTGCTCCAACTTCCGTTTGGATTGGGTGTTTTCTATTCCTCACACATGTATCTTTGTGTTTTGAGCTCGATAAAGCCCAGTGGTTAAGATGCGAACTTACGGGCCGGAAGTTCTGTGGTTTCAACCCAAACCCATCATGTCGACTGCTTGTGTCTAGGTCTGGGTAATCTGGGAGTATCTCAGCCTTTGAGCTTTTCCCGGATAGCACGGCAGCTAGGCCCCCTGAAAGGGTGTTACAGCTAAACGATAATTATTACTATTATTACCTTTGTTTCTAACATCTTTTTCGCCCGTGGGTTTCTACTTAATGCCGGTTGGTGGTTGTCGTTTTCTTAAAGCTCTCATATATACTGTGTTTTACTACCCTACTTCGTTGTTCTGAAGCCACATTCGCTAAACCTCTCATTTGTTAAAATTGCTAAAATGAATTGACCAATCAGAGCAGGAGTGTCTACATTAGGATGAGGTTTGTGGATAAAATACGCGACGGGATCATGAAACGGCAGAAACGCTAGACTCATATGAGGATCTATCAAAGGTGACAAACAGTATTTCACCATGTTGAGCGCCATCGTGAAAAGTGCGCCAGTGTAATGATAAGACTTCAGTGGTAGGTTTCAGCCGTATAGGACATGGAGGTAACTTCTAGTTAAAACCTGTGATGACCTGAATTGGATAACGTTGGTTCACCCCAGTGTCATCATCATCGTCAACAGCATGACATCAGTGTTCAAAACTGATTCAGGCAATCTGGATAGAAAATGACAAGGACGTCGCTGACATCGGTTGGCAGCCATATGTTGCAGCGTCTTCAAGCAGACACAGCCTTTCAGTCGGTTTCAGCATTTTTTCAGGCTCTGAAAAGAAAGCGTGTTAGAAATGAAAACGGTTCTAATTTGGTCATTTCCCATTCTGACTTAATCATACTTAGCACAATGGAACAGTAGGCGAATCGATCATCAGCCGACAAACAGCTCAGCAGTTAGCTGTGAAAAGATAAAGTACACGGGTTAATGGATCGATTGATCTGTGCACTGAACCTTCATTGGTACCATCGAACTGAAGATGTTTTCCGACCGGGAAAATCGATCTATTGGGATCAAAGTGCGGAACATCTGCAAATCAGAATCATCACTCTACAAGAAGTCAACACAGTGACGCTTTCCGATATTGTAGCCCTAAGAATGTTGTTAATTCATCGACTGACAGCCGCTGACAGTCACTTGTATGATACTGCAATAGTGTGTACTATATTGTCATTGGTGAGCAATTTCAATGCATCTACTCACATGGTTTTCTTTCAAATCAAAACGAATTCCGAATCGCCTGCCTCCGATATCAGACTGATGATTCCACTCAGGCGCACTTGCACCTGCTGGTGGTACCTGATACACATGAAGCCACGAGTTCCGGCTCGAAACATCTTACAACCGACCGTGTACACTTGCAAAAACGCAGTCGTAGCACCTGTCTTCACAAATCCACTGTCGAGGATTCATTACAGTAAGCCATGCTGGTGGATGGGCGAATCGCCATGTCAGATGTAGGATGAGACTGGCCATTCGAGGACGAAGTTCTGATGCATCCGTTACAGCATGGCGTTGACACGTCAGGCAATCGTCTCAGTTTGTTGACTATCGTGACCTGTTCTTCCAGGTCCCAGTTGAGAACTGTATGACCTAAAGGCGCAGATGATCCACGCAAAACAAACTGTTCAACTGGTCGAGGCGGAATACGGGGCAAATGTGTAGAATTAAATTTTGTAGAAAAGCCAAGCCTCAACCAAGAAAAAGGTAGAGGGGCTTAACCGAAGCACTATGCTTTCGATAACCGTCAAGTTTTTTTTAACATACTTGAGGAAGTCATCAGAGGAAACGTACAGAGAATAAAGCGTTTTCTACTATTACCTACAGGCTAAATTCATTATGAATTTACATGAAATAGCAAGTAGTCACACGTAGCCTATGTCACATGCAAATTCGTACAAATATAACTGGGTCGAGGGACTCAATGGAGTCAAACTGCTCATTTAGTAAACACGAAAGAGATCCCTGTCAAATTTAAAGTGTGTAGCTGAAGTAACTGAAACCAACTAGGATTTCAAAGGCCGTACCAACCTTTTGCCATACAGGGTTCCTGGTAAGGTAACCAAATTTCAATTCCGGAACAGTAATTTAGTGCCAAGGCAGGAACATCGTCTCACACATGTATATTTCCACCCGGCGAAGAATTTAGTGTGCTGACACCACGCCATTGAAGCCGTTGTAGCACATCGGGAAAGCCTTTGATAACAATGAGTATTTAATCCGTCTAGTTCGATGCTTTGTCTTCAGGTATTCCGAGGAAATGTGAAAACGCACACTGCAGATTGGTCATAATGATACAGGTCTGTCTATGAGCGAAATCGCCCAATCGTCACCACCAGGTGAATGAAGCATGCATGTAGGAAATGCTAGATAAATCAATAAGGTTCGCCCAGGAAGTTGTGAAGAAAAGTTTTGGGGATGGAAAGCCGTAGATAGAGCCCGGTAACTTTTTACCTTCGTCTGAGCTTGAACCGACCCACTTATCGGACAAGCCACTAAATTTAGCTGAGGCAGGGCCAGATCGACACACCGTGGGGATGGCAATGACGTCAGCTATCGCTACGGTGCTGAGTCAGTGAAACGACATCGGGTTAAGTTTTCTGGGTCTCAGAGCCAAGAGGGTAAGTATGACAACAGACGTTCACACCGTTAAGATAGTCACGGTAGCTGAGGTGTTTGACACGATTGGGCTGATCGACCGCATACCGGCCAAAATTCGCACTTCGAACGACACACTTTGTCCGTCTCTACGCTATTCGAGCCGCTAGCGCAGTCGACCATTCATCCAATCCCCGCACTGCGCTTCCTCACGGCTATGCACGCACCTGCGTGTGGCGCGCGCACTGTGGTATGCGAGCCATAAATAGTGCTCTCTCATCGGGCGTGTGGGCGTCCAACAAACAGGAATTCAACCCTCAGCCAGCCAACCAACATAACGATCGATGGCTTCCAACATGCTGCAGGCGCAGCCAGGACGAAAGGGCGGACAACCAGCCGTCCCCATGGCGTTGGAAGAAAGGAAACACTTCATTGAAGGCTGCAGGTAGTCCTGTCAACATGAGTCAAATAATCTCGTCAACTGTAGTTTCAGAGTTGACCGTCGGTCGGATTGTAACAGACTTTAACAATAAACTCGAAAGTCTTTGGGAAAACAGATCGTCGTTCACGTCCCATGTGCCGAGTTGAATATAATTATTTATTGAATATATTTTGCAGGAATTTGTTTCTCACCATCTCTTTATTGCTGACAGTGAGGCTCAATGTGAGCATTTTCGCACTACTGTCGTATTCCAGACTGGAGGACTGAGAACAGTGTAAGCAAACGTAGAAACTGCACGAACTAACCGTTTCGTCCAGTAGATGAATGAAATGACATATAAAAGCACTTATATGGTTGTGGCTTTTCGGAACCAAGCGATAGGTTTCAGGTTGTGCACTCATAACCCAAAAGAAACCGTCGGTTAAATTGCGAGTTTCGGCCTAACCTGCTATTGGTCAATCAGATATTCATCTGACTGCCGGTAAGTGGCTGTAGAGCTTCGTCCGCTTAGTCGTCGATCCTCTCAGGGGGACCTGATAATTACGAAGCCAAAGGCTTGGAATCTTGACGGGAGTTAAACGTGAAGATGTGGATGACACTACACAAAAACGCGTAATGTCCGCATGCGCAGTTCACCCATCTATGTAGTTCAGTTGATTCAGTCTGCAAGGTATCGATCGTTCTATAGCTTACCCTTGTTCTGGCAGTCACAACCTCGCTCACCGAGACTAGGGTCAATGAAAGGAGAGTAGCCACGCATAGCCATTTCAATGACATCAGATTGCTCTTTTAACGTATTGTGAAGAAACCGACGCAGCTACATCTGAGGGTAAATATACTGGGTGAACGCCGTGCTTTGTTCATGGTTCACGGTCGTGTTTTTGTCTAATCTGCTATATTAGGTACGGTCATCCTTGGAGCGCAGGATTGTAGCAAATACCTCAAACAGTGTAAAACCAAGAACAATTGCACGCTCTAACCTAAACGGTTACAAGTCACCATATCTGAGCCTTTCCCTCTCTATGTGTCGTTAAGCTTCCTAATGCTCAGACCGGTCAATTCACTTTACGTTTATCAGCTATAATACGCGTACTATGGGTACGTGGATTTCAGCTGCTGCAGTTTCGATCACCGGGAAGTGGGAGAGTATGGGAGAAACAGCAAACTATTGAAGGCGACGCCATGTTCAGTTGGTTCGGTGCAGTTTTGAACGTGACAGCTTTGATTCATGAGCGCCACTGACTGCGCGATTGGGCCACTTCTTCCAGTGTCATTAACCATCGGTGAACTGAGTCCTAGGGTCCCTATCCAGGGAGGCGGCAGATGTCCACCCGACTAAGTTTACTGGTTGATGTTTCCATACTTTGTTTCCAGGTCATACACTACCCACATCTCGGTTGCTTCCACTCAGCACAGGGCTGGGCGAAAAGAGCTCTGCGATGCAGACGGTCTTCTGCTATGCACAGTACATGTCCTAACCTAGCCCACGACCGGTTTCTTGGGGCCTTCGTGGGCTGTCTAAGAATTTTCAGTAACCTTATGAGTAGTGTATTACGTATATCCAGCGTCCAGCTGTAGGCTCTGGTGCAATTTCCAGACTGATCAACTTATACAACTCAACTGGAAGAAATAACGTGGGCACTTCCGAAACATCAGTGCAAATCACGAGTGCTCACACAAAATTGTCACGAGATACACGTGCAGTAAAGTTGATCTGCACCCAGAACGCTCACCTACAACCAAGCAACAAAACATTCACCTGTTGAAAGACGGCGTACCAATGCAATCTCCGATCGGTCCTATTCGAGTGGACAGATTGAGCAGTAGACTATGTATTCAGCATCATTGCTGCAAACCACCAGCTGCCAGAGGTCGCCTCACGAGGTCGTCAGAGCCACACGAGGGAATTAGCCTAGCCTGGAGAGTAATACGTAGGTCCGGACGTCAGTGTAGTAGGTTACTGAACGAATTCTCGTAGTTTCCCAAATTGACTAGTATACGTAAAACCTAAGGCAGTATTCGACCGACGTTGTCTCCTGGTCCAAACACACTGCATCCCAAGTCGAATATTTCTAATTTCCAACACTGGTCTGGGTTTTGCTTCAAGCCACACTTCTCGAGTCATTTAAAGGCCTAAATAGCATTCGGTGGACATTTGTGGTTTCTTGTTTGTTCCGACTAAATTTTTTTGTAAAAGCTTCCCCATTCAGCTCTCAATTAGTATCCAAATTCGTCCTACTGCGAACCCTATCAAACCACTATAGCTTACGGTCCAAAACCACAATATTTTGCAGGGTCGTTCGAAAACACCAGAGTCAGACTCCGATCAAGGTCAAGGTCCAATGACTCATATTTCTCAACCATTTAACGTTTTGGAAATTGTATCCTAAGTGGTCATATGCTGACAGAAAGAAGGTACACTTCTCCACATTTTCTTGACATAACATAAAATAATCGAAAAGCACTTCCGGAATTCAGCGGAGTCTCCGGTTAACACCAGCTTATTTGCAGATGAGTGTATTTTTTTGTGTGTTTTGTCACCTGACTACAGTACAGCATCAACCAGCTGACTGCGGTCCATCCACGATGAAATAAGGTGTAAAGAATTAGCAGGCTGTGGGGCTGGATAGTGTACTACGCACATCCAACTACCGCTCACCGAAGGAAGCGCTGCTGTGAGTTGGAAACCTGCACCGGAGAAAATTTCCTGGGCGACAAAAAATGAAACAGACTACAGTCAACCGGAGTGCTATGGGTTGACTTTCTGAGAGGACTCCACATGATTCTTATTGTACAGGGCTGAAGGCTGTACAGGATATGGCACAAAATCTATCTCAGTGGAAACTGTGCTATAAATATTTGGCCAGACTTGTGTTGGGTAAAGTTCGAAAGAATGCCGGGTGGGTCAAGCTGAAGGCGTCTTACTGTGACATGAGGCCGTTGTCTCTCCGAATGTTGTGTAGGCATCTGGTTATCGGTCGTTTTCTCTAAATGCACCAGGCATGTTTGTATTTGGCCCCACTCTTCCCGTCTTTCTACCCTTTGCTAGAAGATTTTTCCCTCGTTTGTGTAGTACCAGTACCAATATTTACGACTTTTGGATTGCTGTCGATAAAACCCATGTCTCTACTTGACTACAAGACATCGTTCACTAAAGCTCCACTTCAGAGAGTAGCTGTGCTGTAGTTTTTTTTAACTATAGAGTAATCGACGTCTTGCATATCAGTGCAGATGGAATCTTCGCAGCAGATATTGTAGATGAAACTGATTGAGGATTCGGATATGACGCCTATATGGCGTTAATGTTCCGCTGCCGTACAATATGATAGCACGGTATATCACAATTTTCGTGTCTTGTTACAGATGATCATTCCACACACGAACGTGAAGCGCCTACGGGTATTGGACAGGATGCCGCCTCTGTTCACTGCGTCCAGCGGTGTAAGACGAGCCTTCCCCTCAAATGTGTGATTGAGATGCTGCTTGAAACTTCGCTTGCCCATGAAACCTTGGGGTCAGTATAGGTACCCCGCAGGCCAGATGACCGCCTACCTGGTAGAACCCTTCGTCCAGCTCTTTGCTTTGCGGAAACGACGAAGAGGTGAACTGTCTGTGATCAAAGCATGAAAGCACTAACCAGTAAAAACCCAGTCGAGTTGACTAATGCTAACTCTCTCTATGTGGACCTAGGGACTCAACTCATCAATAGTTAGTGACATTGGCAGAAATGACTCAATCACACGTTGTGTCAATGCTCTCACCTTCTATGCGTGGCTGCCCAGCTTCCCGTTCCTTCAAATAACTGGACCGACGCAATACGCTATCACCTCCAAAGATTGGAAGATATACTAGCCCGCGATCCCATGTTCCAGTAACCAAAACTGTAAGTGCTGGAACAAACGTACTCTTGGTGCGTGGTTTATAGCCGATAAACTCACTGACTGACCACCCGTAATTCTTCCACAAGCAACTTTGCTATATTCTGACCCCCAAAGATGTGTTCTAATGATTTCGATAACCTGATTCATCAGGGGAAAAACAGACAATGCTCGAAGGCCCTTGTGGCTCCTTCACAGCAGCAGGTGGAAGTTACATCAACATATTACTGTCTTCAAACAAACGGTCGGCTACATTCATTTGTAACGCCTGCGTGGGTTTCAAAAACCCTACCGGATAACAGTCAGACTTATCTATTCCCATTTTCGATAGTCCGTCAGCATACACCGTCCGATTTACGCGCTGCACTTTGCACCCCAGCTATGGCGCCTTTTCTACACTGCATCTCACCAGACCGTGGACATTTTGCTTCCCTCTCATTCATTTTCGTAATAAACGTCTCGACGTTGTGCCTACTAGAGAAGATCCGAACTTCCAATTGACTTGCGACTGTCCCTTTTTGGTCCGAGTACTCGTATTTCAACGTCTGCTTTTGAAACACCAACCTCTTATTCCAGATCGCAAGTTCTTCCAATATCTCATTCTGTAACATGCTCCTGGGCGAAGCTCTAACCACATGCCTGCTGTAGATTACACTACCAACCACGCATAACCTGGGAGGAGTGTCGAACTAACAAAGGGGGCTGAGGAACAAGGCATAACAACAAAACTATCGATAATGTTGTTCAGCAAAGTATCAAGCTGAGGATTCGACAAAGCCTGAAGTAACTCATCACTTTGTATTTTCGTCATCTTGGCTTGAGGAGATTCCAAATCCAACGAAGAGTGGACGTCGAAGATCCACAGAATATCTCAGAATTTAGTACTATTGACTGGAGTCAGCAGTCAGATGTCCTCTCTCCACACCTGAAAATTCGCATCAAATGGAGGTTTATTAACAAATACGGCACTGCCATTATATTAATAGGATGATAAACTGCTAAAAACATCATGCCGTGGGATTATGCTGGCGAGGTACCTCAAGTGGTTCGAGCGCGAATTCACTGACCGAAAGTTCCGTGGTTCGAACCCGACCTCTGCCTCTCGACTTCCCCTGTCTAGGCTTGGGCAACCTAGCAGTATCCCAGCCCTCGTGCTTCCCTCGGGTGGCATGGCAGCTAGGCACCGAAAGGGTGTTACAGCTGAACAGTTTTTATGCTGGCTCCTATACACAGTTGGTTAGGCACGAACCTACTAACCAGAAGGTTCGTGGTCTGAACCCAACCTCGGTATCTTGACTGCTGGGCGACCTGGCGGTCTCACAGCCCTTGCGTGACATGGCAGCCAGGTACCACAAAGATGTTACACCTAAACGATTACTAGTTTACTTTATATACTGAGTTAATTAGCACCCATTCCAATTCGGGTCCTGGACAAATATCGTACGTAAGAAACAATATGCCTACGCAAAGCAGGACGAAGGAGTTTCAATATGACGAAGCCCTCGTGACAGTATTGAACTAGGTCTGCACAATTAAGGTCAAATAATGGTTGGTGTTCAGGCGCGGTTGAAATGCACAGTGCGCGTGTTCAGTTTGTGAGATTCGCGTTACTTCACGTGAATTATAACCACCGAAAATTTACGGCCTCGTAGTACATGAAGCACGGTTTGCCCATTGCGTTCGCAAACGCTCAGACAACTGTTACGATGACACTATCAGGTTTACACGCTGTGAGTTTGAAATTTCGACTTTCCGAGTGCGAGAGAAGCACACAAATCATATGACTTCCTATATGAGTAATACGTTAATCATACAGACGTAATACACTACTCACAAGGTTGTCACTTGCGCCCTTTATGGGGGTCATCAGGTAGACACAGTCCCAGAGTTTTCGTCAAACTCATGTTCTATCTGAACCCAAATTGGACTAAATACACCCATTTGCATACCGACTTGGTTATCACGAGAGACTCATCTGAATCCCAACTGAATTGCTCGTTTACAATCGTCCTCGTCAACTGAACGCCCGGCATCAGGCCAGCTCATGTCATGAGTAACATGTTGCGTCTATACAATGCAATACTGCGATATCTCGAATATCGCGGCAACTAACATAGGCGGCGATTTGCCGCAGCACATCCAATTGAAGAGAGATTCAGAGGAGTTTTCCATTGAAAACCAAATTGGTATGCAAATGAGTGTATTTGTTGCACTATTTTATACTTTTAAATCATCATCATCATCATTGTCCGTACGACATCAGTGTTCAACACCGATGCTTCATTGCCGTACAACCATGATTTATTTGAAAGCCTTATTGTGAAGGATAAAACTGACAATAAGAACGCCATTGATATCGACTAGCAGCCATATCTTGCAGCGCGTCCAACCAGGCTCAACGGGGATCACGCAGTCACCATTTTGGAAGGCGAATAGAACCGGCAATTCTTTTAAATACTCAAACCACCATTAAAGACGACGCAATTGCTGTAGAAATAACAATTATTCGTTCGAGCTCAGAGGGTGGACAAAAACAGAAACTAACGGGAAATGCGAACAGTGGACTAAGTGGAAAGAGGCACGGAAATCGGGAATGAAACATACCATGGTAGAGAAGAGGCGGGTTGTAACAAACTTTCGGAGGGAATAAACCGGGATTGAGAATATCTGAATAAATGAGAGCCTACGATGAACGGATGAAGGGGGCGAATGAGATCAGACGTCTTGTTTAAATGCGTTCAGGAGGCCATCGCACACCTTCTTCGCATCACCGAGTAACATGTCTGTGTTCTCTTTGAAAAACACCGGATTGTCCACAGCCGCATAGCCAACACCCAGAGTGCGTTTGACAATAATAACCTTCGAAGTGGAGAAGTAAACGATGCATGAATGCAGGGATAACGGCAAAAAAAGCAAGAATTGTTGTGCATCGTATCCTGTTTTCAAAAAAAAATCCAAATGCGCCTTTCAGCATTGGTATGCACTCCAAAGTGGGGTGTACATTTTTATAGGTATTGGACGTGCGTCCACCACACCTGACGATCTCACTAAAGGCCTTTTCCGACTCCGTCACGACCTACACCTGATTTTTGGACCTTGATGCGTACCAAAATGTCTACCGTATACTTCGATCGATCATCCCAGCCAAGGTCATTGTACGTTTCCTCGTCATACCGCCTAACTGCAGCTGCATACTACATTGACAAAGTACAGGACAAATGCAGTCTCTTGTGTTATCGAACGTGAAAGGTGTGTTGTCCGCATCTCCGGATATGTGTTCAGATTGTTACTGAAATGAGCCTACGGTCAACCAGTTACCTAGTTATTAAGCTGTCATAGGGGGGGGGAGAGAGAGAGTTGACTAGCTGTGTTGCAGTGACAAGTGCAAGCGAAAGAGAACTCTGGAGCATAAGCTCTTGAAAAGACAGCGTTTGAGATGAGGCATTCGAGCAACGGAGCCAGCCAAGGTGTCTAGACGTCCAGACTCGGATGGTATAGTCATTCAGTCAGCATTTCAGCTCACAAACTGTGGACCGAATTGCAGCGGTTCCAGATGCTACAGTTTTGTTCATCGAGGGTAAGGAGAATGAGGGCCATGTGTTGGAGGTGACGGCAAATGGGTCTGTTTGTCCAGTATGACAGGAAGCGAGAGCTAGACATTGAAGGCGATAGATAGCTTTGATGCAAGTGCGCAATTGGCTGTGACAAAGGCATGCCTGTCAGGGTCGGTAACCATTGTTTGGTCAACTAGTAAACTGAGCGTGGGATCAATACATACGCTCTCCACGATCGGACAAAGCAGATTGGTGAAGTGCTTTACACACCTTCTGCTAGGTGCCACGCTATTGAGAAAGTTCGGCGTAGCGACAGAATGCGAAAATGCACAGTTACGTGGGTTAGAACGATAGATCGAAACAATGACAAACATGATTTGGAAGGCTTTGTAGGCCAAAGTTGTCTGGCGTGGCAGAAAGCATTCACTAAGGTAGCCAAATACAGAAACTTAGGCAACCCGTCCCCATGTGCCTACTACTGGCATATGTGCATTCTATGTGAAAGGAGGCGTGAAAAACCACCGACTGTGAAGTGGTCAAAATTACTGCTAAAAGATGAGGTTAGCAGATACCCGGTTTTACTCTGAAAACCGTCCCAAAATGTTGAGACAACCGTAGAGTACAAGAGGTCAAAGGGAAGCGTGTCATCTCCAAGTGTTGAACATCTAGTGTCCTTATGAAGCAGGTAGTCCGTGGTTCCTAACCCACTGCCCAACTTCCGTTCGTGACCTCATGTTTGCAAGAAACGGCTGATACGGGTTTCGAGAAAACATTGCGGTGGTGAAGATCCGTGCGCGAATAACTTGACGGTACCTAAACCAATGTGAGCCATAAGAATGTCACGCCAGCGATAGGGATTCACAACCGAACGATCCGGTCTGGATTGATTCGATCAACCTACAACTCCAAAAGTCATGAACGTTGATCGATCTTTGTATGGGTCACTGTCGATTAAAATGCATTCAGATGAAAGCCAAGTAGCGTGACATATGTGACATTCCTACAGATAGGCTCGACGATTGTTTTTTGGTCAGATGCCTGTTCATCTGTTCACCGAGCTCGACATTTGATTTGTGGACTTTTCACCCCAGATCGAAGAAATCCCATCAGCGCTTGCCGAGACGACACAGTGGACGAAGAAATCCACTTTTGATTTAAACCTCAGATCACAAGGAGGACCGGATATATATAGATGCCTCCACTGACAAGGGAATCGTATAGGCATGCCACGAAGGGAATCCATGACACTCTCACTACAGTCTGTACGCAGTGTCAATTGAAACATAAGCTCCCCATAATGAGGATGATGACTATTCAGTACCTACTTTTCAAGTTCACCAAGAAGCAACCCAAGTTTTGAAGTTCAGGCCCACAACCCGCTACGCCGATGGACCCTTGGCAGTGAAGCAGGTCTCATAGGCATTCATGAAGAATACTTCGTTGATGATCGTGGCCAGTACCACTACAGTACAGACGGCCACGTTGACCTACTGGTCAATCCACTGGAGCGCACTGTAGCCTGACGAAAGCCTATAGGAAATAGGATCAGACGCTGAACCATGGTCACACAAACAACTAAATCAGCAGGCAGACCGGTAAGATGAGACGACCATGTGACAACAACACATCCATACAATGTCACCCACCTTCTTTGCCAGCCAAACACGTAAAACAGGCATTCCAGCAATAATAGAATTGGGGTCTTCCTCAGCAGCCGAGTTCACTGTGTCGTTTGCGCCAATTACAAGGACCAAGTCAGTTTTCGGAAAGTCTGCGTTGATTTCGTCCATTTCGTAGACCATGTCATACGGCACACCAGCTTCGGCAAGAAGCACATTCAGCTGTCCGGGCATACGACCTGACAAGGGATAAAAGTTGATCAGACCATATAAAATATAATCAAACATTGTCGCGGGTGGGATTGAGAGTGGGCATTTCAAAAGCGCAAAAAGAGGGAGATAATCATGTTCAAGAGGCGACAGAGGTTGTTCGAGGCTATGGTGCAACTTAGGGTAACAAATGAGTAACCTTAGTACCACCATTAGCCTCTATGTTGGTTCATGAGCTCATCAACGTGCGCAACAGCTACGTACACCAGTGACAACTACAACTTTAAAACATTGAATAATAAAATAATAATCGTTCAGCTGTAGCACCCTTTCGGTGCCTAGTTGCCATGTCACCCAAAGGAAGCACGAGGGCTGGGATACTGCCAGATTGCCCAAGCTTTAAAACGTTGAATCACTGTAGTCCGCTTTGCCTAGATACCGAGAAGACAGGGGCCGCGACAGTTTACTATCAGCAGTTGGGAACGTAAAATGTGCAAGATCATAATAATGGAACGGACAGTGTAGATCGTAGGACCAGTGTCAAGGTAAACATAAGGTGTGAGTCAAAATCGTTTGTGAACCGGCATTTTGTGGCTCTTAATTGATATGGTCACAGAAATTGTGAACAACTTGGGGTTTGAGTTTCGCATTCAGGTTCGAAAGCAATCTGCCGGATTAACGGTCCGTTTGACGATGTCTAGCGATCGATGACTATGGAGTTCGATTCAACCTCTGACCTTTGCGACTTAGTCGCGATATGATCGAATCGGATATGCCGGGGTAGGTTCGGACGCACAAGATGATACACATGGATCTGTTCTGCCGATGTGTTCCAAATCGACGAAAATGAACTGATAGGCTGCACGCGAGGGCGAAACAACGGACAAACTGTTTACTCGCATGAGGCGCCATTGAGCAGCACGATAAAGGAGGCTTATAGACCTGGTACTTGAATTGATTGACTACATAATCACATAAACACTTGGCGAGGTGCACTCATATGTAAATTAGCTTCGTCGGGGACTCAACTGAATATCCCGTTTGTGGTGATCTTATAAATGAACTAAGCTTACTCTGAGTTACTGTGAATAAGTGAGGTAATAAAGTCTTCCTTAGAAAATCTTTTTCGACTGCTATCCGCTACGTGTCACATGTCCTCGTAGTGTTTCAGAACAAGATCATTAACAGACCGAATTCAAGCGCAATCGACACAAAGCTTGGAAGCTGCAAGTACTGACCACTGGAATTAGTCATGAGACAAACTGAACGGTGCAAAGTTCAAACCCCTGCCGGATTGTAATCATCATTTTAACTAATACACGAGACAGGGGACGTACCGGCCACTGGATGGATGGCAAATCGGATTCGTTTTCCTTGTTTGGTCAACTCTTTCGCCAATTCGGCAAGCGGATACTGCGCTTTGGCCACGCACAACCCGTACCCAGGGGTAACGACAATATCTTTGCTGTCGCGCATCAGGTCAGCCACTGTTGCCACATCCGTTTCCCTATGTGTTCCTGTGCAAAAAGACAAACGGAGAGTGATACAGTGCTTACATACCACAGCGCGGGAAATTGAGAAAATCTTAATGTATGCGAACGCTCACCGGTGATAGCCATGGCTTGACCACCAGCGTATGAAGAGGTGCCGTAGCCACCCATGATCACGTTGGGAAGGGAACGATTCATGGCCTTGCACATGATATAAGAGAGGATAGCACCGCTGGATCCAATCAGTGCACCGACCACTGTCATCAAACTGTTGTTCAACATGAAACCTTCAGCACAAAGAGCCCAGCCAGAGTAGCTATTCAAAACGGTGATCACAACAGGCATGTCGGCCCCTGAAAGGAAGTTGAAAACAGTACCAGACAGTACAGACAACTAAGTGTTAAATGTGTAAAAGACGGAAGAAAATGACCGTTGAGTTCCATTGCAGGATATAGGTACGATTGAAAAGGGGAATTTTGAAGTTGGCGAAGAGAACCATCAAAGTTCTGGTGCAAATCTTGTTGAATGACACACGACAAAAAAGCACACGCCAAGCTCTGGGTGAGGATATTTGTGCTCAATAAAAATAGGCTATTTGTACCTACCCTACTCACCCAAGGCCACTCAACACAGGGCCCAAGTAGTCAGGATCATGAGCCAACTAGCAGCCCGGGTGCAGTGTGTGAACGAAATCCGGGAGGGAACTATTCAAACAGGTGATATGGATTAAAAACGACAATGAGCCCTCCTCAGTAGATGCTCCCGACTAACCTGAATAATAATCGTTCACCTGTAGCACTCTTTCAGTGCCTAGCTGCCATGCCACCGGAAGGAAGCACGAGGGCTGAGAGACTGCTAGATTGCCCAAACCTAGACAGGGGAATTCCAGAGGCAGAGGTCGGGTTCGAATCACGAACCTCCCGGTCAGTGAATTCGCGCTCTAACCACTGAGCCATTTCGCCCTCAACTAACCTGACCGTCAGCTATCTTACCGAATTTTCTTACGCAACTCGCTGCCCCATAAAATTAAGCAAAACAATATTCTATAGGTGCCAATATACGTAGTCTTGACCGAATGATCCGACAGACATCTCTTGTTCCGGCCTTATTTTGTCGACCGTGATATTATATATTGTTGCCACATGAACGCTAAAAACCCAGGAAAGTGAAATACAGAGAAGGCAAGATTCGTTTTGGAGAGGAGAGATAAAATGTACGACCAGATTCGAATCCTGTATGTGTGTTTCAGAGATGCAACATAGCCGCTTTTAGCAGTATATATATATATATATATATATATATATATATACGTCTCTCATGAAAGGGATTAGAGAACTACGACAGCAGAGTACTTGAGCGTCACACACTGCTTGCGGCTAACAGGAAACAACCAAGTACCAAACGTCTATTCCGATGACAAACAGGTTGCAGGAGGACGGAGGAAACATTACCTCCAATCGCTGCCGTCAGCGTCAGACCGGAAATCCCACCAGCGATTGCTGCTCCGCCCAATAACACACCTAGTCCCTGAGCATACGATTCAGGACCAAGGGCCAAGAGACCAAGAAGACCAGCACCAGAAAGCGCTACCAGTCCAGCATTCAGTGCATGACGTTGTGGTAGTAGCAATGGAGAGGAATCCAAAATGCCTGAAATGAACAGCAGCATGGAAAATATTTTCGCGATG
Organism: Clonorchis sinensis; assembly: GCA_003604175.2. Lineage (NCBI taxonomy): Eukaryota > Metazoa > Platyhelminthes > Trematoda > Opisthorchiida > Opisthorchiidae > Clonorchis > Clonorchis sinensis. The sequence goes on along the minus strand of CM030375.1, from coordinate 3,755,571 downwards.
TGATGGAGTCTCGAAATTTCGAAGAAAACCAAAAGGAAGAGTTAACTGGGATCCAGGATTTTCGTTTTCAAGCTCAGATAAACAAAAACGCCACACTAAGCAGCACAGCAATCGAAAATCAACAGAAAGGAAGTTATCGACCAGTTAGGAATTATAAAACGGTCAGCCAATTAGGCTATTGATACCAGCCAACCTCTTTCAGGTCAGTTAAGGCGTGAACAAATAACCATCATTATCGACAACATAATATCAGTGTTCAACATTGATAACAGATGGTGGTAATATACGAATATCTAGGGCTCGGGTCGCGCTTGCTGATTCGAAACAACTTCGGTAGCAAAGTAGCATCCCCGTGTGTATCAGACCACAATACGGGTTATTTCATTGTGCGGGCTCTGAGAGCAACTGAACTGAGATTTTTCTTCAGTTTTTCGACAGCGAGTGTCTCAGAACCATAGCTCGTGTGAGTTAACATCGGCGTATTCAGCATGGAAAGCTGCGGTGGTTTGGCAATGTACTGCGCATGACGAATCATCGTTTGCTGTTTTCCGTACCCAATTCAGGGCGATGTTCAATCCTTGACCTGGCAGACGGGAATGAAACGGATTACGAAAAGTCTGTCGGTGCTGTCGGTGCGACTCGCCTTTCAGGATGGGGGACGCGTGATCCTCCCTGTACAGAGTTGAAAACTCTGCAAGATACGACTGGTAACCGATGTCAACAACATTCTTGTTACCAGTTTCTATCCAGATTGTCTGAATGAGTGTCTGGAAGTATAGGTAGCTCGGATTGATTGTGGGCCGACACTAAGCCCATAAGGAGTAATCTAGTGCTTGGAAGACCCCAGTTCAGCAGTTCACGTTGTCCGGCCCGACAAGGTTACAATAGGACTCCGTGGCCTGCGGTTGACTGGAGTATCTGAAGGGATTGTTCAGAGTAACCATAGGAGCATACCAACCTTGGGGTGCATGCTAGGATTGAGTGGTCTCCATCAATTGCTGGTGTGCCACGCAGGTTACTTCCGATTCGTTCACAGCCGTATGTCCAGAGAGGTTCCGCCGACCAAACGTTCCATGGTAATTTTTATCTTACGAACTGCTTCAAAGTCTGTTGATTTCAGGTGATCACTATTAAGTAGATCCTGTCGAATATCACCTGTGTTGTTTGACGCGTTAAGCCATAGAAATCCGCTCCTAACGCTGTCTTCTCCTAATAATAACTCAGGAAAAAACAGGGGTGATATTGCTTGAGAGTTTTTGAAGACTCTTGATCAGGAAAAAACAGGGGTGATATTGCTTGAAGGTTTCTGAAGACTCTTGGGCAGCACGCAACCGATTTCTTCCTTCTTGTGGCTCATCAGGTAGGCACAGATCCGAGTTTCCATCAACCGTATGTTATGTTTGAGTCCAAATTGTATGAAATTCGTGAAATAAAACCATTTGCACACGTACTGTGTTTTAACGGGAGATCTAACTGAATCTCAGCTGAACATCATCTTTGGTTTTCAGCAGCCTTATACGCAGTTTTCTTGAAGAAAGCATGCTGGGATATCGTAACAACTGAAACACGAGGCCTTTGTGCGGCACATTCAGAGGAAATGTGTTATCTGCAATCGGTTCAGTGGAGTATCTCGTTAAGTCCAAATTAATGTGCAAGCGCTGACATTGATGCGTCATCGAGCAAACATCCGGACGGCCAGTGAAGAGACCAAAAGGACAACTGTCTGCATTGTCCGGATTTCGCGGTAGCACGGATGTCCGTGCATGTTTACAAAAACACCATAGCTAGTGAGTGGACAGCAAGCAAATATTTGGAGAATAAATGGAAAATAAAAGAGAATGAGATCTGATACCTTGAAGCTTGCCGAAAGCAACCAACGATCCGGTCAGGGTGATACCACCAATCCAAGTGCCCAAGTAAGCCACCGTTTTCATTAGCTGTAGTGCACCGTAGGACGCCGGATTAGCCAGCAGTTCGGGGGCCTCTACCATGTAGTTCGCAACGCAAGTGAGGACTGCAGCTGCACCAACCAAGCTTGCAGAAAAGGAAAAGTACAATGAGGGGGGAATTAAAAGTGTGGAGTGATTATTTGGATGAACTTATCATGGGGATTGAAGTTCTAGTCGTTTTTATCATTTCGACCCACGAAAGTTGAAATACCGCAAGGTTGTTAGAACCTAGACCAGTGCGGGTGAACTTACACTCCGGAATCAAACCAATGACCAAGCGGTCGCGCGTGCCAGCATGAACCTCGAAGCCATCTCATGAAACAAAGTTATAGTGGTCTTCAAACTTGACTTAGCTCACTCCAGAATAATCATGCCTTTGCATCCTGTGTGTAGCTAAGAACTACATAAGGTGCCTTTGAAATGGAGAATTAACACCCAGTCTCCGGGTAGGACAGTCGTTCATTTGTTAAGTCGACGACGTGCATGCAAGCGTGAATCGTTGAGCTGTAGCACCCTTTCGGTGCCTAACTGCCATGCCACCCGAAAGTTGCACGGGGGCTCGGATACTGCCAGGTTGCCCAAGCCTAGACAGGGAAAGTGGAGAGGCAGAGGTAGGGTTCGACCACGGACCTTACGGTCAGTAAATTCGCGCTCTAACCACTCGGGCCATCTCGTCCTGCAAGCGTGGATCGACTGCAACCAATCGCTAGTAGTACCTAGAACTTGTGTGCTTGGTAACAGTGTCTAACTAAACTACGTACATCCTCATGTAATCATAAATATGAGCATAGCGATTGTTCACCCCGCGTTTGGAAGGATTTATGGGAAATGACGACCAAGCGACTGCACGCACTGAGACGTCGCAGTTTACGTTTTTCACAATTAAGTCGTTACGAGTTCGCTAATGCCATACAGGAACAGTCACAGTTCTGAGGTACCAGTACTTAGAAGTCTGAAGACTTCGTAGTTGCTCCGTAGTCAGAAGCCACGTTCCGTGCGCATCATTCCCCACCAATAGGCAATGCAAACATTCAGTGATCATCTGGATGCAGGAATTTTAGCAAACCAAAACATCTCAATAAGGAGCAACACGAACAAACAAGAAAGTTCGAGGACGCAACAAATGATGTCTTACAAGGACTAGTTACCCGAAAACATCAAATGGGTTCTATCACTAGTTCCGAGTGTAGTGTGACAGAGAGGTGCACCCACGAATCTGCAAGGCTCGGGTCGCGTTTGCTATCCCTGAATCTCATGGGACGTGTGTATAAGGTAACAGAAAGGGCTGTTTTGTTCTACGGTCATGAGACTTGGCCTGTTCGAGCAGCGGAACTGAGACGTCTTCGGGTCTTCGATAATCGTTGTCTCAGAACCATAGCTTGTGTGGATCAGATCAGCGAATCCGTAAAGAGGCGATTAGAAAGCGAGTGTGCAGCCGTGCAGCGGGGGCTTCCATTGAAGAATGTGTCCAGCACCGGAAGCTGCGTTGGTTAAGCCGTGTATTGCGCATGCCAAACCGTCTTCATTCGAATAGAATGTTGTTTCCCATACCCAATTCAGGATGGCGCAAGCAAAGGGGTTGTCAACGTTTGATCTGGTAGAGTGCAGAGGTGTAGAGTAGAGGTGTATGAAAGAGATCTGGATGTTGTCTGTGCGAATTGCCTTCCAGGATGGAAATCGCGTGGTTTTCATTGTGTCTAGTTGGAGACGCTCAAAATATGGCTGCTAATCGACCTCAGTGGCGTTCTTGTTGCCAGTTTCTATCCAGATTACATTGAATGAGTGTCTGGCGATGAAGGCATCTCAGAATGATTGTGGTAGGCTAGCACCAAGTCCCTTTCCCGTCCACTTTTATCCTCTTCTTCACAATGAGGCTCTCAAATAAATCATGGTTGTACGACAGCGGAGTATCAATTTTGAAGTTACGCTGTCAATGATGGTGAAGGTTGTCCGTATTTCTAGGCTTTCGTGCAAGCAACACGGGAGAGAACCAGCAGTCCAAAGCGGAAAAACGCTACTGGTGACGGGAAAGTTGACGGGTTGGGTATACTTGCCTGAAAAACGGGTACAATTAGGCAAGACCACTACGACTGTTTTACTGTTGGCCACAGAATCCGCCAGTGTCGCAGGAAAAACAAAGACTTGGTTGTTGATATGTTCACCGAGCTTGACAATTGGAATGCCAATAATAAAAGCCATCGCTACGCTACGCTCTCTAACAACGCACTGATGATGTCACCTCGATTGGTGATGACCCGTTTGCAATCAAATTGCCCAGTTCAGCGAACAAACCAATAACCATCTATGCTACCTGAGCTACCAACATTCTCCTCAATAGCGAACTGAACTGAACTGTATCTGTGTGAGCAGGACACTCGATACATTTATAATTCCGTTCATCCCAAAATGTGAGTGATGAAGAAACTCGAGGCTGGTGGTCGATGGAACGACTCGCGTGAGGAGTTTGACCATTTGACGACACCAGAGTTACCGGTTTTCAATTTCAGAAACTGCAATATCTGCATCAAAAGGAGGATAGATGTGCAAGATTTCATCAGATCACTCGTTCATTGGGTTTTCAACCGAATGTGCTGCACAAATGACGTTTCATGTTTAAGTCGGCGACGTTTTCTGAAGTCACCTGGAGAACGCGACCCTCAGAATAAGATCCTAGTTCTTTCAGCTGAGGATGGGAGATGGTGGATTTCCCATAAAGCATAAAGTATTATGGCTATAGTGCACAAGCAACCTATTCGTGAAGAACAGGTAGGATTCCAGGTGGGCTGAGGATGTATCAGTTGCATGTGTTCATTGCGACAGTTGTAGACACGCCACGGACTGAAGACCGGCTCCCCTGAGTTTCCTCAACATCCGAAGTGTTTTTGATGTTGTGAACAGAATTATCATATTTCATAGAAAACGGAGCTCTGTTAACATCTGATGACACCCTAAAATGTCTCTGTGCTCATAAATCCCTACGAACTGGAACATACGGCGAGCTAACCTCGCTTTTTGTCTTATGAAACGGGGTCCGACAAGGTTACTAAGACTTTGCATTTATGCGGTGGTTATCAATCGGATCTGCAAGAAACAATCTGATAATTACACACATGGCACTGTTAAGCTACTACTAGAGTGACCCAAACGAACGATGTAGTGATTGCAGGGATTGGGCACAGGATGTCCTTGAGAATCTGATGACTTCTACCAACCGTTTTCCTGCTAAAATGTAAAGTGGTGGTATCAGGAAGTGCACTCTCTCTCTCTCTCTCGACGGGGCCATACTCAAGGTAGGCGGATGGACCAGTACTGCAAGCAGCAAATAAACAATCGCACTGCCACAGCCAGAGCAACGTTATTGGAAAATTGTGGTCCGTGGAAAGTCCGCCGCTGAAAGGCTGAATGAACAACACTTCTAAGTGAGAGCTAATTACACTGCTGATCAGCCACTCTTGGCCAAACGGCTAAGTGTTCAACCACTGGGCGGACAGTCGTGGGTTCGAAACTCTTTGAGTTTCGTGAGATGCGCACTGCTGGTGATTCCCAACGAGAATGAAACAGCTGTACAGTGCTTCTAGGCTTTTCAGTATAGATTGGCCTCACTGACAGGATGAAATCTCTACTGAACTGCCGTACTTCTCCATGAATGTTAAAAATCGAAAAATAATAAGAGACAGACGGTGTTTGGGTAGTGATGACTGTGATACACAAACCTATTCTAATGTAGCACCAACTACTGTGGCTAGGATACACCTTGAGGGCTACAAGTCATTGGATTCCTAGGTGGTCCTTGGTTGTACGCACCGGATTGGACTGGAAACAACAACCGCGGAGAGAGGGTAAAACATAGCGGGGAAATCAAGCAGAAGCGTTAAACATCAAATTAGTCTCTGTTGGTTGATCATGACTCCCTGGACTGAAAGACAAACCAGATGACTGTATCTGAGGTCATATTCTAATGGCCAAATAATTAATTAGTTGGTTATCTTCATTCTTCTGCATGTTCCAGAGTGCATTCTTACGGAGATATATCTGGGGGAAGTGCGGATGAATTGACGGATAAGGCCGGTGCCTTGGTGTTAAATAACCAACAGTGGTGCTCATTTTTATGCTTTTATGCTTAGGTCGGCGGAATGCTCACAATAGAATTGTGAGGGGAGGCTGTTCATCGGCCTAATTAACTCAGCTTAAGTGTGATGCCATATTTGAATCCTCGCCAACCGCCTGAAACAATCTATGTTATTCGATTTTGCATCATGCGGTAAATAGTATACGCTGAGTTCCGTAATCGTGGACGCCAGTCGTTAAGAGCACTCACCTGTGAAACAGTGCTACCATTTGAGGTAAGTCAGTAACTTCGATGCGCTTGGCAGCAATTCCTCCGATCAGAGCACCACCAGCAAGACAGGCTGCCATCTGAGTCAACAACTCGGGATTAGGTTGGAGGATACCAAGCGTGGCAGCCAAACCACTAGAGACACCAATCATTCCCACAACGTTTCCTGAAAACAGTGGTGAAACAAGATTGAATAAAACAACAAAATACCATAAACGAGAGATTCAGCTGAATCTCCTGTTAGAACCGAATTAGTATGCAAATGAGTGTGTAAGTGTGAGCATGATAACCAACCATCAACAATAGCTCGAGCGCAAAGTTGCAAGCCGCCTCGGAAATCGGTACAGTGAGAATAGTGTCTATAGAATTTGAGAAAGATAGTAGTTCCAGAACAAAGTAACCAGTGGGGAAATCACCACAAGCGACAACAATACGAACACGAATGAGTAGAGCAGCTTTGCACTTCAACGGGTTCAGGCAGCCGAGAGTATGGACAGACTGCTCTGTAGACTGCATCACACCACACCAACTTTAGAGGTCAGTCTTTGAGAACAACACTGCGTGGCATTGAGGGCACTTGAAGTAAAGAAGCCCACTTCCTAGTTATCTTAAGGCATTTTATTCCAGATGAAAAGATTGTCCGCCTTTAGCGATGAAAGGAAGGTTGACCAAAATGCCTAGCAACAAAATCATGTAACCACTATGTGTTTAGGCTAGAAACATGAAAAATTCACAAGTACATGGATGGAGCAGAAAACACCAAATTTTGGAAGTATAAAACTGAAGAAGAACTGGAAGACGACCGCGGCAAAATGATCTGACAACATTGTTTCACCAATGATTGGCAGCTTGTGGACCGAAAACGTCAAGTTTGGTGAAGCAACTGGAAATCAGAATGATCAAAATACTTTTCGGAAGGTATTCTTGTCGCCTACTGCACCAGCTCAGTACGCACCCCTGCCGAATTTGGAGAGATTTCAATTCTTCTCTTTTCTACAGGTCACACGATGACTCACGATAAGACAGCAAGTGTTTCCACTTCATGTCATCTCTCGTCATTACCGGTGTGTCGTTTCGTGAAACGAAAACCTGTGTAATTGTGCCGAGGTTAGCGGAATGGACATTGGCAACCTAAGGGACCATCTGTACGCATGATATACAGTTTGAATTCAACAATAACATTTTTAGACATAAAGATGGCGTTGCCCAACGCTGACTGATGTATTCATGCGCAAGCTAGAAGGGCATCCACCGAAATCCGCCACTTACAGGTGGCACATCGATGACATAATCGCCTTTGCCTCAAATGAACTCAAACCTAGTTAGATCCCGGTTGAACAGGCTCACTCGAACATCAAGTTTGTTCCAGATTCAGAAAGCTTTTTAGACAAGCAGAACCGATGGCATACTTCAGCGCAATGCGTAGGAAACAGACCCGGGGTGTGCAGATCCATTCTGAAAGCTCTCTTCCCTTAAATTAAAAGGAGAATATCCTACGATGTCTCAACAATGGAGGTCGGACGACCGAAGGCTGAAGGCCGAGTTGAACTGATGAAGGACACGTGTCCGGAACGGATGCCCAATCCGCTTTGAACAAAATAACATCCAGTCAGTAACATTCAAATCGAGATCAATATCATTTCGGAAGAAACCTTCAAAAAGGCCCCGCAGATCGGAGGGTTCGAACAAGCATCGAAGCAGCTCGGAGAGAAGCAAATTTACAGGTAATCTTCCTATCGAAACGAATTTTGAGCAACTGATCCGAGGACAATTCGGCGCGGTCTAGGACCAACCTGGATCAAAGTGGCCCACACTGAGTTACGTGTGGAACCCGAAAAGCTGAGCCATTCGTATGGAGGTTTATCAACAAATGCCGTATTATGAATAGAAGAATGAAATAATAATGGAATTAACCTCAAATCACGTGGTGATCCCGGCTTCTATATAGGACGCGAAGTTACTGACCGGGAGGTCCGTGGTCCGAACCTAACTACGCTGCTCCTGTGTAGGCTTGGGAGATCTGGCAGTATCTCAGTTCTCGTGCTCCAATCGGATGGCATGACAGCTAGGCAACAAAAGTGTTAAAGCTTAACCGGATTAATTGATGCTGATTCCAAAGAAGATCGCTCGTGTACAAGTAAGGTATATAGGAAACAATACACCTACCCAAAGTTCCCACTAAGTGGCGTGAGTTGCCACGCCATCAGGAGGCATGAGCGCGAAGGCTGCCCAAGCTTAGACAGGGCCACTCGAACCACAGAGTTTCCGGTAAGTTAGTCCGCGCCTTAACCGCTGACTTTCATGCGGTCATCGCCCACCGTTTTTGTATCACATCTAGAGTACTCAAGAGTCAGGGCATAGCGAGTAAGTGAACACAGCGAATGCAGGTTGATATAGGAAATCACATCAATATAGGTTTCTTTCATGTATGGCTACGTTCCTAAAGATAGGATGTGAAGTAGTTTGAAGTAGATGCATCCGCACATTAGATGCATGAGTAGACAGATGGGGTAACGCAGTGGCTCACGCATGCCGCAGCGTACAAAACTGGCCCCCGTACCCTTGCATTGATATGTTGTGCTGATAACTTCATTCACACGCGGTCGAGATAGCGCAAAGTACACTAGCACGACTTTACACAGTTAAATATGACTAGAACCTCAATACTGAGTTAATGGCTGTTCTGAAGCAGGACTAGTGAAGCGGAAGTTATTAAAAGCACAGGCAGTTCAATGCCTTCAGGATGGAGGCGGGCAGTGAACCCACGGTGTTTTGGACGGATCCACAACAATGATTGGACCATGCTTTGGAAAGTGTCCCGTCGGCAGTTATTGTCCGATCAGTTCATTGAAGGCGTACCACCGAGGCTCAGTCAAGGTTGGCGAGAGTGACCGGTCAGTTGAGCGTGAAGGATCTAGTGCATCTGGCACGGAAAACAGTAGTGCCACTGGCTACGCTGGAGTCACGAGAGAAGCGGGACCCGTCGACAGTGGAGGACCTACTAACGAAAGTAGGCCGACTAACCGGCTGCAATGAAAACAGGAATGCACAGGCGCATTCGAAGACACAGATCCTACAACTATGACATGACTGGTCAGTGGAAGAACGAATGTCACCGTAACCGTCTATATGTCAATAATAACGATTTCGCCTACTTGTCTTTCCCTGGGAGGGTTGCAGTTGGTGGGGTGACATAGGCTACGAATAGACCGTAATTAAAATAGACGGGAAGATGGGGTTGCACTTAATCAATACAACGACTGAAGTGCAGAGGAAAAAGAGCTGTATGCAGACCGTGCGCATCAGCAGTGAGGGCAGTGGGTGGATACCGACAGAAATCTGACGGGTTGTCATTGCATGCAATGCACTTAGGCGACAGATCAGTAGAGCACAAGTTTCCGATTCAGAGGCAGATCTCCTCAGGAATGTGGAATCCATTGTAAACCTGAGGCACGACAAGCTGAAGATAAAGTGTAGCGGTCAGGTTTGAAGGTCGCCTCAGGGCTGTCGTGGACAAACTGTATCCACAGGTTACAGCCTTGTGTTGTTCCGTTAGTGAAGTCGAGGAGTACCAAGAACTGTTCACAGGCGATGAAAACTCGTTCGGCTTCTGCCCGTGGATCGACTACGTAATCCCCCTGTCTTCCGAACGCTTTCGACCCTATAGCTCCCGTCAGATACCGCATCGCGTACGGAATGTCCATGAGCAGTTGCGAGGGATGCTTGGACGTGGGAAGAGAAGCAGATATACGCAACTTATATACGAACTTGAGTGAATTCCTCGAACCAGAAGTTTAGGTATGTAACCCTTTGGTGATAACGGAGCTGTTTTTTAAGAATACGAACTTAGTCACTGAGGTCAAGAGTCAATAAAATAAAAAACAGAGTAAAGACTCACCGACCCGGCATGTTCTTTGCCCCGACAGAGCAGTAATGGCCCCGATGCAACACAGCGAAGCGGCTAGATAGGTAGCTTGATGTAAATCGGTCGGTGCATTTAGTCCGACAACTCCATATGTGTATGCCCCAAGCAACGCGGCAGCAGGGATGGCATAGAGGTAGTTATATTCAGGTGGATCGGTGGGACGTTTGAACATGTCAAGCATTCGTTGTGTGACAACGAACCCGCCACCAATATTGATGGCTGAGAGTAGGGTTGCGGAAGCGGCCAAGTATTCAGGGAGACCGGGGGGAAGGTATCCACCACCCATGAGAAGAAGACCTCCGACAGCGGTGATACCAGATACAGCGTTAGTGACAGACATTAGGGGAGAGTGGAGGGCAGGAGTGACGCCCCAGACAGTGTGGTATCCTGAAGTAGGCAGGAACGGTAGGGAAGGAGAATATTATCATATAAGAAGTGACAAAAATGGAGCCATCCAAACCGGGGCCGATGAGCTAAGCGAGATCAGGGATATCTTCATCCATTTCAAGATCGCAATTGGTTGAGAGGTAGCAAACCAACACGTTAGTAGACAATACGTCCGCAGTGAGATCAAACCCAATACGTGTTTAAATCGGGTAAGACCATTAAGAGGCTCATGATCATCATTGACAACAGCACCAGATGAGAACACTGGTACATCACTGCCGTACAAACATGTCAATTTACTTCAATAAAGCTTTCTATTGGGAACAAGAAAGAAATAAGGTATGGGGGACCTAGGTTTAGCGTACAACAAACATCCAAGGTGCCGACACCTCCAGCACTTAATCAGACAATCTGGATAGAAACTGGCTGCATGGACATTGCTGACACCGCTCAGCCGCCCTATCGTTCAGTGCCTTCAGTCAAGCACAGGGACGGTCAAGTGGATCCCATCCTGGACTAACACCGTTCAGACTTTCCGTAACACTCTTTATTCTTTTCTGTCGTATTCACTTCTGTCCACCTCTAGGTGGCTAAAGGATGTAAAGTATACATTTCGGTTCCATCGAAGTAAACGCATGTTTCGATTAAATGAAGTAAAACAAGCAGACAATGAAGGCAGATAACCCTGAAGAACAAGGAGACAGGCCCGTGGGCCTGGAGAGAAGACAGACAAGAATTCTTCATGACTGATCGGTGCTGGCGAATTTTCAGACAAAACCGGTTCACATGATATTGAGACGTAGGCGTATGAATAACATGTATATTAAAACCAAAAAAACAAGTAAATCGGTGGGGAGAGGGGGGCGGAAAAAATAATTGGCGAGACGATGACGTTTCATGATGGAGGACAAATCGTGCGCGCATTGGTTCTAAAAGTTTGGACCGGAAGGATCATTCTGGGATTACCAGGCGAGCGAGACAGGCAACTCATGTGCAGATGCTTTTGATTATTAGTGCGTGGCGGAGCTGCGAAAAGGAGGTCGTTGATCAGACTTGAGTCTGACGGAACGCATTCATCTTTTCTTCAATTAAGGCATCTACCAGAAAACTAAAAGGAGGCCGGTAAGATCCACATGCACCGTTCGATCATGAACTAGTTCCTTTTCTGGAATCTAAAGGACGCTGATCAATAATACAAAATAATTGGTAGGGATAAAATTCCGGATAACTGAATTGGTGGTAGTGTTTTAGGAAACACGTCATAGTATGAAATGAAAGTCTTCGAATTTTAACGTGTTCAAGTCAGCTGTTCTGGAAATAAGATATGCATAATTGAGTTGACGTACTGAGCGACCGTTGGTAGCACCTTGATTCACAGAATGTTTATCTCGCCTCGGTGAAGTTAAATGGGTTTGGATAAATACACTCATTTGCAAATCAATTTGGTTTTGCGAGAGACTCACCTGGAACCCAGCTGAATCTCCCGTTTGTGAGGTTTTCAGGCAACTGAATGTGCTGCACCAAGCCGCCTCATGTTCCAGTTGCTACGATATTCGAGATATCGCGATACATGTATATACGTAATGCACTACTCATAAGGTTGCTGAAAATTTTTCGACAGCCCACGACCGGTTTCGCCCTTCTTGGGGCTCATCAGGTAGGCGCAGTCCCCCCGTTTCCGTCAACCTTATGTTCTACTTGAATGGGTTTGGTTGTGACACAATGTCTTGTGTCCAACAAGATGATGGCATGATGACCTACTTAAATAAGCTGGCATCGACAATGCGGAACATGTTCCGGCAACATGAATATCGTTTCATGATAAGGTGAAAATATTTGGTGATATTCAATAGAGATTCCATCCTGTCAATGAGGCTAATCTAAGCTGAAAAGCCGAGAAGCACCGTATAGGTGTTTCATCCTTATTAGGAATCACCAGCAGGGTACACCTGACAATCCACGGACTTCCGGCCAGTGGATGAACACTTAAAGTGAATGTCGTCCGCACTGTTTGTCGAGTTTCAAAGAGCAGAAAATCAATAGAAACGGTGACAAAACCAGTCCTTGAGACACGCGATGTTTATTGGCAAGTATTTAACAACTTTCTGTCATTCCGATCATACTGTTGTACTGGTCGTAATATATTTGTCCAAAGACGGAAGCGGTCTTCCTATATCTACACCAGAGAGCTTAGGCAGCAGGGATATTCTACCGACTGAGTCGAAGGCACCGTTAAATTAGACCGAGAAGTACTTTGAGTTGACGTTTAAAGTCCGTGGTATCGTGTGGCGGAAACGGACTGCTGCGATAAATCTATGCACGTAAACTGATGCACATCATTGGGAAAGCTCAGTGAAGGTTTTCTAACGTCAGGGAGGAATCGCTCTAGGAACTTCAACAAAATAGAGGTGTACAAAATGCGACGGTGTTTCGGTGAATCGTCAGATTGATAGGCTTCGGGAATAGGATATACTCTCCATCTGTCGGCACTACGAGATTTTAAGTACACATGACTGAACACATGACAGTGAAGCAGCATTCTCGAGCGCACTACCGGTGAAACCATGACCGGTCCGTTGGCTTCGTGCGAGCGTAGTTTCGTCAGTTCCAGATGAACGTTTTCTGAGGACAGTGTTATTGGTTGAGTATTTGAACTATGTGCTAGCTTTTAGGTATAGGACAGATGCCATTATAGCCTGTCGCAGTTACGGTATGTCTTCTTTTCTGATCTAAGGAACGTCGTAGTAACCAACATTAGTGCACAAAAGGAAGGAAAAGTAGATGGTATTCTGCACGAATCAATTTGCATGGGATTTACTTTGGTCATCCCCGGACCTACAAGCCTTTTCTTTGGCTCACCTGCGTTTCTTGAGCGCAGCTGAAGTGAGACAGTTTGCGCTCACATAGACCACCTCCCATTAATAACCAAAATCCAGATAAAAGCTCAGGTACAGGAAAGCGGGTAGTATTCTAGGGACAGGTTCCTATCGTCAAAACATAGCAGTCTGTGATGCCAAGCATATATCAAGTAAGGCTAAGGGGTGAATGGCCGGAATACATCCTCAAATTCGATGTTTCTTAGCATAGATCATTATTTGATAGTCCAGTTCAGAGAAGACTTTAAGGAACAATTGGATAACGCAGACTTAAGAAAAGGCTCATGGTGTCTACAGACATACAAGGTAGACTTATAGACTTGTATATTTGACTGTCATTCCAAGTGCACCCAGAGGAGATAGATGAACGTGGTTCAGGTTACCACAAACCAAGGCACAGAGTCGCTATGCAAAGACCAGAAAGCTTTCTTACGGGAACGGTCAGACATCTACCAATCGGACGGATATTATGATGCTGAGGAACATGGAGCTTCACATAAACCAGTCAGTATGTGTTTGAGGAATCGAAAATGAAAGTACTTTCCAGCTGGAGTACCAGCGACGATTCACGTATACCAGAACACCACCAACAGTTTTGTTTTCAGCTACCTTTCGATCCATACCGGGCCAGTGAGAAGTCTTTGGAAGCAAACAGTCCATGTGGAATATTACTGTTTGACCAGAATTCTTGGGTTTATAGCAAAGATGTCTTATTTCTGCACAACCATTATGTGAGAAGATTACGTAGATAGGCATTTTTGTAAAATAGACCGTGATATGATGTATGGAATGGTGTGTTTTCGGTTTTTCTCTTTTTCAAAGCGTGACCTTTCCTAAAGGATAACGCCTACGCTTTCTTCACTTGTATCTACGTTTATTCCCGGGATGTTTTTTGAAAGTTGTCAAAAGGATCCCTTCGATTAGCAATAATTCGATTGACAACGCTGACGTGGATGGTATCAACAAACAGACTGGTCTGTGTACACACAGTTTAGTTCAAAGGCTGTGGGATATGATGTGCCAATGTAGCGTATTACGTAATCATCTGTTGGCAATCGAACTGAGTCTAATTAACTACCTTAGAAGCATTCAACGGTTGCCCATACTGCCTTATTACTGTTTTACATAGTAGTGTCCCCAAACCCAGCACCACCAGAATTGCATTGTTCATTTCGGAAACCAAATTGATCAGCTTCGGTGACCTTTTGGCACACTGCTGCGGTGGGACGCGTAGGGACCACGGCGCCTGTGTTAAAGGGGTAAGCGAGTATTCACGTCAAGAGCTCGTATGTAAAGCCATGCGCAACCAAGAGCTCTGAGGACATGTTCTTTCTTGAGGGAGCAGAAAATCATTCCTTAGGAGGAAGAACATACTGTAGCAGAAACGACCACGCTCATCCCTTGGTGTTCTCTTCTCAGGAGGGTTTTAGGCGCCGATGACTTCCCACACAGAGGATCTGCTGTAGGCTAAGGACATACGAGTGGTCGTTCAACAGCGGAGTAAAAAGTGACGGCATGGATACTGTGACCAATCAGACTACTGATGCAAGCTGACTAGAGGATAGCCTAACCGAACCGCTCTTCTAAACGAAATATTCATGTGCGAATCTATTCCTATCTCCTATAATACATGGACATGCCTGGCTTCCGAAGCCTTGGCGGAAATACTCCGATTCGGGAAACGAGATACCAAAACACAAGCTTTTAACTTAACTAACTCATTAAAAAACATTCATTGGGTTACCTTCACCACAAAACCCCGTGAAGTCGATTGTTGCTACTTATTGCATATGGAAGTGAAAATGAGGCATGGATGAATGCGCGCGGCTAAAGGAAATTCCACTCACCAACAATTCCAGCCAAACCGAATGTCGTCAACATTGTGGTAAATGCAGGTGACGGCGAAGCCAATCCCAGGCCGACTAGACCGGACAAGCCAACGGCCGTACTGATGGTACTTCGAAGCTTAGATTGAAAAAGGCTTACTGGAGTTGCAGCTTCCGAGACCGGCACAGCAGTGGCAGCTTTCGGACTGACCGATTGTACAGGTGCAGGTGGTGTCGGTGGTGCAGGTGGGGGCCAGATCAATTTACCCTATTGATGAACGAAGGAATAATGAGTTTTCGTCGGCCTCAGCGACTAACAGCTGGCGTGAAAATGAACCAAACAAGGAGACATACTACAGGTCTTCATCGCACAAAGTCAAAAAGTTATCTGTACAAGAGAATAATAGGTTTTGTTGGTTGTTTTTCTCCACAGAACATGTTTTGAAACATGTGCCTGATTTGCTTTCCTCAATATCGAAATCGACCGGGTGGGTGTCAGAGCAACTCAAGACAACGCTGAATAGAGCTAAACCGGATTTCGGGACATGCAAATATGCAAACTAACCTCATGCAAAACAAGACTTCCCCGAATAACTTCATCTTCCAAATTTAAATAGAAGCGGTCTTTTGAACCTGAAAACGTTGAGAAAATCGGTTATTTGCGGGAGTTCAATATGGGGAGTTAATGGAACAGAATCAAATGACGACTGAGAACAATAACTGGATCAATCAGTGCACGCATTCGAAACCGAACGAACAAGATTAAGGATGCAGTTTTGATTCTGTGTTGCCTATTGTTTCGGGTTTTTGGTTGCGTTGCGAAAAGTTTAATGAAGCACACCTCACAGATCAGTGAAACACGATTTTCCTAGTTTTTAAACGTAAGCGGAAACATCTGGTTAGAAGTGGTTATGAGTTATTTCGAACTGGAGTCCACTCACTTATAAATACCTTTATTAGGCATTTCGCCATCGTACCCTGCTTCAACTGCTCGGGTGCTTATGCACAAGCATAATGGAATAATGATTTACCCGATGGACAGCAGTGAAGGAGCCAAGAGGAACGAAAGGAACAGTAACAACAAATACAATGGGTGGCAAACTAAAACTGGTGTACAGTCCACCAAAGACCTGTTTTTACTGATAATAAAATAGGGTTTTGCTCAAACTACCCGTGTGGGTCGATCAAGATGGCCTATTCTATAAAGTCTCCGCAGAACGGGACAACTGCATTACGTACGGTCGATTTAATCTCCGAATTTCACAGGAACGTGGGATCGTTCAACTTTGCAAATGTAGTGGAGTAGGTTTAGTCAACAAACTAAGAGGTCTGGATGACCTGGTCCTAGCCCAGAGAACAAGCTTATTTGCACACAATTGATCCTCCGTGTAGGAACTACCCGAAAACATCGACTAGGGCTGGTTCACTCTGAGAGGTAACTTTTTCCGCGGTGGAATTTACGGATGCCAAAAGTGGTTAGAGAAACAAAAAACTGTATCAGTGAGATGCTACCTATCATGGAATCCTGAGAATTAATCTCTTCAATATAACATAACAAGGGTGTGACGGAATAGTATGCACCGGACAGTGTTATAGTGTGCATTGTATTACCGTGTACTAGTGTGCTTTAGTTGGTGATGTGAGCTCAAATGGTTTTATCACTTCTTTGCAGATACAGTTGGTGCACTCTTGAACAGTAACCTCAGAAGAGATCAAACTTGCCTAGTCCAATGAGGGTTTTATATTAGTTAAAGAACCATCCGGAAGAGATCCCCGTTTGTCCGACCCTTTCATTTAGGCTTCAGAAAAGGTGGAATTCATGTTAACTGGTCCCTTATCACACAAAAAAACTTGTTTGTCGTGCTTACTGGGAAAACGCAGTTGGGAACATATGACAACAAAAAAATCAATTTCAGGGGGGGGGTCATTATGGAAGGGGAATTTACGTGTCCAAGAGAACCGTAGTGGAGGGTCAGTCACTCAAGCCGCAAATTATGGGACGGGACTGGAGTGGTCTTCTTTTGGAGGTGATCTCTCTTGAGGGAGTTTATTTACAGGAACTGCAGTATCACCTGGATCGCCAATCAAGTGATCGAAAAAACCCACATTCCAAATGATCGCAAACACGATCGTGCGTTAGAAAGTGGGAATTCAGGGACGATCAGCGTGCGTCAGTGGGTAACACTTGAATGCACTAACACAATAATAAGGAGCTAAAAATAATCGTTCGGCTTTAACACCCTTTCAGTGCCTAGTTGCCATGCCACCAGAAGGAAGCACGAGGGCTGAGACACCGCCAGGTTACCCGAGCCTAGACAAGAGTAATTGGGATGCCGGGTTTGGGTTCGAATCACGGACCTTCGGATCGGTAAGCTTGTGTCTTAACCACTGGGCTATCTCGAGCCTTCGAGCGATAACTCCAGATGATGAAAATCGGGTGGCGGTCGTCATCCTGTGTACACAACCAATTAACTTCTTCCATGACTGAGACAAAGGGCGTAATCTTTCATATGCACTAATTGTAACAACTTCGATGGAGCGTTAGAACGGGTTAAACACAACTAATGAGGACCATCACCCAACAGCGCAACGAACAGCTGGTTTTTTTGCTGTTACGGAAAACCAGAAGAAGCATATTGAAGAAAAGTAATTGGACGATGCTATTTACTCTTGCTTGGGTGTGCTCGCAAACTATTCACCACAAAAGAATAACGTGGCCAAATATCAATTAAAATGTACCTGGGGGAGTCATAGATAGAAGGAAGTTGACCACATTGTTGGAGAATAACGAGGATGACTGGCCTGCCAGACGACTGGGCAGATCGGTATAGCCCACGTGAGCCACTCCATTGTGATAAGATAACGTGCCAGGTTTAGTGGTCTCCACGTTCCCTCCAGCTTCCGCTGCCAAATCCACAATAACCGAACCGGGGCGCATAGATTCTACCATAGCCTAGAACAGTGACAAGGGTGCGTCAAGATAATTAAAAAAAGCATACACAAACCTCTTCTCTCATGAGTGTTTCTTTGAAATTCTCTTGAAAGACATGGGACCTAATGAAAGTACGTCGATACCAAACAATTCAAAAGACCAACAGAGAGAGTGGAGGGGAATGATGTCATCTCATCTTAATTTTTCAGAATAAGTAAACTAAAATAAAGTATAGTTATTGGTATTATTATTATTCTACGCCTTTAACTTGGATGGGTGAGGATTAATCAGAATAAATCATTCAGCTGTAGCACCCTTTCGGTGCCAAACTACCAGGCCACCCGAAGGAAGCACGAGGGCTCGGATACTGTCAGGTTGCCCAAGCCTACACAAGAGAAGTCGAGAAGCCGAGGTCGGGTTCGAACTACGGACCTTCCGGTCAGTAAATTCGCGCTCTAACCACTGAACCACAATGATACGGCGGTATGCGATGGATTACTGGTGCGCCGTAACCGGTAGCTGATGTTTATATTCAAATGACCTAGGATACCGGAAATCCAAACAAATTCTGAGACACTCGGAGGAATTGACGCTATCAGTGCTGACGAGGGGTCTACGGTGAATCCAGGTGATAGCACACCTAGTAACATCCTTGATAGCTTAAGGAAGCACAATTAAGCAACCATCAGGGGAGAACTTACCTTGGTAATCAGTTTCGGCGCCGGTTTACCAGGAATCAGAGCACTGGTCACAATGATGTCGACTTCCTTGGCTTGCTTGGCAAAGAGTTCCATTTCGGCATCCAAAAATTCCTTGGACATCTCCTTTGCGTAGCCACCTACACCTTCACCAGATTCCTGAGTAAAAGCAGTGAAACCCGGTGTGATACGAGGTAAAGGAAGAAATCGTACAGGCTGTCTCAAGTAAGGAACAAGAGACCGGCTTAAAAAAACTAAAAGGAGCCATACTAACACATTGATATCATCTAGAAAGGAACCTGTAGAACAAACTGGTTATGAAGAACTGAACAAGTGTTCGAAAATGTCATTGATTACTTAATATAACAAATGCAACAGTAATATATAACATATTGAAGACGAAGGTACACTTAAATACAGCGCAAAAATCATTGGTTCGTTCACGTGAACGTTGCTAAGCCCCATGTGGCTATACTTCAGTCATGGAAAATCGATAGGAAAATTCGTTTGTTGTATAAGAACCAAACAATTTAGTGGAATCAATAGCTTTGTCAATCAATCAATTCAATTTATCAGCTATAAACCGTGTACCATAGGCACATTGGTTCCAGCTGCTACAGTTTCGATCACCGGAAATGTGGAACGTAAAAAGAAGCCTTGGAGGCGAAGGTATGTTCGGAAATTGAGTAGCTACGCATTGAAGGCTATAGCTTTGATGCACGAGCGCCACTGACTGCGCGATTGGGCCATTTCTGCCAGTGTCGTTAACCACTGGTGATTTGAGTCCCGGGTCCCCATCCAGGGAGGCGGCAGTTGCCCGCCCGACTAAGTTTACTGGTTAGCGCTTTCGTACTTCGTTGCCAGGTCATACACTGTCCACCTCTCGGTCGCTTCCACTCAGCACAGGGCTGGGCGAAAGAGCTCTGCGGGGCAGACGGTCTTCTGGCATGCGGAGTACATGTCCCAACCAGCGCAACCTATGAAGCGTGAGTAATTCATCTATCGCGGGAGAGTTCCTTCTTCCTAAGACCAACTGACGTACCTCAGCATTACTAATCCGATGTTCCCACCAGACCTGACCAATGCTGCGGAGACATCGATGATCAAACACTGACATCTTCCGTACGTCCTCTGCACGTAGGGCCACGTCTCTGATCCATAAAGCAGTATGGATCGCACCACCGCACTGTAAACTCTTCCCTTGACAGACAAGCTCACGTCACGTCGGCGCCACAGGTGTCGGAGGTTGGCAAAAGCTGCCCTGGCCTTTCCGATTCGAGAAATGATCTCATCTCCAGCCAGTCCACCGGAACTTATACAGCTGCCCAGGTAAACAAATTTATCTACCACGTCGATTGGCTCACCTGCAAGCATGAGGTGCGGGTTTGATCCCACCCAGTCTTGTAGCAGCACTTTACACTTTGCGGGTGTGAAGCGCATGCCAAACCGTGCGGCAGAGTTAGTTAGGTTATTTAAGATCATTTGCATTTCGGAAGGGTCTGAACCAAGGAGAGCAATATCGTCCGCATACTCAATGTCTGCGAGGGAACGTCAGGGAGCATTTCGACTCCCGAGGTTTCAGAGGCAGGCAGAGAAATTTCAAGCAGCATGTCAATAACAAAAGGGAAGGGGAAAGAGGACAGCCTTGTCTTACACCACTGGACGTGGTGAACTCAGGCGAGAGCTTCCCGTATACTCGTACGCGCCCACGGGAGTCCGCATACAGTGCCTTGATAAGAGATAGAAATTTGGAAGGGACACCTTTGATCGCCAGACACTGCCAAAGTTGCTGACGATCGACAGAATCAAAGGCAGCTTTCAAATCCAGAAAAACGACCAACGTGGGACGTCTGAAGGAGTGGCGCTGTTCAAGAATTTGTCTCAAGGTGAAGATATGGTCGATGCATCCTCGACCGGGGCGAAACCCAGCTTGATTCTCACGAGTCTGTCTCTCGCGATAATCCATCAACCTGCGCAAAATAATGCGAGAGAGTACCTTAGATGCGACGGATACCAGACTGATACCACGATGGTTTTCACATGACGTCCTTGCTCCCTTTTTGAAAACTGGGATGACGGTCGAGAAGCTCCATCCTGCTGGTATTCTGTTTTCGTTCCAAATCTTCTGCAGTATGGTTGTCAGACTGTTCACCAGGACCTCGCCACCTTCTTTGAAGAGCGCGGGGTGTAGACCATCCGGGCCAGGTGCCTTGTCGCGCTTCAGAATTGAAATCTCACGCTGGATTTCGGTTGCTGATGGTGGGTTGGTGTCAATGTTCCATTCGGGCCTGCTTGGTTCTTCCAGTGGTTGTGTTGAAGGGGACCAGGTGAACTGTTCTTGGAAGTGCTCAGCCCACCGCTCAAGACGGCGATTGAGGGAGTGAATTGTTGTTCCGTCTTTTTCGCATATTGTCTCACTGACACCTGCCTTCTTTTGACCCGTTGATCGAATCAGTTGAAACAGGGCGCGGCTGTTGCCTGCAGCAAAGGCCTTCTCCATTTCCTGGGCCTTCGAAATCCACCAGCGTTCTCTGTCATTCTTCAAGCTCCTGATTATCCGGCGTTTGAGGGATCTGCGTGCGCCATCATAGTCGCTAGTTGCTGGTATGGACTTTCTGGCAGCAATAAGATCTGCTGATCTCGAAGATATCCAGTGTTCATTGAGTCGAATCAGATGGGCTGGACAAGCAGTTCTGAAAGCTGAGAGCATTGCTTCTTTAACTCGCCTCCATCCATCCTCCAAGCAATCTTCATCGTCCATATGACTGTGCGTTTCCAGCAGCTTTCTAGCCAGATCAGCTCGATACTCTTCAGCTACTGAAACTTGTCGGAGTTGATGAATGGAGGTGCCCTCTTTCGGCACGCGTAGTGCTGGAGGAAAGGGAAGTGCTAAGCGGGCTCGCACGATGGCGTGATCAGAGTCAAGTTGTGTACCCCAGAAGGAACGACAGTCCTTAACTGAGGCTCTCCATCGGTAACTGATAGCCATATGGTCCAATTGAGTCCACGGCTGTCTTGTGGTAGGTGGCCTCCAAGTAACTCGGTGTGAGCGTTTGTGTTGGAAGTTCGTACTGGCCAGGAACAGACGATGATCTGCACACAACTGAAGAAGCCGCTCTCCATTATCCGTACGCACAGCATCGACTCCAAATCTACCACCCAACTGTGCTTCTTCCGGACTTAGCCGTCCAACTTGGGCATTCATATCACCCGCCAGGATTACTATATCCGTCCTTCTTGCCGACCGAAGCAGTCGTGACAGATCTTGATAAAACTCGTCCTTCTCATTCTCAGAACTGCTGTCTGTTGGGGCGTATGCTGATACGACAAACAAACACCGTTTACCGCATCGACCTGCGTTAATCTTAATTGAGCCAGACAGCGGCACAGCGCAAAGGCGACTGTTTACTGGGATCCAGTCCAGTAAGGCGCTTTCAGCCTTGGGGCTGAGTGCAACTCCCACACCGTAGATACCACGAGCCATTGCGTCGGGATCACCGGATGTCCGAAGAGTGAAATGTGGGACATCTGGGTTCGCCCTAAGCGGACCACCACTGAATCATCGCCCTAAGCGGCTTGAGAAGCACGACCGAAGTGGAGTCTTGTATTCGTGTTTCGGAGACACAACATACATCGATAGAGAGGGAAAGTAAGGTTTCAGCAAGGGATGCCTGTTGCCCAGTTTGACATAGAGTACGGACATTAAAGGCTGCAACGTGGATCAGATCTTTTGGAGTTAGTAAGTGATTATTTTGGTTTATTTCTCTGGGCGATGGTTGAGACTCACAGCAGTGGCTAGGGGATTGGCAGATGGGTTGATTGCCTTGCATTGTACGATGGGTTGGGAGGGAGTGTGGGGGAAAGTGCTTAGTACGGTGAATATGAAGAAGAGTGGAACGGTGATTGACAGACTGATTTTTGTACACCTTGCAGATGGAAGTC
Source organism: Clonorchis sinensis (assembly GCA_003604175.2). Lineage (NCBI taxonomy): Eukaryota > Metazoa > Platyhelminthes > Trematoda > Opisthorchiida > Opisthorchiidae > Clonorchis > Clonorchis sinensis. Next base: position 3,732,700 of record CM030375.1, on the reverse strand, counting down.
ATTTGAGGTTGGTTATTTCTTAGGCTAGACTCTCGCTTTAATTTAGTTATTGGAATGAGTGATCGGAAAAAGGTCTCCGATACAGCACACCTTTTTCAGTGTGATGGAAACATTCAAATAAACTCGTACTGCATACGAGGACGTGTTGAAAAGGGTTGCGCAATACGATGGATGCACATTCTCTCTCACAGTGACAAAGCAACGAAATCAACCATAGATACCTTGACATTGACCGTGAGGAACTCTGCACCAAGTGATTCGACCTGTTCACGGACAGCTTCACGTGTGTCAAAAGCACGCACGACAGCACCCAGACCGCGTGCTGTGCTCACAGCCGACAAGCCGGCGACGCCACCACCGATAACAAGCACCTTTGCAGGAGGAATGCGACCAGCAGCGGTGATTTGTCCTAAGATAAGAAAAAGTCAGGACACTGAAGGTTGGTATTGGTGAGGAGATTTGACAACTTTCAATAGAAATTTCATCCTATCGGTGAAGCCAATCTATGGTGAAAAGCCGAGGAGCACTGTACAGCTGCTTCACCCTTGTTGGGAAGTATCAGCAGTGCGCAGTTCACGAAACCCAGAGTTCCGAACCCTCGACCTCCCAGCCAGTGCTTGAACGCTTAACTGTTCATCCACATGCGGCTGATCAGTAGTGTGATTATCCCTCACTTAGACAAGACATAGCAGCACTCATTCTTCAAGCAAGGAAGTGAATGAAGAAGTGAAGCCTCCTACTGAGAATTGGTCACACGAGTAGGCAGCTAACATGTGTGATCGTTTGATGTGGATCCCTTGGTTTAAAGATGAGTTACGCTGTCCTGTCTAAGTGAGAGCTAATCAGGCTGCTGATCAGCTGCTCGTGATCAAACACTAGCCGGAATGTCGCGGGTTCCAAACTCTGAGTATCGTGAGATGCGCACTGATGATTTCCAACAGAGTGATTAGCCTACCGATACGTGACTGAGTGAGCACAGCTCACCCTTCAGTGTGAACTATAAGCAATCACTTGGCTACTCGACCACCCCTCACTTGATTACTAATCAAAAACGCTGCAAACATGACGATGACACATCGCATATGCGAACTACAATTCAGTTACAGTTCTCGTTTGGATCAATCAACTGGTCTAACAGGCGTTGCTCACTTCCCAGTATGTACCCAATCGATACCGATTGTAAATTCAACAGACACAGCTTCCCTGAGTGACGTCTTGAAAATTTGAATGCCCTAGATTGAATGAGAATGTAAACTTTTTTTTAAAAAAAACAGGAGCCCTGAGAGCGTTTGTCACACCGTAATCAGCAGATAGCTGAAAACCACCGTATGACTGGACAGCTCTCAGTTAGTTATGAATTAAACTATGCCAGAGATTTCGCCTCGGTTAGGAACCGACACCAAAGGAAGCTGTGCAACTTGTTGTCACTCGGAGAGACAAGATCTTTGCCAAACATTCTCATTTACACACTAATTTGGTTTTCACGGGAGACTCAACTGAATCCAGCTGAATATCTCGTTTGTGATAGTTTCCAGCAACCCTAAGAGTAGTGTGTTACGTCGGCTGAACATAAACAGGTCGCTAATGACTCCTACGCTACCCAGGCTATATCCGGCAACTAGGAATCGTGGCGTTAACAACCAAACAAAAAACCTCGTTTAACTGGTGCTGGTTGACCACACAGAAGCACCAGTGACACACCTAATTTGATTATGAAGCTAACATTCCACGCATTTCATTCTTCAATGCGTGCGGTGACATTATCTTGGCCTCTTCCGAAACACTTAGTCTAGACACTTTCTCGAAACTCGTGTTAAAAATGGGTATTTCGTTAATGTGATGAATGGTGCTTATATCTGCACAATATTGGTAATGTACATATTCAGAATGATATCCGGAAATTCTACTGGCGTAAAATCATACAGTTAAAACGAATAGCCATCGTTTATTCCAAAGTCGCAGGGAAGATCTTCTCAGGAGGTTTCCACGATCTACAGTGCTTCAAATATTTTAACGGAAGTAGCCAATGAGACTTGATTTCAGTCGGAGAAAGGACCCTCTGCTGCTGAGTGACGGATTTTTGAATGGTTCATTCAGATGTGTGGTTTCGGGTTTGAAACCAAACAGCACTAAGTGGACATAACGCTAACAGTTATGGAAAAACGTGGTGCCGCCACAGGTGCTTGTATGATAAGGATAATGGATGATTTCAGCGGGTAGTGTAACCTGAAGAAAAAATATCATAGTTTGGGGCCGGAACACCTACGCAAACAATCACCTAAGCCCTATGTTTAACAGGAGAAAACGAATAACGACGTGGCTTCAAATCCTGCTCGAAACCCAAGTGTGCAAACCTTGCTTTTTAGATGTAACCTGTCCTGCAGGAAATCTGTGAACTTTCCAGATTTTCCCATTGCTGTTTTTGCAATTGATGCAGGCGAGCATGCAGTGGAATTTGGGGTACTGCACGATGTTGCGATACACAAGTTAGGGTGCTACACTCATAAGCAGTCTTTCGTATTCTACTTTCGGGCTTCTACTACGCTTCGTGGGGAACCTCACATTAAAAAAGTTCGCCCGTGGAGGTGCGTTGCCTGCGTCGTGTAACCACAAGTTTTTAAATGAACCTTTTTGCTACTGGCTGCAACTCATCTGTAGCTGTGCAGTCTCATTGTCATCGTAACTCCACTGCTCATACGCGCAGTACCATACGGCATCGCATCAGTCGTCAAAAGTCAGAGAAAAACCGGTTCAGCTTGGATTCACGATGCGGAAGCAAGAGCCTCATCCATACGAATTGTGATACCGCTGGTGACTCCTTCTGGTGAACTTGGGTTCGGCGTCGCTCGGTACTCCACAAAGACTCTTTGCGAAAACCCTGGCGTTGATGATTTCTGTCGTAACCTCTGGAGCACACGCAACAAATCGTTCCGCCTGCCCATGACTCGGTGGAGTGCAGTCCAGCGGACATGGGTTACATCATACTAGCGAGAGAACTACGCCGGAGAAGAAAACGAACTATTATTGTCGAATACAATTCATAATATTTCAAAAGCAGCTTAACAACCTTCCAAGTTCCAGGACTGTCGCAAGCGTTGTAAGACTGGAAACGGATATATATATATATATATATATATAACAGGCTAACTCACTGTCAAGAGGATTCAGCTTCAGTTTAAAAATAGAACAGTAAAATTTACCAAACCAATGTGACTGATTGCGGTCAGTTCTGCGCGCTAAATTTTGATCCTGTCCAAAAAGGATAAGCTAAATTTTCAAGAGGTTCACTTTAAATTTATTTTCATCTTGAAGCTATAAACATTTAATCGAGAAAAATAAAAAGGATGTGACAACACTAGTTTCGTCATAAAGTTGCCCAAAACTCTTCGACGGCCCTCGTAATTACGTCTATACAATGTATTGCGTTAGCTCGAGTACCGTACCAACTGACACATGGGTCGATCTGGTTTAGCACACTCAGTTGATTGAGAAAATCATGAATAAGAGATTCAGCTGGATTTCAGGTGAGTTTCCTGTGAAAACCAAATTGTTATGCAGATGAATGTATGCGACTAATTTCGTCACTTTAAACTCCTGTTTTCAGCCGTTAGCTATATCTCATCAGGGTAATCCACGGTACATGTAATATGCGCGATGATCTGCTGCGGGCGCTGTGCATCCGTTTCGACAATTTTGGAACTGAGAAAGTGTCTGTTGTACACATCGAAGGTGTTTTACTGTACTTGATGAGAAAAGGCAAATGTGCGCATTATCCGGGGAAACAGCATAATCTAAAGGCCTGTCTATGTTGACGAAGCTATTAGCGCGTGCGAGTTCTTAATATTGTTCAATCTTCCCACCCTCCATTTACCTCCATTCAGTTCTGCACAAATTTGAGTCAGGGGCGTCTAACCTACCTGCCTATTACTATGTATTCTAGTTCTCCAGCACAAAACAGCTGAAGCAAACGATTCAGTTACTGTTGTGTGTTGGATCAACGGCGACTTAGCCCCACGCGGGTACCTGATATGTCAGTGCGCCCTACTTGGGAACTCCACGTGAAGCGTGTGCTCGTGACTGGGTGAACAGCAGACGATGCACCATGTGCGCAGATAGCTCAACAATCTATGTGAAGTTGTCAATCCATCCAAGTCCATTTTTAACTTAATGAGCTCCTACTTAACTCGTTGCCCCATTGCCTTACGCTGTCTTATATTCCTTATATATCATTTGCTTGCAAATGACCTCCTACCCTGGTAGCGTATCATCTATCGGTCCTAATGAGATGAAAAAAGAGAACACAATGTTTCAAACTGATTGAATATACAGAATACGAGGATGTATTGCGATTCAGAGACACCAGACTTCCGAAGCTACTTACAATCAGAATTAGCTAAAAACGAAACGGGAATATTGAGAACTTTTAATTATGAGGGACGCTTAGAAATGAGTGCAAAATAACGGACTTAGGGACGAGCCACCACATGTCTCTACAGAAATAACCAGAGGAAAAGGTAGGAATGAAAAGAGACATCAGAATCGACGCTACCTGAGCTACCAGCATTCTCCTCAATAGCAGACATAGCAATCGACCGATTCGATCAGTCAGCAGAGTAAGAAAGTGGGTGCTTGAATCACATTTTCTATTCACTAGATTCGGACATTTAGCCCGAAATCTAGCCTCAACGACCCACGCGACCCGCGTTCACCGCGAGATGCATTACAGTCAGGCCTCAAATACCAAAGGGCACGATTAAATCAGTCAGTCGGCTAACTGATACATGAACAGTCGATATATCTTAGTAACCGGTCAAATGAAAACTTATGCGTCATTTTAGAAAACATGTTTCCCCAGAAAAATCACTGATTAAGTTAGCTACAAAGTAAGGCTAAATCGACAGAGATCGCTGCATTTTCGGAACCTGCACCAAAGGCCTACGTCTAGATCGTAGCACCGATCAGGATCAGATAAATAGCTACCGCAAGCAAATACAGACGAGCTTAAACCAGGCTCATGATCCACGCATCTAGTGTGCAGACTAAGTGGAAAATATGTCTGTCCATTTAGGTGATGCACGTTAGGAAGTGTAGATCGGCCAGTCAACTTACCGGCAAAAAAGCGGTTAAACAGACCGGCCGCTTCAACCACTCCTTTGTAGCCAGCAATGTTGGCCATCGAAGACAGTACGTCGAACGCCTGCGCGCGACTTATTCGGGGAACACAGTCCAGGGCGAGCAGATTAATGTTTTTCGCACTCAGTGCCTCCAGTAGGGGCTTCATCAATAAAAAAATGGGCAAGGTTGTATACATGCACGGTCCACTGAACAGAACGTGAAGACCAGAAAAACGAAGGTGAGCGTCATGCAAACGTACGAATACAAACTGCCTGGCCGAGCATTTTAACTCGTCACTACAATCACAGGGTTCCTAAAATAACAAGCTACCGGGTTGTATAAAGCTGGGATGACATCCAAAAAACGGCTTGATTAGAATACAGTCACCTACTCACCAGGGACAACACAAAACAAACTTGCTCACCAGTTGGAAAGGATAACGATGAAGTGTGACTGAAGGTGGACGACATAGGGATAGGAGGATTAGAAAGCCAAGTTCAAATAAAAGTTTCTTGGATAGAACGACAGAGAAACACAACTTAACGCCAGACACTCAGTTTATCAGCCGGAAGCCATGTGCCAGGGTTGCATTGGTTCCACGTGCTACCGTTCCGGTCAAGGAAATATATAAGAGCAGATAGGATATTGCCAGGCATTGGAGACGATGACGTAAACAGTTACTTGCCACAGAATTCATATGGTTTTCTGGAGAAACGGGAAACTGGAGAGCTATGCACCGGAGGTGATCGCTTTGATGCACGAGCTCCACTGGCTGCGTGATTGAGTCAAGACGACCAGTCTCATTAACCATTGATGAGCAGAGTCCCGTGGTCCCATTCAGGGAGGCGTCGATTGTCGATCCGACTGAGTTTAATGGTTAGTGTTTTCATACTTCATTGCAAGGACATGGACTGCTCACCTCTCGACTGTTCTCACTCAGTACTGGATGTAAAGAACTCTGAAGAGTAGATGGTCATCTGATATACGAATTATCTGTCCTAAGAAGCGTAGCCTATGAGGCGTGAGATGCTCATCCAAAGCGGGGAAGTACCGTCATCCTAAAAACACCTTGCGTACCTTGGAATTGTTAAGCCCATGTTTCTACCAGACCCGGCCAATGCATCGCAGACAACGATGGTCAGATACTGACACCCTTCATACATCCTTTGCACGTACAGGCCACGTTTCTGACCCATAAAGTAGTATGGTGGCACCGTCCTAATGTATACTCTGCCCATGACAGACAAACTGAAATTACTCCGATGCCATAGATGTCGGAAGTTGACACAGGAAAACCGAACTGCTAACCGAGGCCGCACAATGGCATGATCGGAGTAAAGTTGTGTGGCCCTGTTTAATTGAGACTGTCCACTCGAATGCACGACTGACTTGAGGTTGACGGCTTCCAAGTAACGCAGCGTGAGCGTTCGTGTCGAAAGTTCGTAAGAGCTAGAGACAGACAATGATCAGCACACAGCTGCAGGGGATCCCTGTTAGCTGTACAATTATCATTAAGCCCGAAACTGAAAATTCGACCGTGCTTCTTCTCGGTTGTCATCCAACCAACTTGGGCACTCATATCACCCGTCTTTTTCTTGAAGCCATGACGAATCTCGGTAAAACCCACCTTTCTTGCCCTCAGAGCTGTTGTCCGTCATGTTGTACGCTTACTCGACTGACAAACATCGTTCATCGCATCGAAATGAATTGATCTAAGTTGAAATAGACAACTGTTCACCGGAATCCGGAGCTTGAAATAGCTCGACGGTTGAGGCGCGAACTTAATGACCGGAAAGTCCCTGGTTCAAACTCGACCTTAGCACCCCTGCCTAGGTTTGGGCGACCTGAGATTACATCAGGCCTCGTGCTTGCTTCGGGTGGCATGCCAGCTACGCACCGAAAGGCTGTTACAGCTAAATTATTATTTTTTATCTATTTATCCAGTCCAATAGAGCACTTTCGGTCCCGCAGCTGATGGCAACTCTCATATCATATAAGCCGCCATTCAGTGCGTCAGGATCACCAAGTACCCGAAATGTGGAATGACGACCGAAGTGTGGTGTTGTATGCGTGTTTCGGAGGCAGAAGATACATCAACAGAAAGGGAAAGCAAAGTTTCAGCGAGTTGTCGGAGAGTTCGGACAGTGAAAACTGCAACGAATCTTTTGAGTTTATTCACGGATTATTTAGGTTCATCTTTACTGGCTGGTAGCTTGGGCGCGGAACAATGACTAGCAGTGGACCAGCCGAAAGGTCAAGTGAGGTGAGGACCAGTGCGAGGAACTGCAAAGGTGAATGATATTTTTCGGTTCCCTAGGCCGAGGAAAGCGGTTTGTCTGAGTTATCTCACATCGAAATTTGGACTAAAACGTCCAACCTACAAGTCAATGGAAGAATCTGGGGTTTTGTCGTCGTGCCTTGACAGTAGCGTTTGACTCAAAAATCTTACCAACAAGGCAGTGGGCAGTAGGATTTGCTTAAGGTTGATGAACTAATATTCTAACCGGTTGAGTAGCGAGGGACTAGCCTAGCCGGAGGGCGCAGGGAGTAAGGCATGCATGTTTCACTCCTGGTGTTACTGTGCACAGGAGATACGTTTGGAGCCGCATTTGGGTTCTTGGTAGACTTCAGTTGTATTTCGATGGTACTGAATAAGTCGCCGGTGATGAGGGTCAACCACTGGGTGATTGGAGTACGCGGTTACCTCACTCATCAGAATCGACCGACCGGCCGGCACTATGGATGAAGGAAGATTTGAAGTAGAGTACTTGACTATCACGGTCGTATTTACCTTTGTATTCAACTGTCGGCTACCTGTTCATTTCACTTAGTTGCTCACGACCTTTTGTATACAGGCTGCGTGTTCTACAAATTGTGTCTACCGTGGGTAAGAAAATTGTCATTATCCCCGATTTACATCTGGACTTGTTATGTTAACGCTGTCCGACCACAAAGTTCGGAGCGTTCAAAGTAGCTAGAACGTTTAAAAACTATTGGTCAAAAACTTGGTAACGTAACTTCAACAAAAATCATGAGTGCCGTTGTCCATGTTGGCTAAACATGACACTAGGTAATCAGAATTTCGGGTGAGTTTGTAAGTAAATGAGGTACTGTAAGGCACTGTTCCTTAAACCCCAATGCAACGAGTAGCATGATGCTTCTTATTGGAAATACAAAAATGCAACAACACCGAAAAGGTTGAATGGATTAATAACACGGGAATCAGAAGATTAGCGACCATGACTGCCATGGTGATTATCAAGTTGGAATAGCGAGTTCGTAGGGTCGATAAATTATGTGAACTCGTGGAGGTGGTGATGAATCCACCTAGATTTTAGTCCCATATTTGTGGTCTGAAGACAAACAACAGGGGTAGCATCCATCTGAGATCAGCGTTACAGTGATAACCAGCAACCAAATCTCCCCTAAGATATGGATGACGTCGTACCATTGAGGTCGGGAGGCCGGAAGGCGCAGTAAAGATGTTTTATCAGTAGCGCATTTTACACGTGCCTCTAAAGGGATTGAAAATCACAATCTCCCGGATAGTTGTCCAAACGGGTTGTTGATCTGCCATGTGACTGTGACTGGCACTAGAGACAATTAAATATTTTGTTCGTATTGTGAGGAGATTCAGGGAATTTCAACTAAGATTTCGCCCTGTGGCTGAAGCTAATCTATGTTCAAAAGCCGGGGAGCATTGCACAGCTGTTTCTTTATTTGGAAGTATCTGCAGTAAGAATCTTACGAAACCACAGGGAGTTCCGAATTCGCAACCTCCGGGATAGCAGTTTGAGCACAACGGTTCAGCCACAAACAGCTGATCAGCATTGTGATTAGCTCACATTCAGATGCTTAGACATTGAGCAACTTTTGTATTATTGGTAGCGTGAAGAGATTCGGGAAATTTCAACTAAGATTTCATTCTGTAAGTAGCTCGGAAAAAAGAATAATTCACACGAGTAAAACTTCCATCTAAGAAATCGGCAATTGACGGGCCAGTTAACACGTGTGATCATTTGATGTGGAACCTTTGATTGAAAGGTCAGTGGCGCTACACCCTGCCAAAGTGCGAGCTGCTCACACTGCTGATCAGCCGCTCGTGGCCAGAAGGTCGCACATTCGAAACTGGAGTTTCGTCAGATGAGCACTGCAGACGATTCCCAATAAGGATGAAACAGCCATACAGTGCTTCTAGTCTTTTCAGCGTATATTGGCTCCACTTACAGGACGAAACATCAATTGAAAAATTATTCCCAAACACTTGCAGGGAATCATATTTTATCTCATGGAAATGAGTGCACATAATCAAACTACAAAGTTCACTTTCTGAGGTATTGTGTACGCCGGACGACCTGGAATAAGGTTCTATTTTGAAACTTGTAACCTAGTAAAAATTTAGCAGACATAGTCCCTCAGCCTCAGTAATGTGGAAACAAACAAGGGCCCCATTATTGCGGACCAGATAATATGAATTCTCGAACATATCAAATCGCACTTTATCGATACTTACTGGCCTAGTTTTGGTACTGAATGGTACTGTACCGGGCTGTATCGATTATATATACGTTCTCTGTAGAATATATTCTATTGAGTACCAAAGAAACTACACAATAAACGTTACATATGGGCCCACCAAACAAACTGAACACCAGTGTGGGAAGTTTAAAGTCAAAACAATACTTAGTGGAACAGGATTTATAATCCGGAGTTTCGGGGCTTATTTTATTCGGCCTGACATTCTGCACATAAAGTCTGGCAGGTGTAATTTGTGAGGCGCTGAAGAGAGCGTTCATAGAAGAAGTGTTCAGCTATAACACCCTTTTAGTGTCTCGCTGCCATACCACTCGAAGGAAGCACGAGGGCTCGGATACTGTCAGGTTGCCCAAGCCTAGACCTTTCGGTCAGTAAATTCGCGCTCCAACGACTGAGCCATCCTGCTTGCGGCGCTGAAGAACGTCTCCTAGTAATGTATCATTCGGATGGCGCCGGAATTATCATCTCTCTACCTCACCATTTTTTTGCAGCTGAGTCTTGGGCTGTTATACCCAGTTGGGTGCCGACAGATAAGCAGCCCCATTAACAAACCATTCAGCACAAACGGCACGTACGATTTGCCCCACGAAACCCAACAAATATTTTTTTAAAAACCGGATGTGACTCAGCCATCGCACTCTAAAAACGTGAGTGAAACCAGCAAATCGACTCCGATGACTCATTCGTAATCCGGTCACGATTCAGGTCACATGTGGAACGGATTTGAGCTGGTGCCATCCTCCCGCTACCTAGTTTGGACTTACCGCACACCCTGGTAAACAACGAAGCCGAACGTTAAGCTAGAGTCTGAGCGACCTCAACCGACGCCGACCGTTAGGCGCACAATGCTTTTATCTGCAAAAACTTTGCGAGTGGAATAAAACTTTTTACGCCAAAATGTTCCATTTTGTTTCACATGTGCTCAAACCAAAAACCACTCTAATCTACCTTCATTTTGTGGCAATTTGTTCTAATTGATCTCCCTTCTAATTTTTGGAGCGTATTCGACTTTGAACTTGCTGTGCTATGGCTTCAGAAGTGGCGTTACATATGTTTGTTGAAAAACTGGGAGCAATTTCATTTTCATCCTTCACGGCGTTTGAGAATGCGTCAACTGAATGCATGAAGGATAACAATGTGGTATGTGTGCGTTCATCCAGTAATGGAAGCACCAATGCTGTCTTGCGTTACGAATGACTGCACTACAAATGCAGCAGATGGTCTGCAAGACACACGGAAAGTTGAGGAATCCGAATCTAGTAAGCTGAGCGTATCTATTGTCCAGTGCGTTTTTGTCTAAGGAGGCAGGGGAACCATTTCTCGGTCACTTCTTATTATCTTGGACATAACCATATGGTTTCTAAGTTTTTGTACGATGGGCTTCCGGTAACTAGACGGCCAAACCGAAGAGTTGAGCACCTGCAGGGCCATGCTGAAGTATGAGACGTCGTCGTTTGTAGCCGATGAGTTCGTTAAGTTCCTTACCACTCAGGGCACTTACAACTACCACCGGAAGTGTCGACCAGCTCCGTTGAGTAAGTGAGGCATAGTTGAGTTTAATTATGGCAAATGATACGCCTTCGGTCCTGGCAAAACTTTGGGAGACCGGACGCGCGCTTGTGTGGCAGTCAGAAGGTCACTATAGCCACATATGTTTCTCCAGATATCAGCACATAGCACTGTTAAGACGCTTCCCAGATGTAATAAATGTCGACGGAACGCAAGCGACAAACCGTTTTTTTAAAGCACCTAATATTCGGCCTGTAGACACAAGCTGTATACCTTCCTGATAACGGACGACATGGGTACCGGGCGTCCGGTTATGTATACGTTCGTGGAGAGCGAACAGTTTGCTCCTAGGAGTACACTGTTCGACTTATTCAAGGAAATGATGAGAGCAGTACCCAGTTAAGAATGTTGTTATGGGCAAGTGGGCGGCACGAATGCGGGTGGCAAGTGTCGTGTTCGGCTGTGACGTAATGCTGTGCTACTTTCATATCAGAAAAGCTATCAGGAAGCACGTATGTATCATTTAATATCCAAGTATTTTTGGTCATAGACACACTCTGCGAACAGCCAACACATATCCCACCCCGTACAGTGGGTTCTTTGTTCATCGTAATACAAGCACACAGATTCCAGCAAGATCTGCAGCTTCTGCGCCGCACGGACCCACGATTTGTCTCTTACCTAACGGCCTGCTGGTTGTACGTCACCAAAAAATGGGCCGTACAAGCACAGTCCGGAATGGTTCACTTTGGTAATGTGACCAACAACGGTTTGGAGAATGCGAACGATCGCCTTAAAGACCGGGTGCATCACTCCGACACATTGGAGCACGCCATACAAAAGGTATCCCGGCGTGCCGAGTGGCTCATGCGAGAATTGGAGATGCACACGTCGTATCACTGTGACAGACGGCAAATCCTGGAGAGTGATGGCTAAGTTGTGGATGTGGTCTATCGAATGACTACGTATGCATGTTCTCTCGTTTTGGGGCACTTGGGACCGCGACTTCCAAGGCTGCACTGTCATAGAGTTGAAACAAACAAGTTGAGGTGAATATACGTTGAATTAATTATAGCTCCTGGTTTAAACACCCATATGCTCCCAGACGGTTGACACCTGTGCTGGAGAAAGCACATGCCCCTTCTACCAAGCGATGTGGCTCCCCTGCATCCATTTGCTCCCATGTCACTCAGCAGCGCTGTGCTGTTTCACGTGGATTTTTTTTAGCTTCCTCCCAATCCACCAACAACGGCTGTTGGGTAACAACCTACCGGGAAAAGGCTTACACTTTTTCCGAAGCCACCGCCGACAGCTTTGGAGGCCCTATGTAAACAACTGAACCGAGTGGTGGATAAGCTTTAGGAGCCGGATCCCAGGCGGGCCACAGCCATCATTAAGCAAATGATTGTTCAGGGGCAATTCTTGCTGCGTCAAGGCTCAACATCTGCAACTAACGGCCTGCCGTCGGTGGTCGAGGGTAACGCACCTCAACCCAGATGGCAGTCTAGGAACACAGACTTGAGCTTTTGTGTGCTCTGTGACTTGCCGACAAGTACCAGTGACCGCTGGTGTGCAACGGATCACGTATCATATCACGTCGACTGTTGTGACGGCGAACCTTGCCCGCTGTGCGGTGATGCTCTTCAGGCTTATCTCAAAGGTGGGTTCATAGAATAATTTATTTTTGGTTCTTGGCTCCCGGCTCGTCCAGAAAACGCAAAGGTGTGCTTGCTAACCAGTCCGCAAAGAGGATGTCTTACGATGCTGACCCGGACTGAAGCACAGAATCTCAGCACAGTGTGTCCCGGAAGTCTGTGTGCGTCCGCATTTTCGGCTCCAAGGAGAAGCTAATTGACAGCCGTGAGTTAATGTCTTACTACTAGGACTAACGCTGTAGAGCGAGGAGGAAAGAGATGACGACGATTTCCTGTGATTCATACAAGGCCCATCAGCTTCAGACTGTTCGTCTGTTATTGAGACACAATGCATTTTATGTAAGTCTCGTATTTCTTAAGGGTTATAGTCAGTAGGCACCCAGCTACAAGAAATCACGCAATGCGAATCAGTCGTTGAAGATGGCGTTGCGTAAACAAGCCTCTACGAGATTGTTACCGCTGAAGTGCACCCTTTAGAGGGTAAGTGTTGCTCCCGGTTTGTCAGCTGTCTACCTCATAGTCAATAGCTTAATGAACAGTTCGCAGTGAGAAGGCCATACGCTTCCCGGCGGGACATATATACTAATGAAAACGACCAGTAAAATTCAACTTTTTCATGTCGTACAATTCGGACCTTCAACGTTTCCTGGTAGAGATGGATGGGCGCGCTTCGGCCAGCTGATTAGGCATCGTGGACCTCTAGCCGCATGTTAGTCGTGTGCGTCCGCTAGGTTCGTCCAGCTGTCTGCAATGATCGACGTAGGTTCCATGTTGCTAGTTGATTAGGCATCCTGGACCCCTAGCCGCATATTAGTCATGCGCGTCAGCTAGGCTCCTTCAGCTGTCCGGTAGTAACGACGACATGGCCGTCCTGCCAGTTACAATGAAGAACTCTGCTTTTTAACTTGCATAGGTCATCAATACCTGTAAGCCCTATGTTCTTCCAGCTCGCACGATTTATCCGACAATAATGAATGCGTCTTCCGCGATTATAATAGAAATAATCGAGGTCCCTGAACACATAATTCGGTATTCGAGAAAGCCCAATGAATTATTTCAGCTGCATAACTGTCTGCAAACCTAGTTCATTGTAAACATTTCACGTTTTGCCGCTTATCGTCTTATTACATTAGGCAACGTTTTCACAGTCGGTGGTGATTGATGACCTTGAAGATTCGCTCACTTAAACCCATGCAGATAATTTGCATAACAATTCATCATACATAGACATTCTTCAATATGAAGTGGTAAACTTGAGAACGTCGTAGCTTTCGAGAATTCAATTCCATTGTACGAATACTGAGCGGCTCAGCCGACAGACAAGGCACATTGATTCACATGCTAGCGAAAACACACAAAGACACGCACACGCACATGGAACGGACATACACATTTGCTACTGATACCGGACTAATAGCTCATCTCAAGAACGCACCAAACAGAAGACACGATGGCGGACCCAAATAGCGCTGTGCTTAGCCCGTATTCAGCTGATTGTAAAAATCTCTGGATTAGGCTGTCAGCCGAAATACCGGATTAGAAACCTTGTTTCACGAAGGTTCCCCACGCTTGTGTAGACCTTAGAGTGACGAAAAGAGTAGGTCACATGACTTAGTCCACTGGAGTATCCATGTCCAGCGTGGATTATCAATGCTCCGGATATGACAGAATCACCATCTCCTATTAATAGGCTGTAACATGGAACCTGCTCATCGAGACACACATTGCAAGGCTTCATTAAAAACCAAAGCTAAGCTGAGATGTGGGGAGTCTATGGGTTTATTGTACACGGACAAAGAGTGAACAGGTAAACCAGGCAGTAACCTGTCAGGCAAACAGCATGCTTTTAATAAGTTGAAGAGTCTGAAAGATCTACGCAGACACGGTGATGGAAGGGCGCTCTAGTTAAACGTGAGGTTTGAGGATTCACATCAGGAATTGTGAAATTCACATCGCTTACAAGCCAAACAGACCTGATACAACTGGCCGGTATGTTTATGCTTTGCGGGGTAGATGTACCCAGCCTTATTTTTAAGGGAACTCATAGTGGACATACATAAAGTTCCTCGCCACTTACAAAATCTTATTATACTAGCGGTTTGTCTGAGCACGCCATCTTAGTTCAGGATATGTTCATATTGGCTCATCTAGGTTGTATGACCATCGAATAGCTTTGCACGCTCGCGGAACCATCATCATGATGATACTGTATCACAACAGTTGAGAGCTATACAGATAGGCAGTAATACGCAAGCGACGAAACAAAAAGATCCAGACATGATAGTATGACATGCTGAAATTGCCTCAAAGAAGCAGGTCCTCACCTTATTTTGTGCGGGGTAAAAGAGACTGATGAGTGTGCTCCCAGGCTTGATCAAACCGACTTCATTTCCGCCAGCAGTCTCAGGTTGCTGAATCGGAGCACGAATCTTCAGCAGGATATCGCTGTCTGTGTATATTTTTGGAGAATCTCCACTGACTACAGTAGCACCCGCCTGTTCATAGTCTGCGTCCCGAAATTGTGCGCCCAAACCAGCACCCGACTGAATGGAGAGGCGGAATCCTTTCTGGATGAGGGTTTTTGTCGTCTGGGATAGATCGGGACGGATGAAGTGCACATGAATCAGTTCGACGAAAATGGATCAATTAAACACTGAGTGCTGTTTTGAATTACATTGTCAATAAACAAACAGATGCACCATGTATCTATGGATCCCGAGATGCGAGTCCTCTTTTCAAATAAACGGATTATCTAGTTTCTCGATGGTATAAACCTGATAAGAACTTTCGGGAGCACCACATTAGTCTAAATGCAGACCGGGTTATAAAGGAAGGATTTGGTCCTATCCCTTGGAAGGTATATATGTCATGCACAAAAAACATGCAAAAGCAATAGAAGTGGACTAAGGAAAAACCTACTAGTCGGTCTGTGGGATGTTTTCAATTCATGGCAAAACGTTAAATTTCGCCGTAATCTTCCTCATCAACGCCCGAGGAGAACACTGGTGCTCCCCACTGCCGTACAAACATGTCAGTTTATTTCAATAAAGCCTTATAATGCAAAGAAGAAATGCGACAGGGAGAGGGACTTAGGGGGAGACCATCGCAAACATTTGAGGTGCCTTCAACACTTAGTCAGACAATCTGGACAGAAAATGACAGCAAAGTCGCCACTAAATTCGGTTACCCACCATATCGCTAGGTGTCTCCAATCAGGCACGGGGAGGGTTACATAGACCTCATCCTGGAAGGCGAGCAGCACCAACGGATCCCAAACTATTCGTTACTTCGAACTCTTAGGGACCACGTTCAAAGCCTACGCGTCCCGCAGCATGAGTTCGCACTTTGTGCGCGCAACCCATGTGCCGAAGGACTGGATGACCTAGGTCAGCTTTTCAAGCAATGCGCTTCCTGCTCCACTTCAAAATTAAGGACAATATTATCTGCAAGTTCCAGGCCAACAACGTTCTCCATCGGACAGATCCGAACACTGGAGCTTTGAAGACATTCCAGACATTCCTGACATGCGGTGTACATGTAATAATCAGCTTAACCTACGAAGCGTGAGTAACTCATTCATCGTGGGGTTTCTTTTTCCTAAAGAAATCTGGCGTACTTGTTATACCGATCTTCACACGAGATCCGACCAATGCCTCGGAGAAACCGACGGTCGCTGCGCATAGAGGCAACGTTGCTGGGTCACAAGGCGGTATGGATAGAACTGTTGCAGTGCGTACTCTGCCGTCAGTAGACAAAAGGATTTCAAGCCGGTGCCACAGATGATCGAGGTTTGCAAAAGTTGTCCAGACCTTCCTTTGGGGTGCAGAAAGGAACTAGGCCGAATGGAACAAAGGACAGTCGTGATATATCTGCGAAGTGGAGGGCACTATATCCCAGATCACCATATTCACTACGTTCAGCTGTAACACCCTTTCGGTGCCTGGCTGCCGTGCACCCCGAGGGAAGCACGAGGGCTGGGATACTGCAAGGTTGCCCAAGCCTAGACAAGGGAAGTCGAGAGGCAGAAATCGGGTTCGAACCACGAACCTTCCGGTCAGTAAATTCGCGCTCTAACCAGTTAAGCCATCTCGCCCATATTCACTACCCTAGGGACGGTCCATCATGCGACAGCACCTAACTGGGCCATCACTACCAGATGGAGAGTCCTCAAGGGGAAGGAGTCCAGAGGCCAGCCGCTCTTAATAACCGGAGATCACGTCGATTGGACGGGTGTCACGAGCGGGCTACGAAGTCATGCCGTGATCAGTCAGAATATTATATAATTAGTATCTATCATTATGGCTCGACGCTTCTTGCTCTACATTGTAAGAAAATCTGTGAAAACCCTGTAAAGACTGTTGTAATGATCTGTCTCCATAAAGGGCTATCTCAACCTACGGTGACTTATGATATACCATAGTGGGTGCAGTAGGAAGTCAAGGGCCCAGTCAGAAGCTGCACCAACCTTTACAATAAACAATACACTGAACGTGGTGAACTCAGGCGTAGGTCTACCGTAAACTCGTACCTGTCATTAGGAGAAAACTGATCACCAGACACCACCAAAGTTTTCGACAGTCAAAGACAGCTTCCAAATCAAGAAAAACGATCAAGCTGGGACTTTTGAAAGAGTGGCCCTGTTCAACAACCTGCCTTAAAATAATATGGTTCGCGCATCCCCAGTCAGAGCAAAACCCAGCTTGATTATCACGAGCTTGTCTATCCCGATAAGCAATCAACCTTCGCAAAATAATGCCAGAGAGCTTCTAGGACACCACGGCTATCAGGCTGATAGCACGATGGTCATCACATGATATTCCTTAGCGCCTTTTAAATACTAGGATCACGGTCGAGGCGCCCCATTTCACCGGTATTCTGTTTTCGTTCCAAATCTTCCGGAGAATGGCCATCAGGCTCCCACCAGAGTGTCACTACGTTCATTGAAGAGTGTGGGGTGCAGATCAACCGGGCCGGGTACCTTGTTGCGTCGAAGGAATGATATATCATGCCGAATTCATGTTGCTGACGGTGGGCTGGTGTCAATAGCGTATTCAGGCTCGCCGGGTTCTTCCAGAGGTTTTGATGAAAGAGGCCAACTGAAATGCTCTTTCAAGTGTTCAACGCATCACTCAGGCTTTCCGCGTGAATTGCTGTTCTTTGTTTTTCACCTATTGCTTTTGTGGTGCGGCAGTGAAGCAGTACGGCTGTGGTACGGCAGTGAAGCAACAGTGTCAACACTGACGTTGCTGTCTTTGATGATGATGATGATGATGATTGCTTTTGTAACACCCGTCTTGTTTTGGTCGGTTGATTGAGTCAGCTGAAATAAGACGTGGCTATTACATGCAGGGAAAGCCTTCTGCGTCCCCTGAGCCTTCACAATCCATCAGCGTCCTATCATTATTTAAGTTCCTGATTACCCGGTGTTTGAGGGATGTGCGTGCGCCATCATAGACGCCAGTTGCTGGTATGGCTTTTCCGGCAGCATTTAGACCTACTGGTCTTGCCGATATCCAGTGTTCATTTAGTCGGGTCATATATCGTGAGGAACCAAGTTCCTGAGAGTGTTTAACCCAGAGATCCAGGTGCTCTTTTTTCTACAGATAAGCAAGTCATTTTTATCGATGCTCGCTTCGCTCACCAGATGCTTCCTTGGGCCCGTTGCGCGTATCAACTGGAAAAGTTTGCGCACATTTCGAGTTTCTTGCCTCTTTCACCTGAAGTCTGACAGTACTCTCGACCAGGAGGAATAAGTAACTGAGCTTCCAGTAATTTTAGTGTTGCTTCAGATCCAGTGCTTACATCTAGTTGGTTGCCGCGTCTCACAAGCGGAACGTCCGGCATCTTGGAGGGTTGCGGAAAGTACCTTCCCATAAGGCTTAACATCAGAGGACGTGTTGTCCGAAAGGTACTTCATTAGATGGCTCCGATGGACTTGTTTCACATCAGAGTCCCAGAGCTTCTCAATGGCCAGGCGGGGTGTACGGCACCATGTGGCCAAGCGGCTTCGGTTGTTTCGGAAGTACTGCACAGAAACAGTCTGTGGTCAGCTGCTCGCCGTTGTCCGTGCCCCTCGATTTGACTTCTAGACAACCAACTAATGGGGCCTTGGCAGCGCAAAGTCTATTTGCTTGCGTATCCATATACCCGGCAATCCCAATATTTGCGTTGTTAGCCCGCCGCAATAAGGCGCTCAGAGCGCCTTAAAAACTGTCCCCGAGTGTAGCAGAGCTACAGCCTGTTGGCGTAATCAGATATAATAAATAGGCAGCGATTGTCTGCACATTAACTGGACATTCTCAGACATTGCCAAAGCGCGACTATCAACGCGACTATCAACGAGCAACCATTCAAGTAGGGACCATTTAGCTCAGTGGCTTAGAAGAATACCGGTCCCCGCAGAATCAGCTGAAGCGGCTTCTGGATCACCAAAAATGCGCAACCAGAACGACTAAAAGCCAACGGAAAGGTCAGTTCAACAACCGTAGTTGCTTATTGAATCTCCGCTCCAGATGGTGCAAAATGGTGCAAGACCATCGTGCGAAAACCACCGAGGCATCAGTCTAGTAGCCATAACTTTCAAAGAGCTCCATGGTATCCCATTAGGTTGGTTCATCACTGCGAGTTAGATCCGCGAGAATTAAGCTCGGTTTCGCCCTCGCTAGGGTCACGTTAACCGCTTCGTAAATGCCTAAAATGCGCCACCCCTTTCGACGTCCAACAAAGACCGTCCTTCTCAACCTTGGGTCTGCTTTTGACTCCGTTGATCGTCAGAAACTATACCGATGTCCGGCGATGAAGGGCGCCCCTTCTGAATTCTGATCTTTTACACGGGTTCCATAGGCATTTTCCGTGGCCGTGTGTCTACAGCTAATTCTGTCCTGAGTTCATCACATCCAGTGGTGAAATCTGTTGCTCTTTTTCTTCAACATCGTGGCCCACGCGATGAGTGAATCCTCTTTACCTGCCTCTTACACCTAGGAATCGAAATGCTCCCGGACATTGAGTACGAGGGCGATGGTGATCTTGGATCAGACTTTTCACAAATGCAAATCATTCTCAACGACTCTAATAATAATAATAATAATAATAATAATAATAATAGTAATAAATAATAATAATTCACAGTTCGGTATGTGCTTCACGTCCGCAAAACGTAAATTGCTACTGCAAGACTGGGTGGGAATAAACAAACTAATACTTGCAGCGGAAGCAGAGGTCCCGGTGAACTAGTGGAGGATGAACTCGCTTGCCGAATTCGGAAGTTTGGAGCAGCATTTGTGTCGCTGACGTGATGTCAGCTTGGCTATCAAGGATAGTGTACAATGCTGCCGTTCTACTTTATGGATGACAGACGTGGCAGCTGCGCACAAATCTTCGAACACTTTCTGCATTTGACAGCCGGTGCCCCTGAAACAATGGCCGGGTAAGCTGGAGACATCAGAAGTGCTGAGGTACGCCAGACGGTTTTATGTAAAGGCCACTCTCCCTCAGGTCAGCTGGCCACACTAAATGGGTCACGCTGGTTAGGCCATGTACTTCAACTATTAGAGGCCCATTTGCCTCGTCGAGCCCTTTTCGTCCAGTGTTGAATCGGGTTGAGAGAACAGAGCGGCGGGCAGCTCGTGATTTGGCAAGCGGTCAACCTAGTCGCGATTGGTAACTGTCGTCAACCCGGATGGGGTCCCCGGGACGAGAAAAACAGATGGTTATGGCCATGCCCGACATGGCTGTCACGTAGCCAGTGGCAACAAGGCTATCGCCTTCACTATGTAGCTCCCAAGCTCCCTGCCACACAGGACAAACAGAACCTTTGATCTTCAGAAACAACACATACCGGGTTGCCTACCAGGTGAACTAAGGTTGCATATCTTGTCCAAATTATGACTCACGTCTCCTGGGGATGTGGATTGTAAAGCCACTTGGAGGCTAGCCTGAAGAGCTCGTTCACTCGATCTTCCTCGAAACTTACCAGAATTTACACCAAATGAAATCGACAGTCGGAATAGAGCCTTGATACCAGGTGCTAATTGTTATGTGCTCAATCTGGTTTCGCGGTTGTCCATCAGTAAGGGCATGTCAGACTGCTCAACGCCGCTTACTGAGTCCCAGTCGAGTAAAACTGATGTACAATTGCCACAACAAAAAACGCGTACTGTAGTCCGACACACACCTCCTTTGAGTTTCAGAGATACGCCTCTTTACCAATATAGATGTCCCAAATGAGCGAACGCGACCCGAACCTTGAAGATTCGTGCATTCACCTAATCGGTCACACTACAACCAAAGTTTACTCAAATAACGAGATACGCAAAACGCTCTGTGCGACCTGGTACAAACAACTGGGAGGTGTGATTTATCCACAGAGTTCATTGTCCATCAATGTTCCTTCCAAACCCCGTCGCACCACGCAACCAAACGTTGCTGAATCTGCGAGATCCTTTCTACATAGGAGTTTTAACGTCCATACTCTGTCAACTTGGCAAACAGGCAGTGCTCACCAAGACCTTATGCTCCATTAAAACTGATGTATGCTGCATCTTCAAAACATGCATACAAGACTCAAGGGTGGTTGTGCATCTCAGAACAACATGGACGAACTCAGCTTACACACTTCCCCCTCCGTATGTCCGGTGATCCAGAAGCGATGACTCGTGGAATATATGGCGTGGGAGTTGAACTCAACCCAAGAACTGAACACGCTTTGCCGGACTGGGTTCCGGTGAACAGTCGTCTTTGCGCCGTCTGGTTATCTAGCTCAATCAAGCTCATTGCCTCTCAACATAAAATACGTTACCTGTTTGTAGTGTTTGCATATGCCCCAACGGACTGCAGTTCTGCAATCGAGAGTTATCCGGGCTCATTTGTTAAGCAAGAAGCACTGACATTGTGATCCTTGCGGGCGATATGAATGCCCAAGTTCGTCGTCTGAACTCATTGGTAGTAAATCTCGGCGGTCGATTCGGAGTCGATGCTCGCCGCACAGACAACAGACAGCAATTTCTACAGTTGTGTGCTGACTATCGACTGCTTCTGGCCAGTACGAACTTTCAGCATAAACGTTCACATCACGTAAACTGGAGGCCACCGAGTACAGAGCATCGTGGGCCCAGTTGAATCAGTTGAGCGTTAACCGACGCTGGAGAGTCACAATTCAAGAGTGGCGCTGCTTCTGGGAGCAAGCAACTTGGTCCCGATCACGCCATGGTGAGGGCACGCCTGACAATTCGCTTCTCTTCAGGCTCTCACAAGTCATGGAAAAACATGGCGATCTACCATCTTTGGAGAACTACCATAGCCCAACAGTACCGATCCGAGCCACCTCAACAGCTCACTACAGTAAACCAATACTGTATTGGTAGTAAACACGTAGACGAAGAATGACAAAATGTGAAAGGGGCTATGCTAGTTGCTTTAAGTCGTGTTTGTCCTACTCCCCGATACGACCAAATGACCACCGGATATCGACGAGATCGCCAACACTGATTGATGCTAGGAATTCCATACCAGAAGGTAACGAGTGCGAAGGAGCACGCTAATCCCCCAAAACGCCAAGTAGTGAAGAGCCTGAGGAAAGATCGAGAGCTCTGGCGGACATCGAAAGCCCAAAAAATCCAGAAGGCTTTTGATATCAGAGAAGGCCGTGCCCTGTAGCAATTGATTCGATCGACTAGTCATATGAAAGCCACGATCAGTGAAACAATCAACGAAGAGGACTTCTCATAAATTAACTCCCAAAAACGGTGACTGTGAAGATAGGCTGAACACTTTGAAGAACAATTTAGCTGGACTCCTGCAACACAGCCCCCGGAGATAGTGAATACGGGCGAATGGAATGTAAAATTTATTCGCCTCTCAGAAGAAATGAAGTAGGGTCACAAAACTGGTCGCTGCGTGCTGAGGAGGTGGAAGAATTTCAGTAATTGAGCATAAAAATCGCTCAGCTATAGCACCCTTTCGGTGCTAGCTGCCATGCCACCAGAAGGAAGCACGGGGGCTGGGATACTGCCAGATCGTCCAAGTTTAGATAGGGGAAGTCGACAGGCGGAGGCCGGAGCAGAGCCCGAGTTTGATGGGAACACTGGATCAGTAGTGGTGAAGTACATCGAATGGTTTTGGAAGAGATAACTCACTCACGATAGATGGACTGGTCACACTCCACAGGTCTTGCTGCCTTGGTCACGTGTTCCGTACGCCAGTTGGCCGACTTCCTCGAAGGACCCTTTTCGCATGAACACACGAAGTTAGATTGCCCCGTAGTAGAAGCCATTCTGGTTTGAACCTGGTTCCACATGCTTAGGTACTGGTAAGCTAAGGCCCACCACCACAAATGGTAAAAACCTGCTGCTTTTTCCTTTGTTCCAGATGCGCAACCCGAACCTGCGACCAGGATCAACAACCTACTTAAATGAGTCTGCATGCCTCTGGCTGGACCTCACCGTTGTGAGACGGCTCTTGTTCCTCCACAACCCATTGAGCTATACCGGGTGGTGTCCATGCAACACAGCCTCCTGGCTCTCCAGGTTGGGGTTTAGAACATGTGTGGCTACTTATTCTATGCAGATGGTAATGCACTTACACTTCCCGCCAAACACCGCTGCCTTGTGGACAGACTTTTGAGTCAAATGCTTTGATCGAGAACCATGATCTTCCTCGTGTCCAAGTCTGCGAGCCATGGCAGTATCGCAGTCCACGTACAACCACGAACTGCACATATACAAATAAACTCATGCCACATCGGCCGTCGCGTGGTGCCATCAGCCGGGTCGCCTTACTTGCTGCATGCAGTAGGACGAGTAAGCGTTAACAGGCTACTGCCTGATGATGATGACTGCCGACGCCTCCCTTCTTGCACTTTCAATTTTCCCCTCTTCTACTTTACCCCACCAAAACTTGAATACTCTCTTCGCAGGTCCCAGAACTACGACTGACCGTTTTTTTCGCCCTGTATCACACATAGCTGCAGCTTCTCTACGTCCGACTTCAATACCAACACTAAACACTTCCAATTATGTTTTCAAACTCTTAAATCCTGTGTATTTAGGCGCCTTTATTGTTCGCACACTGCAGCACGCAGGATAACAGGTGGCTCTTGCTCGTAAGCTGGATCCCCTCTGCACTGATGTACGCTGTCTATCAGAAACAAGGATACAAGACATAAGTACTGTAAGTGGAGTGACTGTCCCTCGCTCTCTTCCTGGCTCCGGCTGCGCAACTCTGGTGATGCAGAGGCCGCTACAGCTGATGTGGGTAATGTATTGAGCGACCCAGCGGAAGCATCTCGATTTGATTGGATACCCAGTGATAGTCCCATTGTGCAGTCTGTTCAGCAAAGTCGGTCATCATTTTATCATCATCATCATTATTATTACCAGTTGTAAGAACCGTGTACTTGTTGCAGTGGCTGTAGCTGCCACAATTTCGTCCATCGATGACCTGGGGAGGTAGGGTAGGTAGCTGCGCATTGGAGGCGCGAGCTGATAAATCGGTCCGTAAATATAGGCGTGTCAGTGGGCTTTCAAGTGGGAGAAGGAGCTATGCATTGAAGGCAATAGCCAGGATGCTCGAGCGCCATTGAGGGCGCGACTAAGCCATGCCTGACAATGTCTTCAACCATCGATGTGGCCTGCCTCAGAGTCCACATCCAGAAAACGGCAATGACCAGCGCAGCTGAGTTTGTTGGTAATGGCTTTTATAATTCGCTTTCGCTGATGGTGATGACGAAGCATCACGTGAAAACCTACTGAGCCTTGTGGATATAATAAAGGAATACGATTTATCCTGTAAAGCATAGTGGTATTGGTGTTGTCGGATCGTGGAATGACAGAATCGGTGTACATATTCCTTGTAAGTCCGAGGAAGCACGAGGGCTCAGACACTGACAGCTTGCTAAATCTAGACAGCAAGTCGAGATGACAATGCTGAGTTCGAACCACGAACCTTCCGGCCTGTAGCATCGTGACTGCGGTTATGTCGACCTTTATTTACTGGCAAATCCCCGGAAGATTAACGGACTTTTCTGCCTGTTTGCTAGGCGTAATAATTGCCCCTGTATTACGTGTGGGTGCTTCGTTGCGAAATCATATTGACCTCCCGAGATCGGTGGATCACACCATGATGTACAACTGCTAGACTGTCGGTAACGTGCGGAGCCAGCACGAAAATGACGGGGTACTGTGAGTCCTTCTAAGTCAGGTCTGCGTAATGAGCCAAAATACGTGTTTCTACTGGACACAAAACCATCGAAGTAGCCAGAAAAGGCTTCTTCGAAAATTGGGAGAGGACGCTAAAGGTCATCTTCACCGGCAAATCACCGACCTTCGTGGTGATCCTGATAGAATGGCCTACCTGAAACAACGCGGGAATAACTCACACGGATGGCTCCTTCCAACTCTCTGATTCATCGGACATGAATAGCGACCAGTTTTGGAATGGTTAAGAAATAATTACAAAACGCGCCTGTGCAAGATCTCAACTATCCATTTACAGCATGAATACTCACCTGGGGTGTTATTGCCACGCGTTTCTCACCGGGAGATAATTCTTTCGGCACCCCAATAGTCATGTCCTTGTACGGAACCCCAAGGGCTTCTTGTGTGACAGCCGCGGGAGCAGCGGTACTTAAATATTTCTTCGAAACGAACAAGTGACTGTGTTTTCCTGGTGCTCCTATTAGCCTTATAGGTAATCGAAGCCCACAAGCATGGGCCATGCGATTTGCAGGACACATGGTGAGGTGCGCCGACGCGAAATGCGGGGGGACAGATCAAGTCCTCGAACGTCCTTGGAAAAGGTCGCCGATCTTGAGTTCGGTTCAACCCAGTACGGCTAAATGCCAAAATACTGCAATTTCCCGTTGCTTGAGACCCATAACTTTGAATCTTTTTATTCAGAGGTTAGTATTCTAGTTTTATTTCATAAACTCCTCCGATGGACTGTATCTGTGGACGGAAAATTTCGCTCCGTTTAGCTGTTTTGCCCTGACCGACAGCAATCAGATGAAGCTTCTCAAGAAAGGCCCAACAGCAGTGCAATTAGAATTTTTTTAAAGGATAAGAGGATACCTTTTCATTGTGTACGTAATCTTGCGGTATTCGCCCACGTCTCCCGCAGAAAGTGTTCCAATCCCGTTTAACGTTTAGATAGAAGTTTTCATTGTTATACTCTGAAAGTGCCTAAATTAACTGTACTCATAGGCGATTACCAAGCAGAACTTTCAGATTCATGCGATTGCAATGACCGCTAATCATGGGAAATCTAAACTATACTAGAGTACCTTTGAAACGTTGTTTTATTCCGTTTAGATCCCCTAACAATCAAATAACCTGTCCCCGGTAGCTGATGTGGTGCTTTGTACTTTTATGTTGCCTCCATTTTACCATCACGTATTTTGTCACTTTCATAACCGTTTTTTGTTTGAATACGAAAAACCACAAAACCGCGCACTGTAGTGTCTGTAATCCGTTGTCACATATTCACCATTTTTTCCTGAACTTAAACTACACTTTGTAGCTGTCGTACATATTTTATCATGACGTTTGTTTTAATTTTACGAATACACAATTTTCCGGCGCGACTTGTTGACTTCTTGCTGAACGAGTGTATTTACGCTCCGTTGGACTGTTTGCCGACTGCTGAACCAGTGGGACTGGATCTCTGTGTTTGCGTCAACTGTCGAACGTCACAATAAATCCTCGTGACAATTTTCAGCCGTGAATAACTTTCCTATCGTGGAATATATCACTCACACGTGAATCATCTGTGGGAGATTTCTACGAGTGAATAGTTATTTCGCAGCCGGTTACTGCATTTGGATCGGTGTGGTGGACTATTGAATTTACGCATTCGTGAGTCCTCATTTGACTACTCATTCTTTCCTTATTGTGATTTTGTGATTTTGTATTGGTTACTTTGCTTGTTACTTTTGTTCGAACACGCTGATAACGTCCTAGTCTTCTACAGCACTTTTACAATTTCACGCAATACAAACGTGGTCACGTACTCCGACTTTCTCTTCTGATTTCGCTCGCGCTTACAGCGGTCATTTGTGAGTCTCATGTGCTAACACTGGTATCAAAACATTTCAGACTGTCTTCGGAATCTACTATATGTGGGAACTGTCAGAAGAAGACCCCTGGGCAACCATTATTGGATTATTGTTTATTCGCTGACCTGGGACAACGACGAACTATTTTAAAGAGAACATTTATTAGTGAGTCTGTTCCATCTGATCTCTTTATTATTGTATACTCAATCTATCGTTATTATTTTCTCTTTCTTTGCCACACCCCCGGTAAAGTAACTAATTGCGTAGCCAGACCACTAGACTGATCTAGTTCCAGAAAGGCAGTCCATCGCGCTTAGCTGCACGGCGACCACTCTAACCATCTGCAGTGGCGCTCAGTATTCACACAATTGAATTGAAGTTTCAAAAGCTGCGACGTGTTCCTGACGGAATAAAACAGACAAGCAACTGATCTCAGAATACCAGTCCAAACGTTTGAGCCCCACCTAAGAATCCCGGAATCCCAGTGGTGCAAGCAATGTATCCCATCAGAATTTTTAGCCAGGGGTACGATTGCATCAGTGAACAATGAAATTTGGCGAGCTGCGAAAATACTAACGTAGATAGGGGCGGTTTCTTGTTTGAACACACGCAAAAAATGCAACAGCTTGGTGCAAAATGTTTAATTCAACTAGTAAAGGTCTTGCAGCTAAGAGCAGTGTGCGGCCGAGGAGCCCATTCTCCAGTCAAAATCGACCCCAGCTGCGACTCCACCATTGCCACGGGCCCATACGCAACTGGAAGGGTGGCGGCGGAGCCAAAGCCGACTCTGGAAAAATTATCCTTTATTATTTAATATATCAGGCTATGGTAGCGTAAAGCTTCATGGGACTTAGAGCTCACCATAGAAAGTTGATCGAGTGATTATGTCTTCGTGAATGTATCTCCATCAAAATGTCTGTGTTTAAAAGGGTAAATGCCACAAATCAAATGGTGAAATTTTCCGGTTTAGTATTTTAACCCAGTTAGTTGATTATTTGGAGAGTTTCGTATGCAAATAAGATCCTACTAGGAGCAATCAAACCGATATCACTGAAACTTTGATTCGGCTTCCAGGTCGCATTATTGTGTATCCGTGTAAACTAAACTCCTGGGATGTTTATACTTTCGTTCTATTCCCAAAGTGTACAATGTGATTCCCTGTGTTGGTTATTCCGGTTTTGTGCCTATACCTTCCTTCTTGTTTTTGACATGAACATTAACCTCCCTTTGACTTCGTCATGTTTTATTCAAATCAAGATGCGGGTTTCGCTATTTGTGGCCATCTTACCTCGACTCGGCGTGGACTTTGAGATCCCGTTAGGAATTAGCAGTTGATAAGCCGTTGTGTTGAAGCCGGCGTAGTACCATGATTTTAGATTTGTACAATTTTGTTATTTTATTATTGTATCCATAGTAACGTATTTGTTAATAACCTCTATTTGACTGGTCTCAGTTTTGGGAGTTTGCGAGTAACTCAACGTAGCCCAACTGATTGCGGGAAACAAACCATATAATTTTATAGCAATCTATTGCTTACGATGCAATCATGCCAGGAACACCGGAAAGGGGCACAGAAGTGCTGTTGTTTTCATGTAACCGGCAAACCCGGACCCCGGGAAAACTAGAAACCCTATGATCTTCTTTATTTCCTATAACCAAGTGGGTCAAGCCGTGTGAGCGTTATTTACTTAGCGAATTTCCATACCAAACTGTATTTGCAGATCCAACATAAATCTGAATGGCGAACGACACTAGAACAGATAAAACTTGGGCTTTACGATTTTCATTGTATCAAATAAACTTTTATTGTCGGTGTTATCATCCCTCTTCTGGGTATTCAATTAGTGCATTATATTCAAACTTTGGATCATGGTCTCGCTGGTGCACCGAATTCTCCACAGAGGCGCATCATGCTGGAGCTGACTGCGCATCAAATTGTTCATAGTTAGTATTGAAGTTTGTGGTACAATATTCTGAGTCGCAGGGGGCCGAACTTTATTGCGGATTAAGCTTTCCGTACCTGGCAGTTTTCACACGCAGTGGCGCTATAAATAGGGGCCAGTCGACCAAATATTTACATTGCGTTAGGTTCTTGAGCTGCACTATTCTGCTACTTACGGTATGAGATCCAGAAAGCCCCTCAAAAATTGTGAAGTGGCTGATTTTGTTTAGCTTTGTCCTTGGCAATACCGCAGGGTGTGCTTCCAGATGTGCTGCAGATGTGAGAGCAAAAACACATCAGGAGAAAGATTGGTAAGCTTGGACAATGCCGCGCAAGATACTGTGAATAGAAAGAGGCGATCCTACGTTGACTTGGAAGCACTATGTTTCGGGTCCACGCTGAAGGTAGTTACGATGCAGATAAGTAGCGCCCCTCTTTCCTCACCTACGCAAACTTGTCTTCAGCGCAACGCTTGGATGCCTTAGCTGCCGTGACGCCTGCGTTGTTTGGAAGTATGAAGCCACTTGTTTGTAAACATAGTTTTTTTATGACCAATTGCATGCAAACTACAGAATCGTCAAAAATGTGTTCCGCGGTTATAGCTGGAAAATAAATGGGAAAGGCAATCCAATGGAATCGACTAGAGCCCCGTTTGCCCAGCCTACTTGAAAGACGCACACTGTGGTTGACACCGCCACACCACGTTGACGAGGGGTGGATTTTACGGAAGAAAAAACCCACGCGCCACCCACATATCCAACAAGACATGACGGTTAACAAATCTGAACATAATTGATGAGCAATACTTACCTTTGTCTCCCTAATCGTATTTACCTATGGAACTCACTCCGAAATCCGGTTATGCTGATCGCACATAGGGCGAAGGAATGTCGGTCTGTCCAGCGAGCTGCCAATGCAACTGCAATGCAGCCACATGTGACAATGGTAGCATTTCACCCAAGCACTAATCAACCGCTCACAGGCGCTCTCAGATGAATTGTAGACACCGCAGACATCAACGTCGATATGTGACACAATTAACTCCTTCTTACGGTGCACTGCCGCGGTTCAGTACTTCGCGGCGGTACGCACCTCGTAATCATGTATCTTTATACACCGCAGGTAGTAGTTGTCGTCCTGCACATCGAGGATCTCGTCTAGCTAGGTTGATCACTGCACCCTACAGGCGCTTCCACGGCTAGCGAGGATACTTCGTCACCAGAGGCCGCCAAAGATGTGGATCCCGCTGTCAGAAGTTCCACGCTTGCTGCGCCTGTGATACCCTCTGTGGATGACACGCAACTTAGCACATGACCTGCGCAAAACTAGTCAGCAAACGTTCTCAAGAACTGACAGCAAGCATCGAAATCAGACAAACCCAGGCGGGCAATTGCCTCGCAAATATCCGATGAGATATTTTGAGCAACACTTAGCTTAGATGACTTGCCTTTGGGGGCAGCCTGTACTGATGGGCTATTTTCAGCAACGGTAGCTGATGGTTTAATGTCGTTCATTGGCGAAAGCCAACTACTACGCTATTTTCAGCAACGGTAGCTGATGGTTGAATGTCGTTCATTGGCTAAAGCCAACTACTAGACTCAGCCAACGGAATCAGCAACTGGCCATGGTACTTAGCAGCATAGGCCATATGGCGACATGGCAACAACCAAGAGATCATGGGTTCTCCTAATTGTAGCCGATTGCCTTCGCGGAAAACAAGATACGAGTGTGTGTTGTGGGCCAACTCCACACTTTTCCCATGGTTGCGACTAGACCCTTCCTGGGCGTATTGCGTTACCCGGCCCAAACACTCCGAATGAGATGGCACTGTCGCACCTTCCGGTCGGCCACGCACAAGCGAAACACTTGCTAGTCTTCTGCACTTAGCTTCTAATTGCTCACTCCCGTTAACTATGGCCTGTACACAGGTGTGCGACGAGGAAGACTCAGTAAGTTTCCGCTTAATGCACCTGTTAGCAGATTCGACCCAATTGGTGGTTTGTTTAGCAGGGGTCACAGCATGCTTCCGAGCATGCTTCGCCTAGGTACTCAGGTCTGTTAGCCAATGCTTGCTGAGGTACGACCAGAACTTTTGGTTCCGGCTTCTGATGCTGACAACTCGAACTCGCTCACTTCCCTACAATGCACCATACTGTTGGACCAGGCAAAGAAAACTTCTTTATCCGATTGAGTCACTTCTCTAAGCTTGTTTATCCTAGCTTTGAAGCTCTAAGATGCATGGGAAGAACAAAAAATAACAGAGGCGTCAGGCCTCGTTGTCTTCAGGCTACAAAGCTGTGACTTAGTCTTATCTACCACAATCGTTCAAACATTCACTGGAGACATCATTCGCACAAAATGTTCAACAGCAAGATCATAACACTCCTGTGGCTCATTTTGGATAAAGGAGTAAAACGCACCACTACCAACACCATTACAATCGGTGATTATCACATGCCACAGGTGTTAACCACCTCTGTTACACTGATAGGTTGAATCTGCTTGAATTAAATCACCGCACCTAGCAAACCTAACACGCAAGCGCACAGAGGTAAACGACAAAACATTCAAAATGCCACCATCAAAAACAGATACAGCCATGGGTCCAAGTTGACGCAACGAAACTCGGATACCCTGCAGATCACAAACAGGGTAATCTAAGCCGTGCAGGACCCTCATATCACCACCGGTTAGGTCGATTTCATAGTTTTTCCGGACATAGTCGCGGATTTCCATGGAGGAATTAAAACAGCGTAACAAACCAAACACCACACGTTCCTGTTCGGCATTCAAATGCCGGTTGGCAGGATACACCTGTCATTCACACCCAAGCAGGTCATGTGAATGTTGCATGTTATAACTGACGATCACAAGGCGACCGTCACCGTGAACGACACGCATGAAAGACCGGCAGTCGAAATAAGCGTACCTGAACATAAGCCTATTGAATGATTATGCGGACAATTATCAACATACCGACGACTATTTTTATTAGCGTTCTAGTGTGAACGCGCACGCACGCACGTGTATACTATGAACGCATAACAGAAGGACAGTGCGAGTACTTCACTCACATTCTGTTCACATTTTACCGCCGATAAACTGTGCCAGCGGGCATAACACGTGCCCGTTTCCCGTTGGAATTTTCGTAATTTGGACTCGAACTCCACGAAGAAACCACACTCACGACCGGGGAAGTACTCCAACATCTGTGTTGTTATACTGCGTCCATCCCACGAGAAATTCGGTGAATCTACAAGATATTATACCACAAAACCATCTTACTTGACACCAATCCACTAGACGAGGTACCCGGTTTCGGTGCAATGGGCACCTGCCGCACAGTGGTCGATACCGTCCTGGTCGCCTTCGCCATGTCGTGTGCACCCGTACCGCAAGTAGAGCAAGCGAGGAATAACCATTTGTAACTCCGCACTGGTTTTTATACCATCCGAACATAGGGCCCCTATGGCCTTGAGACAATAGCAGCCCGGTCCAGACCGCAAGACGCCGACTCTGATAGAAGGCGGCGCTCTTGGGAAAAATAGATGAGACAGTTTCGCTGAGTGTGCCTTCGAAATGTCAATTACTCACCTGCTCCTTTCTCCAACAAGATATCAATGTTGGCCCTAACACCTGCTGGAACCCGCTCACTTTTCATATTTTATCGGTGAGAACGGAAGATTTGAATGAGCATGCCTCAGTGAAATTGTAGTAGACTAACAATCCTATATCTCCCCCAAGCTTTCTGGTCACGAAAGCCGAAATTGTGTAAGGTATGGCCTGTAACGTTGGTAGCTTCGTAACTACTTGAATTATTGGTGCACTTTGACTGCCCCAAGGCAGGTGGCACTTTTCAGTCACGCCCACCAACTTACACGTTTACGCCGTATCCAGGAGCGTTTTTTCTGCATACCATGACGTCATTAAAGTAAATAAACGTATTTTCAATTTTTTTGTGGGTATTCGTTCGGTAGTGCCCTGAAAACAACCGTATCGGTTTGTGACGCTAAATAGGATGTAACAGAGTCTACAAAGATCGTCACAGGCTTCAAAGAGAGCGAAGGGTTTTCCGCTATTTCACACAAAACTTGTGGTAGGTAATTTAAGTACCAGACATATTGTATTACTTATAATGAGAAGTTATCTAACCAATGTTCTCACCCGCTGCTATGGTTAACACTCGAGGCAAACAAACTGACTTATAACCGTACATTTTATGGTGTCTTTTGTTCGTAACTGGCACTTAACTTCCATAATACGGCCATGATGGGTATAAGATGACCTCTTTCGACGATTTTTGAATTAAAAAACGCGTTAAAGCATTATTTGTGCTGTCTTACAACTCTATGGTTGTCAAGGAGGAGCGAACTTTTCAAGAAATGAGATTATACAAGCTAGTCTGCACAGAGCAAAAGGAAGCGCATTTACTGTTGAACTGGATTTCAATATTCACGATTGCCAATAAAATTACGCTCAAGTGGTAAGTTAGCACACTGATGGGAAACAGTTCCGTCCAGTTTTTCAGCCAGTAAACCGTTTTTTGAGGATAAGGAGAAAACAGGAATGAAAGTCACGCGTCCGAGGTTATGTTCTACTTATTACCGCCCAGTGTTCCTGTTTGTTCAGTGTGACAGATAAAGAGGTGCGCAATACAGTCGACAGCCTTGATGTAAGAGTATCATCGGCTACATTACACAGTCATATGACTCAGAGTCATTGGGCATGGGAGTATCTTGACTCTTGGTCCTTACCCGTGGAGACGGCAGTTATCAACACGTTGGGGTCTCCAATGCTCTGTCGCCAGGCCATAGACTGAGCGCCCCTGGTCGTCTCCATCCGACACAAGGCTGAGTGAATTGGACTCCATGAGGCACATGGTCCTTTAGCATGCAAATTACGTACATTGCCTACACGGCGTAATATGCGGAGCATGCTTGTAAGCCAATTAAGTAGCTGAGACCTCAGGTATCAGTGTGGATGTCTGATATCTGAATGTATAAATGAGCAGGCATAGAGCATCTGAGACTCAGGTTGTGCTCGATGCTGATTGGAATGAGAACGTGAAAGCAATAATGAAAAAGTGCTTCAGTTATTTACCGACCCTGAGCTAACTTCGCAGTACTAACTCCTAAATTTATTGAGGACGTCCTGCTACATCGTCCTGCAAAATCTTGCCAGCCAAAAACTAAGATTAATTACACTGCTATCAGTTACCGAATGCGCGCATAAACAAATGACTCCCTGGCGGATTCTGACCGCGCTCTCGTCTGAAGTCGCTTCCTCCTTCATTTTCCATAGCTTCGTAATGTGCGGACTGATGACTAGCAGCTGAGGAACCGGTAGATCCGAATCTCTGATAGATTTACGGAAATGACCTCCTAGAATCTCTTTTAACCACTCTGCCATCAAATGTGGATTCATGCCTGAACCAAATCGCCACCTCTTTGCACGGTTATTGTAAGTTCAAATTAACTCAGAAAATACACTTAGATAATGACACGGTCGTACTGTGTGCACGCGGCCGAACAGATCCACCTTGTGACGGGTAGGCACAAAACCGAGGCACATGTCCAGTCACACCGCAACCAGTTCTCTGCTCTGTTGGTGGATATACACGCACGCATGCAAACCATCGAACGTGCATCCAATCAGCCACTAGAGCCACGCGTCGGATCGGTGGTGGATTGACGAATGGACAGGCACACGCGTAAACTCTCCGGCTCATCGAAGCGGCTACAACAACAATGCCGGGAATTTTACCTGCGGCACGATGCTATGTGGTCTACTCAGGCAATGATTAGTAAACCGGACAAAGGTACTGCCTGAAACTCGAAGAAATGTCTCGCCTGTTGTGAGAATAATTTGGCCCAACAAATTATCGGGCGTCAAGTAAACTAAGTATCCGTGCCGACCACGGTCGTGGACAATGGTGGTCAAGGAAGTGGAAGGGGGTGTCTAACAACCGTTCCAATTATCAGTGCTAATGGCCCGTGAAAACGGCTTGTAAGCCAAACCATCAACGATAAAAATCCTGCGATCAGTTTTAGTGAGGCGAAGCGCTTTGAAGAGAGCTCTCGTCACCAATCGGTGCCATTTTTCTGGATCCTGCGGTCGAAGTAGAACCCCGTAAATGATCCAGAAAACCTTCACGTCCCTGGAGACATTTGATCGGATGTAACCCCCAAGCACCGTCGAGATGCTCGTTCAGCTGAAATTTCACATGCATTGTCCAAGGATGGGGGTGAATTCCTCTGCCGATGCTGGTCTGATTCGCTTGCCTGCATATATGAGAAATGAACGGTTTCAGACAAATGGGGAAAGCAAATGATGGGGCCCATTTGCAAGAAGAGTTCTGTGTCGAGTGCGTTAATCGCATGGAGATCAGCTGGACCTTAATGACGAAAGGAATATTGGGGTCACTTCTAGTTTTTCAAATTATGGTGGCTCGTGAAACACCAACTCAAGAGCAACAAGCTGGATTCCAACTCTGAATAAGACGTTCTGACCAACTCCTTACACTCGTGGTGCTTGAGGACCGTGATAAATGTAAGCATACATAATGCTAGTACTACTCGATTTTTAAGACGCACACGACTTGGTTGACCGATCTGTCCCTAACAAGTTTATACAACAAGAAATAGTGCTCATCAAAAGACACCTGCTGTGTGCAGCCGCACCAGAGGTGAGAAACTAATGTTGTACTCTCTCCCCTTCGCTGGCCGCGCCGGCCGCCCGCGGTCAAGTCGATCAGACCGTTGAGTTTTTGGTTTTGGATAGGATCCCATAGTAAGCTCCAGCGCCCGTTGCCTCGCAGTTCGGATTTATGAGTCAGAGGCTAACGGCCCGGTTGGATTTCTTCCATTTCGGTATATGTTGTGTTTCCGAAACAGGCATGCGAAATCCCAATTCGGTCGAGCACCTTAAACCGCCCGGAAATACTCAAATTTTCCGAAGTTCACACATAACTTACTGGCAATCATGACGCAATGAATGATTGTATCTACAGTGTGTGAGTTGTCTTAGACTGTAAGGCTGGAAATACTTTACTAGACTGGATCCCGGTAAATAGTCGTCGTTGTGCTGCACAGTTGTCCGATGCAGTCAAGGTCATTCCAATTTGACGTGGTGCAAATATCTCGTATCTGCAGACAGTCTACCGGAGCAGACTGCAGCTCTGGATCGAATAAGGAGGTATTTTGTCGATATTTGCCCTGAGGGTTTAGGTGAACCAAATAACGGTTACGCTAATTTTGGCGGGTGATATAAAGGCCCAAGTTGGACCATTGAGCCGGGAAATGCACAATTGCATGGTAGATTTCGAGTCAATGATTAGCGTAGGGGTAATGAGGAGCGACTGTTTTAGTTTTGAGTTGATCTGCTGTTCCTTTCCACTAAGAACCCCTAGCACAAACACTAACTTCAAAATGCATCAAGGCCATCAGCCTCCTGGAAGTTCCACCCCCCTTAGAAAAGCCAATCCTTTTGGGAGCACTATCAGAATGAATACCCCCTGGTGGCGCCACCCAACGAAAAAGTGACAGGGCAGCGCAGCAAAACCTTGCCGGTCAAACCGTGCCAAAATAAAAAGAAAAAAACGGACGAATTTCCACCGCAAATCCCTGAACAACAACAAATACAGACATCCAAAAGGTGGCATTGCACTAGCTACAGTGGCTGCTGTCGATATTTTTAACCACAAGGACGAAACCTACGCCCTTTAGAGGCAAAAGGCAATAGCAAACCAGACTCTCATAGGAAGGGCAAGAACCTCTAAAACGGGGAGCATTTCCCGGAAAACCAAGACGGGAAGCAGACTAGTACGCCGCAGAGACCTCTTTAGAGCTTTGGACTTAAACCCGGTTATCAGCTATTAAATCCTGCTAACTTCTCTGGTATCATAGTTCTCAGCAGTAGGGGACAGTACAGAAATGCTTATCCACAAACTGCCCCAGTCTTTTCAACACACTGCGCGAGATTAAACAGCCAGCTTATCTTGAATGGCCGTCCATAATCGCACTTACGGAAACCTGGCTCACATAATAATAATAATAATAATAATAATAATATTAATCAGATTTCTCCGACGCGGAGATTTTGCTAGACGGCCACTCCAGTCTCCGAGCTTACTCAAAACGCGGAGGACAGGTGGGGTTGCTTTATGCTTACCTGCGGCCCCGCCCATCGCGACTGTTTCCTCAGACATTACGCCTGCACCTTTTGTGATGCACTGCAGATTAAATTCCCGCTGAGCGGGACCGATTCTCTTCTTCTCCGCATGGTCTACCGCTGTCCACCGGAGGATAACCAGTTCCTAATACAAACTCTTGAGCAACTCTCCTCCAACCCTACTCCATACGGCACTTTGACAGGTGATTTCAACGCTTCAAAGTCCTGTTTGATGGACATCCACTGCATCGGGTGTAGTGGAATAAAATCGGTCGACGGAACGCTTTGATTCAACATGTTTTGGCACCCAATAGGTATATTTTCATAGCCAGACGGTATCTTCGTGACATAAATCCGCAAAATATACAAACCCCGACAGTAGATACTAGTCCACAACAAGTGGTCCTCTTGGACTATAAAAGTACAAACCAAATGACCAAAAGCTTCCACGTGGGGCAGTCACACGTGAATAGGGTCGGCCGCAACTTGGCTGGATGACCTCAAGACCAAATGTGTGAAGTGGTGGGAGAAACATACATCAGTTTATATGCAGGCACTAAACACAAAAATAGAGTAGAAATTATAAACGGAAACAGAAGAAACGTGAAGAATTTCAAATATCAAAGTTCTGGACGATACACTGCCCGCCTGAATCTCCACACTGGCCCGGCGGACGCCCCGGTTTTTATACTGTACCTAATGCATAGCTCCGTTCTGGGGTGCTCCATTAGCCACCGACACGACTATCTGCTACTACTAGAGGCCATTTTTCACTAGGCACACCTTCATCAGAGGGTACAGTCTCTTTCCCAGCCCCGCCTCCTTTAATCAGCAAACATTGGCATTACCGCAGTTAACAAGATACAACCTTCTGTAGCTTCGTCCATCAGGAAACCCGAGCTATTAGTAGGCACAGGTCATCACTTCGGTTAGTTTGATTAACATATACGCCAGATCCTTTTGAGTCAATCAATTGGGTTGCATCAGCTAAGGCTAAGGAGGCCAAATACGTTCTAGTTTAGGTGAAAATCCTGGTCCAGTTAACCATCCACGCAGAGTAATGAGGTAGTTTGTCTCTAGAGAGGCACCGTCGGTTGGAATGTTCTCCAACGCTACGTGTCTTCAATAGGTGGGTGACGACAGATCACGAATAATTCTTAGTCAATTTACAACACGTACAAAAACCTGGAGGTATGTTATGGACAGAGTAGACAACTACCATAAGGTGTGTTCGAATCACAGTACGCTGAATGTAGTCCATCGTACTTGTTTTAATTAGATCTGCAACTCGGACTGCCGAACACACAGCGGTCAACTCTAACGTTGATATTGAAGCGGATTTGAGGGGGCTACCTGCAAATTCGAGAAATCAAGCGAAGAACCAGAAACCTCGGCGTTCATCATAGAGCGAGCATATGCCACCACGCTATTCGAAGATTCCGATGCATTGTATATTACCTAAAGTTCGGCATGTGTAATGCCGCTGAGCTTCTTAAGCTTTATGTATCTAGGGGATCGTAATTTATGGAGGATACGAAAGTTGAGTGACAAATACTCCAAACAACTGCCATCGGTATCGTTTAACGGTTTCTTTAAACCCAGTTCACCTTTGCACAGGGATTGAGACAGACAGTTGCCCGGTAGTAACCACTGAGAAACCAAACCTAGAAGACCATACAGTGAAAACATACAGACAGAAAAGCCTATTCAGTTTCGTTGGTAAGTTAAAGTCGATCACAAGGGCATCAAAATATGTAACCCAATGCACCCTAGAGCAAGCTTGGCCGGCAATGTATCCGTAATTATCTTTCGTACACCAGACGAGTTCGCTTAGATCAGCGGCTGAGAATACTACGCGATCGTTGGAAGGCCAATTCCTCATGCAAAACCCTCCCCTTGAGAGCAAAGCACCTATCTCCCTTACGAAGAACCTTGCCGTTACAGTTTCCAGCAAGGGCTTTTAGCAGTGAACATATGGGTTATGGTCCATTGCGCCGGAAGTTAAATCATTTGCTCATACCATCACAAATGCTTTCCGGTCCTCTAAGGAGACACTAGCGTTGGATGCTCTAGCGCCTCTGAGTTAGGAATACTAGAGCCGCTGCAAAGGCTCGTGGATAACCTGACGGTACTCGGTCATAAAATGAATGAAGGATTCAGCGTCTTCTGGAAGGCCCGAACTGGTTTTCCAAAAGGTAACTACAGGTGACACGGAAAGTTAGCTGGCACTTCATAAAATGAGGAACTGCTGTGAATCAGCAATCCGCGAACAGAACCTAAAAAACAAGCCACCATATTGGACGCCACCCGGAAAAGCAAAAATGTGCTATTTATGGAACATCACAGGGGGGACAGGAACGGAGAACCCACGAGTGACACAACAATGGCATATGAAGTTTACGGAGAGCAACAGGCAGGAGTGTGTTCTGCCCAAGAGGCGTCGTAACCTCTAACGTTCTCAAGACGTAACCACAACGGCCCTAACCAGTATGGACTTCACTAAAGTAAACATTCATGAACTCTTTCACAGGACGAACCCCCTCAGCGCGCTGGGAACACACGAAATCCATTCAAAGATCCTGAAGGAAACGTCGCTCACCACTTGCTGTTGCGTCGGTCACCCATCAAAGGCAACCTTCCTTCTACCTCAAAAGAAATGATTGTCAGGCCAATCCACAAAACCTGCGGCCGGCTATCACCCAGCAGCTAGAGGCCTATTAGCCCCACTAGGGTACCGTGCAAGGTGATGAAATGCATTCTAAAGCGGGCCATTTACATCACCTCACCACCAATGAACCCGTATCCCCAGCGCAACTCGGATTCCTCCAAAATCGATCATGCGTGACGAACCTGCCAGTAATTATGGGCCGGTTAGGCCTGGCTAAGGGCGAAGAACTCATAATCGATTACATATTTTTCGACTTCTAAAACGCGTTCGATCGAGTCCCACAAGTCAAGTACTACGAGATTCTATTGGAAACTCTACGTTAGATTGAGGACATTGGACGACAACAACAAATCGGACCTGGGAGGCTTCAGTGAAAGTCTCGGTCCTTTTTATCAATCCGTGAAACCGTGCATACTGAGCGGCTGGTGCAACTCCGAAGTGAGGACACGGATTCGCGGATTGATACATAAGATCTGAGCTTGCGCCCAAGTTTCCCGGGCCGGTTTTGTTCTTGTCGCTCGGCAGCTCCGTCACCTGAAAGACACAAGCAAAAAAGGTTGTGGCATTGCTCTTTGGCATCGCTCCTCAGCGTGGGGCAGTGAGCTTGCGAGCGCGAGGACTCGTATAGAAAGGCGTCTAATAGCGGCACTAGATGACACCAGATGGCACCAGATGGAGCGTGGACAGCCGTCGGAGGACGGTTATTCCGCGTACCGATTACCAGAAATGAGGAAAGTTGTTGCCCAATAAAAGTGTGCACTCTGAATTTGCGAATCTTCTTACCATGTCTCTGCCGTGTGCTAGCTGGACCAACTGGGAAAAACTTGTTGGATCAAGGCATTCCTATCTGGATCAAGGCATTCCTATCAGACAGATCATTCCGACTGAAAGTAGGCTCGACCTACTCTTCTCCATTGGAGTTCCTCAGGGCTCCGTTTTGGGACCTTTGCTGCTTCTGATATACGTTAATGACCTTCCAGATGTTCTCTCAAGTCCATGTCTACTTTTTGCGAACGACTTGAAGTCGTGGGGTTTTGAATGTCAGTGCCCTCCAAATTGACGTACAACGCCACAAAACAGTGGTCGTTGGACTGGCACCTTCCTCTGAATGACGAAAAGTGCGTCCATATGTCATTTGGAG
This sequence comes from Clonorchis sinensis, assembly GCA_003604175.2. Lineage (NCBI taxonomy): Eukaryota > Metazoa > Platyhelminthes > Trematoda > Opisthorchiida > Opisthorchiidae > Clonorchis > Clonorchis sinensis. Next base: position 3,691,918 of record CM030375.1, on the reverse strand, counting down.
GAAACTCAGCGAACTCCTTTGTCATGCATGGTGAGAAAGGACCAGAAGACATCACGAGGATAGATGCAAAAAAGGATTTGGGTATCTGGCTCTCTCCGAACCTGTCCTTCTCACTGCACCTTGAGAAATCGGCTCAGAAGGCATTCGCTGTCCTACGGATGATTCGGCGTACCTTCTCTCGTATTACTCGCACGGACTTCCAAATACTCTATGGGGCCTATGTCAGACCGCTCCTTGAATATACCAACCCGGTTGTCTACTCAGGACGCACGAAACACGTAATCCTCATTGAGCGTGTCCAACGAGCTGCTACGAAAATAGTTGCCGGTCTCAAGTCCATGGACTACGAAACGCGTCACGCGGTGCTTGACCTCTTTCCCTTGGACTATCGTCGCCTCCGAGGGGACTTAATTCTTACTTACGCCCTGTTTGAACAAGGCTTGGCCAACAGGTTTTTCACCGTTAACCCAGCAAACACACGGCGGGGACACGGTAAGAAGATTTTTAAGCTCAGAGCGCACACCTTCATTAGGCAAACTTTTCTCTCATTTCGGGTAGTTGCTGCATGGAATAACCTTCCTGAGACGGTTGTCCACGCTCCCTCTAGAACTCAGTTCAAAACACTATTAGACACTTATTTACGCGAGTCCTCGCGCTGGCAAACATACTGCCCCGCGCTGAGAACTTAAAGAGCAGTGCTACACCCTTCTTTCACTTGTGCCTTTCAGGTGAACGACAGCTGCTGAACGACAAGAACAAAACCGACCAGGGAAACTTGGGCGAAAGCCTCGATCCTGTGTATCAATCCGTGAATCCGTGAAACCCTGTTCAAACAGGGCGTAAGTGTCAGGTCTCCTCGAAGGTGACGATACTCCAGAGGCAATAAGTCAAGCACCACCAGACGCGTTTCATAATCAATGGGTTTAGGGTCGGCAAACACTTTCGTAGCAGCTTGCTTGCCGCGCTCAATGGGGGTTACGTCTTTCACGCGTCCTGAGGAAACAATTTAGTTGGCGTATTGCGGAAGCGATATGACATAGGTCCCATAGAGTATCTGGAAGTTCATGCGAGTAATACGCGGAGAAGTTTCACCGAATCATACGCACAACTGTGCATGGGTTTCGGCCAATTTTTTATAATGCAGTGAGAAGGACATGTTCGAAAGAAGCCGAATCATTTTTAGCATCCATCCTTGTGATGTCTTCTGGTCCATTTTCAACATAGCCTTCGCGGAGTCACCTCCGAACGACATATGGACGCACTTTTCGTCAATCGCCCAAAGACCACGACTTTGCAACATTCGCATCCACTTGAAGAGTACGGACATTTGAACTCCAGTATTTCAAGTCGTCCTTAAAAAGTAAACATGGACGGTCGTTGATGTAGATCAGAAACATCTTCCTTTTTCACCCACCACGGCGACTTCAGGTAACGTTTGACGGACATGAAGGGGAATTGCTGCAATTGTATGTATACGATTATCGCGGAAATCTCTACAATGCCGTTCTAGAAGCGTCCTGGAGACGCGGGAAGCACGGAGCTGAGACACTCGATCCTGATTGGCTCACATTCTGGCAGGTCAGTGGGTGCCTTCGTATGGTCCACAGTAGTTTCGCTGTACACGCGTCTATTCAATGTGATATCTAGTTATTGAAATCGACTCGTCCCCGGACAGCTCCTCAGGTTGCAGAATCTGAGGTGGTCAGGTCTTGGTTGGAAAAGTATTTTAGTTGAAAGTTCATTTTTAAGCCAAAGTGAAGGTTTGATTTACAACCTTCTTGGTTTGACTACTAACGTCACCTCAGTACATCACCGCTTATCTCCCATCCGATCTACCATATTCCCGACGGAGACTCAAATTGCTTTCTCCACTACTGTTTCCGTTCAAGGGGAAGGGTTTCGTGATTGGTCGTTTTTTGGTGGCTGATGTGTTGGTGTGTTACTACCGCTGACGATGGTGATGGTGGACTTTCATGTCGAGAGTTGGCACTACAACCCAGGGGCTCAAACTGACCTACCACCTTACTTTTGACGTAGGTTGGGCAGTAACACTTCATCTGAGGGGGGGGGATTCGTCCCTTAATACTTCTGTTGTCCCTGTCCACTAGTGCAAATACCATGGCTTGCTCCCAGGACTAGTTCTTCTGTAGTAAAATCATCCAAGAAAGCTTCAAATCCCATAATTTTGCTTTTTCTGAGTCTTTTGTGCTAGTGACTCATTCGCCTTTTTATCCACAGGAACTTGATTTCTACCATGGATCATTCTTCCTATTGTGGATCGGCGTGGACGCTCGGTATAATGGAACCAAATGGCACCTCCCTATCAGACTTGCTTACTGATCATACTTATGCACTGCAACCTTTCTCTTCTTCCGCCTGGACTACATGCCTTGAGTCCGATCAAGACTGGAGTCCGGATGCTGTTCGTCCCTCTCAGGCGGAAACTTCCCCAGTGAACGAAGACTACGATGAGCTCAATCAGCGGTTCCCACATGTTCCTTACCTCCCCTTGCTGGATGTAAGTCGTGTTCTTTTCCGTACATGTAAGACCTGGAGCAAGGTACCACTCAGTTTAGTGAGTAGAGGAGTTCAACAACTGCAGCAGGACTGACTGTGTTTCGAGAACAGTCTGCTTTGACTACCAAGGAAAGCAACTGCGGAGATTTAACTGGTCTGCCGAATTTTAAAGAATAAAAATGAGGTATTCAGTTATGGTTCAGCGGAGTATCCCCTTACCAGCAATATCGTTTGCAACTGCGTGTATTTTTTCAATTGCAGTCTGACCACTTTCGACTTCAATGTCTCCTTGTTTATCGAGTAGTTAACGCTCATTTAAGGGTGCATTTAGGCAATCGGAAGTCCATAGGTGGTAAACCACCTTCAAAGGACCATTTAGGCTCTCGGTGTTAATCTGATGACCTCGAAGCATCGAGGTATTTGGTCCTTCTTGGAAGGTCGTACCTTTCCGGAGATGGTCGCGCATTAGTTTGGGTTGAGTAAACCCTCTTGCATCGTTTTGGAGGCATTACAAGGTAAAGTGGCTGATCGATGTCGGTGACATTCGTGCTGTCAGTTTGTATTCAAATTTTTTCGACCAAGTGCTTGGAGATGTAGGCACCTCGGTGCTTGCGGTAGACTAGCATAGGGTTGTTCCCTCGTTCACTTTCCTGTTTCTCGTTTTAGGGCTTTAACTATAATAAGTGAACTTTATGATTAGATTGTACTGAAGCATCAGTGTAACATTTGGTATTCCTTTTTCTGATGGTGATACAAACTCCTATGGAGTACTTCCTCTCCATCCGTCACGAAGAGACCGGACCTTACCATGGTGTGACGATTAGTGTACCTCGGCGACCCATTGAACTATACTGGGGAGTGTCTGCTTGACACTCTCAGAATCTTTCATATCAGGTTGGTCAATGTTTAAGGGCCTGTTTAAAGGCCAGTCTCCCTACAGGTTGTGGGTTGGAATATGTGGCGATGGGTTCCGCAAAAATTGTAATGTACTTGCGTTTCCAGTCAAACGCCGCTGCCTTGTTGTCAAGCTTTTGATCCAAAGGATTTAGTTGTTGGCCCTGATCGTCCTGCTGTCTAGGTGTGGGCGCCTTGACAGTATCCCAACCCACTTACAAACATGACACTTACAACTAACAAGACTCTCATGCCACATCGACCTTCGCGTGATGCCGTCAGCCGAATTGCCTTACTCGTTGCATACAGCAGGGCGGGTAAACGAAGATAGGCTGCTGCTGACACTTGCCTTCCTTCTCCTTCATATACTTTTTCACCCCCTCTCCCCACCTCATTAAAAACTCTCACCTTGTAGGTCCAGCACTTAGGACTGATGACTCCGTTCGTTTTGCATCGGTTTTGCGTGACACATCTACTCGTCACATTATGCCGACATCCCCAGGTTTCTCGAAGTCAATCTTCAAACCTCGACGCCCAGTCTATCTGGCCGCCTTTAGTGTCCTCCCTCTGAAGCAAGCAGGACAACAAGCTGCTGTTGTTCTCACACTGGAATCGCTTGGCGTTGGTGTGTACTATGTCTCAGAAACAGGAATTCAAAATGCAAGCACGGTGGTTGAGTTAACCTCCCCATCAATCTCCACTCGCTTTAGGCTGCGCACCTCTGGTGATCCAGAGGCTGCTGCGGTGGGATGTTCAGGGGTTGGTATCATTATGAGTCACCGGGGGAAGTATCCTTGCTTGACTGGATACCCGTTAATAGTCGTCTGTGTTTGGTTCGTCTGGCAATGTCTGTGAAGGAGTCTCACCAGGGAGAATTTTGTTCGATGTCTGTTTATCCTGTCTGCTTACGTCCCAACTGACTGTAGCTCTGACACCATCAAAAACAAGTTTTATGACGCCGTGAATGCCCTTTTGCGGTGAGCTACGAGCTCATATATCGTTGTGGTCGCCGCAGATCTAAATGCACAAGTAAGCATGCTTAGCTCACCTGAGACTCGATACGCAAAAAAAATCAAAATCATTCAGCTGTAGCATTCTTTCGGTGCCATGCCATCCGAAGGAAGCACAAGGGCTGGGATGCTGCCAGGTTGCCCAAACCTAGACAGGGGAAGTCGAGAGGCAAAGGTCGGGTTCGAACCACGAACCTTCCTGTCAGTAAATTCGCGCTTTAACCACTGAGCCATTTCGCTTGATACGGATCGAACCCTGTACGTACGGACAGTGTTGAACGAATACTTCAGCGGTGTGCTGACTGCAGGCTGTTTTGTGCAGTACTAATTTCGAAATAGGCGAAGTCGTCTGAACACACGGTGCCCTCTAGTGAGGTGCCGTCCAACTCAAATCGATCACACTGGTATCATTTACCGACGACGTGGATCAGTAACTGATTGCGGGTCGTTTTGGAACACATTTGTGGATTTCACCACACCCACGTCCAGAGCCGCTTCTCCCTTCGTTTTTCAGGGCTGCTTAAGGTGCGGAAAATCGTCTGGCAACTGAAAGACTGGCAAATCCGGATGTTAGACGAATTTACTAGAATCATCTAGAGTCTCCTCCAAATGTTGCACCATCAGATATGAATTCACATTGGGGCGAGATCGCCAGCCCTCTACACTGCTGGGTGGTTTTGCCTGTGGCATGGCCCTACCAGGCTCACTCAAACACTTGATATCAGAATGCACTACTTAACTCACGGAGAAATATCCCAGCCGGTCCCGAACATAACTTACTCGATAAATCATCAGACGTCAAGTGCAAGTGAGCGTGCGATCAAACCATGAATTCTGGTGGACACAGAAAGCCAAGCAAATAGAAGGAGCCCAGAAAAGCGGTAATGCCCGAAGATTATTTCGGTTGATCCAAGCGACCGGTCCCCGGAGATCTGTTAGCGAAACCATCAAGGATCAGAATGGAGTGGCTATCTTCAATAAAGAATAATGCGTCGACCGTTGGGCTGAATACTTCGAACAATAGCTATCACGGCCACCATCTGCCATTCATCTGGATCCCACAGTTGATCTAGAACCGTGGACGGTGAACGTGGAGCCCCCTACGGCCTCGGAGGAATACGACTGCATATGTTCCCTCGAGCGACACCGAGCTTTTGGTCCGGAAGACCTCCAACCCGCATCGTTCAAAGATGGGGGTAAAATCCTCAGTCAGCGCTTGTCTGATCTGTTTGCTTGCATTTGGGAAAAGGAGACTGTCCCACACAACTGGGGAGCGTCGGTGATAGTGTCCATTTTCATAAAAGGGCTCGTAGTGAGTGTGGTAAGCACAAAGGGATCAGCTTAACTCTTGTTTTAACGAGACTACTGGCGTCATTTGTGCTCCGTTGCCTTATGGTGGTTCGGGAAACTAACTCGAGAGCACCAAGCAGGGTTCCGACCTGGTAGGGGTTGCATTGACCAAATCTTCGCACTGCGTCAGGTGCTAAAACAACGCCATATGTACAAGCGACCCACAATTTCAGTATTTCTGGATTTCTAAGGCGCATTTGACTCGGTTGACCTGTCTGTTCTCCTTGATACGCTTGTCCATCAGGGGATGCCCCGGAAGTTCGTGAACATAATAAGCTCTTTGTATTCCAAGACTTCCGTTCCGTACGCAAAAGATTGTCCGTCATGGATATCAACTCTCTCCATTCCTATTTAGTTTCGTGATCGCTGGAAGGCCTTCAAACCCAGGTGTTCAAATAGCCTCTACCTTGTCGATCTGGAATATGCAGACGAGATCGTTCTCGCCTTCGAAGAGGAGCAGAAGGCTCAGGAACTGACCACAGTCAACCAGTCCTTCGGTATGCCTTTCGGACCCACAAAGTGTAAGGTCATGCTGCCAGACATGCAATCGCTGAACACGCCACTCACAATCCAGGGAGAGGCACTGGAGGTTGTGGAGCATTTTAATTATCTTGGAAGTTGTATTAGTTCCGACTGTAATGTGAAGATGAGGTCAATGTACGAATCTGCAAGGACCAGGTCGCGTTTGCTAATTTGAGACACCTATGGCGTCAAAGTGGTGTGTCCCTGAATCTCAAGGGACGCGTGTATCAAGCTACAGTGCGGGCTATTGTGTTGTATGGCTGAGACTTGGCCTGTTCGAGCAGCGGGACTGAGACGTCTTCAGGTGTTCGATAATCGTTGTCTCAGTACCATAGATCGTGTGGGCTGGTGTCTGAGAATCCGTAACGAGGCAATTAGTAAGCAAGTTTTTGACTGTGCAACGGGTACTTCCATTGAAGAATGTGTCCAGCACCAGAAGCTGCGTTGGTTGGGACATGTGTTACGTATGCCTAATCATGGTTTGCTGTTTTCCATGCCCAATTCAGAGTGGCGGAAGCTGAGAGTTGACCAACCCTTGACCTAGCAGAGGTTTATGAAAGAAATCACGAAACGTTTGGGTGCTGTCGGTATTACTCGCCTCTCAGCATGAAGACCGCGTGATCCCCACTGCGCCTGGCTGTAGAAACTGCAAGATATGGCTGTTAACCTGTCAGTGGCGTACCTGTTGTCAATTTCTATCCAGATTGCCTGAATGGGTGTTTGCAGGTGTAGGCACCTCGGAATGATCGTAGCACTAAGTCCCTTCCCGGTTCACCTTTATTCTTTTTTTCACAATAAGGCTTTCAAAGAAATCATGGTTGTACGGCAGGGAAGCATCGCGGTTGAACACTGATTTCATGCTGTCGATGATGATGATAATGCACTGCAGCGGTTGCCGAAAACCACAGCCTATTTTATTCCCCAGAAACGTCAAAACGTCTCCTGGATAGACCGAATTCCTGATTCCTTCGGGCAAATATACGTTTGTGAGAGGCTAGTTTGTGCATAACTCTTGAGATATTTCTATGCCTTCAACCACGTGCATAGACACTTGTCTTGGATGTGTACTTACAGCCGGATTTTTCTGACCTAAAGTCATCACAATCAAGGTTTTTTACAGCCAGCCTAGTGGATTGTACCATCATCGAATAGTTCATCTGAACCAGTTATCTCCAATTTTAGCTTGCACACCAGTGATGTTTATGGTTTTTCACGGCTCTGCAAGTGGGATAACGGATGTTCTCACGTACTCACCACACTCATTGTTTAGATTAGTTTACAGATACTTGCTTATTAGGTGACAATCCAATTGGGCTCAGCTTATTGGCATCGTTTTTGAACATAAGTCTTTACTGGACCCTTGTCAGTGCCTTTTAATTGCTGCTTCTTTTTCTAAAAAAAGTGTACGTATTCGAAAAAATCCAGTCATGTGATGCTTCTCCTTGACACCTTGTTAACTTCCAATCCCATGACTTGATACTTGTCAGTTTCCCCTTGAAGATCAGTGATCTTCTGGGATAAACAGCTTAACTATTCGCCGTTGGTCCAACTAAGTGACCGAGTCAACAGATGGGTCGATAGAACCACGTTCTGGGTTTCCTCCCGGTCCATTATCTCATATTTTCCCACAGACTTGCTTCCAAGTCAATCCAGTCTATTTAAGTGGCTATGTAGTTTCCAATGCTTTCCAAATTACAGTCACTCATAGCATCCACAGTTTCATGTTTTTTGTCGCTTTCCACAGAGAATTTTCTCACGTGTCGAGCTTTGTATCTGCGAGAAGGCTAATCTGGATAGCCTTACGTGGTATATGGCTAACTTTGAATCGATACACTTCACTCAGCCGTTCTCCATATCTGGTCGACCTTCTGACATCTTCCGAATGCTTCTAAATCTCGCTTCAAACAAACCACGCGCTCCTCGTAGCCCTGAACAATCACCCTGTTTACCCGAATCATCTGTTACTCCTAACACTGAAGACGTTTCACCCATTCATGTCACTTTGATTCAGACTCAACTTTCTCCAAGAAAATGTCGCCGTCGCCCCAAACCAGCTACTTATATCTGTCCTCATTGCCAGACGACGTTTTCTCGCAAGTTTGCTGTCACCGAGCACATACGAATGGTAAGTTCCGGGCCCCCCTTGTTTGCAGTGGTTTTCTGTACCAACCCTACCCAGAATAAAGTCTTGTGTATAGACGTAATACACTACTCATAGGGTTGCTGAAAATTCTTCGACAGCCCGCGACCGGTTTCGGCCTTCTTGGGGTTCATCAGGTAGGCATAGTCCCCGCGTTTCCGTCAACTTTATGTTCTACTTGAGACCAAGTTGCACGAAATTGGCGAAATACACTAATTTGTAAACAAATTTGGTTTTTCGAGAGACTCATCTGGAACCCAGCTGGATCTCATATATGATGAGTAGTGTATTATATCTAAACATGTATCGCGATATCTCGAATATCGTAACAACTGAAACATGAGGCGGCCTTATGGAGCACATTCAGTTGCTTAAAAACATCGTAAACGAGAGACCCAGCTGGGTTCCAGGTGAGTCTATCAAAAAACCAAATTTGCTTGCAAATGAGTGCATTTCGCTAAAGTCTTGTGTAGTTTTTTTGTAAACCACTGTGTTCTGTAGCCACAATGCGATCATCATGATCGATTATCCTCATTTGGGTGTGTTGATTTCTTCTTGGTGTATTCATCGCGTGGAGGAGCCGGAGAAGTTTGCATTTAATAATGACTAACAGCCTGCATCTAGTGTCCCAAGTATGGTTTAGACTGTATAATATTTGAGGCAAGGTGCATCTCACAGATTGGCATCATAGTTTACCTCCGTTCGATTTTCATTAGTCTCCCATCAGGGTAGACCATCTTTCACCGGAAACCTGATGAATCCCTTCATGTGGTCCATCATGACACCGTAAACCACGTGCCTGGAGCTTACTAGCACAAAAAGGTTGAACTTGCTTGCCTGAAAATCTGGGGTACATCAGTGTGATATGGCTATACCAACTCAACTTGAAATACGCTATATCACTTGATTGGTGCATGGCTTTGTCCATTCACCTATCAGAGTGAAAAAAAGTACAAGTTCATTCACAATCAGTTTGTGATTTGTTCTTATTCTTCTGCATGGCACCCAAGTTCATGATATCCTTGATGGATCAACCCTTCGGTCGGTTTTTTTGGCTCCACTACAAGCTGCGGCGGCTCTATTTTCTGGTACGCTACACCAGCTTTAGTGTGTCAAACTAAATGGTAGGAATAGTAGCAAACAAATGAGATTGTGATAGGTCTGAGTGGTATCCGGGATGGGTTCTATGTGATCCTCCTGACGGCAACCCAGAGGAGAACACTGGTGCTTCACTGCTGTACAACCATGTAAACTTCTTAAAATAAAGGCTTATATTGGAAAGAAATAAATGGGACAGGGAAAGAGACCTGAGGCTTAGCCACCATACACATCTGAGGTGCTTACACCAACAAGCAATCAGACAATCCGGGTAGAAACTGACAGCATGAACGCCACCGACATCGGTTAGTCACCATATGACTCAATCCTGGAAAGGTCACGTGAATGCCATCCTGGAAGACGAGAACAGGCAGCGGTTATCGGCGCGCTTATGGGATACTGTCAAACGTTACCAAGCGAACCGCACGTAGGCTACTATCAAGGAGCAACCATTCAGTTCTCTGGCTTAATACAATGCCAACCCCATTTGGACCAGCCGCATAGGCTTCTGGATCACTGGTGATGCGCAACCGGAAGCGAGAGAAAACTTATGGGGTCTTCAATTCTCGTTTCAGAGAGAGCACACGTCGTCAGAAGGCAAATCAACCGCACATGCAAAAGCAGTCTGTTGTCCGATTTGTCCCCACCTAATGCTGCCACCTTGAGGTGGTGGTCGAGGTTCAGCGCTGCTATAACCCTGCGGGTTACACTGGCTGTTCCACAAGGTGTATCCACGCCAGAAAGACCGAAAGGGCACAATCACATTAAGAGCAGGGATATGGTCCCTGAACAAAGCCCTACATCTTCCCACTGCATTGTGCGTCAGACTTTTGAGTCAAAAGCTCAAGTTGGGGTACCTCAACTAAAACTCCTTCCTCGGCCTCAAACAACCGGGAGGTGTGATTTATCCGCAGAGTTCATTGTCCATCAATGTTCCTTCCAAACCCTGTCGCACCACGCAACCAAACGTTGCTGAATCTGCGAGATCCTTTCTACATAGGAGTTTTAACGTCCATACTCTGTCAACTTGGCAAACAGGCAGTGCTCACCAAGACCTTATGCTCCATTAAAACTGATGTATGCTGCATCTTCAAAACATGCATACAAGACTCAAGGGTGGTTGTGCATCTCAGAACAACATGGACGAACTCAGCTTACACACTTCCCCCTCCGTATGTCCGGTGATCCAGAAGCGATGACTCGTGGAATATATGGCGTGGGAGTTGAACTCAACCCAAGAACTGAACACGCTTTGCCGGACTGGGTTCCGGTGAACAGTCGTCTTTGCGCCGTCTGGTTATCTAGCTCAATCAAGCTCATTGCCTCTCAACATAAAATACGTTACCTGTTTGTAGTGTTTGCATATGCCCCAACGGACTGCAGTTCTGCAATCGAGAGTTATCCGGGCTCATTTGTTAAGCAAGAAGCACTGACATTGTGATCCTTGCGGGCGATATGAATGCCCAAGTTCGTCGTCTGAACTCATTGGTAGTAAATCTCGGCGGTCGATTCGGAGTCGATGCTCGCCGCACAGACAACAGACAGCAATTTCTACAGTTGTGTGCTGACTATCGACTGCTTCTGGCCAGTACGAACTTTCAGCATAAACGTTCACATCACGTAAACTGGAGGCCACCGAGTACAGAGCATCGTGGGCCCAGTTGAATCAGTTGAGCGTTAACCGACGCTGGAGAGTCACAATTCAAGAGTGGCGCTGCTTCTGGGAGCAAGCAACTTGGTCCCGATCACGCCATGGTGAGGGCACGCCTGACAATTCGCTTCTCTTCAGGCTCTCACAAGTCATGGAAAAACATGGCGATCTACCATCTTTGGAGAACTACCATGGCCCAACAGTACCGATCCGAGCCACCTCAACAGCTCACTACAGTAAACCAATACTGTATTGGTAGTAAACACGTAGACGAAGAATGACAAAATGTGAAAGGGGCTATGCTAGTTGCTTTAAGTCGTGTTTGTCCTACTCCCCGATACGACCAAATGACCACCGGATATCGACGAGATCGCCAACACTGATTGATGCTAGGAATTCCATACCAGAAGGTAACGAGTGCGAAGGAGCACGCTAATCCCCCAAAACGCCAAGTAGTGAAGAGCCTGAGGAAAGATCGAGAGCTCTGGCGGACATCGAAAGCCCAAAAAATCCAGAAGGCTTTTGATATCAGAGAAGGCCGTGCCCTGTAGCAATTGATTCGATCGACTAGTCATATGAAAGCCACGATCAGCGAAACAACCAACGAAGAGGACTTCTCATAAATTAACTCCCAAAAACGGTGACTGTGAAGATAGGCTGAACACTTTGAAGAACAATTTAGCTGGACTCCTGCAACACAGCCCCCGGAGATAGTGAATACGGGCGAATGGAACGTAAACCGTAATCGCCCCCTCAGAAGGAATAATGTAGTCTCACAATCCAGACTGCTGCCGGCCAAGGAGGTAAGAAAGCAGTATTTGACCATCCAGGTCTTCGGAGCATTGCCCGGGACTGGTGAGAACAACGGATCAGTGATGCCGAAGTACATCAAATGGTTTCAGAAGTGGTAACTTGCTTACGATAGCTGCACTGGTCGCAGTCCACAGGTTGTGCTGACTTAGTCAGGTGCTTCGTATGCCAGTTGGCCGACTTCCCTGAAGAGCCCTTTCCCACAACCGCATGAAGGGTGGAAACGAACCAGGGGAGATCAAACAATGACGATGTGTTGGTTGTCGCCGTCTCCCTGGATGGGGATTCCGAGATGGGACACATCACCGGTTAGAAACACTGTCAGACATGGCCTAGTCTTGCCCTCAGTGGTGATCACGCATCCGAGGTATTGCCTTCAATGCAGAACTCCCCTCCCACTTTCCACAACTAAAAGTCCACTGATGTTTCTCTATTTTCGCATCAGTTAGATAAGCTATTGCCTCCAATGCGCAGCGGTGAGCGGAGCTTTGGCAGCTATAACCACTGAACGTGAAGTATACAGTTCTTACAGTTGATGATGATGTCTGATTTGTTTCAGGGTGAGAACCTTAAAGGCTACCGGATGAACTAAGAGTTGACCCTGGTGGTCGAGTTAACCGTGGAAACCTCAGATAGCGGCAATGGGTGGCGAATGGATCTGTCAGTTCTTAAGAATGGGACCACGGCGATGTTACTGACAACGAGATGAACAGGAACGCATAAAGAATACACGAAAGAGGAAGAAGGTAGGCGGTAGTCTGCTTCGGGGCTTAATTAAAATAGACTGGCATAGTTGCACCACAGTTAGGCACCGGTATTTTTGTCAGTGATTATGATAGCGCTACTTCATTTTGCGGAACCGACGTATACCTTATAAGGCCTCTGGAGAGAAAAAACGCGGTTTTTCGTCGTTTCTGGTACCAATCCAGGTGTGCCACTAGAGCCTTGCTTGTTTACAGTAGAATGCGAGCCATTCTGAAATATCCTAATACCATTTTCTCTGTCGCCTAACAGCAAGCAGTGACAGTCCTATGAACGGTCTTTTTACATCGGTGTTGATCAAAAGTTTGTGGTCCGACTGTCGGCTTCGATTAATAAACCGACATTTAGACGGTGCACCTGAGCCATCCCTATTTTGCGTCATGTGTACAGATCATCAGGACGGCGGCCGGAAGCCAATTTGAAGACGCCCCTTTGGGTTTTGATCCCGGGTAATCATCTGTTCCGTAGAAAAATAGGTGGACAATTGGGAAATTTTATTCTATTGATTGGTGGTTTCCAAATCCACTGAGGCCAACGACAACCATTAAGTATACTAAAGGCAAAAACACCAGGAGACACTCTAGGAGACACTAATATTTTGTGGCTTACACACCATAATATCACCATTGTCCCTCGCGTGCGTATGAACTCAGCTTCTTTGTTATGTGCATTGACCTCCCAAAGAAGATCACTCTCTTAAAGGGCCGATAACTTTTGTTTTCTGTCAGTCACGACCTAGCGTATGACACAGCCATAATCATGATAACCGCTCAGCTGTAATACGCTTTCGGCCTCTAGCTGCCATGCCACCCGGAGGAAGTACGAAGGCGGAGATACCGCCAGGTTGCCCAACCCTAAACAGGAGCAGTCGAGATGCCGGGGATTGGGTGTGAATCACGAACCTTCCGGTCAGTAAGTTCGCGCCCCAACCACTGAGCTATCTCGAGCTCTTTTCAGTAATCTTATTTTCCTTGGAAAGCTGTTCACCCCTCTTCCCTGTAATGGTCTTTCTTTGGAAACGGAAATCATCTTAAATTTTTACAGCCTCTGATGAGTATCACCGTCAAGGGAGAAATCTTTAGTGATTCGAAAGGAAGAGGCACTACTCTAGCTTGAAATTTTTCTTCACTTGGCCTTTCATTTGTCCTGTTTTTCTCGCCCGTTTCAGATACATGATCGGAAGCCTAAATATCGGTGCAGCTACTGCGATCACGGTTTCAAAAGACCGGTTAGTTGCTTGAATTTATTGTCAGATTCATCGCACTTTTTGATTCAGCACACAATGCCATGAGGAATTAATTCATCAAATTGTAATTTTTAGAGCTTGGAGAGATGAGGCAATCACATACAGTTCACAATTGACAGTTTGTTCCTGGCATAGTTTCAACAGATCCAGAGGTTGAGTTTAAAGTAAAGCTGTGTTCGGCTTCTGAGAAACCCAGCCAAAGTACAAGTAAGCAGTTTTTAAAGCTGATTATGGTTATCCGCACTCATTAGATGGACGTGCAAAGTGGGATTAACAGTTTCAGACCGAAACCTACCAGTACAGCTAATAAATTGGACTTGAGCTGTGCATAAAGCGCTCATTTGGTTGGGGTTTTCGATATCTGACCACATCTCCGCCTTAGACACCCGATACAACTCCAGCTCCATGGCTTTGTAATTATCGAGTCCTCCACAATTTTCGATGATCAGTCAGACAAAACTTTCTGACTACTTACCAGTAGTCAGATGATTGTTGAACCATCGGCTTGCAATCGAGTGGTGACTGGTGTCCGGAATGATGTCAGGAAAACGCTGGTTTTATTGAATTGCTCAGGAACCTTTTCGCATAAAACACTGGAATTTAGAAATCTGACGAACAAAATCATCTGTATATGGTACATGCTTTCGATTTTGAACTTGGACTCATCTAAATAGATTTATCGCGAATAATGTACCTGAGAGGTTCGAACCGCTGCTAGAGAAATACTGGACAGATAATCAAGGCAACCTCTGGGAATTCCATCTGCACTGGGGCTGTATAGACTTGTTCCCATTCTAAGTCTGATTATCCATTGTCTCGGCGGAATATACTACTCATAATTTTGCTGAAAACTGTTCAACAGACCGCAAGAGGTTTTGTCCTTTTTCGGGCTTATTCGGTAATCGCAGTTCCAAACTGCCCATCAAACTTATGTTCCAATTGAACCCAAATGGTACAAAATTCGCGAAATACACTCATTTGAAAACTAAGTTGGTTTTAACGGAATCCCAACTGAATTTCTCGCTTGTGGTATTCTTTGACTGAGGCCGTAACATTCACCGTTCGCGTGCTGATTCACACCCAACCGCATTGTTGCCTGCTATCAGGATCGACTTTGTAACGTCACCTTGGCTTCCAGATGTATAGCAGCTCCTCATTGGTGTTTTGTTACATTTATCTTCCTTCGTATTTATTGCCGGACCTGTTACTACAGTGGGGTACCGGAACCATGTCTTCGCACCTCTGTAGTTGGCGTTGGATGGTGCCCGCTGCAACACAGCTGTATTATGTTCGAGGTTCATGGGTATAGTAATCCTGAGCCAGTTACGAAGCGGTATCGTAGCATCCAGGGCTATGGTTTCCTGTGGAAGCTCTGTTATGTAGATTATGTGCGATATTTTCTATCAGACTAGTAACCATTCTGCTCAACTAGTCTCTCGTCGCTGGGAAATTCCCTTGTTGGAAAATCGCAGTTACAATTCCAGTATTTAAAGAGGGTTTACTCTTGAAATCCTCTAGCACTGCCAATAATGGGCGCCGGTACAAAAGCCGAAACCTGACCCGGTGAGAGGAAACCATTCTCGAGAATTATTGGACTAATTGTTCTGATGCTGTTTCCCGGAATTCTTGAGAATACTGTCTCTTGTTTCCATCTTCCAAGAATATTTTACCACGCAGTGACTACAAATAGGCATCTTCATCAACTGTTTGGTCAGGATACGTGGAGGACCTTTTTATAATTTTATCCAAAGATCCTGCGAGGTACATTTCGTTCAAATTTCAAACTGCTACGATTTTCCCTTATCCTGTTCCTACCTACACGTTGCGATGTTCCGGCAGCTCCCAATTTGTGAATTTTATCCATCACGTTAGACTACTACACCCCCTCATTTTGAGGCTTTCACTATATTACTCAAACTCTACAGCAATTCATACTGTGGGTATCAGAAATTCGGTCACACATGTGAACACCAAAGTATTCATACACCAATACACCACAATACTCCACCACATATCATTGAACTGCACCCGGACGAGATGGCTCAAGTGGATAGATCGCGAATCTACTGAATGGAAGGTCCGTGGTTCGAACCCGACTTCTCGACCTCCCCTGTCTAGACTTGAGCAACCTGGCAGTATCGCAGCCCTCGTGTCTCCTTCGGGTGGCATGGCAGCTAGACACCGAAAGGGTGTTACAGCTGAAGGTCGACTGCAGCCGGTGATCAAATAAATGGATAAACTTAAAAAATACCAGATTCCTGAGGATGTCACTTTTCTCATTTTAACTGAATTCAGGAGAATTCAGCCTCCGAGGATTCTTAGGATTGGCTAGTACCTTGTCTTACTTCGTTTTTGATTCATTTTTCACAATAGGACTTTTTCAGGCCGTGTAAAGTACTGGCCTCCGACAATCCTTCATGTCTACAACAACCATGATCATTTACTGTCCTGAATTTATCCCAGTAACTCTCACGTTCTCCCTACAGGCGCTGCTCCGAGATCACGTGTATAGTAAACATGCCCGAATACATCGCTTTACCTGCGCCGTGTGCCACAAGGGTTTCATTCGCAAACCAGATCTCCTGCGCCACCATCTTCGACATCATAAAGAACAATGTTCCCCATAATTCCTTTTCGATAATTCTGTATGTTTCTTCTGTGTTCCTTTGTTCTTCCTTCATCTCAGCATTTCTACGAAGTGTACATATTATGTACATAGTGTATATAGAAAGTGTATTGATATAGTTCTACTTTTGAAATAATCATCTTACAGTGTGTTGATAAGGTGTGGTGGCATTTCGAAAGCGACTCAGTCGCTATTTCGAGGTTTGGCATGCTCTTCACACCTGTCAAGTGTAAAGTGCTGCTACAAGACTGGGTGTGTTCGAACCCTAACCTCATGCTTTCGGACGAGCTGATTGAGGTGGTAGACAAACTTGGCTCCTGGGCAACTGTATCAGTCCCGGTGGTCTCGCGAAGGCTGGTATCTCCATCCAAATTAGGAAGGTTAGAGCAGCTTTCGTGGACCGGCATCACATGTGATGTAGGCTTGACATCAACTTAGGCGTCATGGGTAGAGTTTACAATGCTGCTGTGCGACCCGTATTATTATATGGGTCACACCCCTGGCCACTGCACGCTGAGGACGTCAAAAAGCCTTCAGTGTTTGACCATCGATTTCTTCGGTGCATTGCCCGAGTTTAATGGGAACACCTGAAGTAATGCTGAAGTACGTCAAGTAGCCCTTTTTGCACAACCACGTGAAGGGTAAAACGAGCCAAGGGAGATCAAACAATGACTTGGCAATGAAGTGTGAAAACGGCTACCAGCAAACTTAGCCGAGTTGGTCACTGCCGTCTCCCTGAATAGGGACCCTGAGATGGGACACATCAATGGTTAGAGACATTGTCAGACATGGCCCAGTCGCGCCCTCAGCTGCGCTCGTTCATCCAAGATATTACCTTTAATGCATAGCTCCCCTCCTAATCTCCATAACTAAAAGTCCACTGACAACCCTCTACGCATCAACTAGATCAGCTACCGCCTCCAATGCGCAGCTGTGTTTTCGACCCCTCCCCAAGTCATCAGTGAACGAACATGTGGCAGCAATGGCCACTGTACGTCAAATACACAGTTCTTCCAGTTGATGATGAGCCGGGAATCCACGGCGATCTGGTGGCAACGTCGCCCCGTGCACATGAGCTGTCACACTATGGTTTACAGCTGTGCTAAGCAGTGCAGATGCTCTTACCATGAGTGTCCTCTCTTAAGATGATATTTTTTCACCCGAATTTGATAGTAGATTGTAAAATGAACACCTATATATCTACAATCAATCAGCTGCATCTTTGCGGGCATGATTTACATCACAATCGGTCCTGGGTTGTGTGGTTTTGCTGTGACTTTGAGGGTAGATGTGTGAAACTCATAGACTGACAAGACCGATTGATCCTTTTATCTCCTTGTCACTTTTTTGGTGTGGAATATAGGTGGACAAGGAGGGCACCTTTTTACTGTCAACAACTCTTACAGGGTCTAGTTAACTCTCTTTTTGGGTCGGCTGGATATCGGGCAGTTTCGGTTAATGCCGTGCGTATGTACCAGCAAACTGTCAGAAGATAGCCGTGGTCTAGAGCGAATTCATAGTTGGATGGTAAACATTCTTTTGTTTTGATCTCTGCTTATTGGACCCCCCCTTCCCTGGGCGAGATGGCTCAAATGGTTAGAGCGCGAATTTACTGAACGAAAGGTCCGTGGTTCGAACCCGACCTCTGCTTCTCGACTTCCTCTGTCTAGGCTTCGGAAACCTGGCAGTATTCCAGCCTTCGTGCTTCCCTCGGGTGGCATGGCAGTTAGGCACCGAAAGGGTGTTACAGCTGAACAGTTAGTGGAAACCCATTACAGCCCCAATCTGTTCAACTAGGTGTTTTCGATCAACTCGATACTTTGCCGAATGGAGCTTCCAGAATCCATATCGTTGTAGTGAATGGTGACACGAGTATTTGATCTAAGGTTAGATGCCCTTTAGGAGCGAAGGATGTGGTGACACCAGCGACCGCATGCTGATGTACGTTAGTAGCTAGTTCAAAATTGGTATACCGAAAACATCACCTTTTACTTGCTGCTGGCGTACTCTGGGTCAGAATCGGATAAGTTCGACCAGGTTGTTATTACGCCTGCGTTGCGTCCCAGATACGTGTATGATTAAGACCACACTAACTGTCGGTCTTTGACTCGGGTCACTAATGATAGGTTATTTTTTTGGAATAGTCCAACTATCCCACGGTAGATCAGTCAGCAAGACTTCTTCGGTCTCACACGAGTCAGCCATCTGTCATACCACCTACTTCGCCGACCACTCTTCCATCAAATTTGCTGAGGCTGCAAACGTTCCAAAGGCAGTGGAGCATGGAAACCATGACCAACGGCATTGGTAGTTACCGTCCTTTGTGCTAAGGTCCTCAGGAAGAAAGATATCATTCATTCACGTGATCACTGATACCATCGCTGTGCCGCCGGGCAAACTTCGACCTACGCGACTCACCCCCGTTATAGCATCAGCCTCCGCTATCCTAAAACATGTCGGCGTGCGAAATTGATGTCATAACTTGTATCGAACGTATTAACCGTTCTACAATATTCGCTCATTATTTGTCACTTGTTATCTGCGGAGTTGCACGAACCTGTTTTCTCTCACATCTCTTGTTTCACCGCCGTTTCATTGATACCGGTTTACCAATCCATCAAACGGGCTACGTGACCTGATGCGTGTTCTCTTAGTTGTAAGTTTGTCTCAACGGTAACATTTGCATTGTGAGCCGTATTATTCAGTTTCGTTTGGCACAACCGCAACACTTCGTTGTGGTTGTAGTGGAGGATTTGAAATTTGTACTGACAGATTAGAGTCCCTCGACGGACCAATCCAAAATGAATCGACTGAGTGCTCTTGCTCTTTTTCGGCATCTCTATTCAAAAACGATCCTCGATCCTGACTGGTCTGATAGCCTTCAAAGTTCGCAAAGATGTGGAAGGTCATATTTCAGTACCGTCCGACGCCATTATGGACAAAGACCATACACACAGATTGTTATCGTCGTCACAGTATTTCTAACGTACACATGACTACGGTTTCATATTTGACTTTTGGGAAATGACTTACTCCTGGCGGATGCTTCTGTATGGTTGCGTAGGAAGGCGAGGTTGCAGCTGAATACCTCCCACCAGACATAATTACGAGCTTATACCGCTTTCAGTGTATGTAAAAATAAATGTCTGTGTTTTAAGCAAATCACTGGACTTTGAAGATTCTGACCAACTCATTTCACTAAGCTTATGTGGCACCATGTGGATCTGAAAAAGTGCGTCATCGGATAATATACGTTTGACGCCCATCAGGGTTCGTTAGCAGCACGCCTGCCCAAAAGGCTAGGAAACAGTTTTACTGATACACGGGCACCACAACTCTTCGGATTTGGTAACTTAACACAATACTGTTTCATCCAGACCATAGATAAAGGGTGATGAGATATTGTACAGATCCCTGGCCGGTAAAACTGATTGTTTACAGAAAGCGCGTTTCAGGAAATAAAGTGACGGAACCCTCATTTGTTACTTTCTTTTTACATAAGTCCAGTTTTAATACGGGGCTTTTTCAAGACGACCCTTGTCAGTCGGCAATTCTTCCGGAATGCTGAGGATGATTCTATGGTGAGGGTGGACTGTATAGACAGGAAATGAAGTTCCCGTTACGTCATCTAGTAGGAATCGTTCATTTTACGGTTTATCCCATGATTGGCGCTTATCTTCGTCCAGCCTGTTTCAGGCCAGGATCTCCCTCTATATCACGAGCTTCGGTTTTAATCAGTGAAACGAATTAATGGAGATCTGCCTGAGCATCGTTGTAATTAGCCTTGTGAGCAGCCTACACAAGGTGGTGTTTTTTTGGACCGACACTTCCCACGCACTTCGCAGTCTTTCGCGGTGTCCCGTAATTCATTTTAGTCTGTTACTATTTAAAACGTGGACGAATCCGTGCTGCTCTGCTCAAGGGTTTGTGGCTTCCCAGTCATATTTGGTGGTAAATGTTCGATTATTAGCCCAGTTACTCGATCCGGTTAGAGCACATGTCCCAACAGTCACAGGTAGACAAGTGAATGTAGATAAGCAGTTGTAGGTGCATTTCGACAGCACCGGTATTCCTGCTGTGATACATTTTTGAGTCACAACAGCGAGACTTAACTGTGTGGTCTGAGCCTCATTTGGGTAACGGATTTTGACAGACTACCGGCACAGCGAGAGCTCAAGATAGCTCAGTAGTTGAGGCAGGAACTTACTGATCGGAAGGTACGTGGTTTGAACCCATCCTCTGTATCTCGACTGCTCTTGTCCAGGCCTGGACATCCTAACACTACCTCATCCCTCGTGCTTCATTCGGGTTGCATCTAGACAGCGAAAAGATGTTAGAGCTGAAGGGTTATTGCTGTTAGTGTTACCGGTACAACGGGGGATACAAAAGGAAAAAAAGCCCGGAGGTGACGAAGGGCGATGTTGGTGATCTAACAAACATATACTGAACAAAGTTAACACAGCGGTCAACATTGCCCGCGAGCAACGAGCCAGTCTTCTGTGTCTGGATGATGATGTCTCCTTAGTGCCTCACAGTGAATAAAACAAGCAATTTTGAAACGTTGGCAGCTCGCGTGCATTTATTGGTAGTTGCTTGCGTTCAAGCTCGATGAACAGATCAACAGCCACCTGATCAACTACTAATAAAAATAAGGCAGTTAGAACTACTACACCTTCGTCGTATAGTATGTAGCTGTAAAACTAAATCCAGTTTAGCTTGCTGGCATTTCCACTACATGTAACCAACTTACATATCAAATGCATTGTCTTATGTCTTTACCCTGAAGTGTTTTGTTTGAATTTTAGCTCATTCATTATTGTCCAATTTTCGACAATGTCCTCCTTCGAGGTAGTACACACTCATCAAATTCCGGCGTTTGTGGACAAAATAATAGTTTCTGGTCTCAATCGAACAGAAGAATCGCTGATCAAGAAACAGGTTTGTCCCAACCGTTTTTGGCCTCTACTGTTCCCTATAGTTTCATGCTTTGGTTCAGTCTACCAACGTCAAAGATCTTTTTGAGCGGGTGAGCGAGGCAAAGAAACGATTGGACAAACTTGGCGTGTTCCGTTATGTCTACGCTTTGGTGGATGTCGCCGATGAGCCCAGCAAATACAGGGTAAGTTACTGACTAAAATTCGTAATATCCCTCAACAGCGCGACCATCTTTTGCTTGTCTGAAGTCTTTCTAATGAGCACATTGGCTCAGCCGGTTTTGAAATGCAGAATCTGTAGCATCTAATACTTTGTTTGTTGAGAAATTTTAACCGTTTTCCAGGCGTACTTCACCTGCCAAGTTGTTAGGGCTAAGTCCAACTTTCTCATCATGATTTAGAAGTTCCTCATTTTACGACTGAACATAATAGTAGAATGGTGTGGTCCACAGATATAGTGTACTTTCAGTGCCTCTGAAGTGGCTGTTCTCGTGGTTGACAGCAACACCGATGGAAAACACTGGCGCTTCACTCTCGCACCACCGTGTCCATTTATTTAAACAAAGCTCTATCATGAAAAGAGCTAGACAGTGAGGGGAAACAGCTAAAATCGTTAAGCCTTTGCTGTATCTTTCATTTCCTCCAGCCAAACACAGAGGGTCAAGTGGGATGCATTTTGAAAGGTACACAGGACCCATACTTCCAAGAAGAAAATGCGCATCGTCTCTAGGTCGTCGACGCAGAAAATAGCGCTCTTCTCAGTAGACACAAAATCGGCTTGTTTAGAGTATCTTCAAGCCATCTAAACTTTTGGCGTTGGATTCACCCCTCAACTACACAGTACTTGTGACTGCATCAAGCAATCGTTTCCTTACCACCTCAATGTGAATTATTCGATTCAAGCCGATTCCAACTATAATTCTGAGATATCGGTGGTCGTTTACGTGGAGATTTCCCGCTGCAGCCAAGTCTCACAGCCTTACAACAATACAACTCACACTGTAGCCCGGTAAACGTGTCCCTTATTTTCGATGCCACGAGTGATGCATTTCTACCCGCTACGATTCTCTCATACCACCGGAATTCACTCAACTTCGGGGACATATGCAGTGTCCCACAGTCGCTCCACTTTGTTGTTCAACAGTGAGAGAAAGCGCAAACGACCCTAGCATGTCAATTTGGTTTTGACGGGAGACTCATCTGGAACCCAGCTAATTTCATGCAATTTGGGTTCAAGTAGAACATAAGGTTTACGGAAACTCCGGGATCGCGCCTAGCTGATCAGTCCCAAGAATCGCAAAACCGATCGTGGGCTATCAAAGAGTTTTCAGCATCCTTATGAGTAGTGTAATGTGTAAACGACCCCGTTTTTAGTGTGGACACGCATTTTGTCTTTCAATTCCAAACGAAAGAATGAATGAATTGACGTGCAAGTCAACTGTAAAGCTCGACGAACAGATCAGCGACCAACAAGCTCAGCCGAGCTACCAATATTTCGACTTATACCATACAATGTGTTTGTTGGACGGTTATCGATCCTTCCATTGAAAACGATGTATTTTCTCACCACTACTCATAAGGCCACTGAAACCTCTTTGACAACCCACCTCCGGTTTCGCCATTCATGGGCTCATCTGATGGGTGTAGTCTCCAAGTTTCTATCAACACACATCAAGTAATTGTACAGTGATTAACGAACTAAGTTGATGGTAATGAGAGACTCAACGGAATCCTCGTCGTTGGTACTAATTTGCTATGCTGCATTAAGGTTGCCTCCTATTTCAGTTGGAACGGTATTTGAGATGTCGCAGTACATTTTTCATGCGTAGTGTGTTCCGTCAAGAAAATGTGCTGCAACATCCCGAGATGGCTCAAGTCGTTAGAGCACGAATTTACTGACCGCAAGGTCCGCGATTCGAACCCGACCTCTGCCTCTCGACTTCCCCTGTCTAGGCTTGGGCAACGTGGCAGTATCTCTGACCTTGCGCTTCCTTCGGGTGGCATGGCAGCTAGGCACCGAAAGGGTGTTACAGCTGAACGATAGATCCCGAATATCGTATCCAGATATGAGACTGCCTTTGTGAAGCACATTCAGCTGAAGAATATCATGAACGATAGATTCAGGTAATTCTCTCGTTGACCCCAATTAAATTAGCAGAATGGCTTTTGCCGAATCGCGCCACTTGTGGCGTCAAAAATACACATCTCTGGGTCTCAACGGATGAGTTTATCGGACTACTGTACCGCCTGTATTGTTGTACGGCTATGCGTCTTGGCCATTTCGGGCGGAGGATCTGAGGCGTTTTCAGGTCTTTGACGACTGACGCTTCAGAACTGCCGCCGGAATCGGCTGGACCTGTCGAATTCGGAATGAGTTGATCAGGAGACGGGTTTTCAGTGAAGCGGACGGCACTTTACTCACAGAATGCATCCAACACTGCAAGCTGGGTTGCATGGGCCATGTGTTAAATACCTCGAATCATCGCCTGCTGAGACGAACACTGTTTTCCGTGTCTATTACGGAATGGCGCAAATCTAAATGTGGACGGAATTTGATATGATAAAAGGGACTGGAGAATATTGAGAAAAGTTTGGGTGCTGTTGGTGCTCTCTGCCTTCCATGATGGGGGCCATGTGAGTCTCCCTGGGCTTGACTGGGGACAGTGAACGATATGGCGACTACTCGATGTCAGTGACCTTCATGCCCGAGGTAGCTAATCCGGTGACGGTTCTATAGGGAACTTCCGGTAACTATCGTGCTACATAAAATCGACCTAAAGCTGTTACGTTGTCGTGGTGATCAGGCTTCTGTGCTGCAATGATCCTGCGGACTGTGCCGGCTGGAACTCAGTTCCTAAAGGTTCAGCCATGCCAGGAAGACCAACGGGGATCAGCCCGACCAAGAACAGCGAGTTCCCGTACTGCGAGTCTGTAGGTAAAGTCGTGCTGTCCTCTGCATTAGGAGTGTGAAGGCAGTAAGGCGTTTCTCCCGGGCGACCAGCGTGTCCATATTTATGGAAGCGGTGATGCTGTCTTCCCTCGAGGCAAGACGGGTTTGAAAAGGTCGGCCCCATAAACCGCACACTCCGATCGCCCAACGGTTGACCGTGACCGCTAGCGCATTAGTCAATACGGCCGAAATGCTTTTGTAACCAAAGAGTCTGGTGCTGCTGAAAAGGCACCTGCTGTGCGCAGCCGCACTAAGAGTGACACAGTAATGCCTTACTCCCTGCGCCCTCGGGCCAGGCAGGTCTCATGTAGCCAAATGGCTTGGACTCTTGGATTCATTGGTCCCGGGAAGGGTCTCCCAAGTTAACCTTAACAACCGCTGTCTCGCGGTTCAGACTCTTGAATCGGAGACCAGGGGCAGTGTCCCCGAACAAAACCCTACATCTTCCCACTGACTTGTGGGTCAGTTTTTTGAGTCAAAGGCTCAAAATGAGGTATCTCAACTCAACCCCCTTCTTCGCCCTGGGCAACCGGGAAGTATCATTTGCCTTTGCAGCTCTCTGCTCACTGACCTTTTCTCACAGTCCCTCTCCACCCATCGTACAATGTAGTGCAATCAACCCATCTGCCAGTCCCCTAGCTAGTACTCCGTGTCTAAATTTTTCCCAGAAAAATAAACCAAAATAATCACTTACTGGTTTCAAGAGATCTGATCCACGTTACAGATTGCCGAAACCCTTCTTTCCTTCTCTATCAATGTATTTTTTGTTTCCGAAACACATATACATAACCCCACCTCGGTCGTGCCCCTCAAGCCGCTTAGGACGAGCCCAGATGTTCCACACTTCACTCTTCGGGTATCTGGTGGTCCTGATGCAATGGCTCGTGGTATTCATGGTGTGGGAGTTGCACTCAGCCCCAAGGCTGAAAGCGCCTTACTGGACTGGGTCCCAGTAAACAGCCGTCTTGGCACTGTGTGGTTGTCTGGCTCAATTAAGATTAACACAGGTCGATGCGGTAAACGGTGTTTATTTGTCGTATCAGCATATGCCCTAACAGACTACAGTTCTGAGGCAGAGGACGACGAGTTTTATCGAGTTCTGTCGCGACTGCTTCGGTTGGCAAGAAGGACTGGTATAGTAATCTTAACGGGTTATGTGAATGCCCAAATTGGACGACTAAGTCCGGAAGAAGCACAGTTGGCTGGTAGATTTGGAGTCAATGCTGTGCGTACGTATAATGGAGAGCGGCTTCTTCAGTTGTGTGCAGATCATCGTCTGTTCCTGGCCAGTACGAACTTCCAACACAAACGCTCACACCGAGTTACTTGGAGGCCACCTACCACAAGACAGCCGTGGACTCAATTGGACCACTTACCGATGGGAAGCCTCAGTTAAGGATTGTCGTTCCTTCTGGGGTACGCAACTTGTCTCTGATCAGGCCATCATGCGGGCCCGGTTAGCACTTTGTTTCCCGTCAGCATCACGCTTGCCAAAGGAATGCAGCTCCGTTCATCAACTTCGACAAGTTTCAGTAGCTGAAGAGTATCGAGCTGATCTAGCTAGAAAGCTGCTGGAAACGCACAAGTCATGTGGAAGATGAAGATTGCTTGAGGATGGATGGAGGCGAGTTAAAGCAATGCTCTCAGCTTTCAGAACTGCTTGTCCAGCCCATCTGATTCGACTCAATGAACACTGGATATCTTCGAGATCAGCAGATCTTATTGCTGCCAGAAAGTCCATACCAGCAACTAGCGACTATGATGGCGCACGCAGATCCCTCAAACGCCGGATAATCAGGAGCTTGAAGAATGACAGAGAACGCTGGTGGATTTCGAAGGCCCAGGAAATGGAGAAGGCCTTTGCTGCAGGCAACAGCCGCGCCTGTTTCAACTGATTCGATCAACGGGTCAAAAGAAGGCAGGTGTCAGTGAGACAATATGCGAAAAAGACGGAACAACAATTCACTCCCTCAATCGCCGTCTTGAGCGGTGGGCTGAGCACTTCAAGAACAGTTCACTTGGTCCCCTTCAACACACCACTGGAAGAACCAAGCAGGCCCGAATGGAACATTGACACCAACCCACCATCAGCAACCGAAATCCAGCGTGAGATTTCAATTCTGAAGCGCGACAAGGCACCTGGCCCGGATGGTCTACACCCCGCGCTCTTCAAAGAAGGTGGCGAGGTCCTGGTGAACAGTCTGACAACCATACTGCAGAAGATTTGGAACGAAAACAGAATACCAGCCGAATGGAGCTCCTCGACCGTCATCCCAGTT
Source organism: Clonorchis sinensis (assembly GCA_003604175.2). Lineage (NCBI taxonomy): Eukaryota > Metazoa > Platyhelminthes > Trematoda > Opisthorchiida > Opisthorchiidae > Clonorchis > Clonorchis sinensis. The sequence continues at coordinate 3,665,129 of CM030375.1, read as the reverse complement.
TTCAAAAAGGGAGCAAGAACGTCATGTGAAAACCATCGTGGTATCAGTCTGGTATCCGTCGCATCTAAGGTACTCTCTGGCATTATTTTGCGCAGGTTGATGGATTATCGCGAGGACAGACTCGTGAGAGAATCAAGCTGATTTCGCCCCGGTCGAGGATGCATCGACCATATCTTCACCTTGAGACAAATTCTTGAACAGCGCCACTCCTTCAGACGTCCCACGTTGGTCGTTTTCTGGTTTGAAAGCTGCCTTTGATTCTGTCGATCGTCGAAAGTCAGCAACTTTGGCAGTGTCTGGCGATCAAAGGTGTCCCTTCCAAATTTCTATCTCTTATCAAGGCACTGTATGCGGACTCCTGTGGGCGCGTGAGTATACGGAAGCTCTCGGCTGAGTTCACCACGTCCAGTGGTGTAAGACAAGGCTGTCCTCTTTCCCCTTTCCTCTTCAACTTTGTTATTGACATGCTGCTTGAAATTTCTCTGCCTGCCTCTGAAACCTCAGTCGAAATGCTCCCGGACGTTCCCTCGCAGACATTGAGTATGCGGACGATATTGCTCTCCTTGGTTCAGACCCTTCCGAAATGCAAATGATTTTAAAATAACTAACCTCTGCCGCACGGTTTGGCATGCGCTTCACACCCGCAAAGTGTAAAGTGCTGCTACAAGACTGGTGGGATCAGCACCTCATGCTTGCAGGTGAGCCAATCGACGTGGTAAGAATATTTGTTTACCTGGGCAGCTGTATAAGTTCAAGGTGGACTGGCTGGAGATGAGATCATTTCTCGATCGGAAAGGCCAGGGCAGCTTTTGCACAACCTCCGACACCTGTGGCGCCGACGTGACTGAGCTTGTCGTCAAGGGAAGATTTACAGTGCGGTGGTCGATCCATACTGCTTTGTGGATCAGAGACGTGGCCCCACCTGCAGAGGACGTACGGAAGATGTCAGTGTTTGATCATCGATGTCTCCGCAGCATTGGTCAGGTCTGGTGGGAAACATCGGATTAGTAATGCTGAGGTACGTCAGTTGGTCTTAGGAAGAAGGAACTCTCCGCGATAGATGAATTACTCGCTTCATAGGTTGCGCTGGTTGGGACATGTACTCCACATGCCAGAAGAGCGCGCTTCCCGCTGCAGGAACGCTCACCCAGCGCTTTCTGACAACTGATTCGTCAACGGATTCAAAGAAGGCAGGTGTCTGCATGAGACAGCCGCCCAAAAGGGGGAACAGCAATTTACTCTACTCAGTAAGCTGTCTTGAGCGGTGGTGCTCCTTCAACACAACCACTGGAAGAACCCAGAGGGACGAATGGATCCAGCTGCGCTATTAACGGCCGAAATCGGTGGGAATGTCAGAGAATCCTAAAAGCGACAAGGCACACTGAATCCAGGATGGTCTGCGCCACTCTTCAAAGAAGGGGGGCAGGGGTCCACGGTGAACATGACAACCATACTGCAGAAGATTTGCAACGAAGAAAACAGAATACCAGCCGAATGACTCCTCGACCGTCAGCCCAGTTTTCAAAACTGGAGCAAGAACGTCATGCGAACACCATCGTGATATCAGCCTGGTGTCCGTTGCATCTAAGGTGCTCTCTTATAATTTTGCGCAGTTTGATCACACGATTTTCCGGGATAGACAGTTTCGCGAGTGTCAAGCTGGGGTTCGCTCTGGTCATCATCATCATCATCAAAAACAGCAACATCAGTTTTGACACTCGATGCTTCATTGCCGTACAACCATAAGGTTCGTCTAATTATATATATATATATATATATATATATATAATCATAGTTAAAACCCTAGAGTGAAAAGAAGAGAAAGAGAGGGAGGGAGGGAACCTAGTGCTGGCCTATGTCAAGCATTCTGAGGTGCCTACACCTCCAACCGCTCAATCAGACAATCTGGAAAGAAACTGACAGCACGAACGCCACTGACATCGATTAGCCGCCATTTCTTGCAACGTCTCCAGCCAAGCACAGGCGGGGTCACGGGAACCCCATCCTGGAAGGCGTACAACACCCAAACTCTTCGATGATCTCTTTCACGCCTTTCTGCCAAGTCATGCGCTGTCCACCTCGCGGTTTGCGCCATTCTGAAGGAGGCACGGAGAACAACACTCGTCTCGGTAGACGGTGTTTCGGCATGCGTAGCACATGACCGAGCCATCGTAGTCGGTGGTGCTGGATGATTTCCCCAATTGAAGTACCTGCAGCACAACCAAATACCCGTTTTCTAATCACCTCGTTACTAACACGCTGACGCCATCCAAAACCAGCCACGCTTCTGAGGCATCGGTGGTCGAAAACCTGGGAGCCTCACATCATCTGTCCGTAGAGGCCATGTCTCGCACCCATACAACAACAGCCCTTACTGTAGCCTGGTACACGACCCTTAAGATCTAGTGAGATGCCTTTTTGACGCCACAAGTGACGCAAATTAGCAAACGTGATTCGAGCCTTTGAGATTCTTGCACTGACTTCATCAGACACACTTCCGTCAGAGCTAATACAACTACCGAGTTTTCCACAATCTCCAGTGATTCTCCTTGAATTTTAAGGGATATGTCCGGAGACTGCACGTTCTGAAGCATGACTTTGCACTTTGAAGGTGCAAGGCGCATGCCAAAAGATGGTATGATGGTGGTCAGTCTATTCAACAGGGCTTGTGCTTCACTTTGGTCTTCAAAAGACGATGTCATCTGCGTACTTCAGATCGACAAGGCTCTCACCAGCAACAATTTGAACACCGGGGTTTTGAAGACCTTCCAGCGTTCGCCTCATTATTTCATCAATGACGAAGTTGAACAAGAATGGAGAGAGTGGACATCCTTGTCTGACACCACTTTTTGTAGGAAGCTTTTGGAGAGCTCGCCATACACTCTCACCCGCCCAGAAGTATGTGAATATAGGGATCGGATTATGTTTACAAACTTCTGGGGCATACCCTGTTGAGCAAGTATATTTAACAGCACTGACCGATCGACAGAATCAAACGCACCCTTGAAGTCAAGGAACACCAAGATTGTGGGTCGTCTGTACATGTGGCGTTGCTCTAACACCTGACGGAGTGTGAAGATGTGGTCAATGCAGCCTCTACCCGGTCGAAATCCCTTGATTCTCACGAGTCAAGGTTTCGCGTGCCATCGTAAGACGACGAAGAATCAGTGACGCCAGAAGCCTTGTCACAACAGGAGTCAAACTAACACCTCTGTGGTTACTACATTCACTGCGAGTACCCATTTTGAAAATGGGCACTACTATCGATTCACCCCAGTTGTCTGGGACGGTCTCTTTCTCCCAGATAGACCCAAATAGGCTAGACAGGCACTGGCTGAGGAGCCCACCGCCATCCTTGAAAAGAGCAGGTGAGAGGTCGTCAGGACCAGCAGCACGATGACGCTTGAGTAGGGAAATACACTCGGACACTTCTGAGACCGAAGGCGGCTCCATATTTACGGTCCACCTTTCTGTTGAAGGCCAGGATTCTGGATTGGAGGTAGCAGGTGGCCAGCTGAATTGCTGTTCGAAGTACTGTGCCCAGCGGTCCAAGCGTTCTGCTTGCTGCATATCATATATACCATTTTGGTCTGATTATTTCGCTGACAAAGGTTTTCGAGGACCAGTCGAACGAATCAAGTGGAACAGCTTGCGGACGTTTCCAGCATTCTTTGCATCTTCCATTTCTTCAGCTTTTCGGGTCCACCAAGCTTCTCGGTCTGCACAGACACTCAGTTTCACCGTCGGATGATGCGTCGGGTGGAGTTGTGGTGGGAATATGCCGCCGGGTCCCAGCAAAGACACGGTCCTATCAGAGATCCAATGTTTGATGAGGTTGGCTGGGTTGTACCGCAAACAGACGTTCCGGCTTTGAGTAGCGCTTTGGATATCTTTTCCCAGTGGCCGTTTATATCCGACACCGTACCGTCCGGCAGGCATTCGAGGAGCTGGTTTTGATAGTTTCGTTGACTTCTGGATCCACTAGCTTCTCAATGGCTAAGCGAGGTGTGCGCGTTTTGCGTACACCTGAAAAGCGCAATGAAAAGCAGCAGCGTACAAGTGCATGGTCGGAGTCCACGCTGGTGTTCCAGAAGGGCGGCAGGCGGTGATCGACCCTCGCCACCGATAACTGACGGCGACGTGGTCTATTTGGATTCGGGGCTGTTTTTTTGTTGTGCACCACGTTGTCAAGCGATTCCCGCTGTTCCGAAAATTCGTACTGCAAAGGACAGTCTGTGATCGGCACACATCTGAAGTAAGCGGTCTCCGTTGTCCGTGCGTCTCGTGCCAAACCAAGACGATCACCCAATCGCGCCTCAGCAGCTCTTAGTCTACCTACCTGGGCATTCATATCACCAGCAACCACAACGATATCTGATTTTAGCCTGCTGTAGAAGGGCACCTAGAGCGTCGTAGTAACTGTCCTTGGCAGATTCAGAGCTACAGTCAGTTGGGGCGTAAGCAGACACACTAAACAACGTGCGATGGACCTCACTTCCTCTAGATTCTCCCACAGATGTTGCCAAACGAACCGCACAGAGGCGACTATCAACGGGTACCCAATCAAGCAGAGACGCTTCTGCTCGTCCGTTCAATACAATACCCACCCCAGCATATCCATCTGGAGCGGCCTCTGCATCGCCAGAGTTGCGCAGCCGGAACCTAGAAGAGAGCGAGGGGAAGTCAGTTCAATAACAGTACTTGCGTCCTGCGTCCTTGTTTCTGACTGACAACACATCAATGCTGAGGGAATCCAGCGTACGAGCAAGAGCCACCTGTTGACCTGCTTGCTTTAGTGTGCGAACATTGAAGGTGGCTAACTAGACGGGCTTTCAGGGTATGAAAACAGACTTTGAAGTGTTTAGAGTTGTGACTGAACTCGGGCGTCAGAAGCTGCAGTTGAGTGTGATGCAGGGTGAGCAAAACGCTCAGTCCTGTAGCTGGAACCGCGGAAAAGGTATTCAAATTTGGGTGGCGGAGGGTGGAAGGCGGGCATCCCTACTGCTTTACGAATCAGAGACGTGGCCTCTACGCGCAGAGGACGTACGAAAGATGTCAGTGTTTGACCATAGGTGTCTCCGAAGCATTGGCCAGATCTGGTGGGAACATCGGATTAGCAATGCTGAGGTACGCCGGACGGATTAAGGAACTCTCTCGTGATAGATGAATTACTTACGCTTCATAGGTTACGCTGGTTGGGACGTGTACTCCGCATGCTAGAAGACCGTCTGCATCGCAGAGCTCTTTTCGCTCAGCCCTGTGCTGACTGGAAGCGATCCAGAGGTGGACAGTGTATGACCTGGCAACGAAGTATGAAAACACTAGCCAGTAAACTGAGTTGGGTCGGCAACTGTCGCCTCCCTGGATGGGGACCCCGAGATTGAGTCTATCAATGGTTAATGACACTGACAGAAATGGCCCAATCGCGCAGTCAACGGCGCTCCTGCATCAAAGCTATCGCCTTCAATGCATAGCCACCCAATTTCCGAATAGACTGAACACGCCATCGCCTCTAAGGCTTGGTTGTATACCCCACACTCTCCGGTGATCGACGCTGTATCAGCTGGAACCAATGTGCCTATGGTACACCGTTTATAGCTGATAAATTGATAAATTGATTGAATTGCTTTAGCACACTGAGCAATTTGGTGCCCACCGTCCTAGCCTGAGGTGACCGAGTTCCCATGAGAGGCTTCGATTTTGTCGCTAGGTTGAATGTTTTTTTTCACTGCCATCTCAAGTCTATTTTATACACATTCGTATTATACTGTACTGTAGTGTTTTGGTTTGTGATTTACTGTGTCCTGTAGTATTCTGGTCTTATTTATTTGATGTATCCGTTCTCAAAAGATCTGCATCAACACTCCGAACATTCCATAGTGCGTACCTTGGATGCATCTTATGAATAGTGCAAACCACCAGGTCAGCTGTTTTTCATACACTACGGGCACAACTGTTCGGTTGTACCTATATGGGTGAACAACTATGGGCAACCAGTTCGACACGCTGATGACTTTAGTAACGCCCCTTCTGTTTGCCCTGGAGTCTTATTCTTCCTGATTTACACCGGGTCAGGGGCTTTCAGGTGGATGCACATGAGGCTCAGCACAAGCCATACTATTTATTGTTCGCGGGTGTCCATCGACGTAGTTCGATCTGGCAGACCAAATAGGCAACGGATGCCACCTCACCGTATATGTATATATATATATATATATATACTTCTTTAGGCTTTAAAGAATGTGCCATGGAGGCTCTCAATGCAATCATTTTGGAGTTCCCAGTTGAACGGATGACCCGGTTCATCCAACTTTTTGTTACCTGTGCTCAAGGCTGAGCGTCACCCACCATTTTTCAGTGGTTCACAGGCCTGGCAACATCCAGACTTCACAGATATATGGCCCGCCAATTATTCAGTAGCGTTCAATGCTTCGAACACCGTCGACTGGTAAATCTATGTCGAACCAAGTTCCGACTTTCGCATACACATGTTCTGCCCTTTTGGTTCATTTTTTCTGTTCTCCGTGTTCACCAGAATTCGCACGGTTTCCTTTTCTGCTACAATCATTGATAGGTCATCTTTAAAGTGGAAGAGAAGCGCCCTGCGACAGGCCGTATTTCGCTCACTCATGGGACAGACGGCGTTAGCAAAATGTGCGGTTCAGTCCGACTTAATAACTTACTTCGAGGTGCCGAATTCGCGGACTTGGACTTGGAGGTGGGGAGCAACCAGTTGACTACCAAGTAAGCGTTTCGTCCATTCGAATCCTGATCTGTCACACTGTCTCCATTTTGAGAGTGGATATTGTTGTTTTATTTTTTAACGTTCTGGAGGCTACTTCGTGCTTGAAGCGGCGTCTATGGTAGGTTGTATGTGCAGTGTTTCTAAGGTGGTTGCGGTGTTATTTTAGTTTTCATGAAATCGTTTGCAGATGATGTTTTGAATGACGCACTGTCAGAGTTCACTCCAATGGTGAGCATCATCACTTGCCACACTTGTGGTCACGGAACTGAAAGGACATCCGCACGTTCAAGGTGACATCTTTAAACGCTATTCTGTAAACCCACAGGTAGCGGTTCATTAACTAGATGTGCAGTATGGGTGCTCAACGATTTCAAGGCCGAAATGATGCAAGAGGATGGACAGGCGGCTAGAACCAAAGTGATTCCCTCATTCGCCGAAAGTTGTAAGTTGTGTTATTTTCGACTTCTCAGGATCCTCGTGGATGATCTTACAACTACCAGTAATACCGCATCAGCATTTATTTAGCATTTGTATCTACAATATGTGCAAGAACCGAACTGTGAACAGTTTTCAAAGTTCATTCTGCAAGGCATGGAAGCATATGTTCAGGCACTCGTTTAGACAACCTCCTCGTCGTCCCGCCGATCTAGTGAGTTCCACAGGGTCAGGCAAGAAACTCCGCACACTGAGGCTGCCCGATTAGGTGTTTTATCCTTCAGTCTTTATCTGAACATCGGGAAGTTAGGTTACCGCAGGCTTGTTAGCACAAATGTGCGTTTGAACGTCCTATCAGGCTCATGAGCAAGCATATTATTGAATTTATCGTAAATAGGCTGACCATAACCGAGCTCGCGACTAAGAAATCATCATTGTACACGGGGGCCGTAGTTGTGAGCAACGGTGCGTCGCTCATTTTAGAGAAATCAGCGAAAGGTCCTTGGTGTCCAATACAAAAGTACAAAAAGTACTCAAAATATAGTCGAAACCTTGTAGCGCTGGTTGTGAATAGTTGAACAACGAAGTATATTATTTATGTTGTATGAAAGCATTCCTCTTTGGTCACACTGACGGAATGATTCAAGGGGGTGTATATGGCGAAAGTGGTCGTTGGCTTATTCGCTGAAGTGGGCAATTTGATTGCAAACGTTTCATCACCAGTCCAGGTGATATCATCAATGCTTTATTGGGGAGGTAGTGGCGTAGCGGTGGGTTGGTGGTTGTGCGTTGAGTAGTGTTACGTGTGTCACGTTACGCGTTCTGCTAACCTGGGCTGACCTTTGACCACGATTAGTTGCTCGGTCGGGCGATTCCAGTGGTTACTCTGTTATCCTGTGTCTTCATTCGCCGATGTCCACGTGACCTTCGAGCTTGGAATCCCCTGTCGTCGTACTCTGTTCGATGCTGGAGTGACCTTTGTCCTCTGCCCTTCTGACTTCCGGCTTGTGATCTTTATTTATATGACTTCAAGGAGTTCCTTATTTATTTGTTTGTCCATCAAGTATTCGGTTATGCTTAATCATTTCGGTTGCGATGATGGTCCTTTGCAGGTAGTGATACGTAACTTGGGTCCGGTTCAGTACATCGGTTGATCGAATCCACTGCTTCCAGAAATCGCCTCTCGTGTCTCCGTGTGCCAAAATTTTTGCGTCTTCCAGATTTACTTTGTGGCCTTCTTGGTTTTCGTGTATGGATATCAAGGATAGGCAGTCGTGTCTCCTGACGGCCGCGTTGTGTTCCTTTATTCGTTTGCATAATTTCCCCCCAGTTTGTCCAACGTAGAATTTGCTGCAGTTGCTGCAGTTGATTTGGTATATCACGTTGTTCCTCTTGGTTTTGTCTCGGTTGTCCTTCGGTCTTGAGATTAGTTTCCTCAGAGTGGCATTCGGTTTGTGGGCCACGAGGATTCCTTTTTGAACCAATAGTCTGGTTGCGAGTTCTGATAGATTCTTGACCCAAGGCAGAACTACTTGTCTGGTGGCTTGTTCTTGCTGTTGCTGTTGTTGAGCTTCTCTTGATAAAATTCTTTGGATATCCATTGTTCTGCAATACTCTGAATAGATGGTTTTCTTCCTTCTTCCGTAGTTTTCTGATGTTGCGATGTGTTTTTCCCTCTTGAACAAAGCTCGACACAGCTTTTCGTGTGATTTACTAAATGACTGCTGTTGTATTTCAGTGTTTGATCCGTGTGTCTCTTTCCGGTATGAACAGATATTCAGGGTAGCATTCACCTTTCTGTTTGCTAAAACGTCCAACGGTTGTAGTGTATTTTTCCTCTTCAGTTTGATTGTAAGCTTGATAACTTCAAACGTCATTTTGCGCACTTCATGTGCATTGTGTACTGAATCTCGTTTCGTGATGACAAAGGTGTCGTCCACGTAGCGGATCCACAGTTTTGGATTGATGATCGGTAGTACCGCGCGCTCCAATCTTTGCATTACCGCCTCAGCGATAAATTCTGATATTAGAGATCCCATTGGAGTCCCTTTCAGCTGTTGATATATTTGTCCATCGAAGGTGAAGTCTAACAGCTTGCATAGACTTTCAGGTTTCATGGTTTCTGTCGTGTTTGGATTTTTTTGAAGCCGTTCTACTATGGTTTCTCTGGCGAGGTTGTGGTTGATTGAAGTGAACAGTGCTGTGACATCAAATGTGAAAGCATGATTTCATCGTCTTCTGTACTGACGTTCCGTAGTTTGCGAAAAAAGGCGAAAGTATATGAGCGTCGAAGCATTCGCATTAAGTGATTGTTGAACAACTGTAGACTCTTCACAGTAAGTCCCTTTTTTTGATGCCAAATATCTCATCACCGGGACTGTTTCTCCATGATTGGTATATTTCTGGTAACACAATTTCTAACGTGGAATGTTCACGAAGTCTAGGCTTACCAAACTGCTGGATCGTTACTCCTTCCATTTCATTCCAATGTCCACTGTTTGGTTTTCTTCGATTCTAGGATTGCCACCCTGTCCAAACCACTGGAGGGTAATCCCTACGTGCGGTTTAGCTTTGGCGGGACAGAAGGACACTGGGATCACTGGTGGGCCAGATTCCTGCGTCACGAGCGGTCTGTTTTTTCGGATGTGACTGTGGAAACCGCCTATGGGGTGCACAAGTTTCAGTGGGATGCCAATTGGCGAGAAGTTGAAGCCAGAGGTAACGGTTATCTAGTTACCTTTCGTACTTGAAGCAAGTTTAGATTCTTTCATAAGAACTTTAATTTCCATGTGTGTCAGTTCTCAAACAGCTGAAATGAATGCTTTGGGCCACTTGACGTTCAATTCATTCTACTACCGCAAGAAACGGCTGTTAAGGATCTTTGCTCATATATTTTTATAGTGCAATGTATATCGCCCTCCGACAACTGGCTATAGACTTAAAACGTGTTTGGAACGATACCTAGATTCATGAAAAACACTGTATCCGGTATTGAAGCCTGCCTTGGAAGTAGGTCTCCAAGGGCCATCCATGCTCAAAGCAGTTCCATATCTGAACCACTGGATTGGAGCCAGTTTTCCGTTGGCGCTGAACACCGTATGTCTACTGAGGGTACCGCTGTCTGTTGCTGACTTACGGAAAGTGGCTTAGTGAGGTCACTGAGCTTGATAGTGCAGAGCTCGAGGTGGCTCAGTGGCTATGACGCAAACTTACTAACCGGAAGGTCCGTGGTTGGAACTCGATTCCGGCATCTAGGCTGCTCCTCTCTAGATAGCATATCCCAGCCGCCGTGCTCCCTTCGAGTGACATGGCAGCTAGGTGTCGAACGACTTTTTATTATTTTATCGCGTAACAGCGCTTATTTTTACCACAAAACTCGATCCGTTGGCAATAGGCAAATTTCACGATGGACTATTACGCGAGTTGTAAATAGCCAATTGCCGTGTACGGTATTTCCTCCATCAAGCAATCTTCCACAAGAAATTCGACAGACACACTCATCTGCGCACGGACTCAGCTTTCCTATGAGGCACACCTGAATCCCAGCTGAATCTCGTTTATGATGTTCTCAATCAACTGAATGTGCTGCACCAGGCCGTCTCATGTTTCGGTTGATACGATATTCGAAAGATCGCAATGCGTCATATAGACGTAACACACTACTCATGACATTAGTAACTACTCTTGACATAACATCCATGAAAACCAAATGGGGGTGTAAATGAGTGTGGCAGCCCTCAAAACCCAGCAGTACTACGCACTAGACTTTCTGAATATACATACCCTTCATGCATAATGTGTATTTATATGCACAGAGGTATGCAATCGTATATTTCTGTAGAAAATGATTAACAGTGTTATGAATTGCCCGCAGTCTGGTCAGATGCCTAAGTGTAATTGACCGACACTCCCTTCCTTTTTGAAGCGCTACTTCCCTATCCACAGATCCTTTTGGCTTCGTGGTATGGTGCCACTGATTGCCAGTACGTGTTTCCGTCACATCTGTTGGAATCCTTTTTATATCTGTCTTCTAGATAATACAACCCCGTGGGCCGTTCGGAAAGAGAGCGGAGCGGCGCTGAAAGTTGGTCTCAAACACACGTTTGAACACGATACGCGGTCTGACATGGTGTTCCCTGACTCTGGGTTTCTATTCCGGTTGTCCAAAGAACTAGCCAGCATAAGTCCGGGCAGCCCAACCGGTCAAATGGCGACAAGTTCCAGCGCGGGGAGGTAGTGTCTTTAGTCATTCATTTGTTGCTTTCCCTGGAATGCTTTGTTCATGGCCATGCCACTACACGAACCATACGAGAGACACATGTTGCTCGCCTTCTGACGATGTTCTGCTTTTCGGATTGCTTGATATTTTTTTGTTTTCTGCCATACAGCATCTTCGATGACAGCCGAGTAATTGGTTTCCAGGCATTTATAATTGAATTTTTCGATTGATACTTTATCTTACGAAACAGCTGTGTAGTACTCTTCAGCCCTTCAGCACAGATTGCCTTCAATCGCAGCGTGCACGTGGCTTACTAAAACGCTGGACCCTTCATTACTATAGAGCTTCACTTACGTCAAAAAAAAGCCGACACCAAAACCAAAATCACTTAGACCAGTAACTAGTTGAACAATTGCTCAACTCTCCATCGTTTCATATCCGTCCGCGAATACCGACGAAAAGTCAAAATGTCCTTGAAGCTACTTATCGAAATTCACACACTGGTACATCAACGAAACGAACCTCGTCGTCGTCATCATCACCATCGAAAACGTAAGCTCATTGTTCACTGCTGACGCTTCGATGTCGTACAAGCAAAATTTGTTTGAATGCCTTATTGTGAAGAAAACAATAGGAGGGCGAGGGACTCAGTGCTGGCCTACCACAATCATTCCAAAGTGCCTACACTTCAAGACATTGGATGGAAACTGACAGCAGGAACGCCACTGACGTCGATCAGCAGCGTCCCAAACTATGCACAAGGGGTATCACACTGATCCCATCGGAAAACAACGTGGACTGGGTAATATCTAAACTGCACGAATTTCTCTAACGAGAGATTCAGCTGGGTTCCAGGTGAGTCTCTCGCAAAACCAACTTGATTTGCAAATGAGTATATGCAAATGAGTGTATTTCTCGAAAAATAGTCCAATTTGGGTTCAAGTAGAGTATAAGGTTGACGGAAACTCGGGGACTGCGCCTACCTGATGAGCCCCAAGAAGGGTGAAACCGGTCGTGGGCTGTCGAAGGATGTTCAGCAACCTTGTGAGTAGTGCATTACGTATATATGAATCTCTGTCCGTGACGGTGTTAAAGTGTGCTGGTGCTGATTTTATTCCACAAAACTAGACAGATTTGCACCTCGAATACGCTCGCGGAGGAAAGTGAATTGCTGAAAGACGTACTACGTTCAAATCACTACCCTGACCACTTCGTCGAAAAGCACCTGGCTCCGACGGACTAATCAGCCACTCACGGTACCGAAAAAGGACATTTGCAGTGTTGTTCCTTACACTTGTGATCATTCTTCCAGTCTGTCAGACGGACACTAAACGTACGCCTGCATCGGACTTACAATGCAGCACACAAGCATATGCACGGCCTGTGCCAGTGCCAGCGATCGAAACGCCAACTTCCATTGTTTCCACAACTCATTAAATCTATTACTTCACTCGCAGTTGCGGTTACAGGTATATCCGTGCAACTGACAGAGGGCTCGAAATACAAGCCCTCTGGTGGACATACCCAGAAACTTCGTATCAGCCGTCCTTACTGCAACGCTGATTGAATCCACGGTCGAATCGTTAGTCTCTGGGCCTTTAATGAGCACAGGTCACAGCTGGAGTCGACTCATCGTTCCGGGTCTTGACACGCAGCAGGCGGCCACAGGGGTTGAAGTTCTTTGAGGCCATATTGATTAATCGTTTTAAGCCTGTCCTTTGCACGCAGAAAGATCTGAAGGTCACTCTAGACTGTCTTGGTTTTATTGCTTGCTCACGTTATTTCTGAATAGTATAAAAAACTGTTCAGCTGTAACACCCTTTCGGTGCCTAGCTGCCATACCACCCGAAGGAATAGTATAAATGTTGTATTGCGTATCTTATACTGTTACACGCAGCTGGATGTACGAAATTAATTCATTCCTTGTCGTTCTCACTGGCGTGTTCAAATTCAGAGTCACACCTATTTGCCCCCTGTAATCAGATTGTAGGATAAACGTAAGTAGGTTTTCCGATGGCCCAGTGGTTAGAGCGCGAACTTGCTGACCGCAAGGTCCGTGGTTCGAACCCGACCTCTGCCTCTCGACTTCCCCTGTCTGGGCTTGGGCAGCTTGGCAGTATCCCAGCCCTCATGCTTCCTTCTGGTGGCGTAGCAGCTAGGCACCGAAAGAGTGTTACAGCTCGGTCATGTTCTACGCATGCCGAAACACCGTCTACTGAGACGAGTGTTGTTCTCCGTGCCCCCTTCAGAATGGCGCAAACCGCGAGGTGGACAACGCATGACTTGGCAGAAAGGCCTGGAAGAGATCACGAAGAGTTTGGGTGTTGTATGTCTTCCAGGCTGGGGTCTCCGTGACCCTATCTGTGCTTGGCTGGAGACGTTGCAAGGAATGGCGGCTAATCTATGTCAGTGGCGTTCGTACTGTTAGTTTCTTTTCAGATTGTGTGATTGAGCTGTTGGAGGTGTAGGCACCTCAGAATGCCTGACATGGGCCAACATTAGGTCCCTCCTCACTCACTCTTTCTCTTCTTTTCACTGTGAGGCTTTTTTATATATATATATATATATATATATATATATATATATATATATATGAAATTAGACGAACTTTATGGTTGTACGGCAGTGAAGCATCAGTGTCAACACTGATATTGCTGTTACAGCTGTTTCCATGAGTTGCTCCCGAAATCTCCTCTCCTACTTAAGAATAGCGGACATACTGTGCTGCATATTCTGAATCTGGTTTTTGATTTGACGCTTCGGCACATGCATGCTCTATTCCGTAACTTGTGTGGAAGCTGAAGTCTGCATCTGTCACCGTTTACAGCGAACGAGGAACGTGGACGACAGGATTCCACCAACGAAATTAGTCAGTGTCTCTCATATTCGAGATCTGGAATCCGTAATTACACAAAGTCATGATTCCAGCAGTTGGGTATAGGCAGTTCAATTCTGGCCTGAATCGAGCATACAAGTGTCGTTCTCGCTGGCTAAGTGCCATGTATGTACGTCCTCACGATTGGACTTGAAAAAATCTCATTCTTCAGCCAAGATTCCATCCTGTAAGTCGAGCTAGTCTATGCCGTAAAGCCGAAAAGCAGTGTACAGCTGTTCCGTCCTTTTTTGATAATCAGCAGTGCGCATCTTACGAATCTCTGGGACGGTTCAAACTCACAGACTCCCGACTAGTAGATGGAGACTAAACCGTTCGACCGCGAACGACGGACAAACTCACGGTGGAAGTGTCTCAAAATTTCTTCATTCTATCAAAAATTCGACTGTATCTTTTGCTTCGTGCATCTGCATGCAAGCTTTGGGTTGCATCACGCTGAGAAGTCTGAGAAATTCTTTCCAGGATTGCTGAATTACTGAACCAATTTGACGGTCGGATAATAGAAGTGACTGTGACGCCCTTGATATAGAAGTTGTTTTCATCTTTTTGATTCATCTACCGTCTTGAAGATTTTTCCGTACTTGGTAGTACATGAAATAGTATTTCCTGAATCTACTCTTCCAACATGGATGTCTGTCTATTTCGGAATTGAATGAAATATTTCCTGATTTTCTAATTTTCTTGTTTCGTAATCGGAGAGCAGTGGTATGTTAATTTCGGTGCGGGACGCATTCAGAAGACAATCGGTGGGAAGAAGTGTCATCTTCGATAGAGTAGAGAAGCGCAGCGCTTTCGAACGACCCCACACAACGAATTTTCTATGGAACTGAATATTCTCTCACCCGAAGTCAGCGACGGAGCTGTATCATCATTATTGATCACCTTAACTTATATATCGGTTGGCTAGGCGTGAGAGAAATACAGCCACTACATGTGTACAGAAGATTTCAATCCCAGTCGGGTGTTCCCGGTTGAGATTGTCATCTAGGCCACAGAGTGCGCCAATTCACACCATTGAGGCATTGATTCGCACATTTAGACACTGGAATACCTAACATTGCCACTCGTTACTATGAACAGGCAGGAGTGTGGTGTATTTGAACGGAACAACGCAATGTTTTAGGCCTCACCCCATCCAGCGGTGACTCCTGTTCCCTCTCATGAAAGTTTTAGACTAACGAATATGCAGTCTCGAGGTCTAACCGATTAAGACCTTGCGGACTGTTGGCCGGATGACAGTTTCTTGACCGAGCTTGGCAATCAGCTTCCAGACGTTCCGTTACCATCAGTGCGCGTACCAGTACAGTTAGGGAGCACAGATGGCTTTATTCTCGGAACGATACTGTGGTAGGTCAGTAGAATATCAATGACACGAATGGGTCAATAGGTATTGAGGATCGTCGGCCATGTGTTGCGGGATCTCAAGAAATGCAATCTGTCCGACTGCACAGTTTGTGATTGGTCGGGGGTTATATAGGGTCAGGGCTTCGTGGTTGGGGCAAGAAAATCAACAGACGTTGATAGAGGCGGACTAAATGTAAGGTTTTGTTTCGGATCGCTTTTTTTCGGCACATCACTGCTTTGAATCGTAGCCTTGATTGTACCAGGATATAAACAGGTTCTAGTTCGACAACAAGTAGTGACTACTTGGTTTAATTCGTTTGATGGAATGTCAAGAAATTCGACTACTTGAGGACAGTGAGGTGGTGATGTTCTGGTAGGTTTAGTGTCCTCGCCGGCTATCATTCGACATGACGATTGATTAATCGCGAAGTTTCACATGTACCTGCGCGACGACCAGTAACGAGCCCATCACGTGACTTCCGCAGTGGATGTACCGTTGATATTATCCAGGGTATGGATTGTTGTAAGGTAAAAAGAAACAAATGCCTGATGGGTAGCGGACGTCCGCTGTTTCGATTACGACTCCAGGCATTTTCTTTCCATTCATGCTGTGCATACATGGGCCTTTCGTTTATTCCTGTCAATCCAGTATCCAGTGAGTACCATCTTCGTCCTCACCTCCGAATAAACCTGTGATACTTTAGGGCCGTCTTTGCGACGAATGGTTTCCGTGCAAATGCCTCTTGGTAATGTTTTTTCTTTTCTTTTCTGAATAGTTAGCGGGCTTTGATTATCTCACACTATCTTCCATCCCCCTCCTACCCAGACCTGCCGATGATCGCGCATTTCAGCTCAAGGTTGAGGGACTCACTCACAAACCCTTCCGGCTCACTAACTGGTTGGTTGGTGAGGTGACGTGTTCTGCGGGATTCACGCACTCGCTCAGTGGACATCCGGTATGTCACTCGCAACTTATGTCTGTCTTCGTTTACATCGGCATTTCTTTGTGGGGTAAATTACACACGTGAACCAAAGTTCTTATGCTTGCTTGATCACTGTCATGATTCCGTAATCTACGGGATTCTGTTTCGTAAGACTGAAAGGAATCTTGTAGACCATGAACACTGTGCGCCTCAACCTGATCGCGGTCCGTCAGTGATAATTGTTTGTCAGTCTGCGCTTTTGGTCCCTAGTTGCAGTGGTGCGTGAAAAACAGTCAAGTTCCCTGAAATCAGGGCTTTATTAACTCATACAGGTGACCCGCCATTTGTTTGTCAAATGGACTGAAATCCATGAGTTTTGTTCTTACTAGTGACTGCAATTAAGAGAGCGTTGTCCACCTCTGGCGAACAGAACATCACATAAAATTTCAACCTTTTTCCACACATGGCGTCATTTATACTGCCACGTGGGTCAGTTGGAAAATTAGGCGTGGTTCGCCATTTTAAGCTCTTTGGCTGAGATACCGGTTCTTTGCTCGCAAAAAAAACATGAGCTTTCACAGCACTACGAAATCTCACTATTATTCTAGCAAGTCGAAAGCTTACTTATGGTTTAAACAGTAACATAAATTCAATCCGTCGCCTCTAACTATCTTCCATCCTACTAATTCTTTTTCCCACTGATACTGACGTCTGACTACGATTGTTTCTCAACCGCCACTTCCATTTTAAAGGTGCGGGTTGTGCCTACACTCGTTCCCCTCTCTCTCCCTCTCTTTTTCTTTGTTTCCATTGCCCTGTGTCGTTTTCAACCGCATGCGTCTCAAATGATCCCTCCTCAACCAAACAGAGATACGTACATCTGTTGTGCAGCCAACTGCGAATACATTCTGCAGTCCCCCCTGTAGTTAAACTCTATTCTCGGCGATTTCATTGTCCGTTTTGGCTTTGCCGTCGCGCGGGGGCCGTGCTGACATCCTGTTGATACTATCTCTACTGCGTTTGTTCTCTCAATTCACAGATCCACATCGTTGATCGCTTTTTCTTGGGTGGACCTCTCGAACTGCGTGGTTTCCAATGGCGTACTGTTAGTCCTATGCAGCCATTAATTGAGCCCACTCAGTTCAACCTCCCGACAGCTGATGTCGTCAACGAGACGGTCGACTCTCCTCAAACGTCGACAGCATCTCGTTCACCAGTTGGATCCGACGGATTTTGGCTTACCGGTGCTCATTTCTATACTCCACTCCCTTTTTTCGGGGCTGAAGAAGGTTCTCTCGCCTCTCATTTCCGTCTCCATGCCTTCTGTCTAGCAGGTAATTCTTTCTCCCTTCATAAGGATTTTTTGCAAACTTTATTCTCCCAAAAGTAACAGTTTTCTCATATTGATTTTTTTGCAACTTAGGTAGTACGTTGGACTCTCCAGTACAACGCATTCTGGACAACATTGCCACCTCCCCATCGGTATCAGACCGAACGTCTTTGGCGCGTCGCCTACTTACAGAATTAAGCAGTCAACCACGAGCCGTTGTGGGCGGTGGATTAGTCATTCGTTTTGCTGGCCTACTTAGGATAGAAATTAACTACTGCCTGCCATTCAAGAGTCAGCCAGGAGATCTGCTCAAGTCGGGTTTCAACTTTGGTTTTGGCATAGCCTATTCATGACCTTTGCAAAACGTCCCCACCTTTTCCCCTGGAGACAAGACATATGTCTGTTTTCTTGTTTCTGTGCGATTGTAAGCCTTATGGCTTGATGGGAATGGGCCGTTCTATACCTGTTAAACCAATGTCTCCATGCAGATTGTCTTTCCTAGAAATACACTTCTCCTAGTTTCTTGACTTTGTAAAGTTGCATGATTTAGTCATTGTTACGGTCAGTGGGGTTGGTCTACTCAGGATTATACGGCTGAGGACATTATTTGTAAATTCTGGTTGTACAGCAGCAAGCAACATTGTTGATCACTGATGATGGTGACAGTGGTGATTTTTTGTGCCACTGCTGGTTTGGCACCACTGCGCAGCTAATCTGGTCGGAGTTTCTTATTCATTGACCGTTCGGGGAAGTACCAAGGTCAGATCACGGATGCCCGGTGTACCGGAGAGTTTCATCCAGTCACGACTACCTAATGACAGCAGTATCGTTCGTGTGGAAAGAAAGCGTAGTTGATTCAACCGGTACACATGTCGTTTTTCTCTGCCAAATGTTTTTTGCGGATCACTCCTAAAGAGCATCGTAATTTCGTCAGCGTTCACCATACTCTCAGTTTCATCGTCTATTTACGAACTGACCGCTGGTTTCTCTGGGTCAGGCTATCTGAGTAGGATGTTGTCAGATTGGAGTGTTTCCAGGGCTTCGGTAGGCCCTACTCACATTGTACAGGGGGAACTACGCCTAACGCGTTATTTCCGTCTCAGTTGACATTCTGATTTTACTCAAAAATAAGCATAGCTGCAGTGAAAATGCTCTGGCAAAATACACTATTTTGCAGCCACTTTGGTGCTAACAGGAGACTACTGAAACTTCTCGTTTATGATATCTTGAACTGAGTGTCCTGAACAAAGACTGCTTTGTATTCCAGTTGGCACCATACTCGATGTGGCGAAAACGCACTACTCGTAGAACAACCCTATGAGTAGTATGTTGTCAAGAGGAGGATATTTCTTCGGGACAACTGGGTAGTGTGGGGAGATTTGTGAATTTCCGATTGAGATTTAGTTCTGTAAGTGGAGATAATTTACTCTACGAAGCCAACAAGCACTACAGCGGTGCACATCTCACGAACCCGTGACCTCCGGGCTAGTAGTTTGAACACGATCATTCTTCAGCATGTGAGAAATTGCAAAATACCTATCATTTTGTGTGTGAAACAATCTTCTTCAAACAGAAAATTTGCCACCTGATCAACAGTTGGTATTCGTGATTTGGTTCTTGTCCTAATGTATTTGAGGAAGAAGACAACTCATGTTATTCTAGTGTTTTTGGATATTTAATGCGATCGGGATCCCAACTACGCGGTCACCTCCATCTTTTTTGGGACTAACTAGGTGGATATAGACAGATTGGATACGTGACCTTTAGAACAACAGTTTCAAACTGTAACCACCAAGCGATTCATTCACCGAACAGTCGGTCCAGCCAGAGTATTTTGTTAGGGTTTGTTGTGTGGTTAGATCTGTTATCGACTGATTTCTGAAGTTATCTGGCGGCTTATTGGTCAGAAAGCTGCTTTTGATTAGTCATATTTCCTCACGGACGGCCTGATAACTACCAGGCGATAGGTTTGAGATTTTACCTGATGTTTTGGATGGATGTGGTCTAGTGGCAAGAACGTTAGCTAAGGGAGCGCTTCAGTCTGCATTGTGACTCGTCTGGTGGGTGTTTTGGTAGCAGCCACGTGACCGCTCCTGGAGGTGTTACGAAGCTAGCATGAATGCTGATTGTCGAAATGAGCCTGGCTAGGGCAAACCATTTTGGGATGATTATCGAATGCGCTAAATAAGTAAATTTGAACAAGATATGGCTATGTAGAATTTGAGTTAGCATCCAGAGTTTGCTCTACGGTAGTCACCCTCGAACGATTATGGCCAGTTATTTGTAAACGAATGCCTATCATTTAAATGTGTTGAACATGGCTGAGCAGAACATCGGGGTGTGTTATACCGTGGTAAGATTGCATCCGATCGTAAGTGGGTTCCCATTTCTGCATTGTGAACAAAGTAGGGGTGGGATCACAACAAACCTAATCAGTCTCTTCTTGTGCGTGCGTGAGGTGTTAAACAGACTACTGTCGGTGGCGGAACTGCCACTTCCCAGATCCATAAGTGTCTTATGTTGTTTTCTTCGCCCAAACGCCTAGGTTGGGTTACCGGTGTGTTAGCTTCATTGGATGTTTCATCCTGCAAGTTTATGCATGTTGAAAGACCGAGAACCGTCTTAGAACTGCTTCACCCTTGTTAGGAGTCATCAGCAATGTACATATCAATAAACTCTAGGGCGATTCTTACGACCTTCCTTTCCATACCTTAACACTGATAATCAACCACAAATGGTGCAAGAGATCAGGCTAGACCGGAATGCCTCAGATAGTTGTAGGAACTGAAGTTATGTCGCTTATATCTTTGGTCACGAACCCAGTCTAAATGGGTGTATTTTGGTCTTCTGCGAAATATGTCGTGTAACTGTTTCTGACCTCTATCCGGTACGGGCTGTTTTAGACAGCCTCATTTCGTCTTTGTTTAAGCTAATTTTACTCAAAATCAGTCATAAGATGTCTCAAAACATATCCGGATATGACTTCTAAAATAACTGCATCAAAATGGGATCAACGCTATGTCAAAGTTAAGTAGCCTAAAGGGTATATAACAGTGTTACGTGCAACTTTATGCTTCGCGTAAGCAAATTTTCGAGCAGCACCGTGGCAGGTGTAAAAATATATCCAAAACTATGGCTTCGATTTTGAAACGACAACTCTCGTCGGAACGCTTATCTCATATAGACAAAGCTTTAAGGGTACCATATAGTTCGAGTCAGAAAATCTGTTATTGTTGGTTTACAAACAGAGGTGAAAAGTTTTTCTATAACAAACCCTAAATTGTGAGTTGCTAAGCGCGTGTACATTAGCCTATAAATAGCTTTCTCGGCCGGAAAAAGATCGCAACTAAATACTGTTGCTGAGATATCTTTCCATGGTCGTTGGTTTGTTCGCTGAGTTGTGCCTTGCGCAGTGTCGCTTGTATGTTAATGTGCGTGCTGTCAATCGGGACTGACCTTCGATCACGATTGGTTGTTCGGTCGGGCACTTCCATTGGTTGGTTTGATATTCTGTGTCCTGATTGGTCGAGCTTGGCATTCCTTGCCCTTGTACTCTGGTCGGTGCCGGAGTGAACTGTCCTCCCTGCGTTCCAGTTTGTGACCTCTGTTGATCTGATTTCAGGGAATTTCTTGTTTCTTGGTTTGTCAATCCGATACTCGGCTCTCTTTGAGTGTTCCGTTTGATGGTTTGGTCTTTTGCACGTACTAAAGCAAGGTCTGCCCCAGCTAGCAGCACGCAACACTACTCAACGCACAACCACCGACTCATCGCTATGGTCCTCTACGCATCTTAACAACACATTGATGATGTCACCTCGATTGGTGATGAAATGTTTGCAATCAAATTGCCCGGCTCAGCCAAAACCCAATGACCATCTACGCTACCTGAGCTACCAACATTCTCCTCGATAGCAAACATCCTTCCGTGCTGAGTTGCACATGTGGTCACACATGCGCTGATCATACAGGATACAGTGCACAGAACGGCGTGACAAAAATGTGGCGTAAAGCGATGTATGTTTAAGCAACCCGACTCGTTCGTTTAGTTACTTAAATGCCGCAATAAGCCTAGAGTTAATTCGTCTTACTTCGAAGTCTGTGGCACTGCCTTCAAAACTACGCCCTAGAATGCAAGAAATCTTCATTTTTACGTCTTTAGGTACATTTTGAACACTTATCACTTATCACTTTCACGAATATGACGATACGTCTAATTGAACGATGCATCCCAACTCTAATCGGTATACTAACATTATGACAAATACTTACGATTGCAGAGTAGACTGTTGCCAAAAATTAAACGCTATCATACTAATCTGTTTCCAAAAGGTTTGCGCATATTCACATCACCACATACCAACTACCTGGGAAAAGAGAAGTTTCGTAAAGCAAGCATGCATTTTGAGTTCATTACACGAAAACTGACCAGATGTTGCAAAAATTACACAACTGCACAGCATTAAGAGGACCAACAGAACAATTTATTGAGCCAAGACAATAACTAGGTTCAACTTAAATCTAGGTTCGCTCCGAAACAAACGATTCAAAAAGCGCCTGACAAAGTGCTAGTTTTAAAAAATCCTGGTCACATTTGGTTTGAACGACCGGTTATCCGTACATTCAGTGGACGCACGTCAAGTTCGTACAGCACATTCCGGAAATGTCAGTCAGCACACCTGTCTTACCAATCGCCAGGCCCGGACGGGAAAATTGTGACAGGTGTGCCAGAATTACTGACAGTGGAAAAATACCAATACTGGGCGGGTACATCTTTTTCTCCGTTATCACGGAACTGGCCTTCCTTGAGCGGCTCCTGTTTTGCATGGCTCTGCGGCCTTGTAGCGGAGAAGTTAGGTATTATGATAGACCGTGAAGAAACTGACGGATGAAGTCAGTACACCATCTTTTAACGTGGGACTAGTGCTAACGGTATTGACAACTAATGAATCCTCTGCCAGTTTGCTCGTCAGTCCTATTTTTTCAAGTTCTAATTGGGTTCACAGGCTCCAGTCCAGTGCTCAATTACAATTATCGTTTGGATAAAAGAACTAACCTCAGTTGCATTCCGTAGTTTTTCAGTACACATTATTTCACTAGTAGGACGAAGGTTGATTGTTCTTTGGACTGCTCGCTGAGCTGGGTAATTTAATGCAAACGTTTCATCCCGAATCGAGTTTAAACCATTACTCTGTTGTTAGGAGGCGAAGCTTGGTGGTGCAAGTATGTCTGTTCGTAGTTGTAATGAGAAGACTGTATGCCAGGTCGACGGTTCGTTACAACTAGTCAAGAAGACACTGGACAACTCGATATCGATACGTTTCTGGTGTGAACATTCCGACTACTGAGAGTTGTATTCTGCTCGGATGCCCGTTCGACTGCTCCCGACATTTGCCATCTGTTAATTTGCACTAAGGAACCTCATCACGATACACCTTGGCAACAGAACCCGAAAACCAGTATTTTTGGCTGGGCACCGCCTTACTCTTTGGATAATTTTGGTCCTGTTATTCCATCCAGGACTATCCGGTTTGCGGACAATCAAAGGCCCTCGTTGGATCCTTTTGTGGTGGTGCGAAGCGGTCAAGTTCATTTTGTCAGCAGGTGATGCCCCACGGAATTCAGAAAGGGAACTCGATGCCAAGTGTAGTTAGGTTACGTGTTACTTTTGTTTTTCGCGATCAAGGGCAAAGTGCACGCTTTTGTGCACTAATTTACCTAGGTGCGCGAAAGCCCGTACTCAGTGGGAAAATAATGCATTGAGCTTAACCTAAGAATGAAACATTACCTTTAGGATACAGCTGATGTAATTAGCTTGCCATGCATACATACTTTCATCTCCTAGTTACCAATTTATCTACCCCGAAGTGGTCAGAGGAAGTATTGACGTTTGTCGCATCAAGGAAGTGAGTTAGGTTACAGCCTGAATTTTACAGGAGACTCATCTGGCCTAGTAGGAGATAGCAGCTTTTTTCAGCACACCGAGCCTATTAAAATGTCAACCAAAGGCGGCTGAATGATGAAATTATATCAGTAGCATCAGACTATTTGGGTTCTCTTGCTTATACCATATCGACAGCTGTCTAACTCACTTACAGGGTCGTTAGGCTGCACCTTAAAGTGAACTGTTTCTACATTTACATCCCACCGTGGATTTTCCGTGCCACCTGCCTCCAATAATTCAAAATGTTGGTTTTCTTGACTTGAAGGTTGCCTTTGCTTATGTGGAACGTTAGGCACCGTGGCAGTGTCCGTTCAGCAATGGTATCCTCACAAAGTCTTGGCCTTTATTAAACCCTGTACGCCAACTCACGCGAACGCGTTGAGATTTACTAGAAGCCCTCTTCTAAGCTCACTGCATCACGTAGTGTTTAGCAAGGCTATCATCTTCTATCTTCTGTTTTAAACCCCGTCATTGAAATAATCATGTATGACTCACTCCAAGCCTCTAAAGCCTATGGGGTAGAAATGCCTCCAGAGCGTCTGCTCACAGACATCGAGTGCGCAGATGTTCTTGGATCTGACGCCATCGTAATGTAGACGATGTTGACAAATCTAAATTATTCCCGCTCACGGCTTAGCATGTACTTCAAGCCTGGATAGTGTGAAGTGTTGCTGCAAGACTGGGTGGGCCCGAAACTGAACCTTATGCCTTCGAATGAGCCGATTAATGTAGTGCACAACTTTCCTGCCTGAGAAGTTATATCACTCCCGGTGGTCTAGTCAAAAATGATATTTTCATCCGGATTTGGGAGACCAAAGCAGTCTTTGTGAAACTACATCACTTGTGGCGCAGGCGCGACCCCAGATTATCACTCAAAGACTATGTTTGCAATGCTGCTGTATGCTCCTTATTGTAATATGGGTCACAAACTTGGACTCTGCGAGCTGAGGACGTTCAACTCTTTCATTGTTTGACCGAAGGTGTATTCAGAACTTTGCCCAAGTATGGTGGGAATATTGGTTAGGTAATGCTGAAGTACGCCGAATGGTTTTCGTAGGAAAAAAACTCGCCTGAGATAGGTGAACTGATCACATTCCATAGGATGCGCTGGCTTGGTCTCGCGCTCCGTAGACCAGACGACCAACCAACTAGGGCAACCCTTTTCGCACAATACAGCGATGGATGGAAACGAGCCAACCCCTTTCCGCTAGTCATTGCCGTCTACCTGGATGGGAACCCCCAAGGTGGGACATATCAATTGTTAGAAACATTAGCAGACATGGCCCAGTCAGATGCTCAGTGGCACGCATGCGTCCAAGCTGTTACTTCAGTGTACAACTTCTCCCTACGGAGCCCTCCCTCATGAAACGTCCATTGATACCACATCGCCACGCATCAGTCACATCGACTGCCGCCTCCTTATATCCTCAGATCCTCGGTGAATCAAGCTCTGGCAGATGTAACAACCGTACAACAAGTAGGCAGTTTTACAGCTGAGGAAGATCATGGTCACGACGATGATGATGACAATGACAATGATGAGGAAAGTGATCGTGACGATGATGCTTATGATGTCGAAAGAGTTAAGTCCTCAAAAGCCGCAAACTTGGACAGGTGACATAATCTGGACAGTAGCAACTAAGGGGCAAGCAACTACTAAGCGGGAGCGAAGAAACCGCAGAACGAGCGACAGGGAAGCGAAACGGCTTTGGGAGTAACAGGCATAATTCACCTTACTCATAAGTAGCCAAACGAATAAGAAAAATAGCCGCTGATTGCCGTTGATTCACATGGGATTCAACAAATTTATTTCCCAGTGTTCTCTTGCACCAAACTGCGATTTTATTACCGTCGACAAAATTCCCACAAGCAACGCCTTACTCCTAAAAAAGTCCGCTATGAATTCGAAAGCCAAGAGTGTAAACAGATCGATGGCATAGCAATGGGACCTTTACTACGCAACAGCCAATTGCCGTCGAATACCCATGTGAATTTTGACAGACAACCTAACAGACGAACTTTTCCAATCAGTAAGTGGCCTGAATTTTTCGTTATTTCTGAGACTGCGACATCTGTTTTCGGTATTCACCCCCCCCCAGAAACATGTGTCAGACAACGGTACCCGGTTCACAGTTCGGTGATTTCGTCCGATTTCTCGGCACCACGCCTATTGCCTCCCACCATTCTAGTAGCAGTCGAATGACCAGGCTGAGAGGTTTATCAGATAATTTTAAGCGTGCCTTGACAAAAACTAAGGGAAAGGGTCCGTGGCATAAATCTTGGTCACTTTATTGTTGAACTACGGAGCAGTATCCAAACAATTCCGTCCTGGCACTCACTCCGAGGATTTATGATGAATAGGCGGTTGAGGCTTAAGGAGACGCTATCCTGCTAACTTTTTCGTGCCCTCAATCAGCCAAAGGAATGAATAGAATTGACCTAAGTACCGTTCAGGTTGGACTCAATTAGAACATGGGGTTGTAGCGGTCACATCGGGCCCACCAATAATTAGTGCTCTAGTAAATAGCGGTTGAGTTCGAATATCAGAAGCGAGAGACACTAATAAGATTTGAATATTACGGTTAAGTAGATTACAAATTTATGTGCACCTTATGAATACAAATACAATGCAAGAAGGGAATAAGCCTAAAAGTGATTTATCGTTTGAGGAAAACTGTTGAGAGTTCCTGAGTGAAGTTCCGGACGCGGGACGTGTCTTCTCTGCAGTATAGCTGCTGCACCTGTCCCGTGGTTGTCCGTGGAGACTTGTGGAGCTCGGTTGACTTCCTGCCCTGTGCGAGCGAGTTTGTATAATGAAGACTGTTTATCGCTTGGTGGTGAAGTGATAGGCTCATCTTTCTGTAGTTTAGCCATAAGTCGGAGACCTACTGTGGGTGTTGAGGAGAATGAATCTACTGCTGGACGAGATAAAGTGTCAGTGGCGATGTTAAGAAGTCAGCAACCTCATGAGTAGAACGGTACGTTTAAATAGGAGCGTTCTTTTTTCCTGTTGGAATTTCATCAAAAGCACAGAAACGTCCCAACATCAGAGAATCACAGAGTATCTCGTATGTTGCACTAGTTTGCTTGTTAACTTTGGGCCAATGTTTTACTCTTGACGACAGATACCATCGTCCGTCATATTGAAATTGTTTGTGCAGTGTCTCAGGACCTACTTCTGTGTACCGTTAACGGGGGCATGAATGTGATCACAGTGTTCTAAATAGTTTGGTCTGGTGTTTTTTCTTCAATATAAGACCTTTTGTTCGGTGATAAGCGACTAGGAACAAAGTACCCACGTTTTAAGGGCTTTTTCACTTATATACGTAATGTCTGGAAACATCACAAAGGGGGGATTCAGCTGCTGGAAACATCACAAACGGGGGATTCAGCTGCGTTCCAAGTGAGTCTTTCGCAAAAACCAAATTGATTTGCAAATGAGTGTATTTATCGGCTTTTTCACTTGTTGTGCTGTGGCCCAAGCACGAAGTAAGTGTGTTCTCATGTGGCACCTACAGATATGAGCCGTACAGCAGCGAAGACCCTGCTTACAATGTCCCGCTGTACCCGCTTACAGGGAAATTCCTGTCGATTTTGCGCACAGCGAGATATTGCATGCTTGAATCGGTGTTCAGAATCGCATCTTTCTCATAACCTGACAGAACAAAAAGTACCTGCAAAATTAACGGATACATGTCGACTGAGCACCATCTGTGAATTAGTGTGCTGACCAAGGTACCGTATAGAAAGTATTCTCCCGCGCCGGCAAATCGTCCAATATAGGTTGTGTTACATGGAATATCGGGCGTTTTCCCATTGCTGCTGGCTGAATCCGTCCGCATGTCTGACTCAGCATCCATGTCATCTTTTGTCACCCGAAGAGGGGTCCAAACATATTGGTTCGGCTAAGAACTGCATGTTCTACTTGAACGGTTCATTCAGTTCGGTCGTGGGAATTTGGAATGCTCCAGGACATGAAACTATGCATATTGCCAAACAAGTGCAAGAATAATGGTGTGAATAGTTCAAAAAGCGGAACATGCGTACAGCTTGGCATGATGTGAACATTTTTGATAATCCTACTTTGACACGGGGACTTATTCGGATAGCTCATTGAACATTTTTAAAAGCCGGTCAGGATGACCGCTGTTTCATATCAAGGTATCTAACTGATAGGACGGAGACACCTTTTTATTCCTTGTATGGAAACCCTTGCTGAGGGTGACCCACAGTAGCAAAGATATTGGACTGTGGCCCCTTCCCCTACAGTACTCTATTTTGACTAATAAATCCACTGGTTAAAATTCACAGACAATGATCTATGGGATCTCACATTTAGAAAGATTTTGGAGCCATGGACTGCTACTGTGAAACTGTTGTTGATCATGCTGTCATAAATGTGAGTTACTTGGTTGTCTGTTATCGCATCAACCATTCTGGGATGTGTTATAAACCAGAAACTCGCGTTCAAACCCAGGGAACTTTTTAATGGAGGAACGGCCTCTGGTTGTGATCTCCCATTTTTTCACTCGTGTCCTATCAATTTCCTATCATAAATACTGTTCATGGATCGCAAAGTTTTCAGCTTTGCTTGAGATGCAATTAGTTCAAGCTCTTTCACGACCGATTCTGAATATAGGTAATTTTTTTAAAAGAAAGCCATTGCTGGTTGATGTCAGAGTGAGAACAAATGTACACTTCAACCAAATCAAGCTAACTGTGGCGCGCATTTTTTAAGCTTAACCTAATTTTATAACACCTATGGTCGGATCCCCCAACTCCTCAGTCGTTCTGGACCTTTGGTTCTTGCTCAGAAGAATCCGTCACATAAAGATCTTGTCCACAGTTTAAGGTGGCCGCCTGCTGAAAGAAAACATCGGCTCCTGTTATATCTGATTGCTGTTCCTACTACAGTGCCTGGAGCCAGAAAAAGAACTCAACGACAACAAATACAATAGCTTTTTTGCAACAAGCGAGTGCGTGCGAGTGCAAAAGTTACAAATGCCCCGCGCTATGGAGTGTAAAAGTTACAATGTGCCCGAGTTATTTGATCGACGCTGTCTGATATGCGTTTGGAGAACATCATCAACATCGACCGGGCTTGTATGAAATGCCCAAACACTTATCATAGTCGACCGTGCTTGTGCGGCGTGCCTGAACACTTATCGGCTTTTGCTGAATTGACTGAATGATTGACTGGCCTGGATGCTTTTCGGCTTCCCTATTGAGATTTTGGTGGAGTTTTAGGGTCCCAGTAGGTTCCGGGCGTTCTGGGGTTACTTTCAGGAATCCGACCTTCCTGATAGCTCCAAACTGGGTTAAATGGGATTCGGCGTTTCACTAGTGAGGTCTCAGATGTTCTAGGTCTTAAATCCTCACACGTTCACTTACTCATACAAGGCAGAGGAGTTTAGTGGCTTTCACAGACTAGAGGAAGTTGCACACACTGTTCGGCCGACGCTTGACAGAACACACCGTGTACAAGGTTGCTAAGACTTGTTTGACAGCCCATTTCCCTTAGTAGGATGTTGAGGAGCATTCAACGACCAAAAAGTCGCATACTTTTCCAAGGAACTATTCTGCGCCGTCTGAAGTATCGCAACACCCGAGACATCAGATGGCTTCTGTAAAGCACCTAGGGTTAAAGACACCACAGGTGAGATACTTAGCTGAGTCTCATGTTAACACTAATGTAATTTGCAAAGACTGTAGTTCACGTCATCTTTTATCGAATGAGAAGACAATAAATGATCTTGGACACATGAATCTCAACATTTTTTCTGCACGATACCTGTGTCATCTCACTCACAAAGATACCATCAGATTTCGCGCGGAGAAAATGTGACATCTTCAGGTCTCTGACCGCCTATACCTCAGAGCTATAGCCGGAGTAACCGGAAACCACGGCGTTCGGAATATGGTGGTCAGGAGACTGGTCTTTAGTGAAGCAGACTTCCCTTAGTGAATGCACCAAGCACTGCAAGCTAAGTTTGCTATGCCATGTGTTACATGTGCCGAGTTACCGCTTGCCAAGCTGAGTGCTGTTTCCCGTTCTTAATTTGAAGTGGCGGGAACTTAAAAGTGAACAGAATTTGGCATGGCAGAAGAGATCGAAGGATGATTCGAAAAGTTTGTTTACCGTCGGTCCTGTTTGCCTTCCAGGATGACATCTACGTGACCCTCCGTGTACTTGGATGAAAAAACTAAATGACAGCTAACCGATTTCAGTTGTTTTGATACTCTCAGTCTCTATCCAAATTATCTACGTGTTGTAGTTGGATGTAGTGGATGTGGTAGGTTAATTCTAGATACTCCTTGTTCTCATATTTTTCTTCTTTCGATTATAAGGCCTCATTCAAGTAAATTGACGGGTGTGAATGACAGTGGAGCACCAGAGTTGTTGTTATCAATGTTGTTGTTGTTGTGGTTGATGATGATGATGATGATGATGATGGTGATGATGATGATGATGATGATGATGATGATGATGATGATGATGATGATGATGATGATGATGATGATGATGATGATGATGATGATAAACCCTCCTTATTAGGTTCACTCTTGTATGCGTGCATATGGTAGAGAGACAGGTGGTGGAAAACAAGGTAGTGATCTTACGCAGTTCTGCCTATGAACATCAGCAAAGCCGTGTGTTCAGACCGGTTAGCTTCAAATGAAATGGGTTAAATGAAACGATATTCGCCTTCAACATGGTGGAAGTCTCCCTCGTTTCAGTCCAGTCCAGTCCAGTCCAGTCCAGTCCAGTCCAGTCCAGTCCAGTCCAGTCCAGTCCAGTCCAGTCCAGTCCAGTCCAGTCCAGTCCAGTCCAGTCCAGTCCAGTCCAGTCCAGTCCAGTCCAGTCCAGTCCAGTCCAGTCCAGTCCAGTCCAGTCCAGTCCAGTCCAGTCCAGTCCAGTCCAGTCCAGTCCAGTCCAGTCCAGTCCAGTCCAGTCCAGTCCAGTCCAGTCCAGTCCAGTCCAGTCCAGTCCAGTCCAGTCCAGTCCAGTCCAGTCCAGTCCAGTCCAGTCCAGTCCAGTCCAGTCCAGTCCAGTCCAGTCCAGTCCACATCCATCCGAAACCTGCTAACGTTGAAATTGAAAACCATGTAGTTTAGTGACTAGTTATGGGTACTCTGAAAGATTAAAAAAAATACCATGGAACATGAGAGACAGGCGCTACGGACAACTGCAATGATTCTACTCCGCTAACCGGAATAATGATGCTCATTGGGTAGGTGGCGTCATGCCACTTTCCAACAAGGGTCAAGTCATTCCGATGGGTGCAAACAGTTTCCCTCTCTCAGGGCTCTTGATTAACATGCTAAACTAAGAATATCGGAAGAAACAGTATGCGTTAACTCAAACAGAATAGATCCGAAACAGGTTTTCAATCTGGGCTTCTTTGTGTCCCTTCAAGTGAAGTGGAGAGGTTTGAGCACGCGTCTTGCGATGCTCGCTTACTTCCTGGGAGTGTTCTAAAGTAAATACATTTCCCCAAAGTAACCCTTATTCTGGACAGTGGGCGGACCCAAACTTGATGTCATTTCAAGTAAAATTATCTGAATTGAAGTCACAAAGTTTGAGTAGTACCAATTGGTTCATATCACCATAGGATTTAGTTCTGTTTGACGAATCCTGCCATTCTGATTGTGAAGCAACACGAAGCTACATTCTGATTCAATATTAGCGTTCTTGGGTTCACTTTTTCCTGTTGTTTTTATTGTCAGCTACTGTTTTCTGTAAGCCTTCGAAGGCCCTTTGTAAATCTCGAATCTTACGAAACAGTGGTATTTTGGTTGTTCTGTATACATGCGGGTTGGAAACACATTCCTCTGAAAACTGCTGTATGATGGACGAGTTTCAACTTACACCAGAGTTTGGGCTTTCATCCACTGAATGTAACGAAATGTAGGTTTACGTCAAACGAAAACTTCAGTATTTGAAGAACCCGTTTGCAAGATGGTCCAATACTTGGGAGATTCTTGGCAGAGGTAGCTTGATCCCTCTCTCTGTGGTACCTTGCATCTTTACAAGGCCAACCGAATCGTCCATTTTAAACATTTCTAGAGATTTCTTGCATTTATCCAGGACTCATATCTTAACAGTAATTTAACACATGGCATGCAACGCTGAGTCAATGGATCCTGTTCATAATCCGTGTTGCAGAATAGGGGCCTTAGCCAGATTTTTGCGTTGTTAGGCATTTCATTGCTGGAAACTGTTTACTGCCATAACTGGAGGAAAGTGGAGTAGTTTTTTCGTTTTTTCGGAAGCCTCCATATATATATATATATATATATATATATATATATATATATATATATATATATATATATATATATATATATATATATATATATATATATATATATATATATATATATATATATATATATATATATATAAGCAGCGATGCCGACTTCCCAGAAGAGATAGGGGTTAGAAAAAGTCTGTCCCATAAATCGCACAGTTCGGCTGTCCGACAATTGACAGTAGTAGCCTGAGCACTATTCACTGTGATGGAAATAACTATGGAAACCGAGAATTCGGTGCTGTCCATTAGACATACATCTTACTCCCTTTGTCCTAAGGGTTAGATAAAGTCCTGGTATATCGTGGCTGAAACTTCAAAGTCGAAGGCCCTTATTCCGAACGAGAGAGGTGGCTCAGTGCTTAGAGCGCGAATTTACTGACCGGAAGGTCCGTCGAACCCGACTCTGCCTCTCGACTCTCACTGTCTAGGCTTGAGCAACCTGGCAGTATCCCAGCCCTCGTGCTTCCTTTTTGTGGCATGGCAGCTAGGCACTGAAAGGTTACAGCTGAACGATTATTTATTATTATTACTATTATTATTATTATTCCGAACCCAACAATCAAAACGTCACAATTAATACCAACTGTAACAAAACAAGGAAGAGAATCCGCGACTTGGCTCGAGAAATGTTAGGATTGACCTGGGCAATAAAAGACAAGAATCTGAAACAGTTCCAAAAGAATCTCTTGGTGCGGCAATTTTAGGAGCAAGCATTTTATGTCCTACTTAATGGGCAGTCAGACTGGACATCCTGTCAACTGCCATTTGGTCAGGCTTGCGAGTCACTGCCCTCAGCGTGAGTCTCCCGAAAGGTCTTCATACTCAGTGCCTTAGGGATGGAACTGTTGGGTCAGACTGTGACTGACGTTCCAAATCAAAGTGTTACATTCTCCCCTATCGTGTGAGCGCAACTTTTGGAGCAAAGGTTCACGTAGGTACTCCTTTAGTTTGCTTGAAAAACCTAGAAGTAACATCTGTCCGAACAGCATGGGAACAGTAGCTAGTCACTCACACAGTTCAATTCCATCTCCCCTTGTTCATATCATCTTCAGTTTTTAATTCTGTCAAAGAGACAACAATTACCAGCCCGACGAAATAAAAGCAACTTTGAGTGTCTGTCCTGTATGCTAACTAAGCTAACCGCCATCCCATTCTACTCGAGGAGTTTTGATGTGAATTGCATCCCTGAAACAAGAAAGAAAGAAAGAAAGAACTGCCGCAATACATTTAAAACAACGCCAATACACTCCACTTCAGAATGACTTGCCGTCCGAGTTTCCGGTGATCCATCAGTGCCGACACGTGGTCTCAGTTGCGTTGAAATTGCGCTCAATCTGACAGTGAAAAAGGTTCCACTCGACTGGAAATCTGTTGCACAGTCAGACAAACTCATTTAATCTGATACCTAAAAACCAGTTCATCCATTAATAGTTGTAAAAAACAAAGGTGGTGAGCAGAGTGTTTTAAATAAGGTTCCAGCGAACTAGTCACACCATAACACACGTGACCATAGTAAAGATGTTCAAGCAAAATTCTGTTGGGCACAGAAGAGTCTGCAACAGATTCGACTGCTTTTCCCCCTGGTGTGTGTGTGTGTGTGTGCTAGAGAGCCTGGAAAAAGTGTGAGGTTGGTTTTAGTTAGGCTGTTGGGAGAGAACGTTGGTATAGTCAAAGATTGAACCTGAGTGAGATTTTCTTGTAATCCTAGTACAGATGTATCATCCGCACATCGTCGATAAAAACGCATGTAGTTTGCAGTTTCTTTTATCACTGACCGTCCGAGGTTAATCATAAAACTATTAGCCAGCAAGCGACCAGCTGGTGAATCCGATACTAGACAGTAATTTCAGTCTATAAGGTGTATTAGTTAGCAGGATCTGCAGCTTTTAGACCCGGTAACGAAATATCAATATCTATGGTACACACACGCATCAAGGCAACGAAGAAAATCGAAGTTTCACTTCAGTAGTTCATTTGCACACAAGAAAGTAACATCAAAAGCGTTCATCTAACTATTTTTCAGCCAGAAGTCGAATATAAAAACTCGGAAGATTGTTGCACCTTAGCAGTGCACCTGTGCACAACGGATAATGCAGTTGTCATGGGTTGGACGACAGGTTAAACTTGGTTCGAATACATAGTTCGCTCATCTACTCTTGAAGAATTCTAGATGAGGAACTGGGTTGTACTACGAACTCCTTGATGTAAGATGGGTCTCCGAAGAAATTCATTCGGGGACATGTGACCCAAAAAAAATCAGCTCACAAAATTACCTAGACGGCGTCGAAGAAGCTACTGCATATTTGACAACTATTCAAGGGCAGTATTACATTGGAACTCATCGAGAGGACACTAACTAGATCATTTAGTTGCACTCAGCATTTAGCATTGCAAATCACAGGACTTATTTCACAAGTTTGTTGTGATCAGACCTAATCTAACAGATAGGTTGCCAGTCCTCGAATCATGGTAATCTACTCATTCAAGTGCGATTGTTGTACAAGTTATTTTGGTCACACGAGTCGACAGCAATCTCCGCGAATTAAGGAGCACTACTAAGCTTCTACCTGACCATAAAGAAAGAAGACCATTGACCGCACGATCAGCTGTCGGCACTCGATCACCTGATCAATCCAGGCCTGCTATTCACCCGCGTTGAGTACCCACCCAGGGGTAGCTATCGTTGAAAATCTTTTGTTAAAGACCGTCGTTCACTTTCAAACACCTGCGTGGGTCTGACCTGTGTGCTGGTCGGTACCCGCCTCGTGTTAAAACAAAAAACTTTCTATCAACCACTTATTGAGTGTGTGAGTGACGCAACACTTAAGGAAGCTCAGCGGACTGCTCATGGATATGAGTCAAACCCCACTACTACTTGAAGGACAGCAAGGAGGGCGAACCACGGTGTACTTAGCTTTAAACGACCGGATTCATCAAAACCCAAAACGGATCCCTGGAAAACAAGTGTATGCACTCTTAAAGACAACACGATATAGCGTGAAGGGTAGGCGGGGACATTCAAACGCTCAGCTTCAAGAATGATCAACGAAAGTGCTGGACAGAAAAGTACAATGAACCGGAAAATACGTTGGGAGAAGTCCAATGGTATTTGAACTGATTCAGGAAACCGGACTGAAAGCAGTTTAATTCATCACAGACAAGAAGGTTTCACTATCCGCACGGAGTTCGATCATCATCAGGGTGCGAAACTCAGAGCATTTTGAAGATCAGTTCTGCTGTCCGATTACACCTGAAGTGACGGCAAACGGTAGAAACAGTCTAGGTTGGTACGAGGACTGTTCAGCTCGAAGGAATATGGGGTTCTCAAGGTAGTCAGGCTGTCAAAACGGAATGAATCAATTGGACTAGACTGTTTTCCTCCTGGTCTGTTTAACTGTAGAGTCGGGATTTGGAACTCAACATGGATGCCGAAAAGTGCAAACCTTTGAGGGGTTAAACCATACTTGAAGAGAAGTTGGCCCCGTATTATTAGCAGAGGAGGTGTAAGTGTTGATTAGTTGCCTGATAAGGTCTTTTATTTGTTTGTGATAAATTGGAACCCAACCAGAGACATGTTGATAAAAGAATGTCTTAGTTTTACGTTTGTTTCCTTCTCAAGCACCCTTCACGTTCTCCCATGGTCCGTAGCCCCGTTTAGTATGAATTTCCATAACTAAATGGCAGAAATCGTCAAAGAAAACAAACGGCTTTGTAGAGGACTTTCACCAAAACACCATGTGATTTTTCTGCAAACTTGCCCCTTATTTTTGCTGCATACTGTGGTTTTTTCGTTCTGTTGTCATTCAAACCCTTTTTCAATAGCCAAACTATTCCAGGCAACTCAAAGGAAAAACTCATCCTGTGTCTTTTCTGTATAAAGATTGGAAGCTTCACGATCACGTATTAACGAATCATGCTTTTTGTGTGGTTCGGTCAGTTTTTCCTAATGGTAGCCTTCATGAACCTTTGCGGCTGGCTTGCAAGCGTTTCTTTTCCATACTAGGGAACATCTTCATTGGGACGCTGAAGAAAGGGTCGGGAGCCACCTAAGCAACATACATTAAGCACGTCAGAGCTACAACATTTCGACACATCATCAGTCAGAGAAGTGCTTGGAATTCCAATGATTTCAGTCAACGCAACCTAGGAGTATTCTTGCAAGCCGCTCCACATACCAAGCAGGTACACTGAGTGTGGCTTATAGCAAGTCACTTGAGTGCGTAGTACCGTGTAACAATGAAGCTGGTCGTGTGTGACCTTACACAGCTGCACTTTGAGCAAATTACACGCCGTTACGGCTTACTAATCAGCCTGGCCTGTGTTCCTCTCTATGACGCTTGTGTTTGCTTCGTACACCTCGCCCCGAATGTAGGTGGCCGCTCAGGTTTGCGTTGACAAATTTTGTCGCCTTTAAACCAATCCTATGGAGTCAGTAGCGGACGATGCCTAATTTGCTTAGGTTTCCCGTCGTTCAGCTGTAACACCCTTTCAGTGCCTAGCTGTCATGCCATCCAAAGGAAGCACGAGGGCTGGCCAGGTTGCTCAAGCCTAGACAGGGGAAGTCGAGAGGCAGAGGTCGGGTTCGAACCACGAACCTTTCGGTCGGTAAATTCTCGCTCGAACCACTGAGCCATCTCGTCATAGGTTTCCAGTACAGTGACTGAAATAAGTTAGGCCCACAGCTTTTCTAGAAACACCCTCGTGTACCTACTATTGTAGGCTTACCCCACACAGGATGCAATAAATCATATCGATGCAAAGAGAAATTGCACATATGGTCAGATATTCATTACCTGAATTTTGACGCTGAAGAATACGGTAAAACGATCTTGGACGATGTCATTTTTAAATGTTTGTCTTATTCAGTCCAATTATAATTGTGATTAAAAAGGAAAAACTGAATGTTCATTTCGGGGGTTGGTCATGGTCTGGTCATCTAAGACACTAGTTTGGAAAAGCATTTTATCAACAGAAATATCGAGCCTCCCATTGAAAAAATAAGAAAAGCGGGGCAAACACACAGCTAACAAAAAGATATTACATATGGCGCAGGTAAGCATTAGGCGGAAAGGGTGAATTACTCCACTTCAATGAAGACGACAGTTGGTAAGTGGAAACAGTCCATGATAAAAGCTGAGAAGTGTGCTGAGAAGTGGGAATCATGGGCGAATCTGCAGACGAGATTGCAGATCTTCGAACGAACGACTTCTCAAATACCAGTTGAACAAGTAATCTTTCTATCAGGAAAATCAGATTCCTGAAAGCAACTACTGAATGCCCGAAATCTACTGAGACCCTCATCCCCGCTAGATGCTAACCAGACAGACAATGTTCCCTCAATATGCAGCGCGTAACAGCCTAATATCAACCCAGACAGCGCGAGTCAGCGTTGATCAAGATCAGACAACGCCTCCGCAATATGCAGCGCATCACAGCCTCGTACAAAAGCCAGACAGTGTGCGTCGGCGTTGGACCGAGTTCAGACAGTGTCCCTCCAATAAATAGCTTGAGGCTGTTGTACTTTCGCACTCGCACGCACTCACGCTCTCGCACTCGCTCGTTCGGAATACAACTGTTGTGTTCCCTTCTGTGAGTCTTTTGCTCCGGCACTAGGCACTGGAGCGGGGTCAACAGCAGATACAACAGATAGGCGAATCAGCAGATACAACGCTTTCTCAAACGATAACCTCCTTATCCGTGTGAGTAAAGTCCCACGTGTACAGTAAGTATGGCCACTGATTTTTTGATCCCCGAATCCACATATTGTGGTCACCTGTTCACTGCATTCATGATTGGCCTCAGGTAGAAAGTTTATTCGTTGGGTGAATTAATTTCGGTTTTAGGTACTGCTTGATTTTTGATAATTTAATGTTTAGGGATTTCGAAGAAAGATTTCATCGTTTAAACGAGGTTAATTAATGTTAATGAGCTGAAAAGCACCGTATATAACTGCTTCATCCTTATTGGGAATCATGAGTGGATTGGCGCTGACAAAGCCTCAGCTATCTTGTAGTCCACGACGTCCCGATTAGCAACTGAACACGTAACCGTTCGCGGAACTAGCGACAGATCAGCAGTGTGTCACATGTAGGCAATATATAACCCCGCCTATTGTGCAAAGAACGAATCCAAATCACGTGGCTGCTAGGAGCACCAAAACTGAAAAACTGCACAATAGTCCAATATAGGTGAATAAGAAGCGGTGAAACTCTGGAGAAAAAATGATGACCACGGGAATCTAAACCCCAACAAAGATGAATCAGTAGCTTACAACATAAAATGGAAATTGCCTGAAGCAGAAATATGCATGATGCAACAGTCAAGAGCCACCAGACAATATAAGTATGAAATGGGCTGGTCAGATCCAATAAAGAAAAAAGTAGAAGTTATCCTATTACTCATAAAGTTGCTGAAAAGTCTTCGACAGCCCACCACCGGTTTCGCCCTTCTTGGGGCTCATCAGGCAGGCACAGTGCCCGAGTTTCCATCAACCTTATGTTCTATTTGAAGTCAGATTGCACGAACTTAGCGAAATACACTCATTTGCAAACAAATTTGGTTTTTCGAGAAACTCACCTGGGACCCAGCTGGATCCCTCGTTTTTTATGTTTCCTGGCAACTGAATGTGCTGCACCAGGCCACCTCAGGTTTCAGTTGCTACGATATTCGAGATATCGCGATACATGTATATTTGTGATGCACTACTCATAAGGTTGTTGAAGGGCGAAACAGTTCGTGGGCTGTCGAAGACTTTTCAGCAACTTTATGAGTAATAGGATAAGATATCTCGAATATCGTAGCAACTGGAACATGAGGCGGCCTGGTGCAGCACATTCAGTTGCCTGGAAACATCGCAAACGAGCGATTCAGCGGGGTCCTAGGTGAGTCTCTCGCAAAATCAAATTTGTTTGCAAATGAGTGTATTTCGCAAGAAGTCATCCTATTGTTCAATCAAATCAGCCGCACACTTGCGAGGGCAAGTGCAACCTGGATATTCAACGTGCAATTATGTGTCCTTCATGATCGAAAAAATGAAAAAAAGAAGAATGAACCAGTAGGTCATCCGAAGGGGAGCTACTCACAAGGTTGCTGAAAATCTTCGATAGCCCACGATCGGTTTTTCCCTTCTTGGGATTCACCAGGTAGGCGCAGTCTTAAAGTGTCCGTTAGCCTTATGTTCTACTTGAACCCAAACTGGACTGATTTCGAAAAATACACTCGTTTGCAAATCGATTCGGTTTTCGCCAGAGACTCAACTGAATCTCTTCTTTATAAGATTCTTCAAGTGAATGTGCTGCACGAAGACCGTCTCATGTTTCGGTTGGCACGATCATCGAGATATCGTAGTATATTTTCATAAAGGGAACTACTCAAAAGTTTGCTGGAGACTCTTCTACAGTCCTTGACCAGTTTTGACCTTTTTGAGGATCATCGGGTAAGCGCAGTCCCCGAAAAGTTGTTTGTCACTCTGATACAAGACCACCTCTCTTCGAGTTCATCTTTAGAGAGACGCAATGCAGGCGGGGCAAGTTTGAAAGCACAGTAGAGCAATCTGCCTTTAATTAAGGGTTGAGATTTATCTGAAAGACGAATTTTGCGATTGAAAGAACAGAGTTTGACCGATAGTTGAATAGCTGTCTCGGGAAGAACTGTAAAGAAGTGTTACTCTATTAGTGAAGGTCAATGGGATCCAATCATGAAAACCTTCCATTTATCTGCCGTTTACTTGGAAATAGTCCTTGCACAGGGCGGTTGACCATCTAAACTTTGCAATAATGTAACCCATTTGAAAAACCATCTTCATTGAGAGCAATTCACCAGTGTCACATACTGGCCCTTGCGGCTTTTCTAATAGCACACCTCCGCTGAAACAAGATTGAGTCGACTGCTTGAAGTGCATAAAGGAATTTGTAGAGTTAATCAACAAACGGACAATCAGACAGAGGAACGAACTGGAGGATCTCGAAATCTCATAATCACATAGATAATCTCAACAACAACAAACGGCCAGCAAACAGCGTTTGGCATCCACGGTCCTCAACGTCGTCACCAGCTTCTGGTCCCATTGACGAGTCAGCCACTATAGTGACAAAAATGAATCGACGCCATGTAGCGTATGAACCTCAAGTGGAAACGACTTGAAACGACGTCATCACACAGCACCCGCTCCCGCCAAGTTCGTAGGACACTTAGAAATCGAGAACAGTCAAACCGACGCCTCTAGTTTTGAACGATATGCGGTCTTGAATATTCCTAAGAGTTCTTCTGTAAAATTCACCTCTGACTCATCGTAATGTATGCGGAAAATTTGCTCACTTTGTAATTCCTGACTTGATTAGGCTGAAAGGAAGCCCATAAATTCTCAGCTTTTATTTTACTGCAAAGGTGCCCGTTGATGAGCAACATTTGGTGTTTCCACTTCAGGCATGAGGGCCAGTATGACTGCAGTGGTCGTAATAGATGGTATTAGTTGTTCCTGGTTATATGAACGGACTTCCTAAATACGCCACAATCGTCTCAGTATATGGAAATCATGAAGGACCTGAATTCAACCGGAACAGTATCATCGTGAAGGGTCAAGCAAGAACATAGGACGAAAGTTTGTCTTTTAAGGATTAACAATGAGACAGCAAGGGATGAGCACTAACTGTCTACTGACCTAAGAGGACAAGAGAACTCTAGGAACAGCGAGGACGGCGTCATTCAAGAAAGTGAGGGTGAGGCCGACAGAAGGACGAAAACCATGCGAATTCAAAGGACAAATTAACTGGATCATCAAACAACCAAATCAATGAACCAAAAAGGCAAAAGGATCATAAGTATTCGGAGGAAAGCTTTGCAGATAAACCATTTGGGCCCAAAAAGAAATCCGTAAATTGTGAATACAGCAGTCAGAACAAAGAATAAACTACTACAAAAAACAAAAGTTGGAACCTATTAGTGCAGAGCAAAGGCAGACAGCTAAGCAACGCAAATTTTAATGAGACCAATCAAGAAGAGAAAAAGATGAACAATCAGAATAGTATCTAATGAGCCGATCAGACCCAGAAATGACGGACCGCAAGGTGACACCGATCACAAATGGACCATTCAAAGCAACAGTAGGGCTACTTTCAAACAGCTAACCACGTCAGAGATAACAGACAGTGATTAAAAATATATGACCGGAAACAGATCGGGAGGACCAGTTGCACACGGATGATGCCTCCTCTAATGTTGATGAAACGTTTTAAAGCCACTAGCTACGCCTGGCGAACAGATCAACAGTCGATGTAAGCGCATTGGATGGCGCTGCATCTTTTTTTACCCGACGATTGGTCAGACAGCCAAGGTGACCTATGCCAGTTATGTACGAATATCTCCGTCCTTAAGGCAGTGAATGACTTAAGTAACATCAATGTATTAAAACGGTTGGGCTCGACTACAACAGCACATAATTATGCTATATGTGCATTGCGGATGGCCCCTTAGTTGTACGTGTATGCGACAACTGAGCACCTGAACTGTGTTAACCACAGCAGAACCACAGACAAAACATCATTTCCTAATAGGTTTTAATATTTAAACACCCAGACAGTCAATAAGACAGAAGAGAACTGCAAGATTCCCGTAGAAGGAACCCAGTGGTGAGCGTCTTTACGGTTGTGTGGCCGTAAAAAGAGGGTTTGTTAAGCAGCTGCAGCGATCACACCAAGGTTGTAAGATAGAATTTGTCTTAGCAAACGAAAAACCTCACGCAACAGGAAAGGCGTTAGAGACTTCATTTTCCTTTGAAAAGGAAGTCCATAAAATGTTATCCCAAAGCTCGTGCCTAATCGGATGCAAACATTACGCTTGGCGTAGATGAGCCTGACTAATGACAAGTGCTTTTCTTACCCACACCTTATAACACAGCAAGGACATAAAACGTCCTAGATTTGAAGATAAGTTTCCGGCGACCGAAATCAGTGAACAATGGCATGGTTTTTCGGATTTGGATATCAGTTGTTGCCAAATCCAAAGGATACTGAGAGCTGAAAATAAATCTAGAGTGATGAGAGGTTATGATACTTAGCCTTCCTTAATTTCGACATTATTAGGTGATCGGTTAAGTTCTGTGAATTTCGGCAAAATTTTTGCGGACTGGCATCTATGAACAGTGAAAACCGACAACTAAACAGCGCACACTATTCAGCAGATCTGTGAACGATCGACGTGAGATCTTGCACTCACCGACGGTCTAAAGAAGAGTAGATGTGAGGATAGACTGGCTGCCGTCTCAAAGGCAGTGCAGGAGTAAAAGGCCACCCAGACAGTGTTGACAGCGTCAAAGTAGAGCAATACGGCTAGCCAATAACCCTCGGAATTCAGTTCATTGTCCGCATGTAATGGGGCAATCAAAGGCTAGAAATTCAGACCACAAAGCAACACAGATCATGATCGGATCAGATACCGATTGAGATGGTCGCCCATAACCA
Organism: Clonorchis sinensis; assembly: GCA_003604175.2. Lineage (NCBI taxonomy): Eukaryota > Metazoa > Platyhelminthes > Trematoda > Opisthorchiida > Opisthorchiidae > Clonorchis > Clonorchis sinensis. The sequence goes on along the minus strand of CM030375.1, from coordinate 3,622,527 downwards.
ATCAGGTTATAGCTCAGAACTGCTCTTTGCAAACAATATAACAGCAAGCGCGGAGAGCGGGACTACCCACCCAACAGTACAGTGATGATGAAGGGTGACGGAAAGTCTGCAATTCAAGTGCCAAGCATGTCGAACAGATAAAAAACCACCTGATCAGTTACCAACGTGTGCATTCGAGCTACAAACGTTCCAACACATTACCAGCGGATCATCGGAGAAATTTCACAGCGTACACTTGAAGGAAAACGTCAGTCAAAACCATACAGTCGGTCAGCAATCTATGTAAAAAAAGTTCGGTGCACTGTAAACAAGCAGCGGCCGGCTGATACAGGCGACTGAACAACCAGCCAGTAGTTTGAGCAGCCGAAGTCAAACAAATTTGACCAAACAACGCATAGCTCAGAATGGCATCACTGATAAAAATCTAGTGATCTTCTATACTAGAACGAAATTTACCTGGAGCGAAACTGGGCGTTTTTCGTGATTGGATTCGGGGGTCACGACAAGTACAACCGCATTCCATTTGTCTCCAACATGAGGTTTGGGGGCCGACCATCACCACGGGTGCTCATGTTTAACACAGGAGTTTTAACTGTGTTAGCACTTCAAAAAACCGCACGTACAGAAATGCCGTACACAAAAATGTCATAAAGATTCATTTTGTCAGGATGTTCAGTCAAACTGCAAATAGGTGACGGAAAATGCTCGGTCCAATTTTTTATCACTTTGACAAAAATCATTAGCCAATCGTTGTTACACTCAGCATGCCAGTGTCACCGAAACCGGACATGTTCGCCACGTGTTAGCCTCCTTATAAGCTTAGCAGAGTAAAAAGCTATTCTGACTGTCTGCTAGTATTCACCTTCAGAATGAAATGCGTTTTTTTTCCAAAGCACACAAGATGATAACACGCAAACAAACCACGGTTTGTGACATTCTTTGCCTTTGTACATGTCTGGTTGCGCTCAGCAGACTTCGAACAGACAAGTACAGTGTCAGTATCAAGTTATAATGTATTATTGGTAGGGATGACGACATTTTCGCTCAGCGAGCAGAGGTATAATTTTAATCCTGTACAGTTTTATCAAAAGCGCTCGCTTTGTGGTTTGTCAGTTTTGGCGCACTTCCAGACCTTGCACGAACTGTTTATTTCGTTGCGTCCGAATCTGTATATGCCATGTGTTGGAGGCTACACAGAATTAGCCCGCATACGGCGTTTGCCTTGGGAAACATAACTGCAAAACAACTAAAGCTGCCTACGTGAAACGAAATGACAACAGCATGTAAGACATCTGCTGAAACTTTTTGTGAGATTTCATCCGGAGAAATTGTTTGAGCGGTTGCCGCTACGGTCACAAAGTCAGGACGAATGACTGAGCCCTTATAGGATCGGAACGTGAGAAGAGTTTTCTTTCAGCTTTATCGACAGTGCACGTTAAACACATTTTAGGTCCGGCGTAACTATTCTGGTGAGTCCATATCAAATGGGGAAGCACTGGACACGAATTTTGCACTCAAAGCTCATCAGCAATGCATGCAGTCCTTGGCTATGTCAGGATTTGAACTCCGAGGCGAGGCGAGCGTGTTAACACAACCGCACCAACACACGCTGGACGCATCTGAATTTTCACATCTGAACAGGCAGGCTTGTTCCCACTCGAATGATGTGATTGGTGGGCCTGAACATTTTGGCCTTGAGCTAAAGCTGATGCGGGAGGCTTTTCAGGCCTTGACCAGTCTTCAGGTACATTTCGCTATCCAGCTTACGAAGCTTTGCTATTTTTTATGAAGAAAGTTCAATGGTCAATGAAGACCGTGCTTTATATCCGGAACAATTCGGAGGCATGAAAAAGATGGCCGAAGCGGTGTTATCCTTAACCGTTCAAAACGTACATTTTGTAGATGCGTGCTACTTTTCATCAGCGGATCGCTTAAATGTTACAGGAAATCAAGATAAAAACTTTTGGCCTAATGGGAAATGGATGAGTCCGGGAACAAAGAGCATTTCTGTCATCAGCGTAGATATTTTAAATTTTGAATACTAAAATTTATCACAGAAAGCGGTGGTAGCTAAGCTAGAATAACGGTACCCCAAAGTCTTTTGTCCGAACTTGCGTCAATTAACTCGGAGATTTGTTGTGCGGAACTATCATGAAGAATTTCGATTTTTTCGCGTAACCCAACCGGAAATATAAGTGGCAGATCCGAGTGTTAGTCAAATCCCACCCACGTATGAAAAGAAGGAAGATGGCGAAGAAAAATCCTACTTTCTGTGGTTGGCCGATACAGCATATAATTCCATCACATCCGTATGAATTTATGTTCAAGATTGCGTGAGTTTCAGAATAAAAATGTGGAAAGAAAAAAGGAAGAACTACGTGGTCAAATGGTTTCACAGTCAGATTTTTGTGCCACAGTTTGGTTCGAGAACTGGTTCTTAGGCCGATCGAAATTCAGTAAGTCGTTTGTTTAGGAGTGTCAAGCTCTCAGTAGGTAGTTGAGTTCTTTTTCTGTGGCACGAGCGGTTTTTACCAGATGTAAAGTGATTGCATTGCCACTATAGTTCCATCATCCATGGTGCTTGCATATTCTTTCCAGCGATCTCCTGACCATACGCTTCCCAATGATTGAGAACCAAATTTCAGTTATAATTGATGGGTTCCAATGGGAATTGGTCATCCTCTGAGCCTTTTGGTAAATGCATGATTAGTAATTTAGCAGTTTTCTCAATCCGACTGAACACTTCCATGGTTTGTTAGTGAAAATTATCGTTGATTGTGTTTTGAGCAATTTTATCGAACAGTTACCACTGAGGAGAATGCTGGTGGCTCAGTGTCCAACACTGATGCTTCGCTGCCACATGACCACAATTTATTTGAAAACCGTACTGTAAAGAAAAGAATGAAAGCGGATGGGTGCTAGCCCACTACAGTCATTCCAATGTGCCTAAGCCTCCAAACACTAAAATTATGGCAATCTGGATGGGAACTGACAACAACGATGCCATTGAGATTGAATAACAGCGATTAGTTGCAGAGTGTCTAGCAATACACAGAGGATCAAGTGAAACCCATTCAGAAAGGCGAATAGTGACGATGGTACCAAGACTTTTCGGAATTTCCTTCATATCCCTTCACCGGGTTAAAGACTGACACCTATCTGCTATCTCTACCCTCATTTAGGCACGGAAGACAGCACCATTTTTGGTAGTCGATGGTTGGACAGACGCAATACATGACATAACCCGCGCAGCTTCTTGTAATTGACACATTTTTCCTTGCACAACCTTCGTTCCCGTTACGCAGCCGAGTATTCACCTTCTGATTATGTCGTTACGGATCGGCCGACACCATCCTACACGAGGTATAGTTCTGTGACAACGGCTGTCCAAGATCAGAAAACATTTCAGTTCTGCTGGCCACTACCATGCAACAAAACAGCCCGCACTATAGCCTCATATACAGTTCCATTGAGATTCAAGGATAGGCCGCTTTGCCACCGTAGGTGTCTGGAACTAGCGAACATGACCTGGATATTATCATCATCTGTCACGGAGCTAATATAACTTTCAAGGTAAGGAAATTCCATAACCTCGAGTGCCTCTCCTTGTATGGTATGTAGCGTGTTCAGTGACTGCATGTGGGTTCAAAACACATGCGGAAGGACGGGATGGCTTTGGTCAAAAGCAGTTGTGTCTTCTTCTTCCCTTCGAACACGAGAACGATGTTGCCTACATATTCATGCTCTACACGGCTTTCGTCAGCAGCTATCTGAATACCACAGTTTTGAGTACCTTCCACCGTTCGTGTCACTGTCTCATCACGAAACTGAATAGAAATCAAAAGTGTGAGGAAACATGTCGGACACTACTACCTGCACAAAAGCTTTTGGAAAGCTTCCGCATACGTTAACGCAATTCCAAGTCTGAGAGTACAAAGAATTTATTATGTTAAAAAGCTGTCTATATGCCGTTTATTGTACGAGAAGTTACATTCAAAGAAATGTTCACGAATCATTATTCGGCCCAGACATGATATAAATCTTATTTCATTCGGCAGTCTTGTCAGCTGACAAACGAATCGTAAAATGTCAGCGCATAAAAACTCAATTAAACACGAATTAGTGCGCCTTCCTCCGGCTCTCGCCGTTATTATCCGTTGTATTACCTATAAAATAAGTCTCATCGACCCCATTCTGAAGAGTTCGGAACACCAGAAATTACATGAAAATAAAAGTTTTATTACCTTTGAAGTGTGCCCCGTTTGTGCAATGCAACGTGCACATCCGACTTAAGCTAGTAAAAACCTGTTTTTGATGGAAGTGTAATTTTACAAACTACATCTCGTTTCTGCGACATACTTTTACCAGTTATCGAGGAAATCGAGTCCGGGAATACCAGAATGTCTCTTGGCATAAAACGATGATCACGTCGTCTTCTGTAGCTAGAATAGACGAATAATCTCCTCAACTCCCTATCATTTCACCGGTTTATCATCATAAAACTGTGCAGTAACGGTCGAAACAATAAATCTAGTTCATCACAAACAGTAACATGCGTATAGTCTAGCTGAATTAGAAAAACTGAGTGACATAGTAATTCATTATGAGAACGTGTCCTGAGGTAGCGACGGAAGTGATCGTTAATTACCGGGAAGTTGATAAATAACTATTTTTCGTCGGTGGGTGCGGGGCTGGTAGAATTCACGTTCACATCATCCTCGTTTGAACACTCATCTTTGGTGCAATTATTATTACCAAAAGGCGGAAGCACTGGACTCGGGTTTTGCCTTCAGTACAGTTCATCTGCAATGCATACTCTATAGGCCACATTGGAATTTGAATTCCGGACGTCTGATATTCGAGGCTAGCCCGGTTACAATTACTCCATCTGCACACTTTGGTGAGGTAGTGAACTGGAATGCTGCTCTGATATTACCCCCCTATTTAACACCCTTCAAATCACTTCAGATGTTTCCGTTTTGCATGGAGGACCGGACCATTCTTTGTTAGTTCCTGATGTTTAGGATACTACCCGTCTTAGGTGCCGCTTAAGTAAGCCTACCGGAAATCCACTTTCATGGAGTCGCTCTTTTGTTTCGCTTTGTGCCGCTGATCACTCAACCTTTCTGGGCGTATCGTTCTAACTCCACGAAACACTGCTGGAATTATGCTGACATGTACTGCAGTTTGAGACTGCATCACTGTATGCTGTTCTGTTTTCAGTTATTAGAAATCTGCCCCCCGCCCCCGAGTGCGGATTAAATTTTGTGGCTGAGAAGAGGTGCGTGGTGGCAGATATCAGATCAGAGTTGGATGGTTAAATGAATCGGTTGTTTGAAGAATGAATTTGCTGCTGAGGAAGTTACTCATGTAGAAGCAAGAAAGGCATCCTGCTGCTTTGCAACCACAGATGTAGCAATGATATTGCGTCTCAAACGCTGTATGATAAATGTGCGACGGTTCTCCCAGTTTCCCTCCAATATCACTACTCTAAACTACTGACTGATAATTCCTGAACAGCTGGTCCTTAGTTGTCATTCGTGTAAACCTCGAAAATGGGAAATGATGTCCATCCCGTGCTGATTTTCGGTCTTACGATCTTATTGTCCAAAATGCACACGTAGTATTGTGAAAATCTGACAAGTGAAAACTGCCATCGGACTCATAATCAAGGGATGCAGAAAAGCTCCGTAAATAGAAGTAAATTTAGCAAGTCGTTAATCAAAATTGAGCTGATCAGTAGAAAATAAATTGCCGTTAAAATCCCGTTTGTGAAAAATGCTCTCGATATATCACCGGAAAGTTAACAATTAATGATCCCTTGGAACAGGCGCTTTCCATGGTAACACTGTCAGTTTACTTATAGGGGGAAGAATTCCGCTTCGCTTGCAGCTGCGTTGACGTCTCTAAAGAAAGAACAAAACGGGCCTTTGAAACAATACCCAAGTGACTGAATACTTCGGACGACCGCAACACCCTAGCCAAACTCTAATAAGAGCAAAATTCAAGTCCAACGCTTCCGCCCCTTGATGTGGACTCACCAGGACAATTGCGACAGAACAATTGGACGGAAGGATGGTTACACAAAAACGAGAGTGATATAGACGTGAAATAACGATTTTTATGTGCCTATTTAGCAGCTTCATCACCTCACAATCCAAACATGTTCACATGAATGATGGTGTGCACATCTTCTGGGCCCACTTATCGACAAAACGAATTAGATCGCAAAGTAGCCGCTGATAGGCTAGTATGGTGTATGAATGGCATCAATCAAATCAATCGTTCTCCGTAACTTTCTCCATCTTAGAGGTGGATAATTTAACGAAAAACCCCTGGGTTTTGAGTTCCGTTTCCTGGATAAGGGTAGTGCTCGTAGTAAATAACGCAGCCCCTTTCGGTGTGCTTTTTCACAAGATGTACTGTGACATGGAAACCCCGCGGTGATTCTAGTGTTTTAGGGAAAGTATTTCGCTTGATGCTGTGAAATAGTTTAGTTTGAAGTAACTTTTGTGGTCGTTGGTTTGTTAGCTGAGAGCTGGGCAATTTGATTGCAAACGTTTCATCAGCAATCGAGGTGACAGTATCAGTGCGTTGTTAGGGCGCGTAGAGGAGCGTAGCGATTGGTCGGTGGTTGTGCGTTAAGTGTTGTGTGTGTGTTAATATGCATGCTGCCAGCCCGGGTTGACCTTCGATCAGGATTAGTTGTTCGGTCAGTCGGTCCCATTAATTATTCTGCCATCGTGTGTCCTAATGGATCGATGACCACGTAACCTTTGAGCCCAGCCTCCTTTGTCCTCGTGTTCTGATCAATGTTGGAGTGACCTCTGTCGTTGACCCCTCCAGGATTCTGCTTGTGATCTTTGTTGATCCGACTCCAAGGAGTTCCTAGCTTCTTGGTTTGTGAATCCGATATTTGGCTCTCCTTGAGTGTTCCGGTGGAGGAGTTGGTCCTTTGCACTTAGTGCTGCGTAAATTGGGTCCAGTTCAATGTATCCGTTGATCGAATCGGCAATGGAGTACCATGCTCCCAGAAATTATCTTCCGTGTCTCCTGTCTCCGTATGCCAAAGTTTTCACGTTTTCCCGATTGAATTTGTGGCCTTCTTTGAAGGCAAAACCTGTAATATCTGGATAGTCAGTCTATTTTGGCTTGAAGATGAATTTACAGTAGCAGAAAACGCATTACTTCTCCAGTAAATTATTTTCAGTGATACCGATTGGTATGTTTAGAGTATAAAATGACTGTTCATATGGAAGCGGAGAATAACCGTTCTTGATATATCGACACCTTACATTTAAGGCTGATAAAATCTCCCAAAGAGTCCACCAAGGCTTAATTATCTACGAGAACTCGTCGGGTAGGCGCAATCCCAAGTTTCCGTCAACCTCATGTTCTACTTGAACACCTAATTGCACGAATAGGATGAATCGCACCCATTTGCAAGACAAGAAATCAACTGAATCACCCGTCAACGATATTCCTCAATTAAATGTGATCCACAAACGCCGTCTCACGTTGTGTTTAGCGCGATAGTCGCGGTTTTATTGTTGTAAACTACTACTTGTAAAGATGTTGGAAACTCTTGGAACTCCGGCTACAGTTTCGTCCTTCTTGGGGCTAATTAGGTAAGCGTAATCACCGAGTTTCCAACAATATATTTCCAGCTTAAACATCATGTCGTAAGCGATTAAAGTGAGCGTTTGTCTTCGAAGGGGTCCAGTTGAGTTGGCCAAATCCACGCGAAAGGGTTTGACTTGTGAATATAAAAATGTGGAAATTTCCGACATCCTGTTATGAGATTACTTCCAATGGGCTTCTTCGTTGGTTAGATTTGGAAAAAGCGCAAAATTTTTTTGGTGTCAAGACATTTTTTTATGCAGGCATTCGGTTTCCGAACAGATTATTCAGCCCACTAGCTAGGGAAATTCACTTTTTTCCATACTCGGCGGGAGTGGGATTAAAATACTCCCCAAAGATTTTTCGAGCATGAAATTCATCTAACGACGATCCATTCATGCATGTTTACTTTGTACCATCCGTTCATTTTGCAGTAGGCTGGTTCAAAGAGTTTATACAGAGCAAGTTCGACTAGCCCCAGAATTAGGACATTTCTAATTAAAACCGCAACTCCAGGAAATGATTCCTGGTCCAAAGTACGTTCGGCCATATGTTTATGAAAGTAATTTGACCTGAAGTGTGTCAATTGCCAGGCTTTTGAACCACCATCTCTTAAAAATGAAAAAGTTTATTGTAAGTTGAGTGTCGATGATGATTCCGAAAAAGACCCGAAGGATTGTACGGTGTTGATCGGCGTTTAGCCAAGAAAAACGAAACCGACTGAAATTAAACTCATAAAAGATGCATCACATTCGTCCTCCAGTAATTTCACAAGCGTCGGATAATCGTTATGTGGATTTGGTTATCTTATTTCGACGACACACAAGCACTACGCCTGTTTACGACTTGGTGCTCAGTCATGAAATATGATTGTTGGAACCACGGGAATTAAGCTAACCCAATGAACACCTAGAAGGACGGGTTCGGTAGCGGGCCGTCAAAAGGTTTTCAGCAACCTTACCAATAATGTTTTGCTCCAAGAATCTCACGAATATCATACTGAATGCAAAATGTGTTGCGGCTCTTGTGCAACACATCATCAACCAGAGATTTAGTTGAGATTCAATTGAGTTTCCAGCTGATATCAACTGAATTTGCAAATGGCACGAATTTGCAAAAAGCTTTGAAATCGTTCCTTTTCTACCAAGCAATTTTATTTCAAGATAGGATACTCAAGGTAAACAGTGATGGATTGAGAAAATTGATGGAATTCGCTTGTGCGTAAACAACAAAATGAAAGTAACCAAGGGATCGCTTTGATTGCTTACAAGAGATTTTTTTATCAACGTTACCAGAAATACGTTACACACCCAAAGCGGAATATACGTCGATATTCATTAACTCAGCTGTCAACAAACGGTTAATGGAATTCAACCCCTTATCAATCGAAATGAACGATCCCTTTAAAAAATACTTTAGAGCAGAGAGTTATTTCACTGCAGGTTTTATTAACAAGCTCATGTCAAGTGGAAAGCTTTCTCCTGAACCAACGATATTTTACACCTTTTTAGTACACCTGGTTCTTCAGCATTTTTGTGGGCACTAGAGCAAAATTTGCCACATTGTATTGTTATTAAACTGGAGTAACCTGTGAGGAAAATTCGACTGTTTTTAGCCAAGGGCGATTCAAGAAAATTGAGGCATTGTACTTTGTACTTAATTTTGATGGGAAGTGGGTCAGAACCTTCCTCTGTTCATCGCAACTGATCACATTAGTCGCAAATATTACTTTGAATTCTGGGTCTTCAAATTCCTTGTCTCAAAATCCTGGTCGTCAGGTAATTTCGAAATGGCATTCGCTCGAATGCGTTTACTGGTGGTTGATCAGGTGGTCTTTCATCTGGTCGCCCAGCTTGGTGATCAACTTGCAAACGCTTTGGTCCCAAGTGAATAGATGTCATCAATGGGCATTCGGTGGGCCAGCTGATAAACCACCCAATGCCGATTGTTTGAATGCACTCAAATATGGTCACTGGTTTGTTCGCTGAGCTGGACAATTGGATTGCAGACGTTTCATCACCAATAAAGGTAACATCAAGAGTGCTTTGTTAGAGACCATAGCGATGGGTTTGTGGTTGTGTGTTGTGCGGTGTTGTCTGTGTATTAGTATACGAGCTGCTGGCCGGGGCCAACCTTCGATCAGGATTAGTTGCTCAGTCGGTTGCTCTGTTGTCCTGTATCCTGATTAGGCGATGACCACGTGACCTTTGTGCTTGTGCTTCCTAGTTCTCTTACTCTGGTCGGTGCTGGAGTGACCACTATCCTTAAACTCACTGGGTTCCCACCTAATACTTTTGCTGATAAAGCTCTAAAGGGTTTCTTGTTACTTGGTTTGTTTTATCCACTTTTCGACTCTCGGGGTATGCTGGTTGAGATCTTGGTTCTTCTCATGTAGGTTGCGTAGGTTTAATCCAGTGCTTCAGTTGATCAAACTCATCGTGGAGTACCATATTTCCAACATTTTCATTCTGTCTCTCCTGTTTCAGCATCTCAAGATTTTCGATCATGTAAGCTACCTGTGGTACACAAGTATTTTGTTGGTTATACTCACGGACTTACATGAAGACTACCCATTTTTGCCGCTGCATGCTGTGAATCTACATTAGAAACAAAAGCCTGGAGCAGTCACTTGAAATCTTGCGACTCTCCTAGCTGGCCACACAGTGGCGTGTTCTTTCGCTGAAAGGTCACAAAACTTGCCAGCTAATGGATAAAAGCGCATGATGCTCGAACTAAGTGCTTTAAGTTGTAATCTGCGAACGATTAAAGCCACAATCAATCAGCTAACGGATTAGGTCATTTAAGCTACAGTTCATTTCCTTATTCACAATACATAGCTGAGCGATGGAGTGGCTTCAGGACAACTTTGCAGCTGACATTCGGTTAAGGCGCATTGTTTTAATCAAGAGATCATTTAACAATAAGGAAGTATCGGTTAACCCATGGAAGACATAATATGAGTCTGTATCACCAGAGGTTAACGGGGATGCATGAGAGGGAGGGGTGTACCTGCCTTCGAAACTGAAGTACCGCCGTAATGACGCATACTACTGGTGAAGCATTTGAGTAGCGCCCGGTCACTTGTCAAAACACCGTGTCTACATCCGATTGGAGGTTGGTACGGGAATTGTGGAATCACTTTACTTAATTAATATTCAAGAAAAAGGGAAAAGGAATCTTGAGGATGTTCAATTTTTAAGTACTCTGTGCAAACGAGGTTTTTACTTTCGTGTCTAATAGCTTGTAACCAGTTATTCCGTATTGCTAAGTAACCGACTCTGCACTGGAAGGCGCTCTTAATTTCACCGGTGCTTGGAGCAACTGAGAACTTGATTCGCCGTGAGGAATGAATCAGATAGGATGAAAGAGAATAAGGAGTATTGGACCGGGTTAAATTCACTCTTCATTCCTCGGGCGTTACAGAGAAAAACTTTTAGAACACAAAGAGACCGTACACTTTTCTTATTTGGTATGCTCATGCTTGACTGATAGGTGACAGGCCGGCAACCCAATCCACAGACTTAAAGTGACGAACTACAAAAGGGTATCAGATGCCAGGTCATGATTTCCAGGGCGACAGTTGCATCATCAGCCTACCACTATGTCGGTATATTACATTCGTCATAGTGGGGCAGAGCTACAGCGACAGACTAATGTATTACACTGTTCAGCGGGCTTCATATCGACTGGCTCTAAACCAACGTTGTCATTCCAAAAGTTTAATAGTCTTCTCTAGGTAGAATCACCTACAACTGAATCACCTTGATGTACGCTTTCCAAACAAAATAGGCTCCGGATTTTCAAAGGTCATAACAATTTTCAGTTAGTGACTCTTTATAGAGATCTTGCTTGAAGATCAGAGACCTGGGCCCCGCCGAATTTCTTGGTAAATTCAGACAGTCTAGCATTTAGGCTTCAGATTTGACTCAAACTACGAAGATTTCGTTGAGATTTCACTCAAACTGTTGACCAAAGTTGACCACCCAAGGTTTTCATTTGACCTTGTTTGAGTCACTTAGATTCTGTCATTCTTATCTTGTACGTCCCCGCCTAACTTCTCATTGTACCAATATTTTGATAGTGTATTCCATTAACAACTGTATTTGCCGGTCGAGGCTTTATCGAAAACAACTGTCCACGATACTAAGTGCTGTAAATCCATCAAATTGGTATATTTGTTGTGAGCTCTGCTTCATGATTCACCTGCGTAATTTATCCTCAGGGTCTATCCACTGCAATGGTATTCGTGGCCAGTTTACAAATTTTGCAGTCGATCAGTTTATACAAACCAAATGGCCATGATTTGACTCGCTCCACCATGTCGTATGGTGTGATAATAGGGTAGGTAAAAAGGCCATCCTTATAGTGATAAGCCTTTCGCTAATACGGTAAACTGAAAGTCGCTGGTATATGATAAACGCGTTCAGTACAGCACTGCGGCAACTGTGTAAGTTTAAATTAAGACGTGATTTTCATTTGACCAGAGTACGGATGCTTTCCTTGCCTAAGGCCTTGAAACAAACTGTGTCGAACAGTGTCGTCCATGTGTTCTTGCTTAACTCCTATTATATTGTGGATTGCCTGTACCATAATCTTAGTGTCTTCATAACTCGAATACTCAAACTACAGGTTGATATCACCCGTTTAAGCCAGTGATCCGTGTTGGATTTGGGAAACTCCTATTTGTGGTGAGGAGCCCCTTATGAAACTAATATGGTTTTCAACTCGCAATGAGAAATAGCTCCGTCTGGGTTATACGAGGCCTCCGGGTTCAGCGCACTGACATAACGTGACAGAATTATGAGCTGCCGGACGCTTTGTCGCTTTTATTCTTGCAGTGGAAAATTATTTCTGCTCCAGTGGTTCTCTTCCAATTCACTGGTCATTTGCACTAGGGTGAGTAGGAGAACAGAGGAACCTTCTACCTTGTTCCTGACAAAGCACCTTTTGAATATTATCTGCGTATATCGACAACCAACTACAGTGGAGTAACTGAGTCTGGCTCATCATCCGCCGGCTCACCACTCGTGGGAAAACCGTGTGCACACTCACTCGTTCACCCGTTGACCTGTTCAATGAAGTGCAGTTTGCAGTTCTGTACTCCTCTCTCTCTCTCTCAAGGATAGCGACAACGTCTAGTCTCTACAGTGGTTCCTTTTAGAAACTAAATTGTTAAATAGCCAACCAACCATCACTTGATGTGGTATCCCTGGTTGACGCAGTAAAACTTATGCTAGGATCAATACTGTTAAAATAGCATTGAAACCACTGAGTGAATTCGGTTGAAACACACAAAACAGGGACTAAACAAGGAAATTATTTCCAATAACCTATCTGCCAGGAATGATTGTGACATGGGAAATTAGACTGTGTCCTGGAAAGAAAGCCAATCTCGACTGAATAGGGGAAAAACAATGTACGGATGTTTCATTCTTGTTGAAAATCCTCAACAGCGAGCATCCCACGAATCCCCAGAGAGATTCAAACTCGCAAATCCCAGCTAACAGTTAAAAACGATCAACCTCAAGTGGCTGACCAGCAGAAGTCCGTAATTTACAGAAGAACTTACAGGAAAAAAATGCGCAGATAAGTCACAAGAGGTTTGTTGATCGGACAAGTCATACTGGACGGGATCATGAGGGACAGGGTTCATCATACGCCAATCCTGAAATATAGAATTTTCGGCTCAGAGTTGACTGCAAGCCTGGAAAATTCCAAAATTCAGTAAAGACCTGTTGCACACAGCAGAACTGCCGTCTTTGGTGAATGTCACCAAAGTGACACGAAAAAGATGCAGCAACCCAGACGGAAACATCGCGCATTGACAAGGGTGCGATGCCATAGTCTTAACGGTTATATGTGGGTTGTGAGAAAACGAACTAGTGGGTGATTTCAAGGACAGTGTATGTGGGGGAAGTTTTATTTCCAGAAAACCCTGGGATCAGATAAACTCGCAGTTCGTAATTTCCAAAGAGATTTGACAACGGTATATGAGTTCAGACCCTGATGACAGACCTGCGCTCGAAGCATTCTCTGGCTTTCGTGACATGGAATGGAAACGTTCTAGTTTTAAAAAATACGAACACTTTCTCGAAAAATTCACGTGGAAATGTGTGTTCCACCATCTAGCGAAATAATCGTCGTGTATATCAAAAGTTAAATTTCAGTGTCAATTTTTGAGATAGTTGCGGGGAAGCGGTGCCCGATATGTAGTGTTCACATTCCCACCACTCTTGTTTGAGGAAGGACGCCCTGACAAGAGGGTCAATCGATCGTCAAAACCAGGACAGTCACTGGGTCGTCGTTCGAGCAGTCAGGCCTACCAATCACATCGCTCAAGCGTGTACACGCTCGCCTGTTCAGACGTGAAAGTTCAGATGCGTCCTACGTGCGCTGGTGCAGTAGCGATGACACGCTCGTCTCGCATGTCAGATGTCCACGGCCACGGGGTATTTACTGCGTCCAGGGCTTCTCCAAAATAGCTAGACAACCAAATTCTGATTTCCACAGTTGATGGATGCCTTAATGCTCGAAAGCAACTTAAGTGACCAGTAAACCTGATCAATAAATCAGTTTTTGTCATTGTTTTTTGCAGGCTCGCGTTCCTAACCACTCCAACAGCTCTTAACAAAATTAACAAAGAATAAAGGATCTACATATATTACTGTCAACCAGATTTGTCATTCACGTCAAATTCGTTTACAGGCAGGTAACCGCTATAAAGTGAATAGTTTGTTTCGTCTAGTCTAGATTCGTAGTTGAGAGGCCGTGAAGCGGGAGCACCCTTTCGGTGCTTAACTGTTATGCTACCCGAAGGAAGCACGAGGGCTGGGATACTGCCAGATTGCCCAAGCCTAGACAGGGGAAGTCAAGAGGCAGAGGTCGGGCTATAACCGCGGACCTTCCGGTCAGTAAATTCGCACTCTAACCACTGAGTGTCTCATTCTAGGTTCGTAGTTATGCTATTTTGATTGATGAAAAATCATTGTAGTGTGTTAATCTCAACAAATTCATATTATCCATCTAGATTTACTTCAGATTCTACGCAAAATCCCGAAATCACTCTCGGCCGCCGTCATATCCATCGCATTCGTGAAACCAAGCTCATTAAATTTCTGATCAGTTGAGCTACCATGATTTCCATGATAACCTGCTGCAGGAATACGTCTTCGCATTACGTGTTACGCTATGAGGTGAGCGTGCATGATAACACAGAGCCAGAAAAACCAGTATGATTTGATCAGCATTAGCATTTTATCGATTTTCTTGTATTTCTGCGCATACCACTATCAAAGGCATGTGCGTTAGTCATTTTGAACAAGCCTGCGTCAAACAACAGGCTATCCTACTCATAAGGTTGCTAGAAATTCTTCGACAGCCCACGACCGATTTCGCCCTTCCTAATGAGCTTTAAAATGGTGAAACCGGTCGTGGGCTGTCGGAAAATTTTCAGCAACCTTATGAGTAGCACACTACGTATATACATGTATCGCGATATCTCGAATATCATAGCAACTGAAACATGAGGCGGCCTGGTGCAGCACATTCAGTTGCCTGGAAACACCACAAACGAGAGAGTCAGCTGGGTTCCAGATGAGTCTCTCGGAAACCAAAGTTGTTTGCAAATGAGTGTATTTCGCTAATAGGCTGTCCTGTTGCAGACGCTACTGTGATGCTTGAGGGTCGTGTTCTTCATTAGACCAATAGTGAAAAAATTCAATGGTTTGAAATCTTCTTGGTAGACGTGACCCTCATTATCACTAGCTTTTCGCTTTCTAGAAACTTATTAAACGGGGCTGGATCCTTCGCACCCTTTATTTGGTTGACGTGTTTATCATTCCGGCAGCTATTAAAAATGAATACATGGAATTCCGCCCACTTATAGGGTTCGCGAGAAGCACACTCTTACTCAACTGGGCCCACTTGTTGACAAGTTACGCAACGTGGAGTGCAGTGGTTCGATACTTGCTTTACAGGAAATGGAAGGTCGATAGTCAAACGAACGAGAACCGTTGATAGACAGAAGCTCAATAATGGCAATGAAAGAACATTTAATAGGTTTTGAGGTTCGGTGATGTATAGTTAGTGTTTACATACTAAATAGAAAATCCGAAAACTTACGAGTCAGTTGAACGGAAGCAGGAGGCACTCTGAAGCACACCTATGATCATCAATGAACCAGCTGCCTATACGAGATTCCCAGTAAATGACTTGTTGATTAGGGTATACCCCGATTTCTATCCAATACAAATCCTAATATCATTGTCCACCGCAACTCTTTTGGCGTTATGTTGACGATACCTTTATGGTAATCAAACGTGATACCGTGAACAGCTCCCATGATTATCACAATAGTTTAAATCCTCACATCAAGTTTAGCATGGAAATTGAGTCCACCTCGGGCACATTACCCTTCCTAGACTGTATAACACATAAGAGTGGCGGGAAATTGAACACTACGACCTACGAAAAACTAACAGCGAAGAAACCGTCTTAAACTACTCATCAGCACACCCAAAGTCCGTGTACGCAAGCATTGTCTCATCGATGTTTAGTCGAGTCAGAGCGTTGTGCACAAAAGAAATTGACTGAACAGCAGCTCAAATCGAGATTGCCAACAGACTTCGAAAAATTAGATACCCAGTGAGTTTGATTGGGCAACAATTAAGGAAGATATTGGCTCCGGTATCTAGACCCAGTAAGGAATGGACTGGCACAGCAGTCATTCTATACAAAGCATGGACATCGGAGGTTATTCGAAGACCGCTAAACTTAGCCAACAGTAGAGTAGCTTTCCAGAAGGGAAAAACGCTTTGCTCAGTCTTGGTTCATTTGAAAGATCCATTCTTGGTTGAAAGAACTAGGGACTGTGTGTATAAAATTAACTGCAACGATTGCACTGAGATTTATATAGGACAAACTGCCAGGGAATTGTACACCATAATTGGTGAGCATAAAAGGAGGATGAACAGACCACCAAGAAATGCGGAAGAATAGCAAACACTGATCTAAGACTCAGCGATGGAGGTACATGCCTTCGACACGGGAGAAAGTGGAACATTTAAGAATGGGACTGCGATTCACACCACAGCGGCTGATAGCCGAGGTGGTGGAAATTATCAAGCATCATAGCGTGAAAAGAATCGAGGGTGTGAAACTGGCGAGCGTATATGGATAGCGCTCTTAGATAATTCGAGTTGACACTTGACTGTGTGGTTGTCGATGCGCGTAGAATCATTAGCAAAAACAGGGGATGGAAATCCCAAACCGACCAAACGTCACAGAATCCCTCTTCCTTACACAACTATCGTAGCACTAGCTCATCCTCGCAGACGGGCGAAAATTGCAAAAGCCGTTCAAGAGGGAGCATCACGTGAACCAGAAGCACTAGACCCTAAGCTGAACCCAAATCCATTTAAGTTTTCACATCAACTTATCACTTGATGGCTCACCCTAACACACAAAATCCTATGGCCGACACCTAACGCAGATGTATCTTGACTTAGCTGATTGATTCTCCCTCCACCCTAAATCTCGACCAACCTCGTAGCCTAGTCACTTGGCCTGACGAAGCTTTTGTGTCAAAAGCGAAACGTTGCCCAGCAATAAATCTACCGATTGTTACCAAACTCCTCCGAAAAATCCTAATCTGATTTAAATTGCCTACCACCGCCCAGCCTACCCTACTGGAAATACGGACGAATGATAACAGATGCAAACCGCAACCCAAAAGGAATCGTGAAGTTTTACAAAGTTACGAGATTTTCAATTCAAAAGTGAAATCGACCTGAACCCGCTATTCCTAAGATTCATTCACTTTGCATCAAGAACGTCGATTATTATTATCCAGGAGAACAACACCTTTAGATTGAACACTCATTCCGCTGGAATCAGTGGTCTAACCCTTGTAGATGTCCCTAAACCATTGCACTTACAAACGATTTTTAAAAAAATACATCTCGTTTAGTGTAACCACAACTAGCTATCATGGGTTTTATTAAGATGAACAAGAAACACTGAGCAAAAATGTTAATGAAAAGCTAGAAAAAACAAGAAAATGATGTATGACCGTAAGAATAACACTAAAGGTTTTTTGTAGTTTCCCAAGGAAAACGAAAATCCTGCTTGGAATCCTTTTTCAATAAGGGTAAGAGCAGTGCGACAATCTAGAAATGTTTATGGGGTGATATATTTGACAATGATATTCCCTCGGCGAATAGGTGTGGCTTATGCATTTACGGAAGAATAATTAAACTTGAAAGCACTGTTCCTAATCAGTCTTGAGGTAAGGACAAAAATGGGTCTGGTTTGAAGAAGACTTACTTCTAATTTTGGAAACAGGCTCCAATTCTCCAACAGGAAGATCTCAGACAATTTTTGGATGAAATCAAGCCAGCGTTTCAACTAATGAACTCGCGTCATTACCTATTAAGTTTTCGGATGCGATGATTCATGCAGAAATGTCGTAATTGGAAAATGTGGATATATGCCTTTACTTAGGCAACCTCCATTCAGAGGGTCCCTATACTAAGTTGCATCTAACAGGGAATGCTGTAAGGTGCTCTTCAGAAATTGGTCTCTCCTTGTAGGCACCTCTGCTGAGAGGAATATAATTCAGAAGCGAATACATCAAGCATATTAATCAACGAACCTGTTGGCTCCACTAGGCCGTCTGGAACAGAGTTCCAAGATTTGATACGAGCTAGATATTGGAGACAGACTCGGTATGGGCTAAAAACACTCTGTAACTCGGAACTCTGAGCAATTGGAAAACTTGAAAAGTTTGAATGACTGTTTGGACTGTCAAAGCCGTTCAAAAGTCGGTGGGCATAGGGAAGTTGAGGAGAACAACATGGTTAAGGGGTTATATAATCCGCAAACGTGTAAAACATTGTACAATCAACAAACTTGTTAAAGATTATCCAAAAATCATCAAAAAATCTTCATGTGCATTACAACATGCAAAATAATCTATGGGCAGATCGTTTATGTCGTAGGAGGCCAAGTTGATCTTTCAAGTGGCACACATAGAACAAAAACAATATTCAGGTGGGTCATGTATTTCAAATTATCATCCGCAAGTGCATAGGGATAAGGAAGGTGAAAACAATTGCGAATCAACTAAATGGTTCTAAGTAGTGTATGATGTCTATTTCGGACTGGACTAAATAAAACTGGAAGTAATCAGTGAGTTAAAAAATCCTCGCGAAAATGGTAGCCAAACTCAGTGTACATTTGGTCACGCTTACTGTGGAATAGAGAATAAGAACAAATACTGATTATCGGTAAAGGTCAGAGCGACCAGGTAGTTCACCCGCTGGTTGGTAAGCAAAAAACAGGTATGCAAGTTATCCACTGGTTTGTAACACAGTGGAAAATACAATAATCTCGAAACCTGGTGTGTCCAACAGTACGTGTCAGCTACATTTGTATTTGTAGTGTTTGTAAACTGGAGCCAGTAAGCGCTCAAACCATTACAACGCGTATGATGATCCGGAGGTTTCGTTATGTTCCGTAAGCAATCACGTGATCGGAACATGAGTGTACTACAAAATTTTGTAGTGTTTAGTAGCGTGTATAACGTGAAAGTAGACGACAACGCCGTCTGGGGATTCCACAAATGCAGATACAGCAGAAGTACCTTTCCAGACAGAAGTTACAGGCGAACGGTGATGGATATGAGTGTCCACATCGTGTTATGCGGATCGGCTGAAACTTTTAGAAGTCAGACACCTGTTCATGACAAAATCATAAGGCTAGTTAGGCGTTCATGCGGGATTATGAATCTATTTGTGCTTCCTATTTTCATAAAACCTAGTCCTTTTAACAAACTATTAAGATTCCATGACTGTCTTTGTGTGTACTACATTCTGGAACCTAAGCGCATGGCACAAAATGTAACATGGAGCGACCTTGGGGTTGTTTCTTGGCATTTACAAGCGCATCTGAGAATACACTGCTCATAAGGTTCTTCGACAGCCCACGACTGATTTCGCCCTTCTTGGTACTCATCAGGTAGGCACGGTCCCTGAGTTTCCGTCTATCTAATGTTTTACTTGAGACCGAATTGCACGAACTTAGCGAAATACACTCATTTGCAAACAGCTTTGGTTTTGCGAGAGACTCATCTGGAACCCAAGAGAGATTCAGCTGAGTTCAGAAAAATTCCAATGTCAGTTCTGCGACGGCGAAACGCACAATAATTATTGGAGAGCAACTACCTAGGCATAGCTTAAGCCACAAATTCATCGGATGGGGATCAACTGTGCATTTGGTCTAACTCCTGAAGGACCTCCCATATTTGACCCCTTGCACCGTTCAAAACGAAACTGAAAAACTGATTAAGTTGGGCCTCAAGACTGCTCCACAGAGTAGGATAGACGCATGCGTCATCTATTGTTTCATCATTTATTGTTTCACTAGCGGTCAGAACTTGTGGACTGAGTTACTTCGATCATTCTAGGAGCAAGTAAATACAAGAAGCATAAATGACCAACAAGTCACAGTAAAGCCAGCTGAGGGGACCCCAAGTGCACTCCATCTTTGTCTTGGATACAAATGAATCAGTGGGTGACTATCCGGGGTAGTGCATGGCCGGAGATCTGAGTTGGTTTTAGAGACACACCAAAGTCTTTCAAAGATGAGCTGGCTTCCGCAGTCTTGCTTACTTCTCATTTGGAAGAAACATCGGAAGGCCTGGTCGTAAACCTATGCCTTCTGAAGGTTGTACATGCACCCATCACGGAATGTAGGTCCGTATTAGGTCGATTCTGTGACTGCCTGATTTCGACCTCTAGAAGTGAGGTTTCAGAATGCAATAGGCGCACCCAATCGGTAGGAACTGGCTGCAATAGCGGATTTCCAAGTGATTCGGTGGGTTCCCCGGGCCCGTGAAAGGCAGGTTATGATGCGACCAAACAAAAACTTACCAGAAGGAATCTGGTGGCAACTACAGGAAGCGTCCAGAGTATTCGAGCTAGGCTTGACAAAATCATTGCCGCGTTGAGGCGATCTGACTGGAAAGTGGCTGACAGCTGAAACCAAAGAGAGTCGGATTTTGCGGCACAGTCATGGCATTTTTCGCAGCGAGTAACTTGCAATAAGGATAAACAACATTTTCTTTCATTTTAAACATTGTGATTCCCGGATCTTTTTGGACGTGAGAATAATAACACCAGTGGTGTGGACTGAATAATTCGTTTTGTACAATCTCGTCCCACAGCAATACGTGTAAAACATAATGGAATGAAACAAACAACGGGGCTAGTCGCATTGTTTGTTGGAAACTAATCTTTAACGCGATCAGTAAAAAAAAACCAAGATATAGTCCTAGACTAACCCTCAGGGTTCAGCACAAGCCTGAGTCGATAAGTCAATATCGCCTTGAGTAACTTTAGTCCATGTGGGAGTGGGACGGCTTTGTATTACGATGTGGAAAGAAAGGGTAGAAGTCAGCTTTGTGTCCTGCCTTGACAGAAAGTCTAGTAATTGATGACCTGGTTTTCCACCTCCTTCCTAGCTAACTCAAGATCAGCTGACAGTGTGCGAAGTGGTTTGGGCATGTGTGTTTTTGTCCGCATTCCTAGCCTTCAGTCAGTTCTATCAAGTTATGTATCCCCACAACTGCAGGTGAATTGGTAAATACAAGGACGTTAGAATTTTGATCAGCGGCATTGACCAACTGTCAGCTGGCTGTCAGGTGCGTGACGGTCCAAGTTCGGCGCAGCACACAGTCTATGGCCGTTTGAACCAACTGGAAGCAAGACCAACAAAGTAAGAGATCCCTAATCGAATAGACCCCTTTGATACAGTGATCTGATTCTTTTTGCCGCCCACTATGAGATGCTTTTCAGTGAAATAGTCTGGATTGCTGTTTTCCTGCCTCATATGACCTCAGCAGTGGACCAGTCTGCAATGCTTTGCAATAAAGAATAGGGCCTGAATCAAAGCATGTTTGTGCATGTTTGGCAAAATTAAAGTACCGTCCTCTTTGGCTTGGTTTTCGGTAGACGGAGGGAGATATAGTGCCCTCGGTATTCCTGGTGATTGAAACTTTCGAAAAAAATAGTTGTTTTCTACTTGAGATCCACAAGTAAGCAATGTGTATCGGTTGAATGGATCGAAAATCGAGAGTAAACGTTCATCCTGTGTTCGGCTTTTTTGTCACAAGTAAAATACCGTCTAAATATCGCTTATACAAAGGGAGTTGTTGATCTTGGTTTTCTATCGTTTGCTCAGTTTTTGCCACAATAATTTTCACCATAAAAGTGCTAAACACGTTGCCAACGATGTATGCCAATATAAGTCACAAAGTCGCTCCCTATGATGACACTATCAATGTGCTTGTGGCTGGTGACCCGGAACTAACACCCGATACTCATGGTGCGCAGTAGATTTGGCCGTTAAGAATAGACATATGCAGATCGACCAGATCGTAATGAATATCCAGGCAATTAAGTCAAAAGTTCACAGTTTCCGTGAGGGGTGATTCGTAAAAAGTGATCGCACATAAAAAGACCAGAGAATTGTCTGAGAGATGTCATCGTCAGGGAGGAAGCCCATAGACACTTTGCAAACAATGTTGCTCGGACAAGTTCAGCGATTCCCATCAGCCATATGGGAAGCTATGGGACAGTATTCGGCAGTGAAAACGCTCATGGGAATGTTCCATCCTACAATCGAGGTCCAACTGTCAAACTAATTTGGTGAGTGCGGAACTGATCCGTCTAGACCTAGATGGACTTAGATGGGGAATGAGCAGATTCAACTTCGTATCCTTAAACGACTGGTCAGGAATAGTGTCATGTCGTTGGCCACATTTTTCTAAACGTCACTTGATGAATGAAATCTATCATCAGCGAAATACGCACATTTGCAAACACATTTGGTTTTTCGAGAGACTCATTTGGAACCCAGCTGCATCCCTCGTTTGCGATGTTTTTAAGCAACTGAATGTGCTGCACCAGGCCGCCTCATGTTTCAACTGTTACGATATTCGAGATATCACGATACATGTATAGACATCGTAAACGAGAGATCCAACTGGATTCCAGGTGAGTTTCTCGAAAAACCGAATTTGCTTGCAAATGAGTGTAGTTCACTACTTTCGTGCAGTTTGTTTCAAGTAGAACATAAGGTTGACGGAAACTCGCGGACTGCACCTACCTGATGAGCCCCAAGAAGGGCGAAACCGGTCGTGAGCTGTTGAAGAATTTTCAGCAACCTTTTGAGTAGTGTATTACCTCTATACATAAAATATATCATCACTACGGAGGATGGGCCTTTAAAGGGGGAATGAAGCATGACTCGATCATTTATTGATCATTTAGTAGACTAGTTAAAAAATAACCATTCATTTGTAACCTCCTTTCGGTGCTTAGCTGCAAGGTTACCTGAGAGAAGCACGAGGGCCGAGATACTGCCAGGTTCCCCAAGCCTAGACAGGAGCAACCGAGATTCTTTGGCAAATTTCGAACCAGACCTTCCATTCAGTACGCTCGCTCCCTAGATATTGAGCTATATCAAGCTATCTTCGTTCTTCTGACGTCTGAAATGGATGCTAAGGGGGAATTAGTGAAAGATGGAGTATTTCGAATACTGTGACCTACGGGCGCCTCATCAAAAGGGGATTCACATAAAGCATACTAGTTTCTTTTGAGGAACTAGAAAGAAGGGGAAGGCCGGTGGTAGTCAGTGTTGTTGTTGTGAATTGCCTCATTCATACAATATTTACTTTTGAAGTTACAAGTAAAGTTCAGGGATGGAAATCAGACTTCTTCGTGGGCTCAGCAATGCAAATGAGCTTTAGTTGAAATCCCTCTGACGTAGTCTGTTTAAGCAGTTGCTTCACACACTGCTGGATCTGGAACTATTGAGGGTGTTCTGCAACAAATCGTAATTTTCTTATGTACATGAGCGACCGAAAACCTGTAGAATTCTTTTAGAGCCTCAAAAACTTGATCTAACTGCTGGCTTTGAGAGTCATGTCCTGCCAATATTAAAATGTGAGTACTGTCGGAGAATATCGAATTCGTGAGACGCTGTTGATTTCAATGGAAAAGACGCTGATACTCCCAGACTTCGATGGGCAACTCTCATATCCTTCGATCGATAGGGCTTTGCCCAACACTGCGCTGCTCGACTGTTCAGTCAATGCTGGGATATGGACTTTCTGACTCCAGTTCAGAATAAATAGTGGGAATAAGTTAGGGTAAGAAAAACTAAAGCAATGCTGAACATTAAGAATGTGGAATTTCCCAGCAGATAAGAACAATAAACCTCTCTTTGCTTCGATACAGGCGAATGAGAGCAGACACACCGGTTTATCTACGGGATGCACCAAGGATGCAATAAGGATGAGATAAGCAGTCATTTACCTGTGAGTTCAGAGATGGTGACACAGGGATAAGGATTTAATTTGGTTAAGCACAAAAACACATGCCAAATCCCTCCGCTGTTAGTTCGACATGATAGTTTAATTTGTGAAAAGCACATTTACAATTATATTCCACGTTTTGCGGACATATCGGGGGAGTTGCCAGGGTATTCTCCTCTTGGTGTCCTGTTGAGTGACGTTTTTATGGGGGAAATGGGACTTGGACACATAGATGGGGAGATTAGAAGCACTCACGTTTATTGACGGTATGCAGGTGATATCTCCTTGTTTGTATCCAACTGTTCCGCAACACCGCTACCAAGCGCCTCCTCCCATTCAGCGCACTTCTGTAACCGGAAACGGCAACGCAATCCTCTTGTTGGACTGACTGCGTAGGGCTCACTTCAGAAATATGTCCACACAAAGTCCACGTGAACAGGACAATACATAAACTTATATAGCTTTGTGCCAGATGCAGAAAAGAAACCCTGATGAGCACTTTAACGAACTTAGCGAGCCTAATTCGTTCTGTATATATTGAACTCTTAACTGAAGTATATCACTAACGTGCCCCGAGTCGACGGCTATCCGTAAGTATCTATACCCAAGAATATGTCCGAAATTCTCATCCAACCATCTGTGACGACCACTGCAAAAAACTGGCCAAATTGAGCCTATCCTATAAGGGAGATTTGTAGGCAGACACAGTTTCACTGTTGAAACCGCATGTTTCCGACTGCAGCTCTGCGTCCTTGCTCAACTTGAACTTCA
Source organism: Clonorchis sinensis (assembly GCA_003604175.2). Classification (NCBI taxonomy): domain Eukaryota; kingdom Metazoa; phylum Platyhelminthes; class Trematoda; order Opisthorchiida; family Opisthorchiidae; genus Clonorchis; species Clonorchis sinensis. The sequence goes on along the minus strand of CM030375.1, from coordinate 3,597,761 downwards.
ATGACAAGATGCTATCCCTCACCCAGAAAACTGTTGTTTATTCTTTTTTCCTGGTACTGTTCAGAGGGATAGGTTGGGCGTATGACACAGCATTTTACTAGGAGAAGACGTGAGCCGGAGCATAATTTCATTCTCTGGTTCTGTCGGAAGCACGATTTAATTGACACCAATTACTTAATCAATCCGAAGAAGTCGTTTTACGTTATCTGCCAAGCACTTAATCGACTACCAGTGTAACGGTGCATACCACTGATGAAGTATGCGAGTAAACTATGGTCTGGTATCCAAGCTCCACCCCCGCATCTGATATAAGGTGAAGTTTATTACGAAAATTATGGAGCCGCTTTGCAGTGTCCAGAATTCAACGAACGCCCAGGAAAGTTCAAGAGAACACTTGAGAATATTCAGCTTTTAATAACGCATCGTCGTGTCTTGCTTGTAACTGCTTAGTTCCTGTCTGATAATAATCGACTTCGTAAGGAAGGGTTTATCTCCTTTCATTGGTACCGACCCAATGGCGTCGTTTGATTGAAACCGAAGAAGTTGCAATACGATTGCGAGATTTGCTACTGTGCTGTCTAAAGCGAGTCGTACGGGTCCTAACTGTGCCTTGCTCATGTGTCACAAATCGATCGGCTCGGACACTCAACGATCTTCCGGACCACCTTAGATCATCTGATAGAAGCGACTAGGGTTTCATTGACAATTACTCATATGTTTCCGAGTTTTCTAATTAAGTGACCACTCGTAACTGGCCTGATGACGAAATACTGAAAACAATGTCGTTCTTCAGTATGTCTGCAATAATCTGAAGCGAAGTTCCATATCTTTCTTTGAGTATACAGTAAAGATGAATCCAGTGTGCATTTATCTTGACGGATGGTTTCGTACAAACCGATAGTACTCGAGAATACCAGACTTTGCTTGTACACTTTACGCCCAAATTTTCACATTCGTTACTATTTTTGCATGCATCGGAATGTTGGTGTCCATAGAAGCCGTGGTCGCAACAGTCCATTTACTTGCGTAAACCTGAAGCTCTTTAAAACAGCCTTTGTACTCTCCAATGTTTGTTTTCCAAGTTGCGCAGGAGAAAATTTCCCTACCCGGAAGTTTTCACTTTTAACTGAAGCTTTCACTGGTATGCTGCTAGTATCTTTTGTCCACATCATTGAGGTCACTAATATACATGAGAAAAGTTGTAATTCACAAAGAGATCCCAGGTGTTCCCGAAAACTGTCAAACTGTCAAAAATTACTGAAGATGAAAGGATGTCGACACTTAAGGAATGGATGCGTTTTGAAGACTGGTCTGGAATTAAGAAATCTATCTAAAGCTTTCTCCCTTGACCAGACCCGGACCAGCTTCGGTGCAGACAAACTAAAAATGGAGCAGACTCTGAACACTATTTTAGTGCCATTTCATAACGTTTGCAGAACAAAACAATCGATCGTACGAATTTTCCCGTTGCCACAGCTTGTATTTCTGGACACATTTTTGAGTGCATCTCTAACATCTTCAGACTACAGATGAAAGATGATTCTTCTAAATGCCGTCGGCTCGGTTTCTTTGTCACTGGATAATTAACAACCACCACGAATGGGAAACAACATGGAAATTTGAGCCTACGATAAGTCGGATGTGCCTGCTGAAAGAATGAATGATATTCATGCGAATTTATTCGAAGGGTTTTCAGTAACCTTATGAGTAGTGTATTGCGCCTATACAATATTGATCCTGTTCGAAATTACAAATCTACCGAGTGGCTCCGAAATGTATCACCGGAACACTGGGAAAAAAGTCCTCATTTACCTAGTAAGTTTTCACTGGATTTTAGGATGAAGTCCCCTTTGGCAGGGTAAAATAATCTGCATTCGAAAGCCCAGTTTAAGTGTCACATATTACGTGGGTCACTTTTCAAGAAAATTGGAAAATTACCTAGTCAACGGTAGGAAGCCAGTTCACTCTCAGACTTTCCACCAAAAAGTAAAAATGTCCTGAAGACGTTCAAAAATATTGGCATTTATTTAGTCTGCTCCCCAGATCCGTAAAAGCGGTTAAGGTGCAATACCGTCTGTAAAAGCCTCATCTGTTCACCGGAGTGCATGTACATTCAGGCTTTACTCACCACGACGAAAAACACGAATCGCTCGGCCAGTAAGCCAGTTTCAATTGAAGGGTCGTTTTAAGATGAAAGGTAAGTCAGCGAACTGATTCGCTCATATTTGCACCTCACGGTCGTTCAACCACATCTTCTGGTGGCCGGGGTTGTGGCAGTGATATTGTTTTTGTATTCGTTTGCGATGCTGCTTTTCAAGACTAAACGACAATGGTAGTGGTCAGTGAGCTGAACCACCTCCTCGTGGTGTCGACTGGGTAGCCCGGACATTAGCCAAAGTGAGCCGAGTGCAGCAAAGTTAGACGAAGCCAAACACTCTGCTTGTTTTAGCGTACTGATTACTTTCGATAGTGAACAGCAAGATCTAGCTGGCGCATCTGCACTAGCTCCAACTAGTACGCAAGATAGACTAGTGGGGCTCACATCTGAGGAACGTGGCAAGCTCTGCTAAACGAAAGCTAGCTCGGTAGCCCACCGTCAAATTCAAGTCAATGTGTTGATGTGAACGTAGTCGCCCAATGGCCTGTGCTGACTGTTCCGCTGTCTTCCGAAAAACAATGGCTTGAGTCAACACCACCGACGCATGCAACCCCTAGGCAATGTGCAGATGAGCTTGCCCGATTCAAGCCTTCCAGGGCTCGCTTGTCCCAACGGTTGACCGGTGACCGCCGGCGCATTATTCAAAACGGTCGAAATACTTTTAAAACCAAAGAGTCCGGTGCTGCTCAAAAGGCACCTGCTGTGTCTCCGAAACACGCATACAAGACTCCACTTCGGTCGTGCTCCTTAAGCCCCTTAGGGCGAACCCAGATGTCCGACATTTCACTCTTCGAGCATCCGGTGATCCTGACGCAATGGCTCGTGGTATTTACGGTGTGGGAGTTGCACTCAGCCCCAAGGCTAAAAGCGCCTTACTGGACTGGATCCCAGTAAACAGTCGCCTTTGCGCTGTGCGGCTGTCTGGCTCAATTAAGATTAACGCAGGTCGATGCAGTAAACGGTGTTTGTTTGTCGTATCAGCATACACCCCAACAGCTCTGAGAATGAGAAGGACGAGTTTTATCAAGATCTGTCACGACTGCTTCGGTCGGCAAGAAGGACGGATATAGTAATCCTGGCGGGTGATATGAATGCCCAAGTTGGACGGCTAAGTCCGGAAGAAGCACAGTTGGGTGGTAGATTTGGAGTCGATGCTGTGCGTACGGATAATGGAGAGCGGCTTCTTCAGTTGTGTGCAGATCATCGTCTGTTCCTGGCCAGTACGAACTTCCAACACAAACGCTCACACCGAGTTACTTGGAGGCCACCTACCACAAGACAGCCGTGGACTCAATTGGACCATATGGCTATCAGTTACCGATGGAGAGCCTCAGTTAAGGACTGTCGTTCCTTCTGGGGTACGCAACTTGACTCTGATCACGCCATCGTGCGGGCCCGCTTATCACTTCGTTTCCCGCCAGCACTACGCGTGCCGAAAGAGGGCAGCTCCGTTCATCAACTCCGACAAGTTTCAGTAGCTGAAGAGTATCGAGCTGATCTGGCTAGAAAGCTGCTGGAAACGCACAGTCGTGGACGACGAAGATTGCTTGGAGGATGGATGGAGGCGAGTTAAAGAAGCAATGCTCTCAGCTTTCAGAACTGCTTGTCCAGCCCATCTGACTCGACTCAATGAACACTGGATATCTTCGAGATCAGCAGATCTTATTGCTGCCAGAAAGTCCATACCAGCAACTAGCGACTATGATGGCGCACGCAGATCCCTCAAACGCCGGATAATCAGGAGCTTGAAGAATGACAGAGAACGCTGGTGGATTTCGAAGGCCCAGGAAATGGAGAAGGCTTTTGCTGCAGGCAACAGCCGCGCCCTGTTTCAACTGATTCGATCAACGGGTCAAAAGAAGGCAGGTGTCAGTGAGACAATATGCGAAAAAGACGGAACAACAATTCACTCCCTCAATCGCCGTCTTGAGCGGTGGGCTGAGCACTTCCAAGAACAGTTCACCTGGTCCCCTTCAACACAACCACTGGAAGAACCAAGCAGGCCCGAATGGAACATTGACACCAACCCACCATCAGCAACCGAAATCCAGCGTGAGATTTCAATTCTGAAGCGCGACAAGGCACCTGGCCCGGATGGTCTACACCCCGCGCTCTTCAAAGAAGGTGGCGAGGTCCTGGTGAACAGTCTGACAACCATACTGCAGAAGATTTGGAACGAAAACAGAATACCAGCCGAATGGAGTGTCTAAGAACAAGCGTGCATGAGCTGAAATGTACATACAAAGGTTCAGTACGAGTATATATGGTAAGTATAAAAATAAGCACACAAAAATCATGACACTGGCATTATTTTGCGCAGGTTGATGGATTATCGCGAGAGACAGACTCGTGAGAATCAAGCTGGGTTTCGCCCCGGTCGAGGATGCATCGACCATATCTTCACCTTGAGACAAATTCTTGAACAGCGCCACTCCTTCAGACGTCCCACGTTGGTCGTTTTTCTGGATTTGAAAGCTGCCTTTGATTCTGTCGATCGTCAGCAACTTTGGCAGTGTCTGGCGATCAAAGGTGTCCTTTCCAAATTTCTATCTCTTATCAAGGGACTGTATGCGGACTCCTGTGGGCGCGTACGAGTATACGGGAAGCTGTCGCCTGAGTTCACCACGTCCAGTGGTGTAAGACAAGGCTGTTCTCTTTCCCCTTTCCTTTTCAACTTTGTTATTGACATGCTGCTTGAAATTTCTCTGCCTGCCTCTGAAACCTCGGGAGTCGAAATGCTCCCGGGACGTTCCCTCGCAGACATTGAGTATGCGGACGATATTGCTCTCCTTGGTTCAGACCCTTCCGAAATGCAAATGATCTTAAATAGCCTAACTAACTCTGCCGCACGGTTTGGCATGCGCTTCACACCCGCAAAGTGTAAAGTGCTGCTACAAGACTGGGCGGGATCAAACCCGCACCTCATGTTTGCAGGTGAGCCAATCGACGTGGTAGGTAAATTTGTTTACCTGGGCAGCTGTATAAGTTCCGGTGGACTGGCTGGAGATGAGATCATTTCTCGAATCGTAAAGGCCAGGGCAGCTTTTGCCAACCTCCGACACCTGTGGCGCCGACGTGACGTGAGCTTGTCTGTCAAGGGAAGAGTTTACAGTGCGGTGGTTCGATCCATACTGCTTTATGGATCAGAGACGTGGCCCCTACGTGCAGAGGACGTACGGAAGATGTCAGTGTTTGATCATCGATGTCTCCGCAGCATTGGTCAGGTCTGGTGGGAACATCGGATTAGTAATGCTGAGGTACGTCAGTTGGTCTTAGGAAGAAGGAACTCTCCCTAGATAGATGAATTATTCACGCTTCATAGGTTGCGCTGGTTGGGACATGTACTCCGCACGCCAGAAGACCGCGTGCCCCGTAGAGCTCTTTTCGCCCAGCCCTGTGCTGAGTGGAAGCGACCGAGAGGTGGACAGTGTATGACCTGGCAACGAAGTACGAAAGCGCTAACCAGTAAACTTAGTCGGGCGGGCAACTGCCGCCTCCCTGGATGGGGACCCCGGGACTCAAATCACCAGTGGTTAACGACACTGGCAGAAATGGCCCAATCGCGCAGTCAGTGGCGCTCGTGCATCAAAGCTATCGCCTTCAATGCGTCGCTACTCAATTTCCGAACAGACCGAACATACTTTCGCCTCTAAGGCTTGGTTGTATGCCCCACACTCTCTGGTGGTCGACGCTGTATCAGCTGGAACCAATGTGCCTAAGGTACACGGTTTATAGCTGATAAGTTGATTGAATGCTTGATTGCTGACGGTTATTCCGTCGCTGTTATCTCAGCCCAACGTGACGCCGATTGTGATATTACTTTTTTGGTTCCTGAGGCGATGATTATTTCATATCGAGGTATCTGATTTCCCAGACCGCCGGGGTTGCTATTGAACTGGGGCTTCCTAAGGTCACAGTTAGTGACTTGTATTTGCTAACCATTTTGATTCTCTATGGACTTTTAAAGACTTCTGTGTAGCACATGGCGTTGAGTGCTCTTGACGACGACTGCGACACCGAACACTGCATGACGGACAACTTGTGTCACTCGATACTGAACAAGCAGCAATTTCAATTGCCAACTTTATACCCATGCAACTTATCTGGTACCTTCACAGCCACCCGACGAATATGTACTGAGGTACTAACACTTGTACTCTGTTTTGGGAATCCTGATACTCTCACACTAACACTTAAAAATTAGCTGAAGGTCCGCGTGTCCAGAGATCGAGAATGTTCATTTTGTTGTTGATTACCCTGTTGCGTCTGTTTTTTTTATTGAGCTTTATATTAATTGGCCTTTTTCTTACAACAGAGCGCTGATTTTCCTCATGTTATTGAATACAGTGGTTTTCGGGCTTTGATTTTGCTCTGAAACTAATTAAAAGGTGTACCAAACAACCAAGTGAATCTAATTGTCTTGCTGTAACGTCATCCATCTAGCGTCATTTTATTTTGGAGAGGGATTGTAAGGCAAGGTGTTAATCAATGACGAAACATGTATACAGACTATGTTCAGGTTTAAATAGGTTTCACTCATTTGCAAACAAATTTGGTTTGCGAGAGACTCACCTGGAACCCAGCTAAATCTTTCGTTTATGGTATTTTCATGTGAGTATCCCGCAAAACAAAATTTGTTTACAACTGTGTTTATTTCATTTTTTCGTGCAAGTTGGGTTCAAGTAGAACATAACGTTCAAGAAGACTCGGGGACTGTGCCTACCTGATAAGCCCCAAGAAGAGCGAAACCGGTTGTGGGCTGTCGAAGAATTTTCAGCAACCTTATGAGTAGTGTATTACGTTTATACAGGTTTCAAGATAGTTTTAAGAAGGTTCCTACTAATACAACCTATTATTATTGAGAGAATTTCAGAAAGCACATGTATCCACTGAGGGAATCGTAGTGCACAATGAGACACCGTACTTCTGATCCCCTTACGTAATCAAATTTTATCATCGTTAAAACTTGAATACATTTGGTGACCAGACCCGTTCCAAACGGGGGTTATTGTACGCATTCGTGAATTTTATTTCGCTTTGTTGTCCCTGACAATCTGCTCTCAAGGTCAAATCGCATGGCTTTAAAAAACAGCTATCGACCAATTAGGACTGATGCGTTTTTTCATCGGCATCATAATAACCTGTCACCACTTTGATTGGACATCGGTTAACTTGCTCTTCCATGGCATCTCATCTAATGGAAAGGCATCCCTAGGCGTGTACTTCTCTGTTGGATATATTGCTTTGATGCATACCTTGGTGATTTTCATGAAGGAAGTTCAAAATTTGTGGCCACCTTATTCGTACCAAGACTCATAGCGATGAGTCTAGTTCAACTCTGTATCATCACCATTACCATCATCATCATCGATCAGAGGTTTATCGACCCTTCTTTTGATCAGCGTTGGGTCAGATGGTGTGATACAGAGTTCGTTTTAAATAAGTGAACCTTTGTTGGCTGTTCAAGCCTCCTGTCAGTTCTACCGATACACTTATCACTGCAGTTGCAGGTGAAATAATGATCGCAATGAGTTGTGGATAAAAACGGAAGTCGGCATTTGGTGGCAGTGGCATAGCCCGTAAACATGCTTTCGCACACAACTGTGCTGCATGGTAAGTCCGCTGCAGTGATACGTTTACTCTCCGTTTAAGTAGGCTGAAAGCCTGATCAGCAGTGTAAGGAACATCAAAGTAAATATCCTTTATTGGTACCGTGATCGACACTTTCGGCTCAGATGCGGATGTTTTTCGATGAAGCGGTCAGGAAGCAGTACACCTTCCAGCAGTCTAATTTTCTCCGCGAGTGTATTCGAGGTACAAACCTATCTAACTTCATGGACCAAAGTGAGTATCAACACATTTTTGTATCGTAACGGACTGGAACCCATAAAGTTCCAATGTTGTCCAGTCCACAGAGTGAGACCGTCGGTGATCAATAAGTCCATAAAAGGAAGTTGGTCGTCCTGCTCAAGTGCGCAGGTGAATAAAATATCCTGGTGGAGAGTGATAAAAAAGAGAAGATCTCTCACCATTTATGATGTTTATAGCATGATCTAAATATAAAAATGTAACACCTTCATAAACGAGCGATGCAGCTAGATTCAGTTGAGTCTCCTGTAAAATCAAATTTGTTCGCAAATGAGAGTATATGTTGAATCATATAAATAGGTTTTATACAGGGATGTTTTTTGTATGGCGGTTCTTGCTGACCATGAAAATGTCACATAGAGTTGGACTCAAGGGACTCACCATGACGACACTATCAACACGGTTGTAGCTAATCTCCTGATATTCTTACTAAACAGTAAAATGAGATCCGTAATGCACTACTTATAAGGTTGCTGAAAATTCTTCGACAGCCCACTACCAGTTTCGCCCTTCTTGGGGCTCATCAGGTAGGCGCACTCCATGAGTTTCCGTTCAACTTGAAACCAGGTGAGTCTCTCGGAAAACCAAATTTGTTTGCAAGTGAGTGCACTTCAGTAAAATGAGATATTTAAGAACAGGGCTGGAAATCTTGGCGAGACCTGGGTGTGCTTCCAGAGTGCCTGAATAGCAAGTGATATTGACGTGTTCTATATAGGGTGACAGCTTTAACAGTATGAACCAACCTTTCAGCTAGAGTGAAGCTAGGGTGAACGAAAACAAGGGGAAAACCGAACCAGCTGTCACATCCAATTTATAAGTAATTGAGACTCCATAGTGCTGAGCTGAATGAATACCGTCACGTTTGGGGGGGGGTCCCTTTGAATATAAGATAGCTGATAACTCCATCCTACTCTGGACAACTCAACATCTTAGCTGCAGCTTCCCATATAGTGCTATGAAGTTTGGTCGGATCGGTTTGAAATAGATTCAGCTTCGTAGATAACCTGACTCGTTCATCAGGGAGATTCTTCAAGTTTTATCCAGTGTGATTGCAGTTCTTTCAAACAAACCTGACCGGTTGGTGCAAAGAAGTGAATTCTGTTAGACCACATGGAACTGGCATTCAGTACGTCGTGCCATAAGAAGTTTTAATTTTTCATCTAGGCGCAGTAATTTTCCGTTGAAAAAAACTTATTTTCAGAAGTCGCGAAATGCAGCGAAAAATGCACGCTGATTACTGCTGTGGCTGGAATTAAACACGTCACATGCCTAAACGTCAAGCGCCGAATTTCAGCTCCTACAGCCCTTGAAGTTCGCACAGTTGATAGAACCACGTGATCTCCTGGAACCCACCTAACCAGATAAATGTGCATCCATGATGATCACGTTTACTAAGTGGGCGACAGAGGTGCATCTGACGTTTGTTCAGTACCATCCATCTCTACTTGAACTAAGCGAGGCCGGGCTCTAAGAAAGCACCGCTTGGTAATAAAACACCAAACAAAGGAGATATCTGAAATCATGTGGGCCCTTCTTGTCTTTGAATTCACCACAGACAATTCATATTTTTCGGTTCGAAAGTTGCACCCACCCTGACCTGTTGGCGTCAGATCAGCCTTTCGTATTAGCTATCGGAAAAGGAATTAGTGAATCTTTTCATTTTCAAGGTTATCAAGCAGTACAGAAACAAATGTTCAGTCTACTATAATATATACTATACATGTACTATCTACTATATATACTATAATATAGTATAATGAATTATAATATGTTTAAAGTACTTTGCACTTGGATCTGTACCGTACAAAAGGACATATACACGCACAGTTGTCAAATCGGTAAGGAATAATAACACGTGACTAAGTGGTCCCTTTCTGTTCCGAATTCACCAAAAATCTACCTGTGGCATGCTATGTTTGTAATGGTGCTAGAATCAACATTCTGGGAATGCCACGCTGGGGAGTATTCCATCCTACTTGACTCCATAGGCCTAACAGTAGCCATGGTCCGCGGGTGGTTTAGCTTTAGAACTGCCTCTGGTAGTGAACCCTCGGGTTCGCACAAACCAAAACATGCTTAGACTGTTTTAGGTACGACTTCAAACAAACTGGCCCATGGCATTACATATTCCGGTTGGTATTCTGTTGGGTGGAAACAGTGAGCAATCCACAGATTGCCACCAGTCTTCATGTATTATTCGCGTGGAATCTGAATTGAAGCGACTCAGCTAGAGGACAACCACTTTGGGGTTATGTAACCGGGTCGTGCTAGTATTTCCAAAAGTGGAACACAAGATTTGCGACAAAATTTGGGCAACTAAACAGTAACAACCAACACACCTCGTTAAATATGACGAACGTCCATGTCAGATTAACCTCTCACTATGCAGTCCCTTGTTTGTCAAATGTTCCAAATAGCTTCAGTTGCTTTATCGTTTCAATGGGCAGTTTAGATACCGAAAATAGAGTCGTTAACAAACATGCACAGAGAAAAAACATCACACCAAGGGCGGAACTGCTCCTAAACACCCGTTGTGATAACAGCCATAGTAATGGGTTTTCGGAAATAAGTATGAAGTCCAGTAAAACAAGAAAGGTAATCATTACGATACCGCAGAATGCTATCTGTCGGCGTCTGCCATATATGGGAAATAGCGTGAACCAGTTGTTCACGCAAAGACTCTGGAGAGTAGTCAGTCAAACTTTCCATGTGGCCAGTCTAGGAGTAACCTTCACTGGCTGTCCCGTGATCCGACAATAGTTGGAAGATCGATTGCGACGACAGTCCAGTTCGATGCGTGTCCATAAGTTTGCTTGTTCTTACTTCGGCCGAACTACGAGACTGTTATCTAAACGAATGTCTTTACATACTCCACCTTGACTAACGTAAGATCCCGTACGATGCTTAAGTAGTTCGGTTTTCGCTCACCTGGTAGGTAAAGGATAATGCCTTTATATTTATTTGTAAAGTCAGACTAAAACTGTCTAGGTTAGCAAGAACACGGATTTCGAATATAGATGAATCTGTCGCCAACCGCATCCATAAACTAGAACTTTGCATTCACAGGCTTTTTGTTCAGATGTCGCTTTTACGTGACCTGACCACAGTGGTACTGACACCATTTACTAGGAGGCCGAACCGATACGACTGAGCCTTACGGATCACGAAATGCCAATACTCTCCTCAATACATTCCTGATCTGTTCATTTGACCCCTGCGTTACTATTTTGACCTGATAATCTTAGCGGTTGTTTAAACGTCGATAGACCAATGTATACATCCGAACCAGGCAATAAGATACTGAAATGTTTCCTTCATTCAGCCGTCTCTTCCAAGTAGAATTGAGTTCCACTGTGCGTTGGATGAGCTTTTCGTATATCATGCTGTGCTTAAATTCAGTGCGTCCCGGACACTGCCACAGTTTCTGAATCTCAACGGCTTCACAGTCAGACCCTGAGGTAAAAAAAAGACGGTAAATGTTGATCGTCGGATGGAGTGGCGCAGTTCCGGCACTTGCCATAAAGTGAAGATCTGATCAAAGCAACATTAGCCAGGGCGAAATTCTACTGGATTCTCGCGAATCTAACTTTTCCACTGATTGAACAGTCTTTGTAGGGTAATACCAGATGGCATCTTGGAAACCTTGGCCACTAGATTGCAAGGGTCCTCGCAAGCATCCTTTTTGAATTCAGGAATCACCGCCTAGGTGCTCCATTTAGCTGGTAGTCTTTCCTCACTCCAGACTCTTCAGACTGAGTTCGTTAGGATAGCCACGACGGATTCGTCACCTTTGAAGTGTTCAGGATGCAAGCCATCTGCACCAGACTCTTTGCTTCGCCGAAGTAATGACATTGCACACTAAACTTTTGTCGTCTATAGAGGACTGGTATCAACGTTCCATCCGGTTTTTTGGTCCTTCTAGAGTTTGAACTGGTGGGAACCAGTTAAACTGTTCTTTAGTGAGTCGTGTGTGCAAACCATTGCAATATTTTCCTTACAGCAAGTAATACTGAAAGGACGACCATGTATCTACCTAAATGTGCTCGTAGATCTGTCTTCTCTTGACAGAGGATTAGTAAAACAGCTGAAATGAGCTATCCGAACTCAGGTCAACATAAGCCCCCTGATAGTCATCCGTCAAATGTTCTAATCAGTTCACTCTCTATTCGATCACTATCCCGCATCACTGGTTAGATGACACGTGTTGTCTTCCTGCGGAGGTCTTTTACATCCGGCCGCGCAAATCTGGCCTCCGTACGTTAAAACTGTCTGTCAAAGGACTTTCCTTATCCAGGGCAACTCAATATCGAACAAGTGAACCCAAAACTTTGTACGAGGCTTCCATGTCCCCTAAATCATTAGAACAATTGGCGTCTCATATTTGTCCCGCGTTTTATGCATTCTTGTTGGTCATTTGTGATTACTGAGGTTTCCGATAGGGGACTTTGAGTCACGCATGGATTTGGTGATCCTTGATAAGGAAGAATTAAGTTCGAAGGTCTACGGTACCAAGTGCACAAAACTGAGCAGAATTACACGATAAACTCCAACTGCGACGATCGTGGCGTCAACAGGTGCACAAATCTGTCCCAGTGTTAAAGTCCATGCACCGGACAACCGCAAACGGAATGTTGGCTCGTGATTCTGATTGGCGCTGAGATCACGAAGGGACAAGCCAGAGAAGTCCCAGCAGACGAGGTACAAACACGTATGGGTCAGTGTAGGCACCTCTACATGCTAGCATACCAGTGTGGGACATACGCGACCTTTGCGGCTAGTTGAATGCAGGGTAAGAAGAGGCGAATCAAGTGAAGATCAATAATTACATGGGCGGAACAAGCAACTGAATGGGGGGATTATCATGATGTCAAGTTAGCTTCAGCAATGATGTAACTGGCTGACAACGGAAACGCCAAAAACGGCATCGTTCTCCCTCAAGCCAATTATTTTTTAAAAGCGTAATTTAGAACTTTGGTCTTCATGAACTTTTCCGTCCCAAATATATATTGTGTACATACGTCATTTGAATGGACTGGTACATTGGTTTTTGTTTCAGTGCGTCTGACGACATGCAGGCATCATTTTAGAAGAAGAAAAAATATATCTGGAGAATTAAGGTAGATGAACTATATATATATATATATATACGTGTATGAACATGGGAATTATACACTCACGGAAAATGTTGACTTTCTGGACTTCACCTGTCCTGGCTTTTTTCATTTTGTCCTTCTGAACAGTTTTTTATTTGTGGACAATACCCGTTTTCGATTGTTTTCAGGAACGTTCTCTCAAGAACTGCAAACTTTAAGGCTGATTCGCTTATTGGCAGACACAGTGCGTCTGCAACGTATTGCTTGACTACAAGGTTAGCTTATAGTTCAGATTTCATAATCCACATTTGTAAGTCAGTTGATGAAGTTGTCAGAAATATTCACTACGTTTACTCACAGAACATTGCGGTTTTTGTGGAATTCAAACTTGGCATTGCGTGGCATTGCGTTACTGAGACTCAGCGACTAAGTGTACAAGGTAAGGGCGTTCGTGCATTACGTGAGTGTTCGTACCCCTGGGTTCGAACATCCTAAATACTGGTCGATGTTTTCACTCTTCCGCAACTTATTCATTGCCTCATTCTCTTTCCAGACTTTGGATGTCTTTTAACCTGCGGTGGCCGGAATAACGGTTTAACGCAGTTGTTGCTGAGACTTCTCATCGAGTCTGATGCAGTTCACTACCGCTTCTAGGCTGGCTAAACACCCAATGTCTTTGAAGTTGACGTCCTTGATGAGGACATCCTCATCATCCTCATTTTTTTTCAACTGACCAAGACCAAAGCTGACCATACCCAGCAAGCATAACTCTGATTGGATGATACAACTACGTATCGCCGCTTAGAACACGATCAAAGCAAGCAATTTACGAGAAATATCAGTAAGAACTTGAAGAAACTTCAAGATCTCCACAAGATTACAAAAGAATATTGGAGAATGAAATATCGCGGTTCAGATTCTACGGACTCCCAAAGGTACACAAAAAACAACATCCCTTGGAATTCCGACCTATAATCTCTCGAAAAAGACTATGGAAAAAGTTTAAACGTCTCCCCAGTGCGTCTCAACACTCCATCAGTAGAGGAAAGAACGTAATAATCGATCAGGATGGAATAATAGTATCATCATCATCATCATCAGCTGTAAGAAACCGTGTACTTGTCGTACAGTGGTTGTAGCTGCCACAGTTTCGTCCGCCGATGATTTGGGGAGGTGAGGTAGGTAGCTGCGCATTGGAGGCGCGAGCTGCGTAAATGCACCACTGTCAATGGGCTGTTACGCCGGGGAATTTGGAAAGGGGCTATGCATTGAAGGCAATAGCTTGGATGCATGAGCGCACTCTTCACATCTGTAAATCTCGATTTTGCCAAGACAACTGTTGCCCAACCACTGGATAACTGCGGCTTGCCAACTGGATCACTGTAGAAGGATCTGTGTCAATTACTCAACTTTTTCTTGCTCACATATTCAAGTTTAACGAAGAATACTATGAGCATCTACGAGGGAAACCAGTGAGGCCGCTAGTTTCTAGTATTTATCGTAGAAACAGAAATGCACAAGCTGAAAAAAATTGTATTGCCCGATATAAATCCTAAAACACGGATCCGCTGTCTAGACGAAACTTTTGTCATCATCAAAAAGAACGAAATGCAGCGAGTAAGCCAAGTAAGGAAAAACCTTTTCGATGAAAAACATGAAAACGGAAAATTGGCATTTCCGGATGTCCTCATCACTAGAGTACCAAATGGACAGACTGAGGTCTACAGTCGACCGATGTCTACGGACCAAATTCTCAGCTACCACAGTAACCATCCAAGTTGTCACAAACAAAGTTACATTCGGACAATTTTCAAGTGAATCGGGACGCAGTGCGATACTACGGGATCCAGAATCAAAGTGGAACAACCCTTGTGCAAGTTTTTACTTGTTAATAGTTTGTAACATAATAATCCAGCTGCAGAAACCCTGAAAGAATCATCGTTCTCTATCAAGTCATCCATTGTGCGATCCTCATCCATTGCGATCCTCTGTAATATGAACCGCATCTGTACCAATCTTGGAGATTTCATCTCATTCCGGCTAGTTGGCTCGGGGGTAACTGAAGGACTTTTGACAGCGGTTTTACGTTCATTGTTACGATTCGTTCGCTTTTCTGGACATGACCAAAAGCTCTTTGTTTGGTAAACTTTTTCAGACAGATAATCAACCAGAATATGTTGCGTATATACATAATTTGAATAGACTGATGCAATAAGGGTGATGCCTCATATCACTCCTAGGTGTGATCCTCCCAAGCTAGAGTTTCGGCAAGAGCACAACCTACGGTGCGCAGTGTAGGAAACGCGCATGACCATGCGAAAAACACATGTGCAACGCATAGCGTTTAAGGTGTATGGGGCGACAACATTTCGGGAACTAGGACGCCTTCAGGAAGCGACACCGGCAACCGTCACTTGGCAACTTCTGAATCACGATTGGTCATTGGGTCCAGACTAGTGGCCAATCAAAACGCGCCTTGATAGTGGACTCGCAAGCGGCCCGATCTTCCGGCCAATCGCATGCGCCATGATCGAAAGTATCCAGAAGCGTTTCTAAACTCAGCTTGACGGTCCAATCCACATGCTACTGAGACCATGCCCCAAGCTTAATCTCATGGGATGCGTGCAACACCCTGAGGTGAATTTGAACAAACTCACTTTTTGAAGCGTTCACTCGAAGACCTCGTGCAACGCTATGTGCCCACATTCCCTGACGGGCATGGACGGTGCACAAAAGAGAAAGCCAGACTGTCCTTCCTCACAAATGCCGGACCGGTTTCTAGGCCAAAACGCTAAGCACCAAAACGCAAGCACGCGCTTGCCAATCGTGGACCAGGAACTCGACCGACTACAATGGCTAATGTTTTCCAACCGACCAGCTACTCGGCTTCGACTGCACCGACTGTAACGGTGAATAAGGCTTAAGGAGACAGTCCATCGGTCTCAACACTACACTGGATACTCGTCAGTAGCCCACGCCTATTTCAGATGACTTGTTCACTAAACAGAATGGAGGCAGATGTTTTGCGAAGTTTATTTTGGCTGAGGCTTACCTCCACGCTGAATCTGGGGAAGAATCCCAAAAACTTTTGTTCTACACACCGCGCTTTGTTTCAGTGTGCCCCACTGCCATTTGTCATCAAGAAGGCACCAGTCACTTCAATAGACACAATGCTGAAGGATGCCCCAAGCTTTGCTGCCTGTTTTTATACGATCTTGTCGTCATGAGTTCCAACCCTGATGAATTGTGGCAACGCTTTATATATGTGCTTAGTTGTATTCAAGAGTATGGCTTCAGAGTGCTCGCAGAAAAATGTGCCTTCTTTTTGTGGCCTATAAAGTGTTTCAGAATTCTCATTGAGGAACACGGCCGTGGACTAGACCGAGAGAACATCGACGACGTCGAACACACCCAGCGCCCACAGAATTGAGAGAACACAGATCCTTCCTTAGTCATGTCAGTCACCATAGATCGCTTATGCCTACCATTCATCGCTTCCGAGGCCAACTGAACCAGCCACTCACTAAGGACTACAAGGGAACATGGTCAGAAGGATGCCAACGCGCCTTCGACGCTGTCAAATAGATGTCAAGCTCTTGTTTGCTTCCCACACACTACGATCCGTCACTGGAAACCGATTATTCGAACTTTGTTTGTGTTGCAGTGACTTCGCATGCATTCCCTGACAGCAGCAAGAATGATACCGGACATGCGTTCAGATCCCTGGTACCATCTGAGCGCAACTATATCTACACAGAAAATAGAGCTTCACGATCGTCTTTGTCGTAAAGAAGTTTCATAAATTGCTCTGCATCCGTCAGTTTACCTTTCCGACCGATCACAAGCCGCTCCTTGCTGTGTTTGGCCCTAAGAAGGGGATTCCGGTATATACCACCAACCGGCTAGAGCGATGGGTTGTTCTGCTTCTGGTATACGAATTCAAGATCAAGTTCCAGTCTTCAACCAGCCTCGCACAAGCCGGCGCACTGACGAGTCCCACTGACTCAAGCAGGCCACAATCAGAGAACACTTTGTTAGCAACAGTTATCTTGAAACCGCAGGTGAGGAAGCTGGAAGCTGCTTAAGGCTGGAAACATTTCACGCCCTCCCAGTGACTGCTGACAAGATCCGCCAGGCTACAAAAGGTCATCAGGTACCACCGCAGTCATTGGTCGCGTACCCGTCCCAAAGACGAATTGAGACCTTACTTCAACCGGCGCAATTCATTATCACTAGCCGACGGATTCATTTTATTTTCAGAGGAGTTTTTTTATTATTTTTTATATACATTTTTTTATTTTTTATTTTTCAAAGAAGTTACAATCTGAGTCAGTTTCATAAAGGGCACCCGGAAACAAGCACGATGAATGCCGTTGTCCCAATCCGCATATACTACCTCTGATGAATGAGCAAGTCTCCCAATATTTCCTGCGGATGTTTCAGCATCCAAGTTATCCTTGAAAACCTAGCTATGGTTGTGGTCACAGCCGACCAAACCTTGGTCTCGTCTTTACATCGACTATGTCTGTCCAGTTTGTGGTCAGAACCTTTCGGTCGTGGTCAACGCTTATAGCAACGATCGGGAGTTCTTTAAGTGGAGTCTGAATGAGAGGGGCCGACGGAGGAGATTTTGAAAGGGTTTTCGCTGGCATATCGAACGAAGACAACCTCCAGCCCGCCTGATAAAGTGTCACCAGAAGAGCCACTGCTCTTGAGGAAGCTTCCAACACTATACGGTCACAGAAAATATACCAGAGTCACCACAACACGAGAGTGGAGGAACAGTTCAAACGGCATCACAAGGCAACCGCGCGATGCTTCGGCTGAAGGAACAGAAGTTTCACCGTTCTTTGCTGCTGGTGCTTTGACATGCAGTCTCTGACTGCGCGATTCAATGAGCTTCATTAGTGCTGCTTCAAACCGCTTTTGTCGCTGTTGCAATAATTTTGAGTCAATTCTGAGTCAATTCTGAGTCAATTGAATTCAATCAATTCTGAGTCAATTCCCTTTGGCCAATTGTTGTGACTTGCTGACGGTGGTGCAATTTCTCTGTCGGTTAATCCACTACGGTAAATCGAAAGGCACGGTAGCTTGAGACAGCCCTTTATGGGGGACAAAGGAAGATTAGTACACCTGTATTTATAAGGTTATCACAATATATTCCACAAGGTTACACTAGAGTGTTTGTGATGTTCTTCGGCTGCGGGTGTTGCACCAACCAACCTTGGTAACCTTGTAAGTAGTACTGCGATACCTCAAAAATCGTACCAAGTGAAACAAGAGGCGGCCTGGCGTAGCACGTTCAGTTGAAGAATATCATAAACAAGAGATTCGGCTGGACTTCACATGAGTATCCCCTGAAAATCAAATTGACATGCAAATGAATGTATTTGTCGAACTAGTTCGTTAGTTTTTGTCTCAGTACGTTCGATAGCAGATACAATATTTCTGGAGGAGTCAAGCAGATGAGCTACATGTTTGTATGCGAACATCATAATTTTACACTTACTGTAAATAATGGCTTTCTGGATATCAACGAATCCTGCACTTATATTATTGATATATTTATATAATATTTAATATATAGTATATATAATATTATACATATAGAGTATAATGAATATATATTATATATTATTTATATATTTATATTTATAGTTGTTAAATGGGTGTGGTCTGCCAAGGTTTTACAGCATTAGAGAATGACATGTATATAACATGTCCATAATTTATAGACGTGTCACAATACAAGGTTCTAAGACTGTATCAAGCCACACCCATATCAAATCAAGACTATCTTTTGGTCTCTGACTGTAAAAAAAACTTCATTCGCGTCGTCCTGTAAACGTCTGATTCGTTCTTTTGTACATGAAATTTTCAAATTTATTAGCACATTTGTTTGAGGTTTAGGTGGCCGAAACCTAGCAGAATCAGCATTACCCGTTTAGCGTAGAACACAAGGGGAATGGAAAGTTTATGGGTTTTTTACACCCCTCAATCACATGCTTTTGGACGTGGCAGTATCAGAATACACCATGGGTTAATAATGACAGTTATCCCAGAGCTGAAATGCACCCAGCACAACGGACAGTTCTTGTGACAGTGCAAGATAGTATGTTTCCTTGTTCTTAAAAAACAGGTGTTCGGCTACCAGGCAACCAACAATGTCCATAAACGTCATGGTTGACTGCTACAAAGCTGGTTATTTAGGTTGCCCCTTACTTTCTGAACGCATAGATGTTTACATGTCTGTGTATGCACGCACAGAGGCATGCAAATAGGCTTACACTCATTGTTTTTCAGTTCGTTTTTTTTATATTCCGCCTGCTGAATAATGTTTTATTTTGTTAGTAGATAATACTTGTTTTGGATTTTTAACATAAGCGTCTTCTCCAGACATGGAAAAACAGTTTGACTCTGCACAACAATGTTCAACTGGCAAATACGCTCATTTGCAAACAAATTTGGTTTTTCGAGAGACTCATTTGGAACCCAGCTTGATCTCTCGTGTACATAGCCAACTGTACCAGGCCGCCTCATTTTGCAGTTGGTGTATAGACGTAGCACACTACTCATAAGGTTGCTGAAAATTCTTCGACAGCCCACGGCCGGTGCAGCACATTCAGTTTCCTGGAGACATCACAAACGAGAGATTCAGCTGGGTTCCAGGTGAGTCTCTCGCAAAACCAAATTTGTTTGCAAATGAGTGTATTCCGCTACTTTTGTGCTATTTGGTTTCAAGTAAACCATAAGTTTGACAGAAACTCCGAAACTGCGCCTAACTGATGAGCCCCAAGAAAGGCAAAACCGGTCGTGGGCTGTCGAAGGATTTTTAGCAAACTTATGAGTAGTGCATTACGTATATAAATGTTCAAATGGTTTATATTTCCCATTTCTTACTTCACTTTCGTAAGAGATATTTGATGAATTTGCTGAAAACATCGCGTCTGTTCGGAATTTTAAATTGGCATAGACCCTATGGCATTAGGCAATGACACTGCTCTCCTAAGACTCAGTACCCAAGCGTCATCTGTTACGTTAGATATTGCACACTGACATAGGGGTACCCAAAACCCTGGTGCAAAATCCACCGGCTGAACTCTCAGGTCGGCCATATATCGCAAGCCGAAGACACTTATATTCTCCCTACATGAGTCAAACTTTGTTTCGTCTGACTCAACCCTGTGAAGTTTTACCCAGTTCTTGCCTTAAAGTGAGAACCACAGTGCGTAAATGTTGGGGTTCTCCTTATGCCCCACTTCCTGCGGAACACGACCCACTAATTACTATCATTGGCTGGGAGTTCACTTGTCAAACCTAAAATTTGAATATAGGACTTTCTGCTCCTGCACTACCACTTGAATTTCTTCAACACATCACCCATATAAAACATTGCCTCGTAATGGTTTAGCTTAATGAATGGGAAAGCGGTTTGTGCACTTTAACTTTTGTTCAAAAGCCTCCATGAACAAAACAAAGTCAGGTTTTTAAGGTTATGAGTGGACCGCTGAAGACTGTGGAAGACAGTCTTGTATATACATTCAACTGGTCAGCACACCAAAAATTTGATTATGCCACATCTGTGATGGTTCTAGAGTTGCTGCTCTGGGACGACCGTAATTCAGACCATGGTGCGTAATATTTCAGTCTGAAGTTCATGTGGCTCACGAGTGATGCCCACTCACTGCGCGCCCCGAGATTTTAGTTTTGCAAACCGTGTTTACTAATTGTGTCCATCAGATTTGCGCAGATTTGGCCTTGCAACTGCCTCCGGTGTTGTGCCTGTGGTTCTATTCCTTGGGGTTTAAGCAAGCTTGAGTGAGTCCAGGCCGTTCCACGCACCGCTTTGAGTGGTGTCCGCTGGTACGATGCGGCCATTAGATCCAGGACACCAGGCTCAAAACGTTTTGCATCTCATTGGTTGTTGATCAGATGGCTGTTGATCTGTTCGTGAGCTTGGCAATTGGCTTGCAAACGTTTCATCACCATTCAAAGAGACATCATCAGTGCGCAGTTGGGTGGGACCCACCCGGACCAACAGCCACCTGATCACCCGAACTACCAATAGTTCAACGCTTTGCATCTCAGCAAAATGCTAACGTCCTTATATTACAACTAGTTGAATCTAAAAAGCTGGGTTCCAGTTGATACTCCCGCAAAATTAAATTGGTTTGCAAATGAATGTATTTCACTAATGAATATTCGTCCTTTTTGATAGCTACCTTCTTGCTTATGACCACTGACAAACTGCGGAAAAATAAATTATCATCCAAGTACACTAGGAGTGGGAGTTCCGGGCCAAACGTTGTTAGGATCTTGTGAAGCAGAATGAGCGCCACGTGGTGTATAATGTGGAAAGTTTAAATTAAAAACAGCTTAGTGAAAAAAAATGTTATAATTCGAAGTTTCGGTTGACGTGAGCAACCTTTTTGAAGGATTTCTACAACAATCTGCAAAGATCTCTTGCAGCCAGTCCTCTTATTTAGGGGTAACTCATCATGCGTCTTCTTTCTCTGAAGCCGTGAAAAGTGGTACGTCTGATGTCCTGGAACGTCCTACGAACTGATGTGACATTTGCTTGTTGTTAATGCGTTAGTTTCAGCGCGTTGTGGTCATAAATGCGTGTGACCGCTAACTGGAGACGAGAATTCAGCCGATTCGTACAGCACACACAAATGATTGGCCAATTAAGTCTTGGCAGTTAACTGCCTGCGAGCACTCCTGTCGAGATATCGGTACGAAATTTGCAATGCCACTTCCGGTGGTGTCGAATGAAGGTGTCAGATCAAGTCGTTGAAATTTGCTGTCAAGTTCCATAGAGGGAGATAACAGAGCTGGAAAAAGCTGACTGACAACGGATAGAACTGGTATAAATTAGTTTCGCCTAAGCTTCTTCCAGACCACTCGGCAAGTTGAGTCGGACACGATCAAACACGGGGTGCAGTTGGTTTATTTTGGGCGTTTGTGCTACAAACGTTATTATTTCCTCCTAATCTCACTGTGTAGAACTGGATTCTTTGCTATATTGTTTCCGTTTTGTGACCATAACTCCTCTTCTTGTTTTGACCTGAACATCAATCACTCTTTCAACTTGGAATAGCGCACCTAGTTCAATAAAGCCGCGCGCGTTTTGTCATCAGCTGTGAAGATTTCCTACTCACTTGGGGTGGACTCTGGGTAGGGGTGCTGTTTTCTACCTGCTCTTTATATGTGCAGTTTCCCGGTGTATAGAACCCCGTATTAACTCACGATTGGAAGTTTGCACGATACCATCATTTCATCACTATCGAATCCAACTTCATGATAATTCCCTCATTTGGTAGCTTATTCCGCCCCTGTGGGTTTGATCTCCACTTGATTTGCTCATTCCTACCCGCCATTCACCTTGCCGCAAAGACCGCCCCATCAGACACTGGTATACTTGCGTGTGTCGAAGTGTGTGAATGTGCGCATCTGACCCATACATCCATGCGTACTCCTGCCCCATCGGCTAAGCCTGCGTTCGCGCGTGCTGCCCTGATTACTGTGTGATTGCACCATCGATCAGACTGGCTTCGGAATGGACGACACAACTCACTCTATCAAGCTAAGAGTCCACTCGCGGTTGTCTGGTGCGCGGACCTTGACACTTCAGTGCGCTTGACCACATGTGAAGCCACGAGGGGGGGGGATAACTGAGGTTGGCTGTTTAATTTTGTTCACTTTTGTGTAACTATTACCGCAGACCTTCGAACCCAATTCTTCCTTGTAATATGTAGGATCGTCAAGCCCAAGCGTGACTCAAAGTTCGTGTCGGGAACCTCAACCATCAGAGTATTCACAGTGCCGCATTGGCTGTTGAACCTTTACTTGACTGATTCGACTTTCGGCGTAAATCAATGTGACCCACGTGATTACTCGACGCAATCAATACAAATTTCTCGCCAAATTTTTCCAGTGCGCTCGTGCTTGGTTATTCTTCTACGCGTTAGATCACACCGATGATTTGGGAGGCTGCTTGCACTCGAGTCTGTCATACGATACAGCCTTAAAAAACCCCAGGTCTTTATATGTAGTCCAGTTGTTTGATCTTGTTCAGCTCTGTGATGTTCCACAGTAGTCTTGCTTTAAAAGTTCACAAGGTACATATGTTTCTGTCCGTTACACACACATTCTTGTGAAGAACATTGATTGCTTGCGGCAAGTACACTCATTTGCAAATAAACTTGGTTTTCACGGTCGTGGGCTGTTGAGGAGTTTTCAGCAACCTTGTGAGTAGTTTCTTTAATGAAAATGTACTGCGATATCTCGTATATCGTACCAACTGAAACATGAGGCAGCCTGTGTGCAGCACATTCAGTTGAAGAACATCATAAACGAGAGATTCACCTGAGTCTCCCGTGAAAACCAAATTGATTTGCAAATGAGTGTATTTGCCGCAATCAACCCCAATTTGGGTTCAAGTAGAACATAAGGTTGACGGAAAGTCGGGGAATGCGCCTGCCTGATGAGCCCCAAGAAGGGCGAAACCGGTCGTGGGCTGTCGAAGAGTTTTCAGCAACCTTGTGAGTAGTTTCCTTTATGAAAACATTGACTGCTGTTTTTGCTTGACGTTCTGTATGCCACATGCACAGATGTCAGACAACATTCCATTCCTTAAATTTCACAAAGATGCATGAATTTCTGAAATGTGCTAGCCTGTACAGGTATTTTTCATGAATGACCACATTTATTGAAAAGATAAATGTTTTTGGACCTGTCACTTCTGTTAAGCAGCGTCAGGAATATCTGTTACGGCGTGAACAAAACAGAGTCAGGTTTTTTGCAAAAACGCAACAAATCGAATTTTGGAAGCCCTTGGATTCAGAAAGTGTCATACACATAACGTGAACTGTATTGCACCCACACAACGTCGAAAGTTTTGTCCACTTCTGTAGTTCTGATGGTGGTAAAATTGATTTTCTGTTTCTATTGCAATTTGGGGCACTCTCTAGTTAGCTAAAAAAAAGTCCGAAGTCCACCAGTAATGTGCATCACTGGTCTACCTGGTTCTTGCACCATCTGTCCTAAGATTTTAATTTTCTAGACGTTATGTGGCAAATATAGCCTATCGATTATGCGTGCCACTGGCATTCTAGATGCCTTCTCACTCTTGCTTCGTGTTTTATACTCTCTTGTTTGAATAGTCCCAAATGTACCCGAGCCGATCAACACATCGCTTTGCATAAAACGGCATGTTTACCCTGTTTAGGACCGCATCGATCTGATGCGGCCAGTACATCTCGAAACGTGTACCAACATCATTGAGTCTGAGAAAAGCGTCAACATCCTCTCATCACAACCAATCCTGGCTACGCCTTTAGGTTAGTTGACTTAACTAACTGACTTACCGAAACAACTGGCGTTGGGATATTGAAAATTGGCATGCGTGACATTGATCCTAGTTGACTCTAACTGAAACCTCTGAGTGCGTTTGCTTGTTTACTAGTTGCTCAGCTATTCATTGTCGCTTCTTTGATCAGCCATCTCCTAGAGCAAGTAAGCTTGCTGTGCACGACCACAGTTAAAAGCATGTGGAACAGACACGCCAAATCCCACAACTGTAGTTGTTATTCCTCATTCCGGCTGTCAGTTAAGCATGAGATAACTGACGGGAATAGGGTACGTTAAAGGATGACTTACAATCAGCTCTGTAGTGATAATACATGTTAGTTAAAAACATGGGAGATGAATAAGTCTCCTAGGAATTGGTCAGACGCACGCTACCTTGCGGCACTGGGGCGTCGCTGAATTATACCAGAAGGACGAGTTAAGGAATTAGGGCGGTTAAGTCGTTTCAGATCCTCTGCGGACTTCGCATAATACTTCCTCGACAACAGTCATCTACAGTTACCTTAAACACACCATTTGGTTCGCAATACTACCTCAGATTCAGCTGTCGCTGAATCCGACGGCGTAGATTACGATGGGCGACAAAGCTCGGAAGCAAGAACTATGCCAAGGAACACGTCTATAGTTTTCGCAGCCCTACACATGGTTGATGTAATAGGCAAATCATCCGTTGAATGATGACTTATAATAAAAAGTATCTTGGTAGCAACTGCTTATGAAACAAGAACCTTTGGTTCCCTTTTATTTCGACCGGCCGATATAGGTCATGAAAATTGGATTGCTTTCCAAGTTGCGCCATTTAGATACCACGCCACGCCCAAGCGCAAAGCGCTTCAGAAGACGATACCCATTAATCATTCGGCATGCACTCCGCGCCCACAAAGTGCAAAGGGATATTGCGGGACGTACATCTTCTAACACGTCTCCACTAAGGTAAATAATGACGGCGGAAGCTGTGGAACACTATACTCATCTTGAATGTTGGACAGGTGAAGGCCAGACTTGCGTTTGCCAATTTGTGCAACTTGTGGTATACCACTGGGTCTCAAACGATGCATGTACCAGGCGACAGTGTGGGCTCTATGGTTGTACGGCTGAGAGACGTTTACATTTCGAGTGGATGATCTGAGACATCTTCAGTTCTTTGACCACCACTGTCTCAGAAGTATAGCTAGAGTCTGCTGAAAAAAAAACAAATTTGCAATGAGTTAATCAAGAGACGGATTTTTGGATGGAGCAGACGGTACTTCACTCAAGGAATGCATCCAGCACTGTAAGCTACTCCGTCTGGTTCTTGTTACGCATGCCAGGATAGTGATTGCCTAGACGAATGTTGTTTTGCGTACCCGTTTCGGAGTAGTGGGAAACTGGATGTGGACAGAATTTGACATGGCAAAATGTACCAAATGATATTACTAAAAGTTTGGGTCCAGTCAAAGAACCAGTGACAGAAACCTCAGGGTGACTCAGAGGTTTTCCATAATATTTGCCTTCCGTCAAAAGCATTTTTGCTCCACAGGGTTGGCTGGTGTGGTCGATTGAAAACAAAACACTGTGAAGACCAAACTGATCACCAGAATACCGTTCAAGTAACTTTGGTTGATTCACTGATAACAACTCCTCATCTGACTGCTTGATCAAATCATTCCTTAAGTGATAGAGAACATCCAAGTTATTGTTTGTTTTGGCACTGTAGTATCTACTTTTGGTCCTCAGAATGACCTCTTATTGCCGTTAAACTGACACTGTGTGATACGGTTAGGTCACCGCCAGTGACGCGCATATCTGGATATGCTGCACAAGCCCGCCCATCCCGGCTGCAGGCCAGAGCGCCGGTACCTTGATACAAACATTTCTTTAAAAAACCTTCCGGTATGAACATTTTTGCCTGTTCGGTCGCGCCCAGCATGGTGGAATGGTCGTAAAACGCTCACCTCACATGTCATATGTCAGGAGTTCAAACCCCGACACGGCCAAGGATATGCATTGCTGACGAGCTCTAATAAGAGCGAAACT
The DNA here is from genome assembly GCA_003604175.2 of Clonorchis sinensis. Classification (NCBI taxonomy): domain Eukaryota; kingdom Metazoa; phylum Platyhelminthes; class Trematoda; order Opisthorchiida; family Opisthorchiidae; genus Clonorchis; species Clonorchis sinensis. The sequence continues at coordinate 3,571,256 of CM030375.1, read as the reverse complement.
CGAGTCCAGCGCTTCCCTCATTGGTGTGTGGACTCAGCGGAATAACTGAGCCAGGACAGGAAGACGACCGTTCAAACGAGAGTGATGTGGATGTGAATTCTACAAATCGTGCAGACACCTACAACTCTTTATCTGCTTGACCAGATAACTTCAACCGGAACAGCAATGAAAAAGTAAATCCAGTCCCCTAACCTAGTGAGACTGTCGCTTTTTTCTTGCAATACACAATCTAATAATATCTAGCTGACAGAAGTGGCAATTGTGCATAGAAAAAGCAAACACCACCTTGTGTATGTTGGACGAAATTCAGTCATTCGTAGCTCGGTTTTAGTTGGCACAATTTCAGCCGGTTCAAGCGCTCGATGCAAAACTATTTTTCAACTGGAATTCAGAAATCTATTGGCTGTGTATGTACGTCCGTTCAGCTGCGATCGCTGCACAAACAGAGTTCGAGAGGTGTACTTCCGCAGACTGGTGATGTTCGCCAACAAACTGAGAACAACTGGCGTGAACGTTGCGAACAAGTTTCACACGAGGGAGTGACAAATATCGCTGAACACGTCTTGGCAGAGAATAAGATGGTTTTGACGGAAGGCTCACCTGGAACCAAGCTGATTGACAGAGGGTGTCATTGACATCCTCTTCTGATGTGTGGCGCCAGCCGGTCATAGGACAAACTGAATCGAACCTAACAACGCTGGGTACGGCTGGTTTATCATGAGCGTTTGTACCAAACGTTTCTAAAAGGTTTGCGCCAGTTAGATGGCACTGATGCGTTTTGACAGTAGGAACGATGGATTATTAGTTATTAAAAACTGTTCAGCACGAAATGCTGCAGGGCAATAAATTAACCGATTCTTTGAAAAACTTTGATGTCCCCACCTTGACCGCGTTCCGGTGACGCATCTGTTATTCACATCTTGAACGAAAGTGGCCAAGAAGATGAGGCGGGATGAAGGATACTACTATGAATGGACAGGAGGTGAGAAAAACCATTGAACACAATAAGTGACGACACTGAACCATCTAGGGATAGAGAATAGAACGCAAACCTAATCTTATTTTCTTGGTGTGGCGTTCTGATAGCTAAAATGTAAGATCGGTAGGAAGTGCCCGTGGGGTGGAATATTCCAAAAAATCAATCATGCGGTACATTGTCTGGCAAATATGAACAGTAGTCGTCAGCTTAGTGAAGCAGGTTTGGATATAAGGAAAGTCAGTACTTACTGGCTGGACTGGTCCAGATCAAGTTTTTGGAAACGAAAGCTTATCCAGAGTTTAATTGGCAGTAGGTGTGGCGCGGCTCCGTGGGGAAGTATCATAGTGACAATCAATCAAAGGCAGAAGACTAGGGAAGATGTTTTTAGGTCACATGTTATGTATGCCCTGCCGTAGTTAATGCCGACTCCATGTTTTTTGACAGCGACTTTCCTAGAAATGCAGATTTATTAGAAAAGAGACCAACAATGAAAGGAGAACGGGCGAACCACATTTTCGATACAGTCAGTGGAAAATGACTTGACGGTGCCATAAACCCTCATTGAATTCCTAAAGTTCGGCAGTCGAGTAGCTTACAACCACAAAATTAGAGTCAGACATCTTGTCTTCCGCAGTCTATTCCAGAAAAGCGATTGGTTGACTAAATAAAATCTAACTTAGACATTCGTTGTAATGCCATCTGGTTCAGCCCTTTGAATACTTGTTTTTGTGACCACAGTTCAGAGTAAATTCCATTTGTACTATTTAGAACCTTACTGATTCAAATCATCATGCCTCCAACCCTTGAAAATTGCACTTTTCACCCGACTCAAGGAGCGTGATTCGGGTGTACTATGAAATAAGGAAAACCATCATTTGTTCGGCAATGTTTAGTCTCGATCGCTGGTGATTAATGGGCAGTAGACGTGCCCCGTCTTCGCTTGGGAGTGCCATACTAATTAGTAACGACCGACAATTCCGCAAAGTAATTGTAGTCTATCCGCGGCGTCTGATGTCTTTTATGAACTGACATACCCAGACGTGCTAAATTCTTACTCACAGAGAGCTACTTTAAAGATAATCCAGGTGAAATAGCCCAATAACGCTGGTAACTTATCAAACAAGTGAGTCGTTTTGCTACTTCGTTTCCACAGAAAGCAATTCGAGCTGTTAGGAATTCGCAAAGATTTCCTATAATTTGTTTTAATGACCGCCCAAATTTTCGATCGAGACTCAACGGACCGTTTCAGTGAATAGAGAAGACCGTTGTTAGTTGATTTACTAATAATTAGGGACGCGAAGAATTGATCAATAATTCACTTCTCTTCCTTTACGTTCCCAAATTACTCGTTCGTTTTTGTAGCACAACTGACTACAAAAAATGAAACGTGAAATGCCGCTCGACTGACTGTAAACACGCCTGTTCCATCTCGTGGTTCCATCTCGTGTTTTTCGCTGGAACATCAACAGCCACGTTCTAGCAGCAGCTAACATCAGAAACACCGGAAAGCACCAAAGTACCTTGCAACACCAGGATCTTTTTTCATTTAGTCAGATAAGCCCTTATTCAAAAAATTGAATTTACCAGTGGTCGCACAATCATGCACCTAACCAGAAGAGTTCTGATCCGAGTTCACACCAGCTAGGGGTTATGACTGAATATCGAATTAAACCAGGTCGAGATACGATTAATGATCGCTGCCGTTTTCTCTGCAAGTGGTCACTCGCAATCTCCGGAATAGTCAGCGGTAAACTCGACTCTGATTTGTCTTTCATAAGAGCTCATCGACTCCCGTGATAGTAGTTTTACTCGTCATAAACCAAAAGTATACAGAGAACCAATGTGAAACTCCCCCTGCCCAGGTAAACTATGCACTATAGATGCAAAGACCAATTTGCTTTTCGCTAATCGCCTGTAGATTTCAATTTTCTGTGAATCTTAATGCCAAGAAAGTAGACTGAGGGCTTTTAAAACACACTAAAACACACTACGAAGAAAGAGACTGTCTTTCGTTAACTCAGGACGCCGTAGTTTTGGAGGCATTGGGTATAGCCCTCCAATTTTGTTGTCAGCACCACCATGTGGGGCTCAGTGGTTAGAGCGCAAATTTACTGGCTGAAAAGTCCGCGATTCGAACCCGACTTCTGCCTCTCAACTTCCCCTGTCTAGGTTTGGGCAACCTGGCAGTATGCCAGCCCTCGTGCTTCCCTCGGGTGGCATGGCAGCTTGGCACCGAAAGGGTGTTAGAGCTGAACAGTTTTCACCATGTGGTCATCTGGAGCGTAGAATTCAACTTAAGAGCTTATTTGATCAGTTATCCGAACTAATTAGTTTCTCTGTTGTGCATGTAAGGCAGCTGAATTAGACTTTAGCCGATTTATTCATTATTACTCAAGTACGAGGCAACAAAAAACAGGTCAAGACGCTTAAACGAAAAATGACTAAGTCCCACCAACCTAGCCTGATGATGGAGTAGAAACCGTTTTGTGCAAGAAATCCTATTCCCTTAATAAGGTGAGTAGCATTTTATTGGACGGGACTGATTTTAGGAGAATTACAACTGAAAAGAAAACGCAAGTGGTAGAAACAGCAGTAGCCAAAATATTACATGAGCTGGAGCAATTGGAAGCCATTTTGGGCGCATCCGGCGCAACTACACCCTGGATCTATGGTTTCCCAAAATTTGGCGCGAACCCAGTCTACCTTTCAGGCTTAGCCTCGCCAAATGAATAGTGATCACTAACAGCTTGGAAATAACTTTCCAGTCAGTCAAGGAGTTCAAAATTAAAGCTTTATGAACAACGATGTTGCCTCCTGACGATAAAAAAACAGTTGTTTGCCAATGTGCGACACCCTGAAAAATAGCATCTGTTGACTGCGTGAGAAAATTTAAAGTTTTCAAAGGAGGTTTTGTCCCAAAATTGAGGCTACTGCAGATACTAACTAACTAACTAACTAACTAACTAACTAACTAACTAACTAACTAACTAACTAACTAACTAACTAACTAACTAACTAACTAACTAACTAACTAACTAACTAACTAACTAACTAACTAACTAACTAACTAACTAACTAACCTAACTTAACTAACTAACTAACTAACTAACTAACTAACTAACTAACTAACTAACTAACTAACTAACTAACTAACTAACTAACTAACTAACTAACTAACTAACTAACTAACTAACTAACTAACTAACTAACTAACTAACTAACTAACTAACTAACTAACTAACTAACTAACTAACTAACTAACTAACTAACTAACTAACTAACTAACTAACTAACTAACTAATTAACTGTTCAGCTGTGACACCCTTTGGGTGCCTAGCTGCCATGCCACCCGAGGGAAGCACGAGGGCTGGGATACTGCCAGGTTGCCCAAGCCTAGACAGGGGAAGTCGAGAAACAGAAATCGGGTTCAAACTGCGGACCTTACGGTAGGTAAATTCGCGCTCTAAGCACTTGAGCCACCTCGCCCGCGCACTGCAGATGTTTCACATTAATAATGAAACAGATACATATTGTTTCTCTGCAGCTCAGCATAGATTGGTTTCACTTACATGAAGAATTCCCAAACGAACAATGTATACGTAGCACAGAGCGGGAATAAGTCGCATGACTAGTAAACCTTCCATTCGACAATTGGTCACTCGAAGAGCACACGAGCACATGACCACGTGACGTGGATTCGGTGATTACAGGACGAGTGGCACCACGTGCTATCTATGTTCGAGTTGCTGGAAGTGCAGATCAGCCAGTCATTTGCCAACGGTTAAGTGCTCATTTGCCAGCCGGAAAAGCGTGGGTTCGGAACTCTCTGAAGTTTCGTCAGACGCGCACTGCTCATGATTCTCAAGAAGGATGTGTTATATCTAACTGCTGTCCCCTATCCAGTACCTTAGTGCCGGAAAAAGACTTGCCGACAAGGAACACAACAGCTTTGTTGCAACAAGCGAGTGAGTGCAAAAAGTACAACGGCTTCGCGCTGTATTTTGAAGGGCGCTGTTTGACCTTGACCCAAGGCTGTCTGATCGGCGTTTTGGGCCTCAATAGGTTTCGGGTATTCTGGGATAATCTTCAGGATTCAGAACATCCTGACAGGACAAAATAGATAGACACTGTTCCTTGGCTTCTTTACATAGACTGGCTTCACTTGCAAGAAAAAGGCTCAATGGGCATAAATAATCTGACTGCATGCCCCATCGACATTTGTTCGCTTCCCTACTTTCTCCACGTATGTCCGTGAGTCCACCTCACTCTACACACCATTTCCACCGAGTATCTTATGAATTTCTGAAGTATTAGTAGAGAGGACTTAGCATAACAAAACGTCTTCATTGGTTACCTTTTTTCTCATTAGTTTTTCCACATGTCTACCATTTCATTCTATCATGTCATGTCCACATGTCACCTGTTGACAGCTCTCCAGTGTATCCGAATACAGTATGCATATATACGATGCATACTCGTTGGTCGTTTGATTAGATTGATATGCTGTACATAATAAACTGACCTCTATTCTTCATTGCTGAGGCCTACACTTTAAATGGTTGTTCAGATTGAAAACACTAATCAACGTAGCAGCTGCTTGTGATATGCTGCGTAATTCTCAAGGAAGAATCTAGACTCCCTTTCTTTGATACTTTTGGTTGGCTCATATTTTGACGTCATTTTTCATGTGTACCAAAACAAACAAACCATAAAAATTTGGTCTTGACAGATGACCCAACTGATACCAACTGAATCACTCGTTTACGGTGGTCTGCTTAAACTGAATATACTGCACCAGGCTGCCTCATATTTCTTTTGGTACTATATTCAATGCGCTTTTGTCTGTATGTAACACACACTACTCAAGAAAGGTGAAACCAGTCGTGGGGTGTCGTTGAGTTTTCAGCAACCTTGTGAGTAGTGTGTTACGTCTAGAAAACCCATACAACCCGTACACCGGCTGGAGTAACGTATAAACAAGGATAAAAATGCTACTTCCAGCTAGAAGACAGCAGGCAATGACAATAATCCCTAGGTCGTCAGTGCTACTGAATAACGGAGACGTCAGAATAATTAGAACAATCAAACTTACAGAGTTCTTGAGCACAGCCGAGGGCCGCCTGACAGTCATCATTTTAGTCTTGAGGTACTGTCTGAAATTCAACTTTCCTAAAATTTTGATTTTTTAGCTGGAGTAGTACTTGGTTGTTGGTCTGTTGGCCGAGCTTAGCAGTTGGATTGCAAACGTTTCTTCACCAATCGAGGTGATATCGTCAGTGCGGGGTTAAGTGGGTGAATTTATCCTCTTTTGCCTGTGCTTATATAGCTTCTAGACAGCATTTGGTAGCTCTGAAGGCGGTCTTCGCGTAGTTTGATTGGTCCCCTGTGTATCTGAGTTGGTTTCAATCTCTTGTGTTTGGTTGGTTGAGTATTACTATCTTAACGGAGTTAGTAAGGCTTGGTCTATTTTTTCACTGCAGAGTCGAATGAATACTTTGGAACCAGTATATGAATGTTGCTCTTTTTACTTGAGGTGGGAAAACTAAAATTAAAATAGTCCAAGATTTAAAATAAAAAACTTGTGATGGAAGCCTCAGTTTGTACACAGCCGAAAGAGTTTCATAATACTCGTTATCTGAATGTGATGTTCATTTCTGGAACACTGACTGGGGGGCATTTTGCTTCCCCAATGATTAAGACTGGAAATCATCTGAACCGGGTAATTCAGTTTCATAGTGCTACGTATGTCGATTCCACCGTGGAACTGAAAATTCCGTCGAACGGCTGGTTTAAGATCACAGTGTACCCACTTGGCTGAACTTCTATAAAATATTCCCGGTTTTCAGCTGAGCATCACCGTCATGTAGGTTGAGAAAATCAAACCAGAAAGAATTTGCTGTCTCACTAATGTCATCTGAGTGCATCTACTTCACGTGGTTGGTTGGTGGCAGTGGATTGAGGAAAAGTAACATAAACCGAGTGGCTACCTAGTTTTAAGTTTACTCACGTGGGTTATTAGTGTATAGAAATTCTGTTGCAAACAAACTACTGCAAGTCCTAAAAAGTCGAAGAACTCACGAAAAAATTGCTACGCGTTTGATGAGAGCGTCAGCATCTATCCTCACAGCTACGGAACTGCTTAGGGTCGCCTATCTTAACACTGGGAAACCATGTGGGAAGATGTCCGTCTGACGTCTTATTCGATTTTTCCTCGAGCTGTAACATAAATTTTAATTTGGGAGACCTAAAAATTAAACAAAATCTTATTCAAAAGCCCATCAGAAGTGTCCTACATAATTAAATTTTGTTTTAGAGTTAGAAAACCAATAGGATCGTCAGTGCACTCTTAAAATATCGTATGTGAAAATGAGTGAATACAAAGAAAGCGCGGAATGACCACAGCAGTTTTTCTATTTTTTGCGTGAGCTCAAATGGCCCTACTGTCACAGACACGTAACACACTGAAAAATGCATATAGGCCTATCCGTGAAGGTTATCTCACTTTGCCGGAGTTACAAATGAACAGACAGGGGACTTTTGAGCATCGTGACCAAATTGTTGTCAACATGACTAGAAACTGCATACAGTAACTACTTATCGCCAATGTTGTGGAATATAGGTAGCTCGGGTGCGCTGATTGATTGTTGGTCTGCTCGCCGAGCTTGGCAGTTGGATTGCAAACGTTTCATCACCAATCGAGGTGACATCGTCAGTGCGGGGTTGACTGACCTACCAAACATTCTTAGAAGCATACCTATGAAATTTTACACTACCTTGAGCACCCTGATATCTCTAGGACACTCACTTGTTCTTTCGATATGTAAAATCCCTTTTCACCAACCAACCCCCCTTATAGAAACTCTTGTACAAGTATTATGATAAACGAAATTGTAGGAGAGTACTTTATGCCGCAGCACTATTGTTCGCACTAGCTCCTTCAAACTGATTCACGAATCACCATGGTTTCCCATTACATCGTGAGATATGCTTGTTTTCCATTAATGGCCATCAATTCATTTGTCCGCAGTTTATCGCCTCTTCTGTTCCGCCTTGCTGCAGCATTAAGCACTGATCATTCTGGTGAAGTCACTTAGTTCGATGGACCCGCCGTCATTGAAATCGCACCACTGTCGCCTCACATAATTGACAAATGATATCGCATTGATGATGTCGCATTCGAACACAAGCTGACCATCGCATTTCTTGTCCTGACTCGATTTGACTTTCAGAGTAGAACTCAGTTCAGCTGACTGCAAAGAAGGGTTTTTAATTTCTCGGATGCGTGTTGCAATGAGGAGAATAATCGTATAAAGGAAAGTTGTGATGAGGTACAACAAATCTTAGCTGTTCGACAGTCTTCGTCCTCAGCGAGACTCATTAAGTGGAGTTACAGGGATGGGACGCACAAAAATTTGACCTGAAAGAATAATCGCTTCAGAAGCGAGAATGTGAATGATGTACTGTCATAGTGTCGTCCCCACGATAATAAACAAAAACAGGGATAAGGTCTCAAGGTGAACGCTCCTTTGTAGGGTTTTTCCAACAAGAAGGCATCTAATGCACGAAATACAGGCGAAAACAATCTTACTAAGTTTATCAGATAAATGTCCCGGTTTTCCATAAATAGTACAACACATATGGTTTTGTTTATCCGCATGGAACTTGATGATGTTCCGCAGCATTAGCGGATGAATGCTTAGGACACAAATCAAACAGTGTTATAGGTGTCCAGTAAACTACTATCCTCCATGGTGTTTAGGAGCATTTACTTTAGAGCGTAAAATACGATATAGATTTGACATGCATAGCTTATGTTGTGTGCGACAGTGGCTTACAGTCAGTGGTATGTTTTGGATCAATCAACTAGATGTCAACGCAGTAGTGACCAAAGTCCTCAGCTCCAGTTGTCGCAAAACGGGTTTCCGCAACAATTCCTTACACGTGTTTAATGTGTCACCACAAAAACATGGGGTACCTGTTTCAGGGTCTTGTGCTCTGATTGAACTATGCATTAAGCAGTGGTAATACTGGTGTCCCGTTTTCTCTGGTGTCCCACAGAGCAGGACACTTGAACAATACCTTCCGAGTAGATCTATATTTGTCTATAAGTCAGTGATTTCGCACCCCCAGGGCAGTGAACCTCGGTTACCTGTCGATCCATAGACAAGGATTTATCGATATCAGAGACCCAAAGATGATGTTAATACATGAATTCAAACGAATTATTGAGTATCAACTTGGCGTTCGCTGTCTGTGGGAGTGTGACTTTTTCACTCAAATGTCAGAGTAACAACAGTAACCCCAACCGAGACAAGTGCAACAGAGTATAAGATATTTCACGTTCTAAAACCGCAATTTCCGTGGAATTAATTGTGTTAAGAAAGCCACAAATTTAGCAAAGTAATTTATCGGATAGTTTCATCCGTAATCAAGTTATCTATATAGTTTCTGATATGGTAAAACAAATTCCTCTTTCTCCGAATTTGATTAGTCTATTGCAGTATTAATCGAGTTTTTTCTGTCTAGGGCAACGATCCAAGATTTGTAAAATTGTTAGACTTTCAGCAGAAGCGTCTTATCTCGAGTCGAATATGCTGTTTATTTGTTAACCGAGCGGTAGTATCAGTGGCTGAGAAAATAGCGACTTATAAGACCGCGGAACATCTGTTCACTGTGCTAATGTCACTCTTTGAACCGTCAAGCTTCTTTGAGAATTCCGTCAACTCACATTTTCTTGATTGTTTTGATGAAAAGATTTTATCTGCAACAAATGCCGCTTGTTCCTTCACAGTTACGAATTGTTCGGTTTTCTATGAGCCCGTCTCTATTCTGACAAAATTACTGGCCCGTTTTGTGGTCTTCCACATATTATTCTCTATTATCGTAGCACCAAAAGATTCCACGGACTGTAGAACGTTTTGTGGAGATTTTTTCTATAAATATTGGTTTGTGCTCGAAGGCTCGAAGGGAGAATGGTTAATAAAAAATATTAGTGTGAACTGTCAACAGAACGGGTCATCTTAAGAGAAAAAACCCCACAATCCAATAGACAACTCGAAATTCAGTGGCATTTAGCGGATATCGTATACCGGACTGAATATGCGTAACAGGTCGTAAGATATCGTGGACTTCAGTACTTGCTACAGTTTTCCACCTTGACTTTACGGTAAACCGATTGGCCTAACGGTGTAGCCAATCAGAATTTCCTTTCTTCGGTAATAAAATGATGTCACAGGAGGGGAGCAGCCCGTGGCATGGAACAACCGACAAAAGCAACATTCAGCTGTGAGAATTACGATGCTGAGGGATTAATGAAGCTGCTTGATCTTAGCAAAGAACAATTACGGTTGCGTCTCAACTATTCAGAGGAGGATGCTGACTTGGTTCGCAGATTTCTCCACTCCGAACTGGGCTGGACCAGCGAAGACAATGTCGCCTTCACCTGCCAAGTAATCTCCTTCATATTTTTATGTGTTCCACCCATGATCTTCCTCATTGGCACAGTCGGTAATTTACTGTCCTTCTCAGTGCTTTGCCGACGATCGATGCTTTATCATCCGTCGTACATGTATCTTGCTGTGTTGGCCTTGGTCGATGAAGGCGTATTGTGCTTCGGCCTACTCCGACGCTGGACAGACCGGCTAGCTGGTCACCGATTAGAAGAGAGACATTGGGTTTTGTGCAAACTCCTGAACTACACTGGAGTTACAACAAGTTGCTTATCAGCTTGGATAGTTGTGGCCGTCACAGTGGAGCGCGCCTTGGTTATAAAGTTACCCTTGCATTCCGCCCAGTCCGACCGAGTAAAACGCTCCAGAGTGATTTTGCTGTGTATGACTTTGGCAGTTTTCCTGATTGGTAGTCACTTTTTTGTGACAATCGACCTCGTGGATACTACTTCTATCATCAGAGATGATTATTTCGCGCCAAACGATACTTTCCTTATGAATGGATCTGTAACATTAGCTAAACTGACGGCAAAAGAGATGATTGCTGCCTATCACATACAGCCAGCACAAATTTGCGACTTTCGAGAACCGTTTTCCACAAATGGAGTCAAGCGTGCGTGGGTTTCTATTGATGCTGCCATCTATAGTTACATCCCTTTTTTGCTGATCACAGTATTCAACATAATAATTTTGACCAGTCTTCGTACTGCGAACAAGAATCGATCTGCCCTGCTAGTGAACTCAACTCACGCTGCCCCGGCAAGTGTTAACCCCAGAAATACTCCGTCAGTTATGCATCAAGGATGGAAATCACTCACAAATTTTTGCTCGTTCCGTGAAAGGCCAGTTGCATCACCACCAAGAAAAGTGTGCACCTTCTGTGCTCAGTCATTCCCCATTGATAGGTTTCATGTGCCTCGCGATTCCAATGAAATCCAACGGTGGCTGCCAGCAAATTGTTGTGAAACCCATAAATCAGAAGCTCCTTCAATGCTGAGGCATGACAATTGGAGAGCTTTGCCACCACAAAGGCCTGTCAACATCACATTCCTTCCCTATCGTATTAATGGAATAGCCGTCAAAAGCGTTAACATTACACGCAAACATGGTTACAGTATGGCAACAGAAATGCGCCAACTTACCATTTTGTTACTCTTAATGTCCGCAACATTCTTGGTGACCACCTCTCCGGTAGGTTTGGTTAAGGGAATGATAACGTGGAATAGCATGGCGTCGGTAGGACTAGAATGGATGGACTGCATTGCTGAACTTCTGATGTACACTAATCACGCAGCCAACTTTTACTTATACATTGCAGTCGGTTCGCGGTTCCGCAAAGAATTGAGGGGCCTTTTCGCCTGCAGACAACGCAAGAAACAGAGACAATACCTAATGAACTGAACTGTGTTCATTCATTGTTGAAAAGCCACATGTTTATGGTTGCAGAAACCATGTCTACCTCAGGTGCACTGTGCCTGTTTCATCTGTCAATCAACCCCAGAAATAACCTCTGACAGGTGGGATTCAGTAATGTGTTTGCTGTTTTTCCCATTATATTTTATCATCGTAAAAGAAAACAGGAGGGTTGATTATCGAAAGTCAGTCATCAAACGAGAAGTTGGCACGTTTTATTATATTAAGTTAAGCTAATCAGTCAAACTCGTCAGCTGATAGACAACGCCGATAGATGAAACACAGTCTGATTGTGTCGAAACTGAACCGCGGAAATATGAGACGAAACCAACGTGAAATTACTCATGCCTATGACTGGTTCCCATTGGACTGTTTGGTCGCAATGATTCAAAGACTTGAATTGTCAACCGATTTGATTTTTTTATGTGACATTAACCTGTTACATTTTTCTAATGCGACTAGCAGTTCTCGTTCTGCTTTTGATGCTTCTCTGACGCTTCAGCACAGTTCCTCTCCACTTAATGCACTTTTCTGACATTCTTTAACGTTATGCTGCCAGGAAACTGATATGGAGCTGATGTGGATATGTTGTTTTTAGATTTGTTTAGCAGCTACTATTCAAGGGGTATATGTGAGTCGTTTTGTCGATACCGATGATCCACAAAGTTAGTACTGTGCTCTTCTTGGATCAACCGATCTTCAGAAATATTTCCGCTTGTCTAATTGGAAATGCTAAAGTTTTGAAAGGTTGTTTGAAAGGCTTCAGGTTTTTCATTTCGTTACGCCTATGGGATAACTGTGATACGATTGGATGTTCAATTTGGCTCCATATATAGGTGGGATGGTGGAAGCATTCATGACCTATTCAGACGCAAAATCGTGTTCTGAGTCAAGAACACAATACTTCTGCTAAGTCTTGCATACATATGGTCGGCAAATTCGTCCATCTTATGTGCCACCTATTCACTGACGCAAGGCAATCGAGTTGGTGCATTTTAAGTGAACGGTTCCAGGTCAAAACATCTTATGTCAGTCCAGTCCATTGAGGCAGCATGGTCCTGTTGTCCTACTGTTTATCAATTTTCAGAGTCTAAGTTGATTGTTACGTCGAATTAAGCTTTCATTTTTCCTGTAACTGACGAAGGAATTCACAATAGAAGCCTATGAAGAGTAGCTGTTCAAGGGTCTCGCACCTGACCGATGACAATAATCCATTATCATGTATTCGTTCAAAAAAACCAGGTGGACCAGAAACTAACTGTCCATAACGTCAGTGAGACGTCCCCAAATTTCTTTTCAAATGTGTTTTCTGATGGGGGTCTCTCCGAAGTCACTTCAACTAATGAAGTGCTTGCCCAAGATGTAAACACATACACATCTAAGCTAAATTTTAACCTGTCGAAATAAGCTGAAGTTAATTCGCAGACGGGAATTTAAGGGTTCTCGTAAGTAAATGCAGCATTACACATCATCATCGTAACCATCTTCAGCTGTAAAAAGACGAGTACTCGTTGAACAGTGGTTAGAGCTGCTACAGGTGAGGTGTGGATATAGGGGGTTGATAGCTACGCTTTGGAGGCGGTGGCTGATAGGACCGTTGCTTAAAGGCGGGATTGCCAGTGGCCTCTTCACTGAGGAATTCGGGAGAGAAGCTCTCGCACTGAAAGCAGTAGCGTGAATGCATCCCAGTCATCGAACGCGCAAATGGACCATGTCTGAAAATGTCTCTAATCATTGATGTGTCCCTCTCAGGATATCCGTTCAAGAAGAGGGAAGTGACCATAGTAGCCGAATTTGCTGGTAATGGCTTTCATAGTTAGCTTTCAAATCATGGCTTGACCTTCCCTAGCTTGTGTCCATCCCTCGCGTGGTTGTGCAAAAAGGGCTCTCCGAAGAAGTCGGTCAAATGCAATACAGAGCACCAAACCAGACCAGCACAGCTTACGCAGTGTGATCAGTTCATCAATCGTGAATGAGTCATTTCTTCTGAAACCATCCGACCTACATCACAATCACTGATCCGGTGTTCCCACCAGACCTGGGCGGTTCTCCGAAAACATCAATTATCAAACACTGAAAGTGTTTTAAATTCCTTAGCGCGAAGCAGCCAGATTTTCGACTCATATGACAATATGGAGCACACCGCAGCATTGTAAGCTCGACCCTTGATAGATGGGTTGATGTCACGCCCACGCCATAGGCAATGCAGGTTCACAGAAGCTGATATGGCCTTCCAAATCCGGGAGCAAATATCATCTTTGGATAGACCGCCTGGATTGATGCAGCTGCCCAGAGAGACGAATTTATCTACCATCCCAACCAGCTCATCCGCAAGTATGAGGTTAGGGTTCGAGCTCACCCTATCTTGCAGCAGCATTCTAAGCTTTAAAGGTGTGAAGCGCATGCCAAATCTTAAGGCAGAATTACTCAGATTATTTAACAGCAAAAGCCTTCTTCATCTCCTGAGCTTCGATCGTCCAACAAAACTTTGGTATTTTCCTAGTCTCCACTATTTGGCATTTGAAGGCTTTGCGTGCACCGTCATGCTCGCTACTTGTTGGCATGGATTTCCTGACATCAGTCGGGACTAATGATCTCGACGATATCTAGTGGTCATTTGATGTTATCGCAGAGGTCGGACAGACGTCACTGAATGCTGCTAACATAGATCCTTCCACATTTCGCCACATTTCATCCGGCTACCAGTACAGTGTTGGTTTACTGTGGAGAGTAGTTGAACTAGTTCAGATCCATACTGCTGAGCTGTGGTAGTTCTCCGAAGATGGTGGACTGGCCCTGCTTCCTACTGATTGCGAGGGCCTGATGGGAAACGAACTGTCAGGCACGCACACACCTGGTGGTCGGAATCAATTTTTGTGCCTCTGAAGGAACGACAGTATTGAATTGTGACCTTCCAACGATGACCGATGGCCACGTGTTCGAATTTTTGTCCACGGATGATTTGCACTTGGTTGAGGTTGCGCGGTACCAACATTTACGCTGAAAGTTCGTGCTGGACAGAAACAGTTGATGATCAGCGCACAACTGTAAAAATCGCTGCCCGTTGTCTGTGCGACGAGCATCGACTCCGAACTGACCACCCAAGTGGATCAGACGACCGATTCGGTCATTCATATCGCCCAGAAGGATTACATTGTCAGTGCTTCCTGCATGAAGAATGATTCCGGATAAGTATCGATAGAAATTAACCTTCTCAGCTTCAGAACCGCAGTCCGTTGGAGCACATACCGACACCACAAAGAAGCACCCTTTTCTATGTTCAATGGCCCCGAGTTTGATCGAGCTGGATAACCGGACGGCGCTAAGACGACACCTGGCCTCCACTCCTATGACACGCTGCTACAACCGACCATAATCGGCTGTACTATTAACGAGGTTCGTTGAATTTAATATGTGAAAAACCGCCTGAATCACTTACCATTCGCTGCAAATAGTATGTAGTGATAGCCTTTAATGAGTAGCATCACTACTTATCGTGTTTCATATGGCAGTTACGGTTAGTGACTCTCATGATCAAGTTAGCCTGAATTGAATCCATTCACAAGTACTTGAATGCTGTCAAAACGAGGTGAATAAATGAACTTTTAAGCGTTTTTTAGGCTAGTTCACTAGTGAGTGCTCCGCCCGAACCTGATGAAAAGAGTTTTAGGGCGGAATGTAAATACTTACTACATCATACAGCATCCATTTCTAAAAATAAATTCACAAAAATCTGCGCAAACATCAAAACCAAGAATCTCACGTAGATATCTGCAGTTTTCTTAAAAACACGGTCCGTGTCGGCAAGTTAAATGTGACAATATATTTAGTCCAGTTCATTTATTTAGACTTATCGTTAATGTCACGCCAGTCCAGGTAAATCATTAGGACGTGCTTTGAAAAGTAAGTGAAAAAGTGTGTTTGTGCAGCTGAAAGAAACCGTAGAAGGACAACGTGAATTGTCGACCGTTTCAGTGGTCGCATACCACACGTACGCAGGTGAATAAATCAACTATATGCGGATTTCCAAGTATCAAAACATTTTTTGCTTCTAAATAGACGAATTTGCGATAATCACAAAGATTAGATGTTTCGGTAATTTATCCGTGTGTACAGTGTAAATATACTGATTTCTACTCCGGTACCTCGAGACGAAAAGAGACAATTTAAGCTCTTGAATTTAAAGAAACAGTAGAATCTCTCATGAAGGAGGGACTACTCGGTGAAGAACAAGTCAAACTGCATTGGTACTTTTAATGGGATATTACGCAAGCTTCAGGCTGGAAAGCAAACTGCAAATCACAAGAAAATAAATGGGTTAGTCAGATGCCATACAGTTTTTGTGTACGGAATTTGGCTGGGACGGCACCTAATCTAGCAGCTTGTTCCTGTTAGCGGGAATCCGGAGGACTGATACCGTTGAAGTAGACAAGAATGAAAGCAACGTCAATGTTGTTTTACGATAGTTTGATGACTAGGTGATAATGTCAGCCCTGACGTTGCGTAAAACGTGTCTGCACAGTGACAGAAGTCAATGCTCGCATAATCAAGGCACGGACCACATTTGCAAAACTTCTTTCATTTGCAGCTTCAGGAAAGAAATTTCGCCGAAGCGAAGTGGAGGTGTGTACAAGGCGACTAGAAGAGCAGTCGTACCCTAGGGCTGTGATGATTGGCCACTCTGATTCGAGTACATTAGGTTAATTCATACGTTCAATAATTGGTGTCGCTTCAGGGCCTGAGCCGTTACCTAGCGGTGAATCAGAATCCTTAGACTTTCAAATGAAACTTATCAGGTTAAGATGATTACATACGATGGTTACATAATATGGGATACATACTATGCGTGTTCAACTACTGCTTACCAAAGCATGATGAAAGTCTGGTGGGTGCAGGGCATGACCTGACAGCGCAAAATGAATGCGACTACCGCCAAACTGAGCCCTGTGACTTCATGGTTTTCTCCGGTAATGGTCAAACACCCCAAGGACACGATACGTAACCGAGCTCAGTGAAGAGCACTCTTTCACTTCCCAATCGAATGGCCTGACCAGATAAATGGGTCAGTTTCTGTTCATCTGTTTTTCTCAAATCGTATGGGGGATAGCAAATGCCCTGCGGGCCGCTAAGTGAACACGTCAGTATAACGTATCATGTGCCCGAAACATATGAGCCGAAACATCGGACTTAAGATCAACTGAGAACTGTGTGGAACTGATCAAGAAGCCATTGTTTCAGGAAGGTTTGCCAGATAATCGGTGAATTCAGGCTTTGGTTTTCGAGAATGGAGCCTCGAACATGTATAAGGAATGCTAAGACAAGGTCTTCATATAAAGATTTGAATATGTAGACTTTTAAAAGATGCTCGTGCCCAGCGTGCTGAATGCATTCACGGACAGCTCGCAGTCAAGACGGATAATACCCATAGCCTTTGTGTCACTCTCCATGTTTGGGGTCCAAAAAGGCCTAACGTACTGCTAGTGAGTTGTTTGTTTAAAACCAAGAGGGTATGATTGGAATATCTGAACTCGCTGAAAACTTTTGTCGACGCCAAAACATCAACAGCGACGGGTCCTACCGGTGATGTTCACACTACATAATCGGTCTGTTGAACGTGAATGTGTTCCGGGTCACAAATCTGGACCCGTGATCATACCATCACTCAGAAGTAAAGCTCTATTATTGACTGAGGTATTTGAATTTAGAATCCGTACATTTATATAGACTCACAGTACCACAAACTGAGAGTCTACACGTTCTGACTTTTATTTGAGCCCGGCCTCAGTGTTACCCGTGTATAGGCTACCAAAACTCGTGTATTTCGGTCTAGTCGGAACTTTTGCAAACCTACGTAGTCATTGTTCACGCACACCAAAGTAATCGACCGCAGTTGCGGTGAAAACCTGGTAATAATACTAATAGTCGTCATCATCATTTTCAGTAAACACCGATGCCAATCGTGGAACGACAATCGGATCATTTCCGGTATTTCCTAATCCGACTGCACGAATTAGCCAATTTATGACTGATGGTGGACCTTGACCCAAATCAAACCCATCCTAGTCAAGTATGTGACGTCTGGCTTACCCGTTTGCTTTGTGCTGATTCCCATCTAGAGTCCTGGTGCCCTGAACATTCCTTGAGCGTTCATCTTTTGGGATGGTACCAAGGGGTGATAAAAGCTGAACCAGCTAGCCAAACCTACAAGGCTGTTTAACATAAAAATGGGAAGTTACGAACACAACATATATAAGCTAAATTTCGGCCCCAAAAGGAACTGACAACGGAGAAAGTTCGTTTTCATATGGGCTCATAGTTTGGATGCAGAGATATCGGACAAGTAACCATGTGATTACAAGCCTAATACGTACGGACAATCGATGACTAATTATCTGACCAACTAGTCACATGATCGTCTAATCTGCTTAGCGGCTGGTTAAACTAAGAACCACATTGAAAAATCACATTTACCGGCTACACAACGCGTCGACAGATGCATGGTCCGCAGATAATAGCGAGTAATCACCTGCTGTATCCTTCTGTTCCCAATTAATGAACAAAAATAAATTAACTACAGTTGTGATTATTAAACGAGTACGTTGTCCGTAAAACCCGTCAAGGTATAGCCTCTCCAGTTTACACTGATGAAACATTTTTCTCATCAAATCTGTCAAGCCCTTCATCGAATCCATCATCTTGCGTCTTCTCCGATTTGGATGCTAGTAAACCAGACAATTTTTCATCAAAAAATTGTATATCAGTGGCATGTCAAATGAGATAAAAATATCTTCCAATCAACGGTCTGAACAAAAATCTGTTTTACGCCAATGCCAATCGACCATCACGTCAAGTTTGACATTCATATCTGTTCCATTTGACATTTTATAAAACACTCTGTAACTGTCCAAACAAGGTTTGTGTCTGTGAATTTGGAACGTACCAACTCCTCCGCTCGAATCTAAACCGGTTTTGCTATAGTTCTTCGGATATCTAGATGCCTTTCTGACGAACTTCAGTAACTCACTAATAGGTCGGTTCTAGTCACAAGTTCAGGTAATTCATTTAGTAAATACTCAAACTTTGTCTACTTGGAGTTTCTATCCAAACCACCTTGCCGTTCACACGCTCACAGTACAGGCGACACAACTCCTCTAATTTCTCCCTCATTCTCTATGGGGAGTCGTAAATTTGGTGCCACAAAGTCTCATTCAAAATTAACATGGTTCCGATGAGAAGCTCAGCTGAGACTTATTGGAATCTTCTATTAACGAAGGGCGTCCTACGCTTCGGTTGGAACAATACTCTAGGTAGACAAGCATGTTTCAGTATCACGTACTAGGCCAACAAACTCTGTATACGGCCCGCTACCGGCTTCGTTCTTCGTGGGACTCATCAAAACTGTAATGGGCTTATTTCCCACTTGAATAGTGAATTCAACACCACTCATCGACTGTCTGAGCAGTGGGCTAGTGTGACCAGATAAAGTACGTGGTTCGTCTAGGTTATGCTTGGTACGTTTGGAACAATCATTAGAATACCAGAATACCATCAGAATATCGGCAAAGACCCACAGCCCGAAGACAGTACTTTGCGCATCTCTACAATAGCCGACAAACTGACTCATTTTCTAGTCATCTAAATGGTACTCTGCATTTCCCCATGGATATGCACGCACCAGTGTATAAGGACCCGTCAGTGTTGATTCCCTTCAAGTATATGGGTGTGATCGACAGTTGAAAACCAGGAAATTAGTCCTCTCGGGCACGACAATGCACCGGGACACGCGATTTCAAATGTTCTACCTGTCTTAGGGACCAGAGGGATTGAGACAGACGTATGCTGATTTGGCAAAGAGTTCGGACGGAAAGGCACAATGATCAAACCAAAAGTTCATTCAAACAATCTACACCGTGACGTCCACAAAAATTGACTCGAAAGCATCCCGGTCTTGCGCCATTGTGCTTCGTTTGTCTGTATTTCCCACCAGAGGTTCTTAAAATTACCTATCCCACTTCGTTCGCAACAGAAATGTTAACTGCCTAGAGATACCGCATTTCATTTTCACTCTCATGGTTACAGTTTATACTATGCAGTTAACTCAAACGTAAATGCCGAGTTATTAATTGTGTCATACTCGTCACTCGTAACTACTGTCATTTAATACATCGGTGTACGTTTTCTCGCTCTCTCTTGTTGAGACAACCATCACAAGATCAGCAAAGTTAAAATTTGTTTTGTTGTGGGTGTTTACGGGATTTTTAGAATTCACTTTTACACTATTCTCGTTGGAACAGTCGTCCTCGAGTCCTGGGGTAATTATTCTACTGGGTCCACATCCAAGGGGAAAACGCTGGACTCGAGTTTCGCTCTTATTGACAGTGATTGGAACTCTGCACATCTGACATGGGAGACGAGTGTGTAGCACCACTCCACCAGCGCAGGCTGGATGAATTTGAATTTTTACGTCTAAACAGGCGATTGTGTCCACACTTGAGTGATACGATCGGTTTTCCCGACTGCTCGAACGATGACCCAGTAACTGTTCCGAGGACATAGATATGATAACTTCAATCGGCAATCATTTGGACAACTCGTCGTGTTATAGTCATTAAGGACGTAAAAAACGTGGGAATGTGAGGCATTTGGGCTGGGGCGAGGAATGACTATAGAAGGACGAGAGACGATTTGGACCCGATGTGAGCTGATTTTCAGTTTGGAAAAGCAGCACTTTCTGCTGTCTATAGTATTCTCTGTTCTTCTACTGCATTCATCTTGCTGTTGTCCCGGTCCCTTGTGGTATTTAAATGAAGTTCAGACGTTCAGCAGTCCACCATTTGGCGAGGATATGGTAAAAAATCGGTGGGTTTATAGTTGAGCAACGTGTCGCTTTTGACACGAAAGCTTCGTCAGACAAAATGAGTAGGCTGTCAGGTTGTCCGAGTTCCAAGGAAGACGGAGAACCAGTCAGCAAGATCTCTTTCGATCAACACACAAGTTCAGAAGGAAATATCCGCTAAAAGGTCTGGCCGGTTTGTCTGGATGCCTAACTGGATGGGTTGGGAAAATTCTCTATTAATTTTGACCGGGTTTGGCCTTAATCCTTCTGATCAATGTGCTTCAATTGGTGACTCCTCTTGAGTTCCACTGGCAAATTCTGTTGGTCTGCATAGCGTTCGACAACGAAACAGAGCAAACTCATACCGATATATCATAGACTAATGCACCATTACGCAGGATCTTTAGAACAATTGTGTCTAGCAAACGAATTTGATGCTAGTACAACCAGACCAGTTGGAACACCTGTAGTCTACACTGAATAAGTCTATTTTTCAACGGGAAACGGTGGCAATCTCTCGTTTCGCGAAACTCAACAAATGTTCTTACACGTTCTTCTGTCTGAAAAGGTAAATATGTTATAGAACACGTCTACTTATCGCCAACTAACTGGATATCAGCCTACTACCGGTCCCACTGGGACATCTAATTTGTGGATTTGTGGTAGGCCGTAAAGCCACGGTTGGTTTGCACCTCTAGGCTAAAATAGATACCAATTACCTTGTTTGTAATGGTACGCCAATTATCGCAAACACCTATCAACCCCAACTTTACTCTTATTCTTTATAGACGTGATATTCGCAGGTGAGGTCTTTCAGCTATGTGTAACTTGATCTTTTGCAGATAATCATGACTGCAGAGGCTTTACTCTTTACTATGTTACCCACCAGTTTTAGGATATTTGATGTTGGTGAAATGCTGTTTAGTAGTCGTGGTTTGGGCGTAGATTTTCACGGGAGATTTCGAAAAAAAGCTTTACGCGAATTTCCGTACTCACCCAAGGGTATTTTAGCGCAACGTCGTGATTAAACGAGACCAGGCCAGTGAATGTCACATTAACTTGCGTGACCTGAGTTCCCACATCAACGTATTATGGGAGTGGGGTCGACTTCGGGCACACTACAGGGTATCTCATAGTAGACGCAAAAAATAATATTCATGTTAAAACTTTAATACCGATTAAACATTTATTATTTTCTATCATTTATTATACGTGCATTATGGAGGTTTACTGTAAACAAACCAGCATTACAAAAAAATGTTGAAAGAAACCACCCCTTTCATCTATAACAAGTTGGAGGCGGTATGAGATGTGAGACACAGCATGTTTAACTTCTTCAAGCGTCACTCGTGCACACTCCTCTTCAATTCTTGCTCTTAACTCCACCAAGGTGGCGTCTCATAATACGATGCACGTTGGCGCGGGGAATGCCGGTCAACTGAGACACCTGAGTTATTGACGAAGATGCCATGGTGCTCTGGGACTGAATTTGCTCGATGGCATTCTGTACAATGAGCGCTCTTTCATCACTCAGAGACTTTCTCCCTTTGCCAGGTAAATCCAATACAGATCTAGTGGGCTCAAATTTCGCAATCAAGCGTGTAATGGTCGACACGGTGAAAGGATCTTTGATGAGACCATATTTGGTTTTGTAACCACGAAGTGCAGCAGTGGCGCTTTTACCAAGGGAATAATAGAGTTTCACAATTTCAATGCACGTACTAACATACATCGTAGACAAAAAAAAGCCAATACTTACACACAAAACCTCCTTTATGTGGCTACTAATAATAAAACATTTCGTTATCCTCTTTTGATTGGATACGTTTACTCACCAATCAAGTGTGGCGTCTATTATGAGACACTCTGTAGATTGTATGACACAAGATGGGTGGGAAACATAAACCACAGTGCACCAGAAGCTAACTGAACCATTTGTCTGTTCACCCTAAACCGATATTTGCTAGTAATGCGTCTTCAATATTTAGCCGAGTGAGGGCATACAGAAGGAATCTTTCGAACAACAGTCGAATTTATGTTAGGAACAGACTTCGGGGTAGGGGATATTTAAACAGTTTGACTAAGCCTCAAGTAAAAAGGGTATTGGTACCTGTGGTGAGACCCTATAGGGGATGGATTCGGACAGCTGCTATCTCATATGAAACACGAATGTCCGAAGCCATTTAAAGGATGATAAACAAGAGTAGTATTCCAGAAGGGGAAAATGCTGCACTCTACACCGGGTTAGCGCACATTCTTTGGGAGTATGCTTCTCCGCACTTTCCGGCAGCGGATAGGCTGGAGCTGTTGGCAGATCGCGTCGGTCTCTGCTTTGAAGATTCTTCGTAAAATTTTGGGTTTTATGGGACGTTACCGGATTTGGGGTGGATGATTTACGTTTAGTCAATCCGCTCACTTGAAATTGAGAGGGAGCGTTGATTAGCCATTCAGTAGGGGTGGGGTACCATAGGTGTGTCAAGTGAATGCCATGATGGTGGCGTATTGATCTTCATGGCACGTTTCTCATGAAAGGATGCTCTGGAATTTTGTTTACATAATACGTTCTTTGCATTCTAAGGCTTTCAGGCGTGTGATAGTATACGGAGAAATCTCCAAGCAGTACCCGTCAGGAGTGTCCACTCGTCCTATTCCTATGTAATTTCGTGATCGACGAGAAAATGCGAAGACTGCTGAAAAATCCTCAAAACCTTGGTTTTCAAACAACGGCCGACAAAAACCTTGTTGATCTGGGATAGGCATAAGACATCGTTCCCGTCTTCGAAGTTGAGGAGAAGGCGCAGATATTTTTAGATGAACTGAACAAAGTCATCCCGTCCTTAACACCCACAAAGTGTAAGGTCATGTTGCCGGAAGAAGCATTAAAAGTTGTGGAGTGTTTTTCATATCTTGGGAGTTTTATTAGTTCTGACTGTGGTGCAACAAATGAGATCATTGTATGAATCTGCAAGGCTCGGGTCGCGTTTGTCAATTTGAGACACCTATGGCATTAAAGCGGCATATCCCTGAATCTCAAGGGACGTGTGTATCAGGCTACATTACATGCTGCTTTATGTATGGTTGTCAGACTTGGCCTGTTCGATCAGCGGAACTGAGATGTCTCCAGTTCTCCGACGACCGTTGTCTCAGAATGAAAGCTCGGTGAATCCGTAACAAAACAGTCAGAAAGTGAGTGTTTGGCTGTGCAACGGAGACTTAACTCAAAAAGAATGTGTCCAGCAGCAGAAGCTGCGTTGCTTAGGCCATGTATTGCGCATTCCGTACCGTCTTTTGCCGTTTGCCTCCGTTTGACGGGGGCAGAGAAGTGGCCAACCTTTGACCTGGCAGAAGGGTGTGAAAGAGGGCGAAAAGTCTGGATGTTGTCGGTGTGACTCGCGTTCCAGGATGGGACCAGGTTGGATACGTTGCAAGATATGACTGCTAATCGATGTCAATGACATTCTTATTGTCAGTTTCTATCCAGATTGCCTGAATGAGTGTCTAGAGGTGTAGGCACCTCGAAATGATTGTAGTAAGGTAGCACCAAGTCCCTTCCCCATCCACATTCATTCTTTTTTTATAATAAGGTTTTCGAATAAGTCATGGTTGTACGGCAGCGAAGCATCAATGTTGAACACTGATATTTTACTGTCAAAGATGATTGCGCATTGAATGTGGGCATATATCCAATGAATGATAACCCCATTCGTTTGCCACCCTAACCTAAATGGTGGTAATGAATAGCTTAATCGCTCAAGCAGGAAGAGCTATCATGTCCGCCAAACGGACACTGCAGTGGTTGTCCCAAGTTTGTGGCCGACTGAAGCACTTTATGATTATTCTTTTCCACAAATGAGAACAAAAATGAACCACCAACACATGGTTGATTCAGATTACATCTGTACTTCTACGGTGCAGTGTACCGAACGTCAGATAGTGAATCGACCAACAACACTGCTGGATTCAAGTGAACTTTTTAAAACTGTGTAGCCAACTCTATTTAGTCGGCTCACTTGACAGATGAAAGTATGAAGTGACCGAACTGGAATGTGCAAACATAAACGACTAGGGTGCTGCATACAACGCAGAATTGGCTGCGTCAAAAGCCAGTGCGTAATCATCCGGTTTTGATTTGATTGATTTTTTGGGGATAATTTGATTTTGTCAAATGTTCCTCTGTCTGATAATTCTATTATTAACATCCCCTTAACTTTTGCTACGTGTAAGTATGGATGGTTCTGCTGCAACCTGGCTACAAAATAATTCCTATTGATCACCGAGTAAATCTCATAATGCAGTGTTGATAACTAAAACAAGTTTTACATCCATAGTTGGAACATATTACTGAACTAACGTGTTTTGAGTGCTATCGTCCCGAACTTCAAGGATACTGTCATGCTTGTGTGAGTCCTTATACTCACAAGTAGATCACAGCAATACCCTCTTTTTTAACCATCAAAACAGCCCTATTGGAAAAGCAGTGTCCGAAATAGTGCACCTTGAAGAATCTGGAAACATTGATACCAATACGTTCGAGCGTATTCCCCCTTCCGGCACAACAATTTCTCGGCTTTATTCCCTCCCAAAAGTGCATAAAACCCGGCCTACCTTTCAAGCTCATCCTCGATATGCCTGATTCTCCTTATCGTGAATTGGCTAAATGGCTTGTCAGTCTGTTGGAACCAATCAGGAGAGGAGTTTTGACGCAGCCTGAGAGGTTTGATTTCGTCGATCAGATTTGATGATCCCTCTGGTCGTCTAGTCATTGTTTACTAACGTATCACTCGTTGAGAAAATAGACTGCGTTTGGGACTTGATTGAGTGGAACGGTAAAGGTATTGTCATTTCCATCCCGGATCTTCAAGAACTACTGCTACTCTGTAACTACAGTGTTCAGTTCACTTACAGTAATCAAATTTCTCGGCAGAAGGACGAAGTCGCGATGGGCCCCGATTTTTTTCATGAACAAAATTGTGACCCAAAAGTTGAACGCACTCATTGTGCCGTTCACATTTTGTTGTCGCTACGTGGACGATATCTTTGTACTTGCGGACGAAACTATCAGCACAACAGACGAGCAAAGCAGTTTCATTTCAGCTCAAATTAGTGTCAATGTTACTGTCGAGCCATTCTACTCGATGCAAGCATTATAAAGAAGACTAACGAGACCACAGAACGCAAAATCTATAGAAAACAAACATGGGGAGGCCAGCAAATTCTATTAGATAGAGTTTTTCGGTTGAAAAGAAAACGTAGCATGATTAAACGCGTAACTGATAGAGTAATAAAGCTATGCTCCTCCGATTGCTCACAAGTGGAAACGAAGTTCTTGGGACACATTGCTGCAGAATGGCTGTCCTGAACTCAAGGCTATGCAAGCTGTAAGCCCAAGCCTAAACAGTGTTCATTTGGGAAAAAGCCCGTCTAGATGAGGCTTCCATTCAAGGGTGACTCGGTTGCAGAATTAGTTAGCAGATATCTTAGAAACCCTGTTGATACGACAAACATGGCTGCTAATCAGTGCTTGAGCAGCCCAACTATTTGGTCCCGTTTGAAGGACAAATTAGTACGTTCTAAACCCATCTTCTTTTGTACTCATTTGTGTGCTCGTGCCGATCATACGACAAGGCATTCGTCGGACATAATGCGAGAACACAGTTTCGTGTCTGTGAGTGTTAGTTGGAAGAAATTAGGCTCAAGTGAGTTCGCGTCACATCTGACCGAAACCAGTCATGTCATTGACAAACAGCACGTCTTCTTTTCATATGGTGAGTACCTCTGAACCGATCACGGTTGGTACAGTCCAGACTAATATCGATTGCAGAGTTGAGTGGAATCCGGCAGCTGGACCCACAACTTTGCATCCAAAAGAAACTTGTGTGACCGCTGAACGTGAGCTGGCCTCAAAAAAAATACGGTCCCACAAACTTGTCTGAAACCCTTCCTCCTTTTTCTTTTTTCTTTCACTACTGTATATGTACCCCTGATTTCCACACAATTTTTTTCGCGTAATTTCTGACAAAATATAAATTTGTAATGTATAAGCCAAGAGGAACTATCACATGAACAAGCTTTGTTCGCAAGCTTCGTTTTTATTATAGTTATTTATTGTATGATCTAGTCCTGAGCTGCCGAAAAGTGAACAGAAATAGGCACTTCCTATTTTACGTACAGTAAATTTTCCACAAAACCCTACAGTAAAGGAAAGGGAGAACCAGGAATCTGGAATGCCTATATCAATCCTGTTGATTCGAGCCAAGTGAGAGTACGGTCAGATACGGAATGCAAGCCTTCCATGGCCAGGGTTAGGTCTACATATATCACTGATTAGGTTTCCAATTCGACCCACAAAAGTCAGTTTTAAGGCTGACTTTAACAGCGATTCTGCCCTTTTTGTCAGATGTTTGGCAACAACATAATGCGCAGACCTCAGACCAAACTCTTCTCCTTTCCCGCTGACTGAAACTTACCAATTTGTGAGCCAGGCAGTTCGGTAAAATCCGGAAGTGCAACAGTAAAGCTTGGCCACAGTGAACTCAGAAGAAGTGCCTTTAAAATTCGGAAGGGACTGTCATCCAACCGGTAGTGAGGCAATGAACAGCTAATAAACCGTTCAAAGATTACTTGGTTTCCTACTGAGGTCGAAGAAACTAGACCGCTAGCCCATCGGAAATAACTATCGATATCAAGATTGAGCACACATATTCATTAGACCATCACCACCACTGCAGCAAAGAATTGGACACGCTGGCCACAGTCATGCCAACTTTCGTAGACTTTCATTGCGGGGATGCCATGGATTACTCGTGATGGCAAGCACTAAACTCCGTGCTGTATATTATTCTCTCTTATGACCCAGACTTCCAAGTGTTGTTTTATCCGGTATAGAATTTCTCAAGCCCTAGTTCGGATAATGGGACAGGGTTCTGCATCAACAAGACAGATTGGTTGGCTAGATTAGACTAGATAACGTCACATATACCCCAATCTACGCCTTCCGCATTCAAACAGATTAACGGAAGAGTACAGTGCATTCCGCGCTTTTTGCATTTGCCAAGCTGAAAAGGTTTGTTGATTTTCAGCAACAATGTAGAAATACTACTCAATCTAATATCGAGTCTTCTTGTGCGCGTGAGCGCCGCCCTGCAAATGTAACAGCTCGCTAAATGCTCTTTACTGTGTGAAGTCGTCATATGTTCCAATATCCTGCTAAACCAAAAGATAGGATTCGTGTGGAGAAAAGTATTCAGAATTTCCGTTGCTTGTGCCATGGTAAAAGAACAATTTTTTGCGTTGCTAATGTGTTTTTCATATTCCAAATTACTCTTGTGAGTTTTGAGCTCTACTTTCCGCGGGGTTTGTTCGTCACATGATGCCGCATGCTGTGGTAAAGTAGGACCTGGTACTCAACAAGCTATGGGCCTGGAGTGTCCACAAGTGATAATCACAAAGCATAAGGGGTCGATCTTGGAAAAGCGCCGACAGTCCGGTCGTCCAACCGTAGCGAATTTCAGACTAATTAAAACCCATTTGAGTTCGAAATCCATTTGTGCCATATTATCAACAGTGGAACAGGAGAGTGCTGCTGTTTACATCAACTTCATCTGTCTGGCATTTGGTTGGTTGTTCCACTACAAGTAGTGCATTTTTCAAAAAAGTTCTGATCCAGGCTCAAAATAGGATCATATGTTTCCGAATATCATTTCTATGTAAATCAACAAGTGGAGTTCAAGAATGGTTTACTCATGAGGTGTTGCTGCTGACCATGCTGTGTACCAGTTGGAATTATTTATTCCGACTAAGAGAAGCTCAGAATTTTCAGCTTCAAAAAATATCTTTTTTGAATTGAATTTGTAATGGAATTCGCAGTTCCTGTTCAACTAAAACAATTCACATTTCACTTGAACTTCTGGTATTCTGAATTCCTTTGTGTGACAGAAGACATCAAGTGGAGAATAAGCTGCACAAAATTTCACAACTGGATTGACAGAAGTTCGCTTTTTTTGTGAAAATCTCGTGACTTCCGGTGGCGATTGAACAAATCGATTGAAATATCTGTACTTCATTCAAAAACTAGGAAGAACTAGTGACGTAGGTTAGGACGAGCTAGAAGGCACACTAGGAGGTGGGTGGAATGGCAGAATTTACAGTGAAGACGTGAATTTATGTATGGCCTAGCCTCTGTAATGAAGGCATTTTGGTGCAACAGGCGGTATAGTAGAGTTGGATAATTATTTAGATTATTAACTCGATTAGTAGTGAAGAACGCGGCGTTAAATACAGTATTTTTAGTAACATTACGATTATCCTAGAAGCCTTCGTTTATCTTCTATTGTTTGGCGAACCAATGCAACCAGGAATCTTAAGACAATCCGTCATCAAGTATGCTCCTGTGAATGTCGAGCATCATGAACTTTGTCCCCTATTTGACAATACAAAGGGAGGATCAATAGATGACAATTAAAGTTCGTTGATCCCTTTTTCGGGCAGCCGTTACACATCCCATCTAACGTAATAGTGTGTATCATAAAGCATTCCACTGTATCATATCCACGGACGCCTGTCGCTGTTGTTAAAGTTCGAGGCGTCGGACAAACCTATCACATCGCCCAAGCGCTGGCAACACACTGGACTCGCATGTCAAATGTCCGGAGTTCAAACCCCGGCACGCCCAATAATACGTACTTCAGGTGAGCGAAACTCGAATCCAGCGCTTCCATCCTATAGTGTGGGCCGGCAAGAAAAATCACGCCAGGACAGGAGGAGAACTGTTCACTCGAGAGACGTGAACTGTTACATTTCGCCACCAAAAAATCTCGGAAACTGGGCAGGTCGTTGATATTCCAAACCTTCATATGTAACCTAGTCGACAAACTGGTGGACATACTTATCAAAAAAGGAACGCATTATTAGCCCAGGGCTTCATGATGGTGAGAAGGTCGTATCCATTCACCCACTGTTTGCTCCAATACACAAGGGTTGATGGGACGACAGCGTTGAACACATCCATAGTGTGACGCTCAGTTCGGCTCAGTAAACAGCCCAACGTCCATACACACTCACTGATCACAATTTCATTCGCAGTATGGATGTTCGTAAGCTTAATAAGGCCTGTGCAATGACCAGATAGCGATAAAAAAAGTCGCTACCGTCGCTAAATGCATAAATGATGGCATATACATTTTCTGCTTTTGCGTTATCCTACTCGTCCTCCTTGCATTCCAGTATGCACAAAACTGAAATGTTTGGTAACACCTGCAAGGTAGTCTGTCTGTTCAAGCGTCTGTTCACCCTCCTGTAGCACATACTCATTGGGAAATGGCTATCAGACCAGCAGTTCTAAGAACACAACTGACTGGATAAGCGTAAAGCGGTCAGCATGCCTGGATGATGAATGCGAGAGAGGGAGAGCGCGTGAACCCATTCCAGTGGCTGGTGCGTGTAAAAAACGCAACCAGACATACAAATTTGATTAATCGCTCGTGTGTCCTGACAGTCTGGTGTGTTTGCCCGTGCCGATCAGACGACTGTATGTTTTCTCCGTCACTCAATTGAAGCGGTATGATTCCGAGTGCAACCCGGATGGAGAGGAGACAGATATTGCAAGACACGAAGATTTCACTTACAATTAAATGTAGCTGGATTGCATGAAATGAGAGCGTAGAGACAACAGCGAACGTCGCATGTTACATAGAATAAAACAGGTAAAGTCTGATGACTACGTCCGTGTTGGTCGAGAAAAGACCTCTTATGAATACAATGCCCCTTTTGAAAAAGGAGCAGATGCCCAGGTCATTGAACTGCAACTGCTGTATCGCAGTGGATCACTTAGTCCGTTGCGACCAACTATTTAACTGTTGATAAATCAGAGTTTTGCTATCGTCGTCCTGTTGTACCGACGTCTTCAGCCACTACGGGATCGGTTCAGAGTCCCTTTTGGTCTTTTCCAGACAGACAGCAATGCAGCTGCAAGCGAACTGATAAATTAATTTGAAGCAGAATTTTTTCTACCCTATAAATAAACTGACAGTGTTACCACGAAAAGCGCATCCGTTAAGATATTCCTAGGAGTTGCTACCTTTCATATGGCCTATCGGGAGCCTTTTTTACGAACTGTTTGTTTTTAACACTGTTTGGTTCCCATTGATCCGTCTGATTTTGATTTACACCTCAGTAACTTTGGTTCCGTTCACCTAGCGTTCCTGCATCTTGGGAATATGAGTCCGATGACAGTTTTCAAATGTCAGATTTTCGCAGTCCAAGTGTACAGATGGGGCAATAAGACCGAAAGTCACTACTACTGGACAGCGATCATTTTCAATTGTCGAATTTTACACCAATGACAACTAAGGACCATGTGTTTGGTAACTATCAAGGCCAACAGCACAAGAACAGACAAATACGCAAGTTCAAAAAAATTGCTTGCCGTGTTATAGTAAGCCAGTGAAATAGAATAGGCTAGAATATACTAGTTATCGCAGAGTAGTAAGTTTATCAGATAGGTCTGTGAGTGGGGAATTGCTTGGGGAATTGTTTGTTACAGAAGGGGTTGGATTTTGCAGTAATTAGAAAAGTCCTACCACCAGACGATATCATTTGAGTTGCTGTTTCAGAAACGGCCTTGAATCAGAAGAATAGACAGCTCTAGACACCTTAAACACCCGGGTAGTTTCTTCATCGCAAAGGCGACAAAGGACAAGTTCACTGTCTCCATGACTAAGAGTGGCTATTTGTGGAAGGTTAAGCAAAATCCAGCTAATGCGCCTTACCCGTCAGTTAACAGCAGAACGGTTACTTCAATAATGGACAAGAGTAAGGTAAAAGCTGGGAGTTGTGTAAGGTCGGTGACAAATTATCCGGAATGAGGAAAGTTGTATCGGTTGTTCGCTAACATTGCTAACCACTCACAAATTCATAGGTCACCTAGAATTCACAAGGCAGGTATCCCCATAAACACAATAGTGGATAGCCTACTCTCACCACCACATGAGCTGGCCAGATTTCTGGTAGGTCTCCTAGAACCACTTGCAGGTAAGTCATCCCATACACGT
Organism: Clonorchis sinensis; assembly: GCA_003604175.2. Lineage (NCBI taxonomy): Eukaryota > Metazoa > Platyhelminthes > Trematoda > Opisthorchiida > Opisthorchiidae > Clonorchis > Clonorchis sinensis. Next base: position 3,539,531 of record CM030375.1, on the reverse strand, counting down.
TAAAATTCGCAAGATTTAGCTGATAACAATAGCTGGGTTTCCGTTGAAGTTTCCCGTGAAGTTATCGTTAGTTTGCTCGACCTACACGAATGTCCCTAGGACGAACTTTCTAGATCATACGGGGTGATTGCTACTGATAGACACAACATTGCAAGAATAGAGGCAACTCTCCGTGGATTGGAATGGTAAAGGTACTGAAATATAGCGGAGATTTCGTCCTGTAAGTGAAGCCAACCTATGCTGAAAAGCCGAGAAGCACTGTACAGCTGTTTCTTTTTTATTGGGAATCATCGGCAGTGTGCACATTAAAAAAAGTTTGTCGGGGAACCAGTCAACAGGTGTGTCCACGTGATATTGATCCCGTGATTAAAGAATGAGCGGCGCCATATCCTAAGTGTGAGTGAGGTCAATTTACTAATTAGCCACTCGTGGATCAACGGTCGAGTGTTCAAACTACTGGGCAGGAGGTCGCTGGTTTTAGATTCTCTGGAGTTTCCAGAGATGCACACTGGCGACCAGTTCCAAAAAGGATGAATCAGCTGTATGATGCTTCCTGGCACTTCAGCATAGTTTGCTCCATTAACGGGATGAAATCTTCACCAAAATACCAAAATCTCTTTACACTACCAACATGAAAATATGTTCAAATCCTATCATCGGTTTTCGACTCAGTTATTTACTGGGAGTCTTTAATTTCCCCCGGTTTTGGCTGATATTCTAGACAGTAAACTCCAGCATAATTCGAGTATCTGCTGAGGGTTTTTTCGTGTTATTTAAATGACACGTTCGTTGTGATTCGACGTGATAAATTAAAACTATTCATACTAAATTCGACCTGACGATAGTGTCCAGTTCGGGGTCCGCTGTCCCTTGTGGACTGCATGACATACAGAAGTGATGGAGATTTAAAAATAGCTGTTTACCTGAAACCAGCCCAGTTTTTCTAGCAGTACCTATTCCAGAAATGGTGGAAAAACTCTGCAAAAGAAACTACAGTGCCAAAAACAGGAAGAATTAAACCAAGTCTGAACAGTCAATACAAGTTCAACTAACCGGAGGCGTCTGAAAGAGCAGCATCTGTAGGAGGGGGCTGTCCGGAGGGACTGGGTGCCATCAAAGGTTCAACCTGAAACCCAGTAAACAGGAAAAGGAGTCATAGATAATGCACCAGGCCTATGAAACAGCGTAATAATCCCCCCCAAACGAAAGACGAAAACAGACACACAAGAAAAAGGGAATTTGAGGATGACAAGGTAGTCCATTTCAAACTAGACAATCGAATGTGTAATCGTCTATACATCGGGACCGACACCCAATTCGTAATCATCTGTTCGCTGAGCACGTTTCCTTGACGGACCAATGCTATTCACAGGGAGGTGAGATGGGCACTTCCGGGAATATCCCTCATCCTCGTCCGTCACTTGATCGAAAGCTCTTTATTTCCGCCGATGGTTGTGCATCATTCATGTCAAGCCTTCCCGGACGACTATGAGCCATTTGGCGGCTGGCTTCTCCGAAGTTTGCTTCTTTTGTAATTTCGGGCAGCAGCCATCAGTTAGATGTTCATCCGTCGCTAGGCTCTATTCCTTGCCTTTTGGCTACGACCTGTGTGCCAGAATAGTTTACCGATAACAGGAAGAGTAACGGGGGCTAATGGACATGCCGGAAGCGACATTCTAACCAATCCAATTACATCGAATTGTTATGTTTTTCTGCCGCAATGGGAGATGGGACAGCTATCGAATGTAAAAAAATCGCGCATACGGTGGTACGTCACTGAAAAATGCAATGCAATGCAATGCAATTCACTAACACCTCAAACGCTTTGAAACTGAATGAAGCAATTACAAAATTTCCGTTTGTTTCTCTCCTTTCCGTAAACTCGAAAAGCCTAGAGACATTGAATATTGCTTGCAATGGTCTAGATAGAAGCGACGTTGTTGGTTAACAGAACATTGAAACTAGGACGAAAAGGACATTAGCATTTTTGTGTCGACCAAATAGTGAATCTTCCAATCCAATCAGGCAGGTGCACTTAAGCTCATTGTGAACAACTGTTTAATGCTACAGGTCCATGCTATGGCTGTGATTGTTCCTGTGGTAAGTGATGTCCGCTGAGACGCTTCATGAATTCGCGCTGCAATCTGTAAGCGTGGTAATGAGGAATCGTTTCATGTCTTTTGTGTTGTTCGGGTATCTAGACTGCTGCGGACGTTACAGAAATTCCAGTGAGTTTCCAGCCAACTCCCTCCCAACCACTGCACTCCAGCTGTGAGCAAGCTGAGCGCACAACGATATTCCACAATCAAACAGGGCTGCCGTTTGATTTCTGTTCAGTTTTGCCAAGTGCTGCGGACGGATATTCCGGTAGCGTACTAGTTCCTGTAGGCAGTTCACCGGACTTGGTTTTATGTTAATGTTCTCCGGTCTGTTGAATGGCATGCGCGAACATCATCAAATGTTATCATTCATGTGTTTTAGATCCTGATTATTGCTGTAACAACTGCAATTGTGGTGAGTGTTTTGAAAACAGTTTGTTTTCTAACCGGGTGGCAATTCAGTTAAGATTCCGCTTGACATACCTCATGCAGCTTGCCTCTATACCAAGATTAACTCTCTGTGATCATGAAGCTCTTAAGTGCGTTCTATCAAGCTCCACTACTCACAAATTGGCAGCCTTACACAACTGGATACAGCAGCAAACGAAACAAATTCCCTACCATGCAGTACACGGAAAAATTGTCCTGCAGGAAGTAGAACGGTGTCAAAAATGACTTTCGGCTTCCTGGTTCGTTTGCTATGGCGCTGAGTGCGCTACCGAGACGTTGTGTGGATCTTCGTGTAAACAGCACTTTCAGTAAATTCCACATCCTGAAGAACCATTAAGATTAGACATAAGCTACAATTCATGAATTTGCTCGAACTCTTCAACCGACCGTGCAAACCAACTTAGTGTGTACTTGAGAGAGTACGTGCAGAATTCCGTCTCACCTGGATTTAAACGCAAAATAGGGTTGACGGAAACTCGGTAAATCCGAATAGATGAATATTATGTTTGATGACTCTGATTAGTTTTCCAATCAGGGCAGAGCATGTCGCGATAATTTGCGGAGACCTACGCTCTCTCCCTCTCTCTCAAAGCCGACCGTCAAAGCACATTTGATTGCAACATTTATTTGACGTGTATCACATTCGTTTTGTATTAGTGACACGTTGTTCCCAATGCTAATCAACGTTGTATTCATTCGAAATAGATTGTTGTCAGAATCGTCGTCAAGGCAGTAAGTTACCACACAAATGGATTTCAGATACACAGTGCGAGTTAACTGAAACGCGAACAGTGTAGCTGCAAGTTATGACACGTTGGTGGATTTGAAGTTTCGTGGATATTGTTGCTCCACGTTTGGAGGAAGTACCTCATATTCCGAAAAAGCATGCGTCCGATGCGATGCAAACACATAATGAGTGTATTGGATCGTCTGGGAATTTTCGAGTGTTCTTCATACTAGTTGGGTAGAGAAGCGAAGATCTTAGTGAATGTATCTTCGCGCTTCAATCTGGAGGCGGTCTACGAGCTGAGCACGGTGTGCAGGAGTATCACTCTAGTGAATATGAGGAATTCAGTCTATTATCCAGCTCCATCGGCATCATTTTAACTGGGAGATCTACCTTTTAACCAAACTATCTGGTAGTATCCCTAATCAATTTCTGCTCAATTGTAACTTCACACTCAACGACTGGCTCAACTAAACTGATGCACCCGTTTCGGAGGACAGGGTAAATTGTTGAAGCAACCGTCAGATCGACTGGTCAGTAGCACGTATACATGGGCCGGTCACTTTGCCGAATCCGCTCCTTATGTCCCAGCTCTAACCTCATCAGGACTTTCGTTATAGCGCAATCATATGTGACAAATGTTTTCGCGCGTATTCACTCGTTTCACGAGTCGACATGCTTAGCGCTCTTGGGAGCATTTCATCCTAAGGAAATTGTGTAGGAGAATTGGATTCCATTATATCTATTGCCTCAAACTCAACAACTGGATGTTACAGGTCCATGCTGTAACAACTGCGTCTGCGACTGTGGTAAGTTATTGTCGTTGGTTTGGTACACAATGACGGGTGTGAGGTTGAACTCATCGGTCAATAGCACTGCGTTTACACGCACGTTCTCGCGGGATAAATTGTCCGTCTAATTCGCATAATTCCCCTTATCCAGGTTGCTGCCGACGTTATAACAGTGAGTCACGTATATTTCCATCTGCCTACATGCTAAATTTGTTTGCCATTGTTTTTCCGTAATGCAGTTTTGTGTAGCACATCCTCTAAACTCGAGACAAACGAAGCCCTACGAGATCAGCTGCTGTTGAACACCCAACGGTCTGGTTAGAGATACCCGAAGTACAATAGGTGATTGTCTGAAAAGATCTCATCAGGACAGCTCCCAATTTCGCTGGTGGTAGAAGATTCACGAAGTCAGTTTTCTCGTTATCATGAGCGACGTTGCCTCTCAACTGAACTTTCGCTCAAGACCTACATATTTATGTCATGTGGTGAAGCACTGGCTGTCGTACCGAGGCTCCTGATTTTGTGCAGCTGGTTTTGATAACATGGGTTCGGTAGCACAGAACACGAGTTGTTGAGGAATGAACTCAGCGACAGACGGCACATATTAATATTTCCACAACATGGCAATACACAAACAACGGATCAGTAAAGCCACTGACTCGTATTTTCTCACCGGTGTTCCGGTCAGTGCCGATCAGCGCATTGTGCTTGGCGTTTGGATGTCGTATTTCCTCCTCCGAAATTTGACAGCTCAATCGATGGTAGCGTTGTTTCTTCCGTTGCCAGACTTAATAATGTCGCAATCGTTATTGGTGCCGTGCACACAAACGTCGTTAGTGCAGTGCCCGTGCATATATTTACAGATTGCTGTGATACTTGTTGCTGTGGTGAGTCTCCGCATATATACCACGCCTATTCTTGAATTCAGACTCAAACGTACATGTCCCAGTATACATATGTACTGGCATTTCAATTCCAGGGGCCTTAGGAAATCAATCGTTAGATGTATGAATACCGAATAGTGCGAGAGTTTTACAAGTGACATAAAACTCGATGGGTTTCTCCGAAACATCATCAAGCAGCTGTTCAGAAATTCTGTGTAGAAATTCCGTTTGGAATGAACGCTGACCAGAAAATTGGACAGATAACCGCATCCAAATACCATCCACTGCTCTGTCATCTCAAGCCCAACTAATACTCAGCAGTGTATTTATTCAATGTAGATTGCTGCCAGAATCGTCAACGTGGTGGTAAGTTGCAGTGCAAAGGCGCTTCTAATACACACGTGATGCATGGTAATATACTTGATTAGATTGAGTCAGTATTCCAACGGGGAGTTGCGTGAAGGCGTGACACTCTACAAAGATGAAAACTTTTCACCTATTAAATTTAAGCCTGTGGTAAAGTTGAGTTTCTCAAGATAACATGTTATCGCACTCGTGAAGAACCTCACGTTTAGACTGCAACCACTAACTGTGAAACTGCGACTACGGATCTACCCATTGATCCGTTGCGTAGGCACCGCTGATGATTTGCAAATGTGGTAAAAATAGGTACACAATGCCTTCCGGCTTTTCATCGCCAAGTGAATCCTATTTTCGGACGAAATACCAATTGAAGTTACCTCCGAATTCGACATGAATTTGGATGCAGAGTGGTTTCGTTCCGTTGCGGTGAACTCGGTTGCACTCCATTACTGACCGTTGGTGATTACCAAATTGAGGACTTGCATTGCGCGTGGTAACACCTTGCGTTTGCATTCAAAATCACAAGGGATGTCAATTGTTGAAAAATCGAAATCTGTAGGTTTTGTTCACGCACCGCGACGCAGAATACTTCCCTCATTAGACAAATTGATCTCGCTCATTTCCATACGGACTTCCGGTGATTAGCATTTTGGAAAATACACGATTGTAATTTGTTCATTCTTATTCGTAATTGTTGATTACCTATACGCATCAGGAAACGTGTTAACGATACTCGGGTGGCTATATATAAACAGCTGTTACCTACTGTACATCATGAATTCGTTTCGGCTGTCGGTTATCACAGTCAACAACACACAGGTACACCTAGGTGACTTCGCGTCAGCATTCACTGATGTATGGTGGTACCGTCTAATATTCATAAACGTGGTATAGCGTTGTGGTCAGATTAACGATGTCTAGAGACTCCTTCACACGAAATCGGTCTACCGCCAGTAACGTAGCTTCCACATCGACGGTACAAGAGGCTGGCTATGTATTGCATTCCAAATCCATGAGCGTCAACGGTGCAGGAATAATTTGCATGACCGTATTCCTCAAAGAATATAGAAGCGACGAATGTTTTTCAACGGATTTGTTGGGAATACTTGGATCAGACACATGGACGTGAATTTATCGCACATGATAACGGACTAGATGTGTGTCAGACAAGACACCCAGAGGCTTTTGAATCGTGCGCAAATATAACTGTTCCTTTCAAATTCACATATTATATATGATTGGCCAGCCGAAATAAGGGAAATCATAACGTGCCTCGTTTCGATGGACTTTTGATGGTTCCAGCTGCTATCAGATAGGGTGAACAGTGGCACATATAATTGAAAGAAGAAATTCGCCGAAGCCATGCAGCTGGTTTCCTTGCTAGGCACATCAGGTCACTGGTCCCTCTTCGCTTTCGAATATGTCAGACCATGTCTCGTGTATCCACTGTGCTCACCAGCTAACGGGAGAACGGCACTTTGGAGCACCTCGCCCGGGACCGTGCACACTGTGCTGATATACGTTGTTTTGGGGAAGTGGAATATTATCACCTCTCACATCCTCACACACAATCATTGAATGTTACAGGACCCTGCTGCAATTGCTGCGTGTGCGACTGTGGTAAGTTGTTGTTATTCGCACTACACGGAATGACTAGTCGAATGCTAAACTACGCAGTAGTCAGATTACACTCAGACTACGCACACGCTCTTGAGAAAACCAGTACCCACAGTTATTGTATTCTACCCCATATCTAGATTGCTGCAGACGTTTCAACAGTGAGTCAGCTGTATTTCTCATTCAAACTCTGCTTGCTATGTTTTGTTCTTCAGATTAGGTTTCGTTTTCCCCTCCTCTGACCGCGGCACGAACGATGCATTTCGACAGAGGCTGACAATGTTCGCTCAGGAGGCTCGTTAGGGAAACTAAATTAAAGTACCTCATTGGAATTCTAACCCGTATATGGGTTCGTGATTTTAAACGGACTCTCAACTGACTCTCAACTGACTTCCAACTGTGTACCGTCAGTTTCAACCCGAGGAAATATATCCGCATATATATCCTCCACCATTCCCCCAAATTACAAACTCAAAGAACGATATACTGCTCGATTCTCTCTTACTCTGGCCACATCAGGCCGCGTACGCCAATGTCATCATTTACTCGCACGTCTACATGCTTTCAGATTGTTGTGATGCTTGTTACTGCGGTGAGTCCTCACAGCGTGATTACGCTTGCCCATGAATGCAGAATGAACCTTGTACCTTTGTGTGTATTCAGATACCTGAAGCTCATTTCCGACAACCTCTGGAATGTATGCGAGTGATTCATTGACCTGACGGATGTTTTGTCACGCGACGTTCGATGGAATGAATTTATTAGTGAAGCCGATTGAGGAAACCAGTCACGGGAAATTGTTTCTTAGACCTTCACTAGTGAACAATTGCAGATTGTCGAACAGGATGTCGTATGCTTTGAAAATCACATCAATGCAGACAACCGCACTAGTGTTCAATTTGGGAGCCGCAGACTCACTACGAAATCGTCTGGCTGATTGACTTCTCTGGAAGTTCGTTCCTGTGTGTTAATGTAATCTCTACTGGATCAAAGAGACTATCCGAATAATCTGAATAATCGGCTCTATATTCACTCTATGCAGACTGCTGCCAGAACCGTCGACGTGGCGGTAAGTCACATTGCAACTATGTTTCTTATACACACCGATGGACAATGCATACACCGGATCAGGGATAAAGGGACGACGAACGCGATGTGCGAGCCTCTGGTCCTTCGCGGTTTCTTATAGTAAACATTGAAGTATATTGTCTTGGAACTTTAGAATAAGCCCGGAATGAGCCGATACGCTCAACCATGTTACCCAGGACTACACCATTTATAACTTTGCATGCCTGAGCTGATGATCTGAGCTGGGTTTTAAATCGATGCAATACCCGAGCTGCAAGTGATGTATCCATCGACCGGGGTGCGTCGTGTACCGAAGCACCGGTGAAACAAAATACCACAGTACGGTCAGAATGGCCATTACACTAGAACAGACTATTAAAGCTGCATTGAAAATTAGAATGTTGTGCGACCATTTTCTTGCTAACGAAACCCCTTATAAACGGAATAGTCTACCAGTGGATTCAATAGTAGTGTTTATTATTCCAATCGAAAAATGACCGCATCCAACGAATGTTGCAGATCCATGCGCAGACTGCGACTGCCAATATGGTAAGTGAAGTCCTAATGGAGCATTGTTTGATTGAAATCTGGCGACTGAGTTTGGTATTATTTTTACGGTGATTTGTCATTGTTCACTGTGCGTACTTCTTGATAACTTGGGGTTCACGATTCGCCAGCAGACGGTGTTTGGATTGCTCTTTCGTCATAGCAATAAGCTTGTGTTTTTCGACGTGGGCTGGCTTCCATTTGGTGACGAAACACTGGCTACAATTACAAATTTTACTCGTGATATGAGAAAGATTTTCTTATTTCCCTTGTCCTCAATTCTTCTTTGAACAGATTGCTGCAAGCCTTATAATGGTAAGCTGGTGATTTTCTTTCATGCAGCGGGTTGCCGTCGTTAACGATGCCCTCTTCGTTTTCTAATGGTGTGTGTCAAGTTAGCCATTTCAGGTAGATTACAAGTCGCTCAACGAAGATTTGTTTTGGCACATGGACACAACTTGTGCTTCACTATCTTTTGTGGATCACTTCTCTCGTAACTTGTTTCATTCCAAGGATTTTAGTGTATACACTGACAACCCAGTCGATCAGGGTCATTTGAGCAACCCTGTGAGTAGACTACTTTAAGATAATGTGGCAGACAATGTTGTAGGGAGGTATTTTGGGATACATGACGCAAAGTAATGTGCAGGCGGTGGAGCGTACAGCATTCACTGAAACATCCATAAGCTGTTCAGTGCCATCCCATTTAACCTTGTTCATCCAGTTCCGCTGAGAATATTGCTAGCTAATACTGCGGGCATGCGTTCCATCATGGGTGCGTGGACAAACGAATTCCTTCAGAGAACTACTTGACAAAACACTCGATTCAGTGGCAAATTGGATGGTGTTACGATCACTCAAAGTGCCTCATACAGTCCATGTTGTGACAAACGCAGCTGCAGAAAAATTGACAGATGGTTGCACGCTCCATAATCCCATAGACTTTCCCAGTGAGGTTTTAAATTTGACGCGTTTGTCATACGCTATTTGAAGATTATTCATGTCATTATTCTTATCGTTCCTCTCAAGTAGACATCTGCCAACACAAAACTGAGAACAGTACGTGACGGGAGAATGAACTTTAGATTTGAAGAAGGCTGGGCCTGTGCATGACGTATTTGGATGCAGATTTGAGATGCTTATGACTCACATGAATATCGGCTAATTTCGTCCGGCGAAACTACGGGAAACCACACAGTGGCAAGAGAATCCAGCCAGTCGCCCCACTCGTTGATTTTCTGTGAGGTGGGAACGTAGTCCAGGAATGTGAAAGACCGTTTGGCTGTGCCCCAGCCAGTAGTGCGGCAACGGTTTGGCGGCCTGGAGATTTAGGGTGTCATACACCGTTTGAAAACGGGCTCGTGTCTCAGTTTATTGTGGGATGCGACTAAATCTTACCAATTTGCTCATCATATGCATGTCACCTTGAGGTTCCCTTAGCAAGCAGAATTACGCAGCGAACACTTAAACTGTATAACACATGACAATGTTGTGACAAGCCCAGCACCATTTAGTTGATCAACTTGTCACACTCCACGTTATCCTGCATTGTTTCAGTTGGAAATTATTGTCTCCAACCCACTTACGAAATTTTCCTATTATTCCATCATTGCACCTCTATAGTAGACTACTACGAAAGCGCAACTGAGATCAGTACGTGACCGAATTTCTTCACACGCTTGTTATGCACAATTATGCCAGTGTTGTTCGAGTATGATCCTTAGTTCTCAAGGTAGTGCTGATTGTGATTTTGAAGAATATCCTCGAGAGTTCACTCCTGGTTTGTTCTCTCGCATCTTGGTTCATTTGATTGTCACGCTGTATGTAGTGCGTAACGGCAGAAAACACATGGATGTCTTGACCACCAGCAGACTGAATAGCACGTTCGTTTAAACATGATCACCTCCGAGAATGCATTGAATACCCTTTTAATTGCAGTTAGTTTCATAACTTGTAATCATTAGGATGATGCATTTCGCATTGTTCGGTACAACGCGTGTGGACGACGGCATCGATATCATTTGTGTCTATTTTCGTGAACCTTGATGTAAATTTTCAATGTGATAATTCTTGCCCGAAACCTAACGAAATATTGGTGCGTTTCTTCCCAGTCGCCACAACCGAGATCCCGGAGAACGGCGACGACTAAATATGTGATTTTGGTGGTGCTTTGTTGCGTGTTCTTGCCAAATAAACGATTTGTTTGCACTTGTTTTGTTTGCTCCGGACGGACAATTTAAGCGAACAGGGCTTTCTCCACATGGGTACACGAGTGGTCATTTGCCAATCTACTTGCTCGCATGTAACCCACTGGTGCGACGACATTGTTCCGTCATCATGTATCACTATACCTACTTAATGCGTTTGGACTAATGCCTGTCAGCAACTGTTGTGAACATTTGGGAGATATGTCGCAAATTAATTGCTGGAAGAAACCTAATCTAGGCGCGGTTGCGAGATGCGTGGGATATCCTCCGCCTAGGAGTAAGAAAGGCGACTGTTTGATCTTCTCTAATGGTGGGTTTGACGTAAAATAATTTGAGTTGATTATTTTGGTTACAGTTTCATGAAAAATAGACTGGAAATGCCGGATTTGTTGGGAGTGACAAGTGAAATAATGGCAGGCTGGCATGGAAGTGCCTCACGTGTTGAGCAAGAACAAGGACATCCAAACGTCCGATCTCATTAGGATTTCGCAAAACCCATATCTCTCTTGGAGAGGTTTCGAACATTACACGACGTGGTGTTGTCTAAGTTCAATGGTGTGTAAATTGTTTGCGCAAATTCGTGTCTTCAATCCATTGTTCTATTGAATCCACGAGAACCTAGACAAACAGGTTCATTCCAAACAGCATCCTAAGCAACAATATGGGCTTCTACAAATACACCGATTGCATATCAATTTGGATTTTACCGGAGACCCAACTGAACCCCTCGTTTATGATATTCTTCAACTGCGGAAACCAAATTGATGTGCAGATGATTGCACTTGTCGAAATCTGTCCAATTTGAGCTTAAGTAGAACCTAAGATTGACGGGAAGTCGAGGAATGCGCGTGCCTATTGAGCCCAAGCAAGTGCGATAGTGGTCATGAGCTGCCGATGAGTTTTCAGCCCCCTTGTGAGTAAGTTCAGTACGCGCAATTCATGAACAATTTCATCAAGCACGTGGACAGTTGGTCGATTGATTTTATCCCGTGTGCTACATTCCATCATGCATAACTAGTTTTGTGGATACTGGGTGATTAGCGCGCGATTCGCACGTGAATTCCCAGGTTGCATATCGGATTTCCTCCTGAAACCGTTGATGTACCGGATATATCTCATTAGTATTGGCGCTGCAGATTAGCACTCACACGAGTAGTAATGCATGTCTACTTGAATACGTTCTATGAGAATAGGGTTGAATGAATTAGCGAACTACACTCATTTGCAGAGAAATTTGTTTTTGCCAGAGACTTACCTGGAACCCGGCTGAATCGCTCGTTTGTGATGTTCCAGGCAAGTGGATGTGCTGCCCCAGGCCCCCTCATGTTCCAGTTGCTACGATATTCGAGGTATCGCGATACACCTATATTCGTAATGCACTAATCATGAGGTTGCTGAAAATTCTTCGACAGCCCACGACCGGTTTCGCCCTTTTGGGGCTCGTCAGGTAGGCGCAGTCCCACAGTTTCCGTCAAACTTATGTTCTACTTGAAACCAAATTGCACGGAATTAGCGAAATACACTCATTTGCAAACAAATTTGGGTGAAGTTATGTGCATAAACGGTGTGGCAGCTGCTGGCATTTAGCTGTCTAGCAGTGCAGCGTGCATTTCAAAGTTCAAATGATGACAACAATCTTTCACATAATGATGAGTTCCGATGAATTCCCACTAGGTTCAGACAATTCACATCACCACTATACGGTTGTTTCATTCACGACAACTATACTCATCGCAGCTTGAACATGTGAATCAGGTGTTTCCGTGACTCGTACTAATCGAGTTCTCTTACGTTCATAACAACCCAATTGAGACCCGGGTTCTCTGGACTTTCCGAGACTCTGGGGGTATGTTCCACCATGCTTTTATTTCGCCAAACCAGTGAACTTGCAACACCTAGTCGAAATTGGCTACCAGATCCGTGGAATTTGTGTTCACACGACTCGTGTTTGGACAGTGCGCCTCTCGTCCTGGAACAACTCTTCCGGTCTCTCCATAGCCGATTAAAATTGTCCGGTGGGTTACAAGCGACATGACCATGATGTCCTGGGAGGGGCAACCGACTGCCAAAGATCGCGACAGCGGCGGTGAGGTCGTTCGAGGCGCCGGACAAAATAATCATGTCACTTGCAAGTACCCTCGCTTGCCTGTTTGCGTATGGTAATTCGAATGCTCCTAGTGTGCACTGGTGGAATACTGGTGGCACACATGCCTCACATATCAGAGACTATGATGTGAGTCGCGGTACGATCGAGGATGATCATTGTCGAAGAGTTCCCATAGGAGCGAAACTCGAGTCCAGCGCTGCCCTGGTTTGGTGCGAACAAATTAGAAAAATTGTGCTAGGAAACAATGTGTTTAGCCTGCGTTCAACCAAGTATGGTGGGAATAAATCTTCGTGCAATTGTGTGTGGCCGATCAACGACGCGAAACTTTACTTCAGTTGATACATATGAAGAATGCCGTTTGACAACAGGTAGATCATTAACAGGAACAAACTAAAATCCGACTACATTAAAATCAGCAACCAAGCACCAGGACGCTCAATGAACTCGGATCCAATAAGGCAATTTTGCCGAATTAAGGTGATCATGATCCTATTGGCGGCCCACAGATAGGGTGATCCTACTCTACCAAACACATGTATCAGGTGGCGTCGGTAGAAATCTGGTAATGCTCTGTTCTCAGTTGTGGTGTGGTAGCGATCTGCAGTAGAGAAGCAATGATAATAACAATATGATAAACTTGTCAGCGGGTTGGACATGGGTTTTCTACCGGAAGCTCTGTGGGATACCGCTGATGCTGAAAACTTCGGTTACCCGATGTTGCTGAAGTCGCCACAAGATGGTATTGTACAATGCGGCTCAAGGGTTCACTGAATAATTATGCCCGCTTTTGGTACATCATTTTCTACAGTTCTTCATCTAACCCTATTCTTAGAGGGCATATCCAGGTGGACAAGCGTATATTTGGCAAGCACGGGTCAGACCAACCGGTCATTCTCACCTCTCTGGATACCTCTGTTGGCAATAACTCATTCGCCTCAACTAATCAGTGCTCCCCAAAAGCAAGTCATTGTTGAATTCGTCCGAGATATGAATGTGAGTGACGCAACTGACCTGACTACTGTGCTTGACAAACGGATTACCCGATTCTCATTTCCCCATCCTGTCGAATTGGTGGATGTAAATGTTCCAGTTCGACGTGCCGCGATGTGGCTTGCCGCTAGTTCATCTGGATGATGCTTGCTGCTATACTTGAGTGTCCTATGCATCTCAGATGTACGTTCGACTTCGTCAGTGCCAATCTCCACCCTCTGAAACTCGGGTCAGAATAGCTTATTCTTCCATTTTCTTATCTTTTCTGCAACACCACTTACCTTGCATAATCTTGTGCTCTATTGAGTCATACAGTTTTCGACAAGATTGCTCGTCAAACTTGTTCACGTGGAAAAATCCATAAAGTTTATTCGAAATTTGTGCACGATTGTAGCTCGTGCTTGTGTTCAGTTCAGTTCATTTCATTTCACGTGTTTGTGTGCTGTCCGTGATGTGATGTCTGCCATGTGGTGTCTGGTCCAATGTGTCATGTTATGGAGAAACGGATCACTCGCCAAAGTAGAATAACTCGTTGCCTTTTCCCAACTTACGTGGCATTTCTCGTGTTCCAGCTGACGGAAAATTTAGCCAACCAATCTTATCCACAATTTCGTCTGTATAAATTGGCCACCCTGAATATAGTCGTCTCGTTCATTGTGCACTTTCCACACGATACCTGCTCACTGCAGTATACCACCACAATCCTTTATGTGTTCCAAACATTTGGAGCGCGTTCGCTTTAAAATTGTGTGACCCTGGGAGAATGTGTCAGCCGGAATTGTGTTATCGGTGATCTTCAGATCTTCAAGACCACGGATCTACCGAGCGTGAAGCACACCCCACTACATCGTGTCCATTTAATCAGCAATTTCCTAGCTCCGCGGAAGAGTATTTACCAGCTTCTCTCCGCATATTCTTCAAGTTATGCGTCATATCATGCTATATCGAGAACGCCTGCATTACTTCCTTTCTGGCTTCTTAATCACCACAGCTCTGAGAACTCCAACGCCGTAGCCACTGATTGGTGGATAGGATTTCAGGAAGCAAATTCAAACACATGCGTCTCCGTCATTAAACACTACGCGTTATGGCTGTCCGGTAGGAAATGGTCAACTGTCAAGGTTCTAAGGAAAGCCACGAAATAGATAGGCTCATCGTTCAAAACCCTTGCACAAATGGGTCGGAAATAGTTCCCTTAGGACCACTTGTGACAACAACGTGTGCATCATCGAAAAATATCCCTTTAACTTTGTATCGCTTTGTCCTAATTGGCGTGTGACAAGCTGCAGACTCCTGAGGGATTACACGTGCTAACTACTGCGTTACATGCACGAGCGCGGCATCAGATACCGAACGCTACCTCACTTTCGGGAGAGTTGAACAACGATCGTGGCTTCTTCCGTCAATATTCGAGGTTGTGAAGGTTTATGAGCAAACGAGCGGTGCTTTTATCGGAGCATGAGAGAACAGGTCGCATATCTTCACAAACTGCGCAGATGCTGTCTACACCGTCACACACATCGGTCTGATTAAACGGTAAAGTGAATGCAACCAATCACGGTTCGGGTTTTCCTGCCGAGGTGTATAGTATGAATCCGAATCTGTACACATCCATACTACACGGTATCGCGTCACACAATGTTTACCGCTCCGTTTCTAATCGCTTTCCTATGGGAATTGTCCCAGTTTACCATGTGCACGACAAGTCTACTCGGCCGTTTGCAAGAAATCTCATGTCCTTCTAGAACTTTCAGTGAACAGCTGTCGTTCAGACAGAGAGCAAAGTCATGAGGAATGCATTGATCATTTATTCACAAGAATCGCTTGATGCCACGCGTCTTCACCAATCTTCAGCTGGAAATGAAAGAATCCCGTGATTAGATTTCAATAAGAATCGTAACGATAAAAATGGCAGCTTACTCCATGGGGACACATGAAGGAACACTGAAGAATGTGCGACGGAAAGCCCGCCTACGTGTCATTACTTGTTAACTCGGTCCCTGGGTAACAACCTCAACTTCAGATATGGTGTTTGCCAAGTGATTTTGTGATCCTCATCAATGAGCGTCATTGGCCCTCACGTCTATAATCCATGGTGTGAGTGAAGAGAAAATCAGGCTTAACTAATGCGGTATGTTTAGAGTTGTGTTCGATTTCCCTGCATGTGGATGTGTTCTCGGTCTTATGCGTTCGGGTCATTTGTTGAGGTGCACAGTTCAGCATGCATGCAAACTACTCTATTATTATACGTGTGACTCCTAATCGACCAATGCACGTTATACTATCGTGTAACCACAGAGCAAATCACGAATTGGCTCTACGCTAGAATATCCGACTATTTAGTCTGGAGTGCACGAATTGGGCAAAGCAGCTCACTCACCTCTAAATGCTGGACGGTGTCTGCAGCAATCTGGTGATGCGAAATATGGTGGGGAGAGTAGTATGCGAATGAAATGTGAGTAACCGAGGAAATACACACACAGAGTTCGGTGGGCACTTGTTTGTTACAAAAATCCAGTTGTATGCAAACCAGTGTGGTTATGGGAATTGGAATGAACTGGACTTACTACACGAGCAGTTGTTTCCACATGAACCTGGAACTGGATTGACAGTGCGAATGTGCTTTATTCAACTAACAGAGTTAGCGATCACTGGGTTGAGTTCAGACACTCGGTATCTTCTTGAAGTGAACTTATTTCGCGGTTTGATCGTGTTAGGACCGAAGAGACCTCTACAACATTCCTGCGCCTTACATGATGGGCAGCAAATTCCAATGTGATCTGGTGGACTCGACTGATGAACGCTATTTCCACACCGATCAGCTCATACGGATTAGTTTCGCAGAACTCAGAGGAACCTTATGTGACTTAATGAAGTGGCATCACGACCAGAACGGTTAACTGGTTGTTTGGTACAACACAGGTTCTCAAAACTGGAGCAGTGTTTTCGTGGGAAGCAGACATTTTATGCATTTTAGCGCAACCAAATACTCACCCAAATGAGAGGTATGTATCGGTCAGTTGAATGTGTAGACGATTCAAAGGAAGAAAACAGTGGCATTAGAATTGTCCGGGTTTCAGTGGAGTAGAAAACATGAAATTACTAGGCAGTGATTGAGATGGTCGCTAGATGCAGTTCGGATGCATCACTGGATGAGTGTCAAAATTAATTAGCTGTTATATTTGAAACGCGTCGCTCACATTGACAGCCACCTGTAACGAAATACAACCGACGGTTTAGCTTCTGAACATGTTACGCTCTGCACTGGCTCACCAGCCACATGTTTCAAATGCATCTTACCTTGTCGACGATTGCAGCAACTGCAGTCTGTGAGAAACGCGTACAATGCCTTATTACTCATTGATAGAGTACAAATCTATCACGATTTTGACAGTGTACATTTGGCTGTGATGCATAACCAGAAAGGGCAATCCAAATTGCTCGATTACAATTGCTCTAGATATTGACACTCACAATACTAACAACTTACTGCAGTTGTTGCAGCGGCAGCAGTTGCGACATTGTGCAGATACTAAACAGGGGTTGAAATAAAACGACATGAATTTGCATTTCTATCTAGTGTTCAGCACGACAAATCTCAACACCGAAACGCGAGAATGGCAGCAAATAGGCGTAATTCAATTGTGCTAAACGGCTTTGCATTCGTTTCAGGTAACGCGGCTCTGCGTAGGACCTACCCAAATCAGCGGAGATCGCTAGGAAAACCAGCAAACAGAGAACGTTGGTTGGACGAATCATTGTTTCCAGTTGCATGCGCACCCTCTGTTGTCGACTGCTTTTATACTATCGGCTGAACAGAAACTCGGATGAAATTGAGTATTGAATCGACAAGTTCGCAGCATGTGGTCACGGGTTTTCTGCTTTCTATGTCAGGTTGCAATCATCTGCTCTTCTGTTCCCTATCTGGGCGAAACACGTGGATGTTCGCTTGCAGTGTGTCAAGTCTTGTTCACACATTACGATGAAATGGAACAAATTTTCTACTGAATTTTGCGGTGTTCATTGGCGTACCATCCAATCTGGATAAGTGGAACAAATTTGGCTTCACAATCGGCATCGGAGAGTTTCGTTTCAACAAATCCAGTGCGACGGGATTGAACTTATCTGAAATGGTTTTTAACTGATTTATAAACTCTAAATTTACACAGGATTTCCGCTGATTCTCTTGTGGATTCTGGGTTTCCTCTCCTCTACTGCCCTTCATTATATCCGGCAGTGCGGACAAGTGAAACAAGTTCGCCTCTGAACTACATGTATACTCCAGTTTTTCTGTGTTTCAGAATAGTGATGTGTGTGCAGCTGTGTTCCACATGTCTGTTTGAAGCAGATGTGCAGTTTGGTGTTCAAGTAAGACATGGGAATGCTTTCAGCATCCTGTCTCAACTCATGTTTCCTCTAAGTTTCCCACACTCACACGTGGGTCGTTGAAGGAATATGAAGTTTATAGCGAGGCCGCAAAAAAAGCAGACTAAATTCGATGCTAACTTTTACCCTAACTTGTCTGTCGTAAGTGCTGATCATCTAAAATAACTGAAGAACTTCTGACCAAATTTTATACCTGATTAAATCATTGAATGTTTCCCCACCTGCCTTAAAAATTGGACAACTACAACATCATGAGTATCATCATCATCATCATCGACTTGGTAGTGTTTCTAGTTGTATGAATCATAGTTGGTCAAAATGGTAACTTATCCACTTTGACTGAAGAGGATTTTGTGTCAAAGTCCAGTAATAAATCCATCGAATGTTTACCAAACTTCTCCGAAACAACAACTCCAAAATTTTTCTGGCGTTTCTGAAAGGCATATCCATCGTAATGCATCCAGAAATATCCCTCCGGCACCCAAATCGGAGATAGTGGTCCCTCTCGAGTGGTCTGGTCAGCAAGAGAACAATACAACCAGTTGAGGGGTTCTGTTTGTTATTAAACCTCAAGACACGTGTGTTAGATGCACGCAGGTTGCAAAGTTTAGGAGCATAAAATATTCGTTGTCCGAGTTTGATGAAAATAAGAGGGCCATTCTGTGTTACCCAGTGATTTCACAAAATTGGAATGTGGTATATCAGCATCGTAAATAGTTACGGATGAAAGGTTATGGAGACAGTCGCGTAACGGCTTCCTCGGATGAGGAAAAATCTTACGAAAAGAAATTCCAGATTGTTGGTCTCCGCGAAAACACGGGGGGAGTTATTTGTCAGAAAACACTAACTGAACAGTTACAGACACTTGGACAGGAAAAACTAAATTTCCGTCTTCTTCTTGAACGCGTCTCCCTGCACTTTACTGGATACTGATTGACTATTGCTCAAATGTAAAACGAATGCTACAAAAGAATTACAGAGATTCTGTAATAAATCCCACTTTCCAATAGACGCAAAGCGGAATTACGAGAAAACATATTACTTGCATGCCTCATCAGTAGTATCCACCGTTAGACCTGTAGTCTTCAGGAGTGCCAAACACACAAACCAGCACTTCGTTATCAGTACGCTCTCATTTCGCGGAATAATCAGTGGTGTACAAATCAGTAACATGCAGAGGAAGGAGAAAGTTTGTGAAAAAAGCCTTTCTGGTAACACCGATATCTATCGGGGATGATGGGGTGTATGGGAAATAAGGATTCACCCGACGTAAAGCGATGGGAATAGACAGGTGCAACTAGACGCAGTTCTTTGATATTCTACTCAGTTGGCTGTAAAATGGTGCATTGGAGTGCACGGTATACAACAAGCTAACTTAGACTGGTCGTATACCACCATTAACAGTTTTGAACGGTTAAACACAGGCAAAACTTGGTAATTGCCTGGGAATTAGAGCTCAGCCGATACGCTACAAAACGAACTAAATGTAATGAGAGCTGCGCTACAGGACACTGTTGACTTAACCGATTCAGTGGTGGGGCGGCGAAAGGTTCCTTTCCTTTTTTGGACCTAACTCTATGTTAGCCATTACTGTGGTTTTAGTCAGCTTGCGTTCATCGTTGACAAAAATGCTGTTTTGAGTCTACGCCTTGTAAATATCCACTCTCTGGGCGTTGTACTTTTGACAGAATTAAGTATGTATCATTTGACGACAGACCTGTGACTAAAAAACTTTAGTTCGACTCCTAGATTCGTTACATTGTCGAACATTGAATTTCCATGAATCTAGGAAAATCACGGTTGAAAAAGAGCGGAAGCTGAGTTAAAAATAAACGACGCTACGGTGCTACGATACCTCGATTGGATAATCGATCTCAAGCTGCTACACTGTCAATCAAAATAGTGTTTCTGACTTCGTGGTAGATAGTTTGTAAACCAGCTTTTGCTTCTATATGAAAAAATAAGCAAGGTTTGACCGTAATCGGCATTTAATCTTACAACACCTACGAATGAATATTCGTAATTACTTTCACTACTACTACTGATGTCCATTTACAGAAGCGAATTCAGTAGTTAAAAAGCGTTGTGAACTGTGTACATGCGGAAGTTGGCATGAGTAGGAAACAGCAAAAAACGCATATCAGGCTGACTATACTGCTGCATGATTTGGTCGTCCACTCCCGCCTGCTGAGAAGACTTGAGGACAGCGGAGCGCTTTTCAATCAAGAATATCACTCAGTCCATGAAGTGGATCAGTAATTTAATCAGCTCGACTAAGTAAAGTATTCTTGTAACTGAGCGTGGTACACTACTCATTGGGTTGCTGAAAACTCTTAGACGACCCAGAGCCAATTTCATTCGTCCACTTCGAACTCATCAGGTAGGCGCTGTCTCTGAGTTTACGACAATCTTATGCTCCACTTAAACTCCGCGAAGCACACCGAACCCGCTGACTACTCCCTTCTGCCTGCAACTTTGGCTTGGACGGGAGACTCGACTGAATACAGCTGAATTTATCGTTTATGGTGATCCTCTCCGTCATTTGGCGAAATCCCATTTACTGAACAGCATATCCAAACACTGTGTTACAGTTGCATCATATAGATGATGGGCAACTATATTGAAGAAGCATGCTGTTATCAGAGAGCACTCGGGAATTTGACTTCTTCCTTGTCCTATAGATGGTGATGTATACAGGGTGTCTCATAATAAACGCAAAAAATAATACCCAGTTAAAACTTTAACAATAATTTGAACATTTATTATTTCTTATTTTAACATACATGTTTTATGGGGGTTTACTGTGAACAAACTGACATTACAAAAATGTTTAAAAAACCACCCCTTTCTTCTATAACAAGTTGGAGGCGGTATGAGATGTGAGACACAGCATGTTTAACTTCTTCAAGCGTCACTCGTGCACACTCCTCTTCAATTCTTGCTCTTAACTCCACCAAGGTGGCGTCTCATAATACGATGCACGTTGGCGCGGGGAATGCCGGTCAACTGAGACACCTGAGTTATTGACGAAGATGCCATGGTGCTCTGGGACTGAATTTGCTCGATGGCATTCTGTACAATGAGCGCTCTTTCATCACTCAGAGACTTTCTCCCTTTGCCAGGTAGATCCAATACAGATCTAGTGGGCTCAAATTTCGCAATCAAGCGTGTAATGGTCGACACGGTGAAAGGATCTTTGATGAGACCATATTTGGTTTTGTAACCACGAAGTGCAGCAGTGGCGCTTTTACCAAGGGAATAATAGAGTTTCACAATTTCAATGCGCGTACTGACATACATCGTAAACAGAAAAAATGCCAATACTTACACACAAAGCCTCCTTTATTTGCCTACTAAGAATAAAAAATTTCGTCATCCTTTACCTAAGCTACGTTTACTTACCCAATCAAATTTTGCGTCTGTTATGAAAAATCCTGTATATGACATATATATATATATAGATGGTTTGTGAAAACCAATTTTTCACAGCCTCAACTTTTCGCTAATAGTTTCTTCAAATATCCCTTGAATCCAAATAAATGGATTAGAATTAATGCAGAATCTCCACCCCCGTCAATTAGAGAGACTTTTTGGACTCATATTCTTGAACAAGAGTCTAAAACCAGCTTAACCTCTACAAAGTGAGTGCGCAGATCTGTGTCCACTCTAAAGTCACCGGTGCACGAACGTATTTGTTACCTTCACAACAAGCGTATAGTTCTAAACAATCATCTGAATACATTTATGTTTCAGCGAAGATGAAAAACTTGGTTTAAAGCGAAAATTCTCTCGATACACGCTCAAACTCAGATATTTTGTTGGGCTAATAGACTCAGTCTCTTAGACGAGTGTTTATTCTGTTTCATCTACCGCCTGCTCTCCTCACGCCAGAAAAATTGTCGAGTGATTGAGGTGCGTCATCATCCGACATCGTAAGTGGTTGTGCGAAAAACCCTACAAAAAGTTACACCTTGATTGAAACAAATCCATCCAAACCTATCATTCTTCAATTCCCGAATCACTAGATGTGCATGGTGTGTTAGATTATGGACGGAAAAAGGATTCTAGCCGAACCTATACAAAATATTATTCGTAATTATTCATTTCCACCCAGGTTTTAGTTGGCATTTCTTCTGGAACACGTTTGCTCGCGTGTGAACTGGCCAATTGCACGTTAGGGTTTTGGGACAGTAATTCAAGGTGAAACGTGAAATTCGGTATGGAACAGCGATCTCACACACGATCCTGTCCATCATGCATAACCGCGATTGTGACTGAATGCATTTGAGCACAATCGGGTACATCGTGAAACCAACAAGCATGCGTTTACAGAGGTGCGGTACACACCTACAAGAAATCCAAGCGGTCATTCGAAGGAAAACAGACTTCAGTTGAGGCTTACTTGTCCACTTACGAACATACCTCGTACATATGTTGAGTGGCTAATCGGTGGATGAAGGTCAGTATTTATGAGCGATTCCTTCCAACAAGAACAACATCCAAGCGCACCTGTCACATGTTCTGAACGAGTTACGGAGTACTTAGTCAGCAAACCATCAAAATCTTCATCTACATGTTGTCTCGTAACAAGTGCTTTCCGGTATTTTGTTACAGTTCTGCCGGTATTTTGTCCACGCCCGTGAGAATAGGGCGTCTTTTTTATCTATATTTTTTTATCTTTTATTTTAATTTAATCATAGTATATTGTACTATTTATTCCATTCCTTTATTTTTCATCCTTTATTTCTTCGAATCTTACTTTTTCCAAAGATGGCCCGTAAGTTTTCTTGTTCTCAGAACCACCCGACTTTGCACTTCGGCCTATGGTTGATGACAAATTTTGGCAGAGAACACTACCAGGCCATTTACCCATCCAAACATTTTCAATTGGATGATGACCAGTTCACTCTGGTGGACAGGGATCAACGACATCTTGTCAGTCACCGGAAACTCTTTTTTGAAACCAATTTGAGCTAACAGATGCGTCGGATTTGTTCTTCTCAAATTCGTCTGAACGGACAGTTAGAAACGACATCTTCGGTTTTCATCGTGGTGTTTCAACATGTACTGCGTGTTCTACTCGCAAAGGGCTGACTGCGAACCAGCCGTTTCACTCAAATTCAGATTAGCGACTTCGGCGATACCAAAGCTCAAGGCACTCGTGAATAAAAGAATATGAACTGTCTTCAGCCTGACAAAGTCATTCAGACAAACTACTGACTGCGTTATACCTATGTTTAGGAATATCAGCAAAGTATTCCCACAACGCTTTTCGCTTGTAGAAGTTGTTTAGCAACTGAACGAACTCGGCCGTTAGGTGTTTCTAAAGTTTGCGTTTACTTTATAGCAGGAAGATTCGAACAATTTATGCAAGATAAGGTTCATCAGCTTCCGATAATAGAAATTCATAATTGGCAGTAAAACCTCAGGAAGCGTTTTCTGCTACGAAACTTGTTCAGTCATGAGTTTCACAGCAAATTTCTATGAATTAAACAAATTCTGAGGTGTAATCTCTCGGCAGCGTAAGGTGCGTACCCATTACGGTTTCCAACAGGGATTTTGCTCAGCTTGACCTTCTTTCCACAGTGAAATAACCGTTGAAGTAATCTTCACAATCTGTAAACTTGGCACCGAAAACGAACTAAAAATTGATTAGAAGATTCCCCCAACCCTCCTCAGTGAAAATGGGCAAGCGTTACTATCAGGAAGGTCACCTTCCTGAAAATAACCACTGGAAGCCCGGAATCTACTGAGATCCTGAACTCCACTGGATGCTGACCAGACAGACAACGTCCCCTCAATATGCAGCGCGTGACAGCCTTGTGCCAAGCGGGACAGCGTTGGACCAAGGTCAGATAGTGGCTCTTCAATAAAATAGCTTAAGGCTGTCGTATTTTCGCACTCACACTCTTGTACTCGGCTTGTTCTCAATAAAGCGGTTGTGTTCCTTATAGGCGAGTCTTTTTCCGGCACTGGGCACTGGGGCGAAACAGCAATCAGCTACAACAGTTACCCGGTAGCGTCGGAAATTAATTGTGAAATTACTTGGTTCATTTAAACATTGTTGAAGTTATACACTAGCTTCATCTACCTAAAATTCGTGGTTCAATCAGAAACTAAGGTCGACAGAAACGCAAAAATTACTCCTGTCTGATGAGTCCGAACAGGAGTGGAATCGGTTTTGGGCCGCCAACATCGTGCGGATAGTTTTAAATGAAAAATCAGGCGGCTTTTATTCAGTATATTCAGGGCTGTGATCGGCTCTGAAAAAAACGCAGTTGAAGCCAAGAGCACTCTTCCGTCTGCACGATACTCCGAAACACTATATATCCATGGTTTGAACAACTCAAGGGTCTGTGCTACGCTCTATACTTTTTTGGATAAACACTAGGCAGGATGTTTCTGGAGTGGAATAGTTTGCCACCGAATCTTTGAAAAACCAATAAAGTGACAGCAGTTCTGCGGATAGGGAGAATGTATCAGCATTGGAGAAGGTCACAAGAGATGATTTGTTTACATTAGGATTCTGTTTAAAAACAAAACAGCGAGCCAAAGGGAATATTCTGAGCATGAGACTTTTTGATAACTGATGAATTTTGACTGACGCTGAACCGAAAATGTCACCCATTAAATGTCGTTCCGAATTTATAGAGTCAATACGTGACTGGGTTTTGGATAACCGATTGAAAAAACGCTAAACAATGGTGCATAAAGGTGCCTTACTTGAAGATAGCGATAAGAGGTTAAGGTTTGGGAACTACATGTACGGGAACTCACCATATCTTCAAATAATGCTGCATTGAACAGATAACCAGCTTTGGGTAGTCAGCAATTGTAATTAGTTTCCACTAAGTTAAAAAGTTCTCATCCCCTCTTAGGTTGTTCTACCAAATCCAGACCTTTTTGCAGATAAACAAGCTCATTCAAGCTCGTAATCTGTGTTCAAACAGGAATATTTGTGGGAAATTTCAAAATTATAAGGAAAATAGAGTTCTTATCACTTGTGATAGGAACGAAGGTAGAAAGTGGTCATTTCTATTTGAGCCCGGCTACCTCCAGGATGACTTGACATAAGAAACTGACAATACCGACCGAATATCAAACAAGAATCGAGGCTCTGTTAAACGCATATTTCTTGGAGCTGTCGGCGTTAGAAAATGCATTTGAAGAATCAAAAATACACCATGATCATCGTCATTACGTCCGCGGCTGGTTTCCAGCTCGGTTTTTATCATATATTTGACATTTGGCATACAGTAAAATGCATTGGAAAATGAAAAAATTGATTTAACTGGTAATTTCCAGCGATCTCGCGGTGCTGTAACAACGAAACAGTCATCAGCGTTATCCCGGTGTTGCGAAGACAATCTTTCCATTACATAATTTCACCAGTAGCCTCGCTTTCAGGGTCTGTAGTCAACAAAAAGGTTGCTTAGTTATTTAGTTCCTGTCTGACTGTATCAGTTGAAGATCGAACGAACTATTTTGCTAATGGAATGCCGATGGCGACACAGCTTTTTACCAAGCTGACGCCGATAATGAAGGCCATGTTTGTCTGGTGATTCTGGCAGAGAGATGGCTAAATTGCTTCAATCACGTATTCAGGGACGCCCGCAAAAGACCTTTCACTTACGGGACCATGTGTTCGGAATGTTGCGAGTCACGCGTTGGTTTAACGATCCCGAATATCAAAACGAAGACTCGGGTTCAAAAGTCTACGGGACTATTTACACAAAGGTAAGCAAAATCATACAAGAAATCTCAATTATCCACATTGGTGAACAAGTCTGTCAATGCCCGGCACAGTGCAGTGTCAAGGTCCACACACCAAACAGTGTCGAGCGGAACTTTGGCTGTGTGGTGTGGGTTGCGTTCGTCCCTTCCCAGGACAATCTCGTGATTCTCATTGGTGGTGTGTTTACATGGAAATCACGACAGGACAATTCAGGGCACACTCAGCAAACGGGGCACAAACACGCATGGGTAGGTGGGTCAGCTGGGCACATTCACACTTCAAAACATGTTAGCAAACCAGTGTCGGACGGGGCGGCCTTTGGGGCAACGTGAATTGCGGGTGGAGATGAGCAAAACAAGTAGAGAGCAAAAGCATATGGACGGAGTAAGCAGATGAATGGGGAAATCACCATGATGTCCAGTTAGAATCAATAACCATCTTTTTGGAATTACACTCATGGGTTCACATACTCTGAACTTTCATTGAAAGTGAAAAAGATTTACCTTCTAGAATTGTTTTTTAGCTAACCGGTGACTTAACATGGTTGCTTAGCTGAGTGGACACAGCAACGACCAATAGTGGGACCTGACCTACAAGTACCTACTCCAGTGGTTCTTACTTGTGGCATTTAGGGTTGGAATTGCCCTCTGAGGTGACGTAATCCAGGTAGTTTAATGGTTTGGCACGCAGAATATAAACGTCCGGTCGTGGAGCTCGGCGGCTTTAGGTGGTATAGGGGCAGCTTGTCCTAGCAATTCTTCGATAAACGGCGGTGTTTGCGTTCTCTAGCCTAGAAGAACAGTTAAGTTGTTCTGCTGTCGACAGTGCCCTATAATCATTCGGCAAACAATCAAACGGAAGATCTGTCCAACTTGCCTCTGTAATATAAATGAAATGCTGTGGACACTATGCTGATGACCCGTTCTTGTGATCCACTCATTGGACAGTTACTTGATAGTGGGACACATCAACTTGCATCTACCCACTGTCAACACGTCCGAAACCATCGCTTGCAACAGACGAAACGAGAGAGAGGTCTGGAAGAATGTGAATCAGTAAGACAGGCACAACTTCCTATGCTTCATAACTTGAATTTACGGGACCAGATCCCAACAACAGATCCCAATCAACATTGCACATTTCTACTGACTACCAAAAGTGCACAAGGAAGGAACTCCACTTCGACCAATCGTTTCCCTTCCGGGAACCCCATGTTACAAATTAGCCAAAGACTTGTGGAGAAGATTGAAACACTTAATCTCTGGATCGGAACACACAATTAATAATGCTGGTTAATTTCTACGCAAACTGCGGAACGTCAGTACAGAGGATGACGAAACCATGCTTTCGTTTGATGTCAGATAACTGTTCACTTCAATCAACCACAAACTCGCCAGAGAAACCATAGCAGAGCTGCTTCAGAATAATCCAAACACGACAGAAACCATGATACCCGAAAAATTTTATGCAATCTGTTGGACCTTTGCATGGATGCATACTTTAGCTTTAATGGGCAAATATACCAACAGCTGAAAGGGAATCCAACAGTATCCCCAATATTAGGATTTATCGTTGAGACGGTAATGCAAAGATTAAAGCGCATGGTGTTACCAATCACCAGTCCAAAGCTAAGGATCTGTTACGTAGACGGCAATCTTGTCATCATGAAACGGGATTCACTACACAACGTGCATGGACTGCTCAACACCACATTTGAAGACATCAGGTTTACAATCGAACTGGAGAGGAACAACGGACCAGACCTCTTGGAAATTCTGGTATACAGAAAGGTGAATGAAACTCTGAAAAATTGCGTATACTGTAGAGGGACATTCGTATGAAATACTGAACTACAACAACAATCATCCAAGGAATCACAGTGAAAAATCGTTCCTAGCTGGTTATCTCGTGTGCTGCTTGCAGTTTCCTGAGCGTCTTGTTGATTCGATTGACGAGATTTGAAGTTGGGTCATGATTGATTGATTTGTAGGTCTTCGTGTCATTTAGCAGTTGTTTTGCCTTTTCATTGTAACCTGGCTTGTCCATTGCCATCGTGATGTGGTCTTTGTTGGCCGATAGTAATATGATTCTTTCATCCCTTTGTTAATTTCCGAGTACGTCTCTTCCTTGTTTGGAAATCAGTTGCACATTTCTACTACGTCTGATCATGAGTAGTCTCGTAGCTTACAAACTGCAAGCTACTGCCACTGTAAGGAAACTAATCTCTAGATTGAAGGACAACCGAGACAAAACCAAGAGAAACAACGTAATACACAAAAATACACATAAATAAAAGACTACAACGCGGTTGTCAGCGGGCATAAGCCCCCTATCCATGATATCCATACATGAAGACCAAAAAGGTCACAAGTTCAATCTGAAAAACGCAACAATTCTGGCATACGGAAGCACAGAAGCGAATTTCTGGAAGCATGATACTCCAAAATGGATTCGATCAGCCGACGCACCGAACTGGATCCAATGCACCACTACGTGCAAAGGACCTAAGTACTATCGGACTAACAAACCAAGAAAAAACTCCTTGGGGCCGGATCCGTGAAGGTCACAAACTGGAACGGAGAGGGATGAAGAGAACAGAGGTGACTCCAGCATCGACCAGAGTACAAGACTAGGGGAGGCCAAGCTCAAATGCAGCGTAGCCTCCGATCAGTTAGGATACAAGATACCACAGATACCAGAGAGCTGTCGGACCGAACAACCAATCCTGATCGAAATATTGGAATCTTATTGGCCGACTTAGCAAGATACCAACCGCCACCTGCGCTACGAACACTCTACTTATTAGGATGTCAAAATATTCATCTTTATGCATAACCATCATGCCATGTCCTTTATCCTGAAGCATGAAGTTTATATATTGACGTCTGTGTAATTTCTTGATTGTCTCAAGTTATCTAGTATCCTTTTTGAAGGGCTCATAGATTTTGGACCAGTAAAAGCCTTTATGGAACACCAATCGACACGACCAGATCGGATTTTCCTGAGCACCTCTGTCGAGGGTGGTGCAAGTTTCGTACGTAGTTTGATCATATATTTTCTCAAACTGAACGTTCACAGATTGTTTTTAATACAATTATCCGATAAAGCGATAAATTTGTTCCGCAAGTCTAACTTGAAAGCCTAACTAATGGTTCAACATCTTAATCCGGAGAGGATTTTTACGAGTACGTAATTCACGCATAAGAGAGTTTCAATTTCAAAACATTCACTGACGAAATTTTATGATTCCGAGATCTGCTCTTCTGGCCAATACAGATTACAAAATTAAAGTGAACGATCCATACAAGTAGAGCCCGTGGAAAAAAAGCGTGAAAACTGTTCACATCACCATCAATTGGCAGGAGTGGTCAGCAGTTACGTGAACAGGCCTTGGAACACTCAATTCGTGTACAAGCGCTTTCTGAGTACAAAGACTCAGGTTGCGTGAGCGAATGGCGATTGCCTCAGCTGTGTCCAGACATTGATACTGGAGTGATCTTGTCAGGCAGTTAGGCGCTTGGTACAGTATTCGGCAATCGTTGTTAGAATCAATCACGTGATTCGTACGAGCCGAGTGAACGGTACCTTCTAAATGCCTCTCTCAGACTCGGACCTGTACATAAGAAATAACAAAGACAATACAATGTAACATAGCGTTGTTCAGAATAAAATTCAGTGGTCAAAGGTCAACTGGCGGTCGGTGAAAAACCAACACGGTAGATGGGAGCCACGTGATTCTACCACAACCAGTTCAGACTGGCGAATACTTAGGCCAAAGGCTTCTGTATCACGATGAGTATCGTTGTTGTTGTCCGAAAAAGCTGTCACAGTATTTGCGTAATGTTCCCTGTCCGGTAAACTGTTTTGTTCTCGACCTGACGGTGTAACTAAACCTTACATGTAGGCCATAGACATAGAGCGACATAGGATGGAAGTCCTACTCTAGCTGGCTTCCTCATGTTTCGCATGATCTAATAAATTTCGTTGCAAATATTCCCTCATTGGTCAGCGAAAACAACCAAAATTTTACCGAATTTCGGTGGAAAAGTTTGTGTCTTGGCTATTTTAAACGGCGAATACCAATCATCTTTCAAAATAGCAGAGGTATTCCGAAATAACATAATATTCTGAGTGGAAAATACATAATATATCACGTTTTCTATGAAACGTCCAGATTTATTGCTAAATTTTGTGGCAGTGATGCTTTGGCAGTCAACCCAAAGTCGAGAGGACTGCTTGACCCACGCTGTCAGGAATGCTGGCAATCCGAACGGGAGTTTCCGTCCCTTTGGGTGCTATAGAGGATGATGGCTGTCCGCTGCCGTGTCCGGACCACAAAGACAGTCCACCAGTTCGGTCAACGGGCTCGACTCACTAGACCTGTCTTTCTCGTCGATAAGTCAGCATACTGTTTGATCTAGCTCGAGCAGCCCATTTATACCAAAAATCCCTAGAACAAACCGATATACACTGCACTTTGGCTCGCATAAATCGAATGCGCCTGTGCATGTTCCCAAGGAGTGAATAACATCGACTTCTCCCCGTGAAAACCGCAGGCGCCCCACATGGGTGACTGTGTTCACAACCATCAGAAAACGTAATGTGCCGAAAACGGCGATAATGGATCGGATTTTGTAGAGTACGTCTTATAGGTTGCATTTTTTCCGGGCACTTGGTCAATCGAATGAATTGTATAACATTTACACTGCTAGATAATTAATCGTACACTCCGTTCGGTTTGCTAATCCGTTTCCAAGGAAAATCGCACGTGAACTATTCGTCTGTGGGTCTGAGCTGTCTGTGTTGTATACTGTACACTGTCGGCGCATCAGATTTCACTGTAAGCTAGCGGAACACCATTTCCATTACCAGCCACATACCATTGGTAGGTGTACTATATCAACGCAACGCACAGTTACTGCAGCCGCACTATTCATGGAGGATCAATGCATGTAGTCTGTCAAACTGAATCTGCAGGAAGTCTTCATCGTTCTATTCCGCTCATCTGCTTGTTCTGTTTACACTATCATTAGTCCCATGTACGGCTGTGACTGTGGGAATGTTTTGCTGTTTTAACTGTGTCCCGTCAGCCGGCTAGGCAAGACAGTGGATGGGGCTATCGGGCTTTCCTCAACCCTATCATGTCACGCATTTCAAATGCGATCTTTTGCCGATCAGTCGGTTACAGCTGGACCTATCCGTTTCAGTTAGCTGATCTCGTTTATGGACTAGTAGGAATCTTTGAGTAACACTGTGTGCCGGCTGATCGTGGCGTAATTTACTCAAGTTCGGATTCTCCGGGACTGAGTTGTATGCACTGCTGTTTTTTTTCATAAAAACAACTTAGATTTTCCGGATTATTCTAGCTGCTACGCCCAACCTCGGCACAAAGACCCATCAGATATGACCGGCAACTATATTGGAGAATTGGTGCACCGGAAACGTCAGTTTAATGAGTCCGCTGAAGTGCAGGCAGGGCAGAGGCAGCAACACGTACGAGCGACTTCTTTCCAGGAAATTCAGCCATTCACGTCTTTAGTCGTCTGGCCGTTTTTCTGATTTATTCGACCGGATTCTGTATGCACAGTTCATACGATATTATGAAACAAGAAAACCTCGTATTTTTAATGGGTGCTTTTGGAGCACTGTCATTTGAAAATTCGAGTCTATTTCATAGGGATTTAGGATTTAGCGGAGGAAATCAGTGGTACTTCTAGAGTCAATCAATTTCTATGTCCTCTTGGTTTTCGGATTGACTTGAAATCTGATGAACCGTTGAAGGCAGTTGTTTGATTGCAGTACTACTCCAAATCGGGCGATTTATTTCTGTGTAGCAAAAGGTCTGGCAGAGTTAGTTTCACGACTGAGACTGATAGTGAACGGAGGATTACTGACCGACTAAATGAAGTCCTTAACTGAAGTTGATAGTAAACACAGACTTTACGGAATCTCAGCTGAATCAGTCATTTTCCAACAAAATGCTGCTCATTTTTCGGTTTGTATGATATTTCAAATACCGCAATATATTTTCTTCAGGGGAAATATCGCTCATACATTTACTAAAAGCCCTTCGATAGCCCACTAATGGTTTCACCCTTCTTGACGTTTATCAACTTTATTTGCCACTGGGTGCATTTTGCCAACTGTGTGCAATTTGTTATAGCACATAAGAATGCTGGAAACCATGGAAGTGCGTCTACCTTATGTATACCAGGAGGAGCGAAGCCGTATATGGACTGTCAGTGTATGAGTAGTAGAATGAGTAGCATAGGACGGAACTGTTGAACTCATGCGATCGGGAACGCTTGCCGTTTGAACGAAGGACCTCCTTTCCCCTGTGGCGTTCCTGTTGCGTGTACAGGCGACTGGACTATGTGGGTCGCTCTGTTGGCGAATTTGTCTCAGTTAAGTCAGTAGTGAATTTCCTTCCGAACTCAGTCAAACCAATTTACCGTTTGCTCAGGTTCATCTGGTCTGGCTGTGCCATATCAATAATACGATAAGTAGTATAGATAAGTAGTAGAAAGAAGTAGTAGTAGTAGAAATCGTGTGACCCGGTGTACTGTATGATTGGAGGGTTGATCGCTTCGTTTGTACTGTAGACCAATCGGGCAGTATATCTGAGCACGCTAGTCCTCTAGTCAAGCAGTCGAAGAGCGATATGGAATTCAGTTTTCAATTAGAAATTAATTAATTAATTTATGGAATTCAGTTTTCAATTAGAAATTAAGCCCACTAAACTTGTGATGAGTCCCTCGAAATCAAAGCTGATAGTGGGTCATACACAGTTTTTGTCGGCTCAGTCCTTGGTATTGAAACATGCTTGTCGACCTTAAGTTTCGCTCCAACCGAAATGTAGGACTCCCTTTGTACAGCACATTCGGTTAAAGGGCCTTCAGATAAGTCTCAGCTGAGCTTCCTGTCGTAACCAAGTAATTGTTAGATGAGACCTGGTTGCACAAATCTACGCTTTTGCATAGAGAATGAGAGAGAAATTAGTGGAGTTGTGTTACCCGTACTGTGAGTAACCCTCAGGTGTCGTGAAAGGCAAGGTAGTTTGGAGGCAGTGGGTTGAAGAATCAAGTGGTCAATGATCAGTAATTAGAAGCGATCTATAGATGAGCTGTTGAGGTTCGTCCTGTCGGTGCTACTCACCCTCCAGGATGGGGACCACGTGATTGCATTGCGCCTGGTTAAAGACGTTGCGAGATATGGCGTTCGTGTTGTCAGTTTCTATTCAGGCTGCCAGCATGAGTGTTTGGAGCTGTAGGCACCTCGAACTGATTGCAGCAGGGTTGCGCTAAGTCCCTTCACCGTCCACAATAAGGCTTTCAAATAAATCATAGTTGTGCGGCAACGAAGCATCGGTGTTCAACACTGATGGCGTGCTGTTCATTATGATGGTGGCGATGTTGAAGTTTGTCAGAGGAGTATCTAGATACCTGGAAAAATGCGATCGGATCTCGAACGGAGAATTTGGTGTATTCGAAGTTCCCAGCCACATACGTTGTTTGAACAGTGACAGAGTGCGCTTTATAAAGTGTTGAATGAAACAGAAGTGAGTGTCATAGCCAATTGTCGTGGCCAATTGACATTTGCACATGACGCACTTTTGTTCAGATCGTTGATTGGAGGATATTTTTATCCTATCTGACATGCCACTGAAGAAGAATAGTCTTGTATTATCGCACGTTTACTGTTTTATATCGAAGAAAGCGTAAACTGATGGATTTGCCTAATTTGGCGATGGATTTGTTGAGGAGGCTTTTTCGATTTCCCATTGGCAAAAGAATTAATCCGTGTAAGTCGCAGTGGCTTCAACTTGTTGAGGTCTACTGACAACACATTAGTTTATTATTCACAACTGCTGTAAGTTTCCTGTGTACTGATATATTAGTTTGTGATATAATAATATGACTACACAAGGGAAGAGCTTCACAAAATTGGCACAAAAAGCATTTATT
This sequence comes from Clonorchis sinensis, assembly GCA_003604175.2. Taxonomy (NCBI): domain Eukaryota; kingdom Metazoa; phylum Platyhelminthes; class Trematoda; order Opisthorchiida; family Opisthorchiidae; genus Clonorchis; species Clonorchis sinensis. The sequence continues at coordinate 3,505,597 of CM030375.1, read as the reverse complement.
GATTGGGTTGGTGTGTATCAACTGTTGATCCCTATTTCATGGAAATTCAGCCCGAACTATATGTTCGTCCCAATTGTGGCCTGGAGGATATCTATCCCTAATGCACTACTCATAAGGTTTCTGAAAATTCTTCGACAGCCCACGACCGGTTTCGCCCTTCTTGAGGCTCATCAGGTAGGCGCAGTCCCCGAGTTTCCGTCAACCTTATGCTCTACTTGAACCCAAATTGGACTGACTTCGAGAAATACACTCATTTGCATATCAATTTGGTTTTTGCGAGAGACTCACCTGGAACCCACCTGAATCTCTCGTTTGTGATGATTTCAGTAGTCCATTACGAATATACATGTATCGCGATATCTAGAATATCGTAGCAACTGGAACATGAGGCGGTCTGGTGCAGCACATCCAGTTGCCTGGAAACATCACAAACGAGAGATTCAGGTGGGTTCCAGGTGAGTCTCTCGCAAAAACCAAATTGATTTGCAAATGAGTGTATTTCTCGATATCTATCCCTCTTTGAGTCCCAATCCTCGCGCACAGCTATGGTCTTCACTATGCGTACATAGATTCCGATTCAATTCTGAATTGGAATTGAATTTTTGCTCCCAAAAAATCAGTAGGTTGTGCAGTAAAGTTGTGGTCAAATCCTGGAAAACTTTATCAGCGGCTTCGCTCATTTTGAGACTACAGGCTTCAGAGAATAGAACACGCAGCTCTATGGTTGTCTTTTGCTCCGGTTTTTCTCAAAATCGCGTCCCTGTTGAAATGTTTGCAGAAATGAGGACTTGAAGCAGATATGAGTCTACGAAAAAATTCACTCATTTGCATACCAATTCAGTTTTCAATCCTAGCTGTTCTCCTCCAAGTGAGTGTGCTACACCAGACCTCCTCGTATTTCAGTTGGTACGATATTCGAGAATGTATTTGTGGAATTTTCTGTAATTTGGGTTGAAGTAGAGTGAGAGAGAGAGTTTTACAAAAAGCCGAGATGGTGTCTACTTGACGAGCCCAAAGTAAAAGAGCGCAAACGGTCGTGGGTTGTTGAAGAGCTCTCAGAAACCATTTGGGTAGTGCCTTACGTCTATACAAGATATATGTTTTGTGTTTAACCATCTGCTGACTTAAGCAGGCAATCCGGATACCGTTGATTAGTTAAAACATTTTATTTAACCTCACGTAAAACCTGCCACCTGATCTCATGCTTTCATGAAGTTCAGTTCAGTTTGACGACCGCGAAATGTACGGTGGATCGCGTGTCCTACGTTTATGGTCCCAGATGATACAGGGCAGAGGAGGTTTGCAAAAACAATTAAAGGGCAGACTTTTGATTACGAGCAGGAGAATAGATGCGACATTACCCCTGGTTGCCTGAAATCGCCTTATCAGTGAGTACCTCCAACCATTAGTACGGCGAGTCTCTGATACTCTCACCTCGCAGACTACATGCATCTATCCGGCCAAGTGGATTTTTCTAATCCGCCTCCAGGTCATGCGTTGTCCATCGTGTGGCAGCGTGCCTCAGCAAACTGGACACAGTGTGGTATTGAAGCTTCTGACATATAGAACACAGTACTGATCCAGCGCAGTGGATGCAGCCGAATTCACTCACTGATAGCAATTAAAAATTGCTAATTCGATGTTCAAACAATAAATGTACAATGCCTTGAACTCATGGAGCATCGATTCTCCTCAGCCCATAGTGGCCAGGACCGTAAAGCAAAACTAGGCGCACATGTTGATGTCATGTCTATTCCAGGGTTCTAGCATCCACTACATCAAAAATGTTGCTTGATGCGATTACCCAGAGAGGTAAATCTGTCCACTAGCTCTGCTGGTTCTGATTTGTTGACCAGCTTCGGTGGTGCAGTCGCCCACTCTTGTAATGTAACTTTACGCTTGGATGATGTGAAATATTATGATAAAGCGGTGGTAAAAACCATAATATAAAAGGTCGACACAGCATTGAGGCAACCCACTTTTACATGCAAGCTATTCTTGTCCGAGAACTAGGTGAGTAATTACTTCCGGTTGTTCTGATCATGCCCCTGAGCTGTCTTTCGAAATAATCAACTCTTGATATCGCATTGGTTTGTGAGCAGAAACTAGGATACATACCTGATGCTGGTCATCACATCTTCGAAAAGCTGGTGGTGGTCACGACGGACTTTCAGTGCGCTGGGTGGATAGTACGCCTGTGTCTTATTTCTTGTCTATCTGACCACTGCAAAAGCATCTACGGATCTGTATCTCTCTAGGTGTATTTGGGATTCTTGCTTGAGGTTCGTCGGTCCTACTTGCTTTCAAACACAGGGTTCTTACGACTAAACACATTTATCCACAATCCTGCATCGCGGCAAAAATTACTAACTGGAACCGATTGCTCGTAAAATCCGGAAACTGGAACCTTTCGCAGTCACTGTCTACTCCGAAATGCGTACGTCAAGGTATCCTCCTCTGGATGCCTGTTGATGTTCAAACGATGATAGAGACACTGAACAATGACGTCCGTTTACAGAAAATCACTTGCAGGTTGGACACAATTGCTGCCAATTTAAAATCCCTCGGATTCCTTAGTATCACACAATTCCAAGGTGTTATATTGGGTAGACTTTTACATCAACAGTTTCCTGCTGCTCCGGTCACGTGATGCGTCAGGCCTGCCTTACGAGGATACAAAGTCAATGCTACTTTATGAATCATAGTGGGATTTTTGGGTTGCAGTATCCACTGTCTCCTTCATACGTGTCTCGAATTTCACGGTTACAGTGGTTGATGCCAAGTCTTTTAGGACTACTGTCACCAAAAATAAAAAAAATCGTTCAGCTGTGACATCCTTTCGGTGCCAAGCTGCCACTTCATCCGAAGGAAGCACGAGGGCTGGAATACTGTCAGGTTGCGCAACCTAGACAGGGGAAGCCGAGAGGCAGAAGTCGGGTTCGAACCACGGGCCTTCCGGTAGGTAAGTTTGCGCTCTAACCACTGAGCCATCTCGCTCCGCTGTCATCAAGCCGGTTTGCCTTCCCTGTGTTTCCTCTCTGGTCTTTGTTGCCGTCACAGTAACCGAATGATTTATCGTTTCCCCTGTTCAACACCTGTTATGATGGCTGGTGTTTTATCCAAAAAACTGACTGCTTTATACACGTTTACCTCTGAGCAAAACTGTACAAAACGAGCCTGCGCAAGAATGCAGCACGAGTATTAATGAAGACATGCTGAATAGGTAACAATCAGTGAAGAATGAATGTACACAAATCAATCAAAACACAATTACAGATTCTGCACGACTATATAGGACATACACAGGTGCGGACGTTTTTTCAAAGTATAGAATGTTACAACTGAAGTCCAGAATCTGGCACAGAAAGTTTAGAACATTGCATCTGTTCAAAGTCCATCCATTGACCCGGGCAAAAACGCTTGGTGCTTCACTCAAATCGACCTCTGGCGCTGTCCGCAGCTAAAGTCACACTCTAAACCTTCAAGCTGCATGATGAAGACGGACTAATTGAATTAACCAATCATGGCAAGATGACGACTGAGCCAGACTATCCACCACGAGGATCTGTGGTCACTGAGAAGACGGGATCATGAGACGACATAAACCCAGAATCTGGGCTCATATTTGGGTCCACTTACAGAATCAGCGAAAATATCCTGGACTCTAATGTGGTGTTTCATCATCCTGAGCATTCGCGTGGGATACCGCTAGCGTAGCGATAAAATTTCACTGTCAACTTTCAACATTCCTTAGTTTAAGACAGAGGGTTAAATTCTGATGAGAACATTTAAAGCTGCAATGTGGAAAACTTAGATAAACTTTGAACTGGTTTGCCACTGGTGAATTATCTTCTGATCAGCCAACTAAAATACGATTTTGTAAGAGAATGATTAGTTTACGCTGAAAGACTTCCCCAATGCACCAATACAAGCCACTGCGTTACAACCAACTAAGAATTGCATATGGTCAGCATTACCAAAACTACGGTTTAGCGAAACATTGGAAAATGTAATACGAATGACAAGGGTTTTAGGTAGAAAAAACAGCGGGTTAACGACATAAGCTTGCTCCCTACGGTGATTACTCATGCTTTTATACACATGACTAACTTTAGCATCTGGTAGGCTAACTCACACGGCTTGGACAACAGTTGTCCACTCTAACAGTGAACAGAAGAAACCCAAATTAGCCCGGAATCTTGGAGGCAGCCACTGGGGGTGGTCGTTTGTAAATCATAATAGCAAACAATAAAATGCCCAACTCGCGCTTGTTACTAATGAAATGCCTAAGCTTGTGGACTAATAAATTAACTGTTAGTTACAATACTTTCGAAATGATTCATACTCCTGTATGTGGGGCCATTGTTATCTTTGTAAATCATAATAGCAAACAATAAAATTCCCAACTCGCGCTTGGTATTTATGAAATGCTCAAGCTTGTGGACTAATAACTTAACTGTTAATTACAATACTTTCGAAATGATTCATACTCCTGTATGTGGAACCATTGTTATTGTACAGGAAAATGACCAACGTGATACTATTTAGGTCAGCTCCATCTCAAATCCCCCACTCAAAAACAACTTAAATAAGGCTCCAGAGATTTCAGTTGAAGCACAATCCCATTATATTCTCACATTTCAAAGCTTCAGCTGTAAGGAAACGTTCACATGTAGAGTTCGAAGAGATGAAGACTTTATGGAGCTCACTTGGTATTGCTACTCAACCCTTATTTTACACTAATAAAGGATACGATATCGCTTCTGAGCAGACTATTAGATATTATGAATGTATATGAAAGCGGACAGCAGCGTAAAGCGAAATGCCGTTGATGACGAAATTCGCCAGAACTAGTGGATAAAATACTTATATTCGTGCAATTTTGGCCCCGAATCAGGCGAGAGTTGTCATGTTAGTTGGTATGCAAAACGACTCCTCACCATTTGAAAAGACATTGTCAATGAGCGGTTCAGTATTTCCACCAACACTAGCTGTGTTTATATGGTTTCTAAAATGTATTCTGAGGACATCTTCTCTGATGGTTACGACAAATTTGCAGGCCGAACGCCAAGAGCAGGGAAAACCATCTGCCAAATGGGAAACTGTCAAATCAAGCATTCAGGGTATCAATATTTCAACACACCGCCATGCAGAAAAAAATCTCGAAAACGAATGATCTGCTTTCAATATCTAAGCGAGCTAAGAGACCTGGGTTGGCCTTGGTGAACAAAACTCACTATAATAGCAAGATAAACGACATCCTGTCTGACGAATCTTAATTCAGGAAAATGAAAGCCAGAAATGGTATAATAAGGTCATATAAAATAACATTGTCAAAATTACTACGACTCCTAAACGGAGCCGGGAGCATTGACGTTTAAAATTCTAAGTAAATTTGTCTTATTGGCAAAATAATAAATTGCTCATATGGTCTGTCCAAAGTAAATACAGTTAAAAAGATCTCCAAAACATGTCCTGTCAAAATGGTTTTCGAGGCCACTAGAACAGACCGGGATAGAACTGTCACCACATTGTTTCAAAGACATGCTTCACAATAAGAGAGAAGTAAGCAAACAATTCTTTTGTTCTATGGTTGTTCTTCTTGGCTAATGCATCGCAAGTTCATGTGATACCAGGAATCACGTGCAAAGTTATGTGGAAAACAGGGGGTGTATGCTACTTAATTAAGAGAATAATATGGGAATTGGGTTCAATGAAAGGTACGCTGGTCAATGGGCCACGGAATCAAGTGAGGGACGTCCGTTTCATGTAGCTTCATGGGACCGGATTTTTCGCAGGTCAGCTCAAGTTCAGAGGTCGCGAAAGTTCGTCTTGGATAAAAAGTTGTAGATCTAACAATTGGATAGCAATCGGATAGCAGTCGATAATAGTGTGGATCATACCGGCTGTGATCGATTCCGAGATACCCAGCATGCGTCAAGGGAGCGTTCTGTTTAACGGGGTCAGATGTGACGCAGCTTCACTTGAGCCTAGTTTTTTCCATCTACCACTCAGAAACACGGGATTGTTCTCTCGCATTCTGTCTGAGGAATGCATTCTCCTACGACCAGTATGTGACGCTCGGTATGAGTATACAAAAATGAGTACACAAAACCTGGTAGTGGTGGTAATTTGTCCATCTAACAGAACCTGATAGTGGGGCTAGAACTGAAATTCAAGCACAGAGTTGAGGTCAGGTTTGTCATGCTAACAGTATGTCGAGGCCTTCCGGTAAGCAGTACATCAAACGATTCAGCTGTGAATGGGAGCCTCATATGGACGCACTACTCCCAGCTGAAAACTTTTCAGTTTCCCTATTTGCATAGTTCTGAATAAGAACCGTTCAGTATGTCCGTTTCGTAGGAATTTGCGTCCTACGAGTTCTACGGTCATCCGCTTGTTCGATCTCTCCAACCAATGATGACGTTCCTGCCGCGAACAGTGCCACACCCATTGCGCTGGTCGCATGCTGCTAAGCCGGGCTTGGTAACCTCCACCTGCCATCCGGAAAGTGTGGAACAGATGGTGACCTTTTGGGACGCATAGTTCTCGGTACATGTACTTTTCGTGTCTGGACACCTGACACCCATCGACTTGTCTAGAATTCCTCGCCCATTTTACAGTCGTAACCGCTAATTTACCTAAAAGTGAATGTGTCTAGCTTCATATAAATTTGTGACGTATCAGCTGGGACAAACAACAACAAGAAACAAGCCTTGTTTACGGCCTTCGTTCTTATCACTGGTGCAGTTGACCAAAGAACTTACCCAGTAATATTCTGATGAAGAGGCCTATAGATAGTTCCTTAAACATTTAATGTTTGAAACAAAAAATGTATCGGAAGAACTGCTTTAAGTTAAATATGCGTAGATATATTGACGTGAAGACGAGATAACTCAGAATTAGTAAACCAATTATTCTGTAAATATGTATGAAAATGTACGGTGGGACAGCAGAACAGACTTCGCTGATGTATCTGAATAGTACAAAGTCTCCATTTATAGTTTGCACAGTCACAGAGGTTCTGAAAAATCAAACTTCTCAGCCGCAGAATTGCTTTACTCCCTCTGTTCCATTCCGTATCACAAACTGTCATTCACGGAAGCTGTAACCCCTGAAATTGCCAACTAAGCAACCGTAAACTACTTGGTTATGTTTACACAGTTACGGGAGTCCTGCTACAGCCGTCAGACCTCTAACTTGTCCTTCAAATTATTTTTCTGCTCAATTTCCTTATGAGAAAGAAGAGGCAGGCAGAAAACTATTGCATATTACCGTCCACCGCATGCATTGATCTCTTACAAAATCTGGTCACGTGGCCACTGTAACATTAATTTGGACATTATGAACGATGGGGAATTTCAAGCGTTTTTTTTAAATCCGACATGCACTTGTAGCCACTTAACCAATTACAAGAATGTCCACTGGTTCATTGATCATCTTGTCCATCTGAAACGTTTAGTGTGCATCTGCAGTAGGCCACAACGGTAAAGTACACGAACGAAAACGGTAACTTCGAATCGTGTAATGCGCACTCTTCACACGGATGATAGGGATTCAGCTGTTAATAGATTCGTATCAATTTAGAGTTCTTTTAAGTCAATTAAAAACCTTTTCGTAACGGACTTCCTCAGTTATCTCACTTTGGCCATTAGAATAAACACGTGACTCCTAATAAAGACCATTCGAGTTATAGAGCCATGATGGTATAGTCTCACGTCTCAATGAGACAGATTATACAATCGGGGGAATTTTTGGCTTGGCAACGCCTTGCCATTGTTTGTAATCCATAAACGTGTAGTTGAAAATTGCTCCTTGGTCTGGTCTGCAATTTTTAGTGGTATGGTTGGTGGGTTGGTGATACGAGAAATTGTTTAGCGGACGGGGGTACATGAATTTATGGGCTTGGCTCTCTACTTCAGATCTAAACCATTTTTATTAATGGCTCCTGTGGACTGGTATTTTCTACTGCGATGTGCCCACTCAACAAAACCGAAATTAATTTACACGACTTTTGACTGTACATCCATTTACACTTGGGGACGCGATCGCAAACTCGAAAGTAAGCAAGGCCTATAGAAGCAAGTTTCCTTCCGAAAAAAGGCCACCTTCAAGCGTACACAAACTTTCGCATCTTCTGAAGTGATTAAATGTAGACAACCGAGGATGACATGATACGGTTCCTCAGTCACTTAAGCCACGCAATATGATCTGGAATTTTGAGTGCCCTTTTCTTAGATCATATTGGTGGCATGTAACAGAGTTAAGGTGCACCGGTATAAACGGAACGATCGCAGGACTCAGTCAACCATGCAAGCATGCATGCAACCGAGAAATAAACCATGGTCTTGTCAAGACCATTATAAGCGAGAGATTTGGCTGGATCCAGTTGAGTCTCGTACGGAAAACAGATTCGTAGATAAATGAATGCATCTGTCGAATTTCATACACTTTTGGTTTAAGTAGAACACAAGGTTGACGGAATCTCTGGGATTGTGCCTACTCGATGAGCCCGAAGTGGAATGGCGAAATTGGTTGTGGCCTGTCCAGGAGTTTTCAGCAACCTTAGGGGTGGTATGTTACATTAAGCCTTAGCAAAACCTATTACAAACATCTAAGAAAAGCAGCAGAGAGCTCCAGTTTCGTGATTCTTCTTATAAATTGCGAATCGAACCCGGAACGGATTGTACTTCTATGTATAAATCCAAAAATGTGGATCGGTCACGTAGACGATGAATTTTTTGTTATCATTGGAAAATTGGAATTACAGCGAACGTCTCTAAAAGTAAGGCTGCACTCGGGCACGTTTCAAGCAGGTGGGGATGCACAACAAAACTACAGAGTCCTAGGTTGAAGGAGAAAAACGCATATACAATTTCTTTCAATGAATTGACGATCACCAAAAAAATTAAACACTGCTAACGCACAGCTCACACTTCCACATATCAAGAACAGCACTGAAATCACTAAAAGACATTTACGACAACAGTATTCAACACAGCCTATAAAAATGCAAACTTCCTGCGGAAGCCACCGTGAGAGCAAAGAGGAAATTTAAACTTATTAATGAAGAACAATGTCATACGCAAGATTCTATACACGGATTACGACGCGAACGGAAAAGCAGTTTTCCATTAGCTTGCTGCTGAAACGCGGGATCCTGTTTCGGTCGTTTTCACTGGAACTTTGATTACATACTGGTTTAAGCAAGGCTAAAGGAATAACGTTAATTTGAAAACATATTACTCCAAAGAAGACGCCATCAACGAGCCTAGGGAAATTGTCCCAGTGTACCAACCACTAAGAACAAGAAAACTCCAGATCTACCAAACCAAAAATTGCATAAGAAAACGAACGAGAATCTCGTAGAGGAGACAGAGAAGCTCGAACCTAACTGATGAATTAATTCTTTTGTAGCATACATCCAACCAGTACCCCCAAAAGAACTAACTCGTGCAGTCTGATTAACCGGTTAGACGAAAGGACGCCAGGTAGAATAAAAAAGGTGACAGAAATGCAAAACTCAGGGAAGCTGAAACACAACGACGCATACACCCTTAACGGATCAATGAACTCCTCAGTTAGGCAGTCGAGTCGAGGAATAACAGCTACTCTTTAAAAGCCATAGAAAAGCATGCAGGCAAGGAGCAAGTACCCATCCAACCGCGCACTGATGAGGTCTGGTCGTTTGGTGAGCAAACATTTGCAGACTAACAGTGGCCTAGCAGAAAAATTAAGTATTGTACCATTACAGGTTTCATTTAAGAAAAGACCATTTACTGGATAGAACACCAACTGTTTCCTGCAGCGAGCGAAAGCGACACTTGACCTGCCTAAAAGGTGAAATGATAGTGTGAACAGAGGTGACCGGCTAATCTCTGATCAGAACCATGCCTCAGTTGATTGTCTGACATCTGTTATTCTTGCCGCATCGGCCAGAATGACAGACGACACGATTCAGTGATCTCGTCGGCATTGGCGATCATAATAAACTATCAGCTTGGCTCATAAATTGGTAACTTAAGCTTTTTGTGGTTGCATTTTAAATACTCACTAGCAGCCTGCATAGTGCGGAAAATAAAGAGTTTAAGGTATCTTGACTTCATGGTTTAGCTTGTTGACATGATTGTTTTTTTTCAAAGTGTCCATTCGTTTGACCCGAACCGAACACCTTTAACTACCGACTGATACTTGTTATGGGAACACTGAGCTCGAGATATCTCACTGGTTAAGGCACGAACTTATTGACCGCAGGGTCCGTGTTTTGAACCCAACCTCTGTATCTCGAATGCCTCTCGAGTATAGACTTGGTAGTATCCCAGCCGTCGTGCTGCCTTCGGGTGGCGTGGCAGCTAGGCGCCGAAAGAGCGTTACAGCTGTACGATTCATTGTTATTTTTGGAACAGCGCAGGCGTAAGTATTGGCTCCCTTACAGCTACAGTCGTACGTTTTGGCTTTGCGTGCGATAAAAGATCGGGACAATACAACGCCAGAAAACATCTATCTCATTTTTACGTACATTTCAATAGCTTTATTTTTTTCTTGTTATCCGATTACGGAACAACTCCGAATCAGTTCGACAAACTTTGTTGCGAACGCTACAAAGGTCTTTATCTATTGGTCTGAGACCATTAGTACACGACCAATTCAAGCAGGACGGTCGTCAACGCGTGCCGAAAAGTCAGGCAGGAAAAACACTACTTTGTCGCCAGCTTCTGGTCTGTCTAACACATTCCTGAAAGAGGAACAAACTTTCGATGGTCAAAACTCACCTATTTACAGACAAATCAATCAGACCGATGTTCGTTGGAAATGGACAGTAACCAATTTTCCCTGATTTGAAAAAAATGTAAGTTTTGGAGCCGTTCGAATCGAACCGGACTTTTCAGTTAAAAATAACGAACTTACGAAATTTCTGGCATTTTACGACGTCTCTCTCGGCAACAAGTCTTCTTCTACCGCAAACAACATAGTAGAAAATGTGCCAGTCCAAGCGACGCGTGAATTTTTGTGACAGCTCTAGAACAAATCCCCGAAAATCAGTGCACTTACAAAAGTGCCCCATTTTAGACAGGAAGTTGATATTTTCATGAAAAAAACGCATCTGGTTTGGTGTCACCAAAACTGGACCAGACATCCGGGAATGGGTAAGCCAACAAATTTAGTCAAGAATACGACAGATACTATGCGAATTCATTGACAGTCGTTTCTACAAAGAACAGTATCATTTTATGCATCAAAGGAAAACCTTATAAACAACGCCTTATCAACAACACTGTATTAACACAGCCGTTTACAAACAGTCACGAAACTCACACAAATTGAAAGCTATAACATGTCAGTGACAGTTTGGCAGTGCGAACAAATCTTACGTACTTTTGTAGACCATAAAAACCCGGGTGCGGCATTTTTGAAGCCTCTATTGCTGAAGAAACGTTTTGCAGGGCTCAGTCGATTATCGGTACACATAAGGACTCGGGCTATTAGCTCACAACGTAGTATATTTCAGTAAAAAAAACTCTTGGAAAACAATCAGATGAGACTGGGCAATGATAAATCCGGTGCAGTTGACGGATGCATTATGGATGAGCATTATTGAACTAAGGGTTATTTTACTAAAATACGAATTATTATTTTGGTCAAATTCAGAAACTCAATTACTGGAAAAGTTGGCCGATCAAACTGTCTGTCAAATACAGTAATCCCTATTTCACAGACAGCTCTCAGAGTATCTCTTAAAATTGTCTGTTCATAGAGATTGCTTTTTTCAGCGCTTAGTCTACTTTATGGGTTTTGGAGCACTATGATTCCATGATCAACCTGAACAACAGGGTTGCGGAATGAATCCATTCAGCACCCTAAACTAATGCTACGATAAACTGTTGGTTACGTAGGGTGCGAATAAGTATGCCGCGTCAGTGGGCACCATACATCACTGTGCACTACAATTTCGTCAGTAGATACTGATGTTTTCTAAATTCCTGTTAATTATAGGCTCTATTTGTAGATAGCTTCCAGGCGTTACTATCTTGAGACCTATTTAGGCCTGAAAGCAGGCCGTATACATGTTTTGACATTGATTAGCAACTCGCCTTGCAATATTTCTCCGGAATAAAATGACGCTAGATGGATGACGTCATACGAAAACAATTAGACCCGCATGGTTGCTGGTCCACCCTGTAATTAGGTTCTGGGCAAAATTGAAGTCCGAAAACTGATGGGGCAAAATCTACCCCTGTGGATTGGAATAAGTATGTCATATAACTACATACGGCAGTCTTTAGGACTGGTAACCAATAACATGACGGAAGCTCGCGATATGTTGTAAGAAAAAGGCCCAATCAAGTTAAAAGTCAATAAAAAAACCGGCGAAACAGTAATAAACGGCAAAATGAAAATTCTCGATCTCTCGACACGCGGACGTGCAACCAACTTTCAGGGTTAGTATGAGACTGCGACTAGTGTCAACCATTTGAACATCAGCACGACAAAGTTAAATGGGAATTCTGTTTGGCCTGAGCAAACATTTGAGTTGATCCACTACCCGGCAATGGTTTTCACTATCAACAAGGTCTCCAGTTGTAGATTCACATGGGTGACGGGGAGGCTGGATATTGTTGTCCGGCCATTCGTTCTGAGCATGCTCTGCGGATGGGACTGTTCTACTAAGGATGTTGACCTAAAGAATCCATGTTTTAAAGGAGTTCCTTGCTTCATGGACTGACAAATCAGTCACTGAAAGCGCGTCAATACATGCATACAGCAGCATACACTTTAGACTGGGATCCCCAAAACAGAATACAAGTGTCATGACCTAAATACACGTTCGTTGGCGTTGAAGGTACTAGATAAGCGAAATACACACATTTGCAAACAAATTTGGTTTTGCAAGAGACTCACCTGGAACCCAAGTGAATCTTTCGTTTGTGATTTTTCGAGGCCACTGAATGTGCTGCACCAGGCCGCTTCATGTTCCAGTTGCTACGATATCCGAGATATCGCGATACATATATAGACGTAATGCACTACTCATAAGGTTGCTGAAAAATCTCCGAACCCACGGCCGGTTTCGCCCTTCTTGGGGCTCATCATTTAGGCGCAGTTTCCGAGCTTCTGTCAACCTTATGTTCTACTTGAAACCAAATTGCACGGAATTAGCGAAATGCACTCATTTGAAAACAAATTTGGTTGTGCGAAAGACTCACCTGGAACCCAGCTGAATCTCTCGTTTGTGATGTGTCCAGACGACTGAATGTGCTGCGCCAGGCCACCTCATATTCCAGTTGCTATGGCAGTTCGAGGACTGCGCCTACCTGATGAGCCCAAAGAAGGGAGAAACCGGTCATGGGCTGTCGGAGATTTTTCAGCAACCTAATGAGTAGTGCATTACGTCTAAGAAGGTACTAGATTCTTTGCATGGACACAAAGTTGGAATTCAGAATTGCTGCCTATTCAGTTTGGAGTGTTGCCAGCTTTCCTGACTATGTACTTAGTTCCTTCGGCTACGCTGTTGTTGCACACGGGGTCCTGTCGACTCTGTTCGCATCTATTAACATCTATCCCGCCGACTCACTGGATAAGACTGCTAAATTTTCCTGGCGTTTATCTTCTACGCAGCATTCGCTTTCATAGTGACTCACTGATCGATCACAGCATATGCGTCTGCTACGACCTTTATCACCTGCTTTCCGCATCATTGTTGGTGCAGATAGGCCAACTCGATCACCACCACAACTGACCCCGGTCGCTGACTCGGGGCGGTAGGCGAAGCGTGAACGACCATGCTCTATAGTAGATACATGGAACTTGAGCACCAGAAGTGTGGACGAGAACTGTGTGCACGGGCTCATGCATGTGTCCATAGAGTGTTTGGGTGACGGTATCGTAGAGGCACGCACGGTGCAGTCAGCATGTTATGGCGAACCGCAATAACTTCACTCCAACTAAACCTTACTACATAATGTGAACTGGAACAGCAATCCATTTTCATGACTACTATTCCCTTAAGACTTTCTAACTTTGAAAGTGTCCCACCAGGATCCTTCACTAGCATTCCCTTGCAAATCCTTCCTTCAGGTTATTGCTTATAGAATGCCTTCTAGCTTGACAAGGGGACTGGACGTTACGGTTTGCAGGTCTCGTTGATCCAGCGAGCTATACTGGAAGGGAGATGTCTGCGCGACACTCCCAGAGTTTTTCCAATAACAGAATGGTCAGTGGTTGGAGTTCTGACCAACACAGCTTCCTGATGCCCCAGGATGTAAGCTGGAATTTGTGTGGTGGCCTATCCTACCATTTCACCTAGTAGAGGATTATGAGGATGATTAGGAAAATTCTTGCTACCGTCGCTGCGGGTTCGCCTTCCAGACTGGGGTCCCTGTGAATTTTTGGAGATGTTGCGGGACAAACTGAATGGTTTTAACGTACTGGTCTCTGATTCATCTCAAACCGTATATCTGCCTTGGAATCAGGTTCACTTTGGGCTTTTCTCATGTTGGCCACCGAGACTGGGACACCTTTATTAAAGTTATGGCATGGCAAGTAGGTCAAGTAATGATGCCCTCTTTATTCAGCAACCGCGATTCTACGAAACCTGAATCAATAATTGAGGTTTTCGCATTGATCGCTCTCCATATGTCCGAATTCATTGTGCTAGTGCTCACCTGTTAAGTACGTTGATTATGATAGGCTGATTTTCGTGACGGGAATAAAGTCCTCAGGTCAATTTTTGACCAAATGTTCTCTTGTGAAAGTATTTTCTGCATGAAGTTGCCAGCAATCCTTATATACTTTGGATCATCGTATGATTTATTCTCGTCACTCTTGGTCAACGCGTTAAGTGAGAACAACTGCTTTTTTCTGATATCTTGCAATGCGGATGAAAGCCGACGGTAATCGTTGAAAAGAATGTCGCACAGCACGGATAACCGGCTCTGTCATTATCAAGGGGAAACAAGGTCGAGGTACCCAACCTCAAATCTGCCGGTCGTATGCGCAAGCTAACAACTCTGAGGCTCGGACCAATGGCCGTGATGGCGCGATAGATGATCATTATCTATCCGTCCGGCAATTTGGATGTGCTTTATTATATTTGATACAGAAAGTGTAATACAATCTAAATTACCCGCGAAATTTGAAAAATATTTTGTAGTTTTCAAGACAACCAGTGTTTTTATTCCCAAGAGATTATGATTCATAAGAATTATCCGATCAAACTCTATTTCCCGAAAAATTCTGCGCTGCGGAGAAGACGTGGTCCACTGGTCATAGTAGAGATGAAAATGTCGAAAATATTGTACGTTGAATATTCCCAAAAATCGTTTCTATGTTTTTACGTCGCAAACATTAACGTACCTGTCAACTAGCCTGAAACACAACGCACTGCTTTCAAATCCACCTACCCGGTGTGTTTGAATGATATGTGGATCCTTCCTTCGTTCAGCTGTAGCACACTTTCGGTGCCTAACTGCCACGCCACCCGAAGGAAGCATGATGGCTGGGATACTGCCAGGTTGCCCAAGCCTAGACAGGGGAAGTCGAGAGGCAGAGGTCGGGTTCGAACCACGGACCTTCCGGTCAGTAGATTCGCACTCTAACCACTTGGGCCATCTCGCCCCTCACAGAAAATAATCTCATCATAACAAAGAACAAAGAAAGTGTCATTTAGGCTTTTGAGTTCCGTCAAACTTGTTTTCGAAATTGATTTCTTCGATCAGACTTCCTCCTCTCGGCCTGTATCATAATTTCAACTCCAAAAATGCTGCACTTCTTTTGTAAAATATTCTCATTTTTATAAGTTCACACACCTTTTGCCATTGAATCACTGTTTTTTGTAGGCGTTATGGGATCTTATTGAAAACCTGTCGGACGAGGGGCATTACCGGATAGACAAAAGGCACTGTTCCCTCAAGTTATTTGAACTTCAGGATCCGTTAATATTACTCTCTAAAAAACCCCACCCTGTCTGGCTGGCTGACATAACGTCTGGGGGCGACGCAAGCCAGTGAGTGGGAAAACTTGATGTGCTTTCAGTTCTGTGTGTAAACACTGGGACGAAGTTTATCCCCGAACTGGGATCTTCTCGTTATACGGCAGCGGGCAATATGGTTTTTCTTGTCATATTTCGGTTGGATTTGATTTTAATTCCACTAAGCTATGTTGGCTAAAGTAAACACTTTCCAGTCTGAGAGTGAAAGTTCCACGAAGCGAATAAGGTAATGAAAACTTCATAAATAAAAAAATCGTTCATCTGTAACACCCTTTCGGTGTTTAGCTGCCATGCCACCCGAGGGAAGAAAGAGAGCTGGGATACTACCAGGTTGCTCAAGCTTAGACAAAGGAATCCGAGAGGTAGAGATCGGATTCGAACCGCGAATCTTCCGGTCAGTAAATTAGCGATCTAACCACTGAGCTATCTCGCCCCAATGAAAATTTCATAACCCAATCACCATATCAGCTAGGGAATATGTGCATGCATCCATGATTGTGGGTCCGTGTATGCTTGCCGTACCACGAGCCCATTCTACTGGGATCTGTCCTTGTGAGCGCAAAAAAATTGACCGGGTAGCTGGGAACAAATTCATTTTCTCCATCTATTCTTCTAGTTTTCTTCCCCTCTTCTCAACTATCCTTCTGAACACAACCCGTAACTGTGTGGTAAACGGGGGATAAATTGGCTCCGTATAAAATGTACGCCCTAACTAACAGGGATGACGTTTTAAATCACAGTAAGTCCACTGGAAACCTCAGGTTTGCACAATTTAAATCAGTCTAACAGCTGCTGAACATCCAGATTCGCCTGATGATGATGTAGATTTTTTCCTCATTAACACTAAAAAGTCAGATTGCAGGATTAACTAAGAGGGATTAACTCGCGAATTTCAGTCAAATTCGACCAGTTCTAGAGTAAGTAGTCAATCTTAGTGGAGATAGAGTTGTTGTGCGGCGAGAGAAAATAATCACCCAACTTTGCGTAAATTATTGAGGTTTGTGATTTTCAACGTGATAATGATGGTACTGCAACGGTACCATCAGTATCGACAGTATTTTCGGCTCCCATCTAAACTTGAGGAGGTTCGTTGTGTCCTGAAAGTTTTCCCACCCAAATTCTTCTCGTTTTCCTGATGGTGAATAGCGATTGTGCACACGAAGTTGGAGCCCGAGCCGTTACCGAGTGTACGTGGTTCGAATCCGAGCTCTGTATCTCGACTGCTCCTGTCTAGATTTTGGCAACCTGACCGTATCTCAGCCCTCATGCTTTCATCGGGTGTCAAGGCAGCCAGGCACCGAAAGGATGCCACAGCTGTGCCCTTGTCTTTTTCCACGGGGCTACCTTTGATCTATCTTCCTACGGGTATTCTGTAGAAATGATAGATCAGTTGTGTACCATAAATTACAAAAGGAAGAAATCCTTCATTTAATTTTGCTACTGTGAATTAAGCTGTATTTCAGAAGCCTTTTGAGCAACATTGATTACCCAGTTAAAAATACACTTCGCTGTGTATATTATGTATGCATATATGCATATGTGCACATATTCATGTACATGTATGTATATGAATACATATATATATATATATAAAGCCATTGTTTTAGTCTTTCTAATCGGGCCAAAGAGTGAAATAGTCAAAAAATTTTATGGCACGCCCCGATGAAGCTTTTTGCCAGGATATCTGGTAGCAAATCAGCCCCTATTCCTCCTCAGTCCCAACACACGGAAGGATGTTGTAGACTCATCAAACTGAATTGTACACACTCCGTTTTGGGACCAAATCAGAGTTCCTCCTATGAATTTTGATGGGTCCGACCGGACGGATTGCTTTATTTGCAGCCTGACCAGCGTTCGCTGTATGCTATCTAACAATTCAGACCACCCAAGAATGATCCGATGAGGGCTACCCTCCAGATGTATTGCGGCGGATTTACATCATCTCATCAAGACTCAACTTGTCACTATAGTTTACTGTTTTGCTAGTATACCTTGATCTGAAGACTTCCAGACAGTCTTTCTGAGATGTATTGACATCCTTATCTAGATTAGTGTGAAACTCGTCGGCTCCGAATGCAACTGACTCCCTCAGTTCAGGTTCAGAAATGTTTAGACAGACTTATATACAAACGGTTTTCAGTTGTTCTGTGAACACTGTAAAAAGCTTTGCTTTCTCCCGTTGATCTTTCCAGATCATTACATCGTTTTGATGCTTAAATGTCTAAGCGACCACTAGTTTGGTCTTCTCCGATCGTCACACTCTTGGCTGCTAAACTGTTCGACTGTTTCTGCGAGAAAAAACGCCCGACCGGCTAAACATGCAACTATGAAGGAGGCTGACAAGCCAGGATTCAGGAAAAATGTGGGATGTGAACGGGACACCAGATGTGTTACACCTCATTGAAGCACAGGGAGATGCACACACAAAGGCTGGCGAGAGGAAGGAAAAGACATGAAGTTGTTCACGGGAAGGTTGTCAGGGCAACCATTATCTTACGCACCCAATAATCAGGTAACCCAACCGTTAAACCAAAGAGACATGGAACGTACTATTCACAGACAAACCAACGTCATGCTCTTGGTATAAATAGCTCTTCTACAGACAAGTAAACTGAGTTCTAGTGATCTTAGCGTGTACTCTGTCGGCAATGCTAGCTTTGAGGACCTCCCTCACTCTTTCAAAACTCCCAACGTTACGAATATGTTGACAAAAACACAATATTCATTACGGAGTCGCATCTTTTCAGGAACATCAGGAATATGGTGAAAATTTTTGCGCGTTTCACAGTGAGCAGTGAGAAATAACACCAGCCGCCCCTCATATTTTGCAGTAACATCTAACCGGACAGTTTGATTCTCTTTGGAAAACAAAAAAATGGAAAATTTCCTATTCAAACAGTCTCACATCAGCCTGCATGCGCTGTTGGATTACATTTAAACGATTATTCTGCCTTCCGTAGGGTTCAAGGGGTTCCCTTGTCCATCTCATTGGCTTCATATTTTTCCTCTGTTCCGAGTTTGTTACCAGGTCCTTCTCAATATAACCCTAAGAGGAAGTGAAAAGTGGTGAGACCAGGTGTACGCGGTGGCCATCGTCAGAACCTATAATGCATCTGGAATCGCTGGTCAAAAAAGTGCGCAGAGGAAAGGAGGACAAAATCGCTGGTCAAAAAAGTGCGCAGAGGAATATTCGGACAGAATATCCTGTCCATTCTGTCCATTTTCTGTCCATATTCTGTCCATTCGGACAGAATATCTCTCCACTGGAGCAGTTCCAGTGAAGAATAAGCGCGAATTTCAAATTAGGGCTACACACAGGATCTGCGCAGCTATCGAGTAGCGGAAATCAACAAACTGGAAAGGACTTACTTCCACATCCGGCTTTTTAACAAATATTTTTAAGATGTGTGAGTGTGTGTAATCTAGCGCCCCCTAGGTATTGTTCGAAAGGTACAGATCCAGACAGGTGAAATTGTAAATTCGCTAACATGATAGGTTCATTAGCACTTGGGTGTTCTCACAACTCACCGAGATAGGGCAGGTTAGCGTGGTAATGTTGCTCGTAAATCACCATCTCATGTGGACTTAATGCCAACGAAAACCTCTCCGATTCAGACCAGCTCCAAATTATGATGTTCTCTGCGTTCAGACGAGACATTCAAAAGCTGGCCACCCCAAGACGTGCATTTTTTCGGTACTCTGTAATCCAAGATTAGACAAAATTTTCCTACCCCCCACCCCGACCTACTCCCTCGAGGATTAGATGAATCCGAATTCCACATTTTCATAGCTATTAGCAAGAAAACAAAAATGATCTTTCGTCTTCCTGGAACTCCACACGACAAATTTTCAGATAGTTTTCCAGACCACGTTTTGAGAAATAGAATTCAGTCCTCCGTTATTAACATAATTGACGTTATTTATTTCCTCGGTGGTTCCAGTTCGATTTTTTCTGTGATGTGGACAAGCAAAATTTACATAGTCTCCACTAATGGAAAACGACTCCTCGATTTTCAGTTTGTTTCGAAGAAAGGAAGGCCGATAAAAAGGTTGGCTTCTATCAGGCAAAATCTGGTTAGCGTTGGGATATACGACTGACATTGCCACGATAATCCAATGGATGTTGGAGCGCCTAATTCAGTAGAAAAATACCATTTGCATGGATTATAGCTGATGAAATGAGGGCCCCCTTGGGTAAACGTTTTTACGTTTCTTGAGAGAGTGTTCCTATTACTTAGAGGACTGTGTGCACAATAGATTCGTTATACTGTATTACATGTGTCTGAAAGTGATTTGGATCCGATCCTTACAAGCTACGCACAACACTCCAGATCAGTCGCCACGCAGGGTTCGCCCTGATTGTCTGGGGCTACCACACTAGTGAAAAAGAAGAAGGCCTTCACTGCAGAGTTGTTTCTTAGAGAAACAACTACTTAGCAGTTACAGACTATTGGACAGGAGAGCAAAACTCTCATACGCATCTTGTTTACAAAACTGAATTCCGTCTTCTGCTTGAACGCGTCTTCCTGGACTTTCCTGGATATTCATTGACTGTTACTCAAATGCAAGCAAATGTTACAAAGCGACTCCACAAATTCCGTAACAGATCTCATTTTTCAAGCGACGCGAAGCGGATTTACGAGAAGACATACTACTCACATGCCTCATCAGTAGCATCCACCGTTACACTAGTAGTTAACCAAGTTATATGGAACTTGTGTAGGTTAACTAAGAGCAAATGTTGCTTCTCGATCAGGCGGCTTTGATGTCAGCCAAGCTCGGCAATTGGCTTAGAAACGTTCCGCCAGCAAACAAGAAGATATCACGAATGTGTAGTTGGCTGCGCAGCTGCTCAAAGTGTCCAGGGCGTTTTGTTTGCACCAAGTCATTCGCATCACGTGGATAGACAAAGCCCTCAACAAGATGTGTTTTGGTTGCTTAAGTTTTATCGGAGCTTGCCCTTATAGACTCCCACAAAAAAATACCTAGGAGTTTGGTGTCCACTAGTTGACTACCAAAATATCCCACCTCGACGAATCCCCATACTGTCCAACTATTTTCCCAAACGCACACAGAGGTGGTACATCATCTTGTTGCTATCGTGCTTAACCGATTGCGCCATCCACCTTCAAATGTGATAGTACGTGGTTTTGAAACTGTCGTTTGTAGCGGGAAACTAAGAAAAATGGGGATTAATGTAGAAACACTACTTACCAGTTAAGTTAATTGTGAAAAAGGAAATAATACCGGTGTAACGGTGGATACTACTGACGAGGCATGCAATATGTTTCCCCAACCGCAAGTATTGTACTGTGTTGGAGCAAGAGACACTTGCCGAGCGGTATGAGACTTAACACAAAAATAGGGTTTGGATGACTTAGCTTATCAATGAAATGCTGTTTCACCCGTAAAACAGACAGAAATTATGTCCATACATACATACATTGGATCCAAAAAGCAAGTCGCATTTCGGAATCATCAATGCGTATGTAATGTAACGTGATTTCACCTAAGTGGTAGTGCCTGCTTTTTTAACAATATATTGGATGGCATAGGAAAATGTTTCAAAAGCAACTCTCCATACAATGCCCTCTGAACTCTCTCTCTCTCTCTCTCTCTCTCTCTCTCTCTCTGACTTCTCGAGTAACCAAGCAGGCATAGGATTCGTTCGTCAGTTCGCGAGGTCTGTCGGCATCGCCCATGTCCCAATTCCTCGAGAATTTATCCCAGTCTCAGCACGTTCTGGCCTGGCACTAACCGAACACCTACGTACAAAGCACTGAATCATCGCGCAGTAGCCTCCATATCCATGGAGGTTTCCATATCATGGAAGAGAAGGATTCCACTCAAGCATTGAACAGTAGCATCACTGGCCTGATTCAACACAAACGGTTGAAGCCAACCGAGTTGCCTTCTTCAATTACATCAGTGTAGGAATGAACAGGTGTCGCAACTACCGCGTAGAACGACTCACTGTCGCACCTAATGATCGCCTTGACATGCTTACTCAAACATCTAGGGAGTTTCGTGATATTCAAATGTCTCAGTCGGGTCCAGCTATCCTGACACTTGTGTTGACACATAACCTTCGTAATGTTGTGGAATATAGGTAGCTCGGGTGCGCTGATTGATTGTTGGTCTGTTCGCCGAGCTTGGCAGTTGGATTGCAAACGTTTCATCACCAATCGAGGTGACATCATCAGTGCGGGGTTGAGTGGGTGAATTCCTCCTCTTCTGCCTGTGCTTATATGGCTCCTAAAACAGCATCTGGTAGTTCTGAAGGGGGTCTTCGCCTAGTTTGATTGGACCCTTGTGAATCTGACCTGGTGTCAATCTCTTGTGTGAACCAACCAGACACACCACCATCAGAATCTCTTGTGAATCAACCAGACACAAGATATTGACACCAGGTCAGATTCACAAGGGTCCAATCAAACTAGGCGAAGACCCCCTTCAGAACTACCAGATGCTGTTTTAGGAGCCATATAAGCACAGGCAGAAGAGGAGGAATTCACCCACTCAACCCCGCACTGATGATGTCACCTCGATTGGTGATGAAACGTTTGCAATCCAACTGCCAAGCTCGGCGAACAGACCAACAATCACATAACCTTCGTCCCTAATGGCTAGATGTGTTGTGCATTCCCTAGAACGGAATTATGGTGAGGCTGGTGTGTACTGCGAACTGAATGAAATGATCCGGAGTGAGTAGTTTGTGCCTTAATGTGATCAGCTGCCACAACAGGGAGCATGAAGCATTCCCATCTGATCAGTTAGAAAGCGTGATAGGATCAGACTGGCCAGCCATGGCGTAGATGGAAGCTGAAAACAGTGAGGATAATGTGGGAACAAAACCGAAAAGAATTGAGTAGCAAGGACGTAAATAGTTTTGAGTATACACAGCAACTCAGCAGCCCTCAGGAAAGATCAGCGTTGACGGTTCCCCATGCTCCATCAGGAACTTATGTAGTAGTCATGTCGAAAGTTATAGTTTATTCGTCAGTTCCCGTTTGCCCAACCAATTGCATTCGTGGGTCTCCAGCAGTCGCTCGTAGAACCTCAGTGTTATCTGTGTCTTCTGTCCCCGCTCCAGCGCCTAGTGCTGGAAAATGACTCAAGGACAAGGAACACAAAAGTTTTATTGCGAATAAGCGAATGCAAGCAAGAGTGCGAAAGTACAACGGCCTCAGGCTATTTTGTTGAAGACACCGTCTGACCTTGGCCCAACACTGTCTCGCGCTGTCTGGCTTTGATACAAGGTTGTCTCGTGCTACATATTGAGGGGCATTGTCTGACCTTGGTCCAACGCTATCTCACACTGTCTGACTTTGATTCAGGGCTGTCTGGTCGGCGTCTAGTAGAGCTATGGGCATTCTGTGGTTACTTTCAGGAATCTGACCTTCCTGATACGCAGCAGCAGTTAACTCCTTGGTATTCTTCAACCGATTGAGACAAAGTATCATTTCCCTAGTGATTAGACAGAGGAAGCACTGTATACCCATATTGTATCCGTCGAGTATCCAAAATTGATTGGTAAACCATTGTTACCCGTCTAGTGTGGTACAGACCTTAACTAAGGCTCTTGAATGAAATCACTGGGAACCATTTGAACCCAGGTTTCATCTTTATCATTTTTAAGACCAATTCGCTATCGCGCGGCCCAGCTTTTTGTAGTCATCAGTCCTGGTGTAGTTTTAAGTGCACCGGCTTTTGTAGCATTTTAACCATCTGGGTACAGATGTGGTGGAAAAACGGCAAAAAAGTTTACTTACCGCGCAGACGTAAAACACTACTCATAAGGATGCTGAAAATTCTCCGACAACCCTCGACCGGTTTCGCCCTTCTTGAGACTCATTAGGTAGGTACAGTCCCGAGTTTCCGTCAACCTTATGTTCTATTTGAACCCATGTTGCACGAAATTAGCGAAATGCACTCGCTTGCAAACAAATTTGGGTTCCAAATGATTCTCTCGTAAAACCAAATTTGTTTGCAAATGAGTGTATTTCGTTCATTTGTTTACCACCGTTTGGCGAACTGCATTCAGTCTCAACCAAGTGCTTATCTATAGGATCCCAGCTGGAAGTCTCTTAGCAACGACACCAAAATTAAAGACTAACGAATAACGTGTATATCCCATCCCCAAGTCTATTACCGCCACATGGAGGTCAATATGCTCGTCTCTTGAGCTGTCCGAAAACTGGAAAATCGATTTGGATGGAAAGTACAACATGTGAAGTTCAGATTCATGAGTTGGCATTGCAACGGACAAAAAAACAACTGAGACGAGCTGGGAGCAAAAATAGTCAAGGAGATTCCTAGTTGCCGGACACGTTGTTCCGAAGTTGCCTTTATTAGTCTCGGTGCAAAAACCTGCGCTTTAACAAATTGCCATCTAAAAGAACATGATTGCATTGGATATTCTTAATAAGTGGGTTACATTTCGATTTCTACTTATTCGGACTCACACTTAACAAAACTAATATCAAACCAACCAAACAATTGATCAAGGGTTTGTAAAACAATGGATTTCTTATCTAAAGACAGGTGAAACGAGCATTAGACGGTAGACGAAATCAAACAAACTGCGATCACCCCGTCTGAACGATCCTCTTCCTCGCTCTTTTAAAACTGATCTGCGGGCGATCTGAATCCCGGAGATCAGACATGCGAACCCAGTGTGTTATCAGTCCTCTGCCAACACTGAACCATTTGACTATCGGCATTTTCTAAACTGGAGCTAAACTGTGCTGTTACATTTAGAGGTCTATTGACGATCATATTGTAGTAGATCTATTTGTGTTCTCCAAAATGCACGTCAAAGACTAGAGGCTGCCGCCTCACTGACTGTAAGCCATAGACATAATGGCCCGCGAAGTAGGAAATTTCTTGTATATGACATTTATCCCCTTTCACTATTTATTATGACAACTTTTTCGAATTTCTGGACAGTCTTACCAACAGCATGGTTGATTGAGATTTTCCCGTATTTTCAGAAATGCACCGAACGAATACAAAAAGGCCACTCTCTAGTTCCGACGAAGTTTAGTAGCTTTGGTTTCATCTAAATGGAAGGCTGTGAATGATTTGGATAGATAACGTTGAAAGGTCCGCATGCCTTTAAGGATGTATCATACTGAGTATCTAGAAGGCACACAGTTAGTTTGAATACAGCACACTGAGGCTGAGTGCGCCAACTGTGTCAGAAAGCTGTCTTTTGTAAAACTGCTCGCAGCTGAATATAATCGACTCGGATCACCACATAAACAGTCTCAGGTCTAGCTTTGAACATCGGAGATTCCGGACCACCATCAAGGAGCTTTTTTCAAGCACATTGCGCACATTGGCAGCATGGGCATGTTTGCCTGGTAGTTACTTTGAGGACTACTGCGTGTTCGTTGTGTGTCCATTGAAGCCTATCAATTTTTCAGACTGCAGCCCGCCATCAAACTTCCTTGACTCCTGTCGGCGCGCAGCAACTTATCATCCATCGTTGCACGTTTCTGGCTGCCTTATCGACCGACCAGAGATCTATCTGGAGCCGTTTAAGGCTATAGGACATCTTGTGAAATTTAGGGTGAGTACGGTCAAGTTGCCTACTGGGTGTTGCAGCTGACCGTTCCCGCGCTTGCCAATTTTGTCAGAAAGGTGAGCTTCGAACAGCTACCGGGCAGAGTCAGGCAACGAAGCTAGTTCCAAACACAGACTACAGTCGACTATCTCAGGGAATTAGTCCCAGTTTGGTGCTGTAGATGTGTGTCCAATGCAGCTGTAAGCCCAATGGCCACCATTTCAGGCTATTGAATTGCCTTGCGACAACCTTTGAGACCTGACAGGATTGAAGCGCCATTGGTTGTCTTGCTGGGCAATTAGAGTGGTCTGCAGCAGCGTGCGAACTGTCGTCTAGCTTTACTCAAAGTTTTGGAACACTCTCTACTTATCACGTAACTGTCGGACCATGCCAACAAGGTTTGAGGTTTGTAACCTCTTAAAAAATTTCAGTTTTTTGGTAAAGGCCGTGAAGAAAGCTGTCAACGTTTATCATTCGGCCAGAAAACTTTTCGGCCAAAAGTTATAGAACTCTAGGTTGTTTGAATGGAAACATTTGATGGAAATTCATCCAGAGGTCGTCATGAGTTGAAAACTCTAGGTTGTTTGAATGGAAACATTTGGGGGAAATTCATCTAGAGGTCGCCATGAGTTGACGTACAGAAGGGAATGAAGGATATCACAAAAAGTCTGAACCCTGTTGGTGCTGTTCACCTGGGTTCTCATGCATCTCCTTGGCGGGAGGGACTGGACAATATGGCAGCTAACCGATGTCACTTGCGTTCATGCTGTCAGTTTCTATCCGGTTTGTCTGTCTGCAGCTCGGATGTTTTTAGTGGACCTGCCCTTCAGTTCCCATTTTCTTCTTCCCATTGTGCACTGTCGAATGGAAAACCATAATATTTCTTGGAATATTGCGTGAACAGGTGCCTGAGTTAAAAGGCTACAGCTAAATCCCGACTGTAAACAGGAGGCGTCAACATTTTACGGGCAAAGTGTGATCAACTATATCTTTATTTGCACGGAATTTTTGGACGATTCTTATTATGGAGGATATTCAGACAGAGACAGAATAGGAGAAACTCAGAGATACCAGGAAGGCTTTTTGCCAGGTTTCTATAGCTCTATCAGTCCTAGAACATGAACCAAATGTGAACCAGTTATTGATGCGATCGATGGACTGCAGCATACTCGTTTGTTTCTTTGGCTGGGAAATGCAGCGTTAAGGCGGCAACGCTTTTGGTGGCCCTTACTCTTAGCAGGCCAACTCACAAAACACATATTGAGGGAATACAACATTACGAAGTATGATGATAGTACCGTGTTACAGTCTGAGTAGATAAAAGTGTGGTGAGGTGCTGCGTCAGGTGAGTGAACTTGACACAAATGCCCAAAGTGGTTTCAAATGTTGACGAAAGTTTTCAGACGGTTAATTCGGATGGATCTCGAACTCCACCCCTTGTTGTATGTTTGTGACAGTGCACTTCTTCACAGAGGACTTAAACGAGGTTCAGTCTCTGTTCCAAACATGCAGCAACCTGCGATGAACAAACAGTTGCCTTCTGGACTAGATCGGTACCTTGTTACTGTACGGAATTCGTGCCTTACGATTGGTTAGCCCCTTAAGTGTGGAACTGATTGTTTTTTCGTCCCGATTCACAGCTCACACAATACTAAACTTAAAAAGTTCGTTCCAAAGCAGTCGCAACAGAACCGACAAGGACTATCCTCCTGTCTTACTCCTCGTCTATTTGTCGTTTCGCCACCATGTTTTGGTGAAATAACGGAACCGACCAATTGGTAACATACTATATAGTACAAGTTTGTAAGAGAGGTCGTAAGAAATCATTCTTAATGAACTACCTCGACAAATACACTCAGGTGCACATCAATTTGGTTTTCACGGGAAACTCAACTAAATTCCCTCCTCATTTATTCGGACTCTTTTACACCTGGTTAACGGAAAGTTTGGTGTCCCTGAAACTTTCCAGCAGCAGATGGCAGGTTTCCTCAATTAAAAACCTCAGTAAACCCGAAAACGTGAAACTGAAATAGACCAGGTTACAAGTAAGCATCGCTACGTGTCCTCTAGGTCTAGCTAAAATTAACTAAGAACCAAGAGCGAAAATAATTGTGTGGTCTTATAACAACGTTCGAAAATGCTTCGTTCTCATCTGTTCATAAACTATATTGAATGGCCTTCATGAAGACCGACAAATGATGTGAGCATTACAAGATGCACTGACCGACTTCGTATGACCGCTGACTTCTGCCGAAAGGCAAATGAACACAAACTCTTGCTGTGATGCATCCTCCATGGAAATCATTTTGCCCGTTCTGGAACCGAATTGCCTGCTTCCTAGAATGTTTACATCAGTCGTCGATGGGTGTGATCGTCCTGGTTCCAGTTATCCCTAGACTGTAATTGTCAAAATTATCAACCCCTGTATCTCAGTATAATATATCGAAGGTTCTTTTCCTGTATTCAACTTTGACTATGGGAATCGATGTCTCACATTTCCCTTTATGTCAGTGTGTTTTACGGCCTTATACTATTACATCAACTTGTTGAGTTACAACCGACGATGTCAGTTGTTTAACCACTTTGCGTCACCAGAACTATACTGATGATCAGGCGGGCTTTTTAATTGCACTGTCACAGTTGATCTAATGGCTCATCACGATCCCGGGTCCATCTGCGACAGATGGAACAAAAATTAATCGCTTCCTGCATTCCGCTAGGACGGCAGACCAGACTGCTTTTGTTGTCGACTGCAGTTAAAATGTGGGCGAAACCTCCACCAGGTGAAGTGTCGATGAACCGATTCACTTAGGTTTTGATCCTCACGACGGACCTACCACATCGGTAAGCTACGTAGTCAAGTTATCTAGGGGCTGGTGAGTGTAAGTAACTAGGTCAACTTGTTCGGATTAACTGCTATCCAGACTGCAGACAGTTGGAAAAGGTAGACGTGCACAGCCGATTGCGAATCGGAACGCATCTCGACCAATGACTGATGGCAAAAATTACGACCAACACGAACTGATTCCGTTCGTAATTATTCTCATTGTTCCAGATGATGAACGAATTAGTTGCGCTTCACTTGATTGACCGGTTGGAGTTGGTATATTTGTACTACCTGACTGGGGGAACAAATTCCAAAACAGCTTAGACATCCAGGCTGAGCAGCCTAAACAGCAACTCGATTGCCAGGCTGACAGTGGTAGATCAATTCGGAGGTTCCGGCTAACGGAAAATATACTGGAAATCCCAATTCTTTCAAAAGTGCATGGTATGTAGACAATACGGAGTGACAAAAGTGTGGAACTTGCAAGTGAACACTTGCTGGCATGCATATTCTTATGGCTAACTCTGAAAAAAAGAAGTTTGGGGCATTTAAAGAGAAAGGGGTTCAGAATTCGGTGAGGGGTTCTTTTTTGGTCTGCGGACAGAAAGGACCGTTCATGGCTAGTACTTTTTAATAATCTTACAATTCAAGTCATGGAATTATTGAAAGTAGCAAAAAAACTAACAAAAGACTCCCTAATACTAAGAAAGTCATGTCTGGGCGGTCAATTGGCGATTTAGATTTTAATTTGTTTAATGGATAAGCATCTTCTGAAAGTGATCGTTAGCTTGAAACAGAGAAATGTCCCGATATGCCATGTGCTTGAATACTAATTGCTTCCTCTGTGTAGAACCTGAATTGTCGCTGATTGACCATCAGCTAAATGGAATCTGGCAGCTAAACGCTGTTTGAACTATGTAAAAACTTACGAGAAATATGGCTAACCGAAGCCACGAAAAGGTCCTGTCCTGAGTATCTCTCAAACTCGCTCTCACTGGTACCTGTTGACTCACTTGCTACAGCACTACCGTTCCTTGCTGCATATCCATTCTTCTCACGGATTCATCAGCGTGTAAGTTTTAAAAGCTTTGAGAAAAACGGAGGATGCTATGCATCTTTAAATAGAAGATGATAGAAGATTTGGCCCCACCCACTGGTGTCTAAGTAGCTTCATCGATCACGATGAACATGCGTTCCTATGGTGATCCTGATGTTGTGGGCACATCTTCCCGTATGAGGTCCAGCTCATCCACTGACACGTCGTGACAAGCCGCATACGGTCGTTGTTTGCCTTGGAAAATTCTACCGTGTTGAGTTAGGGGTTACAATTGCTTAACCAAAGCTGCAACTGTAAATGCGTGTGGGTGCCTTGACAAGCACTCATAATGCGAAGGCCGGCTTGTTAAGCGAGGAAAACAAATTTATACGGACTACTCATAAGGTCGTTGAAAAAATTCTTCGAAAACCCACGACCGGTTTCGCCATTGTTGGGCCTTATCAGGTAGGCGCAGTCCTCGAGTTTCCGTCAACTTCATGTTCTACTTGGATATCGTACCAACTGAAACATGAGGAGGCCTGGTTCAGCACATTCAGCTGCTTAAAAACATCATGAGCGAGAGATTCAGCTGGGTTCCAGGTGAGTTTCTCACAAAACCAAATTTGTTTGCAGATGAGTGTATTTCGCTAACCTTTTACAGAGTTATTTCCTCTTTTTCGTCCGACGGTTTCTCGGGTTTTAGAAAAGCCTGTTTTTCTACTCATTCTTTTTGGTTAATTACGGTGCGAAAATCCCGTCATCGCAGAGAACTGCTGCAAAGTGAAAAGTATACAACAGCTCATCTTCACCTACAACGTGCTGCGCTCCAGTCATCGTCAGCTAAATTCAATATTTACCAGGGCATTTTCAACGGTCCTTTGGGTTCGTATTTTCGTCGTTATCGAACACCTGAGACTGCGGGCGGAGCGAATTCAGTAATACTTGTCGCAAACGAAGACAACACGGTGATTTGCATAGAATGTTTGCCCGCACTTGTTTTGGGCAGGTGTTACGCAAATGTAGTTGAGTGGGCCTGAGAAAAATCCGGTCCCACAAAATTGTCTGAAATTGAAGCCTTTTACTTGCTTCAGTGACCCATTGACTCGTATCAATTCTGCCAGTCATTAACAGCAACGCCAGATGCACACCATGGCAAAAGTGGTGATTCGCTGCCGCTCTGTCGATCTATTCAAAAACAGCGGAAGGAATATAGGACCAGCCCACCACAAACATCTGAGGTGCCTACACCTCCAGTAGTCTTTCAAACAATACGGACAGAAACTGACAGCATGAACGCCACTGATATCGCTTAGCGGACGTATCGTTCAGGGTGACCAGAATCACAAAGAGAGTCAGTTGGACCCTATTGTAGTTCACAGTAAGTCAGAAAAACACGTAAGTAAGGACACGAGTGTATTGTGTACACGCGGCCAACTTGGTCCGCTTTCGCGGCGGGTCAGCAAACAACTGAGTACATATCAAGTCAACCCACAGCGCTCACACGAGCCAATCAATCGGACACGCACCCAATCAGCCACTCAAGTCACACGCCAGATCGATGGGGGAACGACGAACGGACACGCACACGCGCAAACTCTCTGACACACCGAAACAGCTACTACAGACCCCATCATGGTAGACAAAAGGCACCAGCAGTACTCAAACCTTTCGTAACACTCTTCACTCCTTTGTATTGTGTCATATTCCCTCTTTGTCTAGGTTTCAGCCACTCTGAATAAGGCACGAAAAACAGCGGTGATCTCGGCAGGCGCTAAATCCGCGAGCGTAACACAAGGCGTAGCTTCTGGGGAGCTCTCCGTTAACTTTCATCCGTTCACAAGTATGTGAATTCCAAAAACGCAAGATATCCACAAAATTCCGGAGCCTAATTTGTCTCGCAAGCGTGTTGAGAGGAGCAAACCAGTCGGGAGGATTAAACGCGCTCTTGAAATCAAGGATCACCAAGACTGTCACGCCTACGCGCATGTCACTGCATTTGACAGAATGTAAAGGTGTGATTAAAAAAACTCCCTTGCGGTAGGAATCCTGCATGCTGTTCTCAGGTCCGGTCTTCACGAGCCTTAGTAAGAGAACTTCAAGTATGCGATTAAAAAGTCTGATTACGGTGGCGGTCTAGGTAATTCCTCTGTGGCGCTACACTCACTGTAGTCACCTTTTTTGAAAATGCGCACCACAATCGATCCACCTCAGTTAGTTCGGACGATCTCGTCCGCCCCGCTGGAGGAAAATAAGTTAAACAAACACTGATTGAGGATTTCACCTCTTTATTTTGGACAGGGCGAGTTGGAGTTTGTCGGGATTAGCAGCTCGGTGAAGCCTGAGGGACAAAAGGCAGGCACTCCCTTAATTCCAGAACTGTCGGAGTTTCCAAACTCACTGCCCGGGGTTGCGTTGCAGGTCGTAAATCCGACTGAACAAGTGCAGGTGGCTGGTTAAATTCGTTTGGATAGTGTTCAACCCGACGATTTGGGAACTCTCTTAATGGAGAAAGGCGAGTCAGTGTTATCAGTGAATGTTTCGCTCACTGGGGCCATTCACGCATATTAGTAGGAACAGGTTACATACATTCCCAAACTAATGTCCACTCCATTCAGCCGTCATCCACTTTCTTGTTCTTTTTCTTTCAAGAAAGATTACCTACCCAGCATTTCCACTAGTTAGGTGCACAAGTTTCCTTCGTTAGTGATTAGCGCCATTTCATTTGTAGGCTTCATTACTTGACCCCAAATTTGGTTTCCTTTTCGCAAATATAGCCAGCTCGGGCCTGAAGTCCAAGTTGAGAGTTTATATGATCAGCTATTCGGGCTAGTACCTTCGTCTAAGCTATGTGTGGAACAGCTGAAATAAACATTAGTCGTTCATGTTATCAGTACCTCGGCTAAAGGCCAAGGCTTAAACGACCCTTGACAAGGCAACACTTCGATGCCCTGTATCGTCTGCAGCAGAACTATTAGGTTTTCCTGCCTAATTCGTACAAAGACGCACAAATCGTGTTGATGGATAGATCTGACTATTTTGATAGGCTGAATAACATTTTCTCAGACGGATCCAAATTTAGGAAAACTGAAAGTGAGAAAGACAAGCCGCAGGTGATCGAGAAACTGTGTGCACTTCCCAAGACGTTTTGAGTAATGCAAAAGCATTAACACCCACATTTTTAGACGTTTTTGAGCTATCGGTGCAAAAATTCCCTGGCTTTGTAGTTTTCCAAAAGTACGGAAAAACCCTGTCTATTTTCCGTGCCCAACTCCGATGTGTCTAGTTCTCTATGTCGTGCCCCGAAAAGGCTTGCTAGTCTTTTAGAACCAATCAGGAGAGAAATGTCGATGCATAGATAGTTTTGAGTTCGTCGACAAGGCTGGAGATCTGAGAATCAATATATAATATCTGTTATGGAAGTGTGAGGAGATTTGGGTTTTTTGTTGGGATTTCATCCTGTAAGTGAAGCCAACCTATGCTGAAAATCCGAGAAGCACTGTACAGCTGTTTTGTCCATATTGGGAATCATCAGCAGTGCGCATCTCACGAAATTCCGGAGAGTCTCGAACCCCTGTCCTCCTGGCTAGTAGTTTGAACACTTAACCGTTCGGCCACGAGCGGCTGATCAGCAGTGTGATTAACTCGCAACTAGATCTCGAGTCATTGTTTGCTAAGATACCATCCATGCAGACAATAGATTCCTTTTCTGGCTTGATTGAGTGCATTGAGTCACCGGAATTAACAATCTCGGACCTGAAGCAACTGCTGCTACTTTGTGTCTACAATGTTCCGTCCATTTTGAATAGAAGAATTTATGGGCAGTAGGGCGAAGTTTCAATGAAGACTCCTTTACGTCCAGTTTTGACAGATCTTTTCATGAGCAAACTCGAGGGTGAAAAACTACGCGGCCTCAATGCGCACTGTATTGTCAATACACGGACGAAATCTCCGTACATCCTGATGTAACTACCAGTACAATAGATATGATTTACTGATAGCTCAGTTAGTTTAGTTAGTAATAAACATCAACTTCCCTTTTGCGCAAGAAGAGGACGGACAGTAAAGTTTCCACGATGCCAGTATTCGAAAGAAGACCAATGGGACTGAAGAGCGCAACGTCCAAAGAAAGCGAAATTGGACAGGCCAGTATGTGTATTTCTGCAGCTCTGTTCCGTTGCAACGAACTGAGACATCAGTGAAGATACGCTCCTGTAACTCCGTAAAATAGCGAGCAAACCTGTCCAGAAGTAACATGCGACTTCTGAGGTTGCTGAAAACTCTTCGATAGCCCATGACCGGCTTCGTCCCTCTTGGATCTCATCAAGTAGGCGCGGTCCGAAGTTGTCACCAATTTGATGTAGTCCTTGAACCCGAAACTCCTTGGACGAAACTCACCAACTGTCCCCATTTGCATGCGAAATGGGTATTACAAGAAGTTCAACTGAATCCAGCTGAAACCGGTTGTGGGCTGTCGAGAATTTTCGAGGAAAGTGTCACGCCCAGGCAGTGAATTGCGGTATCCCGAATATCGTACCAACTGAAGCATTAGGCGACCTGGTGTGCACATTCAGTTGAAGAAGACCATCATAAACGAGAGATTAAGTCTGGCTCGACTCAGTCTCCTGTTAACACCAGATTCGTACGCAAATGGGAGTAATCGAGGAACACAAGTTCTTGGGACACACATTCTTGCAGAATGGATATCCTGAACAGTTTGTGCTCAAAACTGTGCGACCTATAAAGCACAAAACAAAAAACTAACTTAGGAAAAAGTGCGTCTATGTGAGACTCCCATTCAAAAGTTACTCAGTTGCTGAACTAGTTACCAGAAGGCCTGGAAATTCTGTTGATATAACCAACAAAATGACTAGTCTGTGCTTGAGTTACAGTTACATTCCTTTGGGAATGTTTGAAGGAGGAATTGCCATGTTCTACCACCAGCTTCTGTGTGTACTTGTTTGTTTGCCCATACAGGGTAACATACGTTGGTCGTACCGCAAGATTTTTGTCGAACAGAATATAACAACACAATCTTGTCTCCCTGAGTATTGGCTGGAAGGAACTGGGCTTAGGTGAAACTGCATAATATCTGGCCGAAACCAGTCGTGCTGAAAAAGTGCATGCCTTCGATTTCATAAACCAGGCACCTTTGAAACGATCACTACTGGTACGATGCAGGCTGTTATCGGTCGCGGAGGCGAGTGATATTCGACTGCATAACCCTTAACTTTGCGTTTAAAAGAAAGCTGTTTGACGCCTGAACTTGCACTGACTTGCGAAAAATCCAGTCCCATAATCTTGGCTAACACTGATGTCATTCACTTGACCCCTTGACCTTTGTAAGTCCCATTCAACATCCCTCTCATTATCATTCATTTTTTTGTATGTACCAGTGATTTTCACATCACCTTTGAACATGACTTGTGTCATCTTACGAACTGGTGGTGCATTAGCCAAGGGGACCAATCACAGGAAACAAGTTTTGTTCACTGCCTCCGTTTTTTTCACGAATTCCGTTGGTATCTTCAGTCACAAGAATATCACTCGTTCCCCTTCTGCACGGGCTCGGCCGAGAGATTAGGAGCATTCTTCATTTCGAACATATAGGAGTTTGGTGATCAATAATGTGGACACCCGCAGATGCCATAGATCGAAAAGTGAGGCGACCATTCACAATTCGGACGTGGTGAATCCATGCATCCTTCCATACTGGAGCTCACTGAAAGGAGCCCGGTGTTGAAATTTGGGTGGGAGTGTCTGCAGTAACACTGTCCAGGTGTTAAAGTCCTTACACAAACTCTGCATTCTGACTTTACCGGACAATTGAACTCCAAGAAATTTCAAGACTTTTCTGTAGCTCGCGAACTCCTATGTAGATTACAGTACACAGTGAACTGGTGTCTCCTAGATATATAAAATCCCGCAGTTTGTAACAGGCGAAAACACGTCGCTTTACTTCTAAGATACGCGGAATGAAGCCTTTTTCAAACTTTTCCAAATGTCGTCGGTAAATATAGCCAGAAATATAGCTAAGAGCAAAAGTTATGCAGTTGTGAGACTCTAAACCACAATAGAAATCAAGCAAAATAAAGACAACCAATGGACCAATCGGATCAAAGAAAGAAATCCGCCAAAAGCATAAGGTTATTCAATGAGCCAATCAAGTGGAACGAAAGCAGACCATAAAGCAAGGAGGTAACGGTTCAATCACAACGAAGGAACAGAACCGTTGAATTGAAGGCACCCAGCGAACCAACCAGATGCAAATAAGTGAGATCAGACCGTAACCCAGATTCCTTGCTCACCAACACACTACTGGAAAGTCACCTCGAGAGCAACCAACCATTTTAGAGTTATTAGACACTGTTTAGAAGCCGTATAAGAGCATTATCATCGGGCGTAAGAACCGCGTACTTGTCGTACAGTGGTCAAATCTGCCACAGTTTCGTTCACCGATGATTTGGGGAGGTGAAGTAGATAGCTGTGCATTGGAGGTGGTAGCTGATATAACTGACCTGTCGTTAGTGGACTTTTCGTTGGAGGGCTTGGTAGGGGAACTATTTGTTGAAGGCAATAGCTTGAATGCTTGAGCGACATCGAGGGTGCGACTGAGCCACGTATGACCATCTCCCAAAGGGGACACGCCGATGCTTAGAGTTTCCCATAAGCGCAGGCAGAAGAGGAGGGATTTACCTGTTCTACCTTGCACTGACGATGTCACCTCGATTACTGATGTAACGTTGGCAATTCAACTGCGAATCCCGACGAGCAGACCAGAAACCAAGCAGTGCACCCAAGCTATCTACCTTCCGCAACATCGCCATTAGCCAATTTTAAGCCTAGCCGGAGGGATTTACGTTGAATAGGATCCGCGGATGGCACAGACACTGGTTTCGACAAAGGCCTATTCCAGTCGATAGGGACGCAAGGTATAGGGCGAGTGACATATTGGCAGAAGTCAACCGAATTTTCCAGCGCTCAAAAATCACACACATGCACACACACTACAAATACACCAGGATTAATCCTCGAATGCCATTGAAAATTGTGACCATACGGGTATGTTTTTCCCTACACCATCCACCCTATATGTCTATATATTTTCTTGTGCATCACCTTATGGGTCTTGTACTTTATCCACCTAAATGAGAGTCAAACTTAACCCTGTGTCTGAATTTCTCGATAATTCATTTCATGACCTGTCAAATTTATCATCAAGACCTAGACATTGCACATCATTCACCAGTTGTCGTTTCCCCTAGGGTCAAAGGTCAAACCCGTCCATCGAACCAAACCGGTCAACTCCTTCTAAATATCATTGCGCTGCAAAAAACCGAGTCTCAACAACAGGAGAAGCACCAATGGTCAGTTCAAACCAGCCCCGATTATGTGCACAAAAACAGTTTGAGCAAGCGACTTAGCTACTCTGGTACTGATCAGGAGACTTGAAGGAATCAGTCAAGTATCTGCCCAAAATGGTTTATACTCGTTTTGCTTATAAAAGTCGGGCACTTAACGTCTGCGACTGAAGAGAGGAAAAAAGCGTTAACATGTCACAACAGGTCTTCTTATAACAACAAAAAACGTCTGCCTTCTTGAAAATTCACCGCAAACTGTCATGCGAGACATGAATTAGGTAATGAGTGTAATGTAATGTAATAAACCTTGTAAAAATTATCCATTTGTGCATACAGGAAATTTTCCAACTTCCTTCATGTTGTATTCATTGGTACAGTCATTACCATTGTCGGATTTTCCGCATGCCTGAACGGATCCTACCAAGATCCGCATGATTGGATGCATCCCGTCGAGGAGGCACCAGGTGGTAAGCAATTCACCTGTTCTATGCTGGTCAGGTTCACTCTCCCATGCTCCAGTTGCCGTCGAACAAACCGTGTAGGTCACGTTATCACAGCAGAGTGGGTGCATCAAATATAGCTTTTAGATGTCTCGCATCACGCAAGACTCCTAGGTAAACAGTCTGCCTTTGCTATGTCTGGATAGGTATGTTTCTCGGATGTTTTACATTGACTGGATGAAAATCGGCAAACAAGCAGAAAAATACTGGACTTTCGCATTTTCAACTTGAAATGGATGGGTTGCTCCATCGTAATATCCACTCATCTGAACTGATCAAAAGATCTTCTCTGTGTATCTGTGTCAATGAAGTCAGATGTTTGTGTTACCTAGCAGACAAAAAATCATCAACTCAATGACTGTACCTAGAACAGAAGGGATTCTGCTGTAGCCTATCCTATTTAACTGCTTTCTCCCGCTCTGGAGTTCTCGTGTCAGAAAAAGACTTGCCAACAAGAATACAACAGCTTTATTGCTAACAAGCCAGTGCAACCCTCACATGGAACCTCGATCAAGGCTTTCGCTGAATCGATTGATTGACTGACCGACCTGGATGCTTATCGGCTTCCCTATTGAGATTTTGCTGGAGTTTGAAGGTCTCAGTAGAGTCAGGGCATTCTGAGATTATTTCAGGAATCTGACCTTCTTGACAGTTAATTTGGAACTGTCTTGATTATAGCTAGTCGTACAATCAAGAAATAGAGCTGCATGTTGTTCTGCCAGAGTTCCATAAATTGTACTTCAGTGTTGGATTCTTGCTTGCTATGTCATATCAAGCGTATTAACCATCAGCAGCACCGCATACGGTTGTGAACTTTGTGACCGTGCTTGGCCGTATTCATTTGTTGCATTTCCGTTTCGTGTAGATAACTTTCGAAGCAAACCATTTCATAAGGATAATTTCCTGGAGGTATAACTCCCCTTGATATGTAAAAGTTCTTTCTGATTATAGTTATTATATATATAATGTGTATTATGTTTTTATATTCATTATTTATATTTATTACTTATAGTTGGTATATTTATTTATATTTATTTATTCATTTAAAATTATTTAAAATTATTTTATTATTTTATTATTATGTTATTTATTTATATTTTATGCATTTACATCATATATAGCCTTCATCAGTTGTGCTGTGTTTCTTTGCTTATTCCAGTCTTCTGATAACGGACGAAAGCGTGCTTATCAAATGAATATGGGGATCAAATGAAATCGGGTGGACAGTATTCCTTAATGTCATGTAATTTAGGGCTTAGTCCTTGTCGGTTCCTGATTCCGCTCTGAAACTCAACCCTGTTGATTCTTCCGTATGACACGCTAACTGCATACCCGAAGGGTTTTACAACTCAACGACAAGTGTTCGCTACATATTTAAACATACTAATTCTGTCTATTATTGTTTTTTGTTTATCATTTTTTATTGGTATCGCAGCAGCTGAAACATGTGGTGTCCTCGTGCAAGTTCTTCTTCAATTGAAGTCGTTTGGTTGTAGCACCCTTTCGGTGCCTAAGTGCCATGCCACCAGAAGGAAGCACGAGGTCCGGGATGCTGCAAAGTTGCCCGAGACTAGACAGAGGAAGTCAAGAGGCAGGGGTCGGGTTCGGACCACGGACCTTCCGGCCAGTCAAATTCGCGCTTTAACCACTGAGCTATCTCGCCCCCTTCAGTTGATGAACATCATAAGCAAGAAACTCAGATGCTTTTCCCGTGGCAACCAAATTCGTATTTCTTGCTGTTTGTTTGAAAATACTAATTTTACAGACTTGTGATTGTATGGCCATGTCTGGAACAAACTGGTCTGATTTTCAAAACAAGGGAGCAAGGCTGAAAAAGGTTAGAAATAGGATATGACGGTGTACATCGAAAGAGCTCATTACGAAGGAACGAAATGCATATGTTTTATTCTCCACCATGGATTACGACTGATACACTTTTCATGTCACATTCAGTGGGTTGGTAGTCGGAAGGTGTTTGAGAGGAAGTCTAGAATTCCATCCTCATGTCCGGGAGATCAGTTTATTCCACCAAGTCCTGAAGAATCATTCATACCTTTCGTCACGGTTCGAATCACAAACAGTATTGACCTCACAACCACCTAGAGGAATCTGAACTACCTTAGCAAACTCTACAATTTAGCTATGGGCAAGTGACCCTGCGTTTTTTGTCGCGTTTGGTTTTTACCAGATCTTTGAGTTATACCTCCTTAACTGGATGTACAATTTGGCTTATCAGATATTTTCTTGAGCAGACTGGTCAAGAATACAGAGTGAAGAAATGCTTATACTCCTGATGAAATCCCGATCCGGAACTTCAGAATCACTTCTCCACCAACCAACTCCGAGAAGGAGTGTAAATTTCCAATTGATTTCCTAGTGCGACCCAAGCCTATTTCGTAGGCTTTTCTGCCAATCAATTCGACATGAATGAAGAAATTCTCGTCTTGAACGGAACCAAAAGCATCCTCTCAAATCACCCTCACCAACTAAGATGCATCAGTTTTGTTTTCTCATTGTTTCGCATGCTTGGTCGTTTAAAACCAATGTACTTTTTAAGCTGTGTTGTTGTTGTTGTTGCATTCGAAGTGTTCTCAGATGACCTACACCGTTGCAAATGTTATGAGCTTTCGATTGGAAAATAGTTCCGCTTGCATTTGTTGTTGTTTGTCCACCGTTTGTCAACTCAAACTGCCAAGTATGGACTGGCAAAAATGCCGAGAAGAGGTAAATCTTTCAGAGTGCAGCTTTAGGAGGAATACTTGGGCGCAAATAAACAGTGCGCACAAACAAGCGGAAGTTGAACACCTTGAATTACAACGCTAGAGCATGACTTGGAATTCCGTAAACTCAGTATTTTGTCTTGACCGAATCCCAGTGCGTCCTGGTGATCTATTCAGGTTGTTGCAGGTGGAATTCGGAGCAAACTAACTGATACATCCCAAAAGTGTCCTCGTAGGCTAACTATTTTACTTATTTGGGTAACGTTTTCATAGCCGTTTGATGGACTGGTCATTGTCATTGGTTTTAAACAACCTAAGACGCTTGAGTATTTAGTTGAACAACTCTGACTGGTCACCAATCATCGGAGTATAGTCGGATTTAGTCAATGTCCAGTTCAAATCAAATACCACGTTCGACTGGAATTATGTGGTTAGGTGACTAAGAAACTAGGACTGGCAAACACTCCCAGACTCACCTGGTATGTCCAGTTAAAAGCAAAGACGGTTGTGTATGTGTGACTGAGTTATCCGGGATCCGGTTACATCCTTAACTATGGGCTATTATGACTGTTTCGTGCTGTTTGAACTCCTCAGTAAGTGGGAAGAATCGACAGAATAAGTTATTCTACAGAAGCCATAAGTTTATAGTTTCCTCCACAAGTTCTTCCAATTTTACTCTTTCTGGAGCATTCAAATGCCTTTGTTGTCCCCATCCAAAACTAGACACAAAAGATGATCAGCTGATTACTATTTCCAATGAGGGACCTGTGCCATACAAATTTTTCTCGTCCTTAATTGCCGCGCGCCCCCTTCCCCCGTTTTAAACATCCGGCAAGCCACTATTCATTCCATTGAGGGTTGCTGATTCAAAAGTTCCAATTTTACTGAAACATTCCCTCGTTCTAAACGAGTGAACTACACCGATGTTCACATTTAGTAACAAGTCAAACTCAGAAGCTTGGATGGGTCCACAATACTAACATGCAGACTGTGTGAGGTTATAAAAACAAGTATCTTTAAGGACTGAGTGGCAGAAATAAGGGGAGTATTTGAAAGCGCTCTTCAAGCACGAGTTGACAGGGACTGTCAGCAATGTGGAACGTCTAGTCTGTAAGCCAAAGGCTTCTGTTCTCCACTCGGGACTGTCCAAATTCTCCTCTGGGAAGAAACACCACGATCATTCGAGAAGCCATGGACTAGTTAGCGGCGTTTTGGAGCCAGAGTGGAGGTTAGACTTGTAATCAATTCTTTACAAAGTACTTAGAAATTCGTCAGCAACCCCAGCACGTAAATGCATGAACATACAGTGAAGCTGCTCGTACTACAAACCATCTGTGGGCCATTGGTATGTAGGCTCCGAAGTATTGTTTATTGTTCTGTCAGACAATGAGTCCAAATTTTGCCCGTCTCTACACCGAGAAGTCGAGAAGCACTTGGAAAGAATCACAGAAATCCGTACCTCTAGACTAGTACTTGAAAAGTGAAGCTTTGTGTCTCTAGCGGCTGATCGGTAGTGTGATTTACTCGCACTTAGGATGTAGTGCAATTCATCCTTCAGTCAAGTTAATTGCCTTACATGGTTACTGGCTCCCTCACTGATGATGACGAAAGGTCCGCTCGTCGTGCGAATCATTCTTCCTTCTGAACTCCTGCAAATTTCTTGTTAGTTTGATAGAATGTGGGATCTTCAGTCACTCGGGGAACCCGTCAAAACGTAGTTGCGTGATGCGAAAACTTGAATGGAGGATGAGCGGCGCCGTGCCATGCCTATGTGAGAGTTAATGACGATGCTGATAAGCCACCTGTGGCAAAACGGCCGAATCTCTAAATACTAGCCGGAAGGTCGTGGATTTCAATCGTCCTGGAGATTCCATTAGGGATGAAATTGTTTTGGTGAGCTTTTCGCCCCCTCGAAATAGATTGTTTTCACTTGCAAGAAAAAACCTGAAGTTTCTACATCTCCCCAGAATATCAAAGGAAAAAAGTGTTTCGGCTGGGATATCACAACTTAGAGGAGGCACAAACACTGCTGCTGAGATGAGTAGACGTGACTAATTTACCTTTATTCAACAAAAGCTCTATTCATCTCCCAGTGTGAGGAAGACTGGAATAGGCTTGCACACCTGAAAAAGAATAAACAATTAGAAAAATTTGCCGCTAGTATTTTGTCTCACTGGTCTTTACAGGCGTCAGAATAGATTGATGTTGCTGATCACTTGTCGCCTCATAAGAGCTTCTAACGCCATCACATAAGAACTAAGATTTCCTGAAAACAATCGTCTCAGACTTGTGGCTGATCAACTTTAAAAATGAGACTTTGTCTCAAAAATTAGCAGCTATTCGGACGGTTGGGTTCGACACCTGAGACAAACCAAATCCAATTCAGAGCTCGCATATT
This sequence comes from Clonorchis sinensis, assembly GCA_003604175.2. Lineage (NCBI taxonomy): Eukaryota > Metazoa > Platyhelminthes > Trematoda > Opisthorchiida > Opisthorchiidae > Clonorchis > Clonorchis sinensis. The sequence goes on along the minus strand of CM030375.1, from coordinate 3,463,202 downwards.
TCGCAAGTACACCAACACTTTCACAAACAATCATGACAAAAATTTTGGGCTTCAGGTCCAAGATCCTCAGCGAGGACCATGCATCAGCACAAATGCATGGGGCTACAAGTGCATACCTGGCTGATGGCGTAATCAGCAGACGCTTTCTAACAGTGGTTGTCGTACCAGTGTTTTAGAGTGCTTACTACTAATTACTATATTTGGAAGGGGAAAAACAACAATGCCCTAATTCACCAACTGCACCCTCCGTAGGGAATACACTAAAATGCACCTTCTAGAAGACAAAATGTGTTCTGGTCGCGCCTGGAATCAAACCGGTGGCAAAGTCCAGCGAGCAGTTTTAACCTAGACGACTTGGAATTAATAACTTGGATAGATACTGGTTGATAAAAAGCAATGTGTAATCACACGGTTTTGTTTGGTAGCGATCAAGCTCAAAACGGGCCTGGGGGTCATCATTCTGAGCAACGGAGCGAGACGAACGTGCTTCCACCTTTTTAGAAGGCAAACGATGAAGAACTTTTTTAGCAGTAGTTTTGGGTCCCGGTTATGCAGCAACACACAGAACGAGTGTGCTGGATCTGGTGGATAACGATTTCATTTTCTACGTTTCTGAGTCAACTGTACTGCTGCTGTATGGTTGCACCGTAGCGTTTGTTCAACCACGTGCTCGGAGAGGCGTCCGTAAGTCATGTCGTCTCTCAAGTGTCAACGCAAGTTTATAATCCTCTCCCGGGAGAGGTTCAAAAGCTGATATCCAAGTCTCTTGCCCATTACAGTTTAAAATTTAGCTTCCAGCAAAATTATCGGGCGTTTCTGTTCACGTTGTCAAACACATCCACAACTTTACAGATACAAAATTCACTCGTCCGCAAAAGGACGTGCTGATACTTTGTGCCATGTTCAAACTGTCCCTGAAACAAGCAGACAAATTCAGCACAAAAGTCCATGCTGAATACTTGTATGATCAGCCAAAAGAGCTTCGTCCCTGGTCGGCTGACTACGCATGTTAGTCTCAGTTTAAACTGATCGACATCTCTTACCAGTATTTGTCTGCGTCACTGCAACGACAGCGAGGTCTGGTCGCAGAGCATGATAACAATTAAAGGGCAATTTTCAGGAACCCTCAACTCCAAAGTACAATGTGGCCCTGAGGTCCATTATCACCAACTGAAGCCGAGCGGTACGGTTGCTTCTTAAACTGGAGGCGCGCGCAAGATTCACAAAGATGGCATTCAACCCAGGTCTGTTCGGCGTATACAACTCGCCCATTGTGAGGTTACTCGCTGGCTTGTGAACCTCCTGGACCCTATTCGAAAACCTCTAACTCCCTCATTGTCCAAAGGTTCCGTCTCCTTCTGTGACAACCAGGAATGTTTTTGGCTAGTTCTGAAAAAATGTATCCCATGCACGGTAATGCCAACAGACCCTTAACACTTCATCTAATTAGATTTTGGGTCAGAATTTTAGGATAGATCTCTTTGTTGATTTTTATCAAGGACACTAGTATTCAATGTACAGAAAATGTAAGGTTTGACCAGATGACCGTTGATTCGTTCGCTGAGCGTAACAAGTGCTTTGCAAACGTTTCGTCCCCAGCTGAGGAGATATCGTCAGTGCGCAGTTGAGTGGGTACTTGTTCCTTACCTAGCTGAGTTTACCTAATTTTCCAAGAGTATCTAATATCCTCTAGTGAGCGGCTAGTTGTTTTACACCTTTCTTGTAATATTATTAGCCCGTTTGCGATTTGCGCTACGTTGTGGTTTGTATAGCTCATATTCCATTGGTTTCTTGGATAACTCCTTTAAGGCATTTTAGATCGGTTTTCAATTGACCCGTTTCCGGTTTGTTTTGCGTTGTGGTCTTCCTCCTTCAAATTTAATTGGTGATGATAGTTATTCCCATTTTTTGATAGTTTCGTCCCTTCAGTCTGATTGTCTCATCTTCTTGCGTTTGAGTTTCCTCTTTGGCGTAGTTTTCTCCATTCTCGACCTGGCCGATTCGGTTGCGCTTGGATGGTCAAGTTGATACCTCTCTTTGTTGAGTCGTTCTTCATCTTTCTTCGACTTATCGGTTTGATGCTGGTCCAGGAAAGTGGATTAATCCCTTCAATTCTTGGTATTTGTTTGTCTGTCTCTCCCCTATTGGTTCACTCCTGTTTGTTGTCTGGCTTTGCGTTCTGTAGTTCCTTAGTTCTAGACCATTAGACCAGGTCGGAGAGTAAAGAGGAGAGCGAGAAGGAGAAAAATGACAATGAGTCGTGTTTTTTGGTTGCGAGTTTGTGTTCGTGTATTTTGGTAGACAGCCATGTCCCAATTATTTTTTTTCCACGGTCTCCGCACTGAATCTTGTATACGACTTTAGTCCTCAACATTGTACTCAGTCATCCCTTAGGGCTTTACCGTGTTCTCCGTAGGGTGCTTGCAGCTTTGTGGACCAGGATTGTGTTATACTATCGTAACAGTCATGCAGTCATTTTCTTGTTTAATAAAAGTGTGATTCGTTTGTCTTCTCATTGTGCTTTGATTTGGTCAAATTGGGTATCGTGAGATGAGGTTTTTGTGGTATCCATTTTGCCGAAAAGCTTTGAATGAGTGTCTGTCTTCTCTAATTTTCGTTTTCGTAGTGTTGCAGTGAGTTTGAATGCGCTCGAAAAGGGTCCGGGCGCAGCTTCGTTTGTGACATTTAGGACGATCGCTGTGGTAGCTTGGAATCTGGTCTGTGTGCGTTGCTCTTATGTCTGCAGTTGGCAGTCCCTTGATGAGAACGTCCAAAAATGTTAGGATTCCATCGATTTCTTTCTCTACCAAATATCGTCAAAAAACCTACTTATTAGTTGACTTGTTCGTCGTAGTTCACTCCTTTTGGTGACGAAAAAGTGTCGCCCACGTAGTGGATCCATATCTTGGGGTTTATGTCCGGAAGTTCGATCCCTTCCAGTTTCTGCATCACGATTTCTGTAATAAATCCCAAAATTGGTGGTCACATTGGTAGTCCTCTTTTAGTTGTTCATAGTAATCTCCGTCGAATTTAAAATATGTGGTCAGGCATAAGCTGAACAATTCTCAGAGTTCTTTTCTTTGGTAACAGTACACCATTTCCGTCAGGTAGTTTGGTGACAGGTGTCTTGGCGGAGTCCAGGTCTAACGACATCAACAGTAAGTTTATACCAAAAGAAATCATTTCACCATCCTCCTCAAAGCTTATATTCCTCAGTTTTCCCAAGAATTGCCCTGCATTGTTTGCTGAGTTCTGTGACCCACTGATGAGATATTTTAACGTCCTCCACAGTTCTTTTGACAGGTTGTAAATTGGAGATCCCAGGAGTGGTAAGATTAGTCGTAGCGGTGATATCTCGTTATAAACTTTCGAAAGTCCGTAGAAACTGGGAATGACCGAGTCCTTAGCTCTCAATTTCCAGTACTCTTCTCTTGTGATCCTTCGAAGTTCTCGGAGTTTCTTTATGTTTATATTGATTTCGTTAGCAGGTATTGTACCTTCGTCATTCTCGGTACAGTGGTACGTAGTCGTGTCGTTCAATAGGGCTTTCGCTTTATTGATGCATTCCATGTCTGTCCATCACGACCGTCAGTTGTCCCTTGTCGGCCGGTAGAATTGATCGTCTCATCTTTCTTTAGCTTGTTCATTGTTTCCTTTTTTTGCTTAACAGAACACTCAATGTTTTGTTGCCTGTGATGGCTGGAACTATGTTTTGGCGGAGATTCTGCTCGGCGTCCTCATCCAGTTGAATGTACTTCATTGCTGCTTCTAGACTAGCTAGGTGTTCTAGGTTTATGACGACTTTGGGGTTGAAACTGAGCCCTCTGATTAGAACATTCTGTTCTGCTTCTGTGAGCTGTTTGTTGGAGCGATTTTTTATCCAAGCTTCATGGTTATTTCCCTTTTCCTGGTTACAACCAGCCTATCGAGTTTGTTTTCAAGACAGGTTTTCTTGTTTGTTTTTAGCGGTGGATCCGGCTTTCCGTTCTATTGCAATAGTGAATTGTCGGAGAAGTCCGTGCCTCAATGCTCTGAGGTAGGCCGTCTAACTATCCCCTCACACTTTCTAATGCAGTTATGTGCATCTGTAATCATTTACCTGACCATCAGCTTATCATTCTGTCTGGTCTGGATGATTCAGTGGTGAAGGCATTCATGGAGGAGTTTGTGAAGGCTTGACACCAGGCACAAGTCTCCCACGCTGCTTTGAGCGTGCAAAGCACGAATTGGTTGTCAATGTGTTGAACTATTGGTAGCTCGGGTACGTTTACCAGTGGCTGATCAGATTGCTGTTGATCGGTTCTCCGAGCTTGGTAACTGGCGAATAGATCACCTGATCAACCACCAGTAAATGCATCCTAGCTACCAATGTTTTGAAACAATATAGGGTTTAAGTTTGAAGGAAAGATCTACTTTCAGGTCGACTGTTTCGAAATGGTAGCCTCATCCGCCCCAACAGCTCGTATGGTCAGTTTAAGAATAATCGTGGAACATTTGCTAATCCAAACTTATTTGTAGCATTTAAGTGTGAGACTGATTCCAGTTAACTCCTTTTAGTTGGCTATTTGCAAAGTTCAGTTTGATCAGTTCAATAGCCCACACTTCAAGAAGAATTCGCAACCCAGTTAAATTTAGAGGAGATCCTGTTAACCGATTGTTATGCGCAGTGTTCTAACGAAACTCACATTGCTGTTTAACCTCAAATAGCCATTAAGCGAACACTAAACCAGTTTATCTGTTCTCGGAAGCTCCTACCATTTTTACTTGAATTTGGCTTTGATAGGAGATTCAGTTAAATCCAGCTGAGTCTCTCTTTTTGATGGTCCGCTTTGCATGGATGTGCTGCACCAGGCCACCTCGTGTTTCACTTGGTACAATATTCTAGATATCACAATACGCTGTTGTCCGGACGTGGCACTCTACTCATAAAATTTGATGAGAACTCTTCGACAGCTCAGGACCTGTTCTGCCTTTGTTAGAGCATATGAGGTAGGTGCAGTCCCCTGGTTTCCATCAACCTTATGTTTCACTTGAACCCCCCAAGTTGGGGAGATTTCGACAATTACTCTCATCTGCGCACAAATTTGGTTTCGACAAGAGACTCAACTGAATTAAGCTGAATCTCTGTTTTATGATGGTCAGGAAATGCGCCCACCTAATGACCACGAAAAAGGCAAAATCGGTCGTGGGCTGTCGAAGATTTTTCAGATACCTTATGAGTTGTGTCTTATGTCTAGAAAACAGTCGACCTAATTCCATAACGGAAACTACTCACAAGGTTGCTGAAAAACTTTTTGACAGTCCCACGACCGGTTTCGCCCTTCTTGAGGCTCATCAGGTAGGCGCAGTCCCCGAGTTTCCGTCAACCTTATGCTCTACTTGAACCCAAATTGGACTGACTTCGATAAATATACTCATTTGCAAATCAAGTTGGTTTGCGAGACTCACCTGGAACCCAGCTGAATCTCCCGTTTTCGAAAACAGTCAATTTGGGTTCAAATAAACATAAGGTTGACGAAACTCGGCGACTGCGCCTACCTGATGAGCAAAATGGTGAAACCGGTCGTGGACTGTCGAACAATTTTCAGCAACCTTATGTATAGTGCATTACGTATATGCATGTATCGCGATATCACGAATATCGTAGCAACTGGAACATGAGGCGGCCTGGTGCAGCACATTCAGTCGCCTGGAAACATCGAAAACGGGAGATTCAGCTGGGTTCCAGGTGAGTCTCTCGCAAAAACCAAATTGACCATTCATTATGTTTTCGTGAAGAATGTACGCTGGTAATGACAGTGTTCGACTACTTCGTGTTGTTATGTTGAAAATATACGCCATATGTTATATACGTGTTGGTGGACTAAAGTCGTTGTTCTTCACGCTGCAAGCGGCTCTTGGAGAATGCCCTGAACACTGGAACTAACAGATGATTAGCTAACTTAAATTCCAAGATCGATTTTACAAGCATCAGGAACCACCAGCGGCCGACTCCTGTTTCAAGGACCGAACTAATGTTTAACAACTCAAAACCTCCTCTACTGGCAGTAAAAAATTAATATCAGTCAGCAAGTAAAAGTTAACTGATGTTCAAAAAAACTCCCAGCACAGGAAAACCCTCAACAGTGACCGTTCTTTCTGTTGCTGCATCCATGCTTGTTCCAGTAGCTTATATCTTTCACACAGTGGTTGTTCGCTGTCGCAATATCCACTGAACACTTATGGCAAAAGAAGTCTAAGGAAACAAGCACGATTCAAATTTAGTTCGGCACTTGCATATGCATCGATTTAGGTCGAGCGATTGTATTTTAGTTTATTCATGTCTGAATCTGTTATAAGCTGTAAAATGATAGACATTTTTGAACAGCTGAATGCTTGTGTGTTTTAACTGCTTTAACAACCATTTGGTTTAACTCAGTTTTCTGTCCAGTCTGTTGTGATTGACCACCAGCTGAACAACTTGAGCTACCGTCATTCTGTTGGGTCAAAGCCGTTTATCAACTGGCAGATAACGGAACTGGCAGATAACGTCGGAACGATTCACAATGTTTTCCATTCTGAAGGAAAGGCCCCTATTATGCCGCTACAGTGAGAATTTTAACTTTAGGTGACAACCGAATAATCACGGAAACAAACAGTAGTTTTTATTAATTATGTCTATTTACCTTTCAGTATAGCTCCCCGTTTGTGAACCCGCGTGGAATATTATTAATATACAATACAATACAAATACAATATACAATACAATACACAATACAATATACAATACAATAAGAACGCAGTAATTCAATAGTGATACAATACAATAATATAATATAATTATATCAATAGCTAACCCAACCAACCCATTCTTTCACCAAAGATCCTCAAACAAAGTGAGAACGATGTGCATTTTCTGTAATCTTCCGCCTGATCAGTCCATCATCTTTATCAACCAATGTTGTGTACTCCTGCCGCGACGTCTTCTACAGATTCTTGTATCACATGAGAAAAATCACTAACTGCAAAATTTTCCGCATAAATCTCCTAATCTACCCAAGAAAACATAATTGCCCGATTTCGGACGGAAAACAACAGTAGACTGATATTTATTCACGTTGTAATTATGTATGCGGATGGCTTGTGCACCTAAAATTCTTCATAGCGCGCAGCTCGCCCGGATTATCGACATTTCAGTGTTTTCGAAACTTTGAAGAAAGAAAAATAGACGGGTTGTGTTTAGGAAAAATGACAGAATCCACTTGGGATCGGAGTAGAAATGGACGTTATTAGCTCATTCGAAAAAGCGACCAAGCAAGTTTGCCGCCAATCAACTGGCATAGAATGTGTGTGTGTGTGTGTGTGTGTGTGTGGTATCACCAAACTTTAACTGGTATTCTGGTGTAGTGTAGTAGCACAACTCTTCAGTAGTATAATTCTGCTATTAGTAAAAATCTTTGTGGTAATTTTTAAAAGTACAGCGGTTTTAATTTTCGTTTACTTATCCAGTCTTTCTTGACAGGAGGATGGCTCTATGAAGTGGAGCTAAGTTAAAAGACGTTCATTTCTGAGCAATGAGCTAATTACCAGTGCTCGGTTCCGTGAAAAGTCTTCTTTGAGTGGACCCCGAGACATGACGCATCAATGATTAGAGAAATTGTCATATCGCAGTCGCGCCCTCAAGCATCCAAGTTGTTGCCTTCATGCGTAGCTTTCATCTCGATTTACCGAACGAAACGTCCAATGACACCCCTGTATTTACACATCAGTTATGTCAGCTGCTGCCTCCAATGCGCAGCTACCTACCTCACCTCCCCAAATCATCGGTGAAAGCAACTGTGGCAGCTACAACCATTGTACGACAAGTACGCGGTTCCTACAGCTGACGATGATGATGAGGATGATGATGAGTGGACTGAAGATCTGCTGCGAGAAAAATCCTAACTTACATTTCGTAGACTGAAAGACTCATCCCTCACTGGTACCATAGTTGGTTTGTAACAAATATCCACGACCCAAGAGTAATGTGATCTACAATTGCACTTTAAGGAAAAATTAAGAAATTTCTGTGACTTTGCATGATACTGTGCTCACCGCATGAGGTATCTTGTGTCCGTTCGCCAGTCCGTCCTAAGGGTCTCTTTTCGTTTACGCTTCTCATTTTAGGATAAACCGAAATCCTTCTCAGTTTCATTCAAGTTGCACCAAAGTCCTTTGCTTATCCGGACAACTGGCCCTTTGTTGAACTCACAAAATCGGTTTACTAGATGCGCTCACAGATATCATACGGAAGTGTAGCGAGCTGGCTGTGAGATGCAAAAGCTTGACAGATAGCGAGCACCCTTGGTGGCTCAGTCGATGGAAATGCCCATTACGGCCCGCCGAGATATCAACTCAACCGGTGATAAAACGGTTACAATCAAATTGCCCGGTTCAGCTTACAAACCCGCAGCGAACTTTGATGTTTTTTGGGGATGATTAGAACAGATACACCAACAACCGTTGCGTTAACGCTCAAACTTAGGCAGCATGCCTCAGTGCTCTAAGTTTGACTGTCAATTTTATTGTTGAGTGCCCATCATAAGTAAACGATAAAACCAAATTTGGCGTCAGAACAACCTGACTCGTTGCAGCCCAACCTAAATCTATTACTTTGTCAACTGGTGAAGATATTAACCAAATTTTTCCTGCCCCTATAAATGTGTGGCCATTTTGCCTATGAAAACAATGGTTGGTATTGGCAGGACCGAAATAATGTTGTTACTCTAAGGGATGTTCCTTTTCCTAGGTCTCAAGCGAGGGAACCAAGTTGTTACACTCATGGCGATTTTCGGTTGATAGTTCCGACATTTAACATGTCAAAGTTACAGGTAAAAATCATTATCATCATGATCAACAGTAAAAACCGAGTAGTTGCCGCACGATAGTTATAGCTGTTACAGCCTTCGTTCGCCGATTATTTGTGGAGGTGGGGTTGGCAGCTGCGCATTGGAGGCAGCAGCTGACATAACTGATGTGTAAATACAGGGGTGTCATTGGACGTTTCGTTCGGTAAATCGAGATGAAAGCTACGCATGAAGGCAACAACTTGGATGCTTGAGGGCGCGACTGCGATATGACAATTTCTCTAATCATTGATGCGTCACCTATCGGGGTCCACATCCAGGGAGACGGCAATGGCCAACTCAGCTGAGTTTGCTGGTAATGGCTTTCATGCACGTAAAAATGGTACTATGGTGTGTCATCATCATCATCATCGACAGTATGAAATCAGTGTTCAAAACTGGTGTTTCGTTCTCGTACATCTACGATTTATTTGAATACAATTGTTATCTAAGTCATCATTTTTCGGAAACTCGACTTTTTGGATTTGGGATGTTTAAATGATGGGGAAATCAGTCCATTAAAGAAACAATTAAAACAAAGTATTCTATCATTCCTAAGGAGTGAAACTAAAATGAGGTAGAATTGTCACGTGTTACTGAACAACATTCAGTCGTCTAGGTTAAACATGCGTTAATGTTCCAATTTAGAACTCAGGTACGCACAACTGTTAGAGTAATGATCACCTCATATAACTCTTTGCGCAAAATGTTTGCCTAAAAATCCCGCATTAGCAATGCGCTCGTCCGCCGAACAGTTCACACGTTTCTATCTGTCCATCTTGACGTCCCGGGAAATAAGTCGCTTTCAAATACGATCAGGTTTACGATTGTGACAAACAACGGTAGTTTCACTGAGCAGTCATCACTGAACCAGACGGTTGGTTCAGTAAGAAATTAGAGCTAGGATCAACTTAATCTCTTGAGTGGCCGTTGGTTCACAGGAACCTTGCCACCTAAGAGCGTATCACACAGTGGAAGGGAAAATATCTCACTATGTAACAAAGCACAAAAATAGACAAGGAAGAGAAATGCATTTAATGTGGCCCAAACATCTTGAGCTGCTCGGTGATCCGGTAGGAAACACCAGTTTTGCCGGGAAAACGTGCATTGAAAACAAAGGGTCACAGTACGGGCAAAACATGAAAGAAAGGTGCAAGTTACTGAATCGGGATGTAAGATCGATTATTTCATTGATGTTGATAGCAAGAAAGTTGGCTTCAGTCAGCACTGGGTTTGATGTATGAGAGAATCATTCATTGACCCAGGTTCCGACAAGAACGTCGGGAGCATTTCGAAATGAACTGCTCAACTTCAGCTACGGGGTTCAACATGAAAGATAACAGTGGGTATAACAACTTTCAGAGCGGGAAAACCAATCCCACTACCGTTGAGCATGGTCCATTGTGTGGTTCCCATCAAGAAAACATGCCGTTGAAATGGGGTTTACATAAGTTCTTTTCGAGCGTGATACATACAGCACACCCGAAGGGAAGTTGGGAAGCCGGAGGGACCAAAAAACAAGACACGGATGTACATTCACACTGATCGGTCTACGGCTAAATATTATTCAAAGATTGGTCATGTGTTAGATCTGTCTACTGGGCGACAACTCACAAGACCACACGTAACGCAAATGGAATAGTAGTAAAAAGAAATTCCAAGTACTAGCATCAGAAGCAAACATCAACGAGGACATAGGAATAACGTGTTCTTTTTATACTTCTACTGTATGGACTTCCATAATAATAATCGTTCGGTGCCTAACTGCCATGCCATCCAAAGGAAGCACGAAGGCTGAGGTACTGCCAGGTTGCCCAAGCCTAGACATGGGAAGTCGAGAGGCAGAAGTCAAGTTCGAACCACGGACCTTCCGGTCAGTAAATTCGCGCTCTAACCACTGAGCCATCTCGCCCGATAATCATGCGGAGTTGTGTACGCCTTTCCTACACTCAAAACAGATCATCTCTGCTTACAGTTTACACGAAACTCACCCATAGTATACTGCCCAGGACCAGACGGATATATATGAATAAAATATCCATCCAAATGCCTCTGTCGTTATTCACGAAACTCGTGTGATCTTGTGACTTGTCCATTATTGGAGTTAGCGGGAATGATTTTAGCAGCGGGAAAAAACAGAGTATACATCTGATCCATAGTTTCAGCGCTAATTAGAATGGTGCCAGTGGAAACACACTGACAGTCGCACCACTGGGACACTCTCACTGAGATTAAGCCTGCATTTTCAGTGTCGCCGTTTGCCCAGGACGCGCATATCATTTCCACTAAGGGGAACACGTTCGTTTCCACTGTGAGTTCCGATGAGATAGCTGTCTATCCAGCAGTTCAAAGATCTACTTTTGGGCCTTGGGATGTATGCATCATCACTTGGCGTGTATTCTTGTTGGGATTTGTCCAGGTAGCTTGCCAGTAGAAATTTCTAACCCAGAACCCAAACTCGAATAATAATCACCTGTAGGTCGTTCATGGTGATTACACAGTCATCTCTTGGTTTATCATCCCACCGGCTCCCCAAATCCCATTCGTTTGCCTTGTGCGCCACGCTCAGGAGCAAAGCATCTGAACCTCATTTCAGCGGTTTGTTTCCCATGACGAGAGCCACTCACTGGAACATGTGTAACAGCAGTTGGATTAGTTTTGCCGCTCTAGAAGTAAGTACACCTAGTGAGCGAAATACACTCGCTTGCAAACCGATCCGGTTTTGCTAGAGACTCACCTAGAACCCAGCTGAATCTTTCTTTTATGGTGTTTCAAAACAACCGAATGTGTCGCACCAGGGCGCCTCATGTTTCAGTTGGTACGATAGTCAAGATATCGCGATACGTGTATAGACGTAATACACAACTCATAAGGTTGCCGGAAACTCAAGGACAGCGCCTACCTGATGAGCCCCAAGAAGGGCGAAACCGATCACGTGTTGTCGGAGAATTTTCAGCAAACTCGTGAGTAGCGTATTACGTCTATAATTACACCTACTTCCAAAGTCAACAGGAAGTCCTCAATCGTACATTGCTATGTGCGGATGCTTATACGGAAGTTCGTTCAGAAAGGTGTGAAATCAGTGTCCTTTCTGAGATTCCACTACGATAACAGAACAACCTGTTTTCACAAAAACGGTCTTCGATTTTGAATTTTACATGTTGTCACTCACGTACACCGTAGGCATGATTGTAACAGTTTACGAGGTGGCAATTTATAGATATGAATCAGAAAATAAGGCATTACTGGGTAGTGGAGTGTCGCCTGACCTTTTTTACCACAGAAATGACATTATTTTGCCATAAAATCAAGCAGAACCAGTGGTTGTTTTTTGTTGTTGCCAACTTAGGGTGTTCAGTAGGACCACGGTTATAATCCGATCAGCGTATGATATCATATATTCAGAGACACCGCAGCACACCATGATGGACATCGGTAACATTATGGATGGCTAAAATGTGGGCTTATACTGAAGCACATGTGCATACAAGAAACTATTTCACACTTCATCTGCTCAACGAACAAAGCAGATTCTGAACAAATATCCAACGACAGAGATGTGCAGATGTTCGAGGCTCAGAAACCTTAACAGACAGTGTGCCAATTAACGTGGACATGCCAGAAATGTCACTAACAAAAACTGTCCTCTCAGCGTGTCGCTGCGATTGCTTACCACGCTGCAAACTCCTAAAATATGGAAAACTCCATAACAATTGGCATAGACGGGCATTGAGTGTTTCACCCACGTGATTCATTCGTTTAGCTACTTAAACTGCGTGGGTAGTTTATAATTGACTCACTTGCTATCAGCAGGAATCCCTTTGAAACTCAGCTCCCTGGTCATTGTCACATCTCTAGCAATAATTTAGGCATATTTTGTAGGTATTCCATGGAGGGAACGCATCGTTCATTTGACTGCGTAAAGGTCAAAATACAACACGGGAAATTCAAACATTGGCCGCTGAAAACACTCATGACGGGCACAATCAAGTGCCACTTGTTTCAATCTCTGCAACGTACACGTTTCCTCCTGCAACTAAGCGACCTTGGTTTATAAACAATCCTCAGCTTAACTAGCATCTCAAAGACAACACGCCAGTTCTCACCCAGAATGTACTCTTGTATTCCTTCTCCTGCTGCTGTTTAGCGGAAAATTTTTGAAGCACGGCAAGAGAGCACGTGGGCATGTTTCTTACCGGAACATAGACTCAGCGGCTCAGCCCAAGGCCCAATCGCCTTACAGAATTGACACTGGTCACGTGATCACTCTGAACCAGTCGTTTCGCGGTATCTACCGCGGAGTACCTAATAGGCTTCTAGTTTTGATCCAACGGCGTCGCTCGACTACAGCGGACGTAGTCACAATACGCTTGCGAAACCCAGTACAACGCTGTCAAAAACTATTCGTACGAGTGCTGAGGTGCCTTGGTCATGTGACACGCAGCGATCGACGCTCAGCGGACCTGTAGACCATCTCATCAATCAATCAACCAATCAATCAATTTATCAGCTATAAACCGTGTACCATAGGCACATTGGTTCCAGCTGCTACAGTTTCGATCACCGGAAATGTGGAACGTAAAAAGAAGCCTTGGAGGCGAAGGTATGTTCGGAAATTGAGTAGCTACGCATTGAAGGCTATAGCTTTGATGCACGAGCGCCACTGACTGCGCGATTGGGCCATTTCTGCCAGTGTCGTTAACCACTGGTGATTTGAGTCCCGGGGTCCCCATCCAGGGAGGCGGCAGTTGCCCGCCCGACTAAGTTTACTGGTTAGCGCTTTCGTACTTCGTTGCCAGGTCATACACTGTCCACCTCTCGGTCGCTTCCACTCAGCACAGGGCTGGGCGAAAAGAGCTCTGCGGGGCAGACGGTCTTCTGGCATGCGGAGTACATGTCCCAACCAGCGCAACCTATGAAGCGTGAGTAATTCATCTATCGCGGGAGAGTTCCTTCTTCCTAAGACCAACTGACGTACCTCAGCATTACTAATCCGATGTTCCCACCAGACCTGACCAATGCTGCGGAGACATCGATGATCAAACACTGACATCTTCCGTACGTCCTCTGCACGTAGGGGCCACGTCTCTGATCCATAAAGCAGTATGGATCGAACCACCGCACTGTAAACTCTTCCCTTGACAGACAAGCTCACGTCACGTCGGCGCCACAGGTGTCGGAGGTTGGCAAAAGCTGCCCTGGCCTTTCCGATTCGAGAAATGATCTCATCTCCAGCCAGTCCACCGGAACTTATACAGCTGCCCAGGTAAACAAATTTATCTACCACGTCGATTGGCTCACCTGCAAGCATGAGGTGCGGGTTTGATCCCACCCAGTCTTGTAGCAGCACTTTACACTTTGCGGGTGTGAAGCGCATGCCAAACCGTGCGGCAGAGTTAGTTAGGTTATTTAAGATCATTTGCATTTCGGAAGGGTCTGAACCAAGGAGAGCAATATCGTCCGCATACTCAATGTCTGCGAGGGAACGTCCCGGGAGCATTTCGACTCCCGAGGTTTCAGAGGCAGGCAGAGAAATTTCAAGCAGCATGTCAATAACAAAGTTGAAAAGGAAAGGGGAAAGAGGACAGCCTTGTCTTACACCACTGGACGTGGTGAACTCAGGCGAGAGCTTCCCGTATACTCGTACGCGCCCACAGGAGTCCGCATACAGTGCCTTGATAAGAGATAGAAATTTGGAAGGGACACCTTTGATCGCCAGACACTGCCAAAGTTGCTGACGATCGACAGAATCAAAGGCAGCTTTCAAATCCAGAAAAACGACCAACGTGGGACGTCTGAAGGAGTGGCGCTGTTCAAGAATTTGTCTCAAGGTGAAGATATGGTCGATGCATCCTCGACCGGGGCGAAACCCAGCTTGATTCTCACGAGTCTGTCTCTCGCGATAATCCATCAACCTGCGCAAAATAATGCCAGAGAGTACCTTAGATGCGACGGATACCAGACTGATACCACGATGGTTTTCACATGACGTTCTTGCTCCCTTTTTGAAAACTGGGATGACGGTCGAGGAGCTCCATTCGGCTGGTATTCTGTTTTCGTTCCAAATCTTCTGCAGTATGGTTGTCAGACTGTTCACCAGGACCTCGCCACCTTCTTTGAAGAGCGCGGGGTGTAGACCATCCGGGCCAGGTGCCTTGTCGCGCTTCAGAATTGAAATCTCACGCTGGATTTCGGTTGCTGATGGTGGGTTGGTGTCAATGTTCCATTCGGGCCTGCTTGGTTCTTCCAGTGGTTGTGTTGAAGGGGACCAGGTGAACTGTTCTTGGAAGTGCTCAGCCCACCGCTCAAGACGGCGATTGAGGGAGTGAATTGTTGTTCCGTCTTTTTCGCATATTGTCTCACTGACACCTGCCTTCTTTTGACCCGTTGATCGAATCAGTTGAAACAGGGCGCGGCTGTTGCCTGCAGCAAAGGCCTTCTCCATTTCCTGGGCCTTCGAAATCCACCAGCGTTCTCTGTCATTCTTCAAGCTCCTGATTATCCGGCGTTTGAGGGATCTGCGTGCGCCATCATAGTCGCTAGTTGCTGGTATGGACTTTCTGGCAGCAATAAGATCTGCTGATCTCGAAGATATCCAGTGTTCATTGAGTCGAATCAGATGGGCTGGACAAGCAGTTCTGAAAGCTGAGAGCATTGCTTCTTTAACTCGCCTCCATCCATCCTCCAAGCAATCTTCATCGTCCACATGACTGTGCGTTTCCAGCAGCTTTCTAGCCAGATCAGCTCGATACTCTTCAGCTACTGAAACTTGTCGGAGTTGATGAACGGAGCTGCCCTCTTTCGGCACGCGTAGTGCTGGCGGGAAACGAAGTGATAAGCGGGCTCGCACGATGGCGTGATCAGAGTCAAGTTGCGTACCCCAGAAGGAACGACAGTCCTTAACTGAGGCTCTCCATCGGTAACTGATAGCCATATGGTCCAATTGAGTCCACGGCTGTCTTGTGGTAGGTGGCCTCCAAGTAACTCGGTGTGAGCGTTTGTGTTGGAAGTTCGTACTGGCCAGGAACAGACGATGATCTGCACACAACTGAAGAAGCCGCTCTCCATTATCCGTACGCACAGCATCGACTCCAAATCTACCACCCAACTGTGCTTCTTCCGGACTTAGCCGTCCAACTTGGGCATTCATATCACCCGCCAGGATTACTATATCCGTCCTTCTTGCCGACCGAAGCAGTCGTGACAGATCTTGATAAAACTCGTCCTTCTCATTCTCAGAACTGCTGTCTGTTGGGGCGTATGCTGATACGACAAACAAACACCGTTTACCGCATCGACCTGCGTTAATCTTAATTGAGCCAGACAGCCGCACAGCGCAAAGGCGACTGTTTACTGGGATCCAGTCCAGTAAGGCGCTTTCAGCCTTGGGGCTGAGTGCAACTCCCACACCGTAGATACCACGAGCCATTGCGTCAGGATCACCGGATGTCCGAAGAGTGAAATGTGGGACATCTGGGTTCGCCCTAAGCGGCTTGAGAAGCACGACCGAAGTGGAGTCTTGTATTCGTGTTTCGGAGACACAACATACATCGATAGAGAGGGAAAGTAAGGTTTCAGCAAGGGATGCCTGTTGCCCAATTTGACATAGAGTACGGACATTAAAGGCTGCAACGTGGATCAGATCTTTTGGAGTTAGTAAGTGATTATTTTGGTTTATTTCTCTGGGCGATGGTTGAGACTCACAACAGTGGCTAGGGGATTGGCAGATGGGTTGATTGCCCTGCATTGTACGATGGGTTGGGAGGGAGTGTGGGGGAAGGCCGGTGAGCGAAGAGCTGCAAGGGCAAATGATACTTCCCGGTTGCCCAGGCCGAAGAAGGGGGTTGAGTTGAGGTACCCCACCTTGAGCCTTTGACTCAAAAGTCTGACCCACAAGGCAGTGGGAGGGTGTAGGGTTTTGCTCGGGGACCCTGCCCCTAGCCTCTGACTCAAGAGTCTGGACCGCGAGACAGCGGTTGTTAGGGTTTTCTTGGGGGACCCTTCCCGGAGCCAATGACTCAATAGTCTGACCTACTTGGCTGTAGGGGGCCGGCCTGGCCCGAGGGCGCAGGGAGTAGGGCATTACTGTCTCACTCCTGATGCGGCTGCGCACAGCAGGTGCCTTTTGAGCAGCACCGGACTCTTTGGTTTTAAAAGTATTTCGACCGTAGTGGATAATGCGCCGGCGGTCACGGTCAACCGTTGGGCGATCGGAGTGTGCGGTTTTTAGGGCCGACCTTTTCTAACCCGTCCTTCCTCGGGGGAAGGCAGCATCGCTGCTTCCATAAATATGGAGATGCTGGTTGCCTGGGGGAAACGCCTTACTGCCTTCACACTCCTATCGCAGAGGACAGTACGACTTTACCTCCAGACCGCCTCGTAATACGATTACTCGCAGTACGGGGACTCGCTGTTCTTCGTCGGGCTGCTCCCCGTTGGCCTTCCTGGCATGGTTGAACCTTTAGGAACTGAGTTCCAGCCAGTATAGCCCGAAGGATCATTGCAGCACGGAAGCCCGACCACCACGACAAGGTGACAGCTTTTGGTCGGGACCATCTCATAGCCTCAAACTGGATGCGACATTGGGTGCGCTGACAGTCAAGCTTCCATGTTTACGCGATTTCTAATTTAGTAACCAATCTCAGCCGTCTGGATCATTATTTACCCCTGTTTTAACCATGAGATGTGTACTGGCCTGACGATGGGATCCCGAAAAACATATTCTTCGTCACTTGTTCTTTTGGGAACTGTGGAAATATTCAAGCAGTAATGAATATGCCAGGCTTTCTTGCATAACAATGTGGAGCGGGCTTCAAACATCCCAAGGAATAACCTCCATTGCTCATCTCAAACAGTCAAAGGAAAGATACCTCTGCGATTCTTGTGGGACAGAAAAAATTTCGTAAAGGGAACACGAATACTTAATCTCTTGCAGAAATTCTGATCAGGATATTGAAAATGACACAAAACTGAAAACTACACACCCCCAAACCAATCCCACAATCTACAAATAGGCATTACTGAGAATAAAATGCGCGTCAAAAAAAACAACTTGCTATAGATGGTTACCGGATTTGTAGAATTCACGTTCACATCATACGTGCTTGAACATATCTCCTCCTGTTCTTGCTCAATCATTCTGGTGAGTTCACACTAAAGAGGAGAAACACATAACTCAAACTTCGCTTTCGTTGGAGCTTATCAGCAGCGCATATCCTTGGCCATACATGGTTGGGACTCCGCCCATCTGACATGCGACGAGAGGGGTTACCACTAATTCACCTGTGCACGCTGGACGCTTGAACAGGGGAATATGTTCACGCACGAATGGTGTGATAGGTTGTCCCCCAACGCCTAGAACGACAACCCAGTGCCCGTCCTGGTAATATCGATCGATTAGCCCGCCAGTCAGGACTTCCAAGATGTTCTCCATAAACAAGAACCACGTTACCAATTAAGGATAAGCTGGCAAAGCATTAGATGAGACCACCCGCTACTTGTGTTTCGAAGCATCAAAGGATAGTTCTACACCCCTCTGGAAAAACGCAATACAAAGAAAATCAAGGTTGTTGCGCTTCTATAGAACAAGCGAAGATGGTGTTGTACACATCTTGAACGAACAACTTTAGTCAGTGGACGTTGCTCATTATTACTAAGAAGCTTTGTGGCATGCACCGTGTAAGTTAAAATTACCGTAATCTCGTTCGTTGTCTTCCATGGCGTAACTTCCTCTGGTGCTTTCGCAAATAATTGGATCGACGTGAGCATTTATCATAGTAATTTGACTGATTTTTTACAAAGTTTGTGTAGGCTCGAGATTGCGCCATTAACCATGGATAGAAATCTGGTCTCAAAACCACCTGGGGATACGAATGACAGGCCATTTGTGAAGGGTAACGTGCTGGAGTGTAGAAATTTTGTAAGTCCTCCATATTGAGTGCCGGTGGATAGGTCAGGGCTGGCCAAAATTGAGTAGGGAAACCGTGAGCAGCCATTAGAGGATAGTTCCAATGGCTTTCAGGATACCAACAGCCATCTATAGTGAACTGTGAATCTTGGCGCATCGAATCACCTAGCCCTCCATATAGACCTGTTGATAGTTCTCGCTTCTCATTGAAAGCCACGTTTTGTTCTCTATCCATTCGGTGTGGAGTGCAGTCTTTTATGCTGTCTGACTGTTCCGCTAGGGCGATTATAGCATCTGTGAGTAGGGAGGAATCGGCAGTAGAATTAAGGTCAGCGTCTTCTGAATCACTCAGGACTGACTCCATCCAATCAGACAGGTTTGCCAATGGAAGCTCTGTTTGTAATTCTGTGACTGACAAATTGTGTTGAAACGATTGCAGCAACTGATCAAGTACTGAATACCTTTCTTTTGAAGTATCCATGCTTCCTTTGACTGATTTGACCGAGTTCTTTATTCGGTCAGGTAAGGAGTTACTTTTACAGTGTGAAACATACTCAGTTACTGGAGTTTGCTTCTGGTGATTAGGAATCCGATAAAATTTACCTCTATGACACTGATTAGGTTTTATCAGTTTGGTTGCATCCAAGCTCACTTGCTGTTTGTTCAAACCGCTTGTGGCCGGCAACGTTTGGTTTGGTATTCTGGGTTTGCCAGGGTTTCGCTGGTTACTGCTATCAATGTTCGTACTTATGGTGGCCTTCTTTGTACTTTCTTCGAGGTCTGTGAATCCAGTTTTGTCACCTACTTCCAAAGTGGGTCTCGAAGGGAAGATTTCAGCTACACATTGTGATATTCCATGGTATATTACTCCTGTGTCTGTGGCGTTCGCTGAAGTAAAGTGTGGGTTGAAAGCGTTTAGACAGGTTGCGTCAAGTCTACACTGATTGGAACTCTCCGTTCTTGAGGAACCCCGGTTAGAGTTCACTGTATGGCATACATACTGTTGGTCAGTTGCATCGGAAGACTCTGACACACGATAAGCCATTTTCGACTGCGTCGTTCCAAACTGAGAACCTACATCAGCTGAACTAGGCAACTTAGTGCTTGAGGAGTTAACTGGATGTTTGGCAGGCAGTGTGGAAAGATGGAGTGATGAGTTCGCTGGAGTTTGTCTTGAGGTTTCAGACAGATTGCTTGGCATTGAGATACTGTTCAACATAGATGGCTCAAAACAAGCAAGAAACTTGTCCGGACAGTCGAAGCCAGTAACAAACGGGAGACTCGATTGTTCCTGTGTCGCTAGTATTCTCGCAGTGTTGCGCGCCTCCATGGGAAACAAGGTTTTCTTATCCGGAATGGACTTTGTAATCAACGTACTGCTCGTGACTCGACCCTTCGAGACCAAACTGAACAATCCTAAAAATCCGTTACAAACCTCCCGTATATTTAAAGCGAATGTTGATTGTGTAGTAGCTTTGGACACGTTGGAAGTAGTGACCATAGAAACAGGAGAAATCCTACCGGACGTAACTTCCCCACCGGGTGCATCTGAAGAAGGATATCCATCCCCAGGGTTTAGTTTGGTTTCTTCTTGTTTCTTGGCAAAGTGTGATTTACGAGCGAGATTTTTGGGTCTGTTCTTGTTGTGTGTTTTGAAATGGAAACACGGAAACCAGGATAACTTCTCGGGCTTATCTTTTGATGCTTGTTGTTCAACAGGACTACATTGCTGAGATCGTGAAAACGTGAGCCCGTCGCTTGTGAGGTAGAGTGGAGACGATTTGGTGTCGGTTTGTTCAACATTGGAGGTACTCATCCAGTCCTATCGAGACTGATAATCCATAGGACAGACAAATCGTCATAGCCACATTGCAGTACTTGACTTTTGACTCTTTATGTTCGAACATAACGATCAATAATCACATGTCATCGCCAGCAATGCCTTGACAAGTCACGCCAGGCCACGTGTCCAGTCAATAAGTTCATCTGTACAATCTACCAGGGGAAAATCCCCGTGTGGAAGAGCTTACAGGAGGGACTGCACATCGCCTGACCTAATTTCTGGGTCTCCTGTATGAAGGAGGAGTATTTAATTCCAAGTATGACATTGCCCTTTTACAGCTACCCCCTTCCGATTGTGTTCGGTCCTAACAAACTTTACAGGCATCAAATTTATGTTAGCCACAGCTTGATCAAAATATCTCAATGTGAATCACACAATGAATCCACAACGACCGTCCGCTGGTGTCATTAGTCGGGTTACCTTAATTGCTGCATACGGCAGGGTGGGAACGTGAAAACGACTCACCACTAACGCCTCCCTCTTCCTATTTTACATACTCGTTCCTCTCCCCCTCTTCATCCCCTTGCCAGCTATATCCCCGTAGGTCTATTCTTAAGGACTGACGGATCAGTTTAGCGACCATTGCTGTTAGCTGCCGTCGGCTGCGGGCACTTCGAAATCGTCCTTCAAACCCCCACGCTCAGTTCACCTGACAGCCTGTAACGTTCGCACCCTGAAACAAGCCGGACTGCTCTTACATCGTGCTGTTTGTGAGGATTCAAGTCTCAAGTACCGCTGTTAAACCTTCCATCGGTTTCCTCTCCATTTCAGTTGGAACCTTTAGTGATCCAGAAGACGATGCGACTGGTTCAGCTGGGGTTCGCGTTACTTTAGGCCACCGAACTGAATGGTCTCTTCTTGAATGATTGCCTGTTGCTCTTCGCCTCTGTGCGGTTTTCTTGGCAAAGTTTTCGTATCATGTGAGCGCACTGATAATGGTCATCTGTTCATTGTTTCTGCTTACGTCCCAACAGACCGTAGCTCTGATACTCTCAAAGACAGCCTTTAAGAAGTTTTGAACGACTTATCGTGGTGAACTAAGAGGTCACATATTGTTGTCCAAGATATAAGTGCACATGTATGTAAACTTGGCGCTGCTGAAAGTCAACAGGGTGGTCGTGTTGGGCTGGAAACGAGACTCACGGACAATGGAGAACGCCTGCTGCCGTTCGGTGCTGACCGCAGGTTGTTTCTTTGTTGTACTGAGTTCCGAAACGACCGAAGCGTACAAGCCAACAAGGTGGCACCGATCAGTCAGGGGCTGTCGCTCGTTCTAATACAATTAGGTGGATTCAGATCGTGCGATTGTTCTTTGCTGCTTCTCGCTGCACTTTTCAGGGTCTCACAAGGTGCGCACATCTTGCCTGCCCATTGAGAAGTTCTCGAACCCTGATGTGAAACTACTGTTTGGCTGTAGCACCTTCTCGGTGCCTGGCTGCCATGCCACCCGAGGAAGCACGAGGGCTGAGATACTGCGAGGTTGCCTGAGCCTAGACAGGGGAAGTCGAGAGGCAGAGGTTGGGTTCGAACCACGGACCTTTCGGCCAGTGAATTCGCAATCTAACCACTTGAGCCATTTCGACCACAAATACCTACTGAAGTTCTTTTCATAAAAAACGCTGACTCATACAAATGCTACTCTTACTGAAAGGTACTGTCCACACCCTAGCAAGATGCTGGGCACTCCGTCTGTGAAACTGTGCAAGCAACAAGATTTAAGCACTGAATCTGGAACAACACGCCCAAACTGCTCGAACCTCGGAAAAGTACTCCTCCTGATCCAGAGTACAGAACAGCCCAACTAACTGTCAGATAGCAGGTGGGAAAAGTATCTGAACGGATCAAGAAAAGGGTCCAGAAATCTGAGGAGATGGAGAAAGCTAGAAAGTCCGGGAATACGTATAATCTATTCCAACTGATATGTGCAGCAGACCTGAAATGGCATCCGGCCAGCGAAAAAAAACAATGATGAACCGGGTACTTCAGCTTCATAGGAGAACGCCTGACTTGTTGAACTAAAAACATCCAGTAATTTAAATGGCAACCAGCAATCACTCAGTCCGGTCCTCAACGCGCAACGGAGCCCTGAACAGTGAACATTTAGAATCACTGACGATTTTGGAAATAAACGAGCGTCTCTTCTCAATCAAGGGTCACTGAGCTGCTCGTCCTGACGAACTCACACCTGCTCTGTTGAAAGATGGAGGTAAAATCCTCAGTCGTCCAACTTAGTCGCATCCACCTTGAAAAAAGAGACTGTCCAACCAGACCAGGATGAGTCGATAGTGGAACCCTTTTTCGAAAAGGATGATCGCAGTGAGTGTAGCAATCAGAGGAGTTACTTTGACCCCCACCGTAAGCAAACTCTGCATCGCTTATTATACACTACCATACGAAGATGCGTGAAGACCGGACCCGAGAACAGCGAGCAAGATTCTCGCCTGGAATAAGCTGTGTTGGCCACATCTTCACACGCAATCAAGTGTCAGGGCAGCAACATGTATGTTGGCGCTTCCGCAGTCTCTTGGTTTTCGTTGACTTCAGAGGTGTGTTCGAATAGGTCGACTAGTTCGTTGTTTTCAATATTCTTGCGTAACAGGTTATGCCCCATAAGTTAGTGAATATCATGCGATGTTTATATTCACACGCATGCGGGCGCATGAGAGTGTATGGAAAACTCTCCAAAGGCTTTCGTAAAAGCAACAGTGTCTGACAAGGATGTCCACTCTCTCCATTCTTGCTTAATTCCGTCACTGATGATATAATGAGGCGAACAATGTGTCCCGAAAAGAGTGTTCAAATCATCCGAGAGATAATCTTCCGACTTGGAATATGCAGACGATATTGTTCTCATTTTCGAAGGACAGGAAGCGCAAGAATTACTAGAAAAGATGACGAATGTCATCCAATGCCTCATGCCCACAAATTGCAAACTCACGCAGCGGGACCTTCAGTCTCCGACCATGCATCTCAGAGTCAGGTAGTGATACCGAAAGTTGCGGAACGTCATACCTACCTCGGAATTTGCATTAGCTCTGATAGTAGTGTGACAAACAAATTAAACACAAAAAAACTTAAAGGCCAGAACTGTGTTTGCCAGTTTGTGTCACGCGACATTAAGATGTATACCACTGGGTTTTAAAGGACGCTTGCATCATACTACACCGACGGATGTATTGCTGTAAGGCTGCGAGAATAGGTCACTTCGGGCGAAGGATCTGAGACACCTTCAAGTCTTTGACCATCAACGTCTCAGAACTATAGTTGGAATCTGTTGGGACTAGCAAAGTCTGAATGAGATGGACAGAAAACGGGTGTTTGGTGGAGCAGTATATACTGAATGCATCCAGCATTGCAAGCTAAGCTAACCGGGTAATGTGTTACCTACGCCAATTTGTCGTGTGCCCAGAAGAGCGTTGTTTGCCGTACCCGATTCGGAGTGGTAGAAATCCGGAGGTGGACAGTATATGATAGGGCAGAATGGAATCAAGATGTTACGAAAGGGTGGGACATTGTTGATTTCGTTCGCGATTCAGGATGGGATTCACATCAACCTACCTGTGCTTGGTTGGAGACATTAAGTGGTGTGGCAACAAACAGATGTCTGTGAGGTTCATGCTGTCAGGTTCTATCCAAGTAGCCTGACTGGGTGTTGTAGGTGTAGACACCTCGGATGTTTGTAGCAGGCTAACCTTAGGACCCCCTCCCTGCCCCAGTGAAAGAAATCAGATTGACCACCAAGTGAAAACGGGACTCTCCGTTCCATTTAATACAAAATACATAGCGCTTGTCTAAGAACTGTGGGTTCGGACAGCAAAGAAGCCTTTAATAGGCTAAAATTGAACAGCTATACCATTGGGGATGAATTGAATGTTTACAAGGTCCCCAGGAAGGAGAAAACAAATATTTTGCGGGATCGATAAACGAGAATGAGCCTCTTATTAAACCTGAAGGTGACAGATGAAAGCACGTGTGATAGTGAAAAATTGGTGATCGGTGAAATCATGAGAAGAACGCTGCAAGGTCTCCAAAACTCCGGTGTTCAAACAACCTCTGTCGAAGACCTTGTCGATCTGGAATATGCAGACGACATCGTTCTCGCCTTCGAAGAGGAGCAGAAGGCTCAGGAACTGACCACAGTCAACCAGTCCTTCGGTATGCCTTTCGGACCCACAAAGTGTAAGGTCATGCTGCCAGACATGCAATCGCTGAACACGCCACTCACAATCCAGGGAGAGGCACTGGAGGTTGTGGAGCATTTTAATTATCTTGGAAGTTGTATTAGTTCCGACTGTAATGTGAAGATGAGGTCAATGTACGAATCTGCAAGGACCAGGTCGCGTTTGCTAATTTGAGACACCTATGGCACCAAAGTGGTGTATCCCTGAATCTCAAGGGATTTGTGTATCAAGCTACAGTGCGGGCTGTTTTGTTGTGTGGCTGTGAGACTTGACCTATTAGAGCAGCGGAACAGAGACGTCTTCAGGTGTTCGACAATCGTTGTCTCAGTACCATAGATCGTGTGGGCTGGTGTCTGAGAATCCGTAACGAGGCAATTAGTAAGCAAGTTTTTGACTGTGCAACGGGTACTTCCATTGAAGAATGTGTCCAGCACCAGAAGCTGCGTTGGTTGGGACATGTGTTACGTATGCCTAATCATGGTTTGCTGTTTTCCATGCCCAGCTCAAAGTGTAGGAAGCACAGAGGTGGCTAACCCTTGATCTGGCAGAAGGGTATGAAAGAAATCACGAAACGTTTGGGTACTGTCAGTGCTACTCACCTTCCAGGATGGGGACCGCGTGATCCCCACTGCGCCTTGTTGGAGACGCTGCAAGATATGGCTGCCAACCGATTCTAGTGGCAATCTTGTTGGTTGTTTCTATCCAGATTGCCTGAATGACTGTTTGGAGGTGTAGGCACCTCGAAATGATTGTAGTAAGCTAGCACTAAGTCTCTTCCCTGTCCACGTTTATTCTTTTCTTCACAATACGGCTTTCAAATAAATCACGTCAGTGAAGCATCGGTGTTGAACACTGATGTCATGCTGTCGATGATGATAATTCTATTCAGATGACATCTTACTCGCGTTTCGGTAAAGAACCTTGCAATTCAAATGTGATTTGTGATGAATACAAAGTGTTTGAATTCGTCACCAGTTTACTGTTAGAATTCCCAGAATGTCCGTTTTCATCTTGGATCCCACCGCCGCAGTTGGTCTCCTATCCGGAAAGGACCATCTTGAGTGATCTCTCTATTGATCTAGCAGAAAACTACCGTGACTAGAAAACCGGCTCCACAATCTTTCGAAACACTGTCACTAAGAATAAAGGGGAGTTACGTGAAAGTACTGTCTTTCAATGGAGATTTCGTAATGCCTATCCATGCCGAAAAAACGAGAACCGCTGTACACCTCCTCACATCCTCAATGGGTTTGAGACTGCAGTTTCGTGGGATGCGTACTGCTGATGATTCTGAATCACAATGAAACAGTTATATACTGCTTCTCGCCTATTCAGCATACATTCGCTTCACTTACAGGACAGAACCTCTATTCGTTCAGCTGGAGCACCCTTTCGATGCCTAACTACCATGCCACCCGAAGGAAGCACGAAGGCTGGAATACTGCCAGGTTGCCCAAGCCTAGACTGGGGAAGTCGAGAGGTAGAGGTCGGGCCTTCCGGTCAGTAAATTCGCGCTCTATCCATTGAGCCATCCCCATTAAAATTCTGAAAACATTATCACAGCCAACAGAACCAACGTCGTTCTGAATTAGTGTTCAACCGTAAGAGGCATGCAGATAGTCACACTTTGTTTATCGTAATTATTGAATCTAACTTGACAACATGATGATACTCCAATTTAGTTATTCAGTTTGTCTGTCTGCTTATTGATTTCCACATGTTTGCTCGGTCACGGCCTCCGAACTCGCCATTCAACTTCCTCCCTCCTATACCGTTGTGGTGTGTGTTCACGGACCTAGTTATCCACCCCCTGTTCATGCTCTGTCTGCGGTGCCATGGCTGAACTGTCCTGTCGTGACACACGTGTGATCACATACGGAATCAGAATCAGAATGATCTCGGAAGGGACCATCGCAATTCACGCCACCGAGCCATCACTCCGCTCGGAGTTAACTGGTGTGCGAACACTGATGCTACTCTGTGCCAGTTAGTGACAGAAGTGTACTCCAGACAATTGAGTTTGTTGTGCAGTTTTACTGACTTACGTGTAAGCTATGCCATATAATTTCGAACCCAATTCATCATTTTGATCTTCGGGATCATCAAACCCATACGTGACTCAACGTTCCGTGTGGGGGGCTCAACAACGGTGTTTAGCTACGACCTACCCGTGAAAATTATGACGCATTTAGACGACGCGAGAAGCCGCAAAATAACCGGAGTTGAAAAGATCGACGGAATCATATGACAAACAGCCACGGTGAATAACTTTTCAGGGTCCACAGTAGTTGTTGTAGAGGCAAAGAAAGAAAGAAAGCCCCGCATGAATATGGTATTTCATAAATCATGCAGTAAGAGAAAACCTGTTGATTTGGTCGAAAAATTATGACAGAGCAAGATAGTGAGTGCATCACAACTAGGACTGAAATAAGGAATTATAATAGGACAGTGAATATTGCGCTATCAGCGTACAGATTAGCAAACAGGTTTGGATCAAAAATTGGTATTATGCATGGTGGGCGGTTGCGGAACAAGTTGTGCCGAGGGTTCCGAAAGAACTGAAAGTTCAGCGAGACCCGGTGTCTTGTTATTTGGAACGGATATCGCCTGTTCTGGGCTCTTGTGATTGTGCAGAATCCAACTGCTTCTCCAAGTACTCCCTGGAAACCAAGGCGACAGACACAATAAATAGGCGAACAAAATCGATTAGGTTGGATCCACAAAAGTACCGCAGAGCAGCCATTTTGGTTCAGACCTACGTAATTCAAATCAAATCAAACCGTTCAGCTGTAGCACTCCTTCGGTGCCTAGCTGTCATG
Organism: Clonorchis sinensis; assembly: GCA_003604175.2. Classification (NCBI taxonomy): domain Eukaryota; kingdom Metazoa; phylum Platyhelminthes; class Trematoda; order Opisthorchiida; family Opisthorchiidae; genus Clonorchis; species Clonorchis sinensis. The sequence goes on along the minus strand of CM030375.1, from coordinate 3,435,588 downwards.
CCACCCGAAAGAAGCACGAGGAATGGGATACTGTCAGGTTTCCCAAGCCTAGACTGGGAAGCTCGAAAGGCAGAAGTCGGGTTCGAACCACGGACCTTGCGGTCAGTAAATTCGCGCTCTAACCACTGAGTCATCTCGCCCAGCTACGAGGCATATGCTCATAACAAAAGTTCTCAGCTTAAGTCTCGTGTTATCTGCAGTAGAGTCCTTTTATGCCGTTCCAATGAGCAGTGAGCTAATGTGTCTTACTGACTCTGCAAGATGTGCGCCCGCAAAGAGGTTATCCATTGTAACAACCTATGTTGGAAACAGCACCTAATGATGTCTGCAACCAGAGAACTCGATGGCCTGGCATGTCAAACATATACAATACGAGTGGAAAAAACACAAAAAGGACAACTTCAAAGACAGGAATGCGCACTTCAAGGGAGAGAATAACCATTTCATGGAAATGAACAATCAGTTCCAGATTGGGGAAGCCAATCACCCTGCCGTTACGCATGGTGCATTGATTGGTCCTCATAATGTGAATCAAACAACGGAGATGATGATTCACTGTTTATTCTCGGAGTTGGTACGCAAAGAACACTCGCAAGAGTAGGGATCGAAAACCATGACATGAATGTACAATCACAGGTTGAACCACGTTAGCTCAATAGGGCTGAATGGTACTCGAGCGTCGGTTATGAATTAGGATTGTTTGTTAGGCGACCAGCCTGGACAGAACAAAACAAAACAACAAAACTAGGTCATTGCATCAAGTGATCATTCTCACACTGTGAAGTCGAAAACATATCGTTTAACTGCTAGATTGATATCTTGCTGCTCTATACTCACAAGAGCAACGAATATCCACATCGGTGGAAGGCGCGTAGCCATGCTGGATGAAGCACCAGATGAGTCACCGAGTACGCTCGGATAGTGTGATTGGCAAGGTTAGCGGTGGCACTGTGGAGTACAAGCGTACTCTACTCTACTTTATCAGTGTTGAAGAAGACCCTTTAACTTGCAATGTAATAAATAGCCACACAACCACACGAACGTCCAGGATGATGATCGGTGACAACGCAATTGATTGGTTGAGTTTATCCACCTGGTTCCAAAACATAGAATGTGAGAGGGTCACAGTTTTTCAGCGAGACGATCAAACATGAGCGTAGGAAGGATGTATTCAATATGATGACAGAATATTACGAGTTAACGCATCAGATCCTGCGAGATGGCTGCACCAATTATCGCTACAATCGATCTTTAGTTTCCACGTTATTATTTGGAATTGGACCAAGCAGCAATAACATGAATGACCGAATAGTGATTGAGGAGGACGGTTTGTGCGAGATGGTGCGATTTGGAACGCTCTTACTAACTGTACTCCGCATCATATGAGCAACCAATAAGCGGATACTAGCATCCTCATTCCGGACCTCGGGGAACCACCGCTAACTTGTACCTATACTTTCCATTCACTTTCAGTAGTCGAGTTGTGGGCAGAAGGATGGCGTGGCTATTGGGTCCCCTATAGGTCCCGTTTTGCCAGATCTTCACATGACCAAACTTCAGACTCAAACATTGAGCCTACTCATTGCGCAGTTCACACTCTGTATTGTCGCTAAGTGGACGACATCTTCGTAACGAGACGATCAGGATAGCAGATGTGCTCAACACTTTCAATTCAGTTTATACTAAAATATCAAGCTTACTGTCCAGTCAGAAAGGAACAAACAGCTCAGTTTCTTCTATGTCAGTACTGAAAAGAAGACCGACGGCACAATAGAGCGCAGTCCATAGAAAGCAAACATAAACGGGCTAGTATATTCACTTCCATAGATTTGTTTCGTTGCAACAGAAAAGTAGTCTATATGGATAGATGCCTGACCGAGAGAGAAATCAATATATTCTCCTCCGGAGGAACTATAGTTCTTGGGAAGCGCATTTCTACAGAACGGATATTCTGAACTGTTCGTACTCAGAACTATGCAATCGGAAAGGCATAAACTAGACAATGTTCAGTTGGGAAGAAACGCTTCCACACAAGGCGCCCATTCAAAAGTGACCCAGTTGCTGAACTAGTTACCAGAAGGCTAAAAAGTTCGGCTGATACTATGCATATGGCCATTAATCAGTTTCAGGCCCACTATCAGGTCCCGTTTGAACGACAAATTGCCACATTCTACCACCAGCATCCGTGTGCTCGTGCCAAACATCGCATGTTGGTCTAACGAGAGGGTGTCTGTCGGACAGAAAATTAAAAAGCTGTTCAGCTGTAACACCCGTTCGGTGCCCAACTGCCACGCTACCAAGTCGAGAGGCAGAGTTCGGGTTCGAACCACGGAACTTTCGGTCAGTAAATTCGCGCTCTAACCACTTGAGCCATCTCGCCCCCTATCGGACAGAATGTGAGAACACAATCCCGTGGTTGTTCGAGGAAAACGGGCTCAAGTGCAGTTGCCTCACACTTGACCGAAAACAGTCATGCCATCGACAAAAGGCGTGCTTTCCATGTCATATACCGGGTGCAGCTGAATCAATTACGGCTGGTACGATCCAGACGGTTATCGATTGCAGAGGCGATTGGAATCCGACAGCACGATCCACAACTCTGTGTCAAGGTCATTCACTGAAGGAGAAACGCGTACCACAAGTTGTCAGGTCGGATTGCAGAAAAAACAATCTCAGAAAGCGGATTGACGAAGGGCAACGTAATTCGGTAGGACCGATTTAAGTTCTGGTGTGAGTCGGGCATGTAAGTGTTGTTTTCGCCGGCTGATGCCGTGTTCGCACGTTCGCACTACCGAACTTGGATAAAAATTCTGCACTTTTTCACCGGTAACTCTGAGAATCAATATGCAAGTCCTGACTTTCATCAAAGCTAAATATATGACAAACTCTTTTTCACATTGTCGAATTAATCGAGAATATGACAATCCCATAAGGGAAGTAAATGCGAGAATTTCGAGGTATCCAACTCCGCAAAGTAAAGCGACACCATCTGGACGATAAAGTCCTTTAACCAAGATGGTGCTGTGACAAACCCAACAGGTTATGCTTTTCAATGGCCTCTCTGGAGTAGCGCGTCCTTGAATAAAAGGTGCTTTGGCTGTCTCATAGGAATGACGCTTCGCTAATTAGCCAAACTGGATAACTTAACCGACAGAGGATGACGACAATGAGCACCCGTCACAAGATCAGCTGAAACCGACCTGCTATGAAGTGTCTTTGATGAAGAGCACAGGGCCAATCGAGTGCAGTGCCGGGGCGATTCAGGCAATGTACCCAGTTCGTAACCAGCCCGTACGTCCAAATGCTATGATTGTTGAATAACCATCACAACGACCATACGAATTTCAAGCACGGACGAGAAATACACTCCACACCAAACGAAACGAGCTCAGTTGAATACACGCAGCAGACAGACACTCAACTGATGATCTCACTGCGCAACACTCGATCGTAGTGAAAGAGTGGATTACGGGCATCCCACATCCAAACAATCAACTGATTCACAATAATGGTCCACTCATATTCAGCCAAAGTAATTTGAACATTTACTTCGGAGTCTCGGAACCCGGCGGACAAACCTAACTAAACATGTCCATTACCCCTTGATCATCATCTTGGAAGTTAGTGCGACCTTGCGGATATTTATTGCACTGAAATGAACTGCTTCAACAACGACAAAGTAGAGTAGAGCCCATATGTAATCCACAGGGCCACCACCAACCATACCAATCACACTATTCAGGCGTACTCGGTGACTCATCTGGTGCTTCATCCAGCACGGCTACGCGCTTTCCATCGATGTGGACGTACATTCGCTACTGTTGTGAGTATAAATAGCTAAACGTTTATTTTCAGCTCCACATTGTGAGAATGACTACTTGACTCTATACTTTCTTGCTTTGTTCTGCTTAGGCTGGTCGCCTAGAAAACACTCCTAATTCATGACCGACGGTCGAGTACTATTCACTCTCACTGAACCAACATAGTTCAACTTGTGTGACTGCACATTCAGGTTATCCTTTTTGGTCCCACTGGCCTCCCTACTCTTCGGAGTGTTCTGTGCGTGCCAGCTCAGAGAATAAACAGTTAAACATCATCTCAGTTGTTCGCTTCGCATTGTGAGAACCAATCAGTGAAACATGTGTAAAGGCAGCGCGATTGGTTCCCATTCTCTTGAAGTGACTATTAGTGTCTGTAAAGATATAGTTCCTTCAGATGAAGTTGTAATGTTGTGGTTATGACGAGTTGAACTGGTCTGTCAAACTCTGTGGATCACACTGCACCATTTGGAATCCCGGAAAACACTCATCAGCGATGTGGGTCAGAACCGGCAGCCACAATAATCCGTCAATATGCCGGCTTAGAGTTAATAAACACCAGCGTTTTCATGTTTCTTTTTTGTTGGTGTTACTGCAAGGGATTCCTAAGTCTGGATTATTGGCTTGATAAGAGAAGAGGATGGGAGAGAAATACAAAAATTGCAGGTTAATCACTACGACATTGGCAGCTGTCGTCCAGTCAGGAACAGTGCACAAGAGTGACTACTGACGAACTAATTAGGATTGGACAAACTATCCGGTCGAACGAAAATTTAGTGCTTAGCTGAAAGACAAAACCTACCAGTTATGCACCATTATCTTCTGCAACGACAGCAACGCATTGTACCTCACATTGGGATCCTCGTGCTGCAACAACCCCATAACCAACTGTTTGCCACCAAGGTTTTCAATCACTCTAGGGCCAAACAAAAAGACAATAAATGAGATATCCATACGGAACCACGTTAGCTTTACGATAAAGAAACTGGGCTGACCTAAAGTGGAAGATATAAACCTACTCACCATGACATTCGTTGTGGCTATCATTGTCGCTTACGCAAAACAGAATCAACGTGTTAAACTCCAAGCCAACCATGTTAAAATTCGAAGCGGCAAGTCAAACAGTACCCAACACAAATGAACAACGTGAACTGCATGATGCGGCGAATTACGCCTGTCCTGATTGGCAGCCAGTTGGTTACATAATAGTGCGGCCACTAAAAAACCTCCATCTGTATTGTACCTCGTACCTATGAGAGATCAGCACACCGAGAAAAACCGCCAGTTAGACGTTGGAGTTACAATTAGTTACCGATTGCACACGAGGGTTAACTTGCACGATGAAATCCTGCCGGTTGGTGCCTAGTAGTAGTCCAACAGCTTAAGGGACAAAAATATTCCCTCTACGTCAGTGAACTTCATCTATTTTCTCCGGAAATTGTAACGCTTTCAGGTTAGTTGCGCTCCGTAAAGCACGGTGGATATGGGTGAGACTGCAACACGATACCACAAACAAATAAAATGAGGAGCATTCACGGAATAATAGAAATCGTCTCTTCCACTGAGGCACTAGGCTGACAATTTCTTTAGTGAACAATCAGTATTTTGTTTTACCTACTTTAATCGGTCGCTCAGTCACAGAATTCCGTTGCCTACGAACCGACTAGAACGGAGACATTCCCGATCAAAATATCCCCAATCTTTGGCTACAAAGGTCACTTCACCAGCGCCTAGGAGCGGATCACCAGAAATACTATTCCGCGTATCCAACACACGATTTGACAGGGGTTGACGAATCTATACGGTTTCTGAGAATAATCTAGTATTCAGAGTCCCATCGAAAGTGGTTAAGGCACGAGCTTGCTGTGGTCCGAACCCGACCCCGGCAACTCCTGCATAGAAATGACTGTAGCCGGGGATGGGAAATCCTCAAACTGATGCTACCAGACTGAAGATACGAAAATGAGAAAAACAACACAAGCTCGGGATGAGAGCAACTAGGATAGAGTTCAGTTTACTCAGGTTCTTCAACTTTTGGTTGGTCACAGGTATATGCTAGTTTGTACTAGAAGAGTATTTAGACGCAGCTTCACGCTTACTATATCAGAGGTTATTCGCTGTCCCTAAGCAGGACTAAAGAGACATAAAGTATCAAAAGTGTTTTAGAGAGGTTTGGTAAACAATCGGTGGATTTATTGCTGGGCAACGTTTCGCTTTTGACACAAAAGCTTCGTCAGGCCAAGTGAGTAAGTAAGCAGGTTGATTGGGTTTTAAGGCAGTCAGGGAACCAATCCGTGAGATTCCTAATGTCTAGCCGACTTGATCAGTGCTGGGTATCAGCCTGATGTTCCTGTTTGTTGGTTAGTGGGGATGACTAACATCTACGTTTAGATTGGTTAGAGAAGAGTTGTCTTCATGTTGAACCCGGATTTTCCGGCCTTGATTTTCTGTCTAGGACACCTTAATGGAATGATAAAGCGAGATAAGGTTAACGAATTCTTTCAATATCTTAACAATTTGGACCCTCACATTAAGTTTGGCATGGAGCTAGAGTCACATCAGGTACATTACCTTTCCTTGACTGCTGACACATAAGAGTGGGAAATTAAAAACCACTATTACCGGAAATCAACAGATAGTGGTGCGGTCTTAAACTACTCCTCAGCACATCCAAGCAGTATATGCTAGCATAGTTTCAACGATGTTTAGGAGAGTAAGGGCATTGTGCACAGAGGAGGTCGACCGAAGAGCAGCACAACTTGAGAGTAAAAAAGCGACTTGAAGATAGCGGATACCCTGTGGGTTTAATTAAGCGGCAACTAAGACGGGTATTGGTGCCCACACCAAGGCCAAACAAGGAGTGGATCGGAACAGCCGTCATTCCATAAAAAACAGGGACATCTGAAGTCATTGGAGCGTACTGAATACGGCTAACATTAGAGTAGCATTCCAGAAGGGAAAAGACTTTTGCGCTCTGTGTTGGTGCAGTTGAAGGATCGCCTTCTGGTTGATAGGACTAGGAACTGTGTATACAGAGAATAAAAATGTAACCACTGTACGAAGGTTTATATAAAGGTCAGACAGCCAGGGAATTGCACACCAGAATCGGTGAGCATAAGCGTCAATTAACAAACCACCGAGAAACATAGATGAATATCAGGCGATAGTCAACGATTCGGCAAATGGCAGGGCATGCACTAGACACTGGGCACAGGATGAATCTGGAAAATGTGGACATTCTGAGACGGGGTTAAGATTCACACCACAGCGACTGGTAGCCGAGGCGGTGAAATCGCTAAGCATCCAGCGTGAATAGAATAGAGGGCGTAGAACTGGCAAGCGTGTAGAGAGCGGTTTTAGATCAGCCGAGATGACATGGTGAGATTTGTGCAGTTATCAGCGAAATGGTCTGGGTCTAAAAGTACAGAATCAAGCAGAGTAAGATCTAATTGACCACCCCCACCCTGTTAGGCGGAATTCCACACAGATCCCGCTTTACCACCCGCAGTCGGGTGCTGCTTCAGCCAAAAAGCCTATCCCACACAAGATTGGCCAGGAATTCGAGACGCTTGCCGGTCCGGCATCAAGCCCAGATCTGATTGGTTGAAAATCTGGACCCAACAGCCAATCATGACCCAGTATTGGCCGATTGCCGGTTGCCAATGGTGCATCCAGAACGCGTCAGAATTTCCAGAAAGTTATTACCGTTTACGCTATATATATGAAGCGCTGTACAAATGCTCTTGACTTCGTTTGGGGCGTTAATATATCTTGTACACCTTTGGTGGTTGTTTTGGCACGCACGCTAGCTTGGGAGGCTCAGACCGAGAACTAAGCTGAGAAAGTACCGTTACTACAATTGGCGAACGGGAACCCACGATGTCAATCGAATTTAATCAGCTCCGAGAATTTTGCAGCAGCAACAAAAGCAGTTTGAAGAAGCGCAATTGAAGCTCATTGAATCACTGACTCAGAGACTGCATATCCAGACAGCAGCAGCCAGCACTGGTGAGTCTTCTGTTTCCTCAACTGATGCAGCCGCGGCCTCAATCACGGAGTTCACATTCGACCCTCTTTCTGGTCACACTTTTGACTCCTGGTTCAAGCGGTATGAAGACATGTTCAAGACTGATTTTTCCAAGTTTGATGACGGTTGGAAAGTCAGACTATTGCTGCGAAAACTCGGCACACCGGAGCATGAACGGTACACAAATTTCATTCTCCCCAAGCTGCCCCGCGACCTCAGCTTTGATGAAACGGTCGGAACACTGTCTCAGATATTCGGCGATCAAACATCACTGTTCAATATCCGTTACCAATGCCTAAAGTTGGTCAAGAAAGATGATGATGATTTCATCACGTTTGCCGGTGTTGTCAATCGGGAATGCGAGCGCTTCAAGCTCACCTCATTGACAGAGAATCAGTTTAAGTGCCTCATTTTTGTATCCGGTCTCCAGTCGTCCCAGGATGCTGACATCAGAACCAGGCTGCTTAACAGAATTGAACAGGATGCCGAAATGACGTTGCAGAGCCTCACCACCGAATGTCAACGCCTCATCAATCTGAAGCACGACACGGCTATGATCGGCCAGTCATCTGTGACTCCAAGCAGCTGTGTACAGGCAATCAACTCCAGTGCGCCTAAGAAAGCTGACAACAAGCCCGATCGAAAACAGAACAAGCCTCCCACAAGTTGCTGGCATTGCGGTGAGTGGCATTTTGCTCGTTATTGCCGGTTTAAACGTCATAAATGTTCCAGGTGCAATCGTCGTGGCCACAAAGAAGATTTTTGTCGGTCTCAGAGGCCACAGCCACCCGCACACCACCGTGCATCCCACAAATCGCGGTCCAACTCGGTGACGGCGACATTTAAGGTTGATTTTGCTTGCCGAAGGAAGTTCGTGACGGTTCGTATCAACAACATCCCAGTTCGTTTGCAGCTTGATACGGGCTCCGACATCACGCTGCTCAGTGAGCGAACGTGGAAACGCCTTGGTAAGCCGCACGTGAAACCGACCAAACATTGGGCCCGTAATGCTTCTGGTGGTAAACTGAAGTTGACTGGCGAGGTTGACTGCTCCATAAACTTCAATGGCTCGACGGCACAAGCTACGTGCTACCTGACGTCATGCCCCAAACTTGATCTCATGGGGCTGGACTGGATCGAAAAGCTTAATCTGCTGGAGAAGCCAATTAATTCTATTTGCAACCTCACACATGCAGCACCTGGAGATGCCCTCGAACAAACTCACATTGCAACGCGTTCACTTGAGGACCTGGTACAACGCTACGCATCCGTATTCTCCGACGAGCTTGGACGGTGCACAAAAGCAAAAGCCAGACTGTGCCTCCTCCCGGTGCCAAACCAGTTTTCAGGCCAAAACGCCCAGTACCGTATGCAGCCTTACCTATCGTTGACCAGGAGCTGGACCGACTGCAGAAGGCTGGTGTTCTCCAACCGACTAACTACTCTGCATGGGCCGCACCGATCGTGTTGGTGAAGAAGGCTAACGGGACCATCCGGTTGTGTGCAGATTTCTCCACCGGCCTCAATGCTGCGCTGGATACCCATCAATACCCTCTGCCTCTTCCAGAAGATCTGTTCGCGAAACTAAATGGGGGTAAATTTTTCGCGAAGATTGACTTGGCCGATGCATACCTCCAGGTTGAAGTTGAGGAAGAATCCGAGAACTTCTGACGATTAATACGCATCGCGGTCTGTTCCAGTATACTCGACTGCCATTCGGTGTGAAAACAGCGCCAGCCATATTTCAACAGATCATGGATACGATGCTGAAGGATGCCCCCGGCGTTGCTGCTTATTTGGACGACCTCATTGTCATGGGTTCCAACCCCACGAATTGTGGCAACGTCTCGATTACGTGCTCGGTCGTATTCAAGAATATGGCTTCAGAGTGCGCCGAGAGAAATGCACCTTCTTCATGCGGTCGATAAAGTACCTTGGTTTCATCATCGACCAACATGGTCGCCGACCAGACCCGGAGAACATCGAAGCTATCAGACGTATGCCAGCACCCACAGACGTGACGTCCCTCAGGTCCTTCCTCGGTCTCGTCAGTCACTACAGTTCGTTCCTGCCTGCCATGCATCGCCTCCGAGGCCCGCTAAACCAGCTACTCACCAAAGACCACAAGTGGACATGGTCAGAAGAATGCCAACGCGCCTTTGACTCGGTTAAATCCATGCTGAGCTCCAATTTGCTACTCACCCACTACGATCCATCTCTGGAAATCGTTGTGGCGTCGGATGCCTCGAACTATGGGATTGGTGCAGTGATTTCACATGTATTTCCCGACAGCAGCCAAAAGGCCATTGCACATGCGGCCAGATCCTTGACACCAGCCGAGCGTAACTACAGCCAAATAGAAAAAGAAGCTTTGGCGATCGTGTTTGCCGTGAAGAAGTTTCATAAAATGCTCTACGGCCGTCAGTTCACTCTACTGACCGATCACAAACCACTCCTTGCTGTGTTCGGCTCGAAGAAAGGAATTCCGGCGTATACGGCCAACCGCCTCCAGCGATGGGCCACTCTGCTTCTGGGGTACGACTTCAAGATCAAGTACCAGTCCACTACCAGCCTCGGACAAGCAGACGCACTGTCGCGACTCATTGATTCCAGCAGGCCGGAACCAGAAGATACCGTAGTCGCAACAGTTGCCCTGGAACCGGAGGTCAACCACGTGGTATCCGAAACGATTCGCATCCTTCCAGTGACTGCCGACATGGTCCGTCAGGCGACTGACCAAGATCCTGTGCTACAGGAAGTCATTAAGTACCACCGCGATCAGTGGCCGCGTACCTGCCCAAAAGACGAACTGAGACCTTACTTCAACCGGCGTGATGCGTTATCACTAGCTGACGGATGCCTTCTGTTTTCAGAACGCGTTGTCATTCCAAAGTTACAACCAGCCGTTCTGAACCAGTTTCATAAAGGGCACCCGGGAACAAACAGGATGAAGGCCCTTGCTCGGAGTTACGTCTACTGGCCTTTGATGGACTCCCAAGTCGAGCAAGTCTCAAAATCTTGCCTGCGGTGTGCTGAAGCATCTAAGTCACCAGTGAAAACCCACCTACGGTCGTGGCCGCAACCGACCGAACCCTGGTCTCGCCTTCACATCGATTATGCAGGTCCAGTTGGTGGCCAGCACTTTTTGGTCGTGGTTGACGCTTACAGCAAATGGCCGGAAATTTTCCCAGTGAACAGCCCCACAACTGCTACTACAGTCCTGGAACTCCGACGACTGTTCAGTCGCTTTGGAACACCAGAGACTATTGTATCCGACAACGGTAGCCAGTTCACGTCGTCGGTGTTCTCAAACTTTTGTTCGGAGTATGGCATAACCCATGTCCGCACGCCGCCGTTTCATCCGCAGTCAAACGGCCAAGCGGAACGCTTCGTTGACACCCTGAAGCGGGCACTTCAGAAGTCCAAAGGGGAGGGACCGACGGAGGAAATTTTGCAAAGGTTCCTGCTGGCATATCGAGCGACGCCAAACCCAAACTCACCTGATGGAGCGTCACCAGCAGAGGCACTGCTCCGAAGGCTTCGAACACCGCATGACGCTATCCGGCCGCAAAAAGGCAGGCTAGTCACCGCAACGCCAGGATGGAAGAACAGTTCAACCGGCACCATGGAGCAACTGCGCGCTCCTTCAGCGAAGGCCAGAAAGTGCTGGTTCGTGACTACAGCGGCAGACGCCCTACGTGGATTCCAGGACTCATCCTACGCCGGCGCGGCAAAGTGCTCTACGAGATTCAAGTTGGCCCCGCCAGTGGATCCGCCACACGAACCAAATCCGGCCGACAGGTGCGCAGATCCTGCCCTCAGGACCGAGTGAGCTGAGTCTAGAGATGCTTCTGGACACCTTTGATCTCGGCACCATTCCAGAAAATCCATCAGCTGCTTCGTCGGAGGCCCGGCCTGAGCACGGATTACAACCACGACGCTGGACAGACAGGATCCGCAAGCCAGTGAGGCCACTGCAGGTGAACCCTCGGCTTCGAAGCTACGTCAACAAACTTCGAGGGGAGGTGTTAGGCGGAATTCCACACAGATCCCTTTACCACCCGCAGTCGGGTGCTGCTTCAGCCAAAAAGCCTATCCCACACAAGATTGGCCAGGAATTCGAGACGCTTGCCGGTCCGGCATCAAGCCCAGATCTGATTGGTCGAAAATCTGGACCCAACAGCCAATCATGACCCAGTATTGGCCGATTGCCGGTTGCCAATGGTGCATCCAGAACGCGTCAGAATTTCAGAAAGTTATTACCGTTTACGCTATATATATGAAGCGCTGTACAAATGCTCTTGACTTCGTTTGGGGCGTTAATATATCTTGTACACCTTTGGTGGTTGTTTTGCACGCACGCTAGCTTGGGAGGCTCAGACCGAGAACTAAGCTGAGAAAGTACCGTTACTACACACCCCCACCCGCAAACCAATTGTCCAGGCACCCCTCGGCAATTACAGGCGAACAAATGTGTGAATGACCCAAGAGGATTATTCCATTAAGGTGTCCTAGACAGAAAAATCAAGGCCGGAAAAATCCGGGTTCAACATGAAGACAACTCCTCCCTAACCAATCTAACGTAGATGTTAGTCATCCCCACTAACCAACAAACAGGAACATCAGGCTGATACCCAGCACTGATCAAGTCGGCTAGGCATTAGAAATCTCACGGATTGGTTCCCTGACTGCCTTAAAACCCAATCAACCTGCTTACTTACTCACTTGGCCTGACGAAGCTTTTGTGTCAAAAGCGAAACGTTGCCCAGCAATAAATCCACCGATTGTTTACCAAACCTCTCTGAAACGATGACTACCCAATCGGTCCCAAACATTTTCCAATTGATTGAAAATATCAAAAGTGTTGTTAAAAGGCTCCACCCATTTAGGAGAGAGTCGCGGTTGAGAAATTTTCGCCCACTGAAGTATCTTCTCCTGAATTTCGTTAACAAATGGAGTTTATCTAAACACGATACTTTGTCACTATGAAATTTCACATTTCGGATTACTGAATGCTATGCATCTAGAGGTCGTGGTTCGGAGGAGGGTAATTAAATTTGTCTGGTAATCATTCTTTGGGTCAGAATGATTCAAGATGACCGAATGTCATATAAAATACTTTGACAAACTTAACTACTTGCAAAACCCTTTCATTAGAAGTCTAGAGCGAAATTCGAGCTGCGAAAATTGTTGGGATAAGGTTAACTTCCTATCAACACGACCAATTATAGCGAATAACTGGACGCAATAAGCGTAGACTGCGTCTAAATGCTCTGCTAATCCAAACTAGCATATACCTGTGAGCAATCTAAAGTTGAAAAACTTGAGTATACTGAACTTTATCCTAGTGGGTCTCATCCCGGGCTTGTGTCGTTTTTTCCATTTTCTTATTCTCAGTCTGGTAGCATCAGTTTAAGGACCTCGCGTCTCCGACTATAGTCATTCTTATCCAGTCTCACACAAAACCATCTCAATCCAACCCTTTGCAGATCCAGTCCACGATAGTCACTACTCACTCGTACAAACATACGTAGTCCTTCTTGTTTCACGGTCTCTCTATGTTCGCACTTCCAGTCACCTACGTCGCACGGGAGCAAGATGCGACCGTTTAGTGAGTCCGCTTTTCCGTCCGAGAATCGAGTCCCGGTTTAAAGGCTTGCTTTCATGCCTTCGATTCGTGTGTAGGTTGACCTCACCCGTTTCGAAAATTAATGGTTCCGACGTGAGCACAGCAACCTTGCTCTGTAAGTCGAATGCGATGGAACTAGGAGTTGGTGGTAGTTTATTGTTGCCATGGCTGCGCGTCCGAGATCAACAATGTGCTGAAATCGCTGCGCTGTGGCGAAATCAAACGGAACGGTGCCCATAGCATCGCGATCCTAGGATTTCACCTGCTATATCGGATGCATGATTCCACTGACATTGTCCAAACAATCAGTGAACGAAACGTGCAAATGATAATCCTTCAACTGCAATCCCGTTTCGGTGCATGGCTACCATGCAAACTGAAGGAAACAACGTACAATTTATACAAGGTTTCAAGCTGCCGTTGATGAACGCATCTGCCGTAAAGCCTCTGTCTTTCACTATGTCGGTCTAATTGACACCGAATGTCCGCTCTACACGCAGAACTGCCCAAGTGTTAGACATCGCGTACATACATAGTCAACCTTTCAATAACACACAAAGAGATGAACACAAAAAATCGTCCAGCTGTAGCACCCTTTCGGTGCCTAACTGCCAAGCCACCGGAAGAAAGCACGAGGGCTGGGATACTGCCAGGTTGCCGAGGCCTAGACAGGGAAAGTCGAGAGGCAAAGGTCGGGTTCGAACCAGAATTTCCAGTCAGTAAATTCGCTCTCTAATCACAGTTCGGTCTCTGATAGATCTTGCTTCTTATATGCCACGTCCACAAGTTTGTCAAAAAACTGCCTCAGACAGCACGGGATTCCAATTGATGATCGGCAGTCGGAGTCGTGGATACTTCCAGGGTAGCCGAAATCTGCACAGTGACTTATGTGAAATACACACGACTCGTACAGCAACTGAAAAGCTTATGGGTCTCAAAGTAAATTATCTGTAGCCACTCCCGGTTGTACAGGAATAAAGTCTTACTGGCGTGCAATTTTCACAGACATGATTTGGCGAACGTCGGTAGTGCGAAACTACAATTAGGTCTCCGGGAGAACTCTGTGTATACATTCGAGCTTTGGTCATATTCCGGATGATCGCCAACACAGTTCACGATGGTGCACTGTCAGCTGTCACTGAGAAGCTTGGAGGATCCAGAAGGTGCACATGTTTCAGTCCGTCGTGCGGGGAAATTCATTAATACCAGTTCAATTCAACTGGGAAGGATGATCTATCATGAAACGTTCAGTGTGCGCCATGGCTTAGGAAGAACGTACGCCTGGACAATACAGACCAAAAGGGATTCGTGGCGCCTGTTTGTAGGTAACAAGTTCAACCATATTGATCGGGCCAACGAAATGAGATTGCACATCAGTATTTCGTGAGTCAGCGGCACCACTGGAGTAGTTTCCCGTCAATCTTATGAACACTTTTGAAGACAACACGCCTTTTAATCGGACTTATTTGTGCCATTCGTTGTGGATCCATCCCTCCACTTTTACTGTGTTGAGACAATCAAGTACAAATAGAATTTCGTTGTCCGAGTGCTACAAACAGCTATGCGGTTCCGACTTAGCGAGACTACCCCCACCAACGTGATATTTGGATATCACCTTACGATCTTTTTTCCAGGGAGTGTTGTACAAGCGTATTACATTATAGCTAGATATAACTAGATATATCCTTCTGAAATTTTGGGTGAACCCGGGTTTGTGAATATTTTACTTTTTGCTTTTTGAGTAAATCAGTCTGCTATCTTTGCCAGTTGGAGTATCGCGCAACTGCATCACCTTGGCGTGTGTTCAAGGACCATTTGTTCATATTTGCAGTGTTGATTCACTTGGTATTTCAGTTTCCTGTGAGTGCCCAAATTTTGCTAGTTTTTTTTACAGTTTATCCACTTGGGAGACACAGTGAACGAAATATTCGATCAGGTTATGCGTAACTTCATGAAAAGTTGACATCCCACAACAAAAAGTGGTACTTACTGTTTCCCCCTTGGATAATGGCGGACAAACTCTCCTATATCATGCACTGCCACTGACAAGGTCTGAGAATCCACGCTCAACTCGACAAGGCGAACCAACATCCTGAGTCAAATATGAACAGATTGGTAAGTTAGAAAGTGCACATGATGCAGCCTTGGGAAAAGAACGGTAGTGTACAGGGCTTCTCACCTCGAGGATGATGGGTATTATAAAAAAGATCAAATGAGACCCGATGAAAACCACCCTCTTGATGCAGCAATGCACAATGAAAACAACACATGAAAACCTCATACCTTGATTGGGTCTCAAGCTAAGTTGAAAGTTTTCACGCCATCGTTTTATCCCTGGAAACCGATCTGAGGTATCATTCATCCCAGAATGACGCATATCAGACTCAGTGTTCTCCCACAAAAAGACCATCAAAACTTAGCTTGTTTATGGACTGCTTTGTGGACAGTGAAACTGCAGCAGTGTGATAAAATTCAAAAGGCAAATTCGTAATGCACTACCCATAAGGTTGCTGAAAACTGTTCGACAGCCCACGACCGGTTTCGCCCTTCTTGAGGCTCATCAGGTAGGGGCAGTCCCCGAGTTTCCGTTAACCTTATGCTCTACTTGAATTCATATTGGACAAATTTTGACAAATGCACTCATTTGCATATCGATTCGATTTTCACGGGAGTCTCACCTGGAACCCAGCTGAATCTCTCGTTTGTGATGTTTCCAGCGGGTTCTAGGTGAGTCTCTCGCAAAAACCAAATTGATATGCAAATGAGTGCATTTGTCAAAATTTGTCCAATATGAATTCAAGTAGAGCATAAGGTTAACGGAAACTCGGGGACTGCGCCTACCTGATGAGCCCCAAGAAGGGCGAAACCGGTCGTGGGCTGTCGAACAGTTTTCAGCAACCTTATCAGTAGTCCATTACGAATATACATGTATCGCGATATCTCGAATATCGTAGCAACTGAAGAATTTTCAGCAACCTTATGAGTAGTGCATTACGCATATACATGATTCGCGATATCTAGCAGCTGGAACATGAGGCGGCCTGGTGCAGCACATTCAGTTGCCTGGAAATATCACAAACGAGAAATGCAACTGGGTTCCAGGTGAGTCTCTCGCAAAACCAGATTTGCTTGCAAATGAGTGTATCTTAAAACGGAACCGAAGCATCTGAAGCGAGCATTTCAGAAGACGCCCTCTCTGAATGAAGGTTCCCTGTGCATCGATGCATCGAAAAGTTGCATGATTTGTGAACAGAGTGCGTTTCTCACAGACGTTGTGCAAAATAGAGACTATGGTCAGCAGGCATATTTTCAAATACACATCAAAGGAAAAATTGTTACAAGAAAGACCGAACATCTAGTTGCATACATGAATATAACGGGTGAGATTATGTTCGAACTACCAGTAGTGTTATATTTAGGTGGCTTTACTCCCGAAGTTCTCTCCACGTGCTATCATATGGTATATATAGTATAGTGCAGTACTATATAATAGTATACTGTACTATATGTAGTACACAAGTGGTATGTACCATGTGCCATATATAGCACATACTATACTATACCATATACAGTACATACTATACTATACTGTACTATACTATACTATACTATACTATACTGCTGCCATCGTACCATACTATACTTACTATACCATATTATACTATATTATATAATAATGCCTTCAAGAATACCAAAACCGATGGAAAAATTGTAGATTCTTCCGCTAGCACTTAGTGTTAGACAAGAACGCATTCACGGTAGCGAACTCATGTGGAAATCTGATCGGGGTGCAAAAAATGCTGGCCACAAACAGCAGTTATGAAAGGGTGTGGTCAGTCCCGAAGAACGATCCATTTGGCGTCTCGTCCTGAGAGTGGAAAGATCGGTCGCCTATTGATTTGGATAACAACGTTCACTCGACCGTTCACAAATGGACACATTACCAAACAAAATCACAGCATGGACGAAAACAAGAAATCAATCCGACGTGACACTACTCATTAGGTGAATGAAAACTCTGGGGAGTTCAAAACCGGTTTCGTGCTTCTTGAGGCTCATCAAGTACGCCGGGTCCCCAAATTTTTATTTCAATCTTACGCCGCACCTGAACATCAAGTTGTACGTGTCTGACGATAAACATTTGTCCGCAACAAAGTTGGTTTAAACGAGAGAATCAAATGAAATTCAGCTGAACCTCCCATGTGTAATATTTTCCGAATGTGCTGGAATGATTCACGTTTGAGGTGGAACGCTACGGAAGATGTATAGGGGAAAATACTTCGATATCTTAAATACCGTTCCACTCGAAATAGGAAGCGGCCTTTCAGCATCACACTTATAAGCGGTAGTCACTTCAAATCGCCACGTCCATACGTGTTTAGAAACCAGACTGAAACCACCAGAAAGGCCAAAAAACTGGGAATCTTGTTCAAAAATCTCAAGACACACTATGAACGGAAGAAGCCATTTATAATTTCAAAACAAGTAGTTGTGTGCATTTCCTGATCACACGTGCAACCATCGTCCTAGTAGAGGAATGATCGTTTAAATGCCGGTGACATCATAATCAAGGAGTGGACTGTTCGTGAACAATTACGTAAGTTTCAAGAGGGCACCACTCATACATTCATTTTCTAACTAAAAGAATGTAGATCTTACTTGATGACTTCATAATTGTTGTCTGTAAACTTGACAGCATTCTCGTGCCAAAACTTTTCCGATTTATGCACGGGTGACCATTCCAGACGACCCGACTTTAATTCTGTCGTGTATTCTTCCAGACTACTCACATCTTGAATGCTTGTTGAAAGTTTTTCCTGGAAAAGAGTTTAGTATCGGAAAGATTGAATATGAAACCGGGGGATGCTAGAGTGACCCAATATAGGTCAAGAGTAAAGCGGATTAGATCAACAAACCACACTTCGATTCAGATAACCGAGGCCATCATAATATGGCGACCAATGTGACGCACAGGACTACAAAGTTCAATGGCTGCCAGTGACCGTCACAAGATTTGCAAGCTAATTGGACAGTACGAAGTACTGATTAGGATTCAATGTTCTTCTCGTAACACGTGGCGGTGTAACCCTCACCATGTCGTGGCGCTGTCATTAGCCTTGTGTGGTATGTTGTAAGAGGGGTGGTTGCTAGCCGAGAATCCACTACGCCTTGATGGTACCACAGCCAGAGCCTTCTTAGCCTATGTACAAAACACGTTACACCATAGTTAGCAATACGGTTTCGGCGCAGGTTGAAGCAAAATAGGCCTGATGCCTACTGCACAACGGGTTCAGGAAAAATGCCTCGAAAATCCTGGCGTAAAACAGGGGTGCGTCCTTTCCTCTGCCCCCTTCAATGTGCCTATAACGGCCATCGACAAAGCTTGCGTGAATAACATGGCTAGCGCGAAGTTTGAAAATCAGCGTGACAGACATCTTTTCAGTAGTGGATGTTTTGGTGCGAGGAGTCTGGCCCGTCAGAATCATGTCCACATCACATTCGCAGACGCACGCACGCACGCACGCATGATGAACCGTAGCGCTTAGTTGAGAATTTTGTGACTGTGGCTACACGGTTCGCCCTGTGCAGGTACTCGGATATTTATTATGCACCAGCGTACGTCAGCTGGGATCTTCAGTACTCCGCGCACCAGAACTGGAATGGAGCTTGTGAATTATTGCACATGGCTGCTGTTACGTTAGAACTACCCCCTGTCTGCGGACTTAACCACCGAGGGTGAGCTGAGATACCGTATTATTAAGGCAAACTCGACAACAGAGTGGAGGTGGGACCGGAGTTTGTCCGCAAGGCGATAACCCTATCTGCCCTCTTGTATGGCAACGAAAAGCTGACTAAATGCCAACACATCTGAAATTCGTGTATCCTTCAAATGCACTGTTTAAGGTGGATGGTTGGTGTTAGTTGAACTGAACGAGCGCCGACCACGGAGGTCCTCCGACGGGAGTGTTGTCGTGGGATGGAGCTCACAATCACATACAACCGTCTACGGTGGATGGAACGAAACTTCGAACCAGCTTCAATATGATCAACTGAAAACGAAGAAACGGAATCCTGGCGGACGAAAGCTTCCATATCTGCACATCTTGATCGAAAGTCTAGAAGCCGTCCAAGTAAATCTCCATAAGGGGGAAGAGGAAGCACAAAACAAGACGGCATGGAGAAAGTGACGACCTGGAGTTCCTCAATTTAATAATCACCAACTTTGAGCCGGATTTGAAGCACGAAAGATCTAGAGCCGCTGGATACGAGGATAGGACAAACTGGTTCTGTAGCGACTGCGATCGTGTGTACACTGACAGCATTGAACTAATTGGCCGCCAGGGGACACCTGGGCATTCATATCCAGGCGTCAGATGAAAAACTGTAAGGGAACAAGCTACGATATTGGGGGGAAATGGGGAACTCGTTCACAAAAGCTACAAAGGCAACTGATGGAGAGGAACAGCTTAGTGCAGGGACATTGAATAAACTTACGTTGAGAAAGTTCATATCGTCAGTTAGTTCGGGATCATGGCTATAGTCCTTTTGACGCAGAAGATCCAATTGTCGGAGCACTTTACACTGAACCAGGCTGAGACCACAAGTCCGACGCTCCGCTGGAGTAAGTAGCTTTTCTAAAACGGACTAGAATGCAAAGAATGGCTTACAGGATATCATCATCAATGGCTCTTAATCATCGATCGACTGGGAGATCCATGCATCATCAAACTTCTTACTAAAACTGAGACACAGTGAATCTGACCTGACTTTTTACAGACAACCGAGAATCTTGTTTCCGTATGCAGTGAAGTCAATATGCCATGTCGGGTTCACATATGCATCGGTGGAACCTGTGTATAATCGTTGAACGATTATACGGACGGTTTCCTCGGAATGCTTGAGATTAGTGAAATTCCAGGCATGAAAGAGGGGAGTATATATTAGGCTACTTTCGAGGACTCCACTGTGATACTCACCAACGAGTAAACGTTGCTTGTGGTTTCCCAATTGGATAATATCGTTTTTAGTTAGCATAATCTCTCCCATATCCCACCACAATCAATTTATCTCACTTACCTATCCATGGTTTCGTACTCAGTATAATACTGAACAATAATTTTGGGGTACAGACGATCGGTATGCCCTTTAGCTACTGCTCTGTCACACTGTATAATGTGGAAAAATTGTGCTGAGGAGTGCTGAATCTATGTTAACCACTCCACGATTTTTCACACTGAGTTACCCAGTCCGTCAAAATACTTCCAACTGTTTGTACCTAACTGATAACGACCCTCATCCACTTGACTTACTATGACTTGTCCTGCCATGGTAACCGGTGGCCGCACCACTAATCAGGACATAGGACTGATTTCGGGCAGGAAAACTGGCAACACACTACAAAAACCCCATCCCACTCGCCGTTATTGGGTGTGTCGAGTTTGACACTGCCGATCACCTGGAAGACTTGAGGACTGTTGTTGCTCTCAAGAACGTAGGATCGTCTCACCTGGGTACAACTCAAGTTTCCGCATCGATAACTTAACCGTCAGACCGTATTTGCGCAGGAATACAGTTAGAGTTACCCTCGATTCCCCTGTCACATCCAGTCGGTTCATTCTATGTTAGGATTATCCGTCTGGACTTTCTGTTGGAGTACCATTCCTGCTTGGTCCCTTGAAAATTCTATGGGATTTTTGGACCACAGAGAGATCGAGGCTTAGCCCAAAAACTGGCTTGTTGCAGGTGTGTTCTTTCCCAGAGTTCTCTAACCGCGCGGTTCCATCTTCAAACAACTTTTTATGCATCACGTTGTCGAAACCCGTCCAATTTGGGTTCAAGTAGAACATGGGGTTGAGGGAATCTCGGGGACAGCACCTATCTGATCAGCCCCAATAAGGGCAAAACCGGTCGTGGGCTGTCGAAGAGTTTTCAGCAACGTCGTTTCCTTTAATGTACTTTCGTCGTTTAATTTGTCCGATAAGCACTCATTTATGTTGCATGGAGATGAACCAGTGAGAAGAAAAGTCACGCGGCCGATTGGCCCCAGGTATTTGTAACTCGTCCTTGTTTCCAAATAAGTACAAATAGTTGAGTCGACCTCGAGACAGAAAAGCGACCAGCAAATCTTATTAGCTCGCATTACACCGAAGACCTGGCAGTGGTGGTGAATGAATAAGACTACTGCTGTGCTTCATACATAAAGAGAAAATTAGATCAACTTCATTTTATTGACGGAACGAATTATTCACAAAGTCGCTGAAAAAGAATCGCAGTGGAGTATCCCGTTAAGAAGCAATTGCTTTGAAAATGAGTGAAGTTGCTCAATTTCGTGTAATTTGGGTTCAATTAGAACATAAGGCTTAAGGAAACTCGGGGAATTCGTCTACCTGCTGAGACCCAAGAAGAGTGAAACCGGTCGTGGGCTGTCGAAGAGTTTTCAGCAGCCTCATGAGTAGTATGCTGTTCAATGCATGACGATACCTCGAATATCATACCAACTGAAACACGAGACGACCTGGTGCAGAACATTCAGTTGAAGGACATCAGAAACGAGCGATTCAGCTGGGATTCACCTGAGTGTCTCGCTAAAAACCAAATTGCTCTGAAAATGAGGTTCCATGAATAGCGTATAATTTAGGTTCTACTGGATCATAACGTTGGTGAGAACTTGGAGGCTGTGACTATCTGACGAGCCCCAAGAAGGGTGAAGCCAGTCATCGGCTGCCGAAGTTTTCAGTCACCTTATGAATGTAATGCGTCAAAAAATAGTCCGTGGTATCTCGAATATTGTACATGAGGCGGTCTTTGTGCGCCAGTCAGTTGGAGAATACCACCTTCATCATCAGAGACAGCAACATCAGTGTTGACACTGACGCTTCACTGTCGTACAACCACATGGTATAGGATTATCGTTAGTTGTCAGTATCAACATTGTACGTGGGTTGGGATACTGCCAAGGCACCCAGACGTGGACAAGAAGGGAATATAATAAAAAGAAGGATTCAGCTAGAACTTAGTTGAGTGTCCCGTTAAAAGCAAACTAGTTTTCAAATGAGTGTAATTTGTGTGGTCACCATCATCACTACAGCACAAGCTGTACAAAGGCAACGGCAACACCACGCCTTAAGACAACAGGCATGCATAACCGCCGGATGTTACAAATGTATGTAGCCTTTCTTTATCAAACGTCGACAATATCAATTCAATTTATCGGCCATAAATCATGAACCATGGGTACATTGGTCCCAGCTCCTACACTTTCAATCACTGGAAACTGGCAGAGCGTGGGAGATACAGCCAAGCATTGGAGGTGGTGACATGTTCAATTAGTCCGGGAACTGGGCAGCTACGCAGTGAAGGCGATAGCTTTGAGCACGAGCACCAATGACTGCGCGATTGGGCCATGTTTGTCACTGTTTTTAACCATTGATGAGTTCAGTCCCGGGGGGTTACTGGTTAGTGTTTTCGTACTTCGTTGCGAGGTCATACACTGTCCACCACTCGGTCGCTTTCACTCAGCACAGGTTTGGGCGAAAAGAGCTCTGCGAGGCAGACGGTCTTTTGGCATGCGGGGTCCTAACCAGCGTAACCTGTGAAGCGTGAGTAATTCATCTATGGCGAGAGAGTTGCTTCTTCCCAGGACCATCTGGCAAGCCTCCACACTACTAATCCGATGTTCCCACCAGACCCGACCGGTGCTTCGGAGACATCGATGGTCAAACGCTGACAACTTTAGTATACCCTCTGCGCGTAGAGGCCACTTTTCTGATCCATAAGGCAGTATGGATCGCACTGCCATAGTATAAACCCTGCCCTTGACAAACAGACAGAAGTCACGTCGCTGCCATAGGTGTCGGAGATTGGTAAAATCTGCCATGGCCTTCCCTATTCGAGATGTGATACCATCTCCGTCGACAATACACTGGCTATGAATCAATGAATGAACTCGAGATCGTCGAAACTTAAATGCGATGACGTATTGGATCAGTGCCCTAGTGCGGGGTGAATGATTGACTGTGAACTGTTTTTAAACATCGGAGTGACGCAGTGGTTTCCACCGGAAAACTTACCCGGAACAAAGCCAGCGAAATGCGGATGATCTTTTCGCGCTCGGCTTCCCGAAAAATATCAGCTACCGTAGGGATGAACAGTGGGCTTCTACACATTCTCTGTACGTGTTGCACATCGAAACTCATGCACCAAAGACAGAATATCAACTGATATTGCAGCTGAATTCCAGTACGTTTGTCACCCAAAACTTCGACGATACTACAATGGAAGACAAAAGAAAGACAGGGGCGAAAATAGGAGCGAACCACCCTAATTGGCATTCAATATCAGTAGATTATTTACCAAATATGACCTAATTCATTAATACACTTCTAACGTCCTGATGGCCTATCACCAATAGGCCATCAAGATGTTCACATACACTGAAGACAGAACGTATACGAACGGACTGAGCCTACAAACAGCTCGCGCTTCGAAAGTTTGAGTTAAACGATTTAGTCGGAAAAAACATTTTTGCCACTCGCGTAGTGGGATAACAAAAAATGCATAGCTTGATAGTGCCAAGTGAAGAATGGAATAAAGTTAGCACGTCCGATAATGTTGGTTCGACATGAGACTAAACGGGGTCTGTTCCGTTTTTTTACTGTAGCATGGCATGAAGAAAAACTGCCCGATAACCTGGGTTAGAAAATTCGAATGAGCACCTGTTAGATGCAGATTAAGTCTAGAGTCTATCGCGACAAAGACAGCAGACCATTAAAGAACAGGTCACGGTCAGATAAAGAATCAGAACCTCGGACGAGCGACTGGTCCGAGTTAGTATGTAGAAAAAAAAAAATAATGGTTTAGATGTAGCACCCTTTCGGCGCCAAGCGGCCGCACCACCGGAAGGAAGTACGAGGGCGAAGACATTACCAGGTTGCCTAACCCCAGACCGAAGCGGTAGAGATTCAGAGGTCGGGTTTAACTTCGGTTTTCCCGATCAGTAATTTCGCGGCCTAATCACTGAGTCAGTAGTTGACGGTCTACGCGCACTAGTTGGCAATATATGGAGAACTTTGTTCGACAGTGTGGACAGGCTGTCCTACTCTACTGTTTTCCACTTTACAACAGATTTATCGCTGCAAAGTCAGCGGAGTGAGTCTAACAGTATGGTATAATAGGCCGACTGAGCTATCCAGATTAAATGAGCATCCGCCGTCCAGTTGGTTAGCGATGCGAAGCGATATTTCCAAGCTATCAGAAATTGCCCACGTTTCTTAATGTTGTCTTGTGTGAACTATAGAAGTCGAATGTTCATTCCGATAATTCCTTAGATGGCCAAGGACAACGTCGATGCCCGTACGAATACGACGTTTTGTTTGTTTAGTTGAAAATCATCATCATCATGGACAGCATGGAACTGATACTTCCTGCCGTACAATCATGATTTATTTGCAAGTCTTACTGTGAAGAAAAGAATAAAGGTGAGGGAAAAGACTTAGTGCTGGCTTACTATAACCATTCCGAGGTGCCTATATCATTAAACACTCATTCAATCTGGATAGAAACTAACAACAAGAACGCAACTGACATCGGTTGGCAGCCATATCTTGCAGCGTCTCCAACAAGGCGCAGTGAGGATCACGCGGTCCCCATCCTGGAAGGTGAGTAGAACTGACAATACCCAAGCGTTTCGTGATTTCTTTCATACCCTTCAGCCAGGTCAAGGGTTGGCCACCTCTCTGCTTCCATCACTCTGAATTGGGCACGGAAAACAGCACTCTCTTCGGCAAACGATGGTTAGGCATGCGCAACACATGTCCCAACCACCGCAGCCTCTGGTGCTGGACACATTCTTCAATGGAAGTACCCGTTGCACAACCCAAAACTCGCTTTCTAATAGCCTCGTTACGGATACGCCGACACCAACCCACACGAGCTATGGTTCTGAGACAACGATTGTCGAACACCTGAAGACGTCTCTGTTCCGCTGCTCTAATAGGTCAAGTCTCACAGCCATACAACAAAACAGCCCGCACTGTAGCTTGATACACACGTTTCTTGTGATTCAGAGATACACCATTCTGACGCCATAGGTGTCTCAAATCAGCAAACGCGACCTGGTCCTTCCGGACTCATGCATTGACCTCATGTCACACTACAATCAGAACTAATACAACTTCCAAGGTAAGTAAAACGCTCCACAACTTTCAGTGCCCCTCCCTAGATTATAATTGGCGTGATTGCATGTTTGGCAGCATGACCTATACTTTGCGGGTGCGAAGTGCATACCAAAGGACGGGATGACTTTGGTCAGTTCATCCAAAAACACCTGCGCCTTCTCCTCCCCTTCGAAGACGAAAACGATGTCGCCTGCATATTCCATACCGACAAGGTTTTCGACAGAGGTTGTTTGAACACCGGAGTTTTGGAGACCTTACAGCGTTCGTCTCATGATTTCATCGATCACGAAGTTAAATAGGAATGGATAGTGGGCATCCCTGACGGACACCGCTTTGTGCATTGAAGCTTTTGTAGAGCTCTCCGTATACTCTCACGTCCAGAAGTCTGAGAATACAAAGAACGAACTATGTTCACAAACTTCCGGGGCATTCCTTGATGGGCAAGTATGTCAAGAAGAACACACCGGTCAACCGAGTCAAATGTGTATCGGAAATGCAGGAACACTAGAATTGTGGGTCGCTTATACGCAAGGCGTTTTTCTAGCACCTGATGGAGTGTGAAGATTTGGTTTACACAACCCTTACCAGGCTGGAATCACGCTTGCTGCTCCCGAGTCAGTGTTTCACGAGCCACCGTAAGGCGCCGATGCAACACTGACGCCAACAGTCTCGTAACGACCGGGGTCAAGCTGATGCCCCTGTGATCACCACACTCACTACGA
This sequence comes from Clonorchis sinensis, assembly GCA_003604175.2. NCBI lineage: Eukaryota > Metazoa > Platyhelminthes > Trematoda > Opisthorchiida > Opisthorchiidae > Clonorchis > Clonorchis sinensis. The sequence goes on along the minus strand of CM030375.1, from coordinate 3,409,216 downwards.
GCTACTTTTCTGAAAAAGGGCACTATCATCGATTCTATCCAGTTGTGTGGAACAGTCTCCTTTTCCCAAATGCGGGCCAACATATCAGACAAGCGCTGAATGAGGACTTCACCCGTATCTTTGAACAATGCGGGTGGGTGGTCATCTGGACCAGAAGCTCGGTAGCGCTTGAGAGAAAATATGCAGCCGTAAACGTCCGAGGCCGTAGGTGGTTCCACGTTCACCGTCCAGGGTTCTACGTCAACTCTGGGCTCCAGATGAGTAGCAGCTGGTGACCACGACAGTTGTTGTTCGAAGTATTCGGCCCACCGGTGCGGGCGTTCTCCTTTACTCAAGCTGGTCGGCCCTTTCCAATCCTTGATGGTTTCGCTCACAGGTACTTTCCGGGGACCGGTCGCACGGATCAACTGAAAGAATCTTCGGGCATTACTGGCTTTCTGGGCCTCTTCCACTTCCTTGGCTTTCTGTGTCCACCACACTTCACGGGCGGCTCGCACGCTCACTTTGAATTGAAGTTTGATAATTCGTCGCATCAAGTTATGTTCGGGACCGGCTGGAATATTTCTCAGAGATTTAAGCAGTGCCACCGTTCGGTCTGATATCCAGTACTTGAATGCGCCTGGTGGTGCCATAGACAAAATTCTCAGCAGTATGCAAAAACGTGCCAATCTTGTCCCAGTATGAGTTCACATCTGATGGTGGAGTATTTGGAAGAGACTTTAGAAGACGATTCTGATAAGTTCGTCTAACATACGGGTCTGCCAGTCTCTGAGTTGCCAAGCTATTTGTCTGCACCTTACGTGGCCCTGGAAAATGTAGGGAGAAACGAATCAGGACGAGTGCGTGCTCGGAATCCACAAACGCGTTCCAAAACGACCGACAGTCAGTTATTGATCCGCGACATCGGTGAGACAACTTCGGCTAGTTCGGAAGTTAGTACTGTACAAAAACAGCCTGCAATCGGCACACAGCTGAAGCAATCTTTCACCATTGTCCGTACGTACCGAGTCCAGTCCAGGTCGACCAACTAATTGAGTCTCAGATGCGCTAAATCTGCTTACTTGTGCAAACACAACGATATCTGGGCTTTTAGCTCGCCGCAACAGGGCATTCATGGCGTCATAAAAATTGTCTTTGGTGGTGTCAGAGCTACAGTCAGTTGGGGCGTAAGCAGACACGCTAAACAGACAGCGATCAACTTCCCCCTTGTGAGACTCCTTCACAGACGTTTCCAGACGAACCGCACAGAGGCGACTATCAACGAGTATCTAGTCAAGCAAGGATTTTTCCACCCGCTGACTTAGGACGAAAACTCCTGCACATCCTGCCGCAGCAGCCTCTGGATCGCCAAGGGTGTGTAGCCGGAAGCGAGTGGAGACTGATGGGGCGGTTAGCTCACCCACTGTGCTTGCATCTTGAATTCTTGTTTCTGAGACACAGCACACATCAATGCCAGGCGAGTCCAGAGTGAGAGAAGGAACAGCTTGGTGGTCTGCTTTCTTCAGAGTGCGGAAATTGAAGGCGGCCAGATAGACTGGGCGTCAACGCTTGAATGGTTTTCAGATGCCTGAGGATGTCGACGCCGGATGACACGCAGATGTTGCTTGCAAAACCGATGCAGGACAAATGGAGTCATCAGTTCTAAGTGCTGGACCTAGAAGAGGAGAGTTATTAATGGGGTGGAGAGAGGGGAAAGAAAAAGCTGTGAAAAAATAGAGAAGGAAGGCGTCAGCGTAGCATGTTTTCGCTTACCCGTCCTGCAGCAAGGCTGATGGCACCACGCGACGGCCGATGTGGCATGAGCTTATTTGTATATGTGCAGTTCATGGCTGTATGTGGACTGGAATACTGCTGAGGCACCCACACCTAGACAGGAAGATGATTAGGGTTCTCACACAAAGCCTCTAGCTCAAAAGCCTGACCGCAAGGCAGCGGTGTTTGGCTGGAAATGCAAGTGCACTACCATTTTTACGGAACATGTTGCCATACACTTTGCAACCCTCAACCTGGAGGACCACTGTCTACCCTGGTATGAGAGACTCTGTGAGTGTCGCGCAGATACCCCCCGGTATAGCTCAATTGGTCGCCGAGGTACACAAACCGTCACAACAAGGCAAGGTCCAGTCTTTTCTTGACCAATTTAGTTGACCGTTTATTTTTTGCTCTCCGCGAGTTGTTGTCTAGCTGTTGTCTGTCAGATCTTTATTTGTCTCGACAAATTCCTAACAGTTTTCGATCAAGTTAGATGAGAATAGGTCATTTTCACCAAAGTCTATCTCTGCTCTTGTTTGAATCCGAGTATATCCACAGCGGTTGCTTAGATATTGGTTATTATCAGATCTACTAGCTTCCAGGTATTCTTAGGAGTGGTTTATCCACAGGCGCTGTATGAACCTTCAGTCTGCTTATATTCCGGTCCGAGGAGGCGGGTTTTTCAGAGTCCGATGAACACTTTGCCACGTGATTCTTATCACATTCAGCTCTAAGCATCACTGCGGTGATTAGTACCTTACTGATATCTCTCTGCCGCATGACGTTACAGCCAACTAAATACCTAAGCTTACTGCTTGGATGAGTTCACGTGAGGAATAACGTCCACATTACACAGGAGGTGTACCAATTTGTTATAAAAGGTTCCAATGCTGCACACATCATTAGCAATCAACCAACCCTACCACTCGCTGATCAAACTCCAAAGGATTGTAGTGTGCACTTCCCAGTTTGAGTATCATCAACTGCTGTAGCATTGAAAGCGATTGAAGGGAAAAGATATTCAACTGTGTATGTGTGTAATAGCGCGTGTCAGCAACTTACGTCTCAATACCTCCCACTTCAGCGTATCGCGCGCGATATTTCGGTATCCGTAGCATCATTTGCAAGTTCCGAGCAACTGTTTGATCATATTCGTTTTTCTGTGGAAGTCAAAACACAAAGAAACGGTTCTAAATGATGTAATGTAATAATAATAAGCGTTCAGCTGTAACACCCCTTCAGTGCCTAGCTGCCATTTCACCCGAAGGAAGCACGAGGGCCGAGATACTACCAGGTTGCCCAAGTATAGACAGAAGCAGTCGAGGTGCCTGGGTTAAATTCGAACCACAGGCCTTCTGGTCAGTAAGTCCGCGCCTTAACCATTGATCTATCTCGCGCTCACTGTTACATTTTAGCACTAAGGGAACAAGAGCCTATGCTGATACATTAGCCATTTGTGTATAGCTTCAGTCTGTTAAGTTAGTTTTTCTTGGAAGACCACAAATTTTCGTCCCATACATCAGGACCTATCAAAACTGGTAACGATTCGGTGGATAAGTGCGAAATACCTTCGGCATCACTTCGGTTGTTAAAAACCACCTAAAACCTCATTGATTTTTTAGAGCAAACAATTTTTCGCTTGATGTTTTTCTAAATAGCTGGGCATGTTGACAACATACAGTAGATGGACAATGTGTGAAGGACTATAGCCCTGCGATCTCCGTACCAAAAGTTTTCCCTGGAATTGCTTTTGAGAAGTTTGTCCGCGCAAACAGTGGTAAAGAGTATAATACCGAATGAACGATCGAACAATAAACCCAACAAATTTGCGTGTCTTGGAATTTTTTGGTGTTTTGCTGAGAAAAATATATTCTATACTAGTCAAGCAGAGCTCGAGATAGCCCAATGGTTAAGGTGCGAGCTTACTGATCGGAAGGTCCGTGGTTCGAACCCGACCTCTGAACCTCGATTGGTAACCTGGCAACATCTCAGTCCTCGTAACTCCTTCGGGCTGCACGGCAGCTAGGCACCAAAGAGGTGCTAGAGCTGAACGATCAGCCAAGTGGTCACACTGTACAAGAGACAAATGCCGCTACATATATGAGGCACAGTTTTCATGCCCAGTTGCAAAAAATAGTAGAACCAGCCACTGATTTCCCCGACCTCGTTCAAGTTAGAACGTTAGAACTTCCACCATGTATCACTCAAGGCATCTGTTCGCTTTATGTATGGGTAATCTTGATTTGCTACGCACAGAACTCCTAAAGAAGCACGTTGCATGTTCATAAAACAAAACGCCAGTAAGGCCACGTTATTAATCTAACAGAAACTGTCACTGAGATGTGCTCGTCATGCACAATTCAACGAGTGATGTTCGCGGTCACAACTACAGTGTTCATTATGATTATTAACCGATGAGCTAGGCCCTCGATATGGGTAACATAACGAAAGTACCGATTGGGAGACCAACGCAGTGTCATCGAGAACAGCTGATTAACCAACAAGGACGGAAGATTCGACAATCAGATTTTTCGGGTGGCGATAACCGATGCGGTGTTTCTGGATTTCTGAACCTGGTTGAACACATACCGGTATAAGCAGCTGATCGCGCAACCAGTTAAGGTAATACATTAGTTCTTTCTCTTCCATCAGTTGACGAGACCAACAGGCAAATTTAGCGACGATTCTTGATGCTTGATACATACAGAAAGGATCACCACGTTGAAAGAAGCTGAAAAAATGTGGCCATATTGCCTCCCGAGAGTCTTGAAAACAGGAACAGAAGATTTCCACACGTAATTTGTCCTCCTTTAAGAGATTGTGAATGAATTCAAGCATGAATACCTGAAGAATATCGTCCAAAAGTGTAAGTATATACTGCAATGTTTGTTCTTTTGAGATGCGGTTCAGGATGAAAATAAAAACTCGTGCAGTCTAGTTGGGTTGGTAAAAGGCAAATGTTCCAAACCAGTTGCGGATCTTCGTTGATAACTCGAGTTCGAGCTTCGGGTGTAGGGGCATTGTCCAAGCGAGTAATGAAGTTAAATTGTTCCGTATTGATAATTTGCCCTCTGCAAAGATGCAAGATCTTGAAAGTCACAGCTTACTGAAGATAAGACTGCCAATTCACTCTTGTTAGACGAATTTCGGCTGCCGTTGCTTGGAGAAAGCTTGTCGTCGTGCCGACTAATAAATGAATTAAAGTAAAGACTCGATACATACTTGATGTGATGTCTTCGATAGTTCCAACACGAGCATATTCAAGAGACATTGTGACAAACAATTACACAAGCAAACAGGGACGAGATCCGCTGAAACACGAAAACATATAATAATGAGAAGTCGGAAAGTTTTTGCCATAGTGATCATCCTGGACATCATGAAATTGATTAACATCAACGTCATCATAATCGAAACCAGTATTAAATACTGATGCTTGGCTGCCACACAACCACAAAGATGAGCGGTCTAGTAAGGAGTGGAAAGGAAGAAGATGGGTGGGAACTTAGTGCAGCCTTATGTCCGTATGGAAATCGATCGGAAGAACGGCGTCTACACCCTGGAATAGCAAATGTGTCTGAGCACCACGTCAAAGATCTTATCAGTGATATTGACGCAAGGTCTTTTTAAGGACCTCACATAACATGAGCCCAACATACAACCGGAGACATACTTTAGTTAGGGATTCCGGCTAAGAGGTTACAGCATGCTCGTCGCTGGGACTGGTTACCTTCCATATCCTATGGAATTTATAATCAATGTATGCAGAGTCACGTCGGCCCCGGCCAGAAAGGCGGGAGGATCCCATAGTACTCAATCTGACAGTAGCTGCCTTTATTTTGCGTTGCCAGGTCATGGTCTGCCCCCGGGAGAGCTCGAGACAGCTCAGTGGTTAAGGCGCTAGTTTACGTAACGGAAGGTTCGTAATTCGAATCCAACATCAGCATCTCGACTGCTCCTGTCTAGGCTTGGGCAACCTGGCAGTGACCCAACCATCGTGCCTCTTTCCGTTGGCATAGCAGCTGAGCAGCGAAAGGGTGCTACAGCTGAACGACATTCATTTATTTGTTTCCGGGCTCATTTTACCAACAAGAGTTAGGAGGGAAAAATGGTGTTTTCTAGGGTAGACGGTGGGTTGGAATCCACAGTACTTACCCCAACCATAGAAATACGATAAGCTTTGTTTGCTACTCCAATGATTCTGGTCCATTAAGTACCCACTTACGCATAACTTAAATGTGAATACGCTGCAGCCAGCTAACGTTTGCTATGCTGCGAAGTGACTGCGGCGACACCGAGCCCTTGATGACCTTTCAACAACAATCATCAACACAGTAGAACAATAAGGTACCGTCTATCTGAAGATGTTTATGAATGCCCTAGGAGCCTCTAGCTAAAATGACCGACAACAGACGGTACACGCTCCCGAGAACCTTCTCAAAGGGATACTGCATTGCTAGCTAGCTGGGTCTTTGAGATGATATCACCATGATTCATAATGACTAGTGGGTCTGTATGTAAATGAGCTAACTCTGTCAATCAACTGACGGTGGAATATGCAGATGGATATTCGATTAACACTGATCACAGTCAAAACCGATCCACTATCAAAAGCCAGTGTCGTCAGGTAACTGCCCTAAGGTTGATCAATTACCAAACCGAAACACTATTTCTCCGTCTGGGTGCGTGTCTAGAGAACCCAGGTGCAAGGCTTCTTCTACGGCACTTGTTTTAACCTGGTCTGCACCACGAAAACACATTCCGCCTTCACGTGCATCACACTAGTTGCTGTGTACAATTCTGGGGTGGCATTTATTGTGGAATCATCAAAGCAACAAGACCGGGCCGATTCCTTGAGGTAAGGGTCATTTTCCACCGTCAGCCACCACGTATGCGAAGGAATGTAAGAAATGAAACCATAAACCATGTGCACCATTTGCACCGCAGCCTACTGAATCAACACAAGCGGTCATCCATGGAGGATACCGAAAAATTCTGATTTACGACGTGTTCTACGCAATCATGCAGTGCAGGAGAAATGATGCCCAATGCTAGTTAAAGTACGCGGAAACAGATAGAGATCCTTATTTGTTGTCTCGAGACACAATAATTTCTCAAACGTCCAGCCCGCTTATTCCGAATCCGGTGGGGATGAGAAGTACCATGTTTCGTTGCCCAGCCTGTGGGGTTAAATCCCGTTATAAGTACCATGCAGTGAAGCGAACTGGATATTCGTAGAATGAATGCAATCCACTTAATGGGACACCATACCTAATGAGATGCTCAACATGCGTAAACTACTGCAACTTTTAAAACAATAAGCACCAGGCTTGTCCTGGAGAGTGAAGAAAGATCCTAGAGGAGCGCCTCGAACATCACTTGAAGCTATCAGATCTTCGGAGGAAACGCCCTAGTATGTCGGCCTGGATACCGAGCGTTCGAGACTTTAACAAAGCTATTTGACACGCATCATTACTCCAAAAGTTCAGGAAGTCTTTGCGCTTCAATAATTGAAGAAAACTCGGAATGGTAGGTGAAACCACGCATCGATATGATTTCACCGCTCACAAGTAGGCGCTGCTACGGCCAAGAAACCTCTGCGACACACGATTGGCCAAGAGATAGGCCCGCTTGCCAGTCCAGCATCAAGGCGACCTCTGATTGGTCGAAAGTCCGGACCAAACAATCATGCCAATCAGCCCAAAACCGGTTGCCAAGGCCGCATCCAGAAGGCGTCAGAATTTCCAGAATGATGTCGCAGCATGAATTTCATAAATGACGCGCTGTTTTTGACCTGGTTTTCGGGGGTAACACACGTTGTGCATCTTTGGTGGTCGTCTTGACGGAGACGCTAGCTTGGAAGGTTTAGACCGAGAACCAAGCTAAGAAAATACCGATATTACACGGAAAGAATGGGTCGATTGTTGCAGGTTACTTAGAAATATGTCCACAGAACCACATTTAGGGACATTTGTGTGTTCCCGAGGTGTTTTTCTTATCATATATAGGTATAAGTACACAAGCCATTACCAGGTGACATATTAAGGCCGCTTGAATAACGGATATGTTCAATTCAGTCCAGCTTGACATCCACGAAATCCGTTCGCGTCCGCAGCGGTTCGGAGTGCCGCAAACTATGTAAGCAGATACAGAACGACAGAAGGGACGCACACAAAGCAAAGGATGGCGCTTTAATTATTAAGGGCGAGATTCCGAATCAGCCTTCCCGGTGCCCCGAAAACAGTTGTGGAACAGATCCCCATCGCGTTTCTTGGTCTCCTCCAACAGGGATCCAGAAGCCCCGGCGAACGATTCTCTAGGAGTTCTCAATATGTTGAGCAAACGAGCTTGAACGGCTGGACGCTTACGGGTGACTGCGTCCGGTGTTCTTGGCAACGCCTGTCAGAGTACCCCGTAAGCGCACCGATAGCAGACACCTGCTCATCTTAACTTACCAAGATAGCACGGACTGCTGCCCTGATAATCCCAGAGACAGTCACTAAAAAACCCAGCGCCCCAGTTGAATCCCGTGGTCCCCAACCAGACAGGCGGAAGTTATCACCCCGGCTCAGTTTACTAGTTGGACCTTTCACACTTCATGGTCCTCCTCTCTGTCGCTTCCACCCAGCACAGGGCCGAGCGAAAAGAGTCCTGCGGGGCAGACGGTCTTCTGGCATGCGGAGAATATGTCCCAACCGGCATGACCTATGAAGCGTGAGAACTTCACCTATCGCGGAAGAGTTCCTTCTTAGGGCAGTCTGGCGTACCTCGGCATTACTTTTCCGATGTCCCCACCAGATCCGACTGGTGCTTCGAAGCCACCGATGGTCAAACACTGACACCTTTCGTATGTCTTCTGTGTGTGGAGGCCACTTCTCTGATCCATAAAACAGTAAGGACGGATGGTCGCACGGTAAACTTTGTCCTCGACAGACAAACTGACGTGGGTGTCAAAAAAACCGGTGAACGCTATCCCAGCCCCACCCCCGATTTTATAATTTTGCAAGTGTGGAAGACATTCCAAACCATGTGGCGGAGCTAGTCAGTCTATCGAAAGGCCTGAACCAAGGAGAGCGATATCACTCACATACTCAATGTCTGTGAGCGAACGTTCTGGGAGCATTTTGACCCCAGAGTCTCCAGACGCGGAGAGAGAAAATTCAGGCAGCAGATCAATAACAAGGTTGAGGAGTTAAGATGAGGGCAGCCTTGTTTCACCTCATTTGACTTCGTGAAGTCAGTCGAACGCCTGCTATGCACCCGTACGCGCCCACGCTAGTTCTCGTGCGGTGTCCTTATAGGTGACATAAATTTGGGGGGAACGTTTTTGAGCTCCACGACAAGGGTAAATCCCTCAAGAAACGCTTATCTGTGTTCGCTTGCATTTGTGAAATGGAAAGTGCCCCGGATATCCAGGGGACATAGCTGATGCTAGTTTTCAAAAAGGACCTCATATTAAGTGTGGTACTCACAGGGGTATAAACTTAACCCAGGTTGTAAAGAGATTGACGTCATTCCCTCTTCGTCGCCTTACGGTGGCCAGTGAAACACTGAGTCAAGGGCAGAAAGCGGGATTCTAGTCTAGTAGGGGTTGCACTGACCAAATCTTCACTGTCTGTCAGGTTCTAGACCGTCATAAGTACAAACAACCCAAATATACTGTATTCCAGAATTTCCAAAACGCATACCACTCGGTTGACCAATGGGCTCCCGTTGACACGCTTGCCCATCAAAAATGCCCGGAAAGTTTGCTAACATAATAATACCTTGTGGTCTCAGATTTCCGGGCGTGTGATGGGATACGGAGGGCTCTTCAAAAGCTTCCGTAAACAAGATGGTGTCCAACAGGGGTGTCCACTATCTACTTTCGTGCTCGATGAGATAATGAGACGATCCTTGGGAGGTCTTCAAAACCCCGGTGTTCAAATAGCCTCTGACAAAACCTTGTCGATCTAGAATATGCAGACGACATCGCTCTAGTCTACGAAGAACAGAAGGAGGCGCAGATGCTTTTGATTAACTGACCGAAGTAATCCCGTCCTTTGGTGCGCACTTCGCTTCCACAAATTTCAAGGTGAAGCTCGTGGAAATGCAATCACTGAACGCGACACCTACAATCCAGGGAGAGGCACTCAAAATTTTGGAGGATTTGCGTATCCTGGAAGTTGTATTATCTCCGATTTTTGTGTAACGGGTGAGGTTAACGCAGGAGTCTGCTAGGTTTTGGTCGCGCTCGCCAATTTGAGATACCCTATTCGTCAAAGCGGTATACCTCTGAATCTGAAGGGACGTATTGGGCTAAATTTGGGCGGTTTTACTGTACGGATGTGAGACTTGGCGTGTTTGAGCAGCGAATCTGAGACTTTTTCAGGTGTTCGGCAATCGTTGTCTCAGAACAATAGCTCGCGTGGTTTGGTTGTCGGGAGTCCACGGAATCCATCCACTCAGATATAAAGCCAGTGTTTCGTCGTGAGTGGGGGACTTCCATCAAAGAATATAACAAGCACCGGAAACTGCGTTCGTCCGATACGTATTGCGCATGCCGAAACATCGTTTTTCGAAAAATGCAATTTTCTGTCCAAATTTATAGCTGCGAAAGCATAGAGATTGTCAATCCAATGCTTGGCATAGGGGTTGTTTTATTTTTCTTCTGTTTATAAAAGTGGTTCATCGTTCAGTGTTAAAACACTTTTTCTCTTTTTATCTCACCGTGCCAAGGTTTTTGATGAATAATACTCAGTTTCTGGGCCTTCTGCTTTCACCTTTCGTACCCTGATTGTCGCCTCGCTCTATTCGTCGTCAAACACAAAAATTTATTCATCCACAAGTTTTCATGGGAAAATGGATCGATTCTTACCGCCTGAATGGTTCGATACCGATCCCAGCACTCAAGGCTCAGCAAATATCTGCAAGCATTGATTTTGTAATTTTGAAAATTTTCCTGGCTCCACTGTTTTTGATTCACCAGGTTAATAGAAAACCTTGTGAAAGTACGTTGCTCCCACTTTTCACCGCTTCATAAAAGATCTCAGGACTTATGACTCAGCTATTGACATTTGGCTAGTAATTATTATAGAACGGGGAAATAAATATTCACCCAGCATCTTTTGAATACTTGAACGAAAAACGGAGAGTAAACTCTTGGTGAATATGAGCAAAAGTGTCGAAGTTTGTTATCAGACTGCAGGCATACGGCTGTCAACGCAGAACATAGTTACGAAGCATTACGAGACGCTATACAGGAGAATTTCGGTAGCCTAGATGGTCGCTGGTTTGTTTGTTGAGCTGGGCCATTTAGTTGCAAGCAAAGTTCCAACGCAGCGAACAAACCAACGACCATTACGAGACGCGTTTATTGGCGGCCTTTGTTTCAACATCATTCTTCAGAAACTATAGAAACATAAGTCTCTGGATTTCAAAACAAACCACAATCAGACGAACCCCTTAAAACTAATGAAAAACAGTCACCATCGTTTCTCTGAATAATTGACTTTTCTGCACTACCGTATCGAATGACTCACCAGGGTCACTACGTTCACAAGCGTCACCGTATGAACAGATTACTGTTTCTACTATGGGATGCCGTTGGTTCATCTGTTGCTGTGCTCATCATCCGCGTTATAAATGCCCTGCTGAATAGGTGACCTACAAAAGGTGTGGAAAAAATAGGACATTTTCAAAACGTATGCAGATATACCACTGGCATGAATAACATATCGCCGGTTTGAGTGCTCTACATTGCACCAGCGATTGGGCTCCGGAATGTCTCAAAGAGGCTCTTGTTGTCACTGATAGTTCAGAAATTTTTATTCTCTAAAGTGTCGTCCATCGTAATCATTGACCTGTACCACCCTTGTCACCTGCAATCGCTTTGAGACCCATCCAGCACAGAAGCTTTACTCTTGGACACTGAGTTTTAACATTGCAACCTGAACAAACGTACCTTCTTCTTCCAATTTCTAGTAGTACATAACCATCAACATGGGTTTCCTAGACGTTACAAACCGCTGAAAAGCTCTTTCGAGGGTGATAAACCTTTGTTCTCGCTTTGTTATCATATTGCGGATTGCCACAAAGTCAAGTTGACACTCTTCAGTCGAAGAATTTTTCATTGGTTCTATGAATGCGTTCACTCGATCAACAGGACGCTTCAGGAAGGTCACAAGTGCTTGTCACGAAAATAAGTCTTGAAGGAAGCAAACTTTTGTTGAATAAAGTAACATTATGAACCGATTTACGCAACCGGAGGCTCATCCGCTCCCAAGAACCGGGGATATGAGTAGTAAAATAGACCAATATCGTATTTTCAGCACGCTTCATCTTGAAAGTGAACATCATTAAATATCCATTAAAGAGAGTGAGAGAATCTACACGGCTTTTAGCCTCGCAACAGTCTGCATCTCGCGACAGTCTGCATCTCGCAACAGTCTGTCAAACTCCATTTGTGGTAACAAACAGAGTAGTGCGCTTTCAAAGTGTGTTGGATGCAATGCGCGCTGAAAAACTCGTAAAGTTAAACATTTGTCCTATCTTCCTTCGCAGTGGAACTGGCTATATTTCTTCATCTAGAACACACTATACACAGACCTTTTAGATGTGCAAAGCGGAAAGTATTTTATTCCATTTTTGCTTTAGCAGACGTTTTTTTGGTGGAACTAAACCGCAATTCCATTTTTTCATCTTCTGTTTTATGCTAGGCTTAAAAGTTCTCACTACACCGAGTACTACATTTTTCAGGTTAAAAATACTGTCTCATCGATCACCGACTTTTCAATATCTCCAAAGTTTTGGTAGGGAAGCTAATATAGTTGTGTGCCTGTTTTGCAATGCTCTGGCATAGATGACCGGGTATGTCAGCTAATGCTAAAGGCAAAAACGTAGAAAAGTGTCAAAGCTAATAATCACATTAGTGATAATAGGTTTATTTCTCAACTTGTAGGGAGCATACCAGTCGAGGCATGATCGGGTCGTTACGACCTGGAAGCGGCAGGCAACAACACAACAGAGAGGAAGGTACAACCAACATGACATCCTTATTGCGCGGATGTGGGAGCCCAAAAACTAGGACGATGGGCATGAGACACAACTAGTTCAGTTAAGAGGCCGGTTGACATGGACTAAAACTGACATTGATTGCTGGCCATGAGTGACTTTGGGCGGTGTAGCAAATGGCCAGGGTCACAAAAAGCAATAATGGAAATGGAGCTAGAATAAATAGAAGTGGAGAAAAATAGCGAGTTTCGTGTTAAAAATATGGTGCACATTAAATCCAAGTGGACTCACTGGTGTCATTGGTGTAAGGAAGTCAGGTGTAAAGATAGTATAGATAGTGCAAATGGTGGAAGCGGGTAGGCATTAGTATTATCCTCTTTGTTTCAGTCAACGCGTAAGCTAGCTGTACGAGTGATGATCTGGAGGCGATTCTTGTATTTAAAGGAAGGTAATCTTGCAGTTTGATATCTGGGAATTTTCGGTTTCTTAGGGCTGGCACAAGTAAACTGTATACTAGTGACAGGATTGACAAGTAGACTCATATGACTCGATTTTCAGCTACCCATAACGCTTACAGTGAATCCAAAGACGACATTTATTTCACACTACACCTTTATATCCGCTCTCCACTTCTTGATGCCACGACCCGCGCACACGGCCAGTGAGCAGTACTTTGCGACCAAGTTTGGATGAATCGAAGGAGTTGAGCCAAACAACGCACCGGGAGCAAACTTTGGGAATCAGCTAGCCTAATTAAGTAAAGAAGAATGTCTTAAACAGTGGCCTAGGTGCCATTTAACAGACTCGTCCTTAAGCCGAAGACACGAAGGAAAACAACAGTACAGCTTAGATGACTGGGTTCGTTATTTTGTGCCTGGTGGACACAAAATTCCAAGTGCACCGGTCGGGTGCAGGGTGGGAGTCTCCGTATTTGATTGTACTCTACCTGCTCGTCTTGTTCCCCTGCGACAACCTTACATCTTTCCTTCTTTCTCGCAGAGAAAGCTCTTCAAATCTTCGTTCTCAATAGGTCTGAAGTAGTGCTTTCTCGAGGCGAGTTATGCCCCTAAGCTCACTTCCGTTTCTTACTCAAGCCGGAAGCAAATGTTCCCTTGCCTCAATTTACTTCAACACAAACGACATCAGACGCGACGGCATGCTAGTGGAGGTAAGTCGAAATGGAACGCTAATTAGGCGTGGCAAGCGGACTGACAGAGTGGAGTAAAAAGACTAAAAAGCAAATAAACTCACATACTATTTGGGTTCAAAAGACCCTTGTGGCTTTTGAACAAGAATCAAGCCGGCCCGTGAACGTATTGCCAGTGAACGACCTCCGGTCCTCCAAAATAAAAAAGCAACGGAAAATTAAAAAAACACAAACTTGTCAACATTGTGAGGAGGCAAAAGCCCGTCCGTTTTACTGTCTAGTTACAAAAATTCTGGCAATAACGCAAGCTGTCTGTGATTGAAAATCCAACGTGATTGCAAATATTCATCAAGGCGGACCGAGATTTGCATTGGAGTAAAGAGGCAGTTTAATCTTGAGCTCATTCCTAGAACTAGCACGAAAACTTTTGGTGTGCAGTTGGGAATTTAATCTCAGCAAGCTAAAAATACGATGTAACTATGTAATTACTGGTGGGTTCCAAGTGGTCAGTCTCTGGGTTCGAAGCAACACTCGAATTTGGTAAGACCATTTAGGAGCCGTGGTTGTTGCACCGTCTAACATTCGGTGATTGTGGCAGGGCTATCAAGGTTCACTTGACCTTGACCTAAAATATGCCTAGTGTCTCATTTTTGTCCTTCTCACGGCGTCGTTAGACGTCCAGTGAAGGTTTCGGCAGGCTACATAATGTATGATGTGGCCCAGTTGACGACAAGCTTAGTCCCACCGATAGGCGCTTGCCTTCGGACGGTATCCGTTGTGCGATTGCGGTGTGTGGTTTAGAAGCGTGGCCTTCATTTTACAACTATTAATATTTTATGCTCACAATTAGTGGAGCCCGTTTTCTCCACATTTCACCCGGAGATGCCAGAAATTTCTGCAACCAACGATTAGCTGACCAACTTATCACCAACAATTCGAAGGAGAAACGATTATGAGGCATGTGGGAGATGCGGCTTTGGAATTCCCCCCATTTGTACCAAGTAGGAAGGGAATCCTAAGGGCACAAACTCAAACAGGTCTTCCATTTCATCGCGCGATTGTATCTCGCGCCATCACATCTTGTGTTAGATTAACCGAAATTTGTGTCACAAGGTTGTCCACCTGGTATTTGTCGCCGGGGTGGCTCCTTCGCGGCCAAGGTAAAAGTTCCCGCGGCTGGCTTAGTTCCCAAATACGTTACTTTAGTTTTCCACCAGCGCGTGCGCAAAACAAGGCGTTGCCGCATAAATGTTTGATCGAGAAAAAAACAGGGTTATAGTTAATCTTCCCAGACTAAAGCTTATGGCTATCTGCTTTTAGGTTCGAGTGAGGCGTGCTAATTCACGAACAGTAGCCAATAAATCTCATTCCTGGTATCACGGCACTATTGCAAAGAGAGTAATATACGTGTTAAACAAACTTAAACAGATTCCCCCTCGTGGATGCCGTAGGAGTTACAAAATAGTGTTCTTCAATCCCCAGCCTGAGGATAAAATCGCAGTTCACTTCGCCACAAAATCGGTGTCGTCACAAGTAAACGGATATCGACGGCGAGTAACCATAAAGCACAATATCCTACTAAGATCCGTAAAAGTTATAAAAATAATTCGCTAAAATTGGAGGGTTTTCAATTCTTCTGCTCAGGGAGAATGATTGTAAGAATAGGCGGTCACATATGGTGGGAACGAGGGCACATTTTTGTTTAATTGTCTTCCACATCAAAAAATCTGCCAGCTAATCAGCACTGGTGACGGCCAGCAGTACCATAATTTTTACGTTTAACCTCGTTCCAGTGCGGGTCTGGGATTTCGCCACTAGTTTTCTTTGGTCTCGTGTTCGATACTATCCCTCTGGTTGTACTAAGCAGTCACCAGTTGACATAACGTGAAGCGGGAAATCCAATATGACCGCCTTGGGCGTATTATCCAACTCTCCTCCATTTAACTTGGGTCTTGCTCCACCAAGCCTGTCTAGGGAATTAAACTGCCCATTTAGAGGGTGTTTTTGCCCTATTCGCCACTTGAATACATCTCTTTCCCCTGGAATATCGTCGCTTCTAAGGAGACGTAAACCGTACTTGTGCCCTGCTTGAACAAGTTTCGGCCAACAGGTTGTTCACCGTTGAACTAACTAACACACGGTGGGGACTTTGTAAAAGGATTTTCAAGCTTAGATCGTACACTTCCATTAGACAAACTGTTTTTTCTAATTTCGAGCAGTTGCTGCGGGGAATAACCTCTTTCCGATGGTCGTCCACGCTCCATCTAGAACCCAGTTCAAGGCACCGCTGGACACCTTTCATGCGAGTCCTTGCGCTGGTAAGCTTACTGCCCCGCGCTGAGAAATTAAACGGCAGTGCCACACCCTTTTTTCGTTTGTGTCTTTCAGGTAAACGGTAGTCGCTAAACGGCAAGAACAGAACCCACCCGTGAACTTGGGTGAACGACTCGATCCTTTGTACCAACCCGTAACTCCGTGAATTCAGCTCACGCAAAACATCATTTACATTATTACCACAATTTTCACTGGCTGGTGGAACAACACTGACTTTGACCGAACAAGCCACGTGTGACCTAGGCCAGTTTTGAGCGTACACTTCAACTTGGCATCATATAACCTTCAGAAAGTCTTTGCGTTCTCTTGTTATACAAGGTCGCACAGAAAAGTGCAGAGGATTGAATATATGTGGCAAATACCGTGCACGGAACTAATTCCTCTACGCTGACCTCTACCCATCTTGCATCAATTCAAGACCCGACAGTTACTCGGGCAGTTGAGTGGTCAAAAAATCGATCAAGTTCGCTCCCATAACCGGAGCTCAGTAACCAAATCAAATATAACTAAAGCTACAGTAATTACTCCATTTGACCACAATAAGTATGTTTGTACCGTTTGCCGTCAGCTGAAATGTGCAAATCATTCCACGTCTCATCCACGGAGCCTGTCCGGATGTTTACGTCCGTAAGGCAACGAGTTAATTCATGCGATAATCTACTTGCATTCACATGACTGCTATGAAGCCTTACACCATCCGCGTTCATAGGCTGTTCTCCATCGTTCTGGAACATAATAGAATCAGTATCCATCTGCGTCACGAAAATAAAGCAATACCCACACTGCGAACCGAAAACGTCTGGGTGCGTTGGTTGGGCGCCATGTCAGTTAGGCCCTACTGTCAAGACTGCCCAAGGCAAAGAGTGTAGCGGTCAATCGAATCCCTGAAAACAAAAAATGAGACCAATCTGAGGTAATTTAGACATTTTGCGATATTTTCTAACTTTGAGACGTGCAGTCCTATAGCAGAAAACGTGGCTTCGACAGATTTGTGCTTACGATTTATTCACTATGCAAGCGCAAGGTCTAAGCTAGTCTCATGTACTTCCCAGACCGGGGCTAAACTGGCCTCAATAATCCGCTTCCGCAAAGAAAGCGCCCTGGGTGGAGCGGAAGCCAGGTATTTCTTATCTCTGTAACCCTGTTTTTAAGTGATTCCTTCTGGCAAGTTGCTGCAAATTGCACCGAAACTCCAAAATTCGGCGGTCGATGACCCAAAATACCCGCATGGTCGTCGCCGATTCTGTTTTGTCCTTGCTTCGCGTCCACACGGACCTCCAACTGACGCAAAATCACCCGCGATTCTACGCCGGTTCGACTCTATCTGCGTTATTTCCTTCGTCTCAAACAAACCCGGCCACCACTGGAAAGTGCATCCCGTGTCCAATCATTCATCTCGGTGCTGCCTAGAAACCGAAGTATGTCAGTATTATGACGGCACTGCACTACTATACTCTGTCTTGTGGCGTCAACTCTCGTACTCTTGATTGTCCCCATTCACCCACTCGTTCCTTTACCCATTACCACGAATAAATTGCCTCCCTGGCCTCAAACACTCCCGGGAAAAGTTAGTACCAATCCGCTGAATCTTTCTTTCGGATCTTAACCTACTGATTTTGCACTGCCACTTAAATTTGCTTTGCCGACAGGTTCAACCATTTTGCTTACGGCGCTGATTTGGCCTTATGCATTGGCACCACCTCTCCTGCAGCAGCGACACAAGCGCGGCTATCAGTTTTGGTGAAGATTATATTTTGTGATGTAACTTGTCATCTATATCTACAGCAAATTTCTCCACCCCTTTATATTCACTTGAGCTTTCCATGACTCTGGCCAACAACTTAACCGTCAACGGACACTCATGGCTGGTGATGGTCGTAAGCTTCGGTTCAAGCAAACTAGCTTCATCACTGAAATAGTCGCTTTTTGTTTTCCAAAATTTACGATTACTTAGCACTTGGTGAGCATGTCTCCATGGTGTTGCATTCCCCGCCATGTTATTTCTTGCCACGTTCAGATTGTGAAGGTCCAACCATGCCTCAGTTGGTAGCTGTCTGAAAGCCGGGAAATAAACTAGTTATTCTAAACCACTAGAAAGGAGAGGTCCCGTAGCGATCACTTCCTTCTCCTTTCAACCAACTTTGATAACTTTTCTAGTACATCTGTGCTCACTAGAGTACGCGACTCCTCTGTTCCGCAAACGCAAAACGCACGTGACGAAACCGCATCCTGCTCACAACCTTGACCGACGACAAGTTAATGCCAGTCTTGCACGCATCGAAACGATTCGATGTATTACAAGCGTCAAACCTTCCCATATATAGGAAGACACGACACAGTCACCACACACAAGCGCGTGCGCGTAGAGCAGGAAGTTAATCAAACTATACAGGTCCACGGATAATTACGAAACACGTGTAGCAGCCATACTGTGAAAGAGACCCGTTATCCCGTACGGACTTTCACCCAGGAACTCTCACGAGTTATCCACAAAGTCCACTTTGAACTTACTCCACTGTTCGCATCGCATGTATTTTAAACGCGGTGCAACTAGTAATTGTAAACTGCCACCAAGCATAGTGGAAAACTGCTACTAGTGCATATACTTTCTGAAGTAGATGATGAATATCATACTCCTTGCAGCAGTGGTCCAAGGCAGCGGAACTGCCGCCGTGGACAAACTATTGAATCATGGATCAAATGATATATGTTATACGTCATGACCCTGGACAGATAAATATCAGAAGGCTTAAAAGGCAACTAATTATGAAAGTCCCACTAGTACAGGTACAAGTTAGTGTGTGAAAGTTATCGCCGTATTTTGGGATGATTTTCCACAGGATTCGAAGACTACTGTAAGATAGAAATAGGAGAATTCGACATTCTCCGTGAACTACATCAACCAACATTTTCACAGCCGAGTCAGAAATAGCCCTTTGGGATATCGCATGTTGCGGCAATGCATCACTCAACTTAGGCTATGCAATCAAATTTCGGTCATGCATAGTGTTGCCAACTGTACACTAGTTAGTCAACTTACAATACACAAACTTACTGTGTGCAGTTGTGAAAACCCGCTGATATAGTGTGGGAGGAACGCCTTTAAAGGATGACCCTGTGTTCAGGTTACGCAACCGAATTGCAAGACGCGGCCGCTGAGAGTGCATGGTGCATTATTCTCGTAGGACGCCCTCCGTGTGTATACTAGTCGCAATTTTGCACCATTTTTGCACCAAAACGTCTGCACAGCGCTTTCGCAAACCACTGTGGATAACACATATACGTGTGACTGCAGACGTCTACCACAGTGCCTTCTCACAATGGTCCTTGTGGTTCAGCTGCACCATTCATGAAATACCCGGTGCTCGTTTCAGACCTCACCAAAACACAGCACTAATGTTCAGGAGAAATCTAAAAATCCGCCTTATGAGACAGTTAAATTGAACCCAACTTGCCGTTTTCGTGAGTGAAAGAACTTTATTACATCCACACCCATCCGTATCACATATTTTCTCGTTATCAGGTTCAAACAATGGGTTCGTCTCCCCTACGACGACCTACAAGTCGACATACATATTGCAGTTTCTGGTTAACTGATGAGTGGCCCGGTTGTGCGGCGTGCTTGTAACTGTTAAGCAACTTTTAAGGTTATGGAGGGAAAATGTGCTTTCAGCAATTGTTTTTCACTCCGTCTTCCAATTTTGGAGGAGCTCTTCCGTGGTGAAAAATATCGGCCGATCACCGCTTGTCATCGTTAAGGGTCTGCCCGATCAAACGGTACGACTCACGTTTCCAGAAACTTTACCGGTTAATTCTCTACGTCACATACACTTCTTTAAGGCAAATTAGTGACTCAGTTGAATAAAAACGGTGGTTGCAACGTGTCCTACTTCAGGCAACTAGCGTTCCTTGGAACAACCAGCAGTAAGCGTAGCTCTCAGACCATAAATTCACGGACTCAGATTTAGATTAGCCGTCTCTACATTTTAAAATGAGGCTTCGTTGCGTTCACGCGGGTAAATGCGACGAAGTTTTCGTTCATGCATTTACTCGAAGCAGTTTCAAATGCAATAAAGGAGATTATTGAGAACCCAGTTTCTCCATAAATCTGCATTCACAGAATGATCACGCTGAGCCATGACAGTCATTGCAAATATGGATTCCACTTCCGAAGTAGATCTTCAGTACGTTAAAACAAACCTGTGACTGTCTAGCAGCATTTCATGTTTCAAAAAGATGCCGTCGAACGTTACAAGTTCATGTAAAAAATTCCTTTTGTTCGGACTATGATTTCAAAGAAAGTTTTGGGTGTGTACCTAGCGGTTGGCCGAAAACATCGTAGAGGTTCTCTTGGAGGCACCTCTGGCAAGCAGTGTTCGGTGGATGCTGAATCATGATTGGCCGTCTGATCAACAATTTCGGCCTTTCGATCCTGCCTTGACGCCAGACCGGTAAATGACCAACTCATCTGACCCATCACGTGTGGATCTGGCATCACTGCTGTAGCGGCGACTCATTGCGAGAGGTTAGGTGGTTTTCGTTTAGGATTCCGCCTAACAGGGGATCAAGTGCTTTGTAGCGCTGAATCAAACAAAGTGCACACTGAACTCCCGTTCTCGATGGAGGTCGGATGTTCACGTTCCACTCGGTTTCATTTGGTCCTTCCAATGTTTAAGGCGACGGCCAGAACTGTTCTTCGGTGTTCAGCCCATCGTTCAAGGTGGCGTTCCCGTGAATGAACTGAGGGATAGCTTCACTAATACACATTCACCTCAATTTAGTCGGTAGGATTATCTGGAACAGGGTGCCGATTCTCCTGGACACAAAACCTTTCTCTAATCCCCCGGGATTCAGCGATCACTCAGTGCTGCATCATCTGACACAACGCCGAATGACGAAGGGCCTGAGGATCAATCCTTATACCATTCGTTATTCCGCGCCTGAAGGATCCGCAGGCACCATAAAAGGCGTGTGCTGAATTTTTATTGGCTGCAACCGGAGCTGTTAATTGGGGTGTGCAAACGACCTCGGTCGACCGCGGCTCTAAGGGCTGAGTGTGGGTTGTTTCGCGTTTCTCCAATTCTCTAGTGGTCGTCCAAATAATCATTACTAACGTCATACCTATCGAGAAGTGAAAGCTTCTCAGCCAACTCAACTCGATGCTGTTGAACTACGGATACACCATGCAGGTGATGAACTTAGGGTACACACTGGCAACTCATTTCCATATGCTGTTTCGTCAGTCGCTTGACGAAGGCCACCTTCCCTCTGTTTGGAAGGAAGCGATTGTCACGCCAATCTACAAAACTGGTGACCGACTATCGCCTGGCAGCTACAGGCCTATAAGCCTCACTAGCGTGCCATGCAAGGTGACGGGACGCATTCTGAAGCGAGCCATTCTAGATCACCTTACTTCCAACAACTTGATTTCTCAAACTCAACACGGATTTCTCCCAAACCGCTCCTGCGTGACGAACATGCTCGTATTTATGAACAGCTTAACCCAAGCCAAAGACGAGGGACTCATATAGGATGCCATATTTTTCGACTCCTCAAAAGCATTTGATCGAGTCCCACACGTCCCTCTGCTCCACAAACTCGAGTCTTACGGGATTCAAGGGAAAATCCTACACTGGATCAAGGCATTCCTATCAGACAGATCATTCCGAGTGAAAGTAGGCTC
Organism: Clonorchis sinensis; assembly: GCA_003604175.2. Lineage (NCBI taxonomy): Eukaryota > Metazoa > Platyhelminthes > Trematoda > Opisthorchiida > Opisthorchiidae > Clonorchis > Clonorchis sinensis. The sequence continues at coordinate 3,387,308 of CM030375.1, read as the reverse complement.
GACCTACTCTTCTGCGGCGCCGGTCTCCATTGGAGTTCCTCAGGGCTCCGTTTTGGGACCTTTGCTGTTTCTGATATACGTCAATGACCTTCCAGATGTTCTTTCAAGTCCATGTCTACTTTTTGCGGACGACTTGAAATCGTGGAGTTCCAATGCCAGTGCCCTCCAAATTGATGTAGACGCCGCAAAGCAGTGGTCGTTGGACTGGCACCTTCCTCTGAATGACGAAAAGTGCGTCCATATGTCATTTGGAGGAGACTCAGCGAACTCCTTTGTCATGCATGGTGAGAAAGGACCAGAAGACATCACGAGGATAGATGCCAAAAAAGATTTGGGTATCTGGCTCTCTCCAAACCTGTCCTTCTCACTGCACCTTGAGAAATCGGCTCAGAAGGCATTCGCTGTTCTACGGATGATTCGGCGTACCTTCTCTCGTATTACTCGCACGGACTTCCAAATACTCTATGGGGCCTATGTCAGACCGCTCCTTGAATATGCCAACCCGGTTGTCTACTCAGGACGCACGAAAGACGTAATCCTCATTGAGCGTGTCCAGCGAGCTGCTACGAAAATGGTTGCCGGTCTCAAGTCCATGGACTACGAAACGCGTCTCGTGGTGCTCGACCTCTTTCCCTTGGAGTATCGTCGCCTCCGAGGGGACTTAATTCTTACTTACGCCCTGTTTGAACAAGGCTTGGCCAACAGGTTTTTCACCGTTGACCCAGCAAACACACGGCGGGGACACGGTAAGAAGATTTTTAAGCTCAGAGCGCACACCTTCATTAGGGAAACTTTTTTCTCATTTTGGGTAGTTGCTGCGTGGAATAACCTTCCTGAGACGGTTGTCCACGCTCCCTCTAGAACTCAGTTCAAAACACTATTAGACACTTATTTACGCGAGTCCTCGCGCTGGCAAACATACTGCCCCGCGCTGAGAACTTAAAGAGCAGTGCTACACCCTTTTTTCACTTGTGCCTTTCAGGTGAACGACAGCTGCTGAACGACAAGAACAAAACCGACCCGGAAAACTTGGGCGAAAGCCTCGCTCCTGTGTATCAATCCGTGAATCCGTGGACGCTTCAAATTTGTCTAATGAATAGAACAAACCAATATAATTCAAATATAAGTCACAGAGGACCTCAAAGGAATTGTTGACTGACAGTGTAGGACAAGAAATTCCAAAGTTCCGTGTTCGGTTGAACCACTACATCACGAAGAGAAGGTTCTACTTTCTTCGTATTCCAAACTCCGATATGTGCAATGTTAATCCAATGATGTGAATGGATCCAGCGTTTCAGCTAAAATTTTTGCTCACGTTGTAAATTAGTGATGGCCAATATTGTTCAACCGCAAGTTACAACAACAGACTCAACAGAAGCGCAAAGTCCCGTCGAGCCCAAGAAGCGGGAGCTTGTTGGCGAATTTCATCAAGACAAACTCTGTACAATAATGTGATCAATATTGACGGGGAGAAAGATGATGCTGAGCAGGAAAGATAGAAGTTTACAAGTGTTACAAACTTCATGGCTGTGTATCATCCACCATTTTCCCGAAGGAAAGCGAATAGCTATGTGCACCCGCGGAAGGTCCTGAATAGAATCCAGAGTGGTGCTCCGAAATGAACGATTAGCCGGTATCGAAGCTCATCACCGAGGACTGATTACCGCATGTCCCAAATGAGTCCACGGCTGGTTTGAATTTCATAGCCTGGTGCGAGCGCTGAAAGATTGTGTTAGCAAGAAATAAACGGTGCTCAGGACATAATTGAAGAAGTCGCCTCCCACTCACTATATGGTGGCCGCGTATGTTGACGCATCAACACTAAACCGGCCGGCAAGGTGGGCTTCATCAGGGCATAGCATACTATAATAATCGCTTAGTTTTAACACCATTGTTTGGTTCCTAGCTGCCATGTCACCCAAAGGAAACATGAGGGCTGAGTTAATACCAGGTTTCCCAAGCCTAGACAGGAGCGGTTGAGATGCAGAGTTTGGCTTCGAACGTAGGACATTCGTCTATCGGAGCGTACGTTGAAACAACAAGCAGACACCGCTCACCGCGTCGAGGGGCATTGATATTGATTGAATTAGTCAACCTAACAGCACTAGATTCCATTCCAATAAGGTGTATTGAGCGCAACTCCCACGCCTTTGGTACCACGCGCCATTTTGTCAAGAGCACCAGGTACCCGAAGAATGAAATGTGAGAAGCCTGGGCTCGTCCCGAATGGTTTGAGATGTATCGCTGAGCTTTTCGGTGTCTCAAAATAAATCTACGGAGCAACGGTTGGGTGACTGACAGCTAAATAGATCATAAGGGATTGGGTGTAAGACGTGTGGGGAGGTGTCACTGAACGAAAGCCTGTTAAGACGAAGAGCCTGGATGATGGTGTGACGGTCATGTGCCTCCGTGAGCCATTGAGGTACGCTGGGGAGTGTTCTTGTGACACACAGTCTCTCATGTCAGGTTGATCAATGGTTGGAGGCCTGCCCAACACAGTTGTATAGTTGGAGTTTGGAACTTACACAGCGACTTGTTTTTAAAAAATGGTAGTACACTTGCAGCACTGCCTTGCGGTCAGGCTTTTGAGCCAAAGGCTTTGGTCAAAAACCCTGATCGACACCCTGTCTAGGTCCGTGCAACCTGGCAGTATCCCACCCCACGTTATCGTCATAATCGTTATCATTAGCAGCTGTAAGAACCGCGTGCTTGCCGTACAGAGGTTGTGGCTGGCGTAGTTTCGTCCACCCGATGATTTGAAGAGGTGGGGTAAGTAGCTGCGCATTGGAGGCGGGAGCTGACAAATTTGAGTAAATGAAGGTCTGTCAGTGGAGTGTTAAGTGGGGGGTTAGGAATGGAGCTATGCACGGAAGGCAATAGCCACTGAGGGCGCAACTGGGCTACATCTTACAATGTCTCCAACCATTGATGTGACCCGTCTCGGGGTCCCCATCCAGGAAGACGGCAGTGACCAGCGCAGCTGAGTTTACTGGTAATGGCTTTTATACTTCGCTGCGCACCGCAGCATTGTAAACTCGACCCTTGACGAATAAGCTGATGTCACTCCTACACCACAGGTGACGCAGCTTCACAAAATCTGCTCTGGCCTTCTTAATCCGAATGGAACTATCATCTTTCGCTAGAACACCGGGACTGATACAGCTGTCCAGGTAAACAAATTTGTCTACTACCTCAATTGGTTCATCCGCAAGCATGAGGCTAGGGTTCGAGCCCACCCAGTCTTGCGGTAGCACTTTGCCGGTGTGAAGCGCATGCCAAACTGTGAGGCAGAATTATTTCGATTATTTAATTTGTTTGCATAGCACGGCGTCAGTTCCAAGAATAGCTTTGTCATCTGCATACTCGATATCTGTGAGCGGGGCCCCGGGAGCACTTCGACCCCACATGCATTAGAAGCTGCTATTGAGTCTTCCATGATCGTATCAGTGACAAAGTTGAGGAGGAAATGTGAAGAAGGACAGCCCTTGATGTCTGACATTACTTGATGTGGTGAACTCAGGCGACAGCTTCCCGTAAACCTTCAGACGGCTGCGGGAGTTGGCGTACAGCGCCTTGAGGAGGGTCAAGAATTTACGGATGACACCTTTGCACCACAGAACTGTCATAGTGCCTGACGGTCCATCGAGTCACAGGCAGCCTTCGGATCAAGAAACACAACCATTGTTGGTTGCTAGAATTAGTGTCGCTGTTCCAGAATCTGTCGGAGGGTGAAGATATGATCGATGCATCCTCTTGCAGAACGGAACCCAGCTTGGTTTTCACAGACCTGTCTTTTCTTGTTTTCAATCAACCTTCGAAGGATAAGACCAGAGAGCACCTTCGATGCCACGGCTAACATGCCAATGCCACGATGGTTTTCACACAGCGTCCGCGTACCCTTTTTAAAGTTAGGAATAACTGTCGACATGCCCCATTCTTCAGGCACCTTCTCTTCGTTCTATATAGCACCAATAAGCTTTGTCACGTGGGTCACCAGGGATTCTCCGACTTCTTTGAAGAGGGCTGGATGGAGATCATCCGGTCCCGGTGCCTTCTCTTGTTTCAGTACGGATATTTCGTACTTTCTTCTTCCGAGGGGCGATCAAGGTTTACATTCCATTCGGCCGTATGTACTATCTCCACAGGCTGTGTTGTAGGAGGCCAGCTGAACTGTTTTTCGAAGTGTTCGGCCCATCTTTCCAGTGGACGCTTTTGCGAGTGAATTGATGAGTCGCCTTTTTTACTTATCGTTTCACTGACCGCCGCTCTCCTAGGGCCAGTCGGTCGTATCAGTTGGTACAGGGCGCGGCTTTTTCCGGTAGCAAAAGCCTTCTTCATCTCCCGAGCTTTCGATTTCCACCAGAGCTCTCGGTCTTTCTTTAGCCTCTTCACTTTTTGGCGTTTAAGGGCTTTGCGTGCGGCGTCGTACTCGTTGACTGCTGGTATGGCTTTCCTTGCATCAATCATGAATAGCGATCAGGACGACATCCAGTGGTCTTGTGATCGAATCGGAGATGTCGGGTAGACAGCAGTGAATGCCGCTAACATAGCTCCCTCCACATTTTGCCACGCTTTATCCACATGCTTACTGCCAGCACAATATTGGTTTACTATGGAAAGGTGTTGGGCTAGCTCAAATTGATACTGGTGAGCTATGGTAGTTTCTCGAAGATGGTGGATTGAGATGCTTCTTGCTGACTTGCGAGGGCCTGAAGGGAAAGGAACTGTGAGGCTTTTACGCACGATGGCGTGTCTGAAATCAAGTGGTGTGCCCCGGAAGGAACTGCAGTCTAGAATTGTAGCTCTCCACCTGTGGCTGATGGCCACGTGATCCAACTGGGCCCACGGTTACTTTGCAATTGGTGGCAGGCAGGTTACGCAGTGCGAACGTTTGTGCTAAAAGTTTGTACTGGCCAGAAACAGTTGATGATCAGCACACAATTGGAGGAGTCGCTCTCCGTTGTCTGTGCGACGAGCATCGACTCCGAATCGACCGCCCAAATGTGATTTCAAGGAGCTCAGCTGACCAACTCGAGCATTCAGTTTGCCTGTAAGGATCACGATGTCAGTGCTTCTCGCATGACAAGTGAGGCCGGATAACTCTAGATAGAAAATATCCTTCTCAGCCTCAGAATTGCAGTCCGTTGAGACATAAGCGGGCATTACCAACAGGCCCCGCTTTTTATGCCGAGAAGCGTTGAGCTCGATTGAGCTGGATGACCGCACGGAGCGAAGACGGCTGTTTACTGGGATCCCATCCAGCAAAGCGCGTTCAGCTCTGTGAGTAGCGCAAGCCGCTAGGTGGACAGTGCATGACTTGGCAGAAAGGCGTGAAAGAGATCACGAATAGTTTGAGTGTTGCTGGTGTTGTACGCCTTCCAGGATGGGGTCCCCGTGACCTCACCTGTGCATGGCTGGAGGAGTTGCAAGAAATGGCGGCTAATCGATGTCAGTGGCGTTCGTGCTGTCAATTTCTTTCCCGCTTGTCTGATTAAGCGGTTGGAGGTGTAGGCACCTCAGAATGCTTGACATAGGCCAGCACTAGATCCCCTCCCTCACCCGCCCTTTTTCTCTTCTTTTCACTCTAGGGCTTTTAATATATATATATATATAATTAGACGAACGTTATGGTTGTACGGCAGTGAAGCATCAGTGTCAATACTGATGCTGCTGTCTTTGATGATGATGTTGTTGTTCAGCTCTGGGGCTGAGTACAACTCCAACACCATATATTCCGCGAGTCATCGCTTCTGGGTCACCGGACACACGGAGGAAGAAATTTGAAGAACCTGAGTTCGTTCTTGGCGTTCCGAGATGCATAACCATACTTCGGTCTTGTATGCGTGTTTCGGAAACATACATCAATTTTAAGAGAGTACAAGATTTCAGCGAGCATTGTCTGTTTGCCAATTTGACGTAGAGTACCGACATTAAAATTTCCCATATAGAAAGGATCTCGTGGATTCAGAGGTAAGGGGGGAGGTAATGGGGAGCATAAAACCCTTCGGTCAGATAACTGACAGTCAACTTACCCAGCTACGTTTGCCTGTGTGGTGGGAAGGGGTTGGGGGGGGGGCATCGGCGGACACAGAGCTGTGCGGGCAAATGATACTTCCCGGTTGCCCACCCCACATAAAACCATAATACCTACAACTAACATTGCTTTCGCACCACATCGGTTGCCGTGTAGTTTCATCAGCCGGGTCTTCTTACCTACTGCATGAAGCAGGGCGGGTAAGCGAAAACAGGCTACTGATGACACCTCTCTTCATCCTTTTCCACACTTCCCTATCTTCCACCTCATTAATAACTCTCTCCTTGCAGGCCTATCCGTAAGGACTGACAAAACTGTTAGTCTTGCAGTTAGTTCTGGCCACAAAATATGCTCATCTGCCGTCGTCGACAGCCTCGCGTAATAAATTAATAATAAACTAATAACCATTCAGCCGTAACGCCCCTTCGGTGCCTAGCTGCCATGCCACCTGAAGGAAGCGCGAGGGCTGGGATACTGCCAGGTTGCCCGGACCTAGACAAGAGAAGTCGAGATGCAGAGGTCGGGTTCGAACCACGGACTTTCCGGTCAGTAACTGCGCGCCGTAACCACTGAGACATCTGCCCTCCCCCCAGTCTCTGGTATCTCGAAATCCATCTTTAAGCCCCGACACCCAGTCCTTATGACTGCCTTTAATGCTTACACCGTAAAGCAAGCAGGACAGCAAACTGCCCTTGCTCTCACACTGGACTCGCTTGACATTGATGTATGTTATGTGTCGGAAACAAAATCCCAGAACACGAGCGCAGTGTGTGAGATAACTGCTCCATCACTCCCCACTTGCTTCCAGCTGCGCGCCTCTGGTGATCTGGAGGCTAGTGCTGTAGAATGTGAAGGGTTTGGTATCGCCCTGCTTGCTGCATACAGCAGGGTGGGTAAGCGAAAACGTGATACTGCTGACGTCTCACTTGCACTTTCACGTCTTTCCTCCTCTGCCTTACCTCACCCGAATTTGGATACTCTCTCCACGTCGAACTTCAGTAATAACCCAAAACACTTCGAATTCTGTTTTTCAACCCCGAAAGCCGGTCTACTTAGGTTTCTCCAATGTCCACACACTGAAGCAGACAGGACAACAGACAGCTCAAGCAACAACCGAGGGTGTTTGTGGAGGTGTTCACCCCTCCCCTAAAATATCAACACTGGGTTAAAGAGCAAACCACCCCAACTCGTTTGCGCTTCAGTGAGGAAGAGAGACGAAGTGGTGGAAGATCATAGTGGTTGACAGATCCACTTATTGTTGCTGTTAAATCCAAGGATGGCGCAGTACGAAACGTGCAATCTGTGGAAAGCTATATTCCGTTTTCTCATGTCTTCATGTTTTTGGATTTGGTGACCGTCATACCAACCCGCGAAATTGAAGTGGTCAGCCACTTGAAGATTCTACAGGTCGGCGATGGTGCAGAGCTGATTGGCAGTATGGCCCACCTACTCTACGTGGTGTCAGTTTTGTGGTAGATACCTAAACACGGCATTCAGTTTCAACAACTAACGAAAATCTGTGGTTGCAGAATTCTGAGCTAAACTTGGATGCCTGATAAAGTCCTATTACTTCGCTACCAAATTCCGAATCTGGGCAAATGTTAGGGGGCCTGATGGTCTCATTATACTTATCAAAATGCGACGGGATACTCATTTTCATTACGCCTGCTCAACTACCCTGTCAACTGGTAGTGAAACGCGTTCAGGGCTGAACACGGAGTTTTACTCAACCATGTAGACCAAGGCTTTGATAATGTCAGGCTTAAACTTGACTGGGGGATGGTTCAGTGGTTAGAACCACAACTTACTGACCGGAAGGTCCGTGGTTCGAACCCAACCTCTGCCTCTCCACTTCCCCTGCCTAGGTTTGGGCAACCTGGCAGTATCCCAGCCCTCGTGCTTGCTTATGGTCGCATGGCATTTAGGCACCGAAAGGATGCTACAGCTGAGCGGCTTCGTATTTTTGCGTTTTCGAACATGACTGTATCACTCACTACGCCGCTGTGATCACTCCGTAGAATATCTTCAAAATGAAGGCATTTTCAGCTAGCATGGCAGACTCAGAAACATCACCTATGTTTAGAGGATCAGTCATCGAAAAGATTGAGACTTCTGGATGTTCCGGACATCTGATTCTACTTAATGGTTAGGCTGAAGACACAGTGCAGAGCTGTGTTGGTAATGATAGAAAAGTATCCCGTCTACCGAAGAATGCTTGTCTGCGCGTCGTTAGAATTGCCACTTGGATCAGGTTGCTATTCTTTTAGCCTTACTTTACGGATGCGAGGCATAACCTCTGTGGACTGGATGAGCTTGGTAGTTCTCATGGTATTCTTGTTTCATCATTAAAGCGAGGTGGTGAACTCTAATAGTGAAGTTCGTCAACGTCGGTTCAAAATAACAACTGCTTACCCCAGTAGCACAGATAACGATGATTCAAAGACATCATTCCTATGGACTTTTAGTCAGTTCCCTGGAAGTTAAAACAGTCGATCGTAATTGTTTGCCATAATTACCTGGAACTTCATACATGATCATAACTGGAGACTCATTTTGGTTTATAGTCGCGCACAAGGAGTTTTAGTCTGCAACATCCACAGAATCTGCTAACCCAGTAACCGTAAACAAACCGTAGCTAAATAAGATGTGGAGACTCCGCACTGGTTTGGGACTTCCGTGTGTAGATGTTGACAAGTGGCAGCTTCAGTGTTCATCATAGTCGACAGCACGATATCACCACGTATAATGTTACTGCAAGCATTTATTCAACTTGTATGATGAGGTGTTCAACCTGTTTGTAAGCTAGCGGAATATTTCCCCCGTGGTTTTTTTCCTTAAGGAATCATTACTAGAAAATTTAACAGACGCGCAACGCTGAAGAACTGTTTTTCACTACTGATGTTCAAGCCGCAACCAAGCTTTAGTTTTCCAAGTTCACCTATTCGCATTCATGCTCCCTACTCAATTATCTTTGTTCCAGTAATGCACCATTTGCATTTGGGAGTTGTTCCTGTGTGCGCGTTAACTTCATTCTGCCTAATGGTTATCTGCTTCTGCTGCAAGCGATCCAAGTGGGTTAATTTTGTATTCCGTTGTTAACTGATTCAGTTGGACAAACGTACGGAAACGAACCCGTGAGCGTGTGGTGTCTGGCGGCAGTTTGTTTCACGTAAGTTCGCATGTGGCTTCTGTTCGTCTTTTGTGTAAAATCGGGTTGGGTTATACTAAAGTTGTCAGTGGTGCTATCCAGTGCTTGTATGACCTACTCTATATGTGTGTTATCAGTCGTCTCTGTTGTCCTACTACATCAGTGGCTTGCCAGCGTCTTATGGGCAAACTGTTATGCAATTTGTTTCTCAGGTTTCAACTACTTCACTTTTTGAAGCAAGTTAATCGTTCTTATTTTGTTTATCACTCTATATGAGAATACAATGATTATATCGTTTCATTTTGGAGGTAATAAATTTGGTTTCGGTTTCAAGGTCCATTCTGCAAAGTAAGATCGACCCACAGTAAAAAGTAGTGCACCAATATTCCATTGCTGTAATCTTATTGAGAATCGTCCGCAATGAGCATCTCTTGAATCCGAATCTTTGGGCGGGAGTGGAACGATGTACCTTTGAGCTTTGGTGGGTGATTAGCCGCATGATTACAGGTCCACTTATCCTACACAGCGTAGGATCGATCGTGTTACAAGATCTGGTTTTAGTTAGTTCATCAGGTGACCGTTTTTCGAGGGACTAGGATGCCCTCTTTCCGGAACGCGTTACTTATGTTTTGAAATCAGCGGAGGTTTTTCCATGTTTGGATTTTATGCAGTTAAATGAAGCCAATTTGTGCTGCCATGCCAGCTCAATGCCTCATTCTGAGTATGATTAAAAGTGTACGTTTCTCCGCATTTTAGTCATGTACATCTGTCTCTTCCCACAGTCAATCAGTTGACACATTAATTCATTATCCCCAAGTTAGTTATGTCTTTGTATCCTTCTTTGAAGCTTATGGAATCTGTGCGAAACTGCGAAACTGAACACCACTGAACTTTTCGGGTAGGATGCCTTTACAAAACTTATCACATGTACCAAAAGCCTGAAAATGATGAAATCGGCCGGGACTGCCATGGCACACTCACCATATTTAGGTAGCAGTCCGTGTGGTCAAATAGACGACCGTTTTTATCCAATTCCAAGAAGAGCAGAAGGGATGACCATAGAAGAGGAGAAAAATGCAAGCGTACGTTGATCGAGAAGTGGTAACACACTCAGCTTCAGTGTTCATCATAGTCGACAGCACGATATCACCACGTATAATGTTACTGCAAGCATTTATTCAACTTGTATGATGAGGTGTTCAACCTGTTTGTAAGCTAGCGGAATATTTCCCCCGTGGTTTTTTTCCTTAAGGAATCATTACTAGAAAATTTAACAGACGCGCAACGCTGAAGAACTGTTTTTCACTACTGATGTTCAAGCCGCAACCATCCTTTAGTTTTCCAAGTTCACCTATTCGCATTCATGCTCCCTACTCAATTATCTTTGTTCCAGTAATGCACCATTTGCATTTGGGAGTTGTTCCTGTGTGCGCGTTAACTTCATTCTGCCTAATGGTTATCTGCTTCTGCTGCAAGCGATCCAAGTGGGTTAATTTTGTATTCCGTTGTTAACTGATTCAGTTGGACAAACGTACGGAAACGAACCCGTGAGCGTGTGGTGTCTGGCGGCAGTTTGTTTCACGTAAGTTCGCATGTGGCTTCTGTTCGTCTTTTGTGTAAAATCGGGTTGGGTTATACTAAAGTTGTCAGTGGTGCTATCCAGTGCTTGTATGACCTACTCTATATGTGTGTTATCAGTCGTCTCTGTTGTCCTACTACATCAGTGGCTTGCCAGCGTCTTATGGGCAAACTGTTATGCAATTTGTTTCTCAGGTTTCAACTACTTCACTTTTTGAAGCAAGTTAATCGTTCTTATTTTGTTTATCACTCTATATGAGAATACAATGATTATATCGTTTCATTTTGGAGGTAATAAATTTGGTTTCGGTTTCAAGGTCCATTCTGCAAAGTAAGATCGACCCACAGTAAAAAGTAGTGCACCAATATTCCATTGCTGTAATCTTATTGAGAATCGTCCGCAATGAGCATCTCTTGAATCCGAATCTTTGGGCGGGAGTGGAACGATGTACCTTTGAGCTTTGGTGGGTGATTAGCCGCATGATTACAGGTCCACTTATCCTACACAGCGTAGGATCGATCGTGTTACAAGATCTGGTTTTAGTTAGTTCATCAGGTGACCGTTTTTCGAGGGACTAGGATGCCCTCTTTCCGGAACGCGTTACTTATGTTTTGAAATCAGCGGAGGTTTTTCCATGTTTGGATTTTATGCAGTTAAATGAAGCCAATTTGTGCTGCCATGCCAGCTCAATGCCTCATTCTGAGTATAATTAAAAGTGTACGTTTTTCCGCATTTTAGTCATGTACATCTGTCTCTTCCCACAGTCAATCAGTTGACACATTAATTCATTATCCCCAAGTTAGTTATGTCTTTGTATCCTTCTTTGAAGCTTATGGAATCTGTGCGAAACTGCGAAACTGAACACCACTGAACTTTTCGGGTAGGATGCCTTTACAAAACTTATCACATGTACCAAAAGCCTGAAAATGATGAAATCGGCCGGGACTGCCATGGCACACTCACCATATTTAGGTAGCAGTCCGTGTGGTCAAATAGACGACCGTTTTTATCCAATTCCAAGAAGAGCAGAAGGGATGACCATAGAAGAGGAGAAAAATGCAAGCGTACGTTGATCGAGAAGTGGTAACACACTCACCTCGCACATCAGATATCCGGAGTTCAAACTCCGATACCAGCAAAGGCATGCGCTGCTGCCGAGCCGCATTAAGAGCGGAACTCAAGTCTAGTGCTTCCCACCTTTGACTTGCACTCACCAGAATAATTGCATTCGGACAGGAAGAAAGCTCTTCAAACGAGAGTGATATGAACGTGAATTCTAGAAATTCCGTAACCACCTACAAGCTCCACCTACAGGCCAGTGACGAAGAGACCGCACCTTATTGCGGTGAGGCGATTTGCTCACCTCCATAACCCACTGAGTTATATTGAGTAGTGTACATGTGACATTCACTGAGCCTCTGAAACCAGGGTAGAGGTCTGAATAACACAGTCTTCTGGTCCTCCATGTTAGGAGTTGGAATATATCAGGCGAATTGCTTCCTAAAGGTGCTGGCTGCTCTGAGGGTCTTACATCCATCACTGCTGGTCTGTGGTTGGGATTTTGAGCCATAGGATTGGTTGAGGACACTTATCGCCTTTCGTTCTGGGTGTGGGGGCCCTGCCAGTATCCCAACCTACGTACCACCGTGAGTTGTACGTCAGCGAAGCATTAGTGTTCTCATCTGGTGTTGTTATCAGTGGTGACCTACAACTGTTTGTATTTCAAACAGGCTCAAATAAAAACTGCACAAAGGGTTGGTGTAAAACACACCCGGTTTCTTTAAAAATCAGATGTTACCCAAATGTCATTCAGTTGTCATATGAAACGGGACATTTCGCCAATGTTTTTTACTGGGTGTCTTCCATCGAACGAGACCACTTTGATCAAGCCCAACGGAGTCCCTATTGTGGAACCACTATATAAATGTGCAGTCTGACGGTTTAGCCAGCTAGAAGAAATACCAACTTCCTTTGGAGCATTCTATAGCGGATGAAGCGGGTAAGAAGAATAGTCTTTTCCTAGAGAGGTTTGTTATATAAATTACCAGATATCCTGACGAACGTCGACATTATGTTGTTTCACCGCATACGACATTTGTTTCCTATTACAGTCCATGGATAACCCAAACTCGGGAGTATCTTGTTGTCCACATCCATTCCTCCCACCCTCCATTTATGATATTGGGCCTGACGGGATCACTGTCAAGGAAAATGTTCATGGTGATGTGGATACACCTATTCCCCTTGGTCCCCAATCTATGACTGCTTTAATGCGGTGAGTGATATTTACTGGATTGTATACCAGAATCCTGTCATTGTGAAAGATCAGATAAGAATTTCGTTCCAATGGAACGTTTGATATAATGGATTTGTATTCAAACACCCTTACCTGTTATATATATATATATATATGTGTGTGGGGGGGGAGCGAGATGGCTCAGTGGTTAGAACGACAACTTGCTGACCGGAAGGCCCGTGGTTCGAACCCGACCTCCGCCTCTCAATTCCGCTGTCTAGGCCTGGGCAACCTGGCAGTGCCCCAGCCCTCGTGCTTTCTTCTGGTGGCATGGCAACTAGGCACCGAAAGGATGCTACAGCTGAACGATATACATATATATATACAGAAAGAGAGAGAGCATTCTCCAGCACTACTGCGGCTGATCACACCGAATTGCTCCACGTGTTCAGGCATTTTGGCGGGTTCTGCTCTGTACCGTGGTGGTCGTGAAAGGTAACTTCTAGTGCGGTCACAGGTTTAGCTATCTGATGGCCTCTGAAAACTGAAGCGATTCTGATAACTGACGTTTCATCGATGGACCACGGTGTGTTTTCTGGTTGCCGATCAACGCAGTGCGACCACCACAAACATGGTCCCCGTCACTCCAGATCCAGCTTGTTTGGTCTCCCGGTCCAACAGCTCCGATGAGACCCTTTCCCATTGCACGAATAAGCCACCTGGTTCGAAGTCGGTGATCGTTGAATTGATAAGCCCCAGTTCGTGTCATTCCCATCCATCCCTTATTGTTTTTTGCCACTTTCCCATTCACGAGATTCACGTCACCAGTGCTTAGGCGTTCGATCTAGGCTTGGGCAACCTGGCAGTATCCCAGCCCTCGTGCTTCCTTCGGGTGGCATGGCAGCTAGGCACCGAAAGGGTGTGTTACGGCTGAACAGTTTAGCTATAGTTTAGTAGGCGTTCGATCAACGTCTCCAGATATGGTTCCGTTTGTTCTCATCCAGCTAAGCACGTTATCCATTCGGCAAAAACGTTCCAGTTACCATATGCGGTTAAATGTTGCTGTGGTCTCTGTTTCATCACAATGCTCCCATCGGAGGACCTCCGAGTTTGCCACTCGTTCAATCCAGTGAACGCCAAGTATCCGCTTCAGGCAGTGAATGTGGAGGCTGCTCAAATATCGAAGTTTGCGTCAGTAAATGGTCAAAGTTCCAATTTCTTACAACTTAGGACCTTCGCTCGGCTGTATCTCTAATTGCAGGACCTAGTTTCTCCACACTCGTTTCTGGAGTTTGTTAAGAGCAGCAGTAGCCTCGGCAACTGATGGTCGACGAGCACGTAAGTAGATTGTGTGTTTCCGAGGTAGCAGAAGTTAGCTCAGTAGGCCATAAATTCGGTTCCAGCCTCATTGTGTGGAGTGTTGGACTTTAGGCCTCGTTCGGATAAGCTACTTGTCTGTTTTGTAGTCAGCTCCTTGTGTCACTCGTGTGATACCTGTCAGATGTCTCGCTGGCAAACGACAACATAATCGAGTAGATGAGAGTAACCGCAGATCGGGTACGTCCATCTAGCAATGTATTACTGTTCGGTACTGTTGGGTTCTCATGTTGGTGACAGCAAGCTTGCGTATAGCACAATGTCTTAGAAGATGGTCACTATTGGCATTTTCCGCCCCGATACCATGATATTGGTAAGAGAGCATGAACTTGACCGTCAGGTGCACTAAAGTCTTCCAGTGAGAGGATCTTATCAGTTTTCGGAGCTGATCGAAGCGGAAGATTAATTTCGATATAGAGCTGTGTGGTTTTCTGTTCAGGAACGCGTTGAAGCTTATGCACCGATCACAGTCACACTAGCTTTTCCGAGGGAACGCCAGATGTAGGGTTTAAGGTAAAATGTTGCAGAACTGCCTGCGCGGTTCCCATGAGATGCAGTTCGGGGACTCGCCGTTCTTCGTCGGAATGCTCCCCTTCGGTCTTCCTGGCATGTTTAAACCTTTAGGAACTGAGTTCCAGCGGCACAGAAACCTGACCACAACGACTGGGTGACAGCTTTAGGTCGTTGAAGACGTATGCGTGAAGACATATGGTGAAGACTTATGCATCAAAGGTTTCTTCCACGTAGTTAGAAAGTTTGCAAATCAAACAGCTTTGGGCTCATTGCTTAGTCCCGCTAATAGTTCCCAACTAGCCCTAACGTTTTTGGCTACCGGTCCTACCGTTTTAGGTTTGTACGGTATTCACTGACTCACTCAATAAAGCATGCAGCTTCTTACTGTAGCACAATCACCATTAAGTAATCGTTCAGCTGTAGCACCCTTTCGGTGGCTAGATGCCATGCCACCAGAAGGAAGCACGAGGGCTGGTATACTGCCAGGTTGCCCAAGCCTAGATAGGGGAAGTCGAGAGGCGGAGGTCGGGTTCGAACCACGGACCTTCCGGCTAGTAAATTCGCGCCCTAACCACTGAACCATCTCGCCTCCGTTGGATAATCACAATCTGTGAACCTTCAAAGAGCAAAATCACCGTACTTCTCTCTCAGAACCCTGGTTCCATAGTCAATAAACCTCGATGTTTAGCGGTCGAAAGGTTTGGGTGAGCGCAGACTGCTGGCCTGTTTGCATCAGCGTTAGTGTCTGAATGTGCTGGGGGATCTTGGGTGGCGTTTTCAGTTAGGTTTGAGCACACTATAATCATGTGATCGTTTGATGAGAGTTGAATGAATGGTCGCTTGTGAGATTTGGTAGGATTCGATGAACTACGACTATAAGTGTACTACAAGGGCTTTGTTGAGGAAGGTCCAGTCGATGCCATCCGGACTGCCGTCATCTTGGTGGAGTATTTATTTTAAGAATTTTCGTGGGGTAAGTAGGATAATAAATCATGCCCCCTGTGTAGGTGAGACACTTTTCGTATACCCAGGCCCAAGAAGCCATTGATTTCAAGAGATTCTCTAGAAGCCTTTAATCACCGATATTCTTGGAGGTATGGAACTCTCGGCTCTTTGGAAACCGACAACCGTGTCTAGTTCATATGTCTTCCGAATGTTAACCAACCATTCATCATGCTCCGTTATACGTTTAGTTCACGTCTGCAAGTAAGCTCTAGCCGATCCCCCTGAGTGTCGATTTTGAATTAGGTTTGAAATGTGTGAGTGATTCACAGACCGTAAACATGTGGTTTAGTCAACTGCTCTGGACAGACCAGCAATAGTCTACCAGTGCGGCTAAACACCGGATAAGCGCATTCGCTCTAAACTTTGATGATGAAACAGCTCTGTGATGAGAAGGAGCTATCTCAGTAGCAGGCCTTTTGAGAGAATTTTAAATCTTAACGAGTCAGTCACTCCTGACCACCACATGTCCTATCTGATGCTGGTCATACTGAAGCTTCTGCAGGCCACGGTGCTCTCTATATTCTGTTTTTGTACTTTTCTTGACTTTTTTGGCCAACTGGTTTTCCTCTTATTCTGTTCTACCAGACAAGAAAGTTGCTCTCATCGAAATTGCGAGCTTCCACCGGTCCCTGATGGATCAGATCCGAAACCAGTAAGTCGTTTTAGATTAATACGCATTGAAACGCACAAATAACCGTAACAAAGACAATTGCGGAATCGTAGCCAGATTTTCGCACTCGTCGGTAATGACCTGTCCTCTTCTATTTTGTACAAGACTTGAGGAAGCTGCACAGTACTTACACATTCATACGCTCAGTGTTACCAGTAGGTCCGTCAAGGCCGTTTCTTTACCGGTGTAATAGATGAAGATGGCATGCAGAACTCAGCGTTCTTGAAAGTGTGAGTCCTTGGAAAAAACAAATACTTGAAAGGATGTTCACCGTTTATAGTGCTATAATAGGAATAAGTCGGCCATGTCTTCTGCCAACATTGGCCAAGTTTGGTCTCAGGGCAGCCAAGTTTCTTTTACCTCACAAAACACCCTATTATTTCGAATACCTTTTCCGAAAAGAATAAGCATAGCTCACTAATTTTAGTATCATAAAGGAGGAGTCTGTAGCTTTTTCATGTTGAAACCTGGCATTGGGTGTATTGGTATCCCAAACGTGCTGTGACCATCAGTTTTCGCCAGTTAACTTAAGGTAATTCGGTTGCTGGATTGGTAGATTCCCGTTCAGACTTCGGAACATGGAGCTTTGGGGTTCACATTGAGGATTGATGGTCAATCCACCGGGAGCTGAGTTTACTTGTGCTTCACCCGGCAGCTGGGGTTGTATAGTACCTCTGGCCTATGAATACAGGCTAGTGCACTATTCTGGACAATGCATAATGTAGAATGTTGATCTCTCGTGATCGCGTTTTTGTCTTCGTCTTGCCAAACTACTTTATTACCGAAGTAACGGGACACGGTCGTGTTTGCGACTACAGCGACACGTCTACTTGGCGGAGGATAGAGGACCAAAAGGAACCATAGCGCACACATTAGTCAGTAGTGCTGCTAGGTATTCTGTTCCCACATAAAACTTGCGTGCAGATAACAGTCTTGAATATTTTGTGACACCGTGTCCATAACATCAAGTTTCGAAGTACATCTGTCTTGAATGTTGTGGTATAATTTTGATTAGCCCGGCTCCTCCGAACTTGATTTGGAACTTTGGGTAGTCCGGGAATTTTAGTGCTGATTTCATCCAATAAGTGAAGCCAATATATTCTGAAAAGCCGAGAAGTACTGTGTGGCTGTTTCGTCCTTATTGGGAATCAACAACGGTGTCTATCTCACGAAACTCCCAGGGGTCTCGAACGCGTGACTTTCCGGCTAGCAGTTTGAACACTTCACTTTTCGGCAGCGAGCAGCCGATCCGCTGCCACCATCCGCGTGTGCTTTTTGCGACAGCTGTCCAGAGAAGCAACGAAAGAAAGCTGTCCGAAAAGAGCCTGCTTACGCCACAGAAAAACTCGATGTGTTGATCCCGTACAAGTGCGTTTCGCTCCAACAAACGAGAACGATTGTTGCCGATCGACCGCTGTTTCACCTGCTCCCTGGTTGACCCTGTTCTGGTGATTCTACAAAAACCTAGCTCTAGGCTTCATCCAGATGCACATGGCCGATATCGTTGGCGTTCCACCCTATCGGTTACGTGATGATCTCGTAACTGCGTTAAAATAAATCAATAAGTTGTACAATTTCGGTTGAAAATTGCTCCAACAAAGGTTACTCGTTATTGTTCATTGTCAGCCGAAAATCGTTACAATAACTCAGAATTGCTTGCAATTCTTTTTCCGCAAATGCAGAAACCTGTTGCGCTGTTGGGAACATTTTCAATTCAATTGCAGTCAAAATCGACCGCACCTAGTTGCATCAGTGCTGCTTTTTCAGGAGGATTTTGCGCCTGTAAAACGCAATGGATAGGGGTGAGATTTTATCTATACGAGCATGAAAAGTTACAGGGTATTCTGTACCACAGTCATTTGGTTTCAAAGATACCACCGCCGTAAATGACCATCTAGCGCAAGTGTTAACCTGTGCTGTTAGCGATCAGTCCATTCCCCAATCTTACTGGGTGCCATTTCACCTCTTTTACATTGAAGAAGCTCTCCTTCACGTGTCATCGAATTCTCACGTTTTTTGATCGCTTGCATTTGGACAAATACTCTCATTTGCGTACGCATACGGTTTTGACTGGTGACTCAACTGAATTCAGCTAAATCTTCTTTATGTTGGTCCGTTTCAAATGAATGTGATGTACCAGACCGCCTTCTGTTTCAGTTGGTATGATATTTGAGATATCGCAATACGTTGCCGTCTAGCGGTAACACGCTAGTCATAAGGTCGCTGAAAAATCTCCGACAGCTCACGTTTGGTTTCGCTCTTCTTGTCCAACTCGGGTTCAAGTAGAACATAAGGTTGAAGGGTACTTGGCGACTGCATCTACCTGATGAGTCTCAAGAAGGGTGAAACCGGTCGTGGGCTGTTGATGAGTTTTCAGCAACCTTTTGAGTAGTTTGTTATCGCTTAGATTCTTCTACACTAACCTTATTGCTCCAGAACTTTTTCTGCTAGTTGGAGCATGGTTAAAATCCATGGACTGATTCTTCTCGGTGAGCCTGAAAAAGGGTGAAACCCGCAATTGGCTGACACAGGGTTTTCATCAATCTTACGATCGTCACATCAAGACGAAAGTAATTTTTTTTTATGGGTTTACAGATACCTTTATTTTCTTTATCGCTTTTCAGGTTCACCATTCCTCTGCCAAAATGCCTGTACAACATGCAGTTATAGATGAGCAACAATCCGAGTCAGATGGTCTGTACGCGAGCGTTGGTCATTCTGGTTCGACCGCGATTCGTAACAGCACGGGTTAGTCAACAACCCACATTGTGTATTGTTTCAGTCATTGTCAAATCATTCTCTCCGTCTGCGTGTGAATGTGCTGAAGTTGCTGACTCGTTTGCAAAGTGTAGCATGATGACAGGGTAACTTTGAAGATGGATCACCTAATGAACATTTCACGTTGATCCGCTCCATCTCAAGGCGGCGGTGTCGAGCGGTGCCACCAATACTTGTTTTCTCCTTCGAGCATCGGTTGAGCTGTCAAGTTGTTCGCGAGACAGAACTAACATCTAATTATGTTGGAGTGCACCTTAGCTTTGAGTTGCGTATCAATTCGACCTTTGAGATCGCAGCTTCAATTGATTGAAGCAGATACTAGTACAACGATAGGTTGATTTCTCATTGGCGGTAGACTTTGTGGAACCAGAGATTCAAGGTCATACCGAGGTTCTCTATGAGAATGCAGCAAAGTCGAGATTTGCTTCTGGGGATATCCCAAAAATCTTACTCCGCCTCTCAGTATAAATAGCGTGGGACAGTTTGGCAGAATTTACACTTATTACGCCCTATTTTGGACTTGTCTCGATATATTCTCGTGAATCACAGGTAGCCACTCCCTATTTTGAGTGTCCGTTAGATTGATTTTAAAGATTATTCACACGCTTCCACTGACGCCTTAGACATAGTATTTTAGACGTCCACTCTTTGCATGGTCTTTTTGTATCAAGTTCTCGGCTGTGGATTATGTGTCAGGTAGAAAGGGGTTGCCTACGGCGTCGAAAGAAAAGACTAGTCAAATACGGACGTTAATCGGTTCGTGAATTTGGAATCCCTTCACCGTTATCTCTCCCCGCTGTATCACAGCTGTAAGGGTATTTCATTCTAACGAAAAGAGGCTACCAGCACACGTCTCCAATGAGTGCATTTACGTCGGAAGCAGCTGTCTTCTGAAGAATTGGGTGAGGCCGAAGTCTAGCTGCAGTCAGTTGCATGTGTCCAGATGATTAGTCTATTTCCTTCGAAGTTTCTGTTTTTTCCTATTCTTGCAAACTTCGCTAATGTGACGACGCGTAACTTGCTCTTGATGAACATTCACTCAACCAGCACAGTTTTGGAACTATAATTCCCCTACCTACCGGGTCAGCTAATGCGGTCATTGAGTCTTCGGGGCAACGTAGATAGGGTCAAGCACTTGCGATTTTAAAGTGCACATTGCACTATATCGTTCAGCTGCAACACCCTTTCGGTGCCTAGCTGCCATACCACCCGGTGGAAGCACGAGGGCTGGGATCTGCCATGTTGCCAAAGCCTAGACAAGAAAAGTCGGGAGGCAGAGGTTGGGTTCGAACCACGGACCTTCCGGTCCGTAAATCCTTGCTCGATGTACGAACAAAAGACAGTCCTGTCCAAAGACTGTCCTTTCGTTTACTTCATAGGTACTTGGGTTCATATTCAAGATTTTTCGAGTACCCGTCTCTTTTACCTATAGTATGGCCGGAAACGTTATCGTCTGTTTATTTCAAGGATGTTATGATAAGTCCCTTTTTGTTATCACCAAGGTTGAGAGTTGTTAGGTGTAATTCGCAATAGCCCCACTTGTTTTCCGTAGCAACTTCGAGAATCCACTCCTCCCAGTCGAACGAGGGCGAATGATGTCTATTGCGAGCACCACATATACATTAGAGGCAGATCATAACAAAAGTTGGTCTCAAATTGAGCCACTTGTTGTTTTCCATTTTAAACGCTCATGACGCACCGAATTTCTATCCAGATATCGTAAAACGCCAACATGGGCTGATCTTGTGTTCTCCGTTTCCAGTTCCTCACAGGACCAGTGTTGTGGACTCTGTTCATGCACCATACTACTCTAGTGTCAGTAGTATGATTGCTCCAAATGAGTATGGAGATACCTCAGAAGATCCGGTTCTGAGATTCCACTCACATCCTATTCCACAGTCATCTCAGGTAAACTTATTGGATTAAATTCAGGGGGTCATCTCTGCGCATGTTTTGCTTATACGAATTCAACGTAACCGTAATTCTGGCCTCTGACAGTCAGTTTTCTTTACTTTTCAGACAGACAATCTGTATGCTCGTGTCAAACCCCGTTTTGAGAGAGCTCCTGTTAGTGGACGGCTTTCTCGAGAGCCCAATGCTCCGTTCGTCCATGCACAGACAAGTGCTCCTGGCTGTTCCTTCGCCGGTCCTGAAAGTTGTGAGTTTCCAGTTGTCTGTCTGTCTTATTTAGTTGGCGTGCTCACTGATATATTACGGTGATTACTTAGGTTTCTATACTTTAGTAAACGCACCAAAGAGACGCACAGAATTTATGTAATTGTGTGGATGGATTCTACATCACTCACCCGTATTCGAGGAAAATACACGAAACACCGGAACCAATATTTTGGGAAGGATCTTAAATGGAACTGTATTTAGCTACAGGTAAGTCATTATGTGGTTTATTTCCTTAAACTAATAAACCACGAGTGAAAGTGGTGGAATGTTTCAAGTCACAGTTGGGAAGGTCTTCGTAATCAACTGTTCGCAGCTACGTGATTTATCGTCTGCACGCTTATCTCGAGTCGTTTTGTTACTCTACGCAGGAACACGAAGTTACCAGGAAGCGATTTTAGTCACACCGAATTTCTTACGTCGAATGTTCGTTGTAATGATAACAGTTTTCTCGCAACGTTGAAACTGTGGTCATCGTCGTTTAGCTGTAACACCCTTTCGGCGTCTAGCTGTCATGCTCCCGAAAGAAACATGCGGGCTGAGATACTGCCACGTTGCTCGAGCCTATACAGCAGGTTGGATTTTAAGCAAGGACCTCCCGGTTGGTAAGTTCGCGCCTTAACCACTTGCTCGAATAAAATGACAAGGGGATTCATTTATTCAGAGTATTGTCGAGGTTCTGGTCGCCGGATAAAGGGTCTTTGTGAGAATAGGCTTTGTGTGACAGCCTAAAGTCATCTGAGAACCAGGGTGGTGAGGGCCAAGAACGAGAGCAACGGTATTGCGCTCAAGCAATATTTTGTCGTGATTTCTCGTCTGCAACTGCAGCCGGATGAAACTCCCATTGATAATTGTTCAACTAGTCGGGTAAGAAATCAACTGGCACATATTATCCTATTTCCAAATGCAAGTAAGTTAGTAGCTAAGTATCATTGGTTGTTGATCAGGTGGCTGTTGGTTTGTTCACCGAGCTTGGCAATTGGCTTGCAAACGTTTCGCCACCATACGAGGAGACATCATCAGTGCGCAATTGGGTGCAATTTTGCTAACGCTTCATTAGCAGTCGAGTGGATTTCATTAATGCGTTGAGTGGAAATGCGTGATTGTTGCGCGTGCATGGGTCGACGTAGGACCCAGCCACCCAGCTGAGTAACACGCGATAACGCCTGTAGTTTGAGGAAAGGTACCTGGAATGAGGAGGTCTCAGAAAGCTTGCACTGAAGTACTGAAATGAATGGGGCGAGATGGCTCAAGTGGTTAGAGCGCGAATTTATTGACCGGAAGGTCCGTGTTTCGAACCCGACCTCTGTCTCTCGACTTCCCCCGTCTAGGCTTGGGCAACCTGGCACTATCCCGGCCATCGTGCTTCCTGCTGGATTCCTGTTTCCCAGTCACCCAGGTCGACCTTGACTGACCATTGGTCGTGTCTTGTTGGATGCCTTACTTCCTGATTGGTGGGTTTTGGGGCATCCTTGAGACGATCTACTCTGTCCCCCCAAATCTTGACCTTCGTTCGATTGCCTTCTCCGTTTCTTGGTCTGATTGATTTGAAGACAGCCGCAATCTAGCCTATTGTTTCACTATCGGGAGCTCGAGCACACAACTTTTCAGAAAACGTGTTTAGAAGATTGAAGCCGAATCAGAACACAGTATATAATACTGGGTAGTTTCTAATCAAACTGCACAACGTCAAGGTAGAGGACAATAGTCTCGTTTGAGTCACCACTCTATCCACGGCTATCGCGTTAAATAAGGTCGATGATTCAGATACACGGTTTGAAATACGTTTCGCCGCCTGCAAGGTAAGAAATGCCACGTTTCCACTGGTTGCTGTCTGATTCAAACCGAAAGATGTGAATGAAACCTGGGTGGTTTCACCGTTACTAGTCAGGGAATTCAAAAGGCGACATGATATCAGGTTGCACGTGGTAGTGAGGTTTGAGATACTGCAGTGATGACGGTAGACCCGTGAACGGAGTCCTTAGTTGGTCCTCACCCACTTAGCTGTTTATTTCTTAAATTTGTGCAACAGCAGATGTGCTATGGATTCTCAACCGACTGTGAGTTATTTCTCAATCGTCTCACTGTTTTCCCACAGCACAACCCCCACTGCCGGAACGAGGCTACGATCAAGGTGAAATCGGTTTGGTTAACAGGAATCGTACATTCCGTACATATTTCGAGTCTGATAATCTCAGTGGGACGGTGGGTAAGTCGACTGTTTATTTATTGAGGTTGCTGATCTTTTGTTTCATTCATTGCTTTTTCCAGTGGGAACACACATAGGTCGTTCACTGATAGGCATACGAATGTAGGTTGTTCGCTCTTACAGAGGTTTAACGTATGTATGGTCGTGCAATTCATTTCAGTAAAAAAAATAAAAAAAATCGTTCAGCTGTAACACCCTTCTGGTGCCCAAATGCCACCAGAAGGGAACACGAGGGTTGGGATACTGCCAGGTTGCCCAAGCCTAGACGGGGGAAGTCGAGAGACAGAGGTCGGGTTCGAAACACGGACCTTCCGGTCAATAAATTCGCGCTCTAACCACTTGAGCCATCTCGCCCCATTCATTTCAGTACTTCAGTGCAAGCTTTCTGAGACCTCCTCATTCCAGGTACCTTTCCTCAAACTACAGGCGTTATCGCGTGTTACTTTCCTTGCTTCATAGGTTGGCTTCTGTCACAGGGGCCAGACGTTTTGCAACCGAACCGCCCCATTTCTAACTTTCTAACGGTACTGATTCAACTTTCAATTCGGTTGCCCTTCTCGTCGGAAACTCGGAGCCCACACGAGTTGGTATAACTCCTTTTCAGTTTTCCGGACTAGGTGTCTGGATCATTGTTGTCAGTTTCTATCCAGATTGCCTGAATGAGTGTCCGGCGGCGTAGGCACGTTGGAATGATTGTGGTAGTAGACTAGCACTAAGTCCCTTCCCCATCCATTTTCATTCTTCTTAATAGGGTTTTCAAATAAACCATGCTTGTGCGGCAGCGAAGCATCAGTGTTGAACACTGATGTTATGTTGCCGATGATGATGATGGTGATGAGCCATAGCTTCCAGGGTGCCCTGTGGAATTATCCTACTTGGTTCCATCCATCGTCATTGGCTCTTGAGGACTGTGGAATTATCCTACTTGGTTCCATCCATCATCATTGGTTCTTGAGGACCAAGCTGGGTTTTGTTCTAGCCGAGGTCGCGTTCACCATATCTCGAGATGTTCGAATGCACCGCTCCTTCGGGCGACCAACAATGGTCATTTCCTGTGATTTACAAACCGCTTTCGATTCAGTCAGTAGTCGAATTCCATGTCAGACCGCGGAAGTGTGATACTTTAGCTTACGTTCAGTTACTGTGCTGAGCCGAGAATCCTTGGTGACCACAATGGTATACGTGACGCCGTCTTCAGTGAATATTAAACAGCAAACAGAATCTTTCATCCAGAATGTCGTTGGTCTCTGCGTAGCCAAGGGTACTGGAGGGTTTGGCGGGTATAAATTTGCGAACCGTTTATGTTCGAATGTCCCTCTTCCCACAGCAACGGCTAACTGAGTGCAATCACTTTGAAACGTACTTTCACATTTCTTCGACCGACTTTTGAAGATTTTTTCAGAGTCAACTTTGAAATCGAACATAGCAATCACTCCCTCAGAAGCATCCGTAGGGGAGAACCGAGGCCTACCTGACCTTATTGTTCTAACCGGACCCGAGCTCCTTCGAACTGCTTGGATTCTTTTTGTAGACTTGTTCTGGGTTGCTGTGTGGTAAGTTATGTAGGGATTTCAGGTTATTGCTTCGATTGCGCACCTCCCTTATTGGTCCTTGGCCTAGTGTTCCGCTCGATATTGGGTATCAAAAGAGACGAGACAAAGTAAGCTCACCAAAGCTATCTATGAAACAATCGCAGGCTTCTCTGCGTGGTCGCGCTAGAATGTTTGTGGCCGGGCGAGGTTCGCCATGCCGTGCAACACATGGCTCTAGTTGATCAATGCTCTGGCTTACCGTTGTGAGGCTTTTCTGGGTCTGTAGTCGGCTCGCCGCACATTCGTCCACTCAACGTGGTGTTCACTGATTCCGGACGGTTGGCTTCTGGAAACGTTCTTAATCAAAGCTTTGTCAAATCTCCTTGGACGGACACCCACAACTCTTCAACCAGCCTATAGCCAACCACATCCACTTTTGTCGTTTCACTTCCACAAAATCATTTGCACCACAGTTAGCAGTGAACTGGACCTCTCCAGCAAGGGGCTACATGGTATTGTGAAGCATTTCGTGTGATGCAAAGGACGTCTCATCGCACTTGCCATTGGTCACCGTTCACCGTACACCTGTACCTATCTCCTGACTTACATATTAAATGAGCGCTTTCGGATCGGTACCTAAACGAGGGGAACAGCACTTAAAAGGGGCTTTATATTATTATACCTACTGTACATCCACTCTCCGTTTAAGGGCGAGCTTGCCATATTACTGTATCAGCTGATCACGGTTGACAATCGACCCGCATGGGTTACCACCTCTGTATGGTCGTGCTCGATTGATCTCGGAAATGGATAGTTCCATTCGAGTTTGTGGGCAATAAAAAAATGCTGAACTGTTCCCAGGAGGCCGTGATGCAAATTTTCCCACCAATACGAAAGCCTGGAAGTCCTATTGTTTGACTGACGGTCTACTGGTTGCCCTTCTAGTGGCTTGGACAAATCCTGATTCCAAACCAGTAAAACTGTTCAGCTGTAGCACCCTTTCGATGCCTAGCTGCCATGCCACCCGAAGGAAGCACGAGGGCTGGGATACTGCCAGGTTGCCCAAGCCTAGACAGGGGAAGTCGAGAGGCAGAGGTCGGGATCGAACCACGGACCTTACGGTCAGTAAATTCGCACTCTGACCACTTGAGCCGTCTCGCCCCCAGTAAAAGAGGACGTGAATCAGCTCTGAATGATTGGGAAGATAAAATTAATTTGGAGGTCCAAAGGCCATCCGGGCCTTTCGTCTGTCCTCTGTCTACTTTGTGGATTATGTAATATGAACTTCGTAACTGAAGAATGTCGACTCTACACTCTGTCCGTGCGGAAGTTAAAGGCATTGCTAATCAGCGACTCTGAACGGTAGTGCCCAACCGTCAAAACGGAAGTCTCCTGTTTGAGTAAACGCGTTCGTGAGTTGTGCACTGTTGGTGGTATCCAACAGGAATGGGACACATTTCTAGACCTTTCAGCATCAATTATCCACACTCGCAGAATGGAATCCCAAGTTAAACTAAACATCAGTCTCGAAGTAGCTCAGTGGTTAAGGTGCCAGCTTACGGACCGGAAGGTCGGTGACTCGAACCCAACCTCAGCATGTCGACTGTTCCAGTCTAGGCTTGGGCAACCTGGCAATACCCCAGTCCCCGTGTCTCCCTCCAGTGGCATGGCAGTTGGGCACCGAAAGGGTGCTACAGCTGAACGGTGGACGAATCATTACTGTGCCACTGTACAATACGGATCCTGACTGCAAGATTAACCAGCAGTTTGTTAACCATCCTTATTTTTGCTTACATTTCTCACACCTTTCAGGGCCTTCATCTACGAGTTCGAACCAGCGCAATGCTCGCATTGTCCTTCCCGCGACTACCCAGCACAATGTTATGCCATTCATCTCCCCACCTCCTGAACCATTGCCGGATGGGAACAATTACGGTAAAATAAGTGTGCGTGAATCATTGGCAAGTTTACGCGCCCGGAAAGCTTTTCCCATTCTCGGATTGAGTCCTTTCGGAGAGCACCCATCCCCACATATTACGGTTAGTTTTCTTTACACATGTCGTGCGGTCTTATTACAGTCCTTTCTCCTTTAATTTAATGTCATGTGTAGCAATTGTTTAAAAATTCTCTTCCTTTGTGGTGACCTTGAAGGTGTCCCTATCGGTCCAGCTGTATGTGGTATCTCTCGTGTCAGGCATCCTGGCACCAACACAGTAGGGAGCTGAGGACTACTCATCAGGTTGGAAATTTCTCGACTCTTCTGAGGCCACTGCGTTATTGATAAATCACTCAGAAGTTGGGCAAACAGCTTCTCGA
Source organism: Clonorchis sinensis (assembly GCA_003604175.2). Lineage (NCBI taxonomy): Eukaryota > Metazoa > Platyhelminthes > Trematoda > Opisthorchiida > Opisthorchiidae > Clonorchis > Clonorchis sinensis. The sequence continues at coordinate 3,359,736 of CM030375.1, read as the reverse complement.
AAAGCACCTCGTTTTTCATTGTTTGTGACCAATCCTAAAAAATGCAGAGATAGTATCCGTATTTTCCCAGACAGTCGGTATGTCTGCTCTGTTAATCAATAGTTGTGTAATATCTACCTCTGCTAGGCTAGTGCAGTTTAACCACAGAACTTGGTTTAGTCAGGTACAGTGTTTCAGGTTTCTAAATCGCCTAACCGCCTTCACGAAGAGACTGGACCTTACCGTATTGTGACGGTTCGTGCACCTCCGCGACCCATTGAGCTATACTGGGGAGTGTCTGTGTGACTCTCAGAGAGTCTCTCATACCAGGTTAGTTAGTGGTAAGAGGTCTGATGAGCACAGTCTCCTCGCCCTTCAGGTTGGGGGTCGGAACATGTGTGGGGACTTTTGATTTTCAAGAGCCTTATAAGTGAAAGAGGACGTCGAAAAAGTACATTGTATAGGCTGAAGACATTTTGGTATTCTTACACTCCAAAGTATACCCAAGTAGAAATCGACACCATTAGTGACATCTCCAATTGAGTACGGAGGATCACTGTGGACTAAATCAGTAAAAACAGGTCGCACCGACGATGTTATCTATCAGTAGGTTGTCGTAATCCCGAAGGCGTCATCATGGGCAGCATTATTGTCAGATGACGGCTAGACCTACACTTGGCACCTGGTGAATCCACCAAACTTCATGCTATCCAATGTGTTTCTTACTTGACTCAGCTTCCCACGAATTCACTGGTGTCCTTCCATGTCGTCCACTAGGCAAAGACTTTGCTGATCGAATCCTCAGATCATTCCACCACAGCTCGCGTGATCGTTGGGCAATGCCGCTTGCAGTGATGTCCTGGACGGCACAACCTGATGAGATTCGTGCAGTGAATTCGCTCATCGGAATTCGCTCAGCAGAAAACCGAAAAAACACTTAATATCAATGAACCAGTATGGTCATTGCTCCTTATTCGTGGCTCTTGTGTCATCATTCCCTCTCACTCTCGTCGAAGGAGGTTGAAACCGGTTGAACTGAACACGAGTATTTGCTACTTGCCAAGTCTTTTTTCTCGCTGGCTCTTTTCATGTGCTTCATCGTTTTCTTTTCAAATTTACCCGTGAAGCTCACTGGACAATCGGAATATGAACATGTTTCTGGTTCTGCGAGTGACACTAATAACTCTACGTACGAATTCACCCCGCAACCGACCGTATACGGTGGAGTTAGGGCGTTCGAAGGCTATGCCACTCACGGTGATATCCAGGATGAGCAGCGTTTGAGCGATGCATATGCCGAACTTCCTGGTATGTGTATGTGTGTGTCGTATTTTATAAGTAATCTCCATGCAACTTTGACCACGGTCTAAGGAACCTTCAGAATGACTTCTGTCAGCTGCTGCTCTTTTTTAATAACCGATCCATTGAAATACGGCTCGAACCTTCAGTTAAATTTAGCTATTCCATATAAAGTGATAAAGGGACAAGACAAGAATTTTTCGCGAATTTTTCTTCCGAGCTTGTTCAATCACATTTCACCGACTTTAAAACCTGGGCAGTCATTTCTAAACTGCTATGGAATGCCGTTCGCTCTTGGTAATCCCGGCGTGATGTAATCTGATGTGTAATCACCGCAGTTCCATCTCGTCTTAAACGCAATACATTTTACGGCAGCTGACAAGAAAGCGTGGAGCGTCGTCCGGTTAAAACGACTGTGGTAGGATCAGATGACCAGTTAGCTCGTAGCATCTCATTTTGATCTTGTAAGAAGTTGTGCACCTGTTTTGTTTGATTGTCGAGCTGAGTCTCGTAGACCTGCAGTCGACTTGTGTCAAGGAAAAAGCATGCTGCTACACGGACAACGGCCATTTTTTGGTTTATTTGTAAACACAAGGGACGCCCCCTCCATTGACAGGGATAGACAGATAACAACCTCGAACCGTCCGAAATGGTCGTATTCCCCGTAAGCACAAATTTTGCATCTATAGATGAAGTCAATTCTTCTAGCACAGCCACACAAGCTGTTTTCGTGGACTAGTAATTACACGTTGCCGGCACGGAGGATGGATAGCCTTAGGGAGTTCGAAGGCTTTTCCGCCAGTGCCTGCGACAATTATCGGCCCTGATGTGGTTTTAGGGGTATCTATAGTTCGAATTTAAAGGCACCTGGGTGGGCAACCTCAGCATAAACGAAAACGTACCAGGTTCTCTATGGTCGAAGCAAATGCTCGTTTTCAATCCGTGGAGGTCAATAGGCAAACGAGCGGATTAGGTGAACAAATCGGTGAATTATCGTGTTCTGAAGTTAGACCCAGCAATCTTTCTGTCAACGGAATTTGGAAGGATTCCCTTTCAGTGAACAAAATATCTTTCCACTAGGAACGGTCTCCATATTAGGGGATGTTGGTCTGTTGTGAATGTTGTACCGAATGGCGGAACGCACAAAACTTTACCAATACGACTAACTTTTATGCGACCAGTACCTGTTGCTTTTGTTTCGCTTTGTAGCCGGATACTGGGAGTATGTCGAGTCATTGAATCCAGCGAATGCAGACCACCGGTCTGATAATTAGTGTCAGTACGGGTCAGTTTTACCCCATTTTCTTTCCTGCGTTAGAAATGTAAGTTAAACCCGACAAGCAATGCACTGCTGGTGTGGTCTTGCCTGATGATGAAACGCTCATAAGTGCCCACAACTTCGTCCCGCAGACTAACTACCATCATCTTGCATCCACCCGTTCTGCTATACAGTTTCAAGGGTCTAACTCAGTTTTGTCGATGTGTGACAATGATGGTTGTACGAAACCCGAGATGCCACATGTCATGGGTGAGACAGACCACTGATGTTCTTTAACCCTGTTCTGACGCCGGATATCCGCCGTAGACCCTAATGGTGGTGCAAAGAGGCTCCACGAAAAGCAATTGTACATACATTCATCAACAAGGGCTACGCGATTCGTATGAGTACTTCGGCAGGAGCTGAGATGGCCAGGCCAGGCGAGAACCGAATTTTAAGCCTTTTCATTTGAACGTATTGAGGCCTTTGAAAATATCCTTAACCTCTAACATCTTCCCTGGAAAAGGCACGTAATATTGTGAGCGTGAGATGAATTGGAGTTTATCAACCGGACGGCTTAGTTACTACTGAATTACTACTGAATTCTATTTGCCCGCATTGAGCTTTATTGCAGCACTGTAGTTTCTTTGGGCACCTATTCTGAACATGCTGAGTTCCTGGACTGGTATTCTATTTTGACGTTATTGGCTAACCGAGAAAATGTTGACTTTTTCGATTATCTTCTAACCCCAACATATAATTGATGGAAACTTCTGTTTTTTTCCGGTACACGTGATTTAATTTCCGTGATCACCTACCTGGAGTTTTCAGCTTGTGTATGAACTGCACTTTTCTAACCGTTTGCGGAAAGAGTTTAATGGGAATCCCTGAACACAAATGTTGTTGGAAAAAGCACCAGTGAAGGCGTCATCATCGGTCCTCTTACAGGATGCGCATGTATGGATGTCGTCCAGGCGTCACATGAATCATATATCTGTCGTCTGAATCAACGCTGTTGCTCTGTTATGGTCTGATCTGGGGTGGTGCGCGTTCCTTTATAGGTCGTCACGTCGTGCATTAATAGTAACAGTTAGGCGACAGTGGATGTTGTCCGTTTGAGCTTATATCCCGCTGGGAAATCGCCTTTTCCTAGGGAGAGGCGATTATCTGTAGGACCGCCAAAATGTTCATAGGGTATCAGTTAAACTCATCTACAGTGACCAACCGTCCGTAGTAGCCAACTTTGGTCGATCCCGTTAACTTCGTTGCGCAATACTGACAAAGTGAGTTCCTATCCTTACTGTAGCAATGTGCTTGCGTAACTCCGAATTCAACATGAAAACGTACTCATCTCGGTCAAACCGCTGCAACTTTTGGTGCTGGGTACATTGACGTCCCTGTTGCACAGTCGAACTATCTTGCTGTGCATTGACTGGCATCAGTCCGCTGCAACTTTTGGTGCTGGGTACATTGACGCCCCTGTTGCACAGCCGAACTATCTTGCTGTGCATTGACTGGTATCAGCCCACACGAATTATGGTTCTGAGTCGAAGACCTGAAGATGTCTCAGTGCTGCTGCTTGCAGAGCTCACGTCCCCTACATACGTACGTCCCTCGAAATTCAGGGATATGCTGCTTTGCCAGTGGTTAGAGCACGAATGTACTGACCGGAAGGCTCGTGGTTCGAACCCGACCTCTGCCTCTCAACTCCCCTGTCTAGACTTGGTCAGTCTGGTATCTAGCAGTATCCTAGCCCTCGTCCTTCCTTTTGGCTGCGTAGCAGTTAGGCACCGAAAGGTTACTACAGCTGAACCCAGCTCAATAAGGTTTTCGTCAGCAGCTATCTGAACATGGGAGTTTCGAATAGATTCTAGCATTCAAGGGTTTTGTCGATTATAAATCTCCATAGGAATGGAGAGAGTGGACGTCCTTCTCCAGTACCATTTTGGTACAGAAGCTTTTGAAAAGCCTCCCATATAGTATCACAAACCTGCAAGTCTGGGAGTAGAATGAATTTGTCTTACTGCTAATGGTCTGAGGAATTCCTTACTGAGCAAGCGTACTAAGGATAACAGATCGGTCAACAGGGCAGGACTAGCTTGGGGGATAGCTTTTCCTGCGTTACCGGCCCTATTATGTCCCACTGTTTAAAGATAACATTTTTCGGATTAACGTGCAGTTCAAATCACGGTCGAATCTCTTGTCAAGCCGTTTCCAACGTTCTCGCGTACAACGGACTGTGTATTTCTGGTTTCCCGATAGATGTTTGCCTGCCGAAACCGTTTCAGCAGTTTATTCCCCGGGCGAATGTGGGTAACTTGAAGTTTTCCGTCATGCACCGCTTCTCATGAGTATATCTACCCTATCGGAACTTTGATCCTCGTGTAAGTGTAACAGTGCACTGACTTGTGTTTACAGATACAGCTGTCATTCCCGACGCTGGTCCCAGTGAAAACAATCAAGTTTCCACCAGGCTACAAAACACAGCACACTTATCCAATACTCTGACAACAAATGCGTTGGAACCACATCTTCAACGTGACAGTGTTTCTCACCAGTTGGCTACGCCAGTAACAGTCGACTCGCGACAGTTCTGTTCAACCCCTCTCCATGCTGCCCGTATCCTAGCTGAAATGAAGGCGTTTCGTCATATGGATAGTGAGGGTGAGTAGCTTATTGGGGCAGTGTTTTCTTCCTAGACTACATCCTTTGAGCGCTGCGTTTGTTTTGCACGCGCTCTGTCTAACTATATATGAGCTATCAGAACCTTCTAGACCAGATAAATGAGTATTATCATCTCTCTCAACTGTTCCCTGTTCAAAACGTGTTACTTATGGTAATTGGAGACTAGGTATCATTGATCCGTACCCGAGTTTGAGGAGCTTGTCCATTTCCGTTTCACTTATTTTTCGTGAGTTTGTACGTTGTACATGTTCTGTGTATTTTGTATACCTATTTACTGTATACAATACGGTATCGTATACCATTCGGTTGTACCTCTTATGGCTGTATGGTCATGCTGCCACTGAGGGTACCTGAAATTGATAGGGCGAATTTCATCTAAGAGTGCATACTCTCCATTTTGCTGACTGTTATTAACCGCTTCTTTAGTTTGGTTTAGTAACTGGGCTCGAACCAGCGTACCACTGATAAAGGCAGTTACTTTTTCATCATAATTCTGGACGTTTTGACAAATATCCATATCTAAATATAGACTCTGGATTCAAAAAATAACGGAATTTGGCAACGACGGGGTTGACTAGTTTTTCCACAGAGAAATTTTATGAGTAGTGTTCCTTCGTGAAAAAAGGCAGACATGGTCTTTTGAACCACTTCATCAACTGGAAATAAATTAGGATACATTTCGACCTGACGTGGTCTGTTCTGTCAACGTAACTCCTATTGAATATCTACCATACAAGAAGACGTGACTAAACCATATGAGCCCCTTACCAGTGTTAAAAGGCATGTGGTCCTATGAAACTTTCTTCAGGCTCCAATCCCTCCTTTCTACTTTACGATAAGAGCAACACAACATGTATCCTATTGGCTCTATTGTGGGTCAGTGTTTGCAATCTGATGTGATGTGACTCATGAAGAGTGACGTTCATGAGTAGACATTGTGCTTTCAACGAGCACCAATAGTTCATCAACTCTTGGCAGCATTTTACTGCAGCATCTTCAAAGGTGAATGTTTTGAACGAATTTTGCTAGTCACAGTAGCAACCAACCCGAACACTTAAGGCACTGTGCTGTGAAAAAATCTCTTGCCTCGTAGAAACTCTACAGAATGATTGCGTTCGAATGTTGATAGGCTCATCATGAATCGTTGACGGTGTAGCCATAGAGAGTATCAGCATACACTCATCGCTGACCCATAGCTGTATCAATCAAAACATCGGACTGGCGGCAGAAGTTTATGCGAGGTAAGTCATGCTCGAATAAGTCAATATCTCGACCGTGTTCGCCCTTATTGGGGCTCAGGTAGGCGCAGTCCCCGAGTTTCCGTCAACCTTATGTTCTACATGAACCCAAATTGAACTGATTTCGATAACTACACTCATTTGCAAATCAAATTGGTTTTTGCGAGAGACTCACCTGGAACCCAGCTGAATCTCCCGTTTGTGATGTTTCCAGGCAACTGAATGTGCTGCACCAGGCCGCCTCATGTTCCAGTTGCTACGATATTCGAGATATCGCGATACATGTATATACGTACATATAGATATATATATACATATATATATATATACTCATAAGTTTGCTTAAAATTCTTCGACAGCCCACGACTGGTTTCGCCCTTTGCTTCGTTTGTTTCCTGTTCTTGTGGTTTCCTCGGATTCATCTGGGTTCCAGGTGAGTATCCCGTAACAACCACATTGGTATGCAAATGAGTGTATTTCGCTAATTTCGTGCAATTTGGTTTCCACTAGAACATAAAGTTGACGGAAACTTGGGGACTGCGCCACCTGATGAGCCCCAAGAGCGGCGAAACCGGTCGTGGGCTGTCGAAGAATTTTCAGCAACCTTATGAGTAGTGTACTACGTATATACATGTATCATGGTATCTCGAATATCGTAGCAACTGGAACATGAGGCGGCCTGGTGCAGCACATTCGGTTGCCTGGAAACATCACAAACGGGAGATTCAGCTGGGTTCCAGGTGAGTCTCTCGCCAAAACCAAATTGATTCACAAATGAGTGTATTTATCGAAGTCAATATCTCGTCTGCAAGAAGTACTTCTATGGGGAAATTTGAGGTAGCAAAAAAATTTGCATATGATCCTAGTGTTAACAAAGAAAACCTCGACCCCTGTGTCAGTGAAACGTGCTCATGGGAAATGGTTCGAAAGCAAACACATAGCAAACTAGGGTGAGGTTATCTATCCAAGCTACGTATGACCTTCAGTCCACGGGTAGATTGACTACGATAGGGGACAGATAAGTGGATAAAATAAATGACGTTATAAACCCCATAGTCTCGCTTGCTTGTGCCCTCTGTACTTACGACAAATCAACCAAGACTGGTCGTATTATCGGTCATATGATGTCCCTCCCTATCTACAACGCATCTCCTGGAGCTCATCTGTCTGCAGCCTACTTGCCAGTCGAAGGTCTGACATATGTAGACTGCATTTGAAGTCGAGTACACATCAAGCAGTGTATCAAAATTCAGGTCGTCCCAATCAATATTTGAATTTAAAAATGCACAACTCCAAGCCTTGCTCTCATGCGCTCAACGTACTTAGCAGTCTGGATTTGTTCGAACAATCAAGGAAATTTCATTTCCGTACTTTGTGCGTAAACTACGACTGTTCACTACTGCCTCTCACTCTTACCTTGAACTGAATCATTTTGAGTCAGTGACAGGGACCACATGTTGGCAGATCAGACACAGAAATTTGCCGACATTAGACTTGCACAGTCGGGTTGTACCGGTCCGAGCTGACATCTTAGGTTAGGAAATGAGTAAAGTCGCCTACTGATCAGTTATGAAGAATCCCGTGCGCGCACATTGAATTACTGCGCATTGTCATTCATCGCCGTGAATAGATAAGAGGGTGGGATATTTGAACAGTGCGGTGCACTGTTTCATGCCTCATCAGATCATCTGTGTCTTTCAGTGACATACACAAACCAGAGTGCAGATCGATCTAGCAACAATTTAGCGCGATCTATGCATGGCTGTGTATCGTTGTCAATTTTAATTATTTAGGCCAACCGTCAAAAGCCAACCCAAAAGAACCAGCTGACCGATTCGCTCCGAACCCCTCGCCAATTTGGACTTGACTTGATGGACGAGAGGTTCGATTTGGTACACACCGAGTTGGTACTGTTGTAACCCAACGATTATAAGAGGTTAGCCGATCCCTCGGATCTGTAGTTGACACACAAGTGAGCGTCCCAGTGCCTAGAAAATCTCCAGAAGTCTGCAGCTGAACTAGCTAAGAAGATGGTTAATAATACGTCCGGTCAGACCCCTCATAGTCCACAACTGCTTCATACAATTCACTGTGATAACAGTCAGTCGAGTTTCGAAGCAGTACCTCTACGGTGAATCCAACCATTTGAGCGTAGGCATTGGGGTCTGGTATAAGAAGAACGTGCTTTTCGATTATATGAAACATTTCCATACTTATATATACGTAATGCACTACTCATAAGGTTGCTGAAAATTCTTACTCACTTTTCCCGTCCGAAAGCTGCCGGTGCATATGGCGGATAAATCACTCGGTGCTTACCACAGTAAACGCTCGTCAGACCACTATCCAGAGAAAACTATGCTCATTGCCAGCGTTATCCAGAAAAGTTTGGCAACGAGGTTTATTCAGTCTCCTATTGATTACAGTTTAGTGCTCAATTGAAGACATTCAAAGATTCGAAAACGACCAAGCGATATTCCATCATGAAAGAACTAGTTCATTTGGTTGTCCATTGTTGGCCCAATAGCAAGTGAGCATTGTTTCAACACACGTAAATATTCCTTAGCTGTTGCAAGCAACTTGTTTTCGAGCAAGATTTTCAACTAAAGACAGATCGTCTAGTATTCGCCAGGGGATTCTATAGACAAATAGCATATGGCACCCCGTGATGTTTACACAGGAGCATTCGGAGGACGCGGAAGCGATTTTATCGACTGGAAACGACTGGCACAACAAAGAATACGTTTCAAAGCTTGATGGATTAATCCACCCAAAACGCTTTGTTAACCTAAGTGACCCGGTGCCCAAAAGACGTCACCTGTGGATCGCATGATTTCAGTTTCCCTCTATTTCTTTGCTAAATATTATCAATAGTTGGCGTGCCCTACCCTTAAGCGAACTGAAGTTACTGCTGTCGGTGTTCTAGTCAATCTTCTTTTGTACGAGTAAATACCTTTAAAAACGTTCCAACACGGTTCTGTTACGAACCTCTTCTTTTCTATCCCAAAGTGGACTTAACACACATCCGAAGTTCAGATGCGAACGGCTTGGTATTCTGTCATATTGCCCCGGAAGTTGGTTCCGATGAAAAACAATCTCGGCGTCACAGAGATGTATGTTCTTCATTTGTACTATTTCCCCAGTTGGTCCAAACTATTGGTACTTTTATTATTGAGAGATATATTGCGTTTTCATGTTTTTCGAGTATATGCTTGTCACCCAACGACATATAACGAGGTCAATCTAGCCCGGTTTTCTCGTGCATTTTTAACTTGTTTTGAACTCTTAGTTGCTGTACCACAAAACAGGTTGCCGAATTCATTCGGCATTTGTGTGAATTCCTCCATCAGTCTATTTAGGTAATGTACTATTACACAAGTGATATCGTCACACTGCTCTATTGATTTTTCATTCATGTTGGAATCATTTCACATGTTACTTTACTTTGTACACCACTGTCTGATCACTAATCTGTATGGCTCATTACTTTAATTGTGTGATTGTTTAGAGTGTTCAATACCAGTAACTTCGTTAAACGCTGGACACAGAAGACTTGTAGTGATGTACACACCAGGCTTTTGTAAACGAGGTTAAGGTCTGGTCAGCCGTGCCCGTTTTCGTTGCGCTCAAACAAATGTCACGCGCTCTTGTATCAGTGTCGGGTGTGCATCTGCAGAATATGGAGTCCCATTAATGGTCAGAAATTCGCTCGAGGATGTAGTGAGTTTCATACACTGTCACTTGAGACCTGGACGAGGTAGCACAACAGAGGTTTGCCTGCCTGTGTGGCGGTGTATACTACTGATGAGGCATGCAAGTAGTTTCTGGTCTGGTGTCCAAACTGCTCTCCCGCATCTGATTGCGGGTGAAAGTGAAATTATGGAACCGCTACGCAACATTTGCTCATTATTGTTTAATATTCAAAGAACGTTCTGGAAATTTCAAGGGGAGGTTTTAGAATGTCCACTTTTCAAAAAGTCTGTGCAGATGAGATATTTACCTTCGTGTCTAATGGCCTGTATCCGCTTAGTTCGCGTTTGCCAATAAACAACTTCGCAGTGGAGGGCGTTCCTCCTTTCATCAGTATTGTCAATCTGCTTTGACTCTAGGATTGTGAGGACAATACAGCAAACTCATTACACTCTTGCAGTCATCTTTTCATATCACTCTAGCATATTGTGGGCAAATGTGCCGTCATGAAGCAAGCTATTACCACAGCTAGGTCGTGAACAAGATGTGCATAGCTCACGTCAGCAATTTAGTTGCAAACAAGATGAGGAATTTATAATATTCTCTCTGGAAACAATTACAGCAATGTTCAGTCCAAAAGTTACTTTTGTCAGAAACTGCTGTTTAGTTGTCCCACTAATGCACCTTTTGTAACTGTGAAACTAACCACTTCGTTCAAAGTTTGGCCCATCACTCTGTTTAAACAAAGTTTTCCTTGTTGACGTGAAGTTAGTACAATTGTTCCCTACTCGGTTCGTTCCCTGGTTGTAGGTTTCAAACTGTTGATTTCAGGAACCCTCCGAGCAGACAGGCAGCTTCTATTCCTGCGAAGCTACCACAGCTGCGACAAGAACACGGTGACGAACGCTAATGTTTTCGTGATTTCGCCTTTAGCTCAGTACATATCTATTGGTCAAAACAGGGGGCAAATGATGAAATAAGCGGCTAAATTGCTCATTAAATTAGAAACACGAATACATGTTGTCAGCGCACCCCAGGACGGTCTAAAGGGCTGTTGAGCAACTAAGTCGATCGATTCACGTGACATGACTAAGTCTGATTCTGCGCTCGTACGAATCGTTTTTGACGGCATAGTTCCGGACTTCGCAAAAGTATTGCTGTAACCGAACCACGCCGTCTGATGGATATTGGCAGTCTTTTGGCTACTACTCCTCGATAGATAACGTGAAAAGACTCGTTCGGATTGATTCTGTGACCAGCGTCAATTATGTGTGATGAGATTGAGCTTTTGGCTGAGCGGGTGAGTCTGGTGATGCTCTGATAGCAGAGATGCTCACATATTCTCTTTGCAAGTTGCTGTGTCATACACCTAACACAATCCGTCGAATAACGGCAGGAGAAAGGAAATATAACCGTAAATTGGATGAGCACTGGCATCTTGTGTTTGAGGTTTAAGTGGAGCAAGCGGTTGGTTGCAAACCAACAAACGGTGGAGGTGCAGCCCGAAACGTACGTTATAAGAATTGAAACATGTAGTGATTGATTGCGACTGTCAATAGATAGCTTTTATAAGATAGACTCAAGTTTCCAACGGTCGTGACAGACAGTTGGATTGGATGTTCAGACGTTTTTGGCTATAAATCTCTGGGAATAACCGTTGGTTCTGATCCCGTTAGCCATGTGCTTCAGTGTATCCGCAGAGCAAATTTGCCCGGCTCCGTATAAACCACGGTTCGTTTGTGCTTCGGTGGCACAATACTATGGAAGCTTGTATAATATCCCGTCTAGGTGGGGTTTCTGCAGACAGATTTCTGAATTGAACCTGTATTTAGCCTGATTAATTTAGCTTGGAAGAAATGGAATGCGTTATCACTGCCTGTTTCGAAAATGAACTGAAGGAAGGGATGCGCTTGGTTGAAGTCGTTCAGGATAGCGTTTACTTCGTAGCTGTTTGATACTAGCATATAAATATGATATGCGTGCCACCGATAAAAGTGAATGAATCCGTCTAATCTCCCCATTCACTCGGCCAAAGTCCAGTTTGCTCAAAAATGCCACTAAACCGAGGACCAAGAGGAGAGGCCATGATGACATTATCGGTTTGCCGAGGCTTGGACAACCTGGCAGTATCCCAGCCCTCAGGTGGCATGGCAGTTAGGCACCGAAAGGGTGCTACAGTTGAACGGGTTTTTCGATTTTGAATGGCGCACTTGTTGTCACTTTCTATCCGGAGTGTCTGGTGATGTATGCGCCTCGGACTGATTATGGTAAACTAACACGGAGTCCATTCCATGTTCATTTTTATTCTTTTTTTCACACTAAGGCTGCGAATCCTCAATTTTGATATCTGATGTGATGTCGCTGAACTGTTTTATCCCGAACACTTAACATTGACGGAATTTCCGCCCTCAACTCTACACTTATTCGTAGCTGACATCGAATGCTTAACTTGAGAGATTCCCACAATATCAATATTACTAATAATGGTAATAATATTGACCGTTTGGCTGAATGAATGAGGTTTCTTATCAACGTTCATTTTTTTGTTGTAGGTCGTTGAGACGACTCTCCTTCTTCCCACCGTACAAAATCATGTTGACAGTCCTGTAGTTCGCCCGACAACTCTGCCTCTAGATCCCAGTCAGCTGATACGCCAGCCCATCGTCGAGTATCAAGAACATTTATCTCGTATGCCCCCAGTTATGGAACAGTCGACAGAAGACCATTCCCCAGCACGGACTCCTAGCTCCGCTTTTAAGGCTTTCCAGCGCGACAAATCTCACGCAACAAGTTCTAATGTATTAAGTTTTCAGCCACACTGCTCTAAGGTTTCTTGCACACACCCTGCGGGGTACTGCGTGATAGCAAGCACACCTTCAGCTGATCACGATCCGCTTTTAACCCCTGTGATGTCTAATTCCACATACGATGATGTTGCCCCTTCGTAGATCTCTTCTAGTAACCCCGGGCCAGTTCTGTCATGTGAATTCCTTTTTTGCGCTCTATTTTTCCTATTCCTGATCCTATATGATGGTTGCTTTCTGTACTTGTCAATAGTTTTAATCCTTACTATCCCGTGATCTCGCCGGTGCATTTTTACGTGTACATTATATATATATATATATTTGTGGAAACAGACAAAATGGCTATTATGCCTTATGCTTTTCGCTTGTGAAAATGCCAGACCCATGGTTTGGTAACTAGCAAATCTCCTGTGAGTATCTTGCTGTTCACTTAAGTTTAGATCCCTTAGGAATTTGATCCGGCAAAACCAAGAAGACTATTGAATTCATGGAACTGTCCCACTGCAGACAGCTGATCATCCCACGTTAGTTAATCACCACATTAAGAACAACGTTTTCCACCGGCTCGTTCATTAAGTAGCAATTCTGGAATCGGGGAATTCTAACATATTTATTTTGCAACTTCTCACACTAGTGCTTCACTGCTCAGCCTGGTCCGTCCAGTCGAATTAAAGCTTACGAGTAGGAAGGTTCACTGGACCCATGAAGTCGTTTTGTTATCGGCGAGACTTGGTGTAGAGAGGGAGACAGAGAATGACGTCAAGTTAAAATGTCGCTTATCCAGGCCAGTGTCGGCAGCGTGTCCGCATTATTTGGAACTAATGTGAGGTTGTCTAGTGCCTTAATTCGTTCGTCGTGGCGTGATTTCTTTTGCTGCGACACGCAACCAATTCCGCACAATTCATCCCCAGCTGTACTTTTCTCTAAAAATATGCGCAATTATTGGTATTCATGTGAATGCTTTCGCATTCGTTTGAGCAGTCCTGTCCATCGGTCTGCTCCGTGCGCGGCGTAATTTGATTATAACCATGTTTTTGTTGTTGATCCTTTTGGCCAGCTTGTGAGTTTATATTCTATTCAATGTCCATGTGGTCTAGGTGCTCGATTTTTATTCACTAATCGACTCGAGTGAGCCACAACCTGGACCTCCTTGCTTTCCATGCTGTGGTCTGCGTTGGTCTGTTTCTAAGGCCTTCCTTCCTGACTCTTAGTCTATTGCACCATTCAAGTGTTTTGGTTGTCGCCGTAGAATGAATCCAATTCGGTATATCGGTATCGTGACCCCAGAGATCGATGAAGAAACCAGTTTTGGTTCACCGCCAGAAATTCTCATTTCATTAGTATACAGACAATCTTCCTGGACGCTGTTCAGGACCCGGCATTAGCCGTTTGAATTCGCCTGATGGTTCAGCTGCTGACTGGCCCATCAGTAGCTTGTGTAAAGCGACCGTTGTTTGTTTGCAGTACTCTGATTATTCCTCTATATTGCTTTCTAAAGCAAATAAAGCCTACTGACTGAATGATCCTCAATTGAACACTGAAATACTAGCGAAATACACTCATTTGCAAACAAATTTGGTTTTCCGAGAGACTCAGCTGAATTTCTCGTTTGTGATGTCTCCAGGCAATTGAATGTGCTGCACCAGGCCGCCTCATGTTACAGTTGCTGCGATATGTGAGATATCGCAAATGAGTGTATTTTGCTAATTCCGTGGAATTTGGGTTCACGTGGAATATAAGGTTGACGGAAACTCGGGGACTGCGCCTACCTGATGAGCTTCAAGAAGGGCGAAACCGGTCGTGAGCTGTCGAACAATTTTCAACAACCTTATGGGTAGTGCATTATGAATATACTATGAAATACTGTTACGTATGAACAGGTACAACCAACTCCTCTACGCGACCTGAGAACGAGCGCACAAACTGCCAGCTATCGCAAGCTTAACCATCCCTAGCGCAGAAGGCCGGACCCTCGGAGTGCCCTTAGTGCCTCAACCAGAGACAATTTACAGCGGTAACAACGCCGAATATCTGTATTTCGAATGACTGGAGAATGATAAGTGTATTAGCACATACGAAGTGCAACTAGCCAGTTGGAACTAAACGCGGTGTCTTGAGTAAAATGTTCAAGATGACAGAAAATGGCGGGAAAACCTGATATCCGAATTTTCATCAAATTACTTGTTAGTAATGCGACAATTAAATGGTTCTGGGGAGTACTGACATCCCCAACAAATACTGATACTGTTGTCCCGTAACTTGTTGCAGGCTCCCCTTCGCGTCCAGTGCCTACAGCTGGTTGGTCGAATCCGTTCCAGGGTATCAATAATTCTTCCATTTTCCCTTGTTTGTCTAACACAGGTTTCTACAGTCGGTGCATTTGTTTTTTTTCCAGATTGTTTTTCCTGCTTTTGTTGACTTTTTCCATCTTCAGTTTAGTTCCGCAAAGTGGTTTACTGGTCTTCAGGATTTCTCTGTTGTGCAACTGATTGAACACTCCTCAATCTTCATTTTGAACATTTGTGGTGTCCGAAGCCGTCCTCAATTTGCATATGAGTGGGTGTGATGTAGGTGAATTCATCCAGTGTATAAAACATGTCCAACGTCGTTAAAGTCATATTGATTCTGTGTGATGAGAAAGCAACAGGAGCTTTCACTCTTCTGGTTGCTCACGTCTTACAGTATTGCACAAGGGTGATCACAATTTTATAAGATAAAGCATGCCTTCATAATGGAAACATCTCCCAAGTTTCCTGAGGACTATCCGACAGCAACCTTGTGAGTTGCTTCCGTTATGAGTAAAGATACTGCGATATCCCTGATATCGTCCCAATCGAAATATGAGGTGGCCTTCGTGCCGCACATTCAGTTGAAGAATATCATAAACCAGAGATTCAGTTGAGTCTCCCGTGAAAACCAAATTTGTATGCAACTGAGGTATAAGGAGTGTCTAATTTTTGGCAGGCTAGCAAGTGAAGGCAGAATCGTCACGCCTTTCCTCCAGTTGATCTAGCTAATGACCGCAATGAATGTGCTCCCAACAGGATTCAAAAAAACTGTCACAGCTCGACAAGTGTCACGTTTTAACGTATTCTGTGATTGGTCCTGTTGGCTAATACACCACACATTTGTGATACCAGAAATCACGTAAGTGTTGTGTGGAAATCAAGCCTACGTACTCTAGTGAACGAAGAAGAACGTGAAATGCCGATTTGCTTTTAATTCCCGCTGTCTAAATGGATTTACCCTAAATGGGATAGTAGCTATCTCTTCGGTCAAAGGAACTGTTGATTCGCTCCGGTAATTCCGATTTTTCACGGCGTTGGACTTGCTTCCTAGATACTTGCAACTAGGCATCAAATCAGGGGACCGCGAGAAAACGGTGTTTACGTTTAGGGACGCCGAACACAAATTTATAAGGATGATATCTGGTTTGTTGGGAGCACCAATCTTTCCGGTGCATGATGCTTCGTTTGATGAAGGGATTACAGGATTTTGCCGAGTGCCGAAATATGCAGCTGACTTGAAGCCGTATAGAAGCGTATTCGGGAAGCTGTCCTGTGGATCAATGAATCCGAGATATGGCTCACTCGAAATTCGGTGACACTGCTTGGTCATAAATTAGGTCAGGGAGAGGCCAAGCCCTCGCCGAAAAAGCTGTCAAAGATCCAGGACTATCAAATGTGTCAAATCGAAGGCAACAGATCAGCAACACACTCAATTTCCGGAAGATGCCTACTGTCGCAGGACGCTAGTGACCGGTTCCTCGGCGCGGTTCTGAAGTAGCAGGATGAGGTCATCTGGTAGACCAGTATTCAGCCACTGAGAATGAATGTTTAGCGATAATCTGGGCCATAGATTTTTTTCATTCGTTCAGCTGTAGCACCCTTCCGGTTTCAAACTGCCATGCCACCAGAAGGAAGTACGAGGGCCGAGATACTGCCAGGTTGCGCAGGCCTAGACAGGGGAAGTCGAGAAGGTTCGAACCACGGGCCTTCCGGTCAGTAAATTCGCGCTCTAACAAGTGAGTCATCTCACCACCAGGCCATAGATAAGTGGAGACCCTGCTTGGCGGGACTATAGTTTCACTTTGTGGCCAACCGAAAACCCCTTGAGTGGATCAGAACCATCGGAGGAGCTCGCGCTGAGCCTTTCGACAACAGGAGTATGATTCCACGATCCCGCACGCACCGTACAATGAGAACTATCTGGTCGATTGACTTTCAAATAGCTTCATCGTCAAACTGCTCCATGGGAGGTCGGTGCAGTTCCATTGACAGGGTCACACCAAGGGAGGTTGTAGCCGCCTTGCTGGTCAGGAGAGGTGTTGAGAAAGCGGAAGGAGACAAAGAACGGGAGACATTCTGGGAGCGTTTCACTAAGCTGAGTATGAACTAAGCTGATATATCTTGGAAGTTTAACGATCCGGTTGTCGTTATGCCCTTGGTGCCTCGACGGGAGCCGACTGCCAAATGCCTCGAGATGGCAAGCACAGGATGCACCTGGCCAGGGACGGAAAAGGAAGTAATGGTGTGCCTTGTGACATGTAAGTGGTGCCAGCAAATGAAGGGAGATAAAACGGGAGCAACCCCTCCCATGGAACCTATCTCTCAATCGGAGAGTTATGTTCTTTTGACGTCATGAGATCCTTTCCGTTGACAGTCCTTGGTGATCTGTACGTCGTGGAACACTTCGCGGTGGGTCGAAGCGTTATGTGTCAAATCAGCAGGCGACTATGACTAGCGGAGTAGTGATGCTCACATTGTGGCTAACTACGGAGTATCAATGATGAACGTAACAGATTAGGTGTCATGCTTTGAGAGTGAAGACTTCGGAAGTTGCACAGAGCTCCCCGGTATCAAGATGTTGATGACGGGACCCTACCAACTGCAGGCAAATGGCCTAAACGAAAGCAGCAAGCGAACTGTCAAGGAATGACCGGCGACCAAGTGAGCTGATTGGCAAGTGAACCTGGCGATGATGTTGTTATCACACTGTGCGTTGATCCAATCAACCATAGGCTTGTCCTGGTTAATGTTTATTTACAGTCGATGCCAATGCCTCCCGGCTGTTCAAGAAAATCGTGTTGTGGCCGCCACACACCTCTCTCCAGAAGAGCTAGAAGAGAAAAGGAGAGCGCGAAAAAACTTGACAACCGTTCAAGAACGGGCTAGTCGGAAACCGACGGGTAGGAAGGAAGGACCCTTTCCCACAAGCCCGAGGGCGGAAATATCACCAAATTCTGGAATCGGGGAAGTCATTTTTCGGTATTGACCGCTTAGAAGATTCAGAGGAGTCAACCAGCTTCGAAAGTGGCACGATGCAACCGGGGATATGTCGAATGAAGCAACTGCAGTGATTAACCTGAGGCGGCGCGACCATTGATGGTGTGCATCTGAAATTCTGAACGTAGTGCGCAACGGTGTATGCTAATGATGAAACTTGTGAGTAGTATGTGATCAAGTGTTCTAAATGTTGTCCCTGTATCTGATGAAAGGTTAACATGGAAGTGATTTGACCGTTTTGCAGTGTTTGTCCAACCAACGTCCAGGAAAGTGGAGAATGACGCCTGTGGTTTTTGACTTCTCAGAAACTCTGTGCAAATGTGAATAAGCGAAATACACTCATTTGCAAACAAATTTGGCTTTGCGACGGGCACACCTGGAACCCAGCTTTTTGTAATGTTTCCAGGCAACTGAATGTACTGCACCAGGCCGCCTCATGTTTCATTTGGTATATACGTAATGCACTACTCATAAGGTTGCTGAAATTTGTTTGACATCCAGCAACCGATTTCACCTATTTTGGTGCTCACCAAGTAGGCGCAGTCTCCAAGGTTCCGTCAACCCTGAGTCTCTCACAAAACTAAGTCGCTAATTTCGTGCAATTTGGTTTCAAGTAGAACATAAGGTTGACGGAAACTCGGGGACTGCGCCTCGCTGATGAGCCCCATGAAGGGGGAAACCGGTCGTGGGCTATCGAATAATTTCCAGCAACCTTATTAGTGGTGCATTACGAATATATCTATGCAGATGTGGTTTTTACTTTCGCGTCTGGTAGCTTCTAACCGCCTAGTTCGTGTTTGCTAGTAAACGAATCCGCACCCAAAGACACCAAAAGACGCCCTGCTTGCTGCATGCACTGAGTTAAATTGACAGTCCGTTCTATCAAAAAATCCGCTAGATACCCGAAAGGTAATAAAAGGTCGGTGAGAACCAAACGAATTGGAAATCTTCTGTAGCTTGATATCTCAGTAAAGCAATAAACTAATAATTAGTGTACCTTGGACAGTGTGTGTACTGGACAGTTACTGCTTGTCGATGCAGGACAAAGCCTGGGCAGTTTGAAGGCGTCCGAACGAAACCAGACTGTCAATTAGGGCATAGTCCATCATTGCACTAATTGCGAGATACGCGGTGGAAAATTAACTTCTAGATTTCGTCTATTTGGGAGTCGTTGAATTTTTTTTCACGGTGGAACTGTGCTCGATGTTAAGTAATCCTCCTTCCTACTACAAATGGAAATACGTAGTAACAAAATAGAAGCACTAACCAGGTGAGAACTAATTTCCCACAGCGAAACAGGATCGAGCAATATTAAAATGGCTTCTAGATGAAACTCATACATCTCGAGGCCGCGCTGAATCTGCCCCTTTCTTGCAAACTCGAAGCCTATCGTTATTTGCGCCAGTATTTTCTATTTTTACGGACAGCGCAATTAACAAGTATGCCTCTGGAGTAAGTTAGTATCCTACTGGATTCGGTGATTTATCTGACGTGAACATTATTTTCAAAAGCTCATTATCAATATAAAAACCTGAATTTGAAATTCTTCCTGAAAAATGTCCCGTGTGACGCTCCGAAAATTAGGGAGGTTAAGTAAATAAATAAACGGACGTTGAGCTTTGTGTTCAGCGATAGTTCGTCTCTTCCACCGCTGAAAATTCGTTGCAAAAGCAATAAGAAACCAGCCCGCAAAAACAGCGTTTTGTTTGTCGGTAAAAGCCTAAAGAATACCACATGCGCCCCATGGTGACCAGCAAAATTCTGGAGCGTGGAACAATTATGAAACGCGGAGAAATAAACTATACTCATATGTATGATATGCTAAGACTAAAGGCCCCGCAGGCTAGCACAGTCCACGAAAATCCGGGTGGTCATTTTCAAACCCTATTCCGATAAGAAATTGATAGCCCGTTTAGATGAAATATTTGCCCAGGTGCCTAATACTTGCCATGGAATGTAAACAAAACTGTAGAAGGAACTTTCAGAGGAAACTGTGCGATTGAATTGGGACATGTAAAAACTGGTAAATTTCACAA
Organism: Clonorchis sinensis; assembly: GCA_003604175.2. Lineage (NCBI taxonomy): Eukaryota > Metazoa > Platyhelminthes > Trematoda > Opisthorchiida > Opisthorchiidae > Clonorchis > Clonorchis sinensis. The sequence continues at coordinate 3,339,462 of CM030375.1, read as the reverse complement.
ACCGGTAGACTTAAAGGGGAGTACTTTTGACTAGTATGAGACAAACAAGGCTGTCATCCTAAACAACTGAAACCACTGTAGCTCGCGGAACCCGTGATCGATGTAGGACTGCAAATTTACTCAGTTTTTCAGAAAATCAAGATGTTTTTTAAATCTACATCAGGTGCAAGTGGAGGTCCCTATTTTTGCGTAGATCGTATTTTGCTATGGAAACACTGATGCCGCCGTCGGCTTCTTCAGCTAAATTCAATTACACTTGCAAAAAATTTCACGAGTCGGAAAAAGGCCAGGAACCAGGAAGAACTGCAAACCGATTGGCTCCACTGTGCCATTCTCACAATGAAACCCCAAAAGCTACAGAGCTCACACCAGTCACGCACTCTGTAGAGGTGATCATCTGTGGAAAAATTCTTCCCTCGACTCTTGAAAATGATTTTTACTACTACGATGCTAGATATCTAAATTGACAGCTTCCCCCTTCAATTGCAACGGATATGATGTTCGATTCATCAACTTTTCATGTCAAGTCTTTCAAGGCTTAATTTACTCAAAAAATATTGGATTTGATGTGGACTAACACATTATCCTTTAAAGCAAGGGCGTGGTCCCTGCTACTCAACCAAATAATGATTATTCCATGGATTGGCCAATTCCGGGTGTGGCTCAGCCTGATTGGTTAGAACAGGTTGTCGAATGAGATACATTGCCGAATCTTCACTATGTATTGCTAGTTATGCTCAACACAATCCAAAGAAAGCACTGTATGAGTGGAATAAGTATATACGGATCCTTATCTGAATGTGATAACCTTTCAGAAGATGAACAGGCAGACGACAAACAACTAATGGTAAGTGAGTTGATAGTCTTACACAGGTGAAATAGCACTGAGACATTTTACGCAGTGCCCCCCCCATGCCCCTACTCAAAACTGTTGTCTCACAGATATTGATATCTGGCAGGTTCCAGACGTTAGCCTATTGTGCCTGTTGCACTTGGCCATCCGAATTCATATGTGTCAGTTTTATGACGATCATCATGTTCATCTCAAGTATTATCGCGATCTTTCTGATACAATTTCCGTTGAACACATGAATCAGTGAGGCAGTCTCAGTGACCAGGTGAAATCTCGCGCATACTAGGGGCAAAACATGGCCATGGTTGTAAATGTGGCCTGACAGAATATTAGAAAGGCGGATAGCTGTGGTCAAAGAATAGAATGTACTTGAAATGAAAACTAAGAGGATAACTGGAGGAATGACGCTCTGGAATTCTTGTCTGAGCGATACATCCTGATGATGTAGTCAAAAATAGCTTCCAACTCTATCGGAATATACTATAATTAGGAAAATTCGGTTTTGCAAAATGGATGATTTGCTCGATAGGGTCAGTTCAATTTGCAAACAGTTGCAACGAACCGGGGACAGAAAGCTGTGCGCCGAAAGAGGCTGTCGGATGAAAAAAGGAGCAGTAAAGTCGGTAGTTTCAACAGTCAGAAGCGAAAGCTAACAAAACTGATGTTTTCCACGTCGTTCTTGTACTTGGGTCTTCACAGGGTGAAAGTATATGAGAACTCTCATAGAAATACCCCATCTTGAAATATCTCTAGAGAAAATCCTTTTGGTTTATTCTTTAAGATATTTTTCAGTAAGCGAGATGTCCAGTGGTTAGAGCGCGAATTCACTGACCGGAAGATCCGTGGTTCGAATCCGACCTTTGCCTCTCCATTTCCCCTGTCTGAGGTTGGGCAATTTGACAGTAGCCCAGCCCTCGTGCTTCCTTCGAGTGACATAGTGGTTAAGCACCGAAAAGGTGCTAACGATTTATTTTTTTATTTATATTTTTATTCAGTAAGCTGAATCCGACGCAGAACACAGAAAGACATGCTCCATATGGAACGTTTACCCTCAATAATAGAGGTCGTTTTTAATACTACTGGAGAAGGACGCTATGTCCAAATTACAACTTCCCAGGCGAAAAAGTGCCAACTCTGGGGGCTTAACTTCAAGAATGCTATGAAAAACTCATGTTGTAATGCTAGTCAATCAAATATGCTTCCCAAACGTCTCTAGGTTGATTAAATTTTTTATGGGCAACCAAAGTCCGAACAGATTGACGGGTCTGCCCTGTCTGACAGGTGAACCTCACAGGATGGCTCGTTTAATTTTCAATATAGCAGTTATCGTGATTGGGCCGAGTCTGACGTTATTCTTGTGCCTAAGCAAGCGGAGAACAATTTCTTAGCTTTGCTCATGTAATGTGTACATTCGGTGACACGATAAGCTGTTGGGACACCGACTGACCGATTACATGAGCCCAGTTTCGCATAACTTCACTTTACGAGAAGTACACCCCTCATCCCCTGTCCCGAACACGTGTTTGAAGCAACGCGTATCAGCTGAATGTTAAAACTAGAAGAAAATGGACGCACGCCTTACATGAGGTGCTTCCAAATCGTGATTGCAAAGTCGAAACCCAATGTGTTTCGTGTTATTTTTTTGTTCAACAAGGTCTCCCAGGTGTGCAATTTTGGCGTGAGTCGTTTGAGCAGGTGTTAAGATAGCAGATGTCAAGATGAACAGTTTGGCTGTTTCGACGCAAACAGTTCCTTCGGTGCACGTTGGTTCAAGCTTTCAACGTTAATCATTCATTCAGCACTTAGTTTTCGCATGGTAACAGAAACCGTGTGTGTAAACTGCATCGATCTTGAAGTGCATATATTTGTTTTAATGTATCAGATCAGGCCAAGCTAGAGTCAACAGGAACACCAGTAAATTTGTCCAGTTCACATTAATTGGGCATTCACACAAGCACTGTGGACACTACCGAAAATGTTCTAGAATTCAGTGACAGACTAGGTATGAGATAATGTGAGAGGATTCATAACACTCAAAAGGTTACCGGAAACTCAGGGACTGCGCCTACCTGATGAGCCCCAAGCAGGAAAAAACTGGTCGTGCGCTGCCGAAGGGTTTTAAACAAATTTGTGAATAGTGTGTTCAATCTAAAGAATAACATAACGCGATATCTCGAAAATCGTACCCGCTGAAACATGAGGTGGCCTGGAGCAGCACGTTAAGTTGAAGCGGACTATCATAAACGAGAGATTCAGCTGGATTCATCTGAGTCTTCTGTCAAAGCCAAATTAGTGGGAGTATTTGTCGGAACAACATTTATCCCAAATTCAGCAGTGTCCATGTCTATTCCTACAAGGTTCAGGACCATCACTCGTGAAGTACGGGCATTTGTGAAGTTATGTGCTGGGCGCAAGGTTCATTGCTTCCGGGCAGCTTTCTTTCGGGTAGCTGTACGATCCTGTGCTAAAGCCGTGATCTCAAGGCAAAAAATTGGTTACTTAGCCTAAACGCACGATCTAGGAGTCCTATCTGACAAGTAACGGGCAGTCTAATTCAACGTAGGACGGTCAGGAACAATTGCGGCGAAACTGAGTTCAAGCAGTATAGTGAATTCAGATGTATGCAGACAGTACAGACAGGTAGACCGTGGTTCTATAAGAAAATAACAGTAAATCGTGTGCAGAAGTAAAGGAAGGCTTACGACTAGGTTGAACCTTGGGCGGTTAGCAACACAGGAGGGTACAGAAAAGGGCAGTGTGCTATCGGACAAATTAAACGGGACAAATGTTGTTCAGTTCAAAGTTGAACAAATGTTCCACAACAACCAAACCAACTACAGAAAACAGTTAATATAAAATCGAATTTGTATAAATTAGAATAGTTCCACAAGTTCCATAATAAACCCCATCTTCCATTAGACGCGAGGCAGAGTTACGAGAAAACCACATACTACTCACATGCTTCATCAGTAGTATCCGTTGTTACACTAGTGGTTTACCCTTCGTTTTAGAACAATACGATCTAAAACCTAAAAGTGCGAGTGACAGATGTGGAAAGACGCAAATTAGAATATTGGAAGATAGAGGGAAACTTTCCAATAATCGGGCGAAATAACTCCAATGTATGTAAGATCAGTTGGCATCGAACCACACGTGTAATGAACAATAAGTGAAAAATGGCTAAAAACGCTTAACTCTCTTCAAGGATGAGTAAGCGCTAGCACAGTGAAGACTCGTATGTTAACCACAAAGTATCCGTCCCACAGAGTCAGGTGCGAAAGAATGAAGAGTCGGCCCAATTTACGACGTATGAAAGTGTCATACATAAGTGTAAAGTCCCAAATGGTGAGTGAACAAAAGTCACTGCCTGAAACCTCAGAAAATCCCAGTCCAAAAGCAGCATTTGCAGTTTGAGAAAAGCGGGTCCTTCGATATGAAATGTCCATCAGTTGGTGAACCAAACAATCAACGTCGCAGTCGATGGCAATTAAGGCTGAGAAAATATTATCTCAGGACATTTGTGGGCACTGTACTTCTGCTTCCTCTCATTCATCACAAGCTTTCTGCGTCCATCTGAGACTACGCTCACAGCTATCACATTTGACTGACACTTTTGAACAGCGATTAGGTCAGGTTTGACGAAAGAAGTCGACGTAAGTACCATCCAACCCTCGAGGATGGTGCGCCCCAGACGACGGTGACCTTTTCCGAGCTCCCTTGCAGCTCACTTATGAATGACAAGTACATCGAACACTACGGTTGGCATAAGATCGTCTGGTCACCATGACCATGTCCGTAGAAGGTTACACCGGACCTGGATAGCACGGATAAATAACCAAGCAAGCATGCGTTCTGGAAACACAGATCACCGATTCGAACGAGCGAAGCGAGCAGCTCTCGTGAACCGCGGATATCAACGCTGTCGTGCAGGCTCTTGCTCCCAAGCAGTCACCGTTTCTTCCTGGGTGTTCACGCACGTACCTTGTATCCGAATAGCTCAATGGTTAAGACGTCAACTTACTAACTGGATGGCGCGTGTTTCGAGCCCAGTCTCAGCTTCTCGAGTGTTCCTGTCGACGCTTGCGCAAACCCGCAGTATCTGTACCGTTGTGCTTCCTTCTGACGGCGTGGCAGCTGTGCACCCCAAAAGTTTTACAGCTGAACGATTGGCCGATTGATTGATTGGTTAACTGGACCCAAACTGGAAGAGTGAGACCCCCGAAAAACCTGCCAAATGCAGATCATCAATTAAATTGCCCAGTAGCAACTTTTCCACAAGTGCTTTCGAGATGATTGAACACGGGCTTGGGATACCGATTCCTCCATGTTGTTTATCGGCTAGATGTTGCTGATTAGGATCTGTTTCGGTAGACGGAGTTACCCGATTCAAGGTGTCCGTGACAATTACTACAATCAGACCTTGCACGGTGAGAAACATAAAAGAACTTTGAATCAGACCAGCCGCTCGATTTCATCATCTCTATTGATCACAAGTCAACACTGCAGCTGGAACCACTGCACTAATATCTTCGGTGTTCCCAGACACGGTTCATATGTTTTATGGCCCCAGCGGTCGCAGTGTATACAAATAGCCTTATCGATGTTTGTCGTCCGGAATACACCGACGACGTCTTTCTCGTCTTCGAAGAGAAGGCCCAGGTGTTTTTGAATGAACTGACCAAAGTCCTTTTGGAATTCGCTTTAAACCCACAAAGTGTAAAGTCATGCTTATGGGCATGCAGCAGCTGGACAGGCCACTTACAGTTCAAACAGATACACTCGAAGTCGTGGAGAATTTTATGTATCTTGGAAGTTGTATTAGTTCTGATCGTAGGGAACAGATGAGGCCAATGCATGGGTCCCTAAGGCTCCGAACCATCGTTTGCCGAAGAACTGTTTTCCGTGCCCAATTCAGAGAGGCGGCCAACCTTTGAACTGGCAGAGAGGTACAAAAGAGATTGCGAAAAGTCTGGGTACTGTCGGTGTGACTCCTCTTCCAGGATGGGGATCACATTATGTCGACTGCGCCTAGTTTTAAACTTTACTAGGTATGGCTGATAATAGATGTAAATGGATTTCTTGTTGTCAGTTTCTATCCAGATTGCCTGAATGAATGTCTGGACGCGTAGGCACCCCAGAATGAATGCGGTAAGCTGACACCAAGCCCATTCCCCATCTACTTTTAATCTTACAAACAAAGTATGGCTCTATGGCAGCAAAGCATCTTTATTGATCTGTTGATGGTGATTATACACTGTCATTGCTGTATTACCGTCCTCGGCAACTCGTACGTTTTCCAGTGCTTTCAATCCCTGCTGTGACTAACCCATATCCCAAACAGTTACCAGGCTAAACAATCCTTCAGTTTAAATCAAGAAATACCCGCTAATTTTTGGGGATACTGCAGTAGCAGAACTAGTGATACCGGCTATTTTTGTACGAATATCGAATGATTCACACTTGGCTAGCGGATCAACCGTCTCAGGAACCGGAAAGTTCATTTTGGTCTTGGTTTTCTCCAACACAAGACTGAAAAAAATTTCATCCATCTGGAATTCTTTTCCGAGCCAGCCGAGTCTCTTAAAATGGCCTGTTTGTGAAGGAACACCGTAAGGATACGGAATTTTTTGCATTGTATTCAGTGTACAAATGAGATAGAATAGGTTGTATGCAGTGTGCGGTTTGATTAGTGGTGGAAGAACAGACCCTTTGGAGCAGGTTCTTTCACCAAGCGCTTTTCAAGTACCACGAGCAGACTTTGTCAGGAACAAACTAGACTTGAACAGTTCCCGCCATCTTGGTTTTAGTATGCTGAATGCTTCTATCATTCGGCCAACTCCTGCCTCAAACACTGCTTTTGATTTCTATTTCATTTCAGAGAAAGTATCAAATGAGCCAAGGACGGATTCAAGGTGAGTTGGCTCGACCCACTTTTGGTGCTTTATTCAACACAATGAACCCGGGTTCTACCAACTTCACCATCAAAATTTCAGCCACTCAGTCATCATCCTCGATCAAGATACGGCTTTGTCTGAAAATAGAGAGTTCCTACAATTCTACTCGTAACTGTAAATATGCTCCATTTTCGCGCTGAAAAAAAAGTCGTTATAGTATTCGCCCATTTGCACTGAAAAAAACGGGGGAGAGACCTGCCAGATACATACAAAGATAAAAAAGGAATTAAATCGGGCCAGGAAAATCAGTAAAGTAAGCCATAAGCTGAAGTCGGACTGGCGACAGAGGTTACCACCCGATCCAACAAGTAGTGACGAAAGACGACATTTATGGCCTTGTGGACTTGGAAGAGGAGAATTCATGCGTTGGCGGGAGCAATTGATTGATCATAAAGTTATTGTGAAGCCAAATTGGAGTCGCACTTCCAGAAAGCGTGACAAAGGCTTGTCGAACTTTGGGTTGTTTCGCGTCACTCAGAAAAACATTCGGTGTGAGGTGTGGGGAAATAGTAACGGCGAGTGGCCCACACTAGAATGCAATAAAAGTGACTGTTCCCTTGATACCCGACTAGTACAGTACACATGAATAAGCCCACTGCAGAACCCATCGGTTTCATGCAACATTACTTTCTGACTAGAAGACAGGACAAATCAACTTTCGACTCCAAATATACTGGTTTAGTGTGACGATGGTTACTACTGAGGAACCATGCAAGTAGTCTATGTTTAGTGGCCAAGCTCCGCCCCGCATCTGATGGAAGGTCAAGTATACTGCGGAAGTTGTGGAGCCGCGTTGCAGTGTTGGCAATGTAGTTAATGTATGTAGTGTACGTTTGTAATAGTCAATGAATATCCAGGAAAGTTCTAGGAAGACACGTGAGAATGTTCAGTTTTCAAAGACTATGTACATATGAGCTATTTACTTTTCTGTCTAACGACTGGTTAATTCGTTTTCGTTGGTAAACGACTTCGCCTCGCAGGGTTTGACTTCCCTCAATTTAGTTTGGCATTCTTCGTGTAGTCTGGTTCATTCAGGAAAATCTTTTGTTTCGTTTGTTTCTTGTTCCTGTGAGTTCCAGAGATTCAGCTGGGTTCCAGGTGAGTCTCCCGTCACAATCACCTTGCTATGCAATTGAGTGTAGTTCGCTAATTTCGGGCAATTCGATTCCAAGTAGAACATGAAGTTGGCGGAAACTAGGGGACTGCGCCTGCCTGACGAGCCCCAGGAAGGGCGAAACCGGTCGTGGGCTGTCGAAGAATTTTCAGCAACCTTATGAGTAATGCATAACGAATATACATGTATCGCGATATCTCGAATATCGTAGCAACTGAATCATGAGGCGGCCTGATGATGCAGCACATTCAGTTACCTGGAAACATCACAAACGAGAGATTCAGCTGGGTTCCAGGTGGGTCTCTCGCAAAACCAAACTTGTTTGCCAATGAATGTATTTCGCTGGGCTATTATTTTTGAGACTTAAGATGAGCAAAGGGTTGATTGTAAACCAAGACCGCGTTTCCTAATTTAGTAACCAATCTCAGAGGTTCATTTCATTATAGAATTCTTGGTAATGTGTTTGAATATTAGTAGCTCGGATGCATTGGTTGGTAATTGATCAGGTAGCTGTTGATCTGTTCGCCGAACGGCTCAACAGCCGCCTGATCAATTACCAATTATCCACTTCTATTTAACCATTAGGCATGACTGACCTGACGACGAGACCCCGAAATTAATAATGTTGATCACTGTGCTCTTTTTCATCCAAACATAACCATGACATTTAACCATAAATTCTTGCTGTCCTCCAGGCATCCGGATGGCCTAATCGGGGTCTGCTGTTTGCGCTGGATAATGATTGTGGATACTTGTTGTTCTCTTAGTTACTTGCCTGAGGACAAAACGCCCGAACTTTTCAGCAGGAATCTACCTAACTGATGAGGTCCGACTGCAGGAATTAGGCAGCTTTGACTGCAAAGGCTCGTTTCCTGTTTACGTGTTCTGTGCACCTGGTCAACCAGCATGCCGTGTGACCACCTGACCGATATTATATGAATAAATGATCCTAGTGGGTCAGTCGTCGTCATGGGACAAAACGACATTACCGTTTATTCACGAAGGAACTTGAACAGGTAGAACGACAGGCTGTCGGGAAAGGGTGCAACATTTCAGACTATAATCGTGGTTGTAAAGATTTCACTGAGCCCCAAGCCAGGCTAGATACCTGACGACATTAACTCGACTTTCTGTTGGTAAACGTCCGCGAAAATGTAGGTCTCCTGATAGCCGCGCCTTCTATTTTTGATGAGCTGTTTCGTCCTCAAAAGCTAAGGAGCAAACCCCGTGTTCAGGAAATGACCTTTCGCCTTCTGACACTGACGTCTGATGGTATCTCGGCTCCAAACAACTGCGCTTTGTCTAGCCAAACCAACTACTACAGCTTGACAAGCAAAGATGAAGCCAACAGCATACAGCCAGAACATCGAGCTTTATTGGTGGTTGATCAGATGGTCTCTGATCTGTTCGCGGAGCTTGGCAATTAGCCAGACACATGAAGGATATTAGTAATCTTCAAAAAACCATATTAACACAGCTAGGCGCGGAGGAATCACCCACTTAACTGCGCACTGACGATGTCTCCTCGACTGGGGACGAAACGTTTGCAAGCCAATTGCCAAGCTCGGCGAACAGATCAACGACCATCCGAGTAACCATCAGTAAACACACCCGAGCTACCTATATTTCGACACATTGACATCGAGCGTTATGCCGGTCGTCAGAAGTTGTATATGCGGTCTTGAGTTCAGATTTGACAAAACACGCGCAAAATCATTTGCTGGTATTTGCGAATGGCGTAGCTGACCGAGACTTCCAGACTACTCTGTCTTCTCATTCCACCAAAACTGGTGTTGATTTTGCTAAGGCCTGGTTGTTTATCAATCCCAACAGATTGTGAGTTCCACAACAAGAGGCTTTTAAAATAGATTTTATCGAATAAACTACACGGGAGCGGTCCCTTCTGGCAAGCGATCAATGGTGGGGGAACAAACGACTCAACAATATTGGTTGAAAGGTTACTGATCAGTATGAGGACAAATATATGGTCAAGATGTATTACACCGTAGAATTCTGCGAAAGCATACCTATATTCAACACTTCCATGTGAGCAGACGGTAGTATCTTCCGCAGGATGATAAGTTTTCTCATATAGCTTGTCGAGAAACTACAGGGGTACCTCTGAGACAAATCCACCAATTACGTTGAATGAAAGTCTTCGACAGCCCACCGCGAAAAACGCACTTTAATGGCTCATCAAAATTCTCGTAGGTCTCAATTCATACCCGAACACCGTATGGAACGAAAGACTGATCGAAGGTTAACATATCTGCAGACAAAAATGTCATTAAAATGAGGTCCAAATGGAGCTGCACTGAGTCCCTCCTTACAAATTTCTTCGGCAGATGGTGATGCGCCGATGAAAACCACAACTGAAAAGTTCTCATCTCATCGTATACACTCTTGAAGACAAATGTAGCTTCATCAAGATGTAGCCGCAAACACACGGCTGAATGAGTTCATATTAAATCGCAGACCGCATTGTAAGGTAAGCAGTTGTCGGTCTGATACGAGCTACGGAAACTGATATAGTTGTGAATCCTGCTGAACGATTGTCAGCGCATCAGTACAATTAAATCTTCAAATGTCGCACAAATCCCCTGTGCGATTACTTCCTTGACATGTGATGCGCGTCATTCTGCGCGTCAGACTGTATCGTAAGTATCATTGTTTGCCTTTTTATTACTGGATTAGATCGGATGCATGACTTTTTGACGGAACGGGAGTTTCGCAAATTGCATAAAGGCACAAGCTTTTTCGTTGGTCGAAACTGAACACAAGTATACAGGCAAAAACGATTGTGGCCATGCTCCCTCTGCTGTCAACCAAATTTTGGCTAACCTGCAGCATCTAGCAACTTAGAATAATTCGGTCGTATATTTGGCGAGCGACTGTGCCTTCCCAATCCCAGTTACCTGAAAAAACCTTAGGATGCGATGGACCTTTGCCACAACAACTGACATATGTTTAATACTCCGAATCTTTTACCAACTAGTATTCGAGCTCAAAGTTGAACATTTCATTTTCTGCTTGGCTGCCGCCGATCCGGGCGATAACACGGGGTTCGGTTTGGCAGAAAATTTTTTAAGTAACTTGCAGTTGGCAGATTTTGTAAAATCCAATTCCAAAAAGGGGGCCAAATGTCTGTCGCCCATTTTTGGTCCGGCATTGGTTCATTGACGTCTCCGAGAAGGGTAGTGACCAGTGTTCCATCTTTTGTCAAAGCGACGATTTATGAGACTTTGAAAAGTATAGAAAGTATCTTGAAAAGACACTTCTCAAAACCAAGATGATGAGCTGCACAACCTGCAAACAGTCGAAAGTGAAATTGGGCCCTCTACTAGCTGGTAATTCCTCTGTTGAGGGAGTTCTTTCATCCCAATGAGTGGAGGTTTTCGTCTATTCCTTAAACTCTGTATAATTGCTTTTGAGCAAATTTGGCTGAAAATTTTATCGGCGAAAACCTCTGACCACCGACTGCGCAAAGTTCAACCTCCAGTTCTCTTCGCTGTCAGAAAATGCTTCAAGGTTGTGATCTGGAGTTGCCAGCCCCTAGCAAATATATGTGGCCCGTCAGCCAGGTATGAACTAGCCACTGGGACGGGACTTCGGGCGATTGTGCACGTGGGTTGAGTGCTGGAGTGAACACAGTTACGAAAGATGAATGAACCTGTGCACGTGAGTTGGGTTGCTCACGTTTCGAACAGCTTCGTGCGTTCAGGCTGAATCGGCCTGCTCAGCTACTGAGATGCACTTGTATCTGGGGCAAGGAGGTGCGATATGTTGAGGCGGTTAAACCCCCGGATGAATTATGGGGGCAGGAAGCTGGATATCGCTGTTGGTAAAATCTTGAGCAAGCCGGGAGGTAGATTTTTAAAGTGGTAAAGAGAGGTACACGAGCTTTAATGTTAAAAATCTACCAACAATGTAATGGTGGTAGGTTTCGCCGAATCCAAGTGCCTGGGTTGTTTCCACTGGTCTACAGTGGGTAAAAAACAGTTCAGTCCAGTATCCAGTGCAGCATCTGCCGCGGTAATCACAGTTTGCTTTTTTGACCTTGTTCAGACGACCCTGTGTGGGTGTAGAAACTGTACTGCAATTTTCTACCGTTAAATGACCTCGAAACTACTCTTCTTAGGTATATCTGGACTTGGAAACGATGCGCGTGGAAACGGAGCATGGGTTGAGTGCAGAAAGCAATGATTACTCAGGTGGCAAAACAACCTTGCTTAGCTGGCGCAAATGAACGCATCTTGCTGTTAACCCGACTGAAATTACCTGGTCAGAAACCCAAACAGAGCTTTGCTACCATGGTACCAACTACACCGGTGGCGCTCTAACCTGACTGATTTTATTTGCATGCAACTTGGGTGTTGCCATGGCCAGTCCTGTAAGTAATAAACTTTGTTTCGACAAGAAAGTAGGCATTTGGTAATATTGCAAGGGTCACCTGGCTGACATTCCTCTTTTTACTTCTGTGAGAAGCTTTATCTCATATATTTCGATGTTTTCAATAATATTTACCCGGTTTGTTTGTCGCAAGTGGGAAAGAGCTAATTGTTGGTTTGGAATTCTGAGTTATTCAACTCAACAGACGTCCGAACAACCCCAAACCATCCAACATAAGACAACCCAGAATGGTCCGTTTTTGCACCGAAAACAGATGGCCTCCTGGACCTCGCTTTTCAGGCAGCAGAACCAAAGATATTCTAGCTTTTAGACTTCATACTAGCCGACCGCGAGTTACACATCATTTTGTACCCCTTGCCTAGTACTAGTTCACATGCACTTGCAGTGACACTTTCATTGCCAGAATGGACCGCCGTCTCCTTCATAGAACGGCAGAATATCCACTAGAATATTTTGTACGATGCGATGAGAAAAACGTCACCGGAGTTCTGACCTACAGCCTAGAACCTAGGTGAACACAGTTCATTCTACTGACACCAGAGAATTGTTCACTGTTGCATAGACGTAACGCACTACTCATAAGGTTGCTGAAAACACTTGGACATAAACGAGAGTCCCAGGTGGGATTCAGCAAAGTCTCCTGTGAAAACCAAGTTGGTATGCAAATGAGTGTAATTGACTCTCTGTTTTGTATCCGGACAACTCGGATACAAACTTTCAACGAGACGAAGCTGGTTGCAATGGGTTATCCGGTTTAGAATACGCGAGGGATATTGACACAAAAACACTTGTATATCTTGACACTGATCATCAGTTATCCTTTGCTCTTTTAAACGTCGTCATGTCCTTTGTAAACCTATAAACCCAGACAGCTACGTGTCTCCACACCTACGGTCCTTGGGTGACAACAGCTTTGCTCCGGATTTAGCTAACAGATGTAAACAGGAGAGTCGTTGATCGTTGGTTTGTTCACTGGGTCGGGCATTTTAATTACAAGCATGTCCTCATCAGTCGAGGTGACATCATCAGTGCATTCCGGTTGTGCACAATAACCGAAGTACCGCTACGCTATGACATTCCTCTTTTTACTTCTGTGAGAAGCTTTATCTCATATATTTCGATGTTTTCAATAATATTTACCCGGTTTGTTTGTCGCAAGTGGGAAAGAGCTAATTGTTGGTTTGGAATTCTGAGTTATTCAACTCAACAGACGTCCGAACAACCCCAAACCATCCAACATAAGACAACCCAGAATGGTCCGTTTTTGCACCGAAAACAGATGGCCTCCTGGACCTCGCTTTTCAGGCAGCAGAACCAAAGATATTCTAGCTTTTAGACTTCATACTAGCCGACCGCGAGTTACACATCATTTTGTACCCCTTGCCTAGTACTAGTTCACATGCACTTGCAGTGACACTTTCATTGCCAGAATGGACCGCCGTCTCCTTCATAGAACGGCAGAATATCCACTAGAATATTTTGTACGATGCGATGAGAAAAACGTCACCGGAGTTCTGACCTACAGCCTAGAACCTAGGTGAACACAGTTCATTCTACTGACACCAGAGAATTGTTCACTGTTGCATAGACGTAACGCACTACTCATAAGGTTGCTGAAAACACTTGGACATAAACGAGAGTCCCAGGTGGGATTCAGCAAAGTCTCCTGTGAAAACCAAGTTGGTATGCAAATGAGTGTAATTGACTCTCTGTTTTGTATCCGGACAACTCGGATACAAACTTTCAACGAGACGAAGCTGGTTGCAATGGGTTATCCGGTTTAGAATACGCGAGGGATATTGACACAAAAACACTTGTATATCTTGACACTGATCATCAGTTATCCTTTGCTCTTTTAAACGTCGTCATGTCCTTTGTAAACCTATAAACCCAGACAGCTACGTGTCTCCACACCTACGGTCCTTGGGTGACAACAGCTTTGCTCCGGATTTAGCTAACAGATGTAAACAGGAGAGTCGTTGATCGTTGGTTTGTTCACTGGGTCGGGCATTTTAATTACAAGCATGTCCTCATCAGTCGAGGTGACATCATCAGTGCATTCCGGTTGTGCACAATAACCGAAGTACCGCTACGCTAAACTACCTAAAAATACACTGATGATGACACATTGATTGGTAGTGAAACGTTTGCAATAAAACTGCCGGACTCAGCGAACAGAGCAGGAGAGTAACTATTTAGAACAGACGAACGCTCATAGCAGTCGATAGCATTCCTTCATACCGGGTGCAGGATGAGTGTCCCAGTGTTCAATTAAGTGTTACGATTCCCTTTAGCTGCTTCGGTATCATCAGTTTACGCTAGTTTTCTCACTGTTTCAAAGGTTGAAGTATAACTTTCAGCGGTATTTCTTACAAAATCTTCATGTTTAGCTGAACCATTTGTTCAGTCACGGATTCTAGTAAGATGGAGTGCTGAAAAGTTCTCTATCTAACCTAGAAGGAAACGACAGAAACTTGCAGGTTATTCCACATGTCCTTTTCCCAGTTCAACAAATGCGTCATACCAAGTCCCCGGGTTATGTAAATCGTCGAAAAAGGTTTTGGCCCTGGTAGTAAAATACTGCTCCATTGCTTTGATCAGCTCGGCGTCAGTAGAAAAAAAAGTATCTTTTTAAGCTCTTTTTAGGACCTTAAAACCGCGATTAACCGAATGGAGCAAGGTCGGTTGAGTATGCTAAATGGTTTAGGAAATCAGGCCCAACACCGTCAAAAAACCACGAGTTTGTAATTTTTGTTGATTTTCTTTAATTGGTACAATAAATTGTGCTTGGAAGACAGCCGAGTTAAACTTATTTGGAACACCAAAAATGTCATTCCATCCCTTTCACATTTTCTAATATAGAGCTTCGAGAAGCATTCCGGGTGATTGACGAAAACCATGACGGCACTTTGAGCTATTCGGAGCTGAGCAAGTTGATCCGACTGGTCAGCCCCGATTATTCGGACTCTGAAATCAAGCTTCTCATGCACAAATCAGACGTTAATGGTGAGCCTTTTCAACCTAGTTGATATAAGGCAGGCGTCGAAGCTCAGACGTGCCCCTTTTTTGCGGCCTTTGGAACGTAGAAAGAATATTTGACATTCTGATTTTTACCGACCATTCCTGCCTACCGTACTGACTCAGAATTTTTAAGGGCCACTTATTGAAATGTTGCTTCCAAGATGGTCACCGATCGTATTGAGAAGATCAGATTAAAGGTATGCAAATAACAACCAGGGTAAAAGAGTATACGTAGATCTGTTTCATCTGACTACGTCTCCGTTCTCCTTTGTCTGGTACACTGGGAATATCATCCTTCAACACGGTTTTAGAAGAGCTAAAGGAAAGCCCCCCTCATGTGCAGTTGGTGCCGAGGAACTCTTCGTCCGTTGTACTGAGCAACAGCGGACGGAAAATTGTTTCGAGGGTCAAGACCAAACCACTCTCAACTATCACTCATTTCAGACAGATTAGTGTCGCTGCGCCACCTGGCGTCCCCATTTAGTTCGGTAGCCACGAACACAGATTAGTTAACTGCCTACTGGCTATCGACGACGAGGCTTAATTCTTGACTTTGGATATTTATAGAACAACAAGTGCATTGGTTCAGATAATGAACGAAATTCCCAACCACATTCTAATTGATAGTGAGGCGTCTAGGGTGTGAAATTTTCGTTCGACGGATGTGGCATTCATTGTAGTCAAACTGTGGGTATGCGTATTTGATTGCCTCTTCCCAATGTTCTCCATCCGTTTTGAACTGCATTGGGGGACCAATTCACGAATCCCTCAAGCACGATGTCTTCAATATCAACGTTCCACCACGGATACATTGGGATAGTCTGATTCAAATGAAATCAATGACAGCCGTTTGCACTTGTTTGTTACCTTGTTCACTTGCATGCATCTCAACCACAGAGCAAGGTTTTCATTTTTTGAGTAATGCTTATTTCACACCAGATTGGCTGGTTTTCAGTTCCACTGAGCTTTTGACCCCCCATGTATACCCGGAACACGCAGGGGTTCTCTTTCTGGCGAGCAAAAGAGCACAATTTATTGGTGTGTTCCGAGCAATTTGTTTGAACTTACCTAGATGTATTCCACGTGGGTGATCACCTTTCGGAAAACACAAAGTGATCTGCATTACAACCACACTCACTACAGTGGTACCCCTTTCTGTAGTGCATCAACGTATGTTCCATACGAATTCGTCAGACGTGAGGATTTCCATTCTGTTTCCGTTCACTTAAAGCTGTCAGGTATGAGTGAGGCAATACCAAGTAGCAGGATTTAATGAAGGACTTTGTATCCCAAAGAAATGATCAAGCACATTCCCTTTTTCGTTCTTGTTTTATTGTAAAGGTGACGGGAAAATATCCTTTGACGAGTTTGTTCGACTTATGTCTTTCGGAGCAACCGATGACGTATCCACAACGGAAGAAGCATTTAGAGTTTTTGATTCGGTAAGTTGAATTTAGTGAAAGGTGAACTTTCTAAAATGGCACTTGTGGTACCAGTTAATGCAGAACTGGAGAACCGTTCGGGGAACGTATACGACCGCTTTCTGCTCTCTGTAGTTAAAAAGACTTGTAAAACTATAATTTCGCCTTCTTTGGAAGAGAGGATTCGAATTACAACCAACTGGACTTTTATCAACGAAGTTAGTTTTCGTCATCATCATCATCATCATCATCATCATCATCATCATCATCATCATCATCATCATCATCACCATCATCATCATCATCATCATCACCATCATCATCATCATCATTATCATTATCATCATCATCATCATCATCATCATCATCATCATCATCATCATTCAGCTGTAGCACCCTTTCGGTGCCATGCCACCAGAAGGAAGCACGAGGGCTGGGCTTTTGCCAGGTTGCCCAAATTTAGACAGGGGAAGGCGAGAGGCAGAGGTCCAGTTCGATCCACGGACCTTCCGGTGAGTAAATTCGCGCTCTAACCACTGAACCATCTCCGTGATTCAAACCAAATGCCACCTGATCGACAACTACAGGTATCTAGATATCTGTCAGACTTGCATTTCGTGTGGGACAGAAGGACCAACGAACTCATTGCTTCCAGGGCCGCACACAGGTATCTAAGCGAAGCATTCGCCCTGCCACACATGCGAACTATGCCAAAGTCCGTCGTGTCACGGAGGTCTGTTTACCTTTTGAAGTTTACTAATGAGCGAGCACTGAGAGCATTTCGTTGTGACAGTCTTTAAGCAGGGAATAAGTTTGTGCTGGAGCGAGTCTAATGGGTAGGTACTGAATGAAAACTAAGGTCCACAGGTTACTTGAGGCGGCATGTGGTCTCGTTTTTCCTATAGCTACAGTAGTTTTTCTACGCACACCGGATTGTGAAACACCCCAGATCAGGTGTTTGGCGGACATCGTTGATGCCATTCCCATGTTGTTGGTGGTATAGAACGGCAGAATGGATGTATTCAGATTCGGTTATTGGCTTGCTAGGCGAGACTCTGTGTGCAATACTGCGTGCGACCTAATCAATGGCGGTTCAGTTACCGCTGGGTGCGGGTTGTGTTCCAGTCTTGCCGATTCTGTCTCACTGTCTGACTGTCTGACTGGCCGTCCGCGTCGCATGTTGCCACCTGAGTTAGGGCCTAACGACGCAGATATTAGTCTCGACTACCTCCCAACTCTGTACTTTGCACATCTCATTGACTAGAGAGCAGGTGGCGCTTACTGGTTGACAGACTGATGGCGTACTTCCCCATTGTGATCTGTGGATGCGTATGAGTAAAGCAAATCCGAACGCAAAGACCGGTTATGTGTGTGGGTAGTGTTTCTGGAATATTCTTCCTGTGAATAAAACGTATGCTGGAAGACTGACTATTACTAAAGCTAGATTGTACTCCAACGTCCTATTAGTGAAAATATTTTAGGAGAATATTTTCACGGTAAAAATATGCTTGTGAGGATTTATTCGAAAGTTCAGATGGCACGCAGATAGAACTTTATTTTGGTTTTAGCTGACTAAGAAGTTCGAATCCTGGTTTCATCTAGTCGGTTGGAGAGTTTGAGGAAAGTCTGCATATCAGTAACATTCATTTTTCATGTATTCTTCTTAATGTTGCTACTTTCACTAACCATAGTGTTTCCGATAAAACGCACCAGATGGAGAGGTAGATCGTACAACTCTCTTTTGAAGTGCTAATGACAACATTGACTCTCGGTTTGTTCCTGCTTGAAGCAGGAGGCTTATCATTATCAGCACAGCTAAATTATAAACTCGGGCTTTTCATGAAGAAAACCGAAACTCCAGCTGAAAAACTGCGATGGTAGGGACACGTGAGTCGAACCGACTGAACGATTTTGCTCCCCTGTTGTGGAACTAGGTGGTAGTCTGACGTATCACTCCTAGAACACATGGGCATGCACAGACATGACTGACAGAATGTAAGATCAGATAAGATTTTGTTCGTTTGTTTCAAATGCACTGTGTGTCACATGACGTCAGAAGATGCTTGTTGCCGAAACGAGAACCAATGAGCCGAGTTGGGTGGATCTTTGACGGATATACCCCTGTTATGTATGCCTGGCGCCATAATGTTCGATACTAACCAGCTTCTGTGTACGTATGATTTGGTTATGTTGTTCGTAGCTGAGCAGGAAACGGAACCTAACTTGGTCTTTTTCAACTTGCCTGAGGTTAATTGTTAGAGTCAACCATCGAATACTACTCGTTGGATAAATACCACATAACCAGCTTAAAATGTATTTATGTATGAAACTTTTTTCGATACTAACCGGCAAATATAACTTCGGTGACCCCAGCAATAAATCGGTGACCAGCAATAAATCTGTTCGTTCTGTCTATACGATGTTCGTCACACAAATTTACTTGTGGGCAACGAGGTTTTATCCGCTTGGTGTTGTTACATTGTTGCCACCCTTCTCGTACGCCTCATCGTGTTGAGCATCGTCACAAGTAGTATATTTTTCAAAGTGGTTCTACTATATCTAAAAAAGACAAGGAACACAACAGCTTTATTGCAACAAACGAGCGCGAAGGTACAAGGGCATGGCGCTAGATTTTGAAGGGACACTGTCTAACCCTGATCCAAGGCTGTCTCTCACAGTCTGACTTTGATCTAGGGCTGACTCGGGCTATATTTTGAAGGGTACTGTCTGATTTTGACCCTACCTCCCAACTCTGTACTTTGCACATCTCATTGACTAGAGAGCAGGTGGCGCTTACTGGTTGACAGACTGATGGCGTACTTCCCCATTGTGATCTGTGGATGCGTATGAGTAAAGCAAATCCGAACGCAAAGACCGGTTATGTGTGTGGGTAGTGTTTCTGGAATATTCTTCCTGTGAATAAAACGTATGCTGGAAGACTGACTATTACTAAAGCTAGATTGTACTCCAACGTCCTATTAGTGAAAATATTTTAGGAGAATATTTTCACGGTAAAAATATGCTTGTGAGGATTTATTCGAAAGTTCAGATGGCACGCAGATAGAACTTTATTTTGGTTTTAGCTGACTAAGAAGTTCGAATCCTGGTTTCATCTAGTCGGTTGGAGAGTTTGAGGAAAGTCTGCATATCAGTAACATTCATTTTTCATGTATTCTTCTTAATGTTGCTACTTTCACTAACCATAGTGTTTCCGATAAAACGCACCAGATGGAGAGGTAGATCGTACAACTCTCTTTTGAAGTGCTAATGACAACATTGACTCTCGGTTTGTTCCTGCTTGAAGCAGGAGGCTTATCATTATCAGCACAGCTAAATTATAAACTCGGGCTTTTCATGAAGAAAACCGAAACTCCAGCTGAAAAACTGCGATGGTAGGGACACGTGAGTCGAACCGACTGAACGATTTTGCTCCCCTGTTGTGGAACTAGGTGGTAGTCTGACGTATCACTCCTAGAACACATGGGCATGCACAGACATGACTGACAGAATGTAAGATCAGATAAGATTTTGTTCGTTTGTTTCAAATGCACTGTGTGTCACATGACGTCAGAAGATGCTTGTTGCCGAAACGAGAACCAATGAGCCGAGTTGGGTGGATCTTTGACGGATATACCCCTGTTATGTATGCCTGGCGCCATAATGTTCGATACTAACCAGCTTCTGTGTACGTATGATTTGGTTATGTTGTTCGTAGCTGAGCAGGAAACGGAACCTAACTTGGTCTTTTTCAACTTGCCTGAGGTTAATTGTTAGAGTCAACCATCGAATACTACTCGTTGGATAAATACCACATAACCAGCTTAAAATGTATTTATGTATGAAACTTTTATCACCATAATTAGGCAAATATAACTTCGGTGACCCCAGCAATAAATCGGTGACCAGCAATAAATCTGTTCGTTCTGTCTATACGATGTTCGTCACACAAATTTACTTGTGGGCAACGAGGTTTTATCCGCTTGGTGTTGTTACATTGTTGCCACCCTTCTCGTACGCCTCATCGTGTTGAGCATCGTCACAAGTAGTATATTTTTCAAAGTGGTTCTACTATATCTAAAAAAGACAAGGAACACAACAGCTTTATTGCAACAAACGAGCGCGAAGGTACAAGGGCATGGCGCTAGATTTTGAAGGGACACTGTCTAACCCTGATCCAAGGCTGTCTCTCACAGTCTGACTTTGATCTAGGGCTGACTCGGGCTATATTTTGAAGGGTACTGTCTGATTTTGACCCAGAGCTGTCTGATCGGCGTTTAGTGGAGTTGAGAGTCTCAGTGGTTTCCGAGTATTCTGGGATAATTTTCAGTAATATGACCCTTCTTACAGTTTCATAGAGAGGTTCTGTCGATGAAGATTATATATATAATATATATATTATATATATATATAGTTAGGCCGGCGTCAATAGAACAACACAGGATTAACACTCAGGATTAATTAACACTCACAGGATTAACACTTTACTGCCAAGTTAATGCTGAGAACGACGCGCTAACATCACCGTTTTTCAGGGTCTCGATGATGCCAAAATTGTTCACAGTCGATCTACGAAGCTTCGGGCTTCGGTAGAAGGCTGTATGTAGTCACTCTTGGACAACAGCATCGCTGACCATCTATTTTTGCTCATATGCGCTGGAAGTGTATCGAAGCTGCAATGCAACAGATATCACAGTGCTTTGAGAGGTATCTTCGGAAATTTGGCTGTGATGACGCGGACACGGATAACGGAAAGATTTCCTTAACACATGCATGAGACATATCACGCGGTGTTTCCATTCCTGCTGCATAAACTGCAGGCTGGCAGTAGCATCAAAGTTCTGATGTGCACCTGGAGACCTAGACTACCGTCAGTCTGTGATATCTCACTTACCAGACTCTAGTAAACCAACACTTCATACGCAAACTTCGAAGCGAAATCTGTGGCGTCGGTGATGTTAATCACGTGACACGTGCTCCTCTTTGTTGCCGATACTTTCTTGCATAAGGC
The DNA here is from genome assembly GCA_003604175.2 of Clonorchis sinensis. NCBI lineage: Eukaryota > Metazoa > Platyhelminthes > Trematoda > Opisthorchiida > Opisthorchiidae > Clonorchis > Clonorchis sinensis. The sequence continues at coordinate 3,317,681 of CM030375.1, read as the reverse complement.
CCGCAAGTTTTACGTCTCATTATTGAGAAGTGCGCCAAAACTATAAACTTCCCATGGTATCGCCTTCTATTGTGGAAAAAGTGACACTGTTCTAGACTATGGAGCTTAGATAGGCGACAGAGTTCCACAGGTTGATTCACCAGCACCTTCAATGGGTTGCTTACTTTTTCGCGTCCGAACTCGTGAACGTGATCACACTCGAGCAATATGATTGACTTGATATACAAATAGAGCGACGACCTAGTAACTGTCCTGGTTTTGTCGATCGATCACACGTCAGGATCATCTAGTCAGGTAGCGCCATGAACGCTTTGAAAACTCCTGAACAATTGTGGATTAACTGTTGTTACAAATCGCACAACCACGAACAACTAAACTAAGATTGTACACAGGTTTTAAAGCCTCCGTGGCTCGACCTGGCTGGGATCTCCGGCCAGGCACGTCAGCCGATCGACACAACCAGGACAGCTACTGGGTTATCGCTTGAGCCGTAGGGTAAACCAATTACACGGCTTTGGCGTAGACACGCTCCCCCGTTCGAATGCGAAAATTCGAACGCATCCAGTATGTGCTGATGGAGTGAGGGGTAGCACATTCACCTCGTTTGTCAGGTGTCCGGACTTCAAACCCGGACACGACTGTTATCAGCCTCACTGAGAGCGAAGATTGAGTCCGCTTTGATGTGGACTTAGCAAAATAATTCCATCAGGATGACGGCTGTTCAAACGAGAGGGATTTGAACACGAATTCCACAACGCCGGCAGCCACAAACACTTCATTCGAGAAATTTTGGATTCCCTTTTTACTCTAGCATAATATGAAACCGTTTGAGCGGTGATTATTGCAGGGTGAATAGTTTGAAGCGGCCTACTTTATGCATAACTTATCCCGAATCCACGCACTTGAGTAATTTCAAATTAGATGTACTGCTTAGCGTCAAAACAATAGAGCGAGGATATCAGGAGTTTCAAAGAGGGGGAAATCTTGGTGACTTTCGGGTACCTGGTTGCTTTTTCGAAATGTTAGATCACGAAACGCAGCGGATCTATTGATCTATTGAAACCTTGGTTTTTTACTGATATAATCGATTAGGATTTTGCAGATAACGACTTTAAAGTTACATTTAGCAGATGTCTTTGTTAGAATACTCAAAACTCAACAGACCAACTCGAAAACATTAAGTCTTTTTTTGAGAAATTGTTACCTACCTTATCGTCGTGGGGCGAGATGGCTCATTGGTTAGAGCGCGAATTTACTGACCGGAAGGTTCGTGGTTCAAACCCGACCTCTGCCTCTCACCTTTCCCTGTCTAGGCTTGGGCAACCTGGCAGTATCCCAGCCCTCGTGCTTCCTTATGGTGGCATGGCGGTCAGTAACAGCTGAACATCTTAACATTATCGTCGTTCCTAATGTCAGCAACATCCACAATTGGAATTAGTTTTTTCCCTGTTGTAGTTTGGCTCATTTGTATACTTATTTCCACGCCTGAACAATGCTGGTTCGTCAAGGTAAACACGAAGCACTAATTAGTCCTCGTTTATAATCCTTACTTTTTCTACCTACAAGTTGCTTCCTTGAGGCAGTGCCTTTAGGGGATTCTCAGACAAATGTACACCCAACGTGAACACTTGTCTTCTTTACGCAAATTTCAGTAGGATAACTGGGATGCGTTCAAGTCAGTCCACTCCCTTTGAGTGAAACTTAGACCCTCTCTCTCAGCATGCACCTAGTCAGATGCAGTAAAGGCTTGGAATATGCACTTTCTTGACCAAGAGTTGATCTCTGTGCATCTTGAGTAAGCATGTTTGCGTATTTTACAAGTTGCATGCCTCATAACTGGCTTAATACCCAGAAGACATATGCCGTATCTTCGCACCATACTACAGTCTCCTAGTTATCAGGTGCATCAATCTCATACTGCTGAGTTTTATGTACGTTTTTTTTTCCAGGACAAGGATGGATTTATCACAAAACTTGAATTGAGTCAAGTGATGCAGCGTATTGGGCACAAGTACACAGGTGAGTGGTCTGACTAATTCTTCGCGCGAAATTCCTCACGAGACTCTATAAAGATAAATGGTCATTTTGCTTTATGAACGTGGGGGTCCTGCTCATCATCCGGCCAATCCACACTTGGGTTCCATTAAGGGTACAATTCAGCGAGCAACAAATGCTTAGCTTCACATCTCTGAAAGACTGTTGGTTTGGTCCATTTAATAATTTTCGAAAGGCTAACATCCGGAACAGATTTACCGATTAACAGTGGTTGGATCATTGGTGTCTTGCGCATGGCTATTAGACTGAATGTGGTTCTACGTCCATGCCGACGACTGTATACAAACAAACCGCTAAAAAGTAGGGGCCAGTTTCAGGCACTCAATCGGTCTAAACAAAATAGTATAAAAGTTTGCACCGATACAGTATACACTTGTGCCCCAGTGGCGAGACTAGCGTACAGTTCGACAAGTACCAATTGTTGCAATAGGTTATCATTCGCGAGCACAATCAAGGATACCACAGTGGTAAATCCGATCGTCCAAAGTGTGAAAAACATGTGTTTCTACGCTTATCCATTGGTACATGCTGCTTACATGTGAATTTCGCACATTTGGTTGAAGGGTGTGTTCATATATATATATATATATACCGGTTAATAATACCGATACTTCACACTGTAGGGGACCTTCTCGAGATAGCACCTTACCAGTTTAATCTTTATTCCATCTGTCTGATCCAAAAACACGTGTCTTAGATTTGAGTTGTTTTGATAAATAAGTACAATTCAACATAATGACAATAATTTATAACCATTTCTTCAGGAACAGCTAATAGAACATAGTACTGTTGGTAAGGTGCAGGGGTTGAGGATTTTAATGGCGATTTTGTACTGCAAATGATGCGAATCTGTAGTGGACAGTCGAGGAGTGGCGTACATCCTTACTCGAAATCAAGGGCAGTGGGCATATAACAAATTTTCAGGAGAAGTTTCAAATCGGTAAATCCCCAGCTGTGGCTGATGCCCCAAATTTATCAACAAACGCCTGTGAAGCCACTTCCAAAGACATAGCACAGCAAGTTCTAAGTCGAATGTGTGCCAAAAAACTTCGGAAGGAGATTGATTAAAACAAACTGCAAAAAAAACTGACGGCAGATGAGGGTGATTTTTGGTCTGAGCACATACGCAAGGATATGTAAGATTTTGACGTAGACAGTTTCATTTCGCTCGCAAGGGTTTTGCAGAAAAAAATTGTGCGTCCAAGGCACGGCGTGGCTGGCAGTAGTTAGGACACTTAACCATTCGAAATACAGACTGACAGTATGTCTGATCAAAATGTCCACAAACCTGACCCCGACATCAAATCATATCTGTTCACTCACTGGCACTTACAGTAAAGGTTATATTGGAAGAACTGAACTCAAGCTCGACACTCGGGCAGAAGAATATGTGCCTCAATGATGAGCCAGAGAGGCTAGAGCACGGATGTTGTAACTGGTGGCAATGCAGCTGCTCTGATCACGTCACGCTTGATACAGCACGGCTTTTCCTTTAAAGCGTTCACCACCAGCCGCTGGACCCGTTTTTTAACGTAATCATAATTAGGCAGATCTTGAATGTGTATTCAAAAGGATTTTGCTGGAAATCTGGTTTGACCCTGGTCGTCTTGAATGAGATGCTGTAATGTCTAACAACCCTCACCTCATTTGAGTTTCCAATATGTATGTCCATCTGTATTCTACATATCACGCGTTTATTGTATATACGGGTGTAACGGCGGATAGTTCTGATGCGGCATGCTAGTAGTATGTGGTTTTTCCGTAACTCCGCCTCACGTCTAATGGAATTTGTGGAACTGCTTTGCAACGTTCGTTTACATTTGTGTGATAGTCATTGAATACCCACGCAATTTCAAGAAGACGCGTGAGGATATTCAGTTTTTAAAAACAAATGAGACGTTTACTTTCTTGTCCAATAGTTTACAACTGTTCAGTTGGTGTTTGTTAATAAACGACTTCTCGACGAAGGACTTTACTGCTTACACGGGTATGTTGCACTGTAGCATACGGCGGATATTGTGTTTTGATGATTTAAGTCAGTTTTGTGAATAAAGTCAGTTATTTTTTACAATCCGAATGTGGTGGGATCTAGCTGACATAAGCGCTGATATCGTAAATGGATAAACTTGAACTACTGGGGAATCGACACAACCAAGTTATATTACTGGGTCGTCGTTCGAGGCGTCGGGCGTTCCGCCCACATCACTCAAGCGCGGACATCTACACGTCTTCAGACGTCCAGCGTGCACTGGTGGAACAGTGACAACACGCTCGCCTCGCATGTCAGATGTGCGGAGTTCAAACCCCGGCACGGCCATCAAATATGCATGTTGATTTGCGAAACTCGAGTCCAGTGCTTTTCTCCGTTGGTGTGGACTCACCAGGATGTTTGCTCCAGGACAGAAGGACGATTGTTCAAACGGGAGTCATGTGAGCGTGTGTTCTACAAAATTCCGCAACCACCAACACCTGAGAGCTCATCTTAATAAAGGCCGTGGCTAATCTGCTTGCGGATGTATCGTTTCGTGATTCACCACAAATCTTGGACGATGCCCTCGATGAGAGAAAGTTAGTTACTGCCTGGACTTTAGCTGCATGCTCTATGCATTAATCTTATGACGGTTCTTGGAACTCCATCGGGAATACCGATGACTAACCATCCTTATCCTTTTTGATAGCAAAAACGGGTCTGACGCCGTCGATTGAGCTTTTTTATAGTGAAAAATAGAGCATCAGGCTGTTTTTCTAGTAATCAGTCTATACAAGTAGGTATCACGATGGTTCACAAAGGATATCCAGCTAGCTTGATTAGGCGTCAGTTGCGAAGGGTGTTGGTACCGGTGACGAAACCCAAACGAGAATGGCTTGGGACGGCTGTTATTCCATAGAAACCAGGGACATTGCAGATCATTCGAAGGATTCTAAACACGGCCAACATAAGAGTAGGTTTCCAGAGTGGAAACACTCTGCGCTCTGTATTGGTGCAATTGAAGGACCGTCTCCCGGCAAACAGAACCCGTGACTGTGTCTACAAAATCAAGTGTAATGACTGCATTAAGGTCTATATAGGACAGACGGCCAGGGAACTTCACACCAGAGTCGGAGAGCATAGGAGAAAAATAAACAGGTCGCCGAGAAACGCAGGTGAAGATCGAGCGTTACTAAAAGACTCGGCAATTGCAGAACATGCACTGGACACGGGAAACAAAGTGTTAACAGAATAGAAGGCGTGGAACTGGGAGGCGTTTGGAGAACGGTTTTGCATCAGTCGAGCTGACACGTGTTAGTGTGCGGTCATCAGAAGGAGGAATAGTCATCATCTGAATTCCACTTGAACTCAACCCCCCTCCCACCTCAACTAAATTGCCGCAACACTCACAAGCTCACGAAGACCAGGGAAAATCTGCCAGTGGCACCCGAGGTGAATCACCAATTGAAGCACCCCGAACTGGAAGATTAAGGAACAAGAGGTGATCGGAACTAATTTGGAACTCCTCCAACCCATCAATTTAAAGATTTTGGCAACCACATTAGCCGACAAGAGCGGTTAATTGACACTTAACTCTGACCTAGTGTAACAATCTGAAGAGAACTTACTGATTGGTTCCCCGTCTGTCTTATAACCTGGCCTTATAACCTGTGTCAAAAGCGAAACGTTGCCCAAATAAAAACTACCGATTGTTTACCAAGCTCTTCTGAAAAGGTGTGAACTATAGCCATCACCCGCACCTCTCAATCAGTTCCATCGGTGACGCTCTTGACATTGTGCAAACATTGGCTGGCTGAGAAGTTCTTTCAATACCACTGATCTGAGCGACGAAATTTCTGTTCGAATCATCAAGGCCGACAGAGTATTCGCTTACCCCATAAATACTGTTGACTTGACGACGTATCGATCTTTCGTTCATGCTTCTTACCGTGATCGTTGAGATTTCCAAAGAATTACGAACCGTGACACCTCAGACCGATGGGCCTGCATACTCTTGCAGACCCTTTATACGTAGACAGTTGCCTGTAACCTCCTAGGCAAGTGGAGAGGCAAGTTCAGTTTGATAGGTAAGTAGTGCGTTGATTCGGCTCATCAACCGAAATCAGCATGTCTGGTCTGGCTTCGACAGCGTAGCCTATTAGCAAATGTATGCTCTCATTACATATACACGTCTCGTCTAAAATAGCGGATGATGTGAACATTATCCACTGTTTTATCTCGATGTCTCTCATCCTCATCTACCGAAGGTAGACCATGGGATTTCACATCACCCAGTATCAAAAGCCGGCTAAATGTTAGGTTACTGGTACATGTGAGCGTGTCTGGACAAATGCTGCAACCCATTCAACTGCTCAGACGTTTTTCATGGTGTTGCCGCTGATGTAAGCGTAGTTTTTGTGTCAACTCCTAAGTCATTCTTCACCTAACTTCCGCCGAATAGCCCTGCCGATCACACCACGTACGGTGTTTGCACAATTCGTTTAATTGTCGCTATTTTTCTGTCACTCATTAAGTTTGCTTTAGAACCTTTCCGGGAATGTCACGGATTTACCCATTCAATAAACTAGTCTGCCGGACATTGGTGTGACTGATAGACATACGTGAAACCTGAACGTCCTGCTATATCTCGTGGCTTCCATAGAATACATTGAAGCATCCTTGATTCTGTAGTTACAGTACATGTTTTCTGTAGTCTATACGGTAGGTTCCGACAGATTGCCACACCCTCATGTTACTCCGCCTGCCAATCCGTACATTCATTTCTCCGGCTAGCGTTACAATATCTGTTCTCTGTGCTATATGAGGTCTATTTAGCTGACGGTAGAAATCGCTTTCCAAACGTTCTGGATAGTGCGTGGTTGGTGCATGGGTCGCAGTAAGGAACAAGCATCTGTATTACAGGTTTCTTCCATTTTCTTTAGAAGAAGCCGTTAGTCTCACGGTGCAAATTCTGGAAATAACCGGGGTCCACTCAACAAAGGACTGGTTTGACGGTTCGCTGAATCCAATCAGTCCACCTTGTCGGCAGCCACCATGTGGCCATGTAGATGATGTGTTTGTGGGCATTAGATAGCGAGCGGAGTAAGATTATTATGTTAAAGCCTTGAAGAATAACCTCAGAAAGGCAACACACATCGATTTTTAAGGCATCCAGTGTTCTGGGTTATTGAGACCTGCTGACCACATATTCATGGATTCATGAAGGTATAGAGAGATGTTTCTTGTTAGCTTCTTCGTTTTCCGACCATTATCACAAGGTCTCCTCCATTGGTCCTCCCCCTAGAGAGGATTTGTCACAATGACAAGAGTGACATCCGTGACAGACAGAGTTCAAATTTATTATCCTTTTTGAAAATCCCTCGGACTGGACAGCAAACGACTCTTTGAGTAGAACCATTCTAGGCGAGGTGGCTCAGTGGTTAGAGAGCAAATTTACTAACCGGAAGGTCCGTGGTTCGAACCCGACCTCCGCCTCTCGACTTCCCCTATCTAGGCTTGGGCAACCTGGCAGTATCCCAGCCCTCGTGCTATCTTTGGGTGGCATGGCAGCTGGGCACCGAAAGCGTGTTATAGCTGAACGATTATTATTTTTATTATCGTTTCAGTCGTTCAACACATGGGTAATTTCGTCATTCAGATGCAATCTCTCCGCTTTATACCGTCTGGGTAAAGTGTTTCGCATGTATTAGGACCGCAGTGAGACGGAGGCATTACCGGTGTAAGAAGGAAACCCCTTCGCCATGGGGCTTTCCATTGGCAAACACCAACTAAACAGTTACAAACTACTGGTCGGGAAAGTAAATGTCTTATATGCACATACTAGTTAAAAACTGAGCATTCTCAGGCGTCTTCTTGAACTTTCGTGGATTATCACTGACTGTCACGCAATTCTAAACGATCGCTGCAAAGCAGTTCCACAGGTTCCGTAATAACCCCCATGGGGTGCACCTTCCAGTAGACGCGAGGCGGAGTTACGAGAACACCACATACTACTCGCATGCCTAATCAGTAGTATCCGTCGTTACACCGGTAGAACAGTCGCATTTATTGAAGATGTCTCTAGCAGTTAGACACGGAAGCTGTATGAGAGGTTTCCTGCCACTTGGTTGAGCCATTTATAGTATACTGCACTCACATTTGATCAGTCTAAAGACTGCCGGCGACTCATAATGAAGAATTGGTCAAAACTGAGGGTTCAACGGAAATCTGAGGATTTCAGGAGGATCATCTGATTTTTTGCTGATCTTCTCGCTACGCTAAAATCAATTTCAGAAAGCAGGTTTTGTCGTCAGCCACTGATTTCCGAGGAAAAGACACCGAGATTGCGTTAGTTTCGGAATCACCTTTACCAACCATAATGGAAAGCATGCACTCCGAAAATTTCTTATCACGGAGCAATCTATCACAAGGAAGTTTCTCCCCGGACCCCAGAGATTCCATTTTAACCAAGTATCTCTCCCGCGGAGAATGATTCCGCCGACCTCTGATATCCCTGCAGCTTGGCACTGGAATTTTCCCTCGAATCAGATCATCAAGTTGGAGAACTTTGATCAGGGCACCCGTAGTTGAGTGTCACTCTTATTGCATTTTTGTTTGGGCCTTCCGACCTGCTTGCTTACAGCCGATATCAGTCGATCAAAACGGAGGAGGCCTCACAGTATTCTAATTTGTCACCTCCTTAGAGTGCTTAACAAACGAGTCCATGAGCAAAAGTAGATGGTCGTATTCTGAACAAACGGAGAATCCGTTAGTAGAGTATGGTGACTGAATACTGCTCTAAATGGGGACGTTTCGATTGGCCGAAGGCAAGTGGAAGAACCTTAACTCGGAGACAGACACCATTTATAGAAGTGTAACAAGGAACACGGTGGAGGCCGACAGTTTAGGAGGTGGATTGCTACAGAAATCCACAGAAACATGCACATATTCCATAATATGCATTCGCCAGTCTCAGAAAATTTACTGGACTACCTTAGAGTACACGGTCAAAGATCTCCGCAATCCACACACCTAAATGTCATTGCTCTCGGGGAATTGTGGCATCTTTTTGGAGAAACGATGGAAGATATGGTAGCTGGATTGCAAGTTACCAAGTTTCTTTTGGGCTACCTCGTGATAAGCTCCCAAGTAGACTGGTCTCCAACACCTACAAAATTAGCATCAGCAGATACTACAGTCTCTCTCAAGGTCGTTTCAAAAAGCTAACACAACAAGTTCTGACCTTAAAAGGCCTGTCATGATTGTGCGTTGGGCTGTTGGTCAGGAGGGTCAAGAATACATCGGTTCTGTGAATTCGGGATTCAGAGTACAGGAAAAAGTCTGTTGTCCAGTTAGTAAACCGACTATTGTACCTGGAACAAATAAATGTAAGAGCAAGAAACAGAGTTTACCAACAGTTTTTTTATCAGATCGTGTGGGTGGGTTATTAGCCACTTGTTTACTTCGAAGAAAAGGAATGACTTTGACACTTCTCATTGCAGTATCTATCCCATGAAACAGTAGAACGAATGGTTTGTCTAACGCAGTGGCGTGTTGTGCGCCTTTTGGATGTCTCTGAGCCTCCTGGATATCTTCTACATCCCTTAACCACATTTCTAAAGGTGATTAATGTCGGTCGGGAGCCCGATAATGCGAAGGCTTATGTAGAAAGTAGAGTCAGATAGGCTCTGTACACCGCCTGTGAATAATGTGAATTCACATCATTCAAACAGAAAGCTAGTGATCTGACAGCCAACTCAAGGCGCTCGGCACCCGGTTTTCTAGATTCAGGGAAAGCACTACCGCAAATAAGGTAGTGATTAGAACTTTCACAGCATGGGCTTCTAGGAACTGGCGGTTTTGAAGCACTTCGTGGATATTTGCAATGGCCAGGCCCATTTCTAGAGGCACCCCCGACCGTATTGAGGCGTTCGGAGGCAACTTTGGTGAACACAAAACTGAGTTTCGGAGTTCCACGTTTATAGGGAGTTAGTATGGGAACAAGAGGAAGACAGATCAGGTAAGGCTAATGCAACTCGTGATGATGCAGCATTGCTCTGAGGGCAGTGTATGGGAGGAATCCACAGCTATCACTTGTCTAGGTGTACAGACTTTTCGTTGACTACAAAATAGAGAAAAGGCTGCGGCAGTTGACTTCTGATAAACTTCATCTTCTTGAAGAAACACATTACTCCGTAGTTGTAATTTTCCACAAAACCTATTTCAGATTCCGAAATTGAATCCATGCTCGCTGAAGCTGACCAAGATGGAGACGGAAAAGTTACTTACGAAGGTAGGTGCGATTGCGTCTTGAAGTCAATTATCACCTTTATTCGGCACTACTACTTTTGGTTGAGTAGTATTTTTGAAAAGTCAAAAACGCTTCATAACATGGTACCAAAAAGTTGGATTTTATGACTGAGGTAAAACATACAAGACGGGGTGAAATTCGATTTTGAGCTATCTGATAACCGATGACAATAGCCAGACCGATTTAACGCGGGCTTCCAAAGCTACGATCATGACTGATTTTAGCAGAAACTTGCCGCTAACACATTAATCGCGTCTGTTTTTGCGAACGTGCAGTAATAAAAATTTTTGTGATTACGTCTTATGTTACTCTGAAATAAAAATCTTAGAAAGGGAAAGTGTTTTCTAATCAAAGCGCAGCCATCTTTAAGGGTTTGTGCAGGGTTTTTGTCCCAGCAGCTTTAGGGAATAATCCCGGAAAGCCAATGGCTACTCAACACATAGTTGGCTGACATAGGCTTATGACATATTTGCGATCAGATCAGCCGCAAAACAAGCCTTCTGAAACTGCTTGAATATACACTGCAGGACCCGGCCTCTGCCTCTCGACTTCCCCTGTCTAGGCTTGGGCAACCTGGCAGTATCCTAGACCTCGTGCTTCCCTCGGGCGGCATGGCAGTTAGGCGCCGACGAACAATGAATCAATCAGAACAACATACGATAGGTTTCCCGGACTTTGGATTCTTGACTAAAACCAACCACGGATTCTAGGTGAAATTTGTAGGAAACCCACACATGCAAACAGACACCACAAGTCTTCTCATCCACACTACGCTAAACGCGTATTTGTCGGGTCCTTGTTGAATCGTCGCTATGGTCTGATGAGTCTGTGCAAGCATGTGAATCGAAACAACTCAGATATGTATTACAGCAAAACAACTCATTATCAAACAAAAGAGGAGAATGATAGCCGAGGTTCTGAAACGCGGATAGGACAATCCATTGGTCATAGTGGGAATACCTTCAGCGATGGCGTTTACGACACTATCTGGAAGATATGATATGATACTAAAACATTCTTCCGATTTGATAACTCCTCACGACGACAGCTTGTAGGGAGTAAGGACCATACCGAACAGAAACACCGCAAAAGCTACGTATCTACCTGATTCCCTATGCGAAATGTCCAGCCAGATATATATCTATGGAAGCCAGGCAACTCCTTGTGGGATTACGTGGCACAAACGACACGCGCATTTCCCCCACGAAATCTAAGTGTAAAAACTTGAACGCGACTTAGCCATTGAACCCCATACAACTGGGTGAAACCATCAAATCAACTTTGACGGCATAAGTACACTCCAGTCAGGATTCAAGCCACACGTGAAACGCAGTGCTTTGAAATACTAGAGACCAACACACAACCGAATGAATTAAAACATCACCAATGTAAGGACAAACAGAGACAAAGGCAATATAAAAGCCGAAGTTTTTTCGGTAAGCTATTGGCATACAAAAGGTATGAGAGAACGGCTTGCGGGAACCATCGGAGTATCAGCCCGAGATATCGCCAGCGAAGTCTTTACTATACTATTAACGCGCCGCCTCACACAAGCGAGGTAGCCTCACACCAGGCCATATCAGAAGAGTTTTCGTAAGGTGTAAGGTTGCGTTGGGCAAATATCCATGACTTTCTTCTCAGAGAGGCTTGGTAAACAATCAGTGTTTATCAAACCTCTCTGAAACGATGGCTACGCATTCGATTCAAAAGTCATTGAGCTGATTGAAATATCGACGGCGTTTGCTTTGAACCATGAAGTTCAGCAAGACTGCCAACTTTCACCCCCGCTTTTCAATGTCATGAGTGACTGAATAATTTTGAAAGCTCTTAATGGCTTCCTCCGAGTACCAATAAACCTTACGAAGTGGATTATCGACCTTGAATAAGCTGGCGATATCGTCATTGTGAGCAAAGACCCAGCAGAAATGCAGCCTTTGGTTGGCTGCATTGGTCATCAAACCCCACTGGATGTACTGTAAACAAGTCCTGGAAAGAGAATTTCCTCACAACAAACACGAGTATCCAACCAAGCGCGCTTAATTTTGATGGTGGACCCATAAACCAGGCTGATTCCTCGAAGTAATTCATCACCCGACCGAGTAGCTAAGCGCCGCAAGAAACTGACGCCTGTAGGAACAATACGTGGAAAGACTTCATGCATCTCTGCGCCACCTAATGAAAACATCTGCCTTCGAAATTAGGTTCATGTGTACACTACGATCCTCCGACTCGCACTAACCTAAACATGTGTGTAGTAACGGTACTTTCTCAGCTTAGTTCTCGGTCTGAGCCTCCCAAGCTAGCGTGCGTGCCAAAACAACCACCAAAGGTGTACAAGATATATTAACGCCCCAAACGAAGTCAATAGCATTTGTACAGCGCTTCATATATATAGCGTAAACGGTAATAACTTTCTGGAAATTCTGACGCGTTCTGGATGCACCATTGGCAACCGGCAATTGGCCAATACTGGGTCATGATTGGCTGTTGGGTACAGATTTTCGACCAATCAGATCTGGGCTTCATGCCGGACCGGCAGGCGTCTCGAATTCCTGGCCAATCTTGTGTGGGATAGGCTTTTTGGCCGAAGCAGCACCCGACTGCGGGCAGTAAAGCGGGATCTGTGTGGAATTCCGCCTAACACCTCCCCCTCGAAGTTTGTTGACGTAGCTTCGAAGCCGAGGGTTCACCTGCAGTGGCCTCACTGGCTTGCGGATCCTGTCTGTCCAGCGTCGTGATTGTAATCCGTGCTCAGGCCGGGCCTCCGACGAAGCAGCTGATGGATTTTCTGGAATGGTGCCGAGATCAAAGGTGTCCAGAAGCATCTCTAGACTCAGCTCACTCGGTCCTGAGGGCAGGATCTGCGCACCTGTCGGCCGGATTTGGTTCGTGTGGCGGATCCACCTGGCGGGGCCAACTTGAATCTCGTAGAGCACTTTGCCGCGCCGGCGTAGGATGAGTCCTGGAATCCACGTAGGGCGTCTGCCGCTGTAGTCACGAACCAGCACTTTCTGGCCTTCGCTGAAGGAGCGCGCAGTTGCTCCATGGTGCCGGTTGAACTGTTCTTCCATCCTGGCGTTGCGGTGACTAGCCTGCCTTTTTGCGGCCGAATAGCGTCATGCGGTGTTCGAAGCCTCCTTCGAGCAGTGCCTCTGCTGGTGACGCTCCATCAGGTGAGTTTGGGTTTGGCGTCGCTCGATATGCCAGCAGGAACCTTTGCAAAATTTCCTCCGTCGGTCCCTCCCCTTGGACTTCTGAAGTGCCCGCTTCAGGGTGTCAACGAAGCGTTCCGCTTGGCCGTTTGACTGCGGATGAAACGGCGGCGTGCGGACATGGGTTATGCCATACTCCGAACAAAAGTTTGAGAACACCGACGACGTGAACTGGCTACCGTTGTCGGATACAATAGTCTCTGGTGTTCCAAAGCGACTGAACAGTCGTCGGAGTTCCAGGACTGTAGTAGCAGTTGTGGGGCTGTTCACTGGGAAAATTTCCGGCCATTTGCTGTAAGCGTCAACCACGACCAAAAAGTGCTGGCCACCAACTGGACCTGCATAATCGATGTGAAGGCGAGACCAGGGTTCGGTCGGTTGCGGCCACGACCGTAGGTGGGTTTTCACTGGTGACTTAGATGCTTCAGCACACCGCAGGCAAGATTTTGAGACTTGCTCGACTTGGGAGTCCATCAAAGGCCAGTAGACGTAACTCCGAGCAAGGGCCTTCATCCTGTTTGTTCCCGGGTGCCCTTTATGAAACTGGTTCAGAACGGCTGGTTGTAACTTCTTTGGAATGACAACGCGTTCTGAAAACAGAAGGCATCCGTCAGCTAGTGATAACGCATCACGCCGGTTGAAGTAAGGTCTCAGTTCGTCTTTTGGGCAGGTACGCGGCCACTGATCGCGGTGGTACTTAATGACTTCCTGTAGCACAGGATCTTGGTCAGTCGCCTGACGGACCATGTCGGCAGTCACTGGAAGGATGCGAATCGTTTCGGATACCACGTGGTTGACCTCCGGTTCCATGGCAACTGTTGCGACTACGGTATCTTCTGGTTCCGGCCTGCTGGAATCAATGAGTCGCGACAGTGCGTCTGCTTGTCCGAGGCTGGTAGTGGACTGGTACTTGATCTTGAAGTCGTACCCCAGAAGCAGAGTGGCCCATCGCTGGAGGCGGTTGGCCGTATACGCCGGAATTCCTTTCTTCGAGCCGAACACAGCAAGGAGTGGTTTGTGATCGGTCAGTAGAGTGAACTGACGGCCGTAGAGCATTTTATGAAACTTCTTCACGGCAAACACGATCGCCAAAGCTTCTTTTTCTATTTGGCTGTAGTTACGCTCGGCTGGTGTCAAGGATCTGGCCGCATGTGCAATGGCCTTTTGGCTGCTGTCGGGAAATACATGTGAAATCACTGCACCAATCCCATAGTTCGAGGCATCCGACGCCACAACGATTTCCAGAGATGGATCGTAGTGGGTGAGTAGCAAATTGAGCTCAGCATGGATTTAACCGAGTCAAAGGCGCGTTGGCATTCTTCTGACCATGTCCACTTGTGGTCTTTGGTGAGTAGCTGGTTTAGCGGGCCTCGGAGGCGATGCATGGCAGGCAGGAACGAACTGTAGTGACTGACGAGACCGAGGAAGGACCTGAGGGACGTCACGTCTGTGGGTGCTGGCATACGTCTGATAGCTTCGATGTTCTCCGGGTCTGGTCGGCGACCATGTTGGTCGATGATGAAACCAAGGTACTTTATCGACCGCATGAAGAAGGTGCATTTCTCTCGGCGCACTCTGAAGCCATATTCTTGAATACGACGACACGATCGAGATGTAATTCGGGGTTGGAACCCATGACAATGAGGTCGTCCAAATAAGCAGCAACGCCGGGGGCATCCTTCAGCATCGTATCCATGATCTGTTGAAATATGGCTGGCGCTGTTTTCACACCGAATGGCAGTCGAGTATACTGGAACAGACCGCGATGCGTATTAATCGTCAGAAGTTCTCGGATTCTTCCTCAACTTCAACCTGGAGGTATGCATCGGCCAAGTCAATCTTCGCGAAAAATTTACCCCCATTTAGTTTCGCGAACAGATCTTCTGGAAGAGGCAGAGGGTATTGATGGGTATCCAGCGCAGCATTGAGGCCGGTGGAGAAATCTGCACACAACCGGATGGTCCCGTTAGCCTTCTTCACCAACACGATCGGTGCGGCCCATGCAGAGTAGTTAGTCGGTTGGAGAACACCAGCCTTCTGCAGTCGGTCCAGCTCCTGGTCAACGATAGGTAAGGCTGCATACGGTCTGGAGCCTTTCCTCATAGTCTGTTGAAGCTAGTCACGTTATATAGTGTGTGGAAGAAGGGTATATACTCACGATGATTTTGGGCTGTCACAAATTTCGCCATACACATTAGCGTCAAATGGAAGTTGATCATGCTCATGAAAAAGAGAATTTCACCGTGTGTCTGATGCGACCAGCCCTCGCGGCCTGTTTTATGTGTTTTTGTTTTCTGACGGTCGTGCGGTAGGGAGGCGTGTAGACCGAGTTTATTGATCAAGCTTGTTAATATACCATTGTCTGGAAGGACAAAGTTATAACCGCTCATTATCCGACTGGTGTTAGGAAACCATGGCATGTTTGTTCTTGTTTTAACAAGGTAGAAAATTAATGGGGCTTGGAAATCCGAAAGCCTCTGTTTGAGTTGATGCGGCTTCTTTAGAAGACTTGTTAACACTAGTGTCTGCAGTGTGTGTGTGTGTGGCCCCCCGCAATCATTCTGTATTAACGGTACTTTCTCAGCTTGGTTCTCGGTCTGAGCCTCCCAAGCTAGTGTGCGTGCCAAAACAACCACCAAAGGTTACAAGATATATTAACGCCCCAAACGAAGTCAAGAGCATTTGTACAGCGCTTCATATATATAGCGTAAGCGGTAATAACTTTCTGGAAATTCTGACGCGTTCTGGATGCACCATTGGCAACCGGCAATCGGCCAATACTGGGTCATGATTGGCTGTTGGGTCCAGATTTTCAACCAATCAGATCTGGGCTTGATGCCGGACCGGCAAGCGTCTCGAATTCCTGGCCAATCTTGTGTGGGATAGGCTTTTTGGCCGAAGCAGCACCCGACTGCGGGCGGTAAAGCGGGATCTGTGTGGAATTCCGCCTAACAATGTATGACTTTGCATCTCCAAACTATCGATCCTGATAGATCAGAAGTATTCAACCACTGGTGCCTAAAGCGAATGGTAGCGAATGGTCTTCAAAATAGTCCATTGTCGCAGAATACAATGGTTGGGACATGTTCTCCGGACCCGTTCTGTCCAAGCTCTTCCTATCGCCATCGCTCTGCCCAGAAGAGCACTGCCACACTGGAAGGCGATTGAAAACCTAGGTGTGTGCAGTAAAGGTCAACTGTGAACTCCTTGGTCTACAGGTGAATCATGGAGTCAAACAGTAAAAAACAGAACGGAATGATGCTGTGCCTGAAGTTTGCTGCAGAGCGTGCTTCATAGGTAGCAGCGATCGGGATATTCCTGGGGCCAACTGTTCCCCCTCCAGGATAAAGTAGCAAATTCTCATTGTAAGTAGTAAGCAACTTTCGCTCAGATTCCTCAGGCTGTTGGTGAAGACAAACGGAATGCAGAGCTGCACTTAAAATTTAAAATTTAAAAAGGCGTTTGAAATAAGTGCATGGTAAAATGATGCTCAATGGCTGGCAACTGACGCTTCAATCGGGCTTATTCTTAAAAGCTGACGCAAAGTGGGATAAAATTGGTCTAAGATGCCCTAGGATACAATCCGCATCTGTCTCTGTGCAGTGTGGTCACGTCATATCACAGTGATGCAGCTGGAAAGTAAGATTAAGACGGTCAAAAGTATCTACCGATCTGACAGGCAGTCGTATTTGGTCCTACTACGGCAGTTCTTGCAGGAGACGTGTGGCAAGAGCAGGAGTGAACAATAAATTTGGTGTGGTCAGGACAGATAGAGGCATGCTCGTGTATCGAGAAAGAAGAAATTCCTCCTTTGTCCCAGTGAAAACCAAATATAAATTGGTCGTGCCAACATGCACATTTTTCTATGACCAGCTATCACAGTCAGAGATAGCTGGTGATTTCGCACAAGAGAGACCCTCCTGAATAGAGGTCAGTCCCCGAAGAGTTCACGAAGCATATCTCATCAACCTCAATTTAATGTAGAAAAACTTCCAGGTGGTACACCCAATTTCGTACGCCACGAAACTTTGGCCGTCGACACATCCCAGGAACGATAACGCCGACTGAGCGACTGAGACCTGCAGGCCGGCTGTCAAGCACGGTTGTCTTTACGGTTTCCTCACTTAAATGTCTACTGAAGTAACGTATATTCAGGCTTCCCGAATGGAAACGTGCGTTGTGTTTGACCAGTTTGATAAAAATATTATTACATTGCCATTATCAGGAGAGGCATCTCCTACACAGTCTGTTTGCCGCTCAATGACCCTGTCATCAGTCAGAATAATGTACCCAATCGAAAGCTTCAAAATGATTCATTTCAAAAAAAGATACTGTTGCGATAAAAATGTCCTAATGCGCGTTGTGCCTAATTTCTTTATATCGAAGTAATGAACTTGTTAATCTAACCCAATACCTTTTTATGATCGGAAGTTTACTAGAACCTCCTGTATTCAGGGGAAAACTGATGACAACTAAGAGACGACTCAGATATCCTCGTATTGGTTGGTCCATATAGCAGGGCTGTCATTTACACTTTCTGGTTCCTTCTTCGAATCAATCTTCTTTTGTTGAATTTATTCTCGTTGATATTTCTAGAAGGAGAAATTGCCTGAGTTAATAATCTGCGACATGAGCTAAGCTGGCTGACAAGTTGCTTCACTAAAGGGGTACTTGCAACATTTCGTGGCACTTGTTCCAAGCTGATGTGACCAGAGGGTTGTTAACTCGGTGTCACGATGCAACCGAATGCCACCATGTTTCATGTAGTAATCGTTCTCAATAACTCCATGACAAACAACTTTCTCTGAAGCAACGGACACTTTCTGCAAAAGAATGTTTGACGAGAATGTCATCATCAGCTGTAAGAACCGCGTGCTTGTAGTACAGTGGTTGTATCTGCCACAGTTTCGTTCACCGATGATTTCGGGAGGTGCGATAGATAGCTGCGCATTGGAGATGAGAGCTGATAAATTGGTGCCTAAATACACCACTATCAGTGGATTGTTAAGTGAATGATTAGGAAGGGAGCTATGCATTGAAGGCAATAGCTTGGATGAACGAGCGCCATTGAGGGCGTGACTGCTTCATGTCTTACAGTGTCTCTAACCATTGATGTGGCCCGTCTCGGGGTTCCCACCGAGGAAGACGGTAATGACCAGTGCAGCTGAGTTTGCTGGTAATGACTTTTATACTTCACTGCCAAATCATTGGTTGACCGCCTCTGACTCGTCTCCACCCTTCACGTGGTTGTGTGAAAAGAACCCTTCGAGGAAGTCGGTCGACTGGCATACGGAGCGCGTGGCCAAGCCAGCGCAACTCGAGAATGAGTTATTTCTTCCAAATACCATTGGACGTACTTCAGCATTGCTCATCTGGTGTTCCCACCAGACTCGGGCAATGCCCCGAAGACATTGAGGGTCATTGAGACATTGAGAGTCTCTTGACGTCCTCGGCGAGCAGCGGCCAGGTTTCTGATCCATAAAGTAACATGGAGCGCATCAAAACTTGTAAGCTCGACCCTTGACGGATAATCTGATGTCACGCCTACGCCACAGGTGAACGCGAAATAACAAAAAGAGCAGCTACCGTTGGAACACCTACCTAACAACTCCTATAGGTCAATTCGGAAACACGTTCTAACTCCAGATAGCAATTTTTGGCCACAACAGCCCGACTATGGACATGCAGCTTTTGCAAGATCCGAATCACTGTGATATTTGATATAAGTCACGTCACGTCAGTAATCCTCTTATTCCGCTATGTTGCGTCCGGCAATTACTCCACTGCTTTAAGGGGAGAATCAACTGAGACACTCTAACTACCCCATTTAGGATAATGACTGTTTCTGATGACTGGTTGTTTTTTGTTCATTTATTGGATCTTAATTTCTGTAAATTCCTTAACTAACGCTAAATTGAAGAATTTCTTTCTTCTATTTACAGAATTTAAAGCGATGTTGGAGACTTAAATGTATCTGAACACCGCCCAGATATCATCTGTTGTTTCGGGTGCAGTGATACTCGTCCGTGTCCTTGGAATGCTCATTTATTCCCCCAGGCGTTTTGTACATTCCAGTTACAAGCAGTTTTATTATGAATTCCTTATAAGCATACAATTTAATGTTACCGTGCAATGCATATGTTTGTGAAACCAGGCTTGCTACAGGGAAGTAACTATTTCGGTAAAATAACCAAACAAACGAGTGCCTAATGTGAAACAACTTGAAATGAAACTTCTCAATAAAACTAGATGTGTTATTTTCAAGCAAGGTTTTTAACCCCCAAAGAAGATTAGGTATGCTGAAAAGTCGAGAATCACTATGCAACTGTTGTGAATCAGCATCCTCGAACACCTAACGAATCCTCAGAAAGATTTGGACTTCCATCATTCTAGTTATCGGTTAAAGACGAAGCCCTTCGGAAAGGAAGAGCTGATCTGCAGTGTAAGTCGCACTTAGATTTGAGCTAAGTGCTGCTCATTTCTGGATCACGGGGTTCACATCATGTGGTCATATGTTGAATGGCACCCCGAGTGACAATTTTCGCAGATGCAAGGCCCAGTCAACTTGTGAGGTGAAACAATTCTACAGTACTTTTCGATTTTTAAGCGAAGGCTAACTTCACTTGAACAAGAACTTGATGAGAAACGTCAATGCCTTCTTGATCTCGTCTTCGGGTCAGTACATATCTAATGGTTAAAATGGAGGTAAATAAGGGAATAAACAGCTAAGATTGGTCAATAAATTAGAAAAAGCGCAAACAAGTGGTATGTTATCAGTGCGTCCCACGTAGAATGTGACGGGATGCTGTGGGACAGTCTAAGAGCCACTGGGCCACGTTGAGTCACTGGGTCGATCGATTCGTGTCATACGACCAAGGCAGATTCAGCGCACAGTTTTCGGCACTACAGTATCGGATTTCGCTGCTACTTCGGCTGTAGTTGAATCAAGTCGTCTGATGGATACTGGCAGTCCCCTCAGTAGATAACGTGAGAAGACTCGCTCGGACTGATCACATGACTGGTGACAAAGGTGTGGCGTGATTCAGGTTTTGACTGAACCTTTGAGTTTAGTGATGTTTCAACGAAAGAATAGCTCACATTCTCTTCGCAAGTTGCCGTGTCGTGTGCCCAGCATATTTCGCTGGTCAACACCAAGAGAAGGAACATACAACCAAAATCTGGATGAGAACTGACCTATTATTTTTGAGGCTTAAGATGAGCAAAGGGTTGGTTGTAAATCAAGACCACACAGTTGCTGCGATACATTTGTACTGAACTAATGACGAGATCCCGAAAACTCTAATGTTCCTCGCTGTGTTCTTGTTTAAACTACGGGAATATTCAAGTAATAACGTTAGTTGATTGAAAATTTCAAAATCTGGTCACAAACTCATTATGAATGAATACAGATGGTTGTTTTCCTGACTGTTGGTTTCAAACAGTGAGCTTCAATGACTCTAATAGGAACAGCGGGTGTGGATGCGTATCCCTACGGTGAACATGTATATCCTTGTATTAGAAAATAAGTGAAAGAATTGTCACGGCAAATTTCAGTCGAGCGATGCTCCAAACCGGAAACTCTTCTGAGCATCCATCCTTCTGCAGCATTCGGTTCAACCGGCCTCAACATCGGTCGAAGGTGACCTTTGGGCGGTTCGTCGTGAGCAAACGTATTTGCATATTTCTTTCTCCGCTTGTTCTTCGTACCTGATTTTTCTCAAACATATCCATAGGATTCACTGTTCTTCTCCAAAAAGCACCCGCAACGTATCCCCTCCTCGTGGGGATATTTTGCATCTCTTATTGCGAAGGATCTTGCATTACCCGCGCCCAGTGGGATCAATGTGTCCCTTCACATGAACTGCTTCAAAGATTCCCACTGACTTGTTTTGGATTGCCCCATCTGAGCAACCGATTCACAGCTGAGTGGCTTCTCTTATTCAACTACGGAACTGCACCATATTTGTTGTTATGATAATTTTACGGCTGAATTTGTAGGTTCATGTGTGTTCCTTGTCATCTTGCATTCTAGTGAAACATATCACAGTAGTTTCTTATGAAGGAAACTACTCACAAGGTTGCTGAAAGCTCTTCAACAACCCACGACCGGTTTCTCCCTTCTCGAGGCTCTCATCAGATAGGCGCAGTATCCGAGTTTTCGTCAATCTTATGTTCTATTGAACCCAAATTGGACGGATTTCGGTAAGTGCACTCATTTGCGTATCAATTTGGTTTTCACGGAGATTCAACTGAATATCATTAACGAGTGATCAATTAGTCTTCCGTAACAACCACATTGTTATTCACATGAATGCATCTGCCGAAATCTGTCCAATTTGTGTACAAGTAGAACATAAGGTTGACTGAGACTTGGGGACTGCACCTACTTGACGAGACACAAGAAGGGCCGTCAAAGGTCTTTCAGGAAACTTGTGAGTAGTTTCCTTTGTTGAAATGTCCTACGATATCTCGAGTATCGTAATAACCTTTGTGCAGCACATTCAATTCAAAAATATCTTAAATGAGCGAGACGGATGAGTCTCCCTCACTGAAGCCCCCTTTTAACAAAACGCAAAGGTCCAAAAATTATCAGCAAGTTCTTGGAGCGCCTTCGTCAGCACTTGGATGGAGAGATTAGCCGTATGATTGTTTGGGTGAGAGTTTAAATACCACGCACTCAGGCCTATCCACTGGTGCGGTCAACGCGGTGAAATTACAAAGAGCTGTGTGAGCAGATGTATTTACTGGTGGGGATTTCGTCCAGTAAGTGTATGCAAGAAGCTGAGGAGCACTTTTAGGTTCGTTGCTTAAGAAAAACCCAAAATTAGCAAATTTGGTTTTGCGAGAGACTCACCTGAAACCCAGCTGAATATCCCGTTTGTGATGTTTTCAGGCAACTGAATGTGTTGCACCAGGCCGCCTCATGTTCCAGTTGCTACGATATTCGAGATATCGCGATACATGTATATACGTAATGCACTACTCATAAGGTTGCTGAAAATTCTTCGACAGCCCACAACCGGTTTCACCCTTTTTGGGGTTCATCAGGTAGGCGCAGTCCAAAGTATTAGAAAAAAGTTAGAAATTGATTTAAGACAATCAATTCCAAACAGTCATGTGATAGATACGTACAGGCCTAAAACTGAACGTCTCTGCTGGCATCATGTCATAGCAATTTTCGAAAGTGTAAATAAATAAATAAGTAAATAAGTAAATAAGTAGACGGATAAATAGCCAACTAACTAACTCTCTACCTACCTGTGTATCTATCCGTCTATCTTTTTATCTTAAAACTTGCGGATCTACATTAATTTTATATTTTCGGGTCGCCAGCCTACTCACACCTGCAGCTGGCTAAAAGTAAACCCCCGGAACTGCGGGATGTTTACCGTATTTAACGATAAATAACTGACACTTTTCACTCTATGAATGACAGAAACGTAATTCTTAGGGTTGATGGAAGATTGCCAAGTAACCTAACAGTCTACTAATGGATGAGCTCGCGGAACATATGTATGGTTCTACACTTGTACCGGCAAGGGATCAAGCTGGCATTTGGAGGAAGGTGCCACGTCGTCAGAGATGCATTGGCGTCGTGGCTTATTCTTACATTCTCAGGCGCACTCACCACAACTTTCAGCCCCGCGGTTATGCGATCATGTGCACGCTTTTAATGGTCGGGCGGTCATTGATCAGAAACCCAGTTTGACCGTAATTTCTCGAAGTCAGCTCATCCAAAACCATGTCAAGGACATATCCACCTTGAAAATTCGTCGTCTAATCAACATCTGATGTCCATGTCAGAGTACTTAGAATCGAGACAAGGCTAAACCAGTAAGTTCAACATCAATGAACGAACAATAACTGTCACATTCGACGAAAAATAAACGAACTACCTTTCAGTAAGACAACAGTAAGAAAACAATAGACGTGTCTGCAGTTAGAACCATAAAAGATCAGTGTCTGAAGGTTGATGCGGAAAACTCCCAAAGCAGGTAGGACCAGTCCTGGAATAACGATTCTGTATGTCTTTCGTCCCACCCACTCGGCAGGTGGATGTACCAGAGTTTTGTAACCTGGTGTTTTGGTTACACGATCAAACCAAACATCGACCAAACATCAAGCGATCGCTGGACACACTTGTGCGCATGAAGTATCTGAATTCGTTTGCCAGCTTTTCATGTGCTTCAAAATATGCTGGAAACCCTAACACCAGTGAATAGTCAGCTCGCTGAAAATTTTCATGTCCTTTCTAAAGATCGTGACGGGTATGGAATGGTTATCGGATCATTGGCTGATAGCCTGATTGTTAGAGATTTTTTTAAGACCAAACAATAACAACCCTGAGTACTAGCGAAATACACTCAGTTGCAGACAAATTTGTTCTTTCTTGCGAGAGACTCACCTGGAACCCAGCTGAATCTCTCGCTTGTGATGTTTCCAGGCAACTGAATGTGCTGCACCAGGCCGCCTCATGTTTCAGTTGCTACGATATTCGATATCCGAGAGATTCAGCTGGGTTCTAGGTGAGTCTCTCGCAAAAAAACGAATTTGTTTGAAAATCAATGTATTTCGCTAATTTCGTGCGATCTGGTTTCAAGTAAAACATAAGGTTGACGGAAACTCGGGGACTACGCCTACCTGATGCGCCCCAAGAAGGGCGAAACCGGTCGTGGGCTGTCGAAGAATTTTCAGCAACTTTATGAGTAGTGCATTACGAGCGGGCTTGTTTACGTTACCCCGTATGAAGTATAAATCAAACTTGGTTGCCAGTGCTGGGTGCTTGCCTGTGCGTTTGTTGGAGTGCTGTGCATACTGAGTGGTCGTGTTTTTACCAGCGCGTATCATTCCCCTTTATTTAGCAGGGCAGGGAACTGTAAAATGCAGCCCCAAGATTTGATCTTCACCTGGACCTGTAGTGTAGACCACCCTGACCACTTGTGTAGCTATCCTAAAGCTGCTTCACCCAGATCATGCAGCCAGACCTTTTATGCTTGTACCGAAAAGTTTGAGCGCCCCAACCGGCCATACACGATTGTATATGATTTATCGATTTTTTATCGATTTTTTTCGACAAATATGTATAATGGACCCGGGGAACATGTGAACAATGGCGGACCAAACTGACTTCCGGATCAATGCTACTGTATGACCCTGTTGAGTCAGAAGATACCAGAGTGATACCATGACTTTGGGCAGAAACAGCACGTTGCTAAATAAGCGAAGCATCGGTGATGAACACTCATGTCATGTTGATGATGATGATGATGATGATGATAAAACTCTTCGAAAACCTGACTGCAGATATACGTTTTTAAATCCGCTATCTTACTGTAAAAGATTTCGCCATCTGTAACGGAAGTTCACTCACATATTATATCAGTACGCTTGAGACTGCTTTCTTACTCGTCAAAATAACAACATTAATATGGTAATCATCATCGCAAACTTAGGTGACTTTTAAGTTAGAGTGAACCAACGGATCTTCTCATTGGTTCTGTGGTACTAAATACTGAAGAGTTCGATAAACAAACTGGAGCGTTTAGAATGCACCCCTGTTATTTCGGTATGGTACCTAGGCATTGTACCTAACTCAGCAGATGAGTTTGCCACAATGATAGCAATAAACCAAGCCATCTTCCAGACAACTCAACCTGACAAATGTGGGAACTTTGAGAAAATTATCCTTGGTCGTTGGTTTGTTCGCTGAGCTGGGCAATTTTATTGCAAACGTTTCATCACCAATCGAGGTGAGATCCTCAGTGCGTTGGTAGGGAGCGTGGTGGAGCGTAGCGACGCACTGATGCTGTCACCTCGATTGGTGATGAAACGTTTGCAATAAAATTGCCCAGCTCAGCGAACAAACCAACGACCAAGGATAATTTTCTCAAAGTTCCCACATTTGTCAGGTTGAGTTGTCTGGAAGATGGCTTTGTCTTTTGCAAAATATGTTACATATATATATATATATACATATATACATATATATAATTATGTGGCTTGTGATGGGTAGGGCAAATTGGGAGCACACTGTTTTCCATGCACCAAAGTGTCTCTTCTCCTTAGAAGTACAATATCGGTAAGTAAAAGTGTTCATGTACTGATCTTGTACACAGAGCTGGTTACTGTGCTCCAGTCTTACTAGGACTAATTGTCTTGACAACATATGACTCCATGTACGTGTTACGAGTTCAGATAGTTTTACAAGAATCACCGCATTTCCACTAATCGAATTTTCAAAACAAAAATGTGTTATCAGATATTCTACTATGGGTAAGTGCTTTGGAATTCAAGAGTTAGGCGGGGTTAATCTTGCTGACAAATGGTACAACCTAGTTACGTACCACTCGGGTTTTCTTCGATTAAAGACAGTTGACGAACAAATTGTCTCCAGGATCTCGTCTTCGGGTCACTACTCACCTACCGGTTCCACAGTTGGACAGCATACAGTAAACTTTAGACTTACGAAGCCAGGTATATTTCGTCAGAAGCTTTGCACGGACAACCAGGCGATCGGCTGACTGAAGGGTCAACCGATTTGACCCCACATAATCTGTGTCTAGTATTCCGACACACCCAGATTGGATAGACCAACGCTTCACCATGCTTCAGCAAGACATCAGATGACTGACTGAACAACCTGGCGCCTCGACTCAGACACCAAACTAGACATCTTGTTTGTATCCAGTCCCCTTATAGATTTCATGAGAGCAAAGAGCATCACAACAGGGCAGATTGAATTAAACTATTTCGCGTATCTTGTCAGCTGTTACGTACAGACAGAACCAGGGTTAGGGTAGGCTACTGGGCAGACAATTTGACGGACAAAACAGTGAAAGCACCATAGCTAGAAAAGGTCGTCAGGCCCAAGATCAGTTTCGGTAAAAGTACTAAGGCTGTAGATTCACTGTCGGCTTTGCCAAGGTAAGACGAGGCTAGGCTAGGAACAAATTCCAGTTGCTTACATAAATTGAGTTTGTAGCGTTGGATCGCCGCTGCTACAGTGGAGCGCAACAGACGGTTGTTTTGCTGACACTTTATGACTTGAACAGCTTTCTTGGTTGTTTGCACCCGTTGCGATCCAGCAAATGGCGCTGGGCGAAAATTTCAAACTATTAAGTGCTAAGTTCCTTGCGACGTGCTCAGAAATCCTTGTAGAGGACCATGATCATATAAAAAAGATATACGTAGGAGTATGGTTCGTCCAGGTCGGGTTCCGTAGACGTTCATCGTGCTTTGTTGAGTTTTGAGCTCCACTAAAGTTGCGGCTTTGCATGCTCTTGAGCTTGCTCTTGCGGCCATCTTGACTCTACTCTCTCTTGTTTCTACTGTATGCAAGAATTCAAATTCTGCTAAGTTCTAGTCTATTAACAACAACTGAAACAGGCTAATTTAATGCGGGCCTACCGTAATATCTTGATCTGGTCCACCCCAAAGACAACTGTAAACATCAGATTCTGCTGGAGAATTGAGAACGGAGACAAAATTCACTCCGTGACAATTTGAGCTTCCGGTTCACGTTTCAGCGTGCCAGACAAAGCCATGATAAGCCTGTCATTATACGGTGATGGGGGTGTTGGAATTCAACTTTTGTGAACCGAACATACTAGACAGGGTCTTTCGATAATCACTGTCGCTTTGAAGTTGGTATGAATGAAATTGACACATTTTTCAAGCTCCATGGCACCCAGTTTTAACAGAATAACGTGATCTTTGTAAGTGTCATTATGGTTAACAAAATATTAGTATGGGACAGATTGTACGCCGTTTATATCACATTTCAAACGTATAGTCGGGCGTGGGATTTAGAAATACCTCTGGAAAACTGCATCGACCGATGGAACTGCAACTGCTGTTCGACTGTTCAGATCAGTGAATAAGTGTACGCTTCGATTCAACTGCTGTCTTGAAAACAACTTCACATGTTCATCAGTTACAGTGAAGACCATAGGAAGCATCGACGTCACTAGCTAAACTCCCTCCTAGTCACTCAGCTGAACTATCGTGGCGTACTCTCTGAAACCGAATCAAATATGAAACCAATCTGCTGTGACCCATTGCCGTATAAGAAACACACGACAGACACTGGGGCTTATGTTCTTTATTGAGTCAAGTGGAAAATAGAACAATAATGCGAACGGCGCGTTGAAAACAAACAGGTAATTCACGAGTGAATAACAGGAAGACTCTCAGTTCGACCAGCTGTCGACCAACACATAGAGAAAAACGGATAGCTAAGTAAGATGTCGTATCTGACTGCTCTTCCCGCTCCAGTATCTGGTGGCAGAAAAAGAACTCACCACAAGGAACACAACAGCTTTATTGCAACAAGCGGGTGCGTGCGCGTGAAAAAGTTACAACGGCCTCGCGATATTTAAGGGGTACTTTTTGACATTGATCCAGGCTGTCTGATAGGCGTTTAGTGAACACTCATCAATATCGATCGTGCTTCTATGAAATGCCTGAACGCTGATCACATTCGGTAGTGCTTCTGTGCTGTGTCTGAACACTCATTGGCCCTTGCTGATATGATTGTTGATAGAAAGCTGAGGCGCTGTATATTGAGGGGGCGTTGTCCGTCTGGTCAAAATCTAACAGAGCTGAGGGTCTCAGTAGAATTCGGGCATTCAGTGGTTGCTTTCAGGAATCTGACCTTCCTGATACAAGATGAGTGGGTGTTTATGTGGGTGTAGAGCTGTTCTCATGTGAAGTCAAAAGTAGCACAACTACGCCTCCTGATATAACTAAGAAATCTTGTGAATAATCTCTGGATGAAAAACGAGCCGCATCAGTTGACGCGGTCCAACTTTATCGCTGCACTTGGATGCCAATCCGCCTAATACCATATGGTTATGCGATCCGTATGGGCGGCTAAATACTCGACTTTTGGATAATGTATAAATTTATTGGCATCTTCAGGGCCAAGGCCTCGGGTAGATTAGCTACGTCGAAATTGACTTACAGGCTGAGCTATCCGCGTTCGTCAACGGCGCCAAATCCACACACCCCCTATTAAGATGATCCTATGAGAAAGTGGAGAGTGCGGCTTTCGTCTGTGGGATGCAAGCGGGAATGGAGGATAGGTGCTAATACGAAATGATCAACAATCTCTCTTTGTTTTATGTAGTCCTTGCTTCATTCTGGCATAACCATTTATATCGCTGTTACCAGGAGAATATCACAAAGAACTATTATACAGTTATTGCATGATTACATTGGTCGTCGATCGAGTTACACAACATTTTGTCTATAAGACCAGTGGAGCATCGGTCAGCGAAGTGAAATACTGACATTCAAGCTGTTCAACCAATTCAGTTAGAGTAGGAAACCTGTCGGAAACCTGAAAAACCTACAGTCTTTCCAACAGACCCTTGTTCATAGATTTTCACGTGTCTGCACGTCATTTCATTAGGTTTTGATAAGATCGTTCATTAGGTCATGTCTTTAGCAGCTTTCTATTTCCTGATTTTTTCTACAGTCCCAAAGGTTTTGTGCTTTCATTAAACTGAACGTTATTCCCTTGCTTCCCAGTTAATTGAAAGCTAGTCAACTAAATTTTCCAGTTAGGCGCATTTACTGTATTACGAGACAACCTGTTTAAACTTGCAGTGAGGTGGCATCAATGGGTAAGGACGTGTGCTCAAGGTCATACGGACAAACTCGAATAAAAACGCGCAACAGTACTGGACCTCCTAAAATCTACCTGATGAGCCCCAAGAAGGGCGAAACCGGTCGTGGGCAAACTTATGAGTAGTGCGTTACGAATACACATATATCACGATATCTCGACTATCGTACCAACTGAAACATGAGGCGGTCTGGTGCAGCACATTCAGTTGCCAGGAGACATCAAAAACGAGAGATTCAGCTGGGTCCCAGATGAGCCTCCCAAAAAACCAAATTTGTTTGCAAATGAGTGTATTTCGCTATTAAAACCTTCATTGAAAGCAAACCAGTTGGAGTGTCAACGTTTCGGTCCACTCATTCTCCATTTCGCTGTAGCCAGTTAGTGTTTGGTGGTCTCGTTCTTTTGAAAGGCAGTTACTGCTCAACTAAGCGGTACCAAATTTTTAATGGTACGAAACGGACCACAGGTATCCTTAATAAGTTGACGGTCGTTTTGAAAGCCGCTCACTTTCTGTCTGTTGGAAATTCGGTGACAACATGATTGATGCGCAGGATTTCAGATGAAAGTGGACAATTTTCTGAGTGGTGTACCAATGACAATTTCCACCGAAATAGTACATCAAACTTTCCGCACCGACAGTATCGTGAACAAAAAGGCATAATACAAAATACGGCTTAAATTTCCACCTCATAAGCCTTGTGAGAGAAGCTTTTCTTCTGAAATCTTGTCAAATATTTGTGAAAACTATTGTGTATGCTTTGCATCCGTCTGTGACCAAAGATGCAAGTAATCACAAAGGAGTATGCACATCGTTCTGTCACTTGGACAGCGCATTTCTCGTTCAACTTTTCACACATACTGATCCATAAAGACTTGTGTGTGTATAAGGGGGTTATACCCATAGATGTTGATGAACTCGTTGATACATTTGGAACGCGTTTGATAGTGGTCATTGCGTGAGCTCAGCGCAGCGGTGCAACCATGACACGGAAAATAGGACTCCTTCAGCACCTGTCGAAGCAAAAGATGGTTGCGGGACAGGGGAGAACACAGTATTTAGCAGCACCAATTAAAAAATACGAAATACAACAGCAGAAAATTAACCAGAACGGTGACCTATGCTTCTTCACAGTATGTCAACAGCAAGTACCTATAAGTCAATGGAAGTTCGGTCCAAAAAAGTAACTTTTTGTTCCGTGACTGAACCTGTGCTGTTTTGTAATAAGAAAGAGGGAACTGTAAATTTTCCCAGTGTTGAACGAATCACTAGGGATTTACTTCTGCAGCGGTCACCTTCAAGAAGGGACCTTCAAAGAATCTATTGGCTGCCAGTGCAGAAGAAAACTTGTATGATTGTCGTAAAAATGTCTGATGGGCCAGGTGGGAAATAAGGTGATGTCCGTAGCGCCGTTTCCAAATCAGAATAAATAACTTGACAGCATACTACTCATAGGGTTCCCGAAAACTATCCGATATCTCACTGCTGGTTTCGCCCCGCTCGAAGTCTATCAGGCAGGGGTAATTCCCGAGCTTCCATCAAGATCATGTTCCAAGTAAATACTGAGTTGTACACAACTGACATGAGATATTCGTTTTCAGATTAGCTCGGTGTAAACAAGAGCATCAAATGAAGCCTTCGTCTATGGGATATCAGAAACCTAAAATGTGATGTGCTGCGTCGATATCCGAACGTCGTGTCAACCGAGGCATGAGGCCGACTCTATGTATCCCACTCGGCTGAAGAATTTCAAAAACAAGAGGCCAGTTGAATCTCTAGCAAAACACGTGTATAATTCGCAGATGAAGGTATTTCGCGTCTTGCCACGGCTACTGACCGGCGTCGGTGCTAGTACACATAGACAGCCACATAGACAGCCAAAAGGATGCAGTTAATTTGACGTGACAGGACCAAGAGTAGGATGTGATATCACGCATTAATGTTAATCTGAA
Organism: Clonorchis sinensis; assembly: GCA_003604175.2. NCBI lineage: Eukaryota > Metazoa > Platyhelminthes > Trematoda > Opisthorchiida > Opisthorchiidae > Clonorchis > Clonorchis sinensis. Next base: position 3,286,557 of record CM030375.1, on the reverse strand, counting down.
AGTTGATAGCTTGTGTTTTGCGCCAGGTGGGGTTCCCAAGACTGAAAAAAACAATTGATACTGATGTCACGGGAACAGTGAAGATAGCGAGCAAAGCTTGTTCGTTGTGATTGTTCCTCTTGGTTAATACATCACAAATTCATATGATATCAGAAATCACGTGAAAAATATTAAAATCGGGGGTACATACACTTTAGGGAAATAGAAATCCAAGGAAGACGTTTTGAATGAGCGGTAGGTCAATGGATCATGGAATCAGGTAAGTGACATCACAATGTCAGACTGGCTTGTGGGACCGGATTTTTCGCAGGCCAGATCAAATTCAGAGGTCGCACAAGTTTCTTTTGGACGCAAAATTGTGGATCCAGCAGTAGTGAATTATTCACCAATACTACTCAGAAACCAATTCAATCCAACTGCCACTACAATAAGCCGCCATGCACGCAATGAGTGTGACAGGATACGGGAGAATGTTCATGAACTAGAACGCAAACAAGCCCAATATGCAGAAATCGTTCAGCTGTAGTACCCTTTTGGTGCCTAGCTGCCATGCCACCCGAAGGAAGCACGAGGGCTGGGATACTGCCAGGTTGCCCAAGCCTAGACAGGGGAAGTCGAGAGGCAGAGGCAGGGTTCGAACCACGGACCTTCCGGTCAGTACGCTCGCGCTCTAACCGCTGAGCTATCTCGCCCCCCAATATGCAGGCGCGCTATAAACGCTAACGATATCCAATCTCTTAGACTTCAACGCATACCTTCGACTCATTATTGCCAAACGGAGGAAATCCAGAGAAAAGAAACCCAGTGACACCAAATTTCCGACAAATTCAGAAAGGTACGTGCAAAAGTTGTCTTCGTTAATGCTGGACACTACCCTTTTGGAAGCCTATTATCCTAGTCGTGTCATGTCTGGTTATTTTTCATGAAGATTTTCACAAGCGCTTGTCTACCGTGAAACACGTTTTTCGAAACTCAAACGTTCCTAAACCAAACCAAAACATTTGACCAGACAACTTTCTCAATCATTTCACTCCTCATTATTCACAAATCCAAGGTCGCGACTGCAAGTTGAGCGCGCATACATTATCGGGTCGTTTGTTTTCAAGGCATGCTAATGTTTCGTCCCATGATTGTAGGAATCTTACGGGATGCTACCGTGGTCGATAATACCTGTTGAACAATATGATGCAGAATCAAACTTTTCAAAACGAACACGCGAATAGTTCAAATGAAATTCGGATTGGAGACAAACGTTCAACAATTCGCCTGTCAATACAGGAGTCTCGTATATGGTTGTATCAGTAAGAAAATTGTTACTGATGCAAAATGGGACCTTCGATTTTCTCACGGAAAATCTGAATAAATGTTAAAAAAAGACCACCCGAACCCTCGTTTCTTCTGGAAAAAAAGTCGATTACGTAGCATACGCTGAATATAACCGGTTTTTTTGTTGCAGTAAAATGATGTGGCTCATATCTGTGATTTACATAGTGAGATCAGTTTTTAGTCCCAGTTGGACTGGAAAAGTGCACTTGTTTGACATTGTGAGGTCACCTACCTGATTCCATGACCTATTGACCTACCGCTCATTCAAAACGTCTTCCTTGGATTTCTATTTCACGTGATTTCTGATACCATATGAATTTGTGATGTATTAGCCAAGAGGAACAATCACAATGAACAAACTTTGTTCGCTACCTTCATTGTTCTCATGACTTCCACGGGTGTACTCAGCCACTTAATACTGATGTCCTTGACACTTTGTGGACCAGGGTAGGTTTGACCGTGACTTGGTTGCGGAAATATTGTGACGTCAAGCCCTGTGGCTGGCTTCTACAACAAGGGTGAAGAACTAATGGACTGTCATTTGTTACCACGCAAAATGTGACGAATGGTCGACCCATCCAATCCATTACAGTTGACAGATCACGTCCTACTTTTATGCAATACTAAAGTGAGAGGCAACCTAATGTGCGACCGCAAACCAACCGATCCGTGGGTATTTCTTGGCACTAGACCGATTACGCCTTGTTTTGACTCGCCTTTTGAACTAAAGCGCTGCCGAAAACACTGCGTGCATCAAAAGCAATCTCATGACCTTCATTGCCGACAGGATCTTGTAGCATGCACCCCTGCGGGAAGCAATTGCACTATGGTCGGATTTGACAGCAGCTGACTCCCTGCAAGTGAATGTAGTCAGCGGTCCCAAACTCCACACACGAAATGATCTTAACTACCCCATTTAGGCGGACAATAATGACGAAAGCAGGATAGGTTTTAGGATGCTATACTATATGCACAACACGGGACCGGTTTCTCCCTTCTTGGGGCCCGTGAGGTAGACACAGTACCCGAGTGTCCGTCAACCTTATGTTCTACTTGAGACCAAATTGCACTTATTTGCACACCGATTTGGTTCTCAACGGAGACGCAACCGAAGCTCTCGTTTATGATATTCTTCTTCAACTGAAAGTGTTGCACCAGGCCGCTTCATGTTTCCTTTGGCTTCAGGCAGCAGCACATTCACTTGCTTACCATCATCACAAACGACAGATTCGGCTGGTTTCCAGGTTAGTCTTCCGTCAAAATCAAATTGGCATGCAGGCAATTGTATTTTGCTAATTTCGTGTACTTTGGGTTCAGGTGGAACATAAGGTTGACGGAACCTCGGGGAATGCGCCTACTTGATGAGCCCCATGAAGGTTGCAACTAGTCGTATGCTATCGGAGAGTTTTCAGGAACCTTATGAGTTGTGTTACATTTATACGGTGTATTGCGTATCATATGGCGTATCGTATCAAATGAAACCTGGGGCGGCCTGCTGCAGCACACTCAGTTGGATAAGAGCATCATAAACGAGGGATTCAGCTGGGTCTCCAGTGTAAACCAAACTGGTATGCAAATGAGTGTATTTCGCAAAGTGTGGTGTGAGTATGGTAGATAAAAATCCGTGTGGGATAAGGCTCTGATTTGCTAGATTTTTACTACCATGTGCTGAGAAATTTGCGAGGATCAATGTTGTCGCGATAGAGCGGTAGTAATGATGTAATTGTGTACTAGGGGTTAATTGTTATTTTAACAGTTATACTCGAACAGAGCAGGATTTGGGATCGTCTTTAACATACGGCTGAAGATACTTGATATAAATTCTGTAACGGATGGATGGTTGATGCTACAGGCTGTCTGAGTGCGCGGTAATCACATAGCTGATCAGCCGCTCTTGGCCGAACGATTAAGTCTTTAGCTACCAACGCAAAGGCTGTGGATTTGAATGTTCCTGTAGACCCGTACGATGTGCACTACTGAGGATTCCTAACGAGAATGAAACACTTGTAGAGTGTTTTTCTGCTTTTGGACACAGGCTGACTTCAATTACGCAACAAAATCTCGATTGAATAATTCCAAAATCTCCTCAGGCTGTCTTTCACCGGCATAGAAGAAACATCCACCAGTGACGGGCACTCTAATATGACAGGTGACGAATAAATTAGCTGGGTAAACTGAGGAACATCTCGAAGGGGGGACAAAGTTCAATGATGGCATGAAAGCGGTTAAATTTGCCTAGATTCCTAACCAACACGATTTTTGACTCCCTTTATCACACTACAGTCAATTGAGTGGGATATGAACCACAATGCAGTTTCAGACTCGACAGAATTGGCTGACACAGCAAGGAATGAGCCTGCATAAACATGAAAAGATCGAACGACAGAATCACTCTCTCAGTATGCTGCAGCGAAGATTACCGTTCAAAACTGCAATCAACTACAGAAAACTAGGATGGATCAATGAAGTGAGTACGACTGATCTGTGTTTTGCAGTGAGAAATGAGTAATAAAGCAGAAGGACTTATTCAAAAAAGGGCAGTAACAAAATGATCTAAATAGTTTCAATCATACTGACTAACTGTAGCGCTCACCCATTCATCAGTTAAGTTTAGCAACACTAGGCTGACGCTGCTAACTCCAAACATGTACCTCTATCCGCTGTTAATCAGTGCCAAAAAACCGTCGGTCCCTCAAAATGAACTACCGGAGGCAATCTTTGTCACGAATTTCTGCTTTCTTAAAACGTAGCCCATGGGCTAGCGGTATCTGCAGGTTAGGCTTTCGCATATTTCCTCACTGCGGTCATTGGTTGGATCCTGAATTTTCAAAGCAACCTCTAATGCGACAATTTGTAAAAGTTTTCTTGCCTGCTCTAGTCCTACTGAGGTGAACACCAAATGTGGAGCCACCAAATCAGAATTAGTTAAGATATGACTAAAGCTCGAAGAACAAGCTTTCCGTATAAATCCCACAAAACTGCCGGAAAGAAGCGGAAAAAAACACGAAAAGGATACCAATGAAGATGGAAACCAAGGTTCACAAAACAGCCGCCGTAGAAAATGCAACCAGACGTCGAAATTTTCAGAAAGGTTGAATGACCAAAAAAAGCTGAAAACAAATAGGCTTTGCTGTGTATGCGACGTAAAATGACTGACAACGGTTGTTTTCTCTGTGGAGTAGACTCCCTCCGGAGCGAACAGTGTTTAGATTTTTCGACAACCTTACTCGTCGGGGGTTGTGTAAGTCAAACTGGAACAACGACCCCCTAACAAACGGAGCACAACTTACCTTAATTGGGGGCTTCCTTGTCAAATGTGAGATTTGGAAATTCATTGCGATGTCTTCACAATTCCTCTTATCGTCAATGAATTGTCGAATTTCGGACGGCATATCCCATGTGTAGGTGTATAGATAGTACTTGAAATTAGTAAAGCATAAAAAATGAAGGGGCATGAGTTTGACTGTACGATAGGATTGTTTCTCGTATTCAAGTAAACGGTTATAACGCAAAGTTGTGTGACACGCGGACCAATAAACTTTATTTCCGGTAAATTCACCAGTAACGTAGAAAAAAACAGGTCTTCTCCTGGAGAACCGTAGTGGCAACATTGTGGATTGTAAACGTGCTAGGTCATCCTACTTTGCATGTTAAACGTTCATGCCACAATCTAAAAAAACTAGTGGAATCGTTCGTGAGATAAACTATGCAGTTTCCTTGCCGTCAACTGGAATGTCAACTACGTAAAACGTTTGTATGTAGACGGTTGCTCAAAAATTCTCCAACAGCCCTTCTTGTGGCTCATCAGATAGGCGCAGTCCCGGAGTTCCCGTCAACCTTAGGTTCTACTTAAACCCGAATTGCACGAATTTAGCGCCTACCTGATGAGCCCCAAAAAGGGTGAAACCGGTTGTGGGCTGTCAAAGAACTTTCAGAAACCCTATGAGTAGTGCATTACGTATGTACATGTATCGCGACATCTCGAATATCGTAACGACTGAAACGTGAGGTGGCCTGGTGCAGCGTATTCAGTTGCCAGGACACATCACAAACGAGAGATTCAGCTGGGTTCCAGGTGGGTCTCTCGCAAAAAACCAAATTTGTTTGCAAATGAGTGTATTTCGCTAGGCAAAACGTTCTTTGTGAACACAATCACGCATGCACACTCCTACACACTCTCGTCGCGTCTGACTTCCAACTGACCTAAGGGACACACCAATCAGAAGACCTAAATGACGCTGCACTTGACTCGTATTCAACTGATTGTAGAAGTCCTTGCAAAAAGTTGTCCCACGGCATCCGAAACGTCAGATTATAGCATCTTATTACATTGCGCTGTGTTTTGACCTTAGAAGATTCCACACCATCTATGAAGTATAAGAACTCGAGATTGCCAACTTTCACATAATGGAACGCTTAGATCAAGACATTCTTCACCTTTTTATTACTGCGTAGTTTTATAGGATTTAAAAATCAGATGATCACGCTTCTGTTAATGTGTTTTTCAGTCTTGTCAGTTGGCTCGCAAGCATTTCGCCACCAATCGTCAGTGTGCACAGCTCTTTTTCATACGGTCGAATTATGGATGGTTCTGTTAAAGGAGTACGGGGTTTTTACTTGGTCTGAGCAACCTAGGCATTTGTTCAACTCGGTTTTCTACTTTGGCTACGTTCTCGCATGCATTCGTTCGGATAATTTGTCCGCACTCATGACACTGCTAGTTCACTTTTTCTAACCTTGGGAGATGGCAAGTGTGACTGACACGAACCGGGTGTGGGCATCAAAAAGAGTTTTGTGAATAGAACAGCCTAATTGGTTGACTTCCCTGAATCTGCTGGTACCGATAACTGAGTCAAATCCCAGCGGCTACATTTTGTAGAAAAAAGCCAGATTCACTGTCATCCGTACAAGTAGCTACGAGATGCCGCTTAGCAGGTTCCCCTGAGGAAATGGAGACGGTGTAGATTCAGGTTTTAGCCCAAATCAATGGTAAGCTCGTGCGTTGTTGGATACGGTATCGCACTCGTCTTAAGAATGATTAGACAATCATTAATTTCTTATTACCCTGCACCAGCGTCGTTGTTAGCACAGAGGTAGATGACTCAAAACAGCAGAGCTGCGACAGAGTTAAATACAGGGGCTCTGGTATGCATGGTATAGCTTGTGAACAATGGCATTGTAAATGGCTAGTCAGGTTAGCTGTGCCTTTCAAGTTAGATTTTTGCGGCTTAAAAACGCGCAACAAATCACCCAATGTACCCTTTTGGAATGACGTTATTTATTCCAGCGATTCCAAGGTCAGCCAGAGCTCTAGTTATTTAAAATCTTTAGACTTATATGAGGAGGCCTTCGGCCACACTGTAAGAGGCCGTTGGCGACGTGTGCCCCTCAAGCATGATAAACTTGGTAAGTTCGTCGTTGCACATATGCTTAGATGCCACTCGAAAATGCAAGATATTCCGACGTCTCCGGAAGTATCCTTCTGTTACTGGGAAAATCGCATATCTATTCAAAATTCCCTCGTGGGGAAAAAGCATGCATACGGGAGAAATGTGGTTATACTCAGACACACACCTATGGATGACGCTTAACCATCAGGTGCCGCGGTAAGGGAAAGCGAGGCTCAGTTTTGCACAAGGACAGAATTTACCAAGCAATTATCCAATGAAAACCGGTCTGTCTCCCGGATTATTGAAGAGGGCCTTCCGGTGCAGAGTCGCTTTTCACTGGAAATGGTCTCTAACGCAACCGGTATAGTTTTATCTGGATTGATCGTTTGATGCCTGAAAAACTGATACGAAATCGCTAGTGGGTTGAAGTAAACATGAAAGTTGTGCTGAGCAACAATATTAACAATAGAGGTATTCAGTAGACACGTGATTGAAGAACACAACCACAGTTAAATCCACGAAAACAACAATGCGAACTGTCCATCCACTCAGTTCAAGTGCAAACCTGACAAAGTTTCCTAGATATTCAGTTCTCGAAGATACGGATAATGCGGGTTCTATTATCAACTATGCGGGTGATTTGGTAGCACTGGAGTCCGGAGAAACAGAAAACTGAGGACACAAAATCGATAAGATGCATCACGAATATCACAGCACCAATAAAACTCGAGGAGGATTAGATTTGCCCGACAAAACCATCTCGTGCGATATCAGAAACCCCAAGCCCAGGCAACATGTTTACAAACATCCGAAAAATCATGAATCGCGACCAAGCGTAGTCAACAAATATGAAAAGCAAACATGAGCGGTATGAAGCACACAAGAAGAAACTTCTAATGTAAACAAGTTGACAGGTTGGCTGCGACACCGAGCACACACAAAGGAATTCACCATACCTGTTGAGAAAAATACGATCAAATTCAATCACAAAACTGGTCAGCACTGATGTTTTTCCGTGAATTTCTTATGCTGAGTGGAGCCTCGTAAACCACTGCTACTAATGTTCAGGAAGAACTGAAATCCGACACAGTGACTCGATGATTGACGAGAAAATGAGGCATCCGGAACCGTTTTGAGCGAAGCTTCACTATAAAATTTCAACTGTGATACGCCATTAACCGAGACATCCAAATTAGAGTTTCGCCTGCAATTTAAATACAGGAAGCCGAGGCAAATGTGGATTGAAAGGGATCTGAGTGACGCGTCAATTTGCTGTCTCCCAGAGAGCTTCGAATGCTTTTGACTGGCTTAGGAGAATAAGTAGTGTTGTCGATGAAAATGGGGAACCTACCCACATTCGACCAACTATTCGTTTTTTTCGCCGACTTATAGAAGGTTTCTCTGAATGTAATTTTCTGAATGGTGAGACATTTGCAGAAATCTTCCTCAAAAGCTTTACACGCGTTCATAATACAAGCAGATTCAGAATGTGACCAGCAACGAATACATGAAGCGAAGAGTTTGGAGTTTTGTATTCTGTTGCCAAACAAGCCATTGTGGCAGTTGACACCAAGTTTCTCGGAAAAAATGAAGTCGTAGCGAAATGTTCCCAAATCCTTTACATCGTCATCATCATTATCATTGACGGCAACACCAGATGAGAACAATGGTGCTTCCGTGCCATGTAACCATATCAGTTTGCTTGAATAAAACCTTATGATGGAAAGAAGAAAGAAATGGGAGTGGGATTGGGAGGGGGAAGTTGGGCTAGCCTATCAGAAACACCCGAGGTCTCCACACCTACAACACTCAGTCAAGCAATCAGTATAGAATCTGACAGCATGAACGCCAGTGAAATCGGTTATTCATCGTATCACCCAGTGTCTCCAACCGAGCACAGGGCGGGTCACTGGTCACCCTCCTGGAAGGCGAACAGAATCAACAGCATCCAAACTTATCTTAAACTCTCTCCTACCCACATCGAATTATCTTCGTCTCTGGATTTCTGCTAACCCAAAGTAGGCGCGGAAAACAACGCTGCTCTCAGCATGCCGTAACACGTGGTTCAGCCACGTCAAGTTGCAGTGCTGAATGCAGTCCTTCAATGAAATACCCGCTGATTCACCAAAGGCTCGTCTCCTGATCCCCTGGCTCCAAGTTCTTCAGTTTTGGCCGATTTCAGCTATAGTTCTGAGACATCGATGGTCAGAGTTTTGAAAATGTCACAGATCCTGCGCTTGAAGTAGCCAAATTTCGCAATCGTACAACATTCCAATCAGTACTGTTGTGTGATATCTGCATCCTTTTAGATTCAGTGGTGCCAAACGTGGAGCAACCTGGTAAAAGCAATTTTGGTCCTCGTGACTTCGTCTGTCACAATACCTTAAGACCTAATGCAACCTCCGAAATGCACACAGCGCTCCACGAATTCTAGTGTCACTCCTTGAAGTCCTTGAAGGCCCACAAGTTCCGCATCATGACGTCCCGCTTTCTGGACGCGAAGCACATACGGAACGACTGGATTACCTCGGTCACCTTTTCTAGTTTTACTTAGGCCTCCTGTTGTTTTCTCAAAAGTGGAACAATTCCGAGTAGAGGGAGTGGGCACTCTTTTCGGACACTATTTTTTGCATAAAAGCTTTTAGAGAGTTCCCCATACACTCTCAGATGAACGGGGGTTGACTTGACAGAAGGAAGACGCGGGGAGGTCCATGTAAAAATCTCTGGGTTGTTGGAGTTCAAATGTAAGTCAGCCTCGTCAGCATGTCTGTATTCTAGGGTAAACAAGCCCCAGTGGATACAACCTAACATTGATTGAAGCCAGAGTGATGGCTGGCTGGTGTACAGTTTCCTCTCCACTGCAGGTGGTCCCTCGCAAACTCAAGGTGGAATACCGATAGCCTCAACTTTGAATTCTCTAACTATAGAACTCGCATACTCCATAAATTAATTGCGTGTGTCCTAATGTACACCTCTACAGAAAGCAGATGCGAAGTTCCTCGTCCGATGTAGAATAGCAGAGGCCAACTTGACACACTTCATTTGACTTCGAGTAAAATGACGTGTTAAATTTCCCTGGAATTACGAAATGTATGGCGGTTTGAATCGCGGTGTTTGCATTTGTCTACAGTTTGTTTCTGCCGATACCGTAGTGAAAGTTGACAGTTCTTCGTCACAGCCGGGATGCACATGAAGGCCATCAATGAGTATTGTTCGTTCGGCTGTCTTGGTTGGATAGGCATCGCAAGTTAGGCTTGTCCAAGTTCGCTCATCGCTAACCCAGCAGTTTGTCTGTTGAAGCTTAACCGGTTTATCTTTCCTGCATTCTAAGAGGATCAAGATGCACAGCTGCCGTCTGATCACAGGACCCAGCTGTAGCAGGGTGCTTGCGCCCAATGGTTAGGAGAGCTGAGCTCATGCTCAACACTCACTGCACAAAAACGAGGAGAGAACGGCGTTTATCTTTTCACTTGGAATGATACTTGCGCCATACGCGGATATGTACGTGACCATAATTGAGCGAAAATGGGACATATGGCTTGGGTAATCTGAGAACCATGCGAAAAGCTCGGGTTCTGAGGATGCCTTGGAGTCACAGCGGGCTAGCACATGAATAGATTACACGACAGTATGTAAATGCGGGTCGGCATCTCACCCAGCTATCCAAATCAGAAAGGTTCACTCGAACAATGCAATAGAAAACAACGAGTCAGTTACACGGATTTAGCCTGCAGGCCTTATGGGTCCCCTCATGCATCTGTGGTAGACCGAAGCGGTGTGATGAGACGGCCTAGGATTCGTCCAGGTCTGACAGACATGGGGGTGATGGTAGTATTGTAACCGTAAATAAGACTAGAACCTAGGGTTTTTTCCAACGACGTAAAATACCTAAGAAAGCTCTGCTTAATTTGATCCAGACCAGTAATGGGCATTCAACCCTGGAGCATAGCACGATTCCCACAAGTGGATACCACGAGCCATGTCATCAGGATCATCAGACATCCAAATAGTGAAGTGCGGTTAATCTAGATTCATAAGAACAATAAAGGTAGTGAACAAAACTTGTTCTCTGTGATTCTTCCTCTCGGCTACTACATCACAAATCCATGTCGTGTCAGAAATCACGTGAAAGAGGTTAAAATCAGGGCTACATACGCTTTGGGGAAATGGAAATCCAAGGAAGCGGTTTTGAATGAGCGGTAGGTCAATGGGTTACGGAATCAGGTAAGTGACATCACATTGTCAGACTGGCTTGTAGGACCGGATTTTTAGCAGGTCGGTTCAAGTTCAGCGGTCGCACAAGTTTCTTTTGGACGAAAAATTGTGGATCCAGCAGTCGGATTCCAATCGCCTCTGCGATCGATATTAGTCTGGATCGCACCAATCGTGATCGGTTCAGAGGTGCCGGTGTATGATAGTGAAGGCTTGCTCTTTGTCGATGACATGATTGGTTTCGGCCAAGTGTGATACAACCGCACTTGAGCCTGGTTTCTTCCAACTACCACTCAGACACGGGATTGTGTTCTCGTATTCTGTCCGAGAAATGCCTTGTCGTACGACCAACTTTTGATGCTCGACACGAGCACACAAATTGCCACGTTCTGCCACCAGCTTTTGTGGTGGTCCAGTCCAAAAATAATCTGCGCACGAATATCCGCCTTCTGAGGCCGACTGTTACTACACCACCTTTGAAGTATTTCACAAGTGCACTTTTTCAGCCCAGTTGGGACTAAAGACTGATCTCACTGTGTAAATCACATATATGAGCCACATCATTTCATCGCAGCCAAAAACCTGATTATATGCACTATAGAACTTCGTGATCGACGTTTTTCCACAAGAAACGAGGGTTCGGGTGGTCTTTTTTTAGTATTTACTCAGATTTTTCGTGATAAAATCGAAGACCCCATGTTGCATCAGTAACAGAATTTTCTTACTGATACAACCATATACGAGACTCCTGTATTGACAGGCGAATTGTTGAACGTTTGTCTCCAATCCGAATTTCATTTGAGCTATTGGCGTGTTCGTTTTGAAAAGTTTGATTGTGCATCATGTGCATCATATTGTTCAACAGGTATTATCGACCACGGTGGCATCCCGTAAGATTCCTACAATCATGGGACGAAACATTAGCATGCCTTGAAAACAAACGACCCGATAATGTATGCGCGCTAAACTTGCAGTCGCGACCTTGGATTTGTGAATAATGAGGAGTGAAATGATTGAGAAAGTTGTCTGGTCAAATGTTTTGGTTTGGTTTAGGAACGTTTGAGTTTCGAAAAACGTGTTTCACGGTAGACAAGCGCTTGTGAAAATCTTCATGAAAAGGAACCAAACATGACACACGATATTTAAACCGGAAGAAGATAAGTTCGCGTGCATAGGATGACGACACTGACCATTGAGGAAGAATTCATGAATAAAAACCAGCAGTAAACCAAGCAGGTCACACCAGAATCGCAAATATTTTGCAGACCGTATTTTTCGGGGTTCATCTGTCATTTCTCACACAGCAGCAAAGACTGCTGCGGCATTTGTCTCGTCATCAGGTAGTTTGTGATCCAGCTATACACATGTGGCACTCTAGAATTTTTAGCAGTTTCGAAGGTTGTGGCCAACAGGCTAAACTTTCCAGTTAACAAACCCTCATTCGTGTCCCCATTGAGGTGGTAATAAAGTTTATTTGAGATTTGGTGCCTTACCTAGTTGGAGAAATCGTTTTTCTCTCCAATGTTCCGTTATGGAGTGCAGGTGCAACTACAAAAGCGACCAAAGTGGGTGTCCTCGCATTGAAAATACTGTATGACAGTGGGACTGCCTGTCGAAATGTCCATGCACTGTCACGAAAACACTACCGTCACTTTTACGAAATTATTTTAATATCTTTTCCGATTTTATTCGTCATATGACCATCATATGTTCAGCTGATAAAACGGGGCTCAATCGGCTTAGAACTCATGTTCCGCTGCACCAGTGCACACGTGAACATACGACTGTCATACACATGTATATATAACTAGACAACGACGCTTTTCTCTCCCTTGCTTTGGGTCACCTTAATAAAGGCTTGTAAACACATCAGCCTTTGAACAGACAGTACGCAAGAAGAACGGCCCAGCTGGTACACTTGATAGGTAGTCTCAGGGAAAATATTCACTATCGCAGTAGGAGCAGACAGAGGTTTACGTACCCAAATCACGAAAATAACGAGATAATACACTGAAAATAACGCACTGTTACTCCAACCCTGCTCCGCAAAACCTGCAATGTAATAACATCCCATTGTGAACACCATTTTCGACGTCCACAGATGCCATGAACAGGAGTTACTTATTCGTAGGAGACCGCACTCGACAAGTTTTCCGAAAAGGTTCCTCAAAAGAGGAAAAGCGCACAGTTGAGTCAATTCCGAGTGGCAGATCTTACAAAGTGAGCATTTCCGACTGATATTTCCGAAATATCTCAGATCAACGGTGTGTAGTAAAGTTGCTCTAAATCCGGAGCTCGTATGAAGGGACAGGCCAAACAAGGCCTTCTTTAGGAGGGACCTAACCATTCAAAGAGCCCACAAGATACCAATCCTGTGGATGGAAATCAAGGTTATAGGATCTTAGTCACGCGGGGGGAACAACGCTATATTCTTACGACCATTCGGATAGCTAATTGGCTTGCGAGTACACAAAGTCCCGCTGTACGATTGTTACTTTCTGATCTTTACTAGAATGAAGTCCTGCACCAAGGAGACCATGAGGGCGATCATTTTTCCAAGATAGAAATGTGATTTTTTTGTTCCAACTCCTCAATGTAGAATCAGCAGCATGGACGTAGAATGGACTGATAGGTGTTAGTACATCATCAAAAGACGTGAGATATTCAAATGACGTATGTATCCCATTTCTGTATGGCATCAGACGCTACGTGTCAGCTGAAAGTAACCCCAGGACGCCCGGAACCTACTGAGACCCCAAAACTCCACCTAATTCTCAATAGTGAAGCTGACAAGCATCCAGGCCAGTCAATCATTCGATCAATTCATCAAAAGCCGATGAGTGTTCAGGCAGGCCACAGAAGCACGACCGAATGCGACCAGCGTTTAGGCATTTCATAGAAGCACGACCGATGTTAATGGGTGTTCACTAAACGCCTATCAGACAGCCTGGATCAATTCAGAAAGCGCCCTTTAGATAGCGCGGGGCCGCTGTAACGTTTGCACTCGCACGTACTCGCGTGTTGCAATAAAGCTGTTGTGTTCCTTATCGGCTAGTCTTTTTCCGGCACTAGGCACTGGATGGCAAACAGCAGCAACAGGATTCGTTAGAGGATGGCCTTTCGTAGAAGAGATTACACGTTGAATCATGCCCTTTGGTGAGTGCTGTTAGGCTGTCCTGCAGGGGTGTCCCTTGGGGAAGGTGATGGGTAGCAATATGCATCAACTGATTAAGTCGTTTGCTAACAATCCTAGTTCCGTTGTTTGCATATTCGGTATAAAACGAGGGGTGACTGTATCGTACACTTGAGGGGTTCGCAAGATTGAAATCTCGGGAACTGTGGGTCTAACTAATAAAAGAATCTAAAAATTCTCCCCTCAATGTATTGGCTAGATAATATTCGAACTTTACCGCGTTTGTCATGTAAGATCCAAATTTTCGTTAGTATGTGTATTACCAGGTGTTTGTTCCCCAGTACCCAATCAAAATGGACTTTGGTCCGCATGTGTTAATGTTCGTGACAAGGTATGCTAGTACGTCCTATTCTACTTATGGGATCCATATTTCCACGTTTATCAAGCATATGCGTAAACAACTGGTCAGAGCTGCCGTAGGGTTAAGTGCATCATCGATTGACTGAAAATTTATCATGCATGTGTTATTCTTTCAAATAATGTCCCTATAGACCAAAACGACGGTGAATGCTGATGTGGTGAATAACCCATCTAACTGTCAGATTCTATACTGATTGCTTGACTGAGTGTTGTAGGTGTGGAGACCTCGGGTGTTTCTGATAGGCTAGCCCAACTTCCCCCTCCCAATCCCACTCCCATTTCTTTCTTCTTTCCATCATAAGGTTTTATTCAAGCAAACTGATATGGTTACATGGCACGGAAGCACCATTGTTCTCATCTGGTGTTGCCGTCAATGATAATGATGATGACGATGTAAAGGATTTGGGAACATTTCGCTACGACTTCATTTTTTCCGAGAAACTTGGTGTCAACTGCCACAATGGCTTGTTTGGCAACAGAATACAAAACTCCAAACTCTTCGCTTCATGTATTCGTTGCTGGTCACATTCTGAATCTGCTTGTATTATGAACGCGTGTAAAGCTTTTGAGGAAGATTTCTGCAAATGTCTCACCATTCAGAAAATTACATTCAGAGAAACCTTCTATAAGTCGGCGAAAAAAACGAATAGTTGGTCGAATGTGGGTAGGTTCCCCATTTTCATCGACAACACTACTTATTCTCCTAAGCCAGTCAAAAGCATTCGAAGCTCTCTGGGAGACAGCAAATTGACGCGTCACTCAGATCCCTTTCAATCCACATTTGCCTCGGCTTCCTGTATTTAAATTGCAGGCGAAACTCTAATTTGGATGTCTCGGTTAATGGCGTATCACAGTTGAAATTTTATAGTGAAGCTTCGCTCAAAACGGTTCCGGATGCCTCATTTTCTCGTCAATCATCGAGTCACTGTGTCGGATTTCAGTTCTTCCTGAACATTAGTAGCAGTGGTTTACGAGGCTCCACTCAGCATAAGAAATTCACGGAAAAACATCAGTGCTGACCAGTTTTGTGATTGAATTTGATCGTATTTTTCTCAACAGGTATGGTGAATTCCTTTGTGTGTGCTCGGTGTCGCAGCCAACCTGTCAACTTGTTTACATTAGAAGTTTCTTCTTGTGTGCTTCATACCGCTCATGTTTGCTTTTCATATTTGTTGACTACGCTTGGTCGCGATTCATGATTTTTCGGATGTTTGTAAACACGTTGCCTGGGCTTGGGGTTTCTGATATCGCACGAGATGGTTTTGTCGGGCAAATCTAATCCTCCTCGAGTTTTATTGGTGCTGTGATATTCGTGATGCATCTTATCGATTTTGTGTCCTCAGTTTTCTGTTTCTCCGGACTCCAGTGCTACCAAATCACCCGCATAGTTGATAATAGAACCCGCATTATCCGTATCTTCGAGAACTGAATATCTAGGAAACTTTGTCAGGTTTGCACTTGAACTGAGTGGATGGACAGTTCGCATTGTTGTTTTCGTGGATTTAACTGTGGTTGTGTTCTTCAATCACGTGTCTACTGAATACCTCTATTGTTAATATTGTTGCTCAGCACAACTTTCATGTTTACTTCAACCCACTAGCGATTTCGTATCAGTTGGGTTCAATCATTTTGTTGTGGTTGCAAGATTCCTACAATCTTTTCTCCAATTTGCACACCCAAATGAACGTAAAAAACGAAAATTGCGTTCCACAGTTAGGCAGCTGACGCATGGAACCACGCCATTCTGTTTTCACACAGGTCATGACATCACCTCCTGTGCTAGGCAGCGACAGAACACCCAGTGCTATACAGGTACTGCATCTTTGTTGGATGGTACATTTGCCCATACCTGAGTACAACCAGATTTCTGGCCTGTTTAAGCATTTTATTCACGAGGGATTCTCGGAACTTGTACGATTTCCTCCGGATGGGGAACGTATGTTGGTGGAAACGTCACAAGGTTTTCCCTTCTTGAGTGGCATTTAAGCATATGTGCTACGACGAAACCAGCAAGTTTAGATACACACGTCCATAACAGTCTCTTACAATGTGGCCAAATGGCTCCTCATATAAATCTAAAGATTTTAAATTACTAGAGCTTTGGCTGGCCTTGGAATCGCTGAAATAAATAACAGTTCTTCCATATATATATATATATATTCTTCCTCATGTCCCGGAACGAGTACCATGGTTACTCACTACGAAAGCGGAAACACCGGACTTGAATGCCACTCATTTTGGACCTCACCACTACAGGTCATTGGTCGTGCCGCCTCAAACAATGACCCTGGCTTTGTCGATCGACTGATTCACCCATTTGATTAGTGGAAAAACATTTCAAAATTGCTCGGTAATCTGTTGGTGTTCGTAAGTTGAATCGGGATTTTCGAAATCTGTACTCACGTTATCCTCTTATCGATAACCCTAGTTCTGTCCCGACATCTCCTCCAGGCGTACATACTATCTTTGAAGGGACTTACCACACCATATTGTGTTTGAACTGGAGGAAGACCTCTGAAAGTGGTGTAGAAAGAATCCTTTGTCTCATCGAAATTGGCAACCTTTGTCCTCAGTTCTTCCCACAAACGATCAACGACAAAAATTGCTCCCTGCTTCTAAAAAGTAACAGCGCCTGATTCTTTGGACTGAACACTTTCGAGTACAATTCAACTGGTCACCTTTAGTTGCTAAGCCGAATTTGCGAACCGCATTGCATCCATGGACAGTGAAGACTGAACCTCCGACATCTTCATAAATAAGTGAGTGTCTTTTATCCTTCAAGGGTTACCGAACAGCTGGATCTGAGGAACCCCCACTGGCCGTGTTTGAAGAAGGAGGCGAAATCCTTAGTCGATGTTGTCTAACTTACTTGCCTCTATCTGGAAGAAAGTGTCCCAATTAACTAAAGTGATTCGATAATAGCGCCCATTTCCAAAAAGTCTGCCCGCAGTGAGTGTGGCATAGAGGAATTGGCTTGATTCTCGTTGTAACCAAGCTGTTTGTGTCAACTCTTCTAAGTTTTACAAAAGCGCGGGAAGAAGGGACCCGAGAACAGCAAGCAGGATTCCGGCTGGCGGGGGGCTGTGTGGACCACATTTTCCCACTCCACCAATTGTTTGGCGAACGACATAAGTATGGGCGCCCCACCGTCTTAATGTTCCTTGGATTCGAAGGTGCTTTCGATTTTGTAGACCGGTTTGTTCTTCTCAACACGCTCGCGCAACAGAGTACGTCCCATGACTTCATGGATATCATGCGCTATTTGCATTCACACAGTGATCTCAAAAAGCTTTTCTACGAGCAATGGTGTCCGACAAGAAGATCCGCTGTCTTTATTTCCTACGATTTATTCACTGATGAGATAATGAGGCGAACTCTCGAAGGTCACCAAAGTCCCGGCATTCATACCTATCCGAATGAGAAACTTATTGACCTGGATTATGAAGGTAAACTCGCTCACGTATCCGAGGAAGATCAGCAAGCGCAAGTATTATCAGAAAAGCCGATCAAGCCTATCCAGTTCTTCGTTATGTGCTTCACGGCAACAAAGTGAAAAATGTTGCGGGATGTACAGTCCTTCAACGTGGCTCCGAGAATTCAAGGAGTGCTAATGGAAGTTGCGAAACCCCGTACATATCTTAGAAGTTGCGTTAGCTCTAAGACGCAGTCAATACACGAATCTCAAGGGCCAGATTCACTGTTATGAAGTCGCGGCACTTGTACTGCCAGAAAGACATTTCACAGGTCTCGGCGGACGCGTACAGTGTTAGCTATATTGTCATACTGCTGCGAGACTTGGCCGCATTAAACGCATGATCTGAGACATTTTCAGGTCTTTGCAATCGGTTGAAGTGTACGATTTCGGAATGAGGTGATCAGGAAAAGGATTACTGGTGAAGCCGAGGGTACTTCAATCAAAGGATGCATCCAACACTACAAGCTAGTCTGGCTGGACCATGTATCACGCACACCAAATTACTGCCTGCCGAGAAAACGGTTGTTTTCCGTGCCTAATTCGGAGTGACGGAATCCTAGTGATGGGCGGAATTTGACGCAAAAGAAGAGAGTAAAGAATTTCTTGATAAGCTTGGGCGCTGCTGGTGCTGTTCGCCTTCCAGGATGACCCCCCTTGAGCTTGACTGAAGACATTGGACGATATTGCGACTAACCGATGTCACTGGCTTCCATTCTGTTAGTTTGTATCCAGATTGTTTGATTGAGTGTTGGGGGTGTAGGCACCGTGGACATTTGTGATAAACCATTCCCACATCCCACTCCTTGAGATAATTCACTTTTCTTTCCATTATAAGGCTTTATTCAAATTGTAAGACAGTGATTCACGAGTGGTCTTGTCTGGCGTTGCTGAGTATGATGTTGACGACTCTGAACGAACAAGCGAACTGGTTGCTCATCAGTCGGCTTATTACTCACTTTCGACTGTGTTCCCAATGCGGATATACGACAGAATGCTGTTTGATACCTGCCGAACGCTATCACATTAGATTTTCCAATGCACTTTAACAGAAAGCCGTAGAATTGATCTTCCATGTGCTTAATTCGATACTGGCGCAGGCTCCTAGTATTTTCACGGTGCGTTCATAGACTTGTGCTTGTCACAAGAGGAACAACAGCCTTCCGTCATATGCTTTACAAGCTGCACGAAATGATATTCTATAACTCTGAACTCATCCTAAGCCTAAGTAGCTAAGCAACACGGGGACTCACATTATGGAGAAACGCACCACTTGTAAGGACAATTGAGTAAGTTGAAGACGGACCAGCCACGTAGGTCCAGGCTTTTTTCTCTGAATCGTACGCGTGACTTCTTGCAGGAAATCCCACCAAACGATCACGATTTTCTTTCCATACACTAAGAAATGGTGGGAGCGACAGAGAGAAGAAGGCAGTATAGACAACCATTCAACCAATGTTATTAGAGGTTACGAATTTACAAATTATTCTAACTCCATCTGAAGGGAGGAGGTCATTCTCAATGCCTTATCATCTTACTGAATAGTCGAGATTCTGCAACGGTCCCGGGTGGCTCATATATAACTACATTATACGAACTTATTGCTCTGTATCTCGGTATCTTTTTATAGACGCATTCACTGTTGCGTCACCCACCCAGTGTCTGTCATTCGCCCCCAGCACCGCAATTCTGGATTAAAAGGTCACAAATACTACAACATGTAATTTGTTATTGCAATCGTAGTGTTGTACCTACCAATAATACATCACTCATCCCATGGTTTTGATCAACGATCAACGGTAATTGAGCTGGGTTGACAATTCCTGCTAGGATACTTGGTTTTTTAGCCCGACCTATCTGAGACTACGCGTTGGTGTTTTAGGCGAAACCGAATGTGATAACCTCACGACACAGGAATTCAATTCAATCCGTTGAATTATTGTTTTTGTAATAAAACTTATGACCTTACTTTCAGTAAACGCTGGAGCAATGAAAATTTTTTTACCCCGATACAAATGGTTGACCACGAAATATGAGCGTGTCAGATGAAAATATCGAATAACAGACATCATTCGATGGAGAATGTCACGCTGCTTATTGGCATGCTAAAGAAGGCATGCCAATATGCACCGGCTTCCCACTATCCTTATGGGAGTTCAGGGGGAATATAGACTTTCGAACGCGGACTATAGTTCACTGTCGAAATCTTTGGCAGAGTATGACTGAAATTAGATGTATCGAGTAGTTCTTCATTCTCAGATGCTTGAAACAAGTTTACAAAATTGCACCGTCGTAAATTACAATCTGCACTTAAAATGGACATTTCAGCCACTTATGAATACCTAAGCTTCACATCTAAAATTCCATGTAGACTGTGTCAGATGCACGTTATGTTGGGCGGGACTTTTGAAGGACTTTTGAAATAGCATAGCCATACTTGATTAGTTTAGAGGGCTGACTGAAATTCTTGATTGAAAAACAACGAATTCCAAATTGCTCAACCTAAATTTCCTCATTAAGTGGTTCCTTTTCACTGATTTATACCATGTGTATGGGAGAGTCAGCTGATGTTCAGTTGAGTCTCCCGTGACCATCACGTCCAGTTAACATGAGTACATCAATTTGACGCAAAAGAAGAGAGTAAAGAATTTCTTGATAAGCTTGGGCGCTGCTGGTGCTGTTCGCCTTCCAGGATGACCCCCCTTGAGCTTGACTGAAGACATTGGACGATATTGCGACTAACCGATGTCACTGGCTTCCATTCTGTTAGTTTGTATCCAGATTGTTTGATTGAGTGTTGGGGGTGTAGGCACCGTGGACATTTGTGATAAACCATTCCCACATCCCACTCCTTGAGATAATTCACTTTTCTTTCCATTATAAGGCTTTATTCAAATTGTAAGACAGTGATTCACGAGTGGTCTTGTCTGGCGTTGCTGAGTATGATGTTGACGACTCTGAACGAACAAGCGAACTGGTTGCTCATCAGTCGGCTTATTACTCACTTTCGACTGTGTTCCCAATGCGGATATACGACAGAATGCTGTTTGATACCTGCCGAACGCTATCACATTAGATTTTCCAATGCACTTTAACAGAAAGCCGTAGAATTGATCTTCCATGTGCTTAATTCGATACTGGCGCAGGCTCCTAGTATTTTCACGGTGCGTTCATAGACTTGTGCTTGTCACAAGAGGAACAACAGCCTTCCGTCATATGCTTTACAAGCTGCACGAAATGATATTCTATAACTCTGAACTCATCCTAAGCCTAAGTAGCTAAGCAACACGGGGACTCACATTATGGAGAAACGCACCACTTGTAAGGACAATTGAGTAAGTTGAAGACGGACCAGCCACGTAGGTCCAGGCTTTTTTCTCTGAATCGTACGCGTGACTTCTTGCAGGAAATCCCACCAAACGATCACGATTTTCTTTCCATACACTAAGAAATGGTGGGAGCGACAGAGAGAAGAAGGCAGTATAGACAACCATTCAACCAATGTTATTAGAGGTTACGAATTTACAAATTATTCTAACTCCATCTGAAGGGAGGAGGTCATTCTCAATGCCTTATCATCTTACTGAATAGTCGAGATTCTGCAACGGTCCCGGGTGGCTCATATATAACTACATTATACGAACTTATTGCTCTGTATCTCGGTATCTTTTTATAGACGCATTCACTGTTGCGTCACCCACCCAGTGTCTGTCATTCGCCCCCAGCACCGCAATTCTGGATTAAAAGGTCACAAATACTACAACATGTAATTTGTTATTGCAATCGTAGTGTTGTACCTACCAATAATACATCACTCATCCCATGGTTTTGATCAACGATCAACGGTAATTGAGCTGGGTTGACAATTCCTGCTAGGATACTTGGTTTTTTAGCCCGACCTATCTGAGACTACGCGTTGGTGTTTTAGGCGAAACCGAATGTGATAACCTCACGACACAGGAATTCAATTCAATCCGTTGAATTATTGTTTTTGTAATAAAACTTATGACCTTACTTTCAGTAAACGCTGGAGCAATGAAAATTTTTTTACCCCGATACAAATGGTTGACCACGAAATATGAGCGTGTCAGATGAAAATATCGAATAACAGACATCATTCGATGGAGAATGTCACGCTGCTTATTGGCATGCTAAAGAAGGCATGCCAATATGCACCGGCTTCCCACTATCCTTATGGGAGTTCAGGGGGAATATAGACTTTCGAACGCGGACTATAGTTCACTGTCGAAATCTTTGGCAGAGTATGACTGAAATTAGATGTATCGAGTAGTTCTTCATTCTCAGATGCTTGAAACAAGTTTACAAAATTGCACCGTCGTAAATTACAATCTGCACTTAAAATGGACATTTCAGCCACTTATGAATACCTAAGCTTCACATCTAAAATTCCATGTAGACTGTGTCAGATGCACGTTATGTTGGGCGGGACTTTTGAAGGACTTTTGAAATAGCATAGCCATACTTGATTAGTTTAGAGGGCTGACTGAAATTCTTGATTGAAAAACAACGAATTCCAAATTGCTCAACCTAAATTTCCTCATTAAGTGGTTCCTTTTCACTGATTTATACCATGTGTATGGGAGAGTCAGCTGATGTTCAGTTGAGTCTCCCGTGACCATCACGTCCAGTTAACATGAGTACATCACTTGACTTACACAGAATTCGGTGTTGGTGGAGAATGGGAGACTTCGCCTGAGTTATGAGCTCAAAGAAGGGCAAAACCGGTAACAGCTGTTAAATCCCTCCAATTAACTGTGGAGAATGGGAGACTTCGCCTGAGTTATTAGCTCAAAGAAGAGCAAAACCGGTGACAGCTGTTAAATCCCTCCAATTAACCTCATGTCAGCAATGTTGACTTGACAAAATACTTCGATATGTTGAATGACGTTTGAACTCAACCGTGAGGCCAGCTTTTATGCATTACATTCGGTTAAAGAGCATTGTACACGAGAGGTTTTAGTTAAGCTCAGCTGAGTCTTCTATCAACACGACATCAATTTGTAAATGGATGCAAATCGGCAAAAAGACGAATAAACACTAAACCAGTTCGTCAAGAACGGACCAGTTACGTTTAGGACTATCACAAATTATCCAGCATTAGTCGGTAGCTGTGTGATTCAAAGTGGTTTGAAGGCCTCTCTACACAGCAATCCCCCATGGGACTCCAGCGGCTTACTGATAAAATGCGTTGCGCGTAAAAATCGCCGTAGCAGCTGCAATTCATGCCTAACTCATACAACATTGGAATTAGATGCGGATTAGTCACTGCATGTTTGTTCAGTTTGGCCACCTGTACTTTATCGTCCCAGTCCACTTTACTCCTTTTTTGTTGATTTTAACATTCAGGAATGTTGGTGAGGCTTTCCACAACTGCAGCTATTTGGAGTTTCATACTTACCTGTCTACACTGGAGACACCTGGGCAGTTTGGAAATTAAAAATACACAATTATTTAACAGTTTGTTGATGCACTCACTATTTTATCACGTACTAATATTGTTCTTAGCTTTCGGTCAACAACGTTATTACAACTGGCTAGAAGTGGGTTGGTGGGCATGTGACCTACTTGAAACCGGTTTTTATCTGAGCTGGAGAAAGTTTCATATCGTCATCCAATGCCAGAACAGCTTCTGTCTCGATGATATCCAGAGGTAGAAATCTGTTGTTCAGACTATTGTTTTGAGCTTTGTATATCTACATAAAAACGTAAAACGAAAGCGATATTATCAGTAGGTAGTGGGGTTACTCGTGAAACGGTTTGCGCATGACATTACGCTTCTAGAATAAAGATCATCCAAATCCATTAGTTAATCATTCATCAAATATTCTAGCCAGGGGGGCCGAAAGATTTCAGTTGACATTTTAACCCGTAAGTGAGGTAAACCGATGCTTGGAGGCCAAGAAACATCTTACGGCTGTTTTGTCCTCCTTGGAATTCTTCGGTAGTACGCGTTTCAAGAATCGGTAAGCGGATGTGAACCTGCAATTCTTCAGTTGGTAGATCAATCGTCAAAGGATGACTAGTAGTGTGATTGAATCATACTTCGGCACAAATCAGCTCTGTTAGTTCATATAAGACTTTGATCAATTCATTTGGTTGCCATCTTGGTCTACATGCCCAATTGCCCGCATTTCAGAATAAACCATCCTGGCTTCCCATATTTTACCCCAGAAACTCACAAGACTAAGGCGTCACAGTGCATCTGTCAGTTTTCACGGGGAGCTGTATCTCTTTATTTCGTCCGAGGTATAGTGTAGGTGACAAATAATTCAATCGACGACCACATGGGAGTAGAGGCGGGAAATTTTTCAGTGAGTTTCGTGCAATGCGGGTAAATGTCAGCCTCAAAATTTCCACACCGTGGCAACTAAACTGCAGTGCACACTCTATGGACTCCTTCCTTGGAGAGTTCAGTCCAGCCGAAACTCGTCTTTGGGACGGCCTGAAATGGCAACTGGGTAGTATTGGAAACTTGGAAATATTAGTTGAACATGGGACCACAAATCACTTGAGCACGTTGCCACTTTTAGAGGTAGAAAAGAGAAATGAAGTGAACTATTTCTTGTTTTGCTATCATCTACAGAAACTGCTGTTGTTTGGTGGATCGGCTCCCCCACTACAGTTCAGAATACAAGATAGTTTGTTGCCATGGTATGGTGTACATATTAGCACTGTTAGACACTTCCCCAAAAATCGCTAACAAGACCTTTTGGTCTACTTCATTCCTTAGTCATATCGTCGGAATAGGTCACAGGTGGATATAGGTATGATGTATTCACCCTACATGGAGTGATCTCACAGATTAGTTTGATCGTTAAAAAGACTGTCTGTCGGGATGTCCCATAAAAACATGCACTCCAGGATAAACGAAAATTACATTTTAATTATACGGGTCCATGGCGTTTGGAACTCCCGAGACCCTCACCAGTGCCCGCCATTTCTACTCAAAGTGAAACTGAAGGAGAAAAAGATTTCGAATAACACGCATGTCGTAATCAGCTATAAGGTATAGCAGATATGTGGTTAGCCTCGTTCTACTCCATTTCAGTCGTAGGGACAATAACCCAATCTGACTGCTTCAAGTCAAGTGAAGTCAACTCAAGTGCTCCAAGAAGTCCTGTAGGGGTACTGAATTTTCAGCATACCATCTACAAATTTATAACAGATTTATTAAATGGACTGAATGAAGCACCAGAATAGCACCAGGACAGAATTGATGAAGACAATTCAAACAAGGTTCTTTGAGACTTTGTGCAGTGAATCGGGGTAATTCGTAGTTGTTTCTTGCGAAAGCTTAAACTGGGAAGTGTGTAGAACGGATGTACGGCCTACAGTGACAGAGTTATACATAGAAGGCGAAGTTTGAAAAAGCACCGGAATATTCGCTTATTGCGTAACCGAACAAGATCAATCTAGATGTTTCGCTGCATCTGGAGAAGCGTTTCAGTGATCTGACGGTGACCCTTCTCAGATTCCAGAAAAGCCAACGGGTAATCTATTAGGAGGGTCGGATTGCTGAAAGTAATCCCAAAAGGTCCGAAACCTACTGAGACCCTAAAACTCCACCAAAATCTCAATAGGAAAGCCGGCAAGCATCCAGGCCAGTCAAGCATTCAATCAATTCAGCAAAAGCCGATGAGTGTTCAGACACGTCACAAGAGCACGACCGAATGTGATCAGCGTTCGGGCATTTCATAGAAGCACGGTCGATGTTGGTCGGTGTTCACTAAACGCCTATAAGACAGCCTGGATCAATGTCAGAAAATGCCTTTTAAATAGTGTGGGGTCGTTGTAACTTTTGCACTCGCACACACTCGCTTGTTCAGATAAAGTTGTTGTGTTCCTTGTCAGTGAGTTCTTTTTCTGACACCAGCCACTGGTGTGGGAACAGCAGTCAGATATAACACGACCAATGTGTTTAATGGAGGAGAATACATACGATACGAAGTTGACAGGCAAAAGAAAAACATTTCTACAGTCTGGCAGCACGGAAAGACAAACGTCGAACTTTCATGAAGATAGGTTGGATTTGGAGATCAGCTAAGATTGCTCAATCGAATTATTACTAGATACTGTGTACTGAGCTGAACGTCATTATCACTGTTGGGTAGAAATTCATCGAAAGGGTTCTAGAGCCTACAGGATGCCGTTACATTATGCTGCATCGGGAGGCCTTCATAAAATGGAGGCTCCAGATTACGGAGTCGAAGCATGTACAAGTTGAAGAAAGAAGAGGGAAGTGCACAACGGGGGAGACCGGTGTAAATCACGGGGAGAAGGGATATTTCGTCAATAAAAAGTGAACAAACTATAGGTGATAAAACGATTGACCAGATAACCCTTGTAATTGTCCTTTACAATATTGTGCTGCAGGAGCCCTCTACTGTTGATCCCAGACACATTGGTACACCCATCATTTTATCCACTGCTGAACCAACAGAATGCAGCGTGCGTCTTATTCTCCCTAAGGTTGATAGGCAAACTGATGAGAGTTAGCGCCAACTAAGGCTCGGGTTAAGTGTAGAAGCTGTTTTTTCTCCAAACATAAACTAAACAATCGTTCTGCGTGTTCAGGAGCACTTCGATGCTGGAGTTGCTGTCGCTGCTCACAGCCAGTCAGGTATTCCCCTAAAGGAGGGAAAATTGGATAAACAGATCTGCGATGGTGATATCTGCACACTCCTAGAGTGAAATTAATCTGGACAACCTTCTTCTCAAGCTCCGATCAATCATCATATTATGTTGCCAATGGTCGGACGAACATCAGTAAGGATGAACGTGATTAGTGTGCCCAGAGTTTCAACAGATTCACGATTAAGCCGATCAAGTTCGACGCCACTATGTAGCAACGAGCCGAGCAGTCGGATAATTGTTTATTCAAACACACACACACACACTGGCCCTTCTCGTTTATATACCGTCTGGATTTAGGAACGCGAAGCAATCTACAGCCGCTTGTTCACTGCTCGGGTTTCCTTGATTGACGGATACCCTGGGAATGGAAGTTGGATAGACATTTCTAGGCATACCTCCCATTCTTGCTGGCCGACAGTTCTTCATCATGACTTGGTCGAAAGGTTTCCTCTAGCCAGTCCTTGTGCATCTTCATTGTGAGCCTTCTCAGGTGGCTACCAGGTTTTGGGCGGCTTTTTGTTGTTCCACATCTCCGAAGTTGGTTAGGCTTTCCTGCATGCACTTGTTGCTTCTTGCCCGCTTGGTCTCTGATTTGAAGCCTAGTGCTGCTGATTTTGGTATTACTCTTAGGTCTAGTTGCACCGAGCTATTTCTCAAAATTAGAAGACAACTTCAAGTTATTACCACAAACCTGCATTAAAGCACTGCACTAGTTGCAGCAGATGTTGTGGAGGAGCCGTTTTTAAGTACAGAGCTTGTTCGGGCGACAAAATTCAATCTTGATTGGTCAACCTCCTCAGCTCACTTCGCCTTCACCCCATGTGGGCCAATTCTCTTCTTCTACGGAGTTGCATCGGCAACGGGTGGAAAAGTCTGTCTGTACTGAGGCAAATCGATTCCAACTGAGGAACTGTCAAAGGATAATTTTGGGTAACTGATCACATTCGCAATGAACGGAAGTTTCTAGAGGGGGAAAAATGGGAAATTCAGTGACGGAATCTACACTCCTCAGTGGAGCAGTTCTTACTTCTAACGAATTTGAGGACTTTTAATCACACTGCCGATCAACCGCTGCTGGCTAACCGGTTGCTTGTTCATAGTACTGGTCAGGAGGTGGCCAGTTTGGAACTCCTTGGAGCTATGTGGGATGCGCACCGCTGGTGAATCCTACAAAGGATGAAGCAGCTGTCCAGTGCTCCTGGGTTGCTCAGCATAGTTTGGCTCCACTTAAAGGATGAAATTTCATTTGAAAAGTCACAAGTCTTCCCTGACTATCACTAACTTCGTGAAACTAACCTCAGGTTCAATTAGCAGTAAACCCTCAGAACAAGGTTTGAAACGTGTTAATCACAAAGACCAAGCAGAACGAATCTGCTAACGGAAAGGTTACTAACGCTGTTGACGAATACGTACTTTACTTAGGCACCAAGTTCACACTGTCGTTTGAAAGGAGCGATGTTAGGAAAAATGAATCAGAAACATTTAACGAAGCGGTCAGCCGAAGACAGCAACACCGCCATCACACAGAACAACATGCAGCCAGGTTTCCTGCGATATAGCTACAATAGTTTTATTATCTGGAAATGTGTTGGAATACTGGTAGCTTGAGTGTGATAGTTGGTACTTGATCAGGTGGCTGTTGATCTGTTCGCCGAGCTTGGCAATTGATTTGCAAACGTTTCGTCACCATTCGAGGAGACATCTTCAGTGCGCTGTTATTATCTTGCTTCGGATACCCATATGGCGACAACTTCAGAGTCTTCCCAAATAGCACTGGAATTCTGTTGAATGTCACTGCTGGGATTTACATTTCTGCTGTATATTTCGACCTTAGAGGTGTCCAGTCTGTGCTCTTAGACAGGTTAAGAGCAGCATTTTTCAGTAGTAACTTGCATGTTGGCGTAGTTGCTTGGTTGTAGAACAAAATAAGGATTTTAAAAAACATAGTGACCTTAAAATGAAGTTCATAAACACAGGATCCAATTGATCTCAGTGAAATTGGCATTCCTCCATAAAAGCTTTAAATAAACTCCGGTTTTGAAGGCCCCCCCCCGATGAAGCAGCAAGCGGTCATATCATTTATGCTAAATGAGCTGAGTGCAACTCACGATACACCGAACGCTCATTTAGCAACTATTCAATCCCACCTATCGCTGCGGTTCTGTTGTACCGCCGTGAGAAGTAGCGTTCAACATTTTGTTCGTTCATTCTAAGTTTTTGATTGCCTTTATGTATCTTTTTGTCTTGTTTTGGCAATAGCTTGTTTCCATTCCATGCCATTTTTTGTCTTGTTTGTTTGTACCCTATTCACCTCTTAATTTCGCGGGATTAACCGTATCTACCGAAGCACCGGTGGGCTCTTACAGGTTTTTCTGAATTTGTTTGGTTATAAAGCTTTAATATTTGCGTCCGACAAGATGAACTTATTTGCTGGAGCACGTTGGAAATATGTTTCTTTTAAATAAACAGCCGAAAAACTAGGCCCTTGCATCCATATGTTGGCAATATCATGCGGACTTGGTCTGTGAGTTCCGTAAGATCTCATCACAGCCTTCCGTAATGGGTGCTCACTAAAGAGGAACTAAATCTTCTCAGTTATTCACGAAACTGGGAATAATAATACGGTGTGATTGGTAAGTTGTTTCGGTGGATTGGTTCTAGATGATATTATTACCTCTTGAATCGGAAAAGCCAGGGCAGCTTTCGCCAACCGCCGACTTGATGTCAGTCCACCTGTAAATAGCAGAGTTTACAATATGTCAGTGTGATCCCCTTTATGAATCAGAAATGTGGACTCTACGAACAGAGGATATACCGAAGCTGTCGGTGTTTGACTCTCGGTTTCTCCAAGGACTTAGTCGGATTTGGTGAGAACATCATATTAATAATACTGAGGTACGCCAGATGGTTATAGGAAGAGGGAACTCTCCCACGATAGATGAATTACTCACGATTCAAAGCTTGCGCTGGTTAGGACATGTACTCCGCGTACCACAAGAGTGTCTGCTTCGCGGAACTCTTTTCGCTCAGACCAGTGCTGAGTGGAAGCGATTGAGAGGTAAACAGTGCATGATCTGGCAACGAAGATTGCATACACTAACCAGTAAACTGAGTCGGGTCGATAAATGGCGCCTCCCTGTATGGGGACTCCGGGACTCAGCTCATCAACGTTTAATAACAATGGCAGAAATGGTCCAACCGCTCGTGCATCAAAGCTATCGCCTTCAGTGCGTAGCTATGCCGTTCCCGGACTAACTGTACATGCCACCGCCTCCAAGTTTTGGCTGCATATCCCACACTCTCCCACTTTCCGATGATGGAAACTGTAGCAGCTGGAACCAATGTACTCATGGTACACGGTCTATAGCTGATAAATTGAATTGAACTAAATAATCTTCAATGCTACCTTGGCTACGACTATAGAAAAGTGTGAGAATATCCGCAGGGTAGTCAGGGTAAAGCAAAGCGAATACATTCAGCGTTTAATGGGACATTTGGGTTGAATACCAATGTTGTGTGCAGATTCACTGCCCCAGAACACTTTCAGGATTTTCCTGTAGGCCGATGCGAGATGCTTTCAAAACCAGTCCAGCCATGTACAGTTCTTTCATTTTTCTACCATCATAATTCCGCTCGAATCAGAAAGATCATATGGAATATGGTCGGATTTGGTTATAAGCCGAAAGATTGGATGTGACAATATGCAGAATGTGAACGTTGGCGCTACCAAACTATATGCTTACGATGTCTTTCTCAGTATTTCAAGCGGCACGCACAAAAAGATTCATTACATGCTTAGAGGTTGTGTTCCAGCCCCGACTGAGGGCTTTGAAACTGATTTGAGCTCTTCAAAGACTTTCCCAGTCTATCTATTATGGTCATTTATCTTTTTGCGGGGAAAATATCGGTATTTTGAACTTGACGCCATCGAAACCAGCTGCACTTATCTTAGGAAGGGTTTCAGATGGTAATGCGAGACATGGTGGGTTCTTCTCACATGGTCTGTACTAAGACGTAGTTGAATGGATCGTTAGGAAACAAGTCAAAACCTCTGAGAAGACACGAAGGTCGTCACTCAAACTTGGGGGGAAGTATCGTGACTTGTGTTCGATAGTGAATTATATGTTTCCAGATGTTCCGTTCGCTGCCTTTGCTAATCTGACTGAAGACGCTTCGCAAACCCCATCTAAGTGCCACTATAGGTAAGGCATAGTTAGACTGTTCAAACATCTCCAAAAGAACCAAACATTAGGCGGCTAGATCAGCCAGCAAACACGACAGAGAAATGACAGAAAAAAGAGGATACAGGATGAAATTGACAGAGGTTGAAAGTCTTCTGAACAGTGGGCAACCAGAAAATAGACCAACAGGCCAGCAGTCTGTTACATCTCAGCCAACCAGCCGTAGAGTATCATGAACACAGCATTGCTCATACTGCTAAATATTAACGTCGAACCGTAGTTATAGCCAGGAAGACAGACTCAAACTCAGATTAATGACAAGCTTGTTGTGAAAAAAATTATGGGAGCAATTCTTTTCAAGATCTGGTACACACATTTTGGATTCCACAAATTACCTCAGAAGTTGCTCTACTGTCCATTAGTAGCCAATCATGGTGGCCTCTTATCGACAGAGTGCCGTGTTCACATAAGACACTCTGACCGCTCATCAGTGATCAGCTAATCTTCTTGGTGAAAGAAGAATCACATCTAAAATCGAATTTGCCAGATTCACAAACTCGTTGGCAAAATGATGAAACGGGGTTCAATAAACCGAATCTATTAACGAACGAATTTCATGTCCAACTCCTCCATGCCCATTTGCCACAATAATGACGACAGTGCCCGTATGGTTGGTTATGGTCAGACAGCAACTAAACTGTTTGAGGTCATCCATTAATCCTGACTGCATGAAAGATATCTAGAATTTACCGTTCCTGTTAATACGGGCGAGCTTGGTATGAGTTGTTAGCACCGGTCTGCTTGCGCCTACGGCTGGGTGGTTCTCTGGGAGTGTGTGCATAGCGGATTTTGGCATGAGGTGGATTCGGATGTGGAAACCGTATTCTCACTTGCGTAATCAAGCACACACGATTACGTTCTTGTCTCACCCGTGCAATCCTCGTAACAGATTTTAGTGCCTGGTCATAGTAGCCATCCGAAGGAATACCGCACTTGAAAAACAACCAGTATGGTACATTGTATCGTACATCCTAACAATGTGAATAGCTATCCTCATTTCCAAACCACAGATGTAACGGTTTCACTTTGACCACTCGGAAGAGATCACCTCAACATGGTAAGCAACAATATTTCTTAAATCGAAATAGTGCGATGGCGATCCTCTTCGCGATTGACCCAAATTACCTGTGTTAAACGGATGTGACCAGAACCAAAAATCGACAAAATTAATGACGACAGAACTAGCAGATTTATACAGCGTTTAGAAATAAGACAGATGTGCGATTAGTCAGTTTGCTACTTACCTTTATAGGAACATAGGATTTCGGCAACCAGAACTTATCAGGTTCACTGGGATGGTTCCACACGATAATGATTGAATGCAGATAGGGTGCATTTTGTAGGCCAAACAGGGCGTGCCTGAGCACGTTGTACCGATCATAGTATAAGATCACGGCTACGAAACGGAAAGAAGATTTCGGTATAAAGCGGGTAGTAAGTCGTGAATGGATGAAGGGAATCCGTCTAAGAGAGAAAGAGAGAGGGGATCTGAGAACCATTCTACGTAAGAACTGGTGAGAGTAAACAGGACTCAAATAGTAGGATGGTGGAAAGCTTCTCCTGGTGAAGCTTCCAGGACCATAATGGTCGGATTCGTATAAAAAAAGCCTCAAAGTTTAGTACATATGTGACAGATGGATACCAACCGCCATACTCTGACCGACTGGCCAGAGGCTGAGTTTGAACAGCGAAACTGACAAGTGCGGAATGTTGGAGCCTGGAAGTAACGGGAAAAGTTCAGACAAGTTCAGACGTGGTAATCGAAACACAGTGAACATTGGGCAGTGAACAGGCAGTTCTGCTCGCACTGTATCCTGGTTTTGTGGCTCACATCGACTGCTGAACAGTATGTTTCATCCACATAAGACGGCCACAGCACATTTGGCCATCGTTTATGCCTTATTAGACCAGACCAACTGTTATAGTGTTGTTGTACGTCTGCAATTTCATTGCTGTAGCGTTCCATAAAATGTCCACACAGACAGAAGCAGCGATCCCATTCTCTTCTTTCTTGACCCTAACTGACCAACAATTATTACATTCCAACGAAATTGACTCAGCAAAGCAGTGGTCTAAGTCCTGTAAGTAGCTGAGGCTCAGAACATCCTTGAAAGTCCTGTAGCTTCGAAAATCGTAGCGTACGCCTATTGCACTAGGTTGGTTGGAGCCCGACAAGTCAACCGACTTCCATAGGGGCATTGATAAGCGGTTGGCCTTCCACAGTCATATACAATGTCAGCTATTCGGCGAAAACAAACGGCGCCTTTTCGCGGTAAGGTCACTTGCTTTTCTCCATATTCGTATCACGGATTTTTACCAATTCATGAGTGCGTTGGCGGTCATTACCAGTCTCCTTTCTCCTGAAGGCACAATAGAGCTTTTGACTGAATATGTCGAAGCATTGAGGGTTTTAAACGCCAAGAAACAGTCGGGGGACGTTCTTCTTCCGCTCACGTTGAAACAGAGGCCGATGCAGACATGTACCTCCAGGATTTTCTGTTAAATTAAAATGAACATGACAGTAGGTTGATGTTGGCAATGCTCCCGCACTAGACTCAAATCCATGTAGTTTCCCCATCGGCTTAATAGATGGTGACCCGACCCGACACACAAATCTCTTTGCCTACATCTAACACAGATTTAGCTTGGCTTATCTGATTGGTTCCCCTTCCGCCCTGAATCTTGCCCAAAGACGGAGTACGAGCTTTTGATTCTGTGAAGGACTGTGTCTTGCCTTGTAAACGTTGGTCGTCATAGGCAGGTCAACTCGTGAACTAAAACTTATGCAACGTTCGGCGAAATACGCTCATTTGCATACAAAATTAGTTTTGACGGGAGACTCAATTAGAAACCAGCAGGGGCTCTTCAGGTAGGCACAATCCCCAAGTTTCCGTCAACAGTTTGTTCAACTTGAGCCCGAATTAGATAGATCTCGACAAATACACTCATGTGTATGTCAACTGGGTTTTCTTGGGAGACTCAACTGAATCTCTCCTTCTTGCTATTTTTCAACTTAATGTGCTGCATCAGGCCGCCTCATGTTTCACTTGCTACGATATTCGAGATACCGCACTATATTTTCATAAAGAAAACAACTCACAAGGTTGCTGAAAACTCTTCGATAGCCCACGACCGGTTTCGCCCTTCTTGGGGCTCATCAGGTAGGCGCAGTGCTCTGGTTTCCGTCAATCTTATGTTCTAGTTGAGACTAAATTGCACGAAATTAGCAAAATACACTCGTTCGCATGCCTATTTGATTTTGACAGAAGACCTACCTGGAAACCAGAGAACCTCTCGTTTGCGATGATGTTAAGCAAATGAATATGCTTCCGCCTGAAACCAAATGAAACATGAGACGGCCTGGTGTAGCACATTCAGTTGCTTAGACACATCATAAACGAGAGATTCAGCTGGTTCCAGGTGTGTCTCTCGTAATGCCAATTTTTTTGTGTACTTCGCTAATTTCGTGCAATTTGTTTTCAAGCAGAACATAAGGTTGACGGGGCTCGGGGTCTGCACCTATCTGATCAGTCCCAAGAAGACAGAAACTGATCGTGGGCTGCCGAAGAGTTTTCAGCTACCTTATGAGTAGTACATTACGTTTATATATGCATCGTTTCTTTTTTGTTTACACCACTTGCCGTCATCGAGTTTCGTGGTAATGTCATGACAGGTTAGGTCATATCTGCTACTTATAATGGACCGACATCTGGCGACATAAGCAAGCGAGCACCATTATATCAGTTACTTATAAACGATTGGGGGATTTATAGGATCTGTTTCCACGTCACTCTCATTTGAACAGTCCTTCTCCTGTCCTGTCAGAATCATTCTGGTGAATCTCTACCAAAGAGAGGGAGCAGTGGACCTGAGGTTCCTTCTTGTTAGAGCTTATCAGCTGTGCATATTCTCACCCGTGCCAGTGGTTGGTTGGTTTAAGTTTGTTCGGATATCAGGATTCATGCTCAGTATGGTCAAATCGGTCAGACGAGTCTAGTTCATACACCTTCCCCTCGTGGTTCTACGGTGAATTTGGCCGACATGGAGGCACACATTCTGGCGGGCGTTATCGTGAATGTGAGGTGATGCGTGTCAGCGTCCAAATATAACCGTGAGCTAAAGTTACAACGAAGACAGTATGGTCATAGAAAATGAAATCAGACTACGCGACTTAATTAGCAAGGACCCAATACGACAATCTGCAGCGAATGACAGATGAAAGAGCCACGAGGTAATGATGGTTAAAACAAAAAAACATCTGTGCGATAGCGCAGTTAACGAAACACGGGGAAATGGTCGTGACAGTTGAACGTATAAGAACGACTTACAGCATGAGACAGATACTGTGCTATCCCCATAGTACACTTCTCTGTGAGAACTCTACACATGATTGAGCGGATTGCACAAATAACTGAGCACCCTTGTCGGTTGAAACCCTAGAGGATGACACCAGGGAAGGAAAGAGCAGCTCCAAAAGTGTCAGCATGCTCAAGTGATGGCCCAAAGTACTAAAAAGTAGAGTTGAAAACCGATAGGTGCGCAGGATATCGTGGTGACTCGTACCACCCACCCGGCACCTCCGAAACACCCATACTGCTAGCTAGCTTCCGTCAACAACGATTATGTTCCTCACAGCGGTGCGCCAGGAAGTCACTTCTAGTATCTGGGAATACTGGGCTCTAGGCTGGCTCAATGCCTAAGTGTCTACCTTAACAACTCAGTATGTATGACATCTCAGCCAGAGAGTCAGCACAGGGTCGTCCACCGCTGGATTTCTGGAACAGGGATGGCAAACCGAAGAAGATGCCACTGACTTCCTTAATGGAACACAAATGTGCAATGTGAGCTAAAGGCTTATGGTAAAGCTAGTTGGTCTCTTTTGCATAAAGCGAATAGTGAATTGTGTCAGCAGCCCATACTGGGAATATTTGGGTAGCCATGTAACCTGGTCCGTTGACGGCGAGTATGTACTTACTAACACCATCAATCGGAATCTTCCCGGTCTAGTTCAGTCTGAAGAGGAGAGATTTGAAGTATGAATGCTTTTCACAATTTTACACGCCGTCCATGATGAGGAAGAGGGTGTCCGGTAGAAATAGGTAGCAAACGAACGTACAAACGCAAAAACTTGCATTCAAAACCATGGACTTGACATTGCGAACCTAGAGGTTTAGGCGGTGATATGCGACCGGATGACATGTAGAGCCAGCTCATTGCAAATGCCTTATCATCTTTGCCCGAAAAGATTCCATTTTGGCTAACCTTAGCAGAAATGAATTTCAGCACTTCGAAAATTAGGTATTTCAACAGGGGGGAGTATTACTGAAGGATTCAGTCATAACGCATTTAGAAATGCATTAATACTGATTTCAAGGTATCATTTCGGTGAAAGTGGAAGGGTGTGTGGTGGATCCATTTCTTCTTATCACTATGAATGAGACCAAAAAACACTTTACCTTCGAAGTGAGGAGATTACTTGACTACATTTCTCTACTCATGAGTATGGACTAGAACAGGCTGCCACGGTTGCTAGTTCCGTCGACCTGCTTGGCAGAATTCCTTTTCAGGATAGTAGTGAATGGTAGCGAATAAAACGCATGTGAATAGTTGCCACAAGACTCCTTCTTTTGGACAGTCCTACTCGGGATCCAAAACTCACAACAGGCGTTCTACATCAAAACAGTTTGACTGTCTTGTGTTCACTTTCGTCAGGATATGAAAAACGAATGTTTCTCACACTAGTCTGTTCAGCAATGTCTTGATGTTTTCAGGCCACAACTTAGCGTTGGTACGCAGCTTCATAGGTTGTCGGTGTGAAATAGGTTTTGTCAGGGAGAGGTGTACTGGGAGAATCTTGGTTGATACCATTCAAAGACAGGTAATGTTGACGGGAAAAGGACGAAGATCCCTGTCTCAGACCAACTCGGTAAGCTTGCAATGGGTCGCTGTCTCAGTCTGGTAGATTCGGAGCTCTTCAGCTTGTTTGCTGTCAGCTTAAAAGTATTACCTATACACACCTGCATACCGATTTGATTTTGATGGGGGACTCACGTAGAACCCAGCTGAATCTTTCGTTTATGATGTTCCTAAGCAAATGTATGTGTTGCATCAGGTCGTCTCGTATTTCAGTTGGTACGCTATTCAAGATATCGCGATACATTGCATAGGCGTAATGCACTATCCATAAGGTTGCTGAAAAATCCTCGACAGTGCACGACGGGTTTTGCTCTTCTTCTTGGGGCTCAACAGTTAGTCGCACTCCTCAAGTTTTCGTCAAGTTTATGTGTTACCTGAACCCAAAGTGCACAAAATTTGACTATCTTTAGGTATTTTGACATAAATATGTGTTGCATAGGCAAACTGGGAAATGTCAAATAGAAGGGCATATAATACCTCACTAACCAGTAAATAAGGATTGCTTGACAGAGTGGCTCCAGGGTACGAAGGCGAATGACCAAAATGGATTGAGTCTTATTCTTTCTTGCAGATTCAGTTCTGCGGCTTGTCTATTTTCCAGCTGTTTCGCAGCACTCAAATCTGTTAAGTCTGGTTCCGTAAACCGATTTTCAGGATCACTGAAGTAATAGGGAACGTTTGTACTCGGCGACACCTTCAGGACTGTCCTCCACTGAGGAGCGAGTGGCTTGACGAATCCAAGACGGTTGCTGAGTTCCAAAAGGAGAGTGGAAACGTACGCTGCTGTGTTTCGGAAAAATCTTCTGAACAACATTTTACCCTGAAATTTCGGAGAATTAGACAGCAGACGCGTCAGAATGGGTACTGTATACTGACGTGCAACAAATTTGAAATAACAAAATGTTCCTCAATGTTTACCAAGGTTCGAGTTCTTTAGTTAGATGAGATAGTCCCGCACCAAAATGGACGAACTTTGGACGTTTGGCGACAAAGGCAATAAACTATCCAATGTGGGCATATACCTTTCATAAAATATTCATTCAACCACATATACTTTGCACTATTTCGGGAACTAACGTAGCAAATGTCAAATTTTTGGCTGAATCATCATCAGGAAGTAAGATAAAAATAATAAACGATAATCGTTCCGCTGTGACACCCTTTCGGTGCCTAGCTGCCATGCCACCCGAAGGAAGCACGAGGGCAGGGATACTGCCAGGTTGCCCAAGCCTAGACAGGCGAGGTCGATAGGCAAAGGTCAGGTTCGAACCAAGGAACTTCCGGTCAGTAAATTCGCGTTCTAACCAATAAGCCATCTCGCTCCCAATCATCAGGAAGTATACATTATACAATGGATATTAGGCACATTCACTGGTAGCCATGCGCTAAAACATCCAAAAATAGGATTAACTAGACTATGGTCTTCACAGGATCGAATGAGCGGTATGGACTTAGTGCTAAACCGTGGAATACACATCGCCATAAGTTCAGGTGACGCACGGATAGATTGTTCTCATTTTTGGGAATGCAGTACTCCACGCATAAGGGAACACCTATAGAGAATACCAAGTCGCCTCTCCTAGAAGAGACATTCTTTCCAGAGGGGAGAGAAATATGAAGCATCCTGTACTTTTTATACACCTAGTAAAGGAAAATTCCGGTGCCCTCTGGCACTCTCAGCAGCAGACGATGGGGTGTGATGAAGCATCTCCATTTTTTTACTCAGTGACAAGGACGTGTGTCGCATGTTACAGTCATTCTGTCAGGTACTTGCCATTTCGCTCTCACACCCACCTAATACCACTTCACGTCTGTGCTAACGGGTTACTACACCGATAATAATCACACCAATAGCCGTACAGATTCTGCAAACAAAACTGTTATATCTGCTGATTCGCCAATCTGTTGTATCTGGTTGCTGACCCCGCTCCAGGTCCTAGTGCCGGAAAGGCTCAGCGAAGGGAACACAACAGCTTTATCCCAAACAAGCGAGTGCGAGAGCGAAGATACAACGGCCTCAAGCTATTTTATTGGAGGGACACTGTCCGACTTTGGTCCAATGCTGTCTCGCGCTACTTGGCTTCGAAACAAGGCTGTTACACGCTGCTTATTAAGGGGCGTTGTCTGTCTGGTCAGCATCTAGCGGAGTTGAGAGTCTCAGCAGATTTCGGGCATTCAGTGGTTACTTCCAGCTATCTGACCTTCCTGATAAAAACAAAATGCGAAAATGATGTCAGTCAGTCAATTCACTTCCACCCGGCATCTTCCAAGGTGTATCGAGGCACTGCTGTCTGACACATCGTCTTGCCCTAATTTTGATGCACTGAACTCGCGAAGACAGACTTGTGAAAAAGCACCACAACGATGTATAACTACCTGAAGTCGAACAACTGACCAGTTCGAATAGTCGGTTCATCAGTAGGTTCTGAAAACAATTAACCGAAATAGCTTTCACGACAAAGTTACAGCATCAATTTTGGTCCACATGTTTATCTTTGCTACCGTCAGGTGACCACACCGAACCGTTACCCCAGTTGTGTACGTCGTCAGTATGCACAGCAGGCATTAACATAAATGAATCCACCGATTCAGCTAACCGGTGAGCCAAGAAAATAGATGCAACCGTATCTCAAACGGTGCCGTACTCACTCAGGTCAGCATGATGACATGCGGTCAAGGCACACGTTCTGAAGTGTATCGGTTGGAGTTTTCAGCCAACTAAGCCACATACGTTTTAATTGTGATGTGTTTTATGAGGTTAGACAAAAATATAGATAGGAGAAACGACCGCCAAGTTTATTTATGCCCCTTACATATTGAAATGTTTGCAGCTGCGAAAAGGGGATCGTCAGAATTCAGCAAAAAATCTCATGGCTTTATTTTTTCCAACCGCTTTAGCCTTATTATTTTGTGCAAATGAAATTGCTATTGAAGTCACAGAGTACTAACTCTTTCCGGAAGGTTTTGGTAAACAATCGGTAGTTTTTAATTGGGCAACGTTTCGCTTTTGACACAAGCTTCATTAGGTCTAGCGAGCAGGTCACCCAGTTGACCAGTTTATAAGACAGACGGAGAATCAGTCAGTAAGACTCCTTCAGATTATCATACCAGATCAGTGTTGAGTGTCAATTAACGGCTCTTGTCGGTTAGTGTGGTTGCCAAAATCTTGCATTGATGGGTTGGAGGAGTTTCTAAATCGTTCCGGTCTGTTTTCGTTCCTTAATCTCCCACCTCAATGCTCTAATTGATGATTCACCGCCGGTGGCACTCGTAGATTTCCGTTGGTCTACGTAGGCTTGTGAGTGTTGCGACAATTAAGTTGGGGGAGGGGAGGTGGGTATAGTTCAGTGGAACTCAAATGATGACTGCCCCTCCTTCTGATAATCGCACACCAACACGTATCAGCTCGGCTGATCCAAGACCGTTCTCCACACGCTTGCCACTTCGATTCTGTTAAGGCTGGGATGATTGATTGAGAACTAACTCTGTTCAACAGGCCACCACAGGTGGGGTTGCGTGTTTTCAATGTCATCTAATGATCACGCCGATCAACTGATCTGTAAGATGGACTCGAAACATCCACAGACTGTGTACTCAAACTGTTCTGAAAAATGCTCAGAAAATTGGTAATCAAACACAACAGAGCTAGAAGCGAACTCTTCATCAGTATCTTACAACACAAGTAAAGCGGGCAAATGTGCTGATTCTCCCGTGCTGGATAGCGATCGCTGTAGCAGTAGTTATTTATTCGTGATTACTTCTCATGAATAGTGGATACTGGTTCCAGTTTCCTGTTGAGAAACCAAGAGGTCTCTGGCAGAAGGCCAGATCAACTCGAAAATTGGATCAAAATTGCGGAATTTTCTCACTGGCTTCATGAATAGGAACAGAACTTGGTCATGGCAATGCTGAAGTTATCGCATCGATCAGCTAAACCAAAAATGGTTGTGCTGTTTTTTTTCAATAAGACGTATAATGGATGTCCGGAAAATGAAAACTAAGACCCTGAAGTACGGAAGTCAAAATCGAAACGGCCAATTTTGATTAATGCCCTCTGGGAGCTCGAGGACCTCAAGCAGCCAGAACTGACCGTCAAGAATTAAGCCCATCGTTAACAGTAGCAAACATTTTACTTGACGCGTTGTCGTCCGGCAAGGCAATCACCCAGGGCGTATCAATCTAATGTCATCTCCCTCTTGCCGCTGAAGAGGCGAGCAACCGTCACAAGACGCCCTCAGAACTCTGGGTCTAACTCCAGAAAAATCCAGCACCAGACTCCTTTGCCGTGAAACCTACCACTGTGCTCGGTGTTCTTGTTAGACGCAGGAATAGTTGTGATCACTTTTCGCGTTCACGAGGGCCTGCTTGTTGAACAGGCCGTATTCAGAACAGTCACATGGGTCATGTGAGTAACCTCCGAGGCAAGCGGTATGGACGGTCGCGGATGCAGGGTTGACCTGCACGAGTTGACTCGAAGGGTCAACTTTCAAAGCTGCTTGCACACTCAGCAAAGCCCACTTGCACAACCTACGGGCAGAACAACGTTTCGTAGGGCAACTATTTTGGGTTGGTCAAACATATAGGAATCATGCTATGGTAGGCACTTCGGTTGACGTCACGTGATCTGACTGAACCAGGTTCAAGAATTGCTTATCAAACTTGCCCCACCCCATGAGCTGGCTAGCCTCTTGGCCGGTATCATAAAACCCCTCACGAGGACATCCAGTAATTAAATTAAGAATTCACATGACTTTGCCAACAAATTAGAGGGTGTCAACCTCGCACTGACGATATCACCTGGATTGGTGATGAAACATTTGCAATCCAAGTGCCAAGGTCGGCGAACACACCAACAACCACTCTGCACTGGTACAATTGAAGGATTTCCTCTCGGCGAAAAGAACTAAGGACTGTGTCTACAAAATTAAATGTAGCGGCTGCACTAAGGTTTATTATATAGGACAAACGGCCAAGGAACTTCACATCAGAATCAGAGAGCACGGGAGAAAAATAAGCAGGTCGCCGAGAAACGCAGATGAAAGTCGAGCGTAACCGAAAGACTCAGCAATGGCGGAACATGCGCTGGACACGTGACACAAAAGAGACTTAGGCTGAAGTTTTGAGGCGGGAACTACAGCTCAAGCCACAGAGACTGATGACCGAGTTTATTAGAGGGAGTAGAACTGGCTAGTATGTGGGGAACGGCTTTAGATCAATTGAGCTGACACGTGGTGGTGTGCAGTCATCACAATGAGGAGTCATCAACAAAAGTGGCTTAGATCTCAGGTGCACTTACTCTCATCCACCTTCCCACCTCCTCCAAAAAACTGTCGTAGCAATTATAAGCCCATACAGACCAACGAAATCTACCAGTTGCACCGACGGTGAATCACCAGCTGAAGCACCTTTCACCGAAAGATTAAGGAAACAAAATCGATCATAACTAATTTGAAAAAATTCCCCCAGCCCATTAGCTGTCTGATTTAGACAGCCACACTAACAGACCTGACCCTTTAACTCATATCGATCTAGTGTGCCAATCTGAAGTGGTCCTACTGATTGGTTCTCCGTCTGCCTTAAAACCTGACCAACGTGACCTGTTCACTTGGCCTGATTAAACTTTTGTCAAAGGCGAAACGTCGCCCGTTAAAAAAACTACCGATAGTTTACCAAACGCTTCGGAAGCCTTGACCTTTATTTTGCGGTTAGCTACACAAAGAGCTATTCCCCTGCGCTTGTCGATAAGTTGGCCCAATCCAAATGTCATATGCTCATGTTCGTAGCATCTTGTCTTGACAACGATTTGAACACCGCAGTGAAGTCAGGCAGGCTACCAAGTGCAGGGATTCCAGTCTGGTGATAGTAAGCGAAAATTCCCTCTTTTGTGCTTGTGTACGATCAGGCCACTGGCGCTATCCATAAAAAAAGTCCCGTTTTTTTATCGTGGCTCTTTCCGCTACCTAGTACATATCAAGCCAACTGGTTGAGAGTATAGCGCTAAAGTATACTGGGGTAAAAGGTCGAATGTACGCTCAGTGAAAGACCGTCTGAAAACGCTAGTGTATGACGATTAAGTCGTGCTTTTCAAATTCCAAGAGAGCTACCGTCCCATCGAACCTTTTCTGAGAAACTTCGATAATGCTGAAGACGGATGAGCGATGGTCGATGAGTGACAAGGTTTTGAGTTATCACCGTCCTGAGTGTGCAACCCACTGACAAGTATACTCAGCTTTGCACTCATTCCAGCTTTTGATTTCCACATTTTTATCATCCAAGCCAACTCGAGGACAGCAGGAGACAGTTGCTTCATGGAACGAAGCAATAGTGAAGGCTATAGTGGCGACGAGGTGTATGGGTGAGTGGGACGCTCCATGATGCTGTAATCCCCATCCGCCGTAATTGCTGACAATAGCTATCTTTGTCGAGCTGTTAAGGTGACAATAGTCCGAATGCGAACAGAAATTTGGCAAGTCACAAACACCATGAAAATTAGGGGTTTCTCGTTCGCCCAATGAATCTAAATGTGGGAGCTACTGGGACTTCGATTGCAATTCGAATGTCCTGTAGGGTACGCCGAGTAATATTTGACCTGGTTGCGCATGAGATTTTCTGTATGTTCAGGGGGCTACCGCTTGAAGGCAACTTTGATTTACAACCATTGTGCGTGGAAACCAATCGAAGCGAGGTGACTTATCAAGGAGCCACCAAATGGAGATCGGTTTTCTACTGAATTCTATTGTGTTGGTTCACGACGTTAGATTTTGGGGTAGAATTTGAGGACTGTGGACCCATCAAGTCGGTTTCTAATCACGAGCTGGTGACCAATGCAGTGATTTGTGAGAACGTCTCACTAATTGAAGCAGTCGGTTATATATCCCCACAAATGCCTTGAAGGTTTAATGAGCACCATGTACTTTT
Source organism: Clonorchis sinensis (assembly GCA_003604175.2). Taxonomy (NCBI): domain Eukaryota; kingdom Metazoa; phylum Platyhelminthes; class Trematoda; order Opisthorchiida; family Opisthorchiidae; genus Clonorchis; species Clonorchis sinensis. The sequence continues at coordinate 3,242,874 of CM030375.1, read as the reverse complement.
GACACCACCAGTTTCGGACTTTACTGAATGTCGTTTTATCATCGTCTTTATGTTTTAACATTTTTCTCATTAAATTACATTTTTCACCTCCATTAGTTCGTCATGATCGTTAAGAAAATTTGTACATGCAGTAATGAGTATGAATCCACATGGCTGCTTGTTTCGAAAAATGCGCGGCACTAGATGAAGAATCTAAACAGCTTGAAGTGTAACCCTAAACGCAATACGTCTACCAAACTGGCACTCATGGTTCGTGTCCAATGTTTGCTCCTTTTGTGTGAAAACACACTACTTGTCAAATTTGTGGCTACATAAAACAAATTAAGTAAGCACTTGGTAGCACCATTTCGACCTTAGATTGTTAAAGAAATAGTGTTAATGAAATGTAACCGATGGAGATTCGGGGAATGGGCCAAACCGGTGTGTCCCAATGGGGGGTGAAACTATTAGTGGGCTGCCCAGAGTTTTCATCCAACTTAGGTATAGTATTAAGTCGACCACATCCTGCTTTAATAGTGTTACTATTATTGTCCTTATCGCATTGGCTTAGTTGTTATCAGAACCACTTTAATTCATAGTTATATTGAGTTCAAAATATGGGCAGTAGCCTCGTGGTACCGTAAACGGACAAATCGACGACTACGTGGACACTGTTGTAACCACCTCACAAATGCCTCTCAGGACGAAATAGCCCGCAAATCATGCTTCAGAGCTAACCATAATGTGCCTTTTAAACCGAATTGATTTTCAAACAATGAACGATTCAGCAACCGAGATGTGCTTGTGAGAATTTCGCTGTCAGGTACACTTGCATCTCTGGACAAGGTAACCAAATCTAGCCTTGCCTACGACTTTGTCCAACCTTTCAAAGACGTATGCACAATGTGATTACCACCACGACTAGTCCTTTTTTTATTTCCTTTCAAACAGTACTAAAGTTGCCTATCGGTTCCTGCAGGCGCAGACATCAAAGGAATTAACGCCAAATTGTTCCACAGCGATTAAACCAATGTCGACTGAGAACGGAATCGATCCAAGGTGTTGTTTAGAAGTCTCATGACAAAGCGATCAACGCTTATCGGAATAAAGTCGGGGTTATTGGGATCAAATATAGATAACATATTCTCGATCCTGCAACTTGCTTCAGAAACACACGAAACAGTCAGCGAATTGTAATGCGACGACTCTGATGATTAAAATATCTCTCCAGTTAACTTAAATCCGAAAGCTCTATCACGCTTGGCAGTACGGCTTACAGACCATGTAGTGCCTGAGGTCTGAGTTCGAAATCCACTCAAAAGCGATCGATCACTCACTGAATATGCGTGTAAAACTCTTTTTTTCTGATGTGCAACATCACCAGTGAATTCCCATTGTTTGAACGTTTCCAGTTGTGTGAATTTGTTGTTCTGAATTTTCCCGGTCGTTTGTTGCGTCCACTTTATAGGGGTAAGGTGAACACCCAAAACTCTATCATGCAAAACTAAACAACGCCGAGTACCTGGATACAAAATTACGGTTGTGGTTTATGACAGAAAAATGCAAATTAGCATGACTCGGTCGATATTTCTCTGGTGATGTTTGCACAGGGGTTTGATGCTTCCGGGTCTATACAACCAGATGCTACATCAGTGACGCTATACGGCAAAAGTGTACAGAGAACAGAATGCTGGAACCAAAATGTTTCCCTTCGATCTCTCGGGCGCACTGTCCTCCCAGTTAAGATACAATTCGGTACTATGTTGAGTGAAATGAGTGTGCATTGGCCATGCGTTTTAGGTCTTGGAATCAGATGGCGTTAATCTTTTTTATTGCAAGTCAGTGTCTGCCTGGTCCAAAATACTGTGAGAACCACCACGAACGAATGCTTCGAACCGCCAGCTGATCAATGTGTGCCGGGAACCACACCATTTGCAAATGAACTATCTAAATGGAGTATGCAAGCCGCGGCTCCGAAAATGCCCATCTGTTCGATGTCGACCAGCATCGCGACCAATTATTACTTGTGAACTGTATACAGTCGACTCTAGAAAAAATTAAGGCACAGTTGAATCGTACCAACTTATAGAGATGCAGGGTTGTATAATCGTAAAATAAGAGAGCATATACATCAATAACCGTCCACCGGAGCATGAATTTTTAATCGGATAATCCGACTGCATCCATAGCTCGGCGTAAAGCTTGTTACACTAGAGCAAACGAACGGCTGTAACTGTTCACACTCTAATCATCAGTTACTGCTACGTTGCTCGCATGTGTTCTACACAGGTTTGCTGTTGTGAAGATGGGATACTGTAGATGGAGTCATACTAAATCGAAGGTGAAGCGTGCATAAACTTACGTAATATTGCAATGATTTGATCTGTTTGGATGTAGTGGACCTCAGCACAGATATGGTCTCATTGGATTGATGAAATGGTATTCGGATTATTGATCTCGCCCAGAGCTCCTTGTCTATTGCCAATGGGAATGGTAGAGCACCTTCACCGATTAGGACAGGTACGGCTCCACTGCTTAAGCACAACATGAGCTGGATCTGCCAGGAAAAGCTGTTGAACTGATCTGTGGTGAGATGTGAGGAGCCAACCGGGACGATGCCAAAAGTCGATTTCCGTAATACCTGAAACAAATTAACAGTGCACTCACATGTAGTTGTATTTCTGGGAGATATCTATGGCTGTAATAAGGTGATATGATATCGCTTAATTTCAAAGCCACTCCTGATATACTTTTGGCACCAATTGGCTTGCCTATAATTCACTAACTCTACCCTCAGAAAGATACCGTGTCAGTGTTTACTACATTGTTTCAATTCGGTTTTAAAGCTATCTCGAAAGTTACTTCGAGATTTTCACGGTGATTTTAACTTTCAAGTCCGAATAGGAACCCCATTTTCCATCAGTAACCAATGCTTTCCGTTACGTCTGATTTCTCTATGACTCTAAATGCTGTGCTGCATCACGCTTCATTCTTTTTCAGAAATCTACGTGGCTGATTTGGCACTGAGCCCACCATAATCAGTAAATCAGGTGCATGATTCAAGACATCCGAAGGCGTTCACCTCAGTTCTCTTTTAAATATCACTCATTTGGGTGGTGAACAAGGTTAACCAGACATTGACGGACGCTTTGTCAAACCTTCTCTGCTGCTGTGTGGCCAAGTGTTCAAGTTTTTAGTGACAAAGAGACCAAAGCACGTGGCTGATAGTTTTCCCCTTTTTTCGATTGTCTACTACAGTCAACTCGTTCTCAGTTGCGACTGGGATTACTGCTTTCTGGGAGGCCTTGTCTAATCATCAGGGGCAACCGTTGATGCATGTATCTCTGGTCCACTTGGCGTAGGAATACAAGCTGCAGTAATTGAAACATTTCTGATTGTATCAATCGACCTTCAGATAAAGTCTATGCATTCAAAAGACTAACTTGTAAACTCAGCAGCGACCTAGTACCATTCCGCTAACTGTACTATATCTCCTGTGAAAATTGAGGGATAAGACAGCCATTCAGTTTTTCGGGCCCAATATTTCCAGCAACATATGACGCCTTGCGTAGGCAACAGAAATGAGGACCTATCTGGCTCAGAAATTGTGCCCAGGTGCCGGCATGAAGTTATATTTTGAACTGTAAGATTTGACGGTAATTCCACGTAATCGTCGCTTGATGGAAATGCCACATACTCTTGTATCCTGTTCTAGAATGGTCGTGCGGTGATTGGCATAACATGACACAGTGTATGGATGCTTTACCACAGAACTGTCATGAACCATATAGGGGAAAACAGTATTTCTGTATATGCTAAGGTTTGTAATTTTAAAGGCACACATTTCAAAATTAATCTGAGTGCTGAGTACAGAGGTGCTTTTTTTCTAAAGTATACACCTTTGAGAGGGATAATTGAGGTGGACGGTTGCGAAGAACCTGGCAGAAAGAATGCGAGCCATACATTTGACTCAGTATTTCATTTGAAAGGAATCACCCAAGGATTCTTACGGCACGTTTTACCAGCCTGTCCTGTTCAGGGCAAAGATTACTATATCTGGTATTGTGGTTCAACGAAGCTGGTTTTGCGAGAAATCCACCTGGAAACCAGCTGAATCTCTCACTTATGATCTGTCTAAGCAACTGAATGTGCTGCATCAGGCCGCCTCATGTTTCAGTTGCTACGACATTCGAGATATCACGATACATGTATATTCGTAATGCACTATTCATAAGGTTGCTGAAAATTCCTGGACAGCTCACGACCGGTTCCGCCCCTCTTGAGGCTCAGCAGGCAGGCGCAGTCCCCTAGTTTCTGTCAACCTTGTGTTCCACTTGAACCCAAATTGCATGAAGGTAGCGAACCACGCTCATTTGCATGCAATTTTAGTTTTGACGGAAGACTCACCTGGAGGCCAGCTGAATCTCTCGTTTATAATGTTTCTATATATGTATCGCGGTATGTCGAATATCGTACCAACTGAAACATAAGGCGGCCTGGTGCAGCCTGGTGCAGTGCTTAAATCGTCGTGAACGAGAGACTCAGCTGGGTTTCAGGCGAGTCTCTCGTAAAAACCAAATTTGTTTGCAAATGAGCGTATTTCACTGAGTTCGTGCAATTTAGTTTCAAGTAGAACATAATTTTGACGGAAACCCGGGGACTGCGCCTAACTGATGAGCTCTGAAAAAGGACGAAACCGGTCGTAGGCCCTGGAAGAATTTTCAGCAATCTTATGAGTAGTGTATTAGGTCTACACTTATTTACAGGTGGCTGTGGTGGGAATTTTAGAATTCACATCCGCACAGTTTTCTTCTCTGATATGGACTCACCAGAATAAATGCGAAAAACAGGAGGAGCGCTGTTCAAACGACAGTGATGAGGGTGTGAAGACTTGTACCTATCCATAGGGCATAAAATGACTTATTAAACTGGCTCCACTTACGTTCATCGAATTCGCGCAGGGAAACCATTTCAGATGCCCAATCAATTGTTGCACAATCGATTTGAATTTACCATCAGGCCAGCATTGTGCGAGTTCATCACTTTTGGTGCTGATGGACAACATCATGCCCGTGTCCACTGAAGTGTCACCAACAGAATAAAGATCGTTTAGGTAATTCAGAACATCACCGTCACCCTCCTCTGAACTGGTAGGTTTTGAGTTTTGGCCAACTGAAATGGTGACCAGGTAAGACCGATCGCCATGTCCGGTGGAAGACGTAGAATACGTTGTTCCAATAAGTTCGAAATAGCATAGAGTGCTCACCAGAATGTCGGTATGCGGCCTGAAGGAACCCGGGACAAACGTGGGAGCCACAACAATCAAAGGAACATTAGCGTTGACCAAAGCTGTTGTTGTGTTTTGGAATTTGAGTGCGGAGTCAACGGTCGGCAGGATCACCAGGCATTTCACTGGATTATGGGTAGGCATTGATTTGTTAGCGCGAGGTGCACAAAAGTCGTTGCTGTTCCATTCGACCATTATTTTCAACGGCGCCGTGTATTTGTGATTACATTCGCTCTGACGTAAGTAGTTGTGAAGTAGTGCTTCATAAAGCTGATGTGAAATGCCTTCAACAGGATGAGTTCTTCGAGCAAGGCAAAAGTGAAGTATTTGGGGTCGCGTTAATTGTGTGTTCCTCTCGGTACCAGACAAATGGTTCGTAGTCTTTGTGTCGTATCGGAGACGTTCGTCATTTGTGGCCTGAGGAGTAAAACCAAAGCGAGAGAGGGGCAAAAGATTTGATAAGTAGGTGCCGAGAATCGATGGTGGTTGGATTTCAGCCGAAAATAACTTACCAACCCTAAAACCAGGTTAAGACTTTACAGCTAATGTGTATGAGTTTGCACATGCATGTAAAGCCATCTCATTTATTTGAGCTTACAGTGAAAGCACTGTTCATCTTTTAGCCCAAACTTAGCGGTGAGTCGTTGCGGTCCGTCAAGCAAGCAGACAACCGTTAGTGATGTCGACTCCATCTGTCTGATTAGCAATCTCCTTGTTGTGTGCACGCTGCAAGGACTATTTTAATTGCATCCACATACAATATATAGAAAATTTTAATAAGAAATAGTGCATTAGAATAAAATTCATAATCTGATTTTCCGCACGCCGTATGGAACTATCCTAGCATTAGCGAAATACACTCATTTACAAACATAATTGTTTTTTGCGAGAGACTCACCTGAAACCCAGCTGAATCTCTCGTTTATGATGTTTCTAAGTAGTGTTTCTGAGTAGTGTATTACATCTACACCCTAGCATAGCTTTTTGACACAATTCATTAAGGATCTGATAACTGCTCGTCCGGTGTAGTATAGATGCGCGGACTCGTACTGAAGGTACCTGTCTAAGCTTATTGGTTTTCCTTTGGGTTTCCTCGAGGGGCAGAATTGCGTTTTCCAATTAGAGCAACTCGTGGCAGGCAGAGCAAATACTTCTGGGATTCAAAGAACGCGTACACCACACTACAGTATTGAAGATGATGGTGATGATGATGATGATGATGATGAGGATATCATCAACAATTCTTCGCTTTGGGTGGCAAACGCGTATTGTATGAGGTTAGTTCGTTGTGATGCTGCTGCTGATGATGTTGGCTAGATCGTAGTAGCGGAAGCCCAGTTGTGGACAAAAACTGCCACTGCGGAATTTAATGATGTATTTCACAAGACGTTTGGTGCCGTTCGTGGTTTTTTAGCGGCTCCACTTTACTTGATTCAATTTTCAACGGCCTCGCTTAGTTTGATCAGTAAAAGTACACTTTTGTTTACGCTACTAGCACATGCATCACGTGACATGCGTACAATGTTGGCCCACATCGGGTCAAGTTTTCTTTGTGCAACTATCAAGTACGAATGGCCGTATATGGTTTCATAGTGTTTTCGCATTACGCACAACAACAGCCGCAACCCGACGCGGCTGACACACGCGCGCGTACACACAGGACAGGAGTCAACATGGCCACGGACAATCAATGGACCTCATTGTACCAGCACACTACGCACATACTGCAACAATGTAGACATCACTTTTCCGAAGCTAAGTTCCGTAGACAATACAGACTCGCAATCAAATTGCCCAGCTCGGCGAACAAACCAGCGAGCATCTACGCTACCTGGGCTACCAACATTTTCCTTTATAGAATGCAGACGTGTGTTTGACAGCCATTGAGTTCTCTCTAGGTCACCACACTGTTCGTCTTACAGAATGGGGGTCCACTTGACCCTCACTCTGCTGCTTGACGTAAGGCATTAAATGAGTCAGCGACCAAAAGATGTCAGTGGCTTTCATACTGTCGGTTTCTATCCAGAATGTCTGACTCAGTGTTGGGTGTATAGACATCTTGATTGTTGGTGGCAAACTGCTCTCCCTCTTTGTCCCATTCTTTTTCCTACTAAAAGGCCTCATTGGAATAAATACACACCCGAATAACTGGGACCAGGACAGGAGGAAGATTGTTCAAAAAAAAGTGATGTGAATATGAAAAAAATAGAAAAGTGATTATACGGTGGTGAAGGACCAGTTTTCTCATCTGTTGTTGCAGGCAATGACGATATCAGGAAGGTCAGATTCCTGAAAGCAACCACTGAGTGTCCGAAATCTACTGAGACCCTCAGTTCTGCTAGATATTGACCAGACAGACAACGTCCCCTCAATATACACCGCTTCACAGCCTTGTATCGAACCCAAGCGGCGCGAGTCAGCGTTGATCAAGGTCAGAAATGCCCCCGCAGTATGCAGCGCGTCTCAGGCTTGTACCAAGGCCAGACCGCGTGCGTCAGCATTGGACCAAGTTAGACAGTGTCCCACCAATAACTAGCTTGAGACCGTTGTATTCTCGCACTCGCACGCACTCACGCTCTCGCACTCGCTTGTTCGGAATATAGCTGTTGTGTTCCCTTCTGTGAGTCTTTTTTTCCGGCATTAGGCACTGAAGCGGATCAGGAGTCAGATACAACAGGTTGGCGAATCAGCAGACATAACAGACGAGGATGATGAGGATGAAAATGTGGAGTTGACAGACCGAATGGGCTGAAACAAACGGAATGCTGAATCAGGCAGTGAGTGGAAGCCGATGCAAGTTCACCGGTCTAACTCCTGACAAAAGTCAGTGAGTGGCCCGGTTGCGCGGTCAATACGCCACAACGAACTGCCAGTTTTCCCTATGGAACCTGAAGAAAGAGAAACTTAGCTTAAAACTACCGGCACTTGCAAGCGGCATGAGGCAGATAACATTGACGATTCAATTTTAAAAACAACGGTTGTTTGAACCACAGCATAATTCAGTAGTAGATGAAGGTGTATCGATTTAGTCTCGTCCAAAAAATTGCCAACTTCTGAAAGTAATGAAGTCACTGGTGAACGAGTCAACACCCGGATTTGACGGGATGATTTTTAAAAATTAAGCTCATCTGTTGATTCCTTCCAATGGATTATGAAAGGGCTGTCGTACTGTTAGCTACTTTATCTGAGAAGTACCCCAATAGACCAAGAGAATGCAGGGCACGAAAAGTATGACCTCCCTCTTAGCAGTATTGGTGAAACCTCGTGCTCTCCGGTCCGTTTGCGTGTCGGTGGATGGCCGTCACGTTAGTACGGCACTACAATTTAACGTCACTCAGCTGCTGGAATTATAACAAGACCCATAGCTATAGAATTATAGAGGTGTGATATTCCAAGTCTCCGACCCTACACAAACAGTGGACTTCAGGGCAAGCGTGACCCTTCTTTTTTGAATGAGTGAATGTGGCGAAATCAGCGCGCAACTGCAATTAGATACTAGAATGACACGAGGAAGCAAAAGTCACATATATAACGCCGAGTTTGGGATGGTTAGACAAGTAGGCGTTAACTTAAGCCTTAATGGACGGACGAATATAATAAGTTCGGAAAGCAAAGAAGAGAACAGTGCTCCAGAGTTGCACGGTCATGGAGAAAAACTAACGAGATAATTACCCGTGGCGCCCAATAGGGGAGACTAAAGTGGGGGGACAAGTGAATGCCGATGCGAACAACCATCCTGCATCCTATATCGTTTTCAGGTTTGCAGGTACAGGGCCACGTGCCAAGTTCACAAACTCCAGCTGTGGAATCTGTTCACAATTCTGAAAATCAACACAATCAGCCGGGTCTATTGTACCAATAATACCATGAAATTCCGAGCCAAAGCTTTTGAAAGCTACTTGTTTTTTTACACAGGACTACTTTCGAACATCCGACTTGGCCCAATGCCTCTCCTGTTAATGTTACTGTGCCAGTCGTTCACCAACGGAATCAAACTGACAAACATTTCCACACGATGAAAACACTGCCGTGCTTGTTTTCCGTCAGAAGAACATTAACTTGTGCATTCAGATATGTTTACTGTTCAATGTATCAGGGTAAACAGAATAAGCATCTTGAACTACGTGTAAATGGTCTTCAGTTGTGGCTATTACATGTGAATCTTCGGTAGTCTGTTCCAAGCAACACAACTCCGTTCATCTCATGTCGATACACGCTCTGGATCCCTGGCATCCCAGGCATCTTCAATGAGGTTTAAAGCCAGTGCGTATGGAGACAGACGCAACAACATACTATCGCTGTATCGTGGTTCAACGAATTTGCCTTCTAGTTCACCATGACGTGGACACTATCGCAAACCGTCATTACGTTGTCTTTAGACCTCACTGAGGATGCCAAGTAAGCCTGGGTAACAAAGCTCTCAACTTTCCTTTGTGAAGGATCCTGGCTTCAGTGTGTACCGTAAGAGGTCATCCTTAGAAACCGCATCGATGCTGTGCAAACTGTTGCTGCGTCTATTGACCAAAACCGATCAAGTTTTCGTTTCACTGGAGCTTCACCACGCATCTGACTACAAAGCAGTCTGAAAATAGCTAAAAATGCTTCCGTGAACGAAAAAAAAACACTAAGGTAGTGAACTGGTTGTCTTACTCGTTTGACATCATTTGCTGAACCAAAATCTCCCCTTTTGCTTGTTCTCTTCTGACTTCATCGTCTCTGATATCAGGTAAAATTTCCTTACCATGATCAAACAACCATTTAAGCAGTTACTCATTGGTAAGATGCATCTTTGTCAGTGTTTCTCAACAACAAGCGAAAGGCACTCGAATGGGCAGATATAGCCTTTCCAACCTACTCAAGTATTTGATCTATTTCGATTTCTGTTTCGGTGTATGGTCATCATGACGTTCAACAACACATTTCTTTCTCAGTCGATTTGCCCTCTATCGGTTGGCATCGAGAGCAGGCGTAACAGCGTTCAATCCATTTAGCTTCTGTAGACCGATGGCATGTGTTTACGCTTCCATTATATGTGTTATGATGCCTTAACTTAGGTTGCTTCTGAAATGTGATGACTGACAGTTTCGACGGTTGTGTTGGTTGGTAAAGTGGCAAACAGACTTGGTCTTGGTTGAGTGACTGATTCTCCGGTGTTTGCCTTATGGATAGCAACCATGTGGCTTTCAACTCCATCGGATGTACATGGATAAATACTCCGCCATGGCTGGGTAGGTCCTTGCCAAATCAGATTGTTTCAAGACCGACAGGCTTGAATGAAACACGGTCTTATGGTTCAGATGAGTTCCTTCACCTAAAAAACAAGCCAGCGAACTGATAGGTGGTGAGGGAGCGCTGCATCTAAAAAGATGCAAATAGTTGGTCGCTGTGAGAGTTAAGTCATGGGTATTTCCACCTTTCTACCTTTCGAGTTTCACGAAAGGTTCATGTTTACGACGACGATCGATATTAGGTGCGAAAGCCAATGGCAAGAATGAACACTCAGTGCCATGTACCACGCATAAAAGTGTTGTAAGTAGGTAGAGAGCCCACAATGGCAAGCAAACATAAATCACCGGCTGTGACCTTACGAATTCCCAGTCCAATAACAGCCTTGGCGGACGGAGGAAAGCAGATCCCTCCATATGAAATGATCATCGGTTGGCGAACCAAAAAGTCAACATCATAATCAACGGCACATACAGCTGAGATAAGGGCAACGGAACAATCATCAGCACCATACTCCCGCTTCTTCTCATTCCACGCAGTTACTCCACACCCATCCGAGACTACGATTAGTTCTATCACAGTTGCTTGGTGCTTCTGAACAGCGATCAGGCTTGGAGAAAGAAGTCGACATAGGTGCTCTCAACTCCTCGAAGATTGTGTATCGTAAGCGACGGAGACGCTTTACGAGTTCCCTCATGCCGCGGATAAATATCCGAGGTGACGCACGTTCTGAAAGCACAAACCGTCAATCAGAGAGAGACGAAGCGACCAATTGTGCGATGTATCGAACTGGAGGTGATGTTGCTCCAAACACGACAGACCTGACAATTGCACTATACGAAACCGAATTGAACGCTTTCGAGTTATCAATAAATGCCAAACTGAGGTTAGAAGCAGTCTCTGAAGAGTGTTGAAGCGGGGCGTGTAACAGCGATGTAGCTTCTAAACAACCCTGTCGATGTAGAAATGCAAACTAGAGTGAAGGCAGTTGTAATCTACGGCTCCGGCGTTCAGGAAGCACCATGTGAAATCTTCGGAAACGCATGGAGATTGGTCTCAGTCGGTCCGGTGAAGTCGGGTTTGAAATATTCAGAACTAGAATAATACGAGCATGACACAAATGTGATGGACGACTCCAGCGATGGCCTTGAAACCGATCCGGCGAAGCATCCCGGGCGTGATCTTGTCCAGACCTGAAGACGAATGACCCATTGAAAGGATCGCACAGCCGAATTCCTCACCTGTAACTCCAATCGGACGGTAGCGCTGCGCTACTTGGCCGGCTATCCACATGTTTTTGGGCAGAAAGCACCCGTTTTCAATACTACTCGGCGTCCAGAGGTCAAAGCGTATCTGCAATATGCTGGGTGGGTTGTTCGTGTCAGTGGGGTTGACTAAAGCCAATCTTCTTCGGACGAAGGCAGGAACAATCAACGCAGGCTAATTGGGTGACAGTGTTCATGCCAGCACTTTCATTGAGGTGAACTCATCGATGAGCTACCAATCCAGCTTTCGATTCGCGGCAATTGCCACATTCCTGACACCTGAACCCCACTAGTCTCTCCTATGTACTGGTTGGAATTGGTGCCAAGGCACCAGCATGTTGAAACCAAACATGGTGGTTGGCCCTGTGTGAAGTTGCTGAAATCTTATCGCACCCAGACTGATATCCGGGCTACCCAGTCGGCGCACGAGGAGGTTTCAGCGCTGACTTCACAACGAACTGCAACAAGTCGGGCAGCTGACCACATTTCTTCCAGAGCCATACACATAGATAAGGCTTGTCCACCATTCTGAGTTTCCGGCATACCTTACATAAACTTATCAAAATCGTTGACGTACAACGGATGCAACTATGGGGTCCTAACTAAATAGATGTAATATTCTTCCTTAGTAAAAACCACTTGTTTCGCGACAAGCGACTCATAAATAATGAGCTATCTACACTGCTACGACCCTAGGCTGGGAGAAGGCTCGCGCCCACACCATGTCCATGGCTGTGTGTTGGACAGAAATTGGGTCTCACGGTTTATCTGATGCTGCATTTAATCGCATTTTTCATATAGCTTCAGTCACTTTTTTACGCTTAGTAGATTGTCGAACAATCGAATCAGCGTGTGGAATTTGGATGTTACAGATCAATTATGTTGTACTCTAACCTTTGGTGGGCTAGAAAAAATAGCACACGCAAACGGATCGAATTCAGATCGGAGGCCGTTCACTTACTGGCTTGCTAAGAGGGGCACCGTGCATAGCTTGTCTCCTCCCTGGTGAGTCATTGGTCCGTGCTGCCAACTTGCTTACTATGCTGTTTCTTCTATGAAAATCAGAGAGCTGGATAGCACCACTTGCTCTGTCCCAATGTCTGCATCGTTTGCCCTATAGTCTTTTACCACCTGAAGTAGGGATCAACAGTGCCTCGGCTAGGTAACAAGTTTCCACCACTCATTTGGTGTAAGTAACTCGACAACAAGTTGCACTTACCGATCGACCGGCGAGCCAGTGTAGCCTCTAGCCGTGAGTTGCAATTGTGAGTTTCTTGTGCACACACTGAATGTACGGATAACCAACTATTTGCGCTGACTGGGACTCCAGAGAGTACGTGGGGTTGAGCGCACTAAAGCCCTGGATGTAGACACTTTTCTCTGACATGGAGTCAACCTTACTTTGATCCCGAGTCATTCTGGAAATTGCATCTAGACACCTTTTGTTTTCATACTAAGAATCTTATACCTGGTGTTATGACTTGCAGAAAATAAACTAAACTGAACTAAACTAAACTGAACTAAACTAGACTAAACCAAACTATAACTCGAAAAACATAAACGAGAGATTCAGCTGGGTTCCAAGTGAGTCTCTCGAAAAAACAAATTTGTTTGCAAATGAGTGTATTTGGCTAATTTCGCGCAATTTGCCTTCAAGTAGAACATAAAGTTGACGGAAACTCGAGGACTGCGCCTACCTGATGAGCTCCAAGAAGGGGGAAACCAGTCGTGAGCTGTCGGTGAATTTTCAGCAAACTTATTAGTAGTGTATTACGTCTATAAACCCGAAAACGTTATAGTCCACATCTATTGCAAGACAAAATGTGTCTGATATTTTGGACATACACGCACTCTTCAGTCGCAACCTAGTATGTGTATGTGAAAGATTAAGTGGAGACACCGGGTGATTCCTACCAGTGGAGAAAGAACTTACGAACGTCCTCACTTACCACTAGCGATCCTTCTAAGTCTCTTGTTGCATTTACCTTTCACTTTGTAGAGCAGATATTGACATATTCGATCGAAACTTCCCCTCGTATCAGTCTCTCCAATCTCCAAGTTCATGCGTCATATCACATCGGTTTATCTGCGTAATTAGCCCCGAGGTATAGTTTGCATTTTCGACATTCGTTCATCTCTTGGATAGAAAACACATGTCCTGGTCACCATCAGCGGACTGCAGTGCAAACCCAGCTTTGTCGTTTACTGTAGCTTGGTTATGTGAGAGCGTAAGTGGTGCCCGACATGGATTGCAATCCGTGATCAAATTCTTCAATGATGAAATACCGAGGGGAATGTTGAGGTATCTTCAACGCCCCCTGTCAAATCGTTGCTGGTGAGAAGCTTGTTGACATGGAGTAAGCAGGCGATATCAACGTTACACTTGAGGACAGGGGAAATGTACAAGCACCGTTGGATAAAGTTACTACCAGCATACCATCTTGGCATGCGATCCGCACTTTCAAAGTACACGGTCATGTTTCAGAAGCGCAATTTCTGAACACGTCTGTTGCAGTTTAAGGTTGTTGACAACTTTACTTGCTTCGGTATTTATAATAGCTCTGACCGAAGTGTCTCTGATAAGGTCACTGTACGTACCTGAAACAATCGCATCAAGTTTGTTAATCTGCTTCACTCGCATTGAAAAGGCACATAAGTGGGTTTCAAGGATTAAATGCACAGGCTGTATTGTTGTGTGGTTGCGTGAGATGGCCTCTGTGGATAGACGATGCGAGGTTTTTTTTACCACAGATATTTCAGAAGTGTTGCTGATGTCTGACGGCGCCAACAGACTCGCAACGAGGTAACTAGAAAATAAATAGTTGGTTGTGCGGTGCGTACTTCAGTAGCGGACAACATCCAGAGCACCCAACTGCGGTGGCTCGGCCATGTGCTACGGATTCCGAAACAGTTTCTACAAAGACGGACATTGTTCCCTGTTTCTCCTTCACCCTTCTACCAAGCCATAAGCTGTCTCAACGAAATAGACAGCTTATGTCTTGGCAGAAGGATGTGAAAGAGAGGACAGAGGATTTGGGTCCTCTTGGCCTCTCCTGAGCTTGGCTGGAGGCATTGTAATTAATTGCGGCTGGCCAATGTCAATGGCATTCGTGCTCTCAGTTTCTTCCCAGAGTGCTTGATTGAGTTCTTGGGGATCAAGGCACCTTGAAACACTTGCGATAGGCAAGCACCAGATCCCTTCTTTATCCATTCTCTCTTCTATTTTCACCTTGTCTTTCAATATAATTTACTACACTTTGTAGTTGTACGGCAGTGAAACGCCAGTGCCAACACCGATGTCTTTGTCTCTGACGATGATAATGGTGATAATGATGATGATGACAATGATAATTATAATGATAAACAGTGATGGACAGTGATTTTAATGTCATGAAAAATTTCTGGCGACTGAACAGGCAAAAACCGTTCACCGCAACTGTGTCACCTTGGCATTTAATGAAGCTATGATCACCTACACATTATGGCACAGAAACCTGCGGATAACCAAGAAATTATCTGGCGTGCGATTAAGTGCATTGCGACTGGAGCTTTAGGGAAGGAAGAAATTGCGGATGCGGACACTAGAATTAGGGAGAATCAGATCAATAACAGTGGGATCCAATAGGGAAGGACGGCACGCCACAAGATCCCTCGTGTGCACCTCGATCTGAGAGAAAGCTAACTTTTCTCAGTTCACTGTAACTCAGACTCGTGGAGGCTGGCTGTAACCAACTTCTTGTAGCACATCATTAAGCTGAGTGAAAAGAGTAGATCGTTAGAAGAAAATGGTTGTTTCATTTAAATTGAATGTCAAAAGAAGGCACCTAACTGATTTTGAGTGAAGCCTACACATGGATGCCTCTCTTTTCTGACAAACGATGATTGCCACTAAATACGGGGCATATGGTTCAGTGATAAGCTACGCAAAGTCAAATGAGGAATTACTGATTCACCTACACACACACACACACGAGGGTTGTTTATCGTCACTCTTAATGAGATTCATGAAACACATCTATACTACCGGAAAAACCATGGATGAATGGTTATTCTTCCACTAAGTACTCACATGATTTTTCTAAGTTAAAGATTTTACCGATTTGCGTGTGCGAAGGAAGTGACCGCTTCAAATAACTGGGATTTACTTTCAAGCAGCCAGCTAACTCCTAGAAGATTTCTTCTTTCTGTGTTCCGCCACTTCCAAAGCATGGTTCAAATGGAAGTATATTTCGTTTTAAAGTGATCAACCACTTTGAGTTAACTAGATGCTTTTACCGAATTGGTGACACTTTTATCCACTGAAATGTGTTTCATCCGTCTCAACAGTGAATGTTGTTTCATGAATTTTTGCTGTGTCTACACAACAAAAGTTGTCCCGCCATAAACTCTGTGAATATCATAATGAGGCCTGATTAATGATACCCACGTTTTAACCACGTTCCTTAATTTAAATGGTAATACATTCATCGTCTGTGATTTATCTTAGGGGCATTTTATGCCTGTCATCAGGCAGTTGGCTTCACGGGTACAATTTTTGAAGTTATTATCCGGCTTGCTTTGCTCGTCAGAAAATTTTTTCCGCTTTTCTTGCACCATAAAATTCCATACACTCAGAAGAATAAGTGTACAATCTTGCTGACAATTCTGAGGTTACTAACTACCGTAATGGTTGTGATAGGTAATAACGAAACAAGTTGATTATCGAAATCAGTAAGCTTACTATGAACAGCTCGATGTGTGTCGGATCGTAGCTCGCCATTTCAAAATCGTGATTCTGCTCTGTTCGAGACCCTTTCATTTTGTTCTTCGGGATGCTTTCACTTGCCAGAGTCACACTGTCCCTCCGTTTGTTTAGGAGAAGTCCATTCGAGAAGAGATTCAGGAGTAGCCATATCATAGACAGACTCAGTGCAACCACCGCCACAATTTTCTCCAGTCTGTATGTCCGCATTGTTGGGTTTTGTAACACTGGATTGAATACACGGGTGAAAAGGGCCTGCTGTTTTAGGAAAGTTTCAAATTTTCATGGCAAATACTTTTATTGGTGCCAGTCTCATGGAGATGGAAATGAGAGCAAAGAGAACGTATACCAAACGAACACAACTATCACAGAAAATTTTTTAAAAAGTCACTAAGACAACGAAAGTTTCTTGTGCATTTATCCCGTTCACTGATGACCGTCCTTTTTAAAGGCTCCGGAGTATCGAGTGATGGCCAGCGTAATTGATCCAGAATGTGAAGGAATGGGCGATTGTCACTAATGTAGGGTCCAACAGCCAAGAGATGAAGTTTCGACTGACCAGCCACAACCATTCTCTTTCTGTCTTTTAGAACGTCACCACCTTTGTTGCTACAATATAGGCCTTGGCAACGATTGCACCAGGCCTACTGGAAACACTGACGTCGCTGAGACAGGTTAGAATGACAGGACCTATTTTCTTTTGTAAAGAGGAGCGAGGGGGGAGGCCAATCCAAAACTCACAAGGTTATTTTTGATCACACGAATATGAACCCTGTCTTTTACACTAAAATTAACCCTTAGGATAAAACTGAACACTGGATGAAGCAAAGACCATAGATGAATACTGATTAGCCCTCATCTGAAACACCCCTTCGTGAATAGCTTCCAAACCACCCGAAGGAAACAAAGCCATGGATGATTGATGAACAATATGGTCTCCCTTGAGGTCACTGCTCACAAAATTAGAATGGGACAGTAGTAACCTGGAGTTCGAAGTGTCTAAGGTATAGTTTGTCCACCCCCCTGTGTTAGAGTTTCACATGTCTAAACTAAAGCGCATACAGAAAACAAATTGGAAATTTCCTCTTTCATTTTGGTCCGCTGTAAGCTAGACTAACAGAAGCTATCCTATGTAATTCTAGTCATTTATTGTCAAGAAGGTCAGATTCGTGGAAATGGTCCCAGAGTGCTCGAAACCTACTGAGACACTCAAACCCCGCCAAAACCACAGTAGGGAAGCCTTCAAGCATCCAGGCCAGGAAAGCCAGCTTCCGATTGAACGCCCAAGCCGCCAATCAATTCAGCAACGGCCAACGCGAGTTCAGGCAGACGATGATGAGTTTTCACCCAACGCCAGTCAGACAACTTGGATCAATGTCAAAAGTGCCCTTTAAATACGGTGAGGCCTCTTGTAAATTTTCCAATCACCTGTTTGGAATAAAGATCCTGTATTCCTTGTTGACGAGTCTTTTTTCGACTCTAAGGCACCGAAGCGGGGACAGAAGTTAGATAAATTTATCAACTTTGCCTATACTTTTGGTGCTCGGCGTTTTAGAGTTGCGTCGGAGTAACATTGAGCTAAATCTCGTGTAGTTAACAGGTGATATAATAAGCAACCTCTAGCGTGCAGTGATTATCGGGACGACCGAAGATATCTCACATGATTGGGTGAGGTGGCTCAGTAGTTAGAGTGCGAATTTAATACCCTACCCCTAAGGTCCGTGGTTTGAACCCGACTTCTGCATCTGGACTTCCCTTGTTTAGGCTTGGACAACCTGGCAGTATCTCAACCCTCGTGCTTCCTCTGAGTGGCATGGTAACTAGGCACCGAAAGGGCGTTACATCTGAATGATCTCACGTGAGATGCCCCCTTATATGAAAACAAGGCCTTAACTACACAAGACACCACAAAAGACTACATGTGTATCATCATATATAATTCACTTCATTAATGTTCAAGCAACATTATTTTGGCTAATCTGAAATGAATGGTCAGTGTTTCCAATGCCAAAATTTAGGGACAAGCAGAGTAAAGTACATGCTTACTATTAGTTGAGGGTTATTTTAGATTTTTTGTCCACATTGACCCAAGTGCCTTTGTTTAGAGACGCTTTCGCGGAATCCGGGAACAAGACACTGATCAAGCTCATGAAAAAATGTTTTTGTGTTCCCCTTCTAGTCTGGATAGTTCAGTTCCCGAATTGAAAAAAATGGGTCATATTTTATTTAGCTTTCTTCCTTCCTTTCTTTATCCAGCTATTCACAACTGTTCGGAAAACGATAAATCCTCTGTGCGCTCACCTTGTCTGACACCAGGTTAGAGTTTTGTCGAAGCCGACACTTTCTGTTGGATTGGACTGTAAATGAAAGCAGTGCACTTTCAAGAAGATTTGGAAGGTTTGACGAGGCTCCTGTGATTGGCAGTCAGTAAATGCTGTTCCATATGTTCAGACTGTATGACATCTCGCACGCTAACACCATCAGAGCCAACACCATCTAGGTGATGTGAACACGACAGCTCAAGCCGGAATTTCGATGAACGAAACAACTGCGATGATCGTTTAATAATATCTATCACGGCTATCTAGGATGATAACAGTAATCCTATCGTCACCCGCAACCAAATCGTCCTCTCTTGCGATCCTTCTCTGAGTTACTTGTGAACTACTGACGCCAACCACGAAGCCCATGTATTTACATTAATTCGGTGAATCCAAGGTCTTTCATCGTTTCTTACCTGTTGATATGATTGGTTTATAAGCTTCATTCAAATTAAGAAAGCACTGGTGTTGACCGGTTTTGCAATCGAAAGTGCATTTAGAGCGTGACCATATTATTCCCAACAAACTTGGTAAATTCCTTTGTGTGTACGTGTGCTTGGTACCACAACCAGCTTGGCAACGTGTTTACGTGAGAAGTTTCTCCTTGTGTGCTTCAGACCGCTCATGTGTGCTTTTCATAGTTGTTGACCACGCTTTGTCAGGGTTTACCAAATATGCATACTCTTGTTGTGATCATCTGGATGTTTATAAACACATCACCCTGCCTTGAGGTCTCATGTAATCCAAGGTCGCTTCGCTGGATAAGTCCAATCATCCTTGCATTTTGCTGGAGCTGTGGCAGTCTTGATGAATCTCTCAGATTTTCTGTTTTTTTATATGCACAACCCCAGTTATCTGCTTCTTCAGAGTCCACTGGCTTGACTTGACCCTGACCGGGTGCAGATAAGTACATACCAAAGCAAACTACTAAATTACCTGCCTAACTGACTACAAAACACTTAATGTCCGCATCTCGGAGAACTGATTGGTGACCAGCATTGAATACCTAGAAAACTTTGTCAGCTTCGCAGATGAGCGATTTCTTTCTTTTTGTTTTTCTGTGCGTTCTGTTCAATCATCTGTACGCGGAAACCTACGTAGCCATTGTTTAAAAGTCGGATGTCTTGTGAATCGCCCTGTTGCCTTAGCATGTTACCAAGTCCTCTTAGACAGCTGATCTGTCCGGCTGGCTGACCAGCGCTTAACTCCAGTTGATTGTACAATCCGCTACGGTGCTTTTGTACATCCTAATCTACCAACAACCCTAGACACTTTGAAGTCTGTATTCAATCTACGAAAGTCGGTCCACTAAGTTGCCCTTAATGTTCACACACGAAAGCGGCCGGGACAACAAGCAACCCTTGTTCATACGCTGGATTCCCTTTGTATTTATGTATGCTGTCTGTCAGAAACAAAAAAATGGTACAATCATGAAATAGCGACTATTTAAACATCCGTCAAACACGTCTCAAGGCGTGTCAGCATATCAACTTGAAATCCGTAATTGAACTAACTCCCCCCTCGCTCTCTTCCGGGTTACAACTGTGCATCCTTGGCGACAGGGGGGCCGCTTCAGCTGGATATGTCGTGGTGGGTATTGTATTGAGCGATCGAGCGGAATTACCTGAAGCCTCCGAGCTGTTCGGTGGTTTAATGACATTGTCAGAACTGGCCCAATCGCGCAGTCAGAGGCGTTCATGCATCAAAGCTATCGCCTTCAATGCGCAGCTACCCAGTTTCCGAGCAAACTGAACATGCCTTCGCCTCCAAGGCTTGGTTGTATGTTCCACTTTCCCGTTTCCCGGTGATCATAACTGTAGCAGCTGGAACCAATGTGCCTATGGCACACGGTTTATAGCTGATAAATGGAATTTAATTGAACGTGATTGTAATTTACACCCTCTCGGTTTGCACGCACAGAAATGCGGCCTCTTAGAAGTTCCTTTGGACAGCTTCTATGGTCACTTTAGTCACGGAGTCATTTTCGGCCTTGGTCACCAGATACGGTCAGAGCTAACACACGATTGACGAAGAGCGTTCGATGCCCACTCGGTATTTGCGAGGCCAACGTCTATCTCAAACCGATCACAAAGCCAGGACACAAACGACCAACTCCCTATGCTGCCATACTGTCTGTTGATCAATAACTTGAGCAACTTGAACAGCCATGGATGAATTATTAAGACTGGACAGGCTGTTGTTGCTAACATTGCAAATGGTAAAAATTTTCGCGGATTCCCCGACAAGTTTTAAAGCACTCATAGAGACCCATAACTATCCACTATCGGCCCTTGTAGACTTGTTCACGACTATCAATGAGGGTCACGCACTGCAAAGTTGAGTCTTGTGAAGGCTTACCCACAAGTTGACGTGTTACAGGAATACACAGAGTTTTACTAATCAACAAACATCGCAGACTGCTGTTTTGAGTGGAAAACTCACCACCTATCTTCCAAAAAATAATGGATACCGTGCTAAAAGATATATCAGGTTCAGTGGTCGACAGTATTAGTGTTGCAGGGCACAGAGCATATCAGCTGTATGGACAAACTGATGTTGCCCTCCGGGCGTAACATATTCTGTCAGGAAAGTCAGATCCCTGAAAACAACCGCGGAACGTCCGCGAACTCACTGTCAAAGTCGCTTTAGGAGGATCACTGAGTTTACGGGTCGGAAAGCTAGTTATCGATTGAACGTTCAAGTAGCCAATCAGCGACGAGTGGCGGTACTCGAGTGGTGATCTGGAGGCGATGCCAAACAGCCACTCAGCATCAACCGGACAGTCTTAAGTACGACGGGTCGTCATTAGCCGTTGGATTAGGTTATCGTGTATGGGTGGGGCCTCATAATCAGCGCCGCACATTGACGCGGGGCTAGCATGCTGCAGTGACGACACGTAGTCGAGGTGAGTGACAACGATTACCGTCGTCATGATGACCGCTTTATGACGTATTCCACCTATGGTGAATAATATTCCTAATAGAACTGATGCTATTGTGTTGACAATTTACCGAAGGTTACCTCCTGACGCTGTATTGTCCACGGGCTAGCTATGCATACCTGGGAAAAGCAATCATCCACAGAGATGACCATCGCATCTCCATTGCACAATTCATGCTGTTTTTTGACAATGTTATAATTAATGGAAGCTGAGCTTCATAAGAAAAAGTGTTGTGATGAAGTTTGCTGGACAAAATTAACTCGTCCGTTAAATCTGGGGAATATAAAGCAAACAAACGTCGATGACCGATTTTCCTAGGTAGAATTTGCATTGGACATTCTTTAGATGTTCTTTAAGAAGGCCAAAATATGGTAAAGTGCGATTTCGTGTTTTATCTCTCGTAAACCGGTAGCAAAATGCGAATCAGTGATGGTCCGTGACCTTGAAATTTCGCTCACTTAAACAAAATGCTATGAGCAACATAGCACCTACAAGTGCAAATGGATTTGACTAACTCTCCGTAAAAGTCACAACCTCGAAAACCCTATGTTTCCGGCAAAAATAATTTGGGTGTGCTTCTGGTGAGCGGCGTAAGTCCTTTGATGTGTTGAGTCCGTTAGAAAGCGCCAAGAGTAACTCTTCGTTGACATTACACCCAGGCAGTCATTCTAATTGGTTCTACATGTGAGTCGTTAAACAATTTTCTCTGTTTGTATATTGTACACAAATTATTTCCACATTCATCTACTGAATCATGCACAGGGCAATTCTGACAACAGAAGCAGAATGGCTAGACACAAAACATGACCAAGGGAGATAAACGTGAGTAAAGAGAAAGCCAACTGAAACACGCTTGTAGAAAGGACTAGTTCTGTCTGTCCGGTGGCCAGCCATCCCTAATAACCGAACATCACATCATTTGGACGGATGTCTCACGTGCAGGCTACGGACCAAACGAAGGCATGCCCTGATTGGTCAGAATGTCAGCCAATCTGGATCGAGTATCTTTAGCTCGACGCTTCTCGCCCCCCGCACGACCTTGTGGAACTTTCTGTCATTGCCCTATAAATACGGTTGTAATAATTTCTCTTGGCCTCCATGAAGGGCTGTCTGAAGCTACCGTGCCTTTTGATGTACCATAATGGACGGAGCAGGAAGTCAAGGGTAGATACAGTGTTTCAAGGCCGTTCAGCAAGTCACAACACTGTCCAAGTTTGTCATGTGCGACAACCTTGGAAGAACCAAGACTGGAATCCTTGGCTGTGTATATTTTATCCATGACATGTATTCCTAAAACGCAAGAACCTGACTTTTTTGACTGGCTTTTTGTGTCATGCAACAGTCGTTTGTACTAGGGAATTTGTCGCGCTTACCAGCTTGGGGTAATAATTTACCCAGAGTTATTTAGAGTTGATATATATTTTGCTTATGTAAGGCTGATGTGTATATTTTGAAATTTTGATAGGCTGTTACTGACAGTTAAAGGGAACCGTTCAAATCCAGGTCATGTTTACCTGAGGCGAGAGAAATGAGTCTTTCCTGCAGTGTTCCCTTGACCGAACACACCGAAGAATTCGAAACAGGACGCTCTCATCTACGTGTCATCTATGCCAGCCTCAATCCAGATGAAGCCGACCAAGAAGAGAGAGACAAAAGAGAGACACTTCCCACTTGTGCAACATTTCCAGTTACCCATGGTTATTTCTTTAGGTCTGTCATCACGTGAACTATTCGAAAAACGTAGTTGCTCGTAGCACGAGGCCTTAACTTACTCGCAGATTTGATGTTATCAAAGTAGAAGGGCAATCCATCCACACTGCCTAAAAATTCACTAGCTATTTCCTCTTGTCCTTAAGCGATTCAACGTTTTCTCGGCGTTAATTCTTATTGTTGGGGTCCAGGATACAGTACTCTGAATGACGCGTAGGTTCGACAATCCCGAATATCAAAAGCAAGAATTGGGTTCGCAATTGTACTGTACTATGTACACAAGGGTGAGCAAATTTATACAACAAACCTTAATTGTTCATCTTCGTAGCATCAACAAGTGCATAAGTCTGTCACTGACTGGCACAGTACAATGTCGAGGTCCGCACACCAAACAACGGTGAGTGGAATGCTGGCTCTGTAGTGTGGATTGCGGTCGTCCCTTCCGACGACAACTTCGTGATCAGTCTCGCGCGATCCCACCGAACTCGAGAAAACAAATCAAGACAGGTTCAGCAAACGGGACACAGACGCGTTTGGGTAAGTGGTTCAGCTGCCACATTCACACACATTCACACATGCTAATACGTGAGTGTCGGAGGGGACGACCTTTGTGGCAAGGTGAGTGGCGGGTACAGATGAGCAAAACAAGTGGAGATCAAAGTTAATAGGCTTATTATTAGCCCAATAATTATTGGTGAGTTATAAATTCTGTTTTATTTTTTACCGATTATTTTATGCCCTGTGACATTTTGTTGACAAAGCTGTATGCTAAACGACCCGCAATCACTCCGCTCCCAATTTGGCAACGTGGTTCATTGCTTTGCTTGCATTGCAACCCCAAAAATGAGGTTCCATAGTTTGCTCTTGAAGGTAGTTTTTCTAGGTTTTTGTTTGAATTCGACACCGATTGGAAAATTGATTTGCCTACGGCGCGTCGTCTGTACTTCACATTATCTTGTAGTATCTGTTGAAATGATGAATTACCTTAACAATACAACAAACCAATAAATGAAAAATGACAACTAGCTGGCTGGGACCTGGTGATTAGGCAAACTCACTATCAAAACCACATTGCCTGACCCGTATAGAAAAATTATTCATTCAAATAACAAAGTTTAAATTCTAAAATCTACGTAGGAAATCAAACGACGCGTTCTTTGGCACAAAATTCTCCCCGTTTGGTTTTTGTATATGTATGGTGCATTACTAGGTCTGGTGAAAAATCATCTGAATTGGTCTTCAGTGCACTGATCAAACTCACCCACGCACCGGACAAAAGCAACCTTCAAGCACTGCACTTTACGCCGGACAAAAATGTTCCGCCAAAACCTATCAGCTGAAAGTGCATTGGCCGTTATTTCGCTCACATTTATATTTTTCAAAGCACTTTTAAAAATTCTGAAAAAACACCCGTTTGTTTCCAAGCACAAAATTTTGACTGAATATATTCAAGTGTCCTTTCTACATTTTTGTTACTGAATGCGACTGCTTGTAATTTTGTGCAACTGAATTCTTTTCATTCATAGAACATGATGCCTTTTGCTACCTTCTTAGATTAACTTGATCCTTCTAAGATTTTAGGTAACGAAAGCTCAGTAAATGTAATCTTGATTGCCAGGGGGGCATCGAAAAATTTGATGCTTATGTTTAATTCTTAATTATTGTTTAGGAACATTCCTGTTGACATCACTAGCCAATTCGTCGAAAGTTTGTGCTCTCCGCAATGACTGGAAATCTCTATAGCATAACCAGAAAAGATTGTATTGACGTAATACACTACTCAAAAGGCTGCTGAAAACACTTCGACAGCCAACGACCGGTTTCTCCCTTTTTGAGGCTCATCAGATAGACGCAGTCCACTATTTCCCATGAATCTTATGTTCTGCTTGAACCCAAACTTCTCAAAATAATCGAAGTGCACTCATTCGCATTCCAAGTTGGTTTTGACGGGAGACTCACCTGGGTATCATAAACGAGAGCTTAAGCAAGGTTCCAGGCTGGTCTCCCGTCTAAACCAAATTGGTATGCACATGAGTATATTTCGCATATTAGGTCAGTTTGAAACTGCTTTAAATAAGTAACGTGCAACGGGTTTAAATACATAAACACTAATGAATATGAACAGTCATACGGTTTTCGTCATTTTATTTTGTAGGTATCAGGCTAAACCTTGTTATATAATGCTGTAGTGTAGTAGATTTGGAACATACTTCAAGCACACTAACAACTAGAAACCTTATGTTACGGTAGGCCTCTCTCCACTTCTGATGAAACTGCCAGTATCCTGTTTAACGCGAGCAGGAGTTTAGGTGTACGGACGCAACACACACTGAAATCTGTACGACAGCCCACGACCGGTTTCGCCCTTCTTGGTACTCATCAGGTAGGCGCACTCCCCAAGTTTCCATCAACCTGATGGTCTACTTGAACCCAAATTGAACAGATTTTGACAAATACACTCATTTTCTATGGCATCAGCTTGTTTCAGAAAGGATAAATGGACTACTACACTCAAGTACAACTATCTGTCATTTTATCCGTAAAGAAACTCCAGAAACTGTTACACAGTGGCTAAAAAGAAAATACCCTTTAATACACTTTGTTCCGCTTGCTTTACTCACTGTCGTCTTCTGGAGGAAGTCAGCACGCAATCATAGAGACCGACTTTGAAGATCCGCCAGACCTTATGCAATTTTTGTAATAATTGACCCCATTTGGTGGAGGACTCAGTGTTTACTCTAAATGTTTTTTGCAGGAAAAACTCTGTTTGTGCAAACGAAATAAAAATTATTAATTAATAAATAAAATAAAAATAAATAAAATAAATAGATAAAAGTAATAATAAATAAATAATAAATAAAAAACGAAATCGCCTCAAATATTCATACGATCTGTAAGAATAATACTCTCATTCTCGTGAATGGGGCACTGTCCTCGGAAGTATTAGGTTTTTTTAAAATCTGACACAATTGACCTAACCCCATGACAGTTTTACTATCCAGTAATGCTTTTTCCGCCATCATAATGGGCACAGTGGTCCAAGTCAGCAGTTCATATGGGAGGAAGATTAGACGACCTGCTTTGTAGACAGCGGTTGCTTACTGATTTACATTACCATTCCGAACCACTCCAGCTTAGTTCAGTCATTTGAACCCGTCCCAGAATCGCAATCTGAGAAGTGAATACATTACATTCTTATATACGACTGATTATTCTACATGTCCATACTAAAAAAGGACTGTAATGAAGATAACTGGCCGAAGGGATTCGGGGAACCTGCAGCCAGAACAGGGGATTTAGGTAGACAAACATATATGGTTTTTGCAGATCTGCCCGACGGCTGTTCCCCATAACCTAACAGGACCAAGGGTTGAACATTTCCAACGTGTTAGCAAGTGTTCTCATTTGATTGGCTGAATACCTGACAGGAAAACAACGATTAGCAGCCGTACTACGTCCGGCTAATTGGTCTAATAGACCTGCCGAATTTTGGCTGTGCTTTCATTCTGGTGGGATGTGAACTCATGAAGGATGCTTACAGTGCCACGGCAATCGCGAACGAATTCTATGAAATCATTATCTATGTCAAAGGGAAGCTATGTCAGTGTTCTACAGGTCGGACTGCAAAACATTCTTAGTATGAGTATGGAAACATATGCATAAATGAAATCTCTCGTGATTTGGTTTGTTTAGGTGACAGCCATCATTCAACTGCACGATTTTACAAGCATCTGTTGGTTACGAAAATGTGAAATGGAATCCCTACCGAACTTTTCAAAAAAAAACTACTCCCAAAACCGTCAAACTAAAGAAAGACAATAGAAGTGAAGGCGTCTCAAGTTAAGTATACATTATTTGAGACGTTGTCACTCAAAGGACCAGCTAACACCTGACCATGTGTTGTGAAAGGGAAGTGGTACTGTATATTGAGCTAATCACGCTGCCAACTGGCCTCCCATGGGCTGGCGACTGACCGAAAGTAAGAGATTTGGATCTCACCAGATGTTCGCGAAAAGCGCACACTTCTAATGTTTACCAACCAGGACGAAAAAGTCTTGAATTGCCTGTCGGTCTTTTCGTGTAGAACGACTTCGTGTGCAGGATCATTTACTTTTAACCAATTCCGAAGCCCAGTAGTTTATCTTCAAAATGTTTCAGTGTGCACGAGGAAGTCCTGGTGGCAATGGGATACCGAGATGATGATGAACCCAAGAAAGACGAAATCGGTCATGGGCTGTCAAGCAGTTTTCAGCAACTTTGTGAGTAGTGTGTTCCGTCAAAGAGACATTCCAGTGTATTTTGGTCGATGAACCAATTCAATTCTTCAAATATAAGCGCAAAATACTTGGTGCAAACGACCCCCACTCCAGGTCTTATAATGTTCTACAAAGAGGGTACACAATGTCTACAAGTTTCAACTCAGAATTGCTCTAGGCTCAAGTAGTGCGACGCCATATCAGGCCGTTTCCAGGCTAGTCATTTTTTCAAGCACTCGTTGCTTTGTGCAGCAAAGTAAGTCAGAGGTTTCTCACGTTCAGCTCGATTCCGACAGGGTTTTTGTGGCCAAGTCAGTGACAACGCCCGAGTTGTACTGAAACGGCCTGCCAGCTACCATGACAAAATGCTTTTGTAATGGTACGATCACTGTGAACCTTATTTTGCCGAGATGGGCAACAGTTCCGTGGCTGATAGAACTACTTAGTGAGGTAAGTTATCCTGACAAAGAACAAATGCCACCAAGCTGAACTTCACGATGTTGGAAGACTGAACTTTATGGGTGGATAGTTTGTGACATAACTGGTTGATATCTTATCTGCACAGGGAGATATATCTGAATGGGAGAATGAGAAACGACAAAAACCCACTTAGGACCATTATTATTTTTACAGGGAAAAGCCTAAATGACTAGGAAAACCAGCTCCACAGCTTCTCACTTCTAACAGCAACGAAATCGTCGGAGTTACACGCCTCTGGGGAAGTGCAGAGAGGCTTTGTAGACCTCTTTCTCTATGGGATATCCAATCACTTACCTACGGTAAACGAGCTACCGATCCGCTACCATGTCTGTCAACACACAACAGACCATCACATCTCATCAATCCTTCATCTAAAACAGTAACCTTATCACGAGTTCCGCATTCCTAAACTACGTAACCTGAAGGAGAATCTTAGTCGGATACTCTGGACTCAGACAATAAACTACTTTATACGTTACCTGTCCTAGCGACCAAACAAGGTCACTTAGCTTTCAAGCGAATAGTCGAGATAAAAGTGACCTAGTGCGCTTCCAAAACTCAACTTAGGGTTCTAGAAAAGCTACTAAAAAGTGACCTAGTGCGCTTCCAAAACTCATTTTAGGGTTCTAGAAAAGCTATTGACGGTGCCGTACGATCGTAAACATACTAGATCAGCGGTCAGTTGGACTGCAGCTCGGTTTAGTCCCAATGCTTCAGGATGGTTGCAGGTTGAAGTTTTTGCTAAAAAAAAGCAAGTTTGCAGCTTCATCACCCGTTGTACGAATCACCTGTCGACTCAGTTGCTGAACCGACAGGACCCCCAATAACTTAGTTAAATAGCTGACTAAGTTTAACTTAGTTCAATCAAAAGAGACCTGCTCACGTACCAAAAACATTGATGACCATACGGAACTTCTTCGATGACAGATGGATCTAGTTTCCTCAATGTGGAATGGCGATTAGAAAAAACTATGCACCCCTGCGATGGCTTTGTCGGTCTGGCTTGATTGTTCTTGGTCTCCTAGATACAAGCACACAAACATATTCTTAGAAAATGAATCTTTTGAAGAAAATTAGGCCATTTTTTAAAAATCAATTTCTAGGGTATCAGATTTATCAGTCACGTAAGAATATTGGATAAAAATTAAGTGAAGGAAAACGAAACGCTTTTGTAGTTTGTGCTGTCAGCGCAAGGGCCAATTCGCTCTCTGAGAAGCATGTTTGTTTACTCACTAGTCTTGTGCGAAATGTGTTCGCGCGCAGTCATTATTAAGTGTCAAACGGTAATTTCCAGCCTCCCGTTTATCTTTTTGTCAAAATTCATTACTTTTATTTCTCTGCTGTTCCCAATTCTGCCTACTTTGATTAGGCAAACTGGGCCTGTTGGATCTGCCTGCTTGCAGCTGGCTTCTATTTTTGGGCTTGGAGTTAAGCCTCCGAAAAAAAACAAGCAACAGAATGATTAAACAAGTGTGTGGTGGACCGTCAATGGACCGGAAGACCCTTTACGAGTGGTCAGAATTCCGACCAGCTTTCCAAAAACAATGCGGACCCCGAAATCCGGCCAAAATCGCCCTCTTCCCGAAAGCACTCTTTATTGTGAGTCAAAACCACTGTAGCGTTCTTTCGTGTAGCTGAAATAGATAGCAACTGAGGCAAAACACACTGACGAGCCTCACTCAGAATTTATCACCCTGTAGAACGAATAACAGAATATTGATCTGGCATCGTTATGATCGATCGTCATGCTCAGCAAATTTGGCTATAGTCGGCGTGTTCACGTGTGCGTTGACGTGTGTTCGCTATGACACTGGAGGACTAAACAAGCGAAAAATATCTGACGTGTTTTGTGTGCCCCCTTGCCCGTTTGGTTACGATTTCTCAGATAAGCTATCCTTCGCTGTGCACCTCTTCCAACGGACAAGCAACTGTTTCCGGACTCGTCGTAGGGACTTGCAAAACATGCGGGAACGGGCGCCTCATTTAGGTTCTTCCGGTTGGATTGTGATTTGAATGCCCTGAACGCTTGAAGAATGTCACAATTTTCAAAGTAGTCTCATGAACATTTTCCAAGGGCTGCTGCACCTAGCACAATTAACTTTGAATTTATTGCCCTCAAAGATGCATGTGAGGAGCGGTTTCCATCCCACAAAAAGGGATTGACCATATTATATAATGGCCATAATGACCATATAATGGCCTCTGGCTAAATCGATTTGTTCTGCTTAATATTGCGTTTTCCAAGAATTTTAAAATAGAAAGCGTAATTGATTGATTGACTGACTGTCTGACTGATCGATTGACTGGTCGATTGACTGATCGATTGATTGACTGAGTGTTATTCTGGCAAAGCTGGTATCCAAATCAATAGTTTGTACAGTGCATGACCATTACCACTACCTTGATCAAAGCCACGGTTTGGATGGAATATCCACCACAGATACTCTCCAACCTGAGTGGCCAGGCTGCCATTCTTCTGCATCCAACTCTCTTGGAAAGCAGTCTATCTCTCTTAAGTCAAATAACCTTGGTACGAAGTCATTTCGTGCCCCCCACCCCCGTGAGAAGCAAATCTCTAGGATACTCTCTTCAGAAACTTACAGTTTGATTCACGGCTTTTGAAGTGGGGTGGATACGCTTTACGGGCACCCTTCTGAACAACAGATAGCCTTTATTCAAATAGTCCGCCTTGGAGTTTCCCCAGGCACTTGTGCAAGTAATTTGTGACACCAGCACTGTAGTACAGTCATACACAGGTTGAGACGATAGCACTATAAACAGTAGTCAGCACGAAGTAAATTGTGGGAATCGGTTTGCTGAATACCTCTTTTGGTCAGAGTTGCGTTGTTTTACTACATACAAGAATAATCTGCGTACTGGGTGGACAATTTGCACACAATACTTTTTAAGACCCTTCTGGATATATGGTTAGGTGAACTCGGTATGTGTCAATTCCACTTGAATAAAGGAATATGACTGAACAACAGCCTTATAGGCAGCCCGTTTTATGAGGGAGAAATGCAACAGCATGTTCAAAATCTACAAACCATCTGCGGCATTAAAGTATTTCAATCCGCATTTAAGGTTTTGATTCGAGCTCGAAAAAGCAATCTGCCACTTTGTGGGAGAAATGCTTCCGTTGTGAATCGTTCGAGGGTATTAGAACTCACATCCGCATCACTATCGTTCAAACAGTTCTCCTTCTGTCCTGGATTAATTATTCCATCGAGTTCACACCAAAAGGGAGTTACTGTAACAACTACACCAAGACAGGAAGACTGTTCAGACGACAGCTATCGGGATATGAAATATGTTTGGATTTTGCTCTACTGGTGTGAAATCAGTAGCACGAATTATGAACCTATTTCCATAAAACGATGAGAGCGGATTTACTTGCGCAAGACCAGTACAGCAACACATCCATGTGCAAGCTACTCGCTACATATCTTGTCTGAAGAATGAAAATCACCCAACCTCGCCCAATGCATGGCCATACCAGCCGCCAGCTGGTATCCGGAATGCAGGATTCTCCACCAAATTTGATTGTGACGTCTCCAAATGTAAGAATTAATTTTGAACGCTCTCACAAGAACCATTATCCGAATGTCAACTCTACATCTGCCTCCAAAAGACACACTAGTAGAAGCGTCCATTTTGAATGAGCGGTCTTCTGGAAATTCCATGAGGTGGTTGTGCCGAACTTGGAATCTTAACTAATCGACTCCATGTACGGTATGAGGAAAGGTTGAGTATTTTGGAATAATATAAGTAAACAAGGTTACTGGTATTTGAAGTTCGGGTTGTAAACAAGAACCAGGTCGCACTGACAGACAGATGGAACATAGGTAAGCAGTAAGCTAACAGCAATGTGAGTTCGACCAGTCGAGTTAGGTTGATCCTTTTTGTCAGTGGGTTACTAACCGAGTTAACTGCTAGTAGCAGAGCGATCATCACAGTCTCGTTTCGGTATTTTAATTCTCACATCAATGCGCACATACTAGTTTGCTTTGCCCCATGAAATATCACTTTCCTCTTTGCTCGGGTGGTTCGCGATTTCGTTTTGAATGTTGCAAATTAGACTACTATCCTAAAGTGACATGGTGTTGCAATCAGTTAAAATGCACCATAGTTTGAGGATTAAACGCTGTTTCGAGGTGATTCTTGTCACCTTTTAGGGTATCTTCATTGATTGTGGATAGTTACGGTGGAACTGTTTAGCTCCGGGTGTATAACATCATTTGAGTAACCAGTAGACGTGGCTTGGTGGATTATATGGAATACCAGTTAGAACATACTGACAGCGCACACTCACACACAAACCCACACACACAAGGTTAGGGATAGTGTTGAAAGAGTTGTCTGACCGTGTGCGCAAGAATCGTCATTGACCCTAAGGTGTTACGGTCCCTCTTAAAAACTACAATGCTGTTGAAAAGTCGACACAATTACGCTCATAAAGTGCACTGAAAGACTTAACTCACCTGTGCAATTCTCATTGCACTGCAGGCAGCTGAAGTGCAACATAAGGTTGACGGACACTCGTGGACTGTGCCTATATGATGAGCCCCAAGAAGGTCGAAACCGGTCGTAGGCTGTCGAAGAATTTTCAGCAACCTTGTGAGTAGTGTATTACGTCCGTGCAACAGGAGCAGTTTGTAAACGAAGAACTACCTTAATACTGGAAACATAGTAAAAGTCTTCTGTAAAACACCATCAGGTCAGTGCAAGTCGGCAAGGTCTTGGTGTAAAATTTCAGTGATTATTCTGTACTAAGTTCTTTTCAACTGATTCAAGGGTTGACACCCTGAGATGCTCATAAGGAAAAGGTGTACCGTTACTTGGTTTACGCATCCCCCACATTCAGCCAATCCGACTACTGTGGATAACTAATTCAGAGTTACATCATCATCATCATCATCATCATCATCATCATCATCATCATCATCATCATCATCGACAGCACGACATCAGTGTTGAACACCGATGCTTCGCTGCCGTACAACCATGATTTATTAGAAAGCCTTATTGTGAAGAAAAAGAATAAAGATGGATGGGGAGGGGACTTATTGCTGCCTTACTACAATCATTCCGAGGTGCCTACACCACCAAACACTCATTCAGGCAATCTGAATAGAAACCGACAACAAGATCGCCACTGGCAATTAAAGCGACCAAGGAAGACCGTAAGAAATCTGAATGACTGCTGGATAAACGAGTAAAATTGTATAGGCCAGGAATGAAGGAAGCTAACAGAGTCACTGAGAAAGCTTTACACTTTTGTTACTGAGGATCACTCAGTGTTTCTTATCAGCCTTGTTGTGACGTCATTGCACCACACTAACCCCAAAACATAATGTTCTGATGGTGTTGGGTGCAGGGGTATTTGTATCGGTTCTTATTGAAGCCAGAGGTGGAAAGTTAGTCCGAACTTTTGCGCACGGCATATGGCATACTTGTCTGACATGTACTCAGGATGTCTGGACCTCGATACTGTGATATTGTTTTGCTCACGGCTCCCCCCGTACAGATTGACATGTTATTCGGTCAATCAATATTTACTTCAAAGAACCCCTCGCTAATTCGCCATCTCTGTGTTTTCTCACTGGTGATTTGCCGGATACAGAACACCAAAACTCAACTCAAGGTCACGTGAGCATACGCATGGCAGAATGCAGTTCACTGTTTTTTCCTACCCTGGACTGCGTCACGTGCGATTTATCAGGCTACGTCTAAATAATGCCAAGGCCAATCACGTACTGAATAGTTTTCCGTAGAGGCTAAGTATGACGTTCAGCACCAGGGAGCATGACGGTACTTTTCACTAGCTCTCCCGAATCCTGAGTAGTTGGAACAAAATGTTCACAGAGTGACGTCATTTCGAACAAACTTTTGTTATTTTTCCTTCTCATCAGTGAGAAGCTAACTGAACTAGAATTAGTGACATTTTTTCCACCAAGTGGAACCGATATGATTATGTACACATCACACGTGAATCTTGCTGACAATAGTGAGTTGACACGTGGGCATTCTTTGTCAAGAAGGTGGGCACTTGTTCAGATTCAACTCCTCCATGTAGTCCGGATGTTGACTTTGATGGGGAAGTGTGGATTCGTATCCCTAAAACCAAGAGAACAACAAAGAGTAATTATTCAAATCGATTTAAAGGGGGAATTTCGTGCAAAATTATTGTCAGCCGACGTGAAAAAAACAATAATTCAATTGTTCAGTAATTGGCATTTCTGTTCAAACGATCGTGAACGAAACGGAATGCAGATTCGCTATACTTTGACATATTAGAAACCACGCAGTTCCCGTACATGGTAATCCTAGTGAATCTGATTGTGATAGGTGAGGTAAGCTTACGAATCTCGAAGGCGCGGTTGGCATTTTCCAATCTGAGACACCTATGGCATCAAAGCGGCTTATCCGTGAAGTTTAAGGGGCTTGTTTATCAGGCCGCAACTTGGGCTGTTTTTACTGTATGACTGTGAAGACCTGACTTGTTTGGGTAGCGGAACTGAGACGCCTTCAGTTCTTCGGGCATCGTCGTCTCAGAAGCGCCGTCTCGTTTTGGCTTGTACCGGCAAACTTGCGACGAGGTAATTAAGAAACGAGCTTCCGGTTGCGCAGAGGAATGTGTCCAGTGCCAAAAATACCGTGGTTAGATCATGTATTGCTTGTACCGTCATTGTAGGTACCTCGGAATGATTGTGACAGTTAACCACTAAATAGGTTTTCCTTCATAGCATTTTTGTAATTTTCCTCACTGTAAGGCTTCCAAATAAATTGTGGTTGCATGGCAGCGAGTCAGCAGCGTTGATGATGATCCTAGAGAATACAAGTTTGTACTTCTACCGCGTACAGGTCATAGTCTTGGATGAAATATGGTAATGGGGGTGTTCACAACTGAAATGACTTTCCGTGTGAAGTCATGACAGTCACGACTCCAAAAACACGAAGACACTCCTTTTCCATCATACTTCGAGGGCGAGATGACTCAAGCGGCTAGAGCACGAATTTACTGATCGGAAGGTCCGTGGTTCTAACCCGACCTCTGCCTCTCGACTTCCCCTGTCTAGGCTTGGGTAACCTGACAGTATCCCAGCTCTCGTGCTTCCTTCGGGTGGCATGGCAGCTAGGCAACTGAAGGTTGTTACAGCTGAACGATATATTTAGTAATGATACTTTGTAATGTGTTCTCACTCACTCACTCACTCACTCACTCACTCACTCACTCACTCACTCACTCACTCACTCACTCACTCACTCACTCACTCACTCACTCACTCACTCACTCACTCACTCACTCACTCACTCACTCACTCACTCACTCACTCACTCACTCACTCACTCACTCACTCACTCACTCACTCACTCACTCACTCACTCACTCACTCACTCACTCACTCACTCACACTCACTCACTCACCCATATACACATAATCCAAATCGACATTTATGCACAAGTTCTTCTTGGTCTTGAACGATGGAACGAATCACAGAACATAAATTCAAGCATTGCTTTAGCTACCAGTGGTTTATTCCACTCCTGATTGTCTGGCAGAATTTCGACTGCAGATTGCTCAGTCGCCAGTCACATGGCAGCTGTGAATGCGCTGGGTGTTAAGGTCAGCTAATAAGCGTCGTCATTTGAGTGAGTGGTGATTAACGTTGAGTCCAGATGGTGTTAAGCTTCAATATCACGTGCTAAAGAGTGAGTCCGGACTGAACCAAACTGGCCAACCAGAAGGACTGACTTAAACAACGAATCGCAATCGAGGGTAATATTCAGGTCATCAGGATCCAAAGACACACAAACACAGCAGTGCTCAATGCATACACATACCGATGCACAGCTGAAGTACAGAAGTTCACCACACCATCCAGCACTGATGAGGCTACCTCGGTGAGTATCGAAACGTCTAATCATTCCGTTTTCAGCTAATTTGATCGCAGCTATGAAATGAAGGCAAACTGTTCACTGGATTGCCAATTTGCGTCCAGTACATAACTATTTCGGGTCCAGTAACCTCCCAGCTAGGTCAGACTGGTGGAACATATGTTACACCAGGAGCAAATGCTGAAGGATACCAAATAATCATGGGATTTTGACAAATACAGTCATTTTCATATCAGTTCGAATCTCTGAATCTCTCGTTCATGCTTCAGCTGGATTCCAGGTGAATCGCCCGTGAAAATCAAACCGATACACAAATTAGTGTATTTATCAACATCTGTCCAATATGGATTCAGGTGAAACATAAGGTTGATGGAAACTCAGGGACTGCCTCTACCTGATGAGCCCCAAGAAAGGCGAAACCTGTCGTGGGCTGTCAAAGATTTCTCAGCAACCTTGTTAGTAGTTTATTAGGTCTATTCATGGAATTTGTTCAGCCGAATCGAAAAGCTGTTGAAGATATGTAGCAGGATTGAAACACCAGTACAAAATCCCCCGACTTTCTAGTATAAAATGACTCCACTTTCAAGATGAAATCTCCTTCAAATATTCAAAAGTTGCTCACTGCCCACAACCCATCTGCAGAGAGGGGAAAGAACCCAAGGATAATTCTGGGGCTTTTCTCTTTATAATCATTAGTCAAACAGCCTGTCAGCAGCAGACCATGTGACGTAAAGTGCTTTATTAAGGGGCTTTATATCTTGCCTGTGTTGATGATTAGCCTCCTAGGGCTGAATGGTATAGGACTCATTCAAACATGGAATAAGCTGCTTTCAATCGTTTCAGTCGATTGTTAACCCCTAGAGCACAGAGATTCGATTGCTGGAGGTACCGACGATTGTCCTTCCTCAGTTGCAGATCATCTGTTTCGACAAAACAGACGTTGGCGAAGAATATCAACTTACTGTACCACATCATCATCATCATCATCATCATCATCATCATCATCATCTTCGTCATCATCACCATCATCATCATCGTCATCATCGTCGGCATCTCACCTGGTGCAAAGCTTCACCATAATTTTCGATGTCCATTATGGTTTCGGACAGCGTTTAGGTAAGAATATCCGTGTGAAGTACGACGACCATCTGGCAAGCCCCGTAAAAGTCGCAGTTCTTCGCTCGAGATCACCGAGTAATTTTGAGTGCTTGGGGGAACAAACAACCAAATTAACTGGCGTCATTTGCAACCGATTGGAAAAATAGCATGAAATAGATGGACACAGAATAAGTTTGAAAAAAGTTAGAAATCAATAGACCAAAAACAACAAGGCAAATGTGATGGTTGGCCTCTTCTGAAGGTGGGATGTCAGGTGATGCTAGAGGCTTTAAGGGGTAAATCTCTCTGAACGGGCCTCTTGTTTGACCTTCTTCCTCAGGAACGATTATACCCTGGTTAGTTAAGGTGCCTGAATGCTTTTTGCCTTGGCAAGTGAGTGGGAACGAGATAGCTCAGTGACTAAGGCACCGGCCGGCACATCCGTGGTTTAAACTCAGTCCAACCAAGCGTTTTGATTGTTCTTTTTCAAGGCCTTCTAACTCAGCTCCATGTGCTCATTTCACAGGCCAGCTGAAGCGCGTTCAAGCCTCCGTCAAGCGCTTGAACATTTCAACCGTCTTTCCCTCTGTCCTTATCTAACCAGGAGGAAACATCAGTGGTTTGGCTGCGTTCCTCTGTCTGTGTGACCATGCCGTTGATCTGACATTGGAATACTCTTGACTGGGCTACTGTCACGTCGAACAACTAGAATCACAGGTTTGAACCATGCCAAAAATATGGCCTGCTTGACATGACCGACTTTAGATCACCCGACTCACTAGACGGGACTGTAGGTAAATACGGTGGAGATAGTATTCTGCACCACGAACACGAATGCATAAAATAGGTGGAATCCTGTCAAAGTAATATCATTAGACATGACGCTTTGATCAGTCTACTGGGTGATAAGTTGGGAGAAATCACTATCCAGGCAGGCAGCAGTTGAGAATGGTGCTTTAGCTTAGTGAAGCCTCAGAAATCCGTTTTCATTAAAAGCCTCGCCCCATTTCGTGCTACTCTCCGGCTCCTCCTGGTGTCTTCATGTAATAAACCGTCTACACAAGCTGAGGACCTTCGAAGACTGGTGTCTACGAGGTAAGCCGCGTGCACAATGCAAAGACAGGGTATGCCAGGCGAGGTAGCCATGAAATATCTCCAATTTTTTTGGATTTTCCCTTTCAGAAGTGATAAAGAACTAAGCCACACCATCACCTTCTTACTTTCAGTGACGTTTTCAGCTGAGGACAAGTAAAAACTTACGTTTAAACTGCGCAAAATTGCCTGAACTTCAAGCCACTTGCCACTCACGGCAACGAAATCGAGCTAGGTAACAAGTTGTAAATGAGTGTTCATGAACGGAGACTATTTGAGATACAAGTGAATTAGGTTCATTTCACCCAAACTTCTCGTTTACAACATTCCTCAAATGAACGTAGTTCACCAAGTAAACCTTATGTTTCAGTCGGGAAGTTAGTCACTGGAGCGTTTATTGAAACGGATTTATGAAGGATGAATGAAATAAGTAGCCATCTGCAAGTTTGTTAAGAAGTGAATCAGACAAGATGCAGTTCATTGTATCGGCCACTTATTGACGTAGGCTACTTCAATTCAGCCGATTCAAACCAAGAAGCCATCGAGGACTCCACCTAAATAATACGCTGTATGTCCATCTTTGAGATTGTCTATATATATAACTAACCTACCTATCTCCACACTTATCTATCTATCTATCTATCTATCTGTCTATCTATCTATCTATCTATCTATCGATCTATCTATCTATCTATCTATCTATCTATCTGTCTATCTATCTATCTATCTATCTATCTGTCTATCTATCTATCTATCTATCTATCGATCTATCTATCTATCTATCTATCTATCCATCTATCTATCTATCTATCTATCTATCTGTCTATCTATCTATCTATCTATCTATCTGTCTATCTATCTATCTATCTATCTATCTGTCTATCTATCTATCTATCTATCTATCCATCTATCTATCTATCTATCTATCTATCTGTCTATCTATCTATCTATCTATCTATCTGTCTATCTATCTATCTATCTATCTATCCATCTATCTATCTATCTATCTATCTATCCATCCATCCATTCATCCATCCATCTATCTATGTATCTATATTTGCTCGTCTACCCCTCATGGGTGAACTTTTCTACATTCCGTTGAACTACTAAAGGATCTAGTTTCTTTTATGTGATGCACCCCGTTTGCTGTACTCTTCGTCTGTTTGACATCATCGAACAACTGACGCACCGCTTTTTCCCGAAAAACGTACCGTGAATTTGATAGAAGTAACATTCCGCCAATAAACACTAGCTCAAATGAGTTAGACAGACCGTAACTGGACGTTTCCTTAGCAGCTGTCAGCATTTCTGGAAGCCGCTGCGGAATAAAGAACAGCGCGTCTGCTAGGAATTTTGTCTAGGAATCGGCCTTAGAGGTGTTAGTATTCAGATATCACAGATCCTAGTGTTCGTTTTGCCCTGTAATGCGGCTTCAATTTGAAGCAAAGTTTTAAAAGGTGCTCGTGATTACACCGCATTGGAAGTGCAAGCTCTAACACGCGAAGTTTTGGAAAGAAGACTACAAATCCACCACCGTAAATCTACTCATTGGAGGTTGCGTAAGGTTCCGGACGTCCCGAAGGTGGTGCACCAGTGCATCATTATCATCAGAAACAGCAACATCATGTTGACACTGATACTACACTGCCGTACAACCATGAAGTTCATCTAATTATATTCATAACCTTGGAGTGAAAAGAAGAGGAACAGACTGAGTGAGGGAGTAGACTCAACGCTGGCCTATGCTAAGCATTCTGAGGTGCCTAAACCTCCAAACGCCCAATCAGACAATATGAAAAGGAACTGACTGCACGAACGCCACTGATATCGATTAACCCCTATTTCTTGCAATATCTCCAGCCAGGGACAGTGCATCAGGACCATGCTTAATGAACTTTATCTATAAGAGAACCTCAGTGTTACCCACTCATACCAGCGATATCGCCTATATCATCTTGGCTTGCACAAAGCACTTTAAATCTTCTGGGGGAGGCCTAGGTGTGGAGCAGAACGCAGCTACTTCAGCACACGCCTCACAAATACATCTGCTTGAAATTGAGAAAACTTGGCATTTGGTTGTATGCTGTAAATTGCAACCCGATCAGCCGTTTACGACACCTCAATTCTCGTTTGTAACCCCCTCCGAAGTGCGTCCTGAAGGAATACCAAGACTTGAATTCAGCTCATCCTGGTTCATGAGCTTGGCCAACATTGATTCTTGTTCATATTCGGAAGTAAGCAGAGTCGAATAAAGAGTCCACCTGCTGGAGCATTTGTTCTGCGTCACTCACATGCCTTTGGCGTGGTCCAGACTATTCCACTTCGCAAAAGTAGCTTGATGCCTCCTTTATTCGACCTTTAGCTCACGGCGGTTCTATG
The DNA here is from genome assembly GCA_003604175.2 of Clonorchis sinensis. Taxonomy (NCBI): domain Eukaryota; kingdom Metazoa; phylum Platyhelminthes; class Trematoda; order Opisthorchiida; family Opisthorchiidae; genus Clonorchis; species Clonorchis sinensis. The sequence continues at coordinate 3,202,199 of CM030375.1, read as the reverse complement.
GACATTTCGCATCACAAAGTTTGGTTTCATGTATTTAAATTTTTTAAGGGGAAGCTTAGGATGGTTCCCAAAGCAGTTTGCGTGTCTTGAGAAATTAGACGATCCATATCCACCTCCGATGTGAATGACCAAAAAACTCATACCCTTAAATCTTCACAGTGAACTCACTCGATGCATGGGAAATAACTCGAAGGATTTTTCTCCACATCACCCTTTGAGGATTTCTCCGCGTTTTTACAGTCTGAGTCAATACTCCTAGACGTTACGTTCCTCGGATCTGTTGATGTTACCAACTTTCCATTTGCGTGTGCGGGTGAAGATGGCTTCCAGTCAGTTTTAGCTTGTAAAGGTGATGTCAGCTCCATTGCTGAGCGGACTGTTATTTCTGTGTGTGGGGTAGAGTAATGCGGTTGTTTGCGGTTGTCCGCGGTTCTGACTAGTTGGCTCGAGCGTGATTTCCGAGGCGAAGGAGGGTCACCATAGGATGAAACAGTTTTTCTATCGGTTGGTGAATAAACAGTACGAAAATCCTGATAGATTTTGCGGATATTGCTGGGAAAAGAAAAGAAGCCCGGGTATATGACAAAGTTATTGGACGAAAAGATTGGTCGGTCCAAATGATAGTGTCGACTGAGGAAGTGAAGCATCTTCCTCGATGGGGAATCGATTGCCAAACTTTGGGGTGCCACATTTTCGACCTATGGAACAAAGGGGACGGAACCAATGCGTTAGTTATTGTTGGTTTGTGCCAACGTACAGAACACAGCTTTCTGGTATGGTAAAAACAATGGCTAAGTGAAAAGTCTTTGTAGATTATTCATAAGAACCAGAAAGCCAGAAACTTGCCAGTAAGTGAGTAATTTACAAAGTGGGTTTGCCTGACCACAACACAAGTAAGCTTCCTTCCTAAAACTAAAGCCGAACTTTGTTGAGGAGCTTATGGTCATTGTGCAACTGTTGAGAATCATCAGCAGTGGGAGATTCGAACCTACGGCCTCCCGATTCGCAGCATCATCGTTCAGCTGTACCAACCTTCTGGTGCCTAGCTGCAAAGCCATCCGAAGGAAGTACGAGGGCTGAGCTACTGTCAGGTTGCCCAAGCCTAGACAGGGGAAGTCGAGAGGCAAAGGACGGGATCGACCCACGGACCCTCTGTTCAGAAAATTCGCCCTCTACCACTTGAGGATAGCATTGTACTGTTTGGCTACGAGCGGCTGAATGGTGACGTAGTTAACTTACACAGTCACACTTCAGTTACGTAAGTGGTATCACGTAGCTTTGTGTAGCTTTGGCTCCCTGAGTATTAACTCAGCAGAGGAGCTCATACGAGTTTTAAACGTATCTTTTGAGCAGAGTACTCAGAGCTTGTTAGTAGTGAGGGGGTTCATAAGTCCCATTTAGCCTTTCATGTTGTAGTTGACGCAACCGTACTCTTAGGATCAGAACGTGACGTACAACTGTTTCGTCAGTCAATTGCACCATGAGATCTACGTGACTGAATGAACCTGTCTAAACGCTGATCCGCCATCCCTACCTTAAAAATATAATGATTACTGACAAACAAGGGGTTAGGGAGTCGAATTCGTCTGAAGATTTAGGAGTTGCATATTGCTAAAGATTTCCAACAAGGACGAAACAGCTGCGCAGCGCCTCTATGTTTTGATTGGTTGTTTTTGATAGTTTGAGGAGAAATCAGTTCAAATTATTTGATCGCCTGACTCCTAACTTCCACCGAGTTTGATTATTCTATAGAGAGCTGAGGTATCTAGGGGCCAAGTTGGTCGAATATGAGGCAGGGAACTGAAGCCGTTCTGTGAGTTCATCCGATTTTGCTGGCTGGAGGAAGGGGTGGGCGGATTAGCAACGAATGAAACACAGTGTGACGGACAATAGGTCATTCTAATTGAGTCTGCCCTATAAAAGCAACCTGCTGGCACATACAGTCAACCAACCCTTTTTTCAATCTCTGCCACATATGTACCGGATACAACTCTGCTTTCTTGGTCTACATCCAGCCTGGAGCTCAACATAAACCTTGAAGATAAGATGGGTCCTCGCCCAGAATCTGGACGCATATTCATTCTTCTCTTATTGTTGGGCGAACCACAAGGTGAGATGTTAAGCGAATACTTGAGCATCTCTCCGGAATATCACCAGACTCAACGGTTCAGCCAAAAGCTCAATCGCGTCACACACACAACTGACACCAGTCGCGTGATCAATCCAAATGAGTCATTTTATTTTATCTACCGGGCACCTAATAGACTGCCCGTATCGATTCAATGGTGTTGCTGGACTACAAAGCAGTCGCAATACGGTTGCGAAGTCCGGTACTACGCTGCCAAAAACTATTCGCGCGAGTTGAGTATATCTTAGTCCTGTGATGCAAATCGATGGACCCAGTCGCTCATCGGCCCCCTAGACCAATTAGACGCGACTTTTGGTTCACTGATAACTAATCAGTCGTATTCGCTGATTAGTAATCATTCGTGATCCCGCGTTTTTTATTTAGAAATCGACTTTAGCTGCTTATTATATTATTTACCCCTCTCTGAACCTTTGGATATGTACTAACTGGACGACGAGACTTGGAAAACAATAATATCCGTTACTCTGTGTTTCTGAAAGAACGAAACTATCAGGATAAGAGTACTTACCCTCAATGCACCTCCAATGCAGACTGACTATTATGGTTCCCCCAATTTTTGACAGCCTTCAGCAAAACCTCAGAGCTTGTTTAAACTACGCTCAAATCACTCTCATTTGAACAGTCCTCTTCCTACCCCGGAGAGAGTGTACTTGAAAGTCCACACCGGAAAGAGAAGCATTGAACTTGAGTTTGTTATTTGACGCGGCATATATCAGGAAACGACTTAATCCTGTAGGTAATATAGATCCTTTAGATTTTTATTTTTGTCATATAGTAAAAAAGCCAGTCTACCTCTGGATCACGGTCACGTTCATTTCAAAAAAGATCATTAGTGAGAATTCACACTCAACAAAATTCTAGGGACCGTTTTTAATCCACATGACACCAATGCCATTTCGAGCCACCAAGATGCGATTACGATAATATTTGAAAACATTTCCCTGTTCTTTAATCAACTGCTCCTTATCCGTGGCAGCCTTCCAATCCTGTTGAGTACTTGTTCATTGTTAGAGGGCAAATGATTGAAAAAAAAACTTCACAGAGGTTGTTTGAAATTAGGCCAGACAGGAGCTTTATCTGTAGTTCAACTTGTCACTTTGACAAACGAAGTGAATAGGCTTCACATAGCCTTGTACAATTACCAGTTTTAATGAAAATGAGGGTGAAATCACGTGAATATCAAGGAAAAGCATGATTCGTGGCTGACGCGTGGCTGTGTTCACAAGTCGTCTGTCCGTGTCTGGCTACGTACAATTTTAATTTACGTCGGTTGGGTACTACGATACAAGTGGGCCTAAAACGAGTTCATGGCCAGTCTTTTGTTTGTCCTGAGATATGCCGGATAAGGGACGTTGCCTTGGTTACCGTCTGGAAAGTTAGTGGCAATCGTTTGGTAGCACCACATTGGGGTGAATTACATCTTGGCTGTGAATAGGCTTTCAGCAGCAGTTTTTGCGCGTTTACTTTTTCAAGAAACCAAATAAAAGTGCGATTGTGAGATCAATGTACTAGTCAATGCCATCATTCTCCTTGGTTCATCGTCAGACAGATATGAAGTCAGAACAGTTAAAAATTGTCCCATTCAACGTGCTTTTGTCTAGGTGTTCTTCTAGGTGGGAGATGGTTCCCTGTGAGGTGTCAAAATGGCATATATTCAGAGTTAGGTGCAACTGCGTAGGAAACTCGTGAGCTTAAGTCACCTCGTTTACAACTTGAAGACGCGAAGAATGATTGTCTGACAAAGTTTAAATCGGAAGGTTGTGAGACGACTCTAAAATTTTCGTGAAGATGTCATCTCCTAACTGAAGTCTGTCTGCACCCCAAGGCAACTGTTTGCTATTTCTTGTGAGTCATCAGCAGTGCGCATCTCAAAAATCTCCAGGGCATTTTGAACCTCCAGCTTCCTGGTCAGTAGTTGAAGGCTGTGCTGTTTGGCCGGCAGGGGTAAATCAGTGTTATCAATTTACAGAGAACGCCAGCTTTTCATCCAGTAAGTGAAGTTAGTTTACGCCAAATATCCAGCTGCACGTCGCTGTTTCGTCAATATTGAGAATCATCAATAATACGCACCCTACCGATCCCCGTTAAGCTGTATCACCCTTTCGGTGCCTAACTGCCATGCCACACCAAGGAACCACGATGGCTGGGATACTGCTAGGTTGCCCAAGCCTAGACAGAAGAAGTCGAGAGGCAGAAGTAAGGTTCGAACCACGAATATTCCGGTTGGTAACTTTGCGCACAAATCACTAAGCCACCTCGCCGCCTACCGATCCCCAGGGAGACTCGAATTCGTAAATTTTCAGCTTGGAGTGAAGCAATGTATTTACTCATGACATCAGCACTGTGAGTAAAAGGTAGGTCGGAATCCCTTCGTAGATGGCTAATATAAAGAATAAGAGTAAACAGCTGCATACGACTCGTATATACTGATTCCTCGGGTGCACAGAAGTTTTGCGATGGTTTAAACAAAACTATTCTATAAACTTGAACTATTTGGTATGTCCCTTTTTGTGCAGCTGCTGAGTGTTTCTTTAAAATCATTTCTTTAGGAACCCCAAGTGAACTAGCTTTCTCAAAAGAATCCTAATGAATGACGACTGAGGATCGATCGGTATCCTCGTACAAGGACATGTTCCGAAATTACGAACATGTGACGTGTAAAAATTATTACATATCTAATGTGGCCCTCATAGGCAAAATATCAACAGAAAACAGGGCGCAAAACAATTTGGCGGATGACGGTCAACATGAGGGCAATTTTGGAGATGCTTCGAACAGTTACTTTCAGCAGTGTCCCACGCTTTCGTTACCATGCTAATTGGTGAGGTGCAACATCACTCTATAGTTGTGAGTGGTAAAGTGGTAAAGTAGGCGGTAAAGTAGGACACCTTGTGCTCGAAACGCGAACACTTTTTAAAGGAGGGGCAGTCTGCATTAGCATTCATTCATCTCTGTGTAAACTTATCGACAGCCTTGTCCGTGGCATTAGAAACTCATCAGCAGTGCGCATCTCAAAAATCTCCAGGGCATTTTGAACCTCCAGCTTCCTGGTCAGTAGTTGAAGGCTGTGCTGTTTGGCCGGCAGGGGTAAATCAGTGTTATCAATTTACAGAGAACGCCAGCTTTTCATCCAGTAAGTGAAGTTAGTTTACGCCAAATATCCAGCTGCACGTCGCTGTTTCGTCAATATTGAGAATCATCAATAATACGCACCCTACCGATCCCCGTTAAGCTGTATCGCCCTTTCGGTGCCTAACTGCCATGCCACACTAAGGAACCACGATGGCTGGGATACTGCTAGGTTGCCCAAGCCTAGACAGAAGAAGTCGAGAGGCAGAAGTAAGGTTCGAACCACGAATATTCCGGTTGGTAACTTTGCGCACAAATCACTAAGCCACCTCGCCGCCTACCGATCCCCAGGGAGACTCGAATTCGTAAATTTTCAGCTTGGAGTGAAGCAATGTATTTACTCATGACATCAGCACTGTGAGTAAAAGGTAGGTCGGAATCCCTTCGTAGATGGCTAATATAAAGAATAAGAGTAAACAGCTGCATACGACTCGTATATACTGATTCCTCGGGTGCACAGAAGTTTTGCGATGGTTTAAACAAAACTATTCTATAAACTTGAACTATTTGGTATGTCCCTTTTTGTGCAGCTGCTGAGTGTTTCTTTAAAATCATTTCTTTAGGAACCCCAAGTGAACTAGCTTTCTCAAAAGAATCCTAATGAATGACGACTGAGGATCGATCGGTATCCTCGTACAAGGACATGTTCCGAAATTACGAACATGTGACGTGTAAAAATTATTACATATCTAATGTGGCCCTCATAGGCAAAATATCAACAGAAAACAGGGCGCAAAACAATTTGGCGGATGACGGTCAACATGAGGGCAATTTTGGAGATGCTTCGAACAGTTACTTTCAGCAGTGTCCCACGCTTTCGTTACCATGCTAATTGGTGAGGTGCAACATCACTCTATAGTTGTGAGTGGTAAAGTGGTAAAGTAGGCGGTAAAGTAGGACACCTTATGCTCGAAACGCGAACACTTTTTAAAGGAGGGGCTGTCTGCATTAGCATTCATTCATCTCTGTGTAAACTTATCGACAGCCTTGTCCGTGGCATTAGAAACTCAGACATGAACTCTTCGGTAGCCCAAATCCTACGTACCTGAGTCGCCGCTGGACAGAAATACATTTCATATCGCTGTGTAAGATGATACTTCTTGTTTTCGTTGTGGTGTATTTGGTCACTCTTGTGCTGTCTATAAAACAAGCACGGTAATGATGTAGTAGATGGGGAGCCAAACGCAATCAATTGAATCGGCTACTACTTCATTGAAAAATGCCTTTTTGTAATGTTACAGGCCACCGCAGCCCATGGCTGTAAGTTGGAGATGAGGTCGGTAAATTTGCTTATCCCTAAATGATTTGCAGGTCCATGGCTCTAAAGCCCTCTGGCATCGTTCCAAGTCCCATTTCGAGTTGCTCGCAGTATCCGTAAATCGAGTTGTGACAATTTTTGCTTGTCTAAATGAATATCAACCGTAATATGGGCTTCGTCCTGTAAGTGAAACCAATCTGTGTTGAATAGCCGAGAAGCAATATAGAACCATTTCGTTTTCATTGGGAATCATCACCAGTGCCTGCCTCACAAAAATTCAGTAGGAAGTATTGAATCCGCGATCTCCTGGATAGCAGTTTTTACATTTAGGTTTTTAAACACGAGCGTCTAGTCAGTCAGTCTAAAAGTATTATGCCGAAGTGTAGTTCAAATGCGTGGGTGTATCAGAGATCCGATAACCCCATTAGCAGAGCATCTGCCCGCAAAGCAAAGGCTTTATAGCCTTTGTCTACCCCGGTGTGTCTTTTACTCGTGTCATATGCACGTATCCTGTGTGAAGTTATGGACCACAGATTTGCCAAGGTTTTGCAGGCAAGCACTATCTAACTGCTCAGTCAATAATTTATTTATTAGGTTTGAGGTTTGCAAGTTTCAAAAAGAAATAGATAGCCACTCGGTTTCAAGAAAATCGTATTCCTGATAGCTGATAGACAGACGAATCGTTAAGAACCTCAAACCTAGGTTGTTCGAGCCGTTACTGTTGAGAGCCTTATTGACATGAAGCATAGAAAAAAAGCAACAAGAATCACTGAAAAATAGGATAAAGCAGAGGCACCGGTTCATCGTCGTCCCGTATTTGGCATGTCTCGCATTCACAAACCGTGAATTTATGAAACTTATGGCGTCAAAATATCTTGTCGCTCATCTCAGTGATCATGCGTAACAGGCTACATTCAGGGCTGTGTTGCCGTGCGGCCGCGGACAGATGATATGGGGAATCTTCAAGTCTTTTACCACCGGCATGTCAGAAGAGCTGCTTACATCGGATGCCCTCAACAAATTCGCAAGGAGGTAGTAATAAAACGAGTGTTCGGTTGTGCATCAGGAGCTTTGGTCGCAAAAAAGTCGCTGGCTGAAGCATGATCACTTACAAAGATACGTTTTTGTGATGAACATGCTTGATACTCTATTCATTGTTCTCTTGTTTTAATATTCCAAGTGCTGTACATATACGCCAATTGCAAATACATACGTACTACTACTACTCCATACTACTACCTATTACGGTGTGTTGAATTCTGAATTTATAGTTCGTCTGGTTATACCGATGTACGTGCTGAATCTACTTCCTACATTTTGGCGTCGCGACTGAAGCGATTCATCATGCCTGAATTTCTAGTTCGTCTGGTTATACCGATGTACGTTCTGAATCTTCTTCCTACATTTGGGCGTCGCGATTGAAGCAATTCATCATGCCTGCCGGAATGGAACCATTAAATATTAATTCAACTGCGCGAGACGTAGAGGATTAGTTGGAACGGTTTGACATATGGTGTCTTACAAAATCCGATATGGACGATAGTAAAATCATGGCATATTTTCCACCTTCCGTTGGCAAGGAGGCGTATATATTGATCAAGAATCTAGTATATCACGAATCTCCTATCGATATTTGCTATAATGCATTGAAGAAAAAATTCTGCAGCACTTCAAACCGATTAACTTCGTAGCAGCCGAAAAAGCTAAGTTCAATATGTCGACCCGCTCCCATTCTCAGTCGGTTCGTGATTTCGTGCTGCAGTTACAGACACAGGCAGCCAAATGTGACTACGGTGCTCAAGTGGAAGACCAGTTGCGTGACAGACCCATTACCGGTATTCAGTTGCGCGGATTACAACAGAAGCTGCTGCTCTGTTTAGCTAAAAAATTTCAAACTATTCGGAAAATATGTGAGCAGTATGATGTGAAGCATGTAACAAAGACTGACGAAGCAGTCTTGTTAAATTATTCTAAAAGAAATAAGCCAAGGATGCATCCAGACAAAAAATTCAAGCCTGGAACAAATTTTCGCGCACCAAATCCATCAATACGTCGCTTCACAGATCGTAGCTATAATTCGTCGGTTCAAAAATTATGGAAATGCGAATTTTGTGGACGAAATTATTCTAGATATTCATGCCGTCACAGGCAAGCGAAGTGTTTTATGTGCGGGAAGACGGGACACATTCAACTTGTCTGTAAGTTCGAAAAAGTGTGTCACCTAACTTCTGATCCAAATGCTGACGTGAAAGCAATAGCTGGAGATAACTCTACACTTTCTTTATCCATTTTGCCCCAGAATTCATCGCGTGTTTTTAAAACTGTGATATCCGCTTCTGGTCAAAAACATGATTTCATTGTTGACACTGGTAGTATTGAGTTCACTATTCCATAGTCATATCTAACTGCATTTTACCCCAATGTTGTACTAGTGCCTACAGATGTTAATATCCGCGGTACCACTGGACATTCTGTACCTCTAGTTGGTAGTTGCACAATTCCTGTGAGATTGCTCCAGGGTACCTCTGTCGATTGTAATTTTTTAGTTTCAACCTCAGAACCATCGATTATTGGGCTCAAAGTTCTGCGCTCACTGCGAACTAGTATCACCTTACTGACTTCTGTGAATGAGAATGAACTCAAAAAACTGCTTCCTAAATGTTCTAAGGCTACAGGTGGCATGCAAATACCCAAGGTGGAACTCGAAGCTACAGAAGATCCTTTATTCCCTTAGAGACCAATTATTCCATTTGGCTTGCGGGAACCTGTTTGCCAAGCATTAAATTCAATGTGTGAGAAGGAAATACTGACTATTGTCGACTCATGGAATTGGGCGACTCTGATAGTTACCCCAGTAAAGGCTAATGGTAGTACTACGAGAATTTGTGGAGACTACCGGCTAACGCTAAATACGCGGTTACTTCAACGTTCATGCGCTACAGAAGAGCCCGAAGATGTACTGTATCGTTTATCAGGCTCAAGTGTGTTTTCAAAAATTGATCTGAAAGATGCATATCTTCAAATACCGCTGAATTCTGAATTTGTAGTTCGTCGGGTTATACCGATGTACGTGCTGAATCTAATTCCTACAGTTTTGTCTTCAGTACTCCTCTCACCTTGGAGCAAACTGTAGGGCGGACGAAGTGTGCCATGGGAGATGAGTATCAGGGAAGTTACGAGGGACCCGGATGTTGTCGTTCTTTCCTCTGTGCACGAAAAGGTTCTCACGACTCTCCCTGCGATTGTTACGCAGGCTGTGAGAGTTGGCGATAAATCAACCCCAGTGGTATTCTTGTTTTCAACTTTTTTTCCAGATTGCCTGACAGAATTTCGTGGCTGTGGCCACACCAGACCCCTTGTGGTGGGCCAGCACCGGGTCTTTGTTCCTTGAAGTCCATTTATTTTTTTAATTCTAAGGCTATTATTGTAATTAAGTGCACCTCGTGTTTGTATGGCAGTGAGGCATCAGTGGCGACACCGATACTTCTTTTTTGGTGATGACGACGACGATGGCTGTGATAACAGCGACGACGCCGTCCTAGAACGTTAAGGATAAGCGGGCTAAGGGAGTTTGTGGTGCACTCCTACCATAAGTGTACAGAAATAGGCATCCCGCTCAACTCCAACTAGAGATTTTCCCACTTTCTTCATGCTTGTTTAATGCTAAATTTAAGAGCTTTTGCATTCATCATAAGTTGCGTATGAGCGTCGAGGCTTCTTAGTCCATCTCCTTGGGGTCATAATTCAGGGACAACTCAGAGAGCATTTAGTGAAGTGGTTTCTTCTAAAGAGTGAAGTATAAGTCCAGCAAGACTTGCAAGTTGTCAACCGGGGAGTCGAAAATCATTGCGACAGATTTTAGATCGATTGAAAGAGCTGCTTTAATTGAGGACCGCAAATGTTCAGGAATACTTGGACAAACTGGTACCTAACACTTAACTATAGGAGCCGGCTCAACTTGGGAACACAGCGCCATTGAGACCTAAAGCTGACCAAACAAGGTACGCGAAAGCTACATTGGTGACAACCAATCGGTTTGGAGTTATTGAGTACTGTTTAGAAACTATGTGAGCACAGGTAGAAAAGGAGACTTTACCCCACACTGACGATGTCACCTCGATTGTTGATGAAACAGCTGCAATGCAACTGGCCAACAACCTCATTTTACCGTTTTACTCATTCAACCACATACTGAACCTGTCTCCAGGATTCGTGACGAAACGTGAACGCTGAATGGATCAACAGCCACTTGATCCACAGCCAACCACTGGGATGCAAGGTGAGGTTCACACAGTGAGTAAAATAAAAACATCAGTATGAGCTGTCGAAGAATCCTCAGCAACCTTATAAGTAGTGTATTACGTCTACCTCAATTCATCTTAAAATCGCAGAGGGGGGATTTTAGCAGTGACATGAAAGATTCCGTCAAAGCCTAATAGGAGGACGGTTCCAAAAGCAGGACGACTATCAGTAACTCTTTTTATGGACAACTGTCTGTTTTTTACGTTCTGTGTTACCTACTTCCGGTCTCGATGTAACTGGTCTGAATACGTGTGTTTACTGTAACTTCCTGGTCTGTGTGATTAGTCTGCTTGAGCGATTTTTCTCGGTCAAACATATACTTTTTATTTACAGTTAGAGAGGATAACGGTGACGAACGTTGGTTTGTTCGCTCAGTTAGGTAGTTTGGTTGCAAGCGTTTCATCGCAACTCGAGGTGAAATGATGGGCACTTTTTGAGTCGTAGTGCAATTCCACCCACACTTTCCACTCAGCTCGACTGAACACTCCACATCCCCTTGGCTGGCAGGATGGTGCGCTCGCTTTTGCAAAAGAACGCTAGTGTTCTCCGGTCTTTTGGTGTCGGAAAAACAAAGCGGGGTTTGTTCACCCAGTCTGCTTCGAGTTCAGGGAAGACTGTGATGTGTGCGTGCTACCTGAGTGATTTTCGCATATGAAAACAGCGTAACATAAAGTCATATCTCAACGCAAATTTGGCCGCTAGTACTTGCGCCGCAGTTCATTTTTGATACCTATCTACTCTCGTTAGGGCCCGTTCTTCGCCTCCCAAATCAAGCTAAGCAGTTTACCCAGAAGAGAAAACAGCTCTGCTTCCAAAAAGCCATAAACGAACGAACGCTCAGTGCCCAGGTCACCTGTGATTAGGAAGGTATGGACCTTGGACCTGTGTCATAGATGGGATGCTTCAGGAAAACTCACCCTAATTGGTTGGTTGCGGATGTTTCGTTGACATGTGGGGCGTCCAACTTCGTCGAGAACAACTCAACCCACCGCCTTTTGGCCAGATGTGTATGGCTGTTTTGCACTTTCCCGGACTGCAAAGCTTTCGCACGTCCGCACTCGCAAAGAGTGACCAGGACAGAAGGCTAATCGTATGCCACATCGAAAATGGGCCACGAGAAGCTTGCTCAACAAAGCAGCTCTGTGTCCGGTGTGTGAAATCTGACTGCAGGGAGGACATCCACGCATGCTTTCGTCCACAAGTACAATATAGACTCCGTCGAGCTCAGTGAACTATTTTGACTGCATGTCTATCGGCGACATTCGTTTATTATGAGCGGTTCAAGTTTTATCGAGAGTCGCGAGATCCTATTTCATTAGGCTCCGACGTTCAGTGTAACGTGGGTGATGACCCTGAAGATTCGCAAGTATCTAATATTGCTTTGAACCGGGTTCTAGATGGAGCGTGGACAAATGTTGAAGGATGTTACTACACGCTGCAACTAGCCGAACTGAGAAAAATTTTGTCTAACTAACATGCCTGAAAACCTTACCCCGCAGCGAGTTAGCTGGATCATCAATGAAAAACCGGTGAGCTAATCCTTGTTTAAACGGAGCATAAGTAAGTTTAAGATTGCCTCGGAATCGACGGTATTCCAGGGGATGGAGGTCAAGCACTGCGAGACGCGTTCCATAGACCGCGGGTTTAAGGCCTATAACCATTTTCGTAGCAGCTAGTTGGACACGCTCGATGAGGGTTACGTCGTTCTTGCGTCTTGAGTAGGCAGCTTGGTTCGTACATTCAAGAAGCGGTCTGACGTAGGCCCCATAGAGTATTTGGCCGTCCATCCGAGTAATAAGGGAGAAATTGGGCCAAATCATCCGTAGAACGGTGAATTACTTTTGAGCCGACTTCTCATGGTGCAGTGAAAAGTACAGGTTTGAAGAGAACCAGATACGCAAATCCTTTTTGGCATCTGTCTTCCTAATATCTTCTAGTCCATTCTCACCATGCACAACAAAGGCGTTCATTGAGTCCACCCTGAATGACATATGGACGCAGCGTTCCTCATCCAGAGGAAGGTGACAGTCCAATGATCACCGCTTTGCAGCGTCTACGTCCATTTGAAGGGCACTGGCATTTGAACTCCAGGATTTCAAGTCGTCTGCAGAAAGGAGACGTGGGCTTGAAAGAACTTTTGGAAGGTCTTTGACGCAAAGTAGAAACAGAAGTAATCCCAAGAGCCTCGAGGAACTTTAATAAAGGTCGGCGGCAGAGAAGATTAGGTTCAGTCTACTTTCTCTCCGAAGTTTCCGTCTGATAGGAACGCCTTGATCCAGCCTAAATCTTCTCGTTGAATCCCGTGAGACTCGAGTTTTTGGAGCAGCGAAATGTGCGAGTCTTCATCGAATGCCTTTAGGAATGCTTTTAGCTTCGGTTAGGCCGTCCATGGATACGGGCATGTTCGTCACACGAGAACGGTTTGGGAGGAATTTGTGTTGAACTAGCAAGTTGCTGGTATTAAGGTGATCCAGAATGGCCCAGTTCAGAATGCGTTCCATCACCTTGCACGGTGCACTAGTGAAACTCATTGACCTGTAGCTGCCGGGCGATAGCTGTAGATTGGCCTAACAATCACGCTCCCGAGCAGAGGGGAGGTAGCCTTCGACAAACGCCTGACGAAACACCCGGTACAACTGCTTCGCCAGTGTGGACAGGTGTCAGGTGATATACGCCCTCGCAGAGAGCGAGAGGTTTGTTTCGATGCATGAACTGCTCGGCATATTTTGGCAGATGGCAGATCGGCAGTGTCAGGTCAAAAACATTCGCGATGAGTAAATTAGGGGTGCATTTACGAAACGCCGGAGTTCGGTTGTGACGTTATTTTGTGATACTTACATAGGCGCTAAACTGTCACAAAGCGCGTGCACGCTGTACGACATCCGCAACTCTTGGCTATAGACACCCTGACATGTATTCCGTTCTTTGGCTCGCCAGGACAGTGCCGCAAAATGAGGTTTCTACCTTTTCCTAAATAGCACGCAAGTTCTCTCAAGACTCGGACATGCAACGCCTGAGGGACCATGGTTCTTCTCTAACTTCAAGGTCTACAGGTTTTACGTCTCCCGCATGCGAGCTGCTGGCTCACAGTCAGGCAACGTTTTGTTTCACAATGTGACAAACAATCTTCTGGAGAATGATAGCTTTGAAAGCACAGTCACTGCTCAGCCAGCACTCAATATGTAATAGACGTGCCCCCGCAATATATGTGGTGCAAGAAGTAGTCCATACCACTGATCCAACTACTGTCATTGCCTCCTAATGGACTTCAGAAGCGGTTCAACTGGACGGCAGGCAACTTGCCATCGCCGTAAGCATGAACTTTTACGAACGATTTAAAGAAACTGACTTTCCCGAGGGTAGCTTCTGTTGCGCCGACGCTGGGCGCATGAGATGGCAGACCACCGACAGTACTCGAGGATAGTGGGGAGGAAGGAGTTCTGTGCCCATATTAGTTGTTTTTCCGGATATTTTTGCCCGCCGACGCGTCCAGTGACCGCCTGCGTTAGGGGAATTCTTCATTCTATCATAGACCGTCGCGATAAACAGCTTTTTCGGCGCGCGAGTATGGTCTGCAGTCGTAAACGCACCCGGCCTACTACTGTCGGAGTCTGGTTGCCGGCCCATTACAAATGCGCGTGTTTGTGTGGATAAGACGGTTCGCAAGAAAGAAACGAAGTGAATCAGGCATTCAAAGTATGCCCAGGGGGATAATCACGCTTTCGCACTTCTGACTCCAGAGGAGTGTGTGATGAACTATGAGTTTATTGCCTACCCATGGTGACAGAGGTTTAAAAATCCATTTCAAGGCAAGAGACGGCGATGCTATTTTCCGAAACCCGCGAATGATCACGTGAATAGAGAAGAACGCTCTCCGGCCAACCAACCAATGTTTGCTGCTACTTTGACATGGAATTGAGGCTTGTGAACTACTGGGACATCGTAGACGACATTGGTTGGAAATTCGTTCCACTAAGACCATCAATGCCACAAAAGCCGACGGAAAAGTCAGAACAAACGAAACGAACACTCCTTTTTATAGCGACTCCGTTGTTCCAAAGACGTAAGCACCGATTCACAGTCTCGCAAGATGATGACTTTCTAAATTGCAGCCTAACAGTTTTAGACTAGGGATATCTAAATCAATTTGAATTCTGTTTCTTTTTGGGCTGCGGTTCCGGCAGAAGATATTTTTGTATGATTTTTAGGACAATGTAGCAGACCCATAAGATGTACACGATACTTACGCGCCTTGTGTACAACGTTCATGTTAGCAATGCACTTTGAACATCTTTCTGCACCCGTCCCTAAGTGGTGGACTGACGACCTCTGCATGGACCCTCCAGGAGGAGAGAAGTTTAACCCAATTCCTTGCAGACTAGCAGACGCTGGTAGGGGGCTCGTCATACCTAGTCTAAATTTCGCATTCTGAGTTACAACCTCCGCATATTTCTATTTCGGCAGGACTTCGGGAAATGATTTCCATTCACCGAATAGTGCTCATGTTCAACTCTTCGGTAAACTGGGAAAGACCGAAAACTATCTCTCGAGTGCTGTGGGTGTTTCGGTGTTGAGAATTTGAGTGCCAGTGTAACCGCATATACTGCTGACGGAACATACGAGTGGTCTATGAGTTGAGGTACATGGTTCCGATGGAAGGTGAAGGTTAATAAGGAAATCACGGATCTGCTTTGCAATGTTCACATATGATCGTTTATTATTCCATGAGCGACTGAAAATGTTCAAGGGGGCCCTTGGAAATGTGTACTTTCCAAAAACTGCAGATGAGTTCGTTACTTTCTGGCCAAATGGCTCGTAACCGCTCAGTTCGTGTTTACCAGTAAAGACCTTTGCAGCGAAGGGCTTCTCTTATTTTGCTGATAGATCTAGTACAGTGGCATCCTCTGATGGGTTCTGACCGACTTCCGTCCCTTACCCACGAACCTGCCTAATTCGGGCAACAGATTTAGTTCCTGACGAGTGGGAGAAAGAGTCGGTGGTCTGCGTCACATTTGGCTAACATTGACACCATGCCCTGTTGCATTCAACTGAATATGTTGGAAACAAAACATCGCCTGGCTTCAGGTCACGCTTTCAGGTTGTAAAACCATATTCAGCCTTTGGTCCGCCACCAATTCGAACTTTTCGAACTGTGTTGCCTCAACTGCACCAACCATTTGACTCACCCCCTATCCCCATGGACGACGGAAAATCTTCTGGGAGATCTTAAGCTCTCTATATGACTAGCCTATGCTAGTATGTTTGTATTTATGCAGGCAAAACATGCGAATCAGTGACCCGCAGGCAAGATTCAAATGCATACGTGGTCTTCTGTTCTACAGTGCAGGCGAGTCTAGAGTGAGGCATCGGACAAATCTCGCAATTCAGAAACCATCCGGGTGGTCGTATGCCAGATTTGTAGCACTAATAGCGGCGCTCAAAAAGTGGGACGGTGCCCTGTGTTCTAGTAACAGCTGCCAGAGCATTTTCTATAGCACCGGCCAAGAGCCCTGCGTCCAATGCAATAATGGGTGCCTAGAATTGTAACTACGGGGAATGCCCGTCTTTCCAGGAAGTCGGCAGCGTACAAGCCTGCCTCCGAGTTACTCGCATCTGATTTTTAAGAGAGCAAATATTTTGCAAAAATGGGCTGCACTGTTGTGTAAAAACTCGTGGTATCACACTCACTTTGTGTGTTGTGAAGCCTACTGACGTAGGACGAGCGGTATTGTCCCACCTGCAGTCTCTCTGGAACACAGCGGCTCACTCTGATGCTTTAGGACGGCACCCCACTCACCGGGACCGTAAACTGGAAATCCAAAATTGAGTCTATAACTCTAATTACCATGCAGATATGATCTCCATACAAATACCACCTGTCTGTTTTCCCTTTTCACCCACTCTTGCCCAACCTTTTCCAACCAGCAGCAAATTAGTAGCAGAGGCGAGGTGGTTGGCTGACCCGTTTTGATAAGGGCTGGCAACTGAGTCCGGATCCCCGTAGGCCATTGTACAGCCGTTCCATACTTATTGGGGAGCCATCAGTTGTGCGCGTCTTTTGAAACTGCCGGGTTCCTCGAACCCGTGACCCTCAGCCAGTAGTTTGCAAACCTTGCTGTTTGGTAACGAGCGACTGATAAGCACTGTGCATAACATGCAATAAGATACCGCTCGGCCTCTAATCAACAATAACTGAAACAACTTACAGGTAGCTCAGCAAAATAGAAAAACCAATAAGCGAAAACCCCATTTGAAATCCTTCACTGGAGGAGCCCGTTGACACCTGTGACTAACTGATGAGCATCCCGTAATTGAAGTATGAATGACGCCATATCCTGCCCGAATGCGGTTTATCCACAGAGATGATTGGCCGTCTGTGGCCAAAGCTGCTACTTGTAGGACGTGCTTGAACACCCATCATCCTTTGCCGTTGCCTAACTGACTGACTACTTCACGGTCCAATTGGCAGATGGCTTTGCTGGCCCGGATGATTGACGGGTTCCCTACCGCACTTTTAGTAGGTTTTGATGGTTTTGATAATTGTAGGACATTATGGGATTCTCTCCTGGAATTTGGCCTTCCTGGCACGCCACTTTAACTTTTGAATAGGAGGAAAGCACCGAAACAAACTGCGGCACCCCATCGTCTGGCGGGGTTATTCCATCTCAGTTACTAGTGTGGGAATATTTCAGGAATTTATTATCTCTTTGGCCCAACGAGCAAGACTTATCCATGCTGAAGAGCCAGGAAGCACTCTACGGCCCTTTCACCTTTATTGCGAGTCACTAGTGGTGCGCACCTCACGAAAGTCAAGGTAAACTGGAATCAGAAACCACTCAACTGATGGTTTGAACAGTTAGCCGATTGGCCACAACCGTGAGTATTCACCCAACGCCGATCGGGCAGTCTGGACTAAAAGCCAAGTTGTGCTTCAACTACCTCTATACCCCTTGTAATTTTTGGACTCGCTTGTTTTGAATGAGGTTGTCGCGTCCCATGTCGGCGTGGCTTTTTCCAAAGTTAAGGCGCTGAATCAAGGACGGCAGTTGGTTACAAGAAAAACAACGGCCAAAGTGTTCTCCTTGGTAATTAAGCTCTCCGATATTTCTTCCGCGCTCTGTTGGTAGCTGCATTTCTAGCACTCTAAATTTCTTCAATGAACGATTATGGAGGAACGTTATCCGATGTAAGTCTTCCTGGCAATTAAACTTTGGTTGTGTATTAGGATGGACGGTCCGTCAGGTAGTCTATGACTTTACTGGGTAAAGTGGTGCGTGACACCGGGGTAAGTTTTTGTTTAATCAAGCCAACGAGCATTACACGCCATCCGGCGCTCTTCTTGTGGGTACCAAAATGTATTACACCTGACCCTCCGGCCGTCAATAACATTTGTTCGCTTGACAAGGAAGCTTCTACTCACGCAGTTCTCCACAAGCCTGGCTATCTACTTAAAGAGCTCCACATTGCCTTCACCGCTTAATCGCTCTATGTACATAGCTGGCGAAGCCTGTCCATATTGGTCCGTACTGGGTACTGGGCCTTATTAGTCCCATCGCTTGCTAGTTCCCAATTCAAATGCCACTCCTTCTGTGCAACTGGCCAGAGGTCCGTCGACCATACGCTTGTTATCTGTTCATTTTGTGTACTAAGCGACCGACCTCAGTGTGCTTCTATCTAAAGCAGCAGGTCGTCCGCTGTCGGTGGCCGCTCCAAGTAACTGCACCCCGGGCCTCTCCTCAGATTTTGCGCGTAGTAAGCCCAGTCTTCAGGGACGTTGACTTACCAACCTAGACGGGTGACGTACGTGCCAAAAGCCTAGTTCTAATTACTCACGATGCACAGCAGGGTAGTGAAATGCAGTGAATATCGCCCGGGTTCCCTTGAATGCGCCAAAGTCGCCTACGCGCACTTTATACAGAGCTCGCACAGTTCTTTGAACACCCCCACTCAAATTGTGTTAAAGTTAGTGGGATTCCAATCAAAGACGGAGAAAAGGCAAATAGGCACTTCTTCCTTCTAGATCGCGCTGCCATATAGCCAGCTCAATTAGTTGATCATTTCCGTTGACAAGTGGCATGCAACATGAAGTTTCCTCTTCCTTAAGTGAATCTTCCGCTTCTGGAAGCAACATACGCCTTGGGCACCACCGCCGTGTAACACCACCGGCGTAGCCACTTCATGTTTAACGCGACTACATCCGGTTCCATCATCTTGATTAGTATTTAGGCTCGCTCATCTGTTTCTTTAACTGCAAACATCAATGTATAAGGTCCTTTTAATATACTGTTAGAAGGTTTCTGGAAAAACATGACACATATTTGTCAGACCACTTTGTAATGCTCAAAATTCTTGGAATATTCCCCAGTCGCTTTGTCTGTCCTCCTTAATTTGATGCGTTAGCTTCCTTTTCTACCACTCCCACCTCGTTTCTATAATTTTTTACCCTGTACCCGCACTTTCAGAATGCGGTTTACCTATTAAAACCAGTTAGAAGCTGCTCTGCAGGAGCGTTGTGAAGTGTCGCGTTATGGTAATAAGCTCAAGTCAATGCTCTTGTTTTCTTCGCTTTCCTAGTGCTCTCGACCGCAACTGGTCCACTTGACAATTTTCCTTTTGGTCGCCACCTGATGTTGAAGAGCAGTTTCCTCGCACTTCGGCAGCCTGGCTTTGGCCCTGATTGACCTTCGCTCTCTGCGTTTTTTTCCCTGCTGAAGTTTGATCTGGTCTCATTTCGCTCACTTCCCGTTTTCGATTCAGTTCTTTAAGATTTCTCAGAGATTACTCGTTCAGGTTCTTGATAATTGATTGAAAATATTAATCACAACCTTCGGAATGGCGCAACAGATTGTATACTTCAACAGGAGCTTCACGCAGCTTGGCATTTGTACATGGCTGAGCAGTTTCGCTATACAGCGGAACATCCTGATCTCTCACACAGTTGTCAAACTACACAGTTTAAAGCGTTCTCTACTGCGCAAGCAGACTTCTAACAGCTGACACATTTACTCACGGTCGAAGGTCTTACCAATCACTTTGGGGTTGGTTTCAGAGAATTCCTGTCACTTTTTCCATTATTATTTCCGAAATCCAATAATCACACCGAAATTCAAAAGTGTATATGCAAGCGTCAAAGTACTAACGTATTAGTGAATATGTCACTAGGCCTGGTACTGAACTCAGTGGATTGTATAATTTCAAAGTCACCGAATGCATCAACTAAGAAGAATCGGCCCGTCATACTCGCAACTGTATTCGACGTCGCCTGCCTTGGTTACTCATCGTAATTGCTATGCCCGTGTCTATGTTCGGTGTTGATTATAAGGCCCCAGCTATGCGCTGTAACCTAACCTAATCCAATGGCCAACGAAGGCCCGTCACACTCATAACTTTATTCGATGTCGCCTACCTTGTAAAGGGCCAGTTAGGTTCGTTGCGGCAGTCAGTGATATCATATTACGTGCTGTACTCATGGTTCATGTTACGTTCTCATGTGCTCCCCAAGTTGGCATGACTTCTTCATATTATGCTTTAAGACCTGGTTGTGCATACCCTTGGTATTACCCATGAAGACTCTTATACTTTCTTTTGGATTCCCCAACACACTGGACTTCCACCAACGGCAGATCGCTCCGTCTGACTGATCACGGGGATTGAATTTCTCCCCACGGTCATCTCGCGGCTGGTTGCATTTTACACCGGGTTTCTTGGGTCACAATTTCTTTTCCCGAAGCTGTCTTCCACAATTGCCGTGGCTGGTTTGAGCTCAACGTAAACCGCATTTCTTTCCCAACTACCTCTGATATAATCTCTTTTCCATTTTGCTCTGTCGGTCAGCTGCAATCGCATACCATGTCCAAAGAAGATTTTAAATGCACACCTGTTGTTGCAGGATGTCCGCTATTTTATTATATATTCTTTCAAACAACCATACTGATTGTTGCTGCGTCTTGCGAAGAGAGGTTTGTGAATGAACTGGCATCCTGTTTGTTCCACATCTTCAGGGAATTTCAGGATTCTCTGAATAGATATTGAGAGGAAATCACGTGACATTGTCTTACAAACCACGTAGAGATTACGAATATCCATGCGGGTGCTTCAAAAATCAGTGAGTCACCCAAAAAGCTAATATCTTAGAATTCGATGAAGCTAAGAGTCTAATTTACTGTCTAATATCAGCCAACGCGTGTCATATTGGATGTTCTGTCACTTTTTTCCTTGAAAGGCGTTACGACGAAACTGAGCGTAAGGCCTAATGAACAATAGGAGAAAAAGGCAACAGTCTACAAGCGGCTTATCTTTCATATCTGAATGTTGTGTGCTTTTGAGCTGTTCTTCGTATTTCGTCATTAGCTTGTAAACAACAGCATTACATATCGGTTGGTCTACAAAGCTGGTTCACTCCCACCCCTGTAGCCCCTTCTCTGGTTGTGGGTTATATTGGTGTTGCCCGTGAAATCATTCAGTTATTGATTCCGGGTTGCATATTTCAGCGCGTCGAAAACCTAGAACAAACCTTATCGGAAGTCGGAAGTGCGGCACTGTGTTGCGGCCGAATGCAGAAGACTGCCTACCTGCCAATATGTCGAAAACTGCGGCCAAATTGCTGTCCTCCAAAAGAAAGTAAGTATCTGCTTTCTTTCACATAACAAAACTTGACGTCTCCGGATCATTCCGCTTCTCCACAACAGTTCTTCTGTCTTAGTCCGTTGCTCAAATGGCCCGTCCTGACTCGGTGCTACCCTAGGTTTGGCGGCTATTTTCTCGTGTTGAGTACAGTGTGTCGATTAACTGATCCCGTTGTAGAGTACTAAGCTGCTGGCAAGGCCCTCCATGTTCTGTGTTTTGGCGTGTCACGAACTTTTTGTTTTCTGTGTTTCTCCCCTCCTTCCGTAGAGAAGAGACAACCTATTACAATTTTGACAGCCGTCTGATGTTTCTTTAACTGCGAAGGAAGTTTTCTTCAAGTGGGCCTAATATGAGGAGTGCTACAATGGCAATCCTTTGGCATTTGGTCATTTCGTTCCGCAGTCTTGAAAACAATTACCACAATGCGGCAGTTGGTTAATGGACTATTACGATTCCTTCCAGTTGCAGTAGCCTTGCTGTAAATTCAGATAAGTTCTTGATCCACGCAGGAGCTAAGCGCCTCCTTATTTGACCTTACTGTTGGTGTGGCGATGTTGCTGTCTTTCGGGTGGATGCTGTTTTGAAAGGTGCGGCACAGATGAGGCTTGCCGTTTACTTGGTTAACTTTAATACGTCTAAGTTTCGTTTGTAGATTTTTAGTGCATTGTTTCTTGCCACCTAGATCTTGGTTGGTGTGATCAGCTTGTTTTGTCCGAAGTCACGCGTCGGGGAATGCCATCCATAGTCCTGTTAAAAAAGGTCGTTGGGCTGTAGCAACCTTTCGGTGCCTGGCTGCCAATTCGCCTGAAGGAAATACGAGGGCCGAGGTACTGCAAGGTTGCCCAAACCAAAACAGAAGTCAAGATGCAGAGGTTGGGTTCGAACCACTGATCTTTTGGTCAGTAAATCCGCGCCCTAACCACTGAGCCATCTCGCCCCGTAGTCCTGCTAACAAATGTGCCAAAAATGATTCACGTGATGATTCTTTCCGATTTTCTTCGAACATACTGTTGGAAGTTCAGGCAAACTTCGAAAAACAACCAGTTTCATAGTGACAAATCTTGTTCACAGCGTCCCAGAGCTTGAGATGAAGGATTATTGGTGCGGCATTTTCTACCCCCTTGTTCACTGCTCCCCTAATAAATTAAACATTGACACTCGCATAATAGTCCCTTTACGTTTCTGTGGGTTTTTCCTTCGAACCTGATGTACAAGATCATTCACATGCCTAAAACTAAGTACATGTATTTTCTTTTTTGCCCATGTTTTTTCTGCTCAATATACCCGTGCTGATGTTTTGCGGGTAGCCGTTTCCGATAAAATTTCAGACAGCAAGTACAGCGATAAATATGGATAAAAGATGATACCCGAGCGTACAGGTATACCGCCTAAGGGTTTAAAAATATGAGTAGGATTGGTCAGAGGAGAGTGATGGGCTGTCTGAGACAGCGTCAGTACCCGCACATGCACTAGCTCCTATAAATGGTCCACAACTCGTGTTTCCCGGACATTTTGTCCATATGATGTTCTCTTGGGTAAGACTAGACTTGAGCCTTTGCCCCCTGCTATGTCGGAGGCTCAGTGCATTAGTACCCCGACAGAGCACTGAATTTCACCTCTATTGATGGTACACATGAGCTTAGTTGGTTTTGCATTGGTGCACCCTAAAACTTGATATGGGTGCTCATTGATTGGTGCCATGCAAAAGACCGCATGAAACCGGACCTCTACTTCTAGTGGTTATATACTTTCGTAGTGTGAAGCCAATTTATGTTGAAAAGCCGAAAGTCACTGTACAACTGTTTCATACATCAGCAGCACACACTTCACAAAACTTGAGACATTCTCGAATGCGCGACCTCTCTGTTAGTAGTTCAAACGCAACCGTTTGGCCGCGAAAGACTAGTCAACAGTGTGATCAACTGGCACGCAAACAGGATATAGTGCCGCTCATTTCTTAATCAGGGGAACAACATCACGTAGTCACACATGTTGACTGGCTCCTCGAGCGACGACTTTTCAGACGGAAATGTCCAACCTAGCAACAGAGGGGTCAAGCCTTCAAGACACCCTGGAGTTTCGTGAGATGCGCGATCTTGATGATTTCCAATAAATGTGAAACAGCTCTACAATGTTTCTCGGCATTCCAGCACAGTGGCTTCACTCGAAGGACGAAATCTCCACTTGAGTAAGTAAAATAAAGTACTGTCAGGCACCAAGAGCTGTAGCCTGTGTTGATTCACAACGTCAATCCAAGTCAACCCCACAAGTTCATAACATTACGTGGGATACATTGCAGGGATTGTGATTGTTTCTAACTCCGTTGGGGAAACACCTAGTTATACGTCCCAGGTACCACGCAAAGGGGGCACAACGGAGCAGTTAAAATGAGGTTGGGATTCATTGTTTAAGTACGGAACTGTAAGGGAGCGGTGTTTGGGCGGTACTTTCAGGTAGCAGCAGTTCACGTGGTGTTGATGCCGAGCCTTAGATGCACACCCAAAATTTCTCTGAAACCATAGTTCGGAGGAGGAAAACTTTAACACAAAGTTTCAGCATTTGATGGCATTTATTCGGTCCCTTAAGATCTTTCCATGCGGGCAGGTTTTGTTGAAAGTTGTTTAAACGTACTCCAGGTCCACCATGGGCGCGGAATTTATATTTTAATGGCTGCCAACGGCTTTGCGTGATGTACATCTGATGACGGTGGGAAATTTGCAGATGAGCCGGTTTCTTCACGTGTTTTATTTTGCATTGCGTTTGGAAATAATCTCGAAACGACAAGGACAATAATTTCGCCCTCTGTGTCGCCGGAAACTCAAAATTGAGCAGCTTTTAACGACCTGTGTATGAAAAGTCTCCTATCATTGTGGCAGGTGTCCTGCAAAACCAAGCCAAGGAATTCGTCACAGCTAGTAAGTTTTTTGTTTTTATGATGGTCAGTACATGCTATATCAGGCGCAAGGCTATACCGAACCATCGATAGTGATATTGGTAGAATTAGTGTGTTTATGGGCAGAACAAGCATACAGCACAATAAGGTGGCCAGTGCTTTCAAGTCCTGGCGCAAATTAACGGATTGAGGCGGTCTTTTGGTGCCTTTAACACCCTCATCCGGTAAATATTGTGGATATGATGAACTACGGGCAGTCCATCAGACTGGGTATGGTAGTCGCGGTACCGTCATCGCAACGCCGTACTTGGGTCCGTGGACAGCCCCGTACATGAACATCTTGGGTGAGTCGTTTAGGGTTGTTATTATAGTTACGATTCGCCAGGAAATTGTCACAAATTGAGACCGGCATGCATTAAGAGTATTCTTGGGTCCATTGAGGGCGCACGGTGTTTCATTGCTGTAATTCAGACAATGCAATGAGACTGCCGTGTCTATATCCGGCACACAAAATAGGAAACGTCTCAGAAAGACTTCTAGAAGGTACCATGATGTGAGTTAGACTGCGGCCCGAAATAACAAGCGGCCAAAAGTGGTCAAATTCCTGACTAACTAACGTCTTCTGGACCCCGGTTTTCAAATAGCTGAGAAAGCCTTGTCGATATGGAGCATGCAGACGTCGTTCTCATCTTCAAAGAGGAGGAAAAGGTGCAGTTGTTTTTGAGTGAACTGACCAAAGTCATCCCGTCCTTTGGTATGCACCCTGCACTCACAAAGTGTAAGGTAGTAATAAGATTCGTTCACAACTGGTGGGTAGCATGATCGGGCAGGCATGATCATAAGCACATTCAGAATTAAGCATGAGTTTGTTCGTAGTTGCAGGTAATGGACCGAGTGGGCGAAAGGGTACAGTCAGAGTAGGAAGGGATTAGTTGCGGGTGTGCTATCAAACTGGGTATGGCAGTGCCGTGCCATCATTGCACTGCCGTACTTCGGTTTCTGGACAGCCCCGTAACGGACGTCATGTTTGAGATGATTGGGCTGGGATGTGCAATTCTGTGAGCAGCGGGGTTTTTGAGTTGGCCAAGGGAATTTGCAGAGGTAGGACGAAGCCAATGTAAGATCGCAGGTATTTTTCTGGTCCGTTTGGGGATCTCTGGGGATGTAAATCACTGACCAGGTCGGGTGGATAATAGCAAACTGGGTTTCCAAACCGGGTATTGCCGGGTATTGAGTAGACTTGACACCAAGTACCCGCCCGCTCAATACTTCTTCGTTACCCCAGCATCCATGGGTGCACGTATGATGACGCACGTGTTCCTTGGATCCCAGGGCTCAAGTCTATACCACTTGGTCTACGGCTGATACATATACACCCTCTTTGGCTTTAACTTCGCTGTGCTCAATAATGCATACGGTTGCTGAATACCGCTATTGAATAATCGATGTACACACGAGACTAATTGAGCAAGAGGTGGGTTTACCCTTATAACAGTAAGACTGCAGCTTCAGCGTGGACACCCATTTGGAATTGTGGACAAGTGGATTTAGTAAGCGCTTGGTGAGTTGGCCACTACAACTTTGTTTAATTATGTTTTAAAGGGTGTGTAGGTGTTACGAGTCGTAATTGTTTATACATTTTCCTTTCAGAAATCCTGTCGAGTAAATGCGGCTTCCTGAAACTGAGAACTGGATTGGCACATTTGCGTTTGTACCGATACAACCAATAAATAGAAACATGATTTTTAAAGGTGGCTGTGTATTTTTAGGCATGGGGTTGGCACACGGATGACATGTATGGATATGAAGGACCGCCGTTGGTCGTTGGATTGGTCTATTATGTATAGTTGGGGCATCAGCCGGTTACGAGCGTGCGTACGGGCCCTTCAGTTACTATAGGTAGCCACGGTAGGCGACGTCGAGTACGGTTATGAGCGTGACGGTCCGTCTTTGGCAATCGGGTTGGGCTGCTGAGCCTAGTTGAGGCCTCATATTCGGCGTTGCACACAGACACAGGCCTAGCAATTACCATAAGTAGCCAAGGTAGGCGATATCGACTGCAGTTATGAGTATGACAGACCCACGTTGGGCGTTAGATTAGGATACCACGCATAGCGGCCTTATTTTCACCGGACATAGATTCTGGCCTGATATTTACTATAGGTAGCAGAGATAAGCGACATCGCGTACAGGTGTGTGTGAGAGACAGTCATTGGTCACTGGATTGGGTTATTGTACACAGGTGAGCCCTCATAAGCAGCGTCGCACATAAAGTGGGCCTAGCAGTTACAACAAGTACTCGAGAAGATTGAAAACGCGTAAAGTTATGATTATAATAGACCGTCATTGGCCATTAATTTAGGTTGCCGTGTATAGGTGAGGCCTCATAATCAGCGTCACACATGGACACGGGCCTAGCAGTTACGATACGTAGCGAAGGTAGGCGATATTGAATACAGTTATGGGTATGACGGGTCGTCATTAGCCGTTAGATTGGGTTATCGTGTATAGGTGGGGCCTTGCTGCAGTGACGATAAGTAGTCGAGGTGAGTGACAACGACCACCGTTATCACGATGACCGCTTTATGACGTATTCCACCTGGTAGTCATATTCCTAACAGGAATAATACCATTGAATTGGTAATTTACAAGGTTACCTCCTGACGCTGTATTATCTACGGGCTAGTTATGCATAGCTGGGAAAGGCAATCATCCACAGAGATGGCCCTCGCATCTCCATTGCACATCATGCTGTTTTTTGACAATGTTTTACTTAATGGAAGCTGAGCTCCATGGGAAAAAGTGTTGTGACGAAGTTCGCCGAACAAAATTATCTCGTCCGTTAAATCTGGGGAGTATAAAACGGGCAAACGTTGATGACCGATTTTCCTGGGTGAAGTTTGCATTGGATATTCTGTTGATGTTATTTTATTCTTAAATAACGCCAAAATATGGTAAAGCGCGATTTCGTGTTTTATCTCTCGCAAACCGGTAGCAAAACGCGAATCGGTGATGGTCTGTGACCTTGAAATTTCGCCCACTCAAACAAAATGCCTTGAGCAACATATCACCTACAAGTGTAAATGGATTAGACTAACTCCCCGTAAAAGTCACAACCTCGAAAACCCTATAGTTCCGGCGAAAATAATTTGGGTGTGCTTCTAGTGAGCGGCGTTGATGGTGAATGAACGTTTTCGAGTTGGCAACTCAAAGAGTGTATGTTCTTTGATTACAACGGACAAAAACTGGCCACTACTTGGGATTTCGGAATGGAAGGCTTCCTTTGGACGGTTTGCGAAAGCGCCATGAAAACCACCGCCATTTCGATTCTCAAGTACCCAGCCCAGAATGACCTTGAAGTGAATTGCCCCAAACGAATTTAGTCAACCGTACTCGGTGTAAAGAAATACTGTGAAGTAGCAGAGCTGCGTGAGCAGACGGCTAACACAGAGCCTGGCCTCGGTAGGAAGGACAGATAAACATTACTCGGTCATTGCTTTTATCTGCTGATCGATCAAGGTTTTCACTTGCGTTTCGGTTTTGTGACCTTTGAAGAGCGTTTTAAGGTCAACCCAAACCGATTAAGAGCTTCTTTACTAAGCTAAATGCGACCAAGGTCACATACACGAAGTAAAGTTTGTAGGGTACAGTTGAATTTCATCTTAAAGAGGCATTCAGAGATTCTTCTGAAAATGGAAATTAGTGGTGGTGTTGTAAACTCCTCAATATTAAGGTTTGGCTCCCTTGCGACAAGACTCGTCAGCCGTCAGCGACATAGGTTCGTGGTACATCTAGGACAAGTGCACTTGCAAGACACGATTGATTTCGTTGCTCTACCCCAACATAAAAACTCCAGAGGACTTTTATTGCTGAACAGACAGACAAAGTAGTGGTAAAGATCTACCCCGGAGGGGTGGGGGTCAACATATGTGGAATAGATTGCAAGAAACGAGCGACAAGTTTGATGGCAATCGAAACAATCCGTGCAATCAGCTCAAACACGCACAGTAGCTCGAGTGAAAGATAGAATTGAAGGGGCTTCTTATCATATAAACTTGGGGAGAACATTCACTGTGCCGAAACATCAACCAAACAGCCAATTTTCCCCAGGGCATGTGGCGATGATTATCGAAACAGGCCGTAGCCGCTTCCCACAATGAATTCAAGTACGATAATTTTGCCAAGTAGAACCGTGCAGTCATTCAATTTCATGCGCATTCATATAAAATTGTTTTGATAAGTTTTTCTACGATAACCTAAGCTTTCGCGCTTACTGTTCACGGCCGATGGTCCCTACTTTACTTTCCAATTCGGGTATCACGCTCAGAGCCTGTAATCGAGGTGCTGGCCTTTTTGCGCAAACATTCTGAAATTCGCGATCATGTTTTGTCCACGAACTACGAATACTGTAAATGTTTCCAACCCTTTCTATGGTTATTCTTTCGGTGCACTTTCCGCCATCCGATATTGCTTGAGCGGAAGGCGATCACTGGCGTATACGATTTAATTTTACTACATGTGAGCTGCAACTAGCCATGAGGAAAATAGCTGATAAGCGGATGTCATTTGAAAAGAAGGGGGTGGAAAAACTCACAAAAGGTGCAAACAAAAAATATGCCGTAAATTAAAATGATGGCAATCGATACGCACACGTACACCGATGCTCTTTGCCACCACCATGGTTGTCCACTGGACTCAAGATTTGGAGTCAGCACCCAAAAGTGCATTCTAAGGTGTAAGTTACAGTGGCATTAAATCTCTGCAATTTCAAGTTTCCGTTCAATAAGGGACGGGAGTTTTGCACAGGCCAGATCGATATTTGAGCGGTTATTTCGTCTCCATAATGGCGTGAGTACTGCCCGGTTTATTCGACGCCGCATTGGTTGTCGGCCTGCTCACTGCTCACAATCAGCTTACGACTTTCCAGATGATTCTTTGGTGGTCGCGAAGGACGCATTATAGAAAACATTCGCAGGGAACTATAGACATAGACAGGTTATACCCCAACATAGGTTAATTATTTTGAGAACACAAAACGGGAGATTTTTGGCAGCCCGCGGGGTATTGGTGAGAGGAGGAAGGCCTTCGGTGCGGAGTTGCTCATTAGAAAACACTAACTGAACAGCTACAGACTATTGGACAGGAAAGCAGGCCTCATATGAATCTTGTTTATTAAAAACTGAACATCCGTCTTCTCCTTGAACGCGTCTTCCTAAACTTTCCTGGATATGCGTTGACTATCACTCAAATGTAAACGAATACTAGAAAGCAATTTCACAGATTCCATAATAAATCCCACTTTTCAATAGACGTAAAGCGGAGTTACGAGGAAACATATTACTCGCATGCCCCGTCAGTGGTATCCACCGCTACATTAGTAGCTCGGATGCGCTATGATGACTAAAAGAATGGCAACAAAGCCCCATAGTCGTCTGGAGGGGGTATGGGATGAATATAAAAACCTCAAATTCACCATAAGATGACTAAATGGCCCTCTCGGATAATTGTTTGGTTGCTCAGGAAACACATCTGTTTGCAAAACCCTGCGCGTCTGTCAAACCAGCATACCTATTTCCAGTGCAAGCATGGTCTCTAACATCGGCCTCAGGGAGACATGTTTCCTACCCTTAGGTATTTAGCTTTCCGCACTAAAATAGTGAGTTTCTTTCATTACGTTGGTCCGTTTCGAGCTGAGTATTTCCGGACAAAATGCTAAGCTTTATTGATTTTCAACTTACTTACCCCTTTGGTGCGGAATACAAGATTTGATTGTCGTTATGCTCGCTTAAACACCAACGACAAAGATCGCCCGCATTTGTCTGCACGCTTACGAGTGTGACTTAACGCAAAATGCCACTGACGAGGTCAAGTACAAAAACACTCGTCTGACGCACTTCTCTTAGTAGACAGATGGATGCTCATGGCTAGCGGCTCCCTCAAATCCGGGTCCCAGCATGTGTACGGCCGGTATTTGACTCAGTTCAGGTGACCCAAAAGGCTGCAGAAATTAAAGAAGTCACCTCAAGTGGACTGCTTAGTGTTGAGTACAACACACCCGAGCAACACAGCAAAAAAACAAGGACAAGTGTTAATATTCTGTACATTCGTTCCTGCTTGACATATGAAACAGGTACCAATAGGTCACGTTGATGCCGCGTCATACACCGTTTGCTCTGGTGTCACGTTGGGTTATTTGTGTGTGAAAACAATCCCCGATGCACATCGTTTTCACCGGTCAGTCTTCCGCCAAGAGGTCCTTCGTTATAAATTTTCTTTCGCAGGACAATCACGGTATTTGTACGAAATCTCACGGGGCAGTAGAATGCCCTTTTTCAGCTTGTCACATTGCTTTTTGAAGAATTGCTTTGAATCGGTTTGTGAACCATTTCAAATTGCATGAGGTTTTTTATGACGTGTTCATCACAAGAAACCGAGTAGGATCGCAAATCAAGGAAATGACAGGCTGATTTTCCATTTGGTCATTCAGCTCAGTGGCAGTCGTTTGGTTCGGATAAACAATAAATTCATTTTATTTCGTTCTACTTATTTTTTTTAGTAACCGGAATTCACCGCAAATACAAACAGGACAGGCGCCGTTATTCCGTCATCATCAACATCGACAGCATGACATCAGTGTTCAGCACTCATGTTTCGCTGCCAGACAATCATGATTTATTTGAAAGTCTTATATTAAAAAAGGAGAATAAAAGTGGATGGGGAAGGGACTCAGTGCTACCACAATCATTTTGTGGTGCCTACACCTCCAGACACTCATTCAGGCAACCTGGATAAAAATGACAACAAGAACGCTACATCTTGCAACCTTTCCAACAAAGGTCAGTAATGATCACGCGTTCCCCATCCTCGAGGGGGGGCCGCAGCGACGGCACCCAGACTTTTCGTAGTCTCTTTCATACACTCCCCCAAAGAAAGAAATAATCAGTCCGTGAATTCCTTCGCGAACGTCTTCGAACAGCTACGATTGTCCGTGAAGTTGCGTGCAGTTCGGAGAATAAACATTTCCGATTACAGCTTAACTTATGCTCACGGTAAATATATTCCCCACAGTTGCACACACCTTTACACCATTATAGTGGTATGAAGGAAAACCATGTTTAAAGTAGTTCATATCGATGGTGATCTGCGAACTGGTGAATAAACATTTCAACAGAAAAAAGCGGTTACTTCTGTGGAGTCCATCAAGGGGCGCGACGAGCATTGCACGAAAATATCCTACAGGGCAGACATCTCGCGTTGACTGATTCTTTCATCTTCCGTGTCGATTAGCTTAAGGCTCACTTAGGCAATAAAACTGGTCAATTCACCGAACTGTGCTGTCCGTAAAATTTAGTTAAACCGCTGAAAGTTTACGAAAGCAAATCAAGGTAAAGATCCGCTGCACTGTATATTAGTAGGTCGAAGTTTTCATCTAATCTCATGCTATCGTTTTTTTCTTCCAAAGAGAGAACGTTTCAGTCTGACTACGGCGACCCGCGTCGGCCAGGCTTGAATACAGACATTCAGAAAAAGTATTATAGCTACATTACAATACTGTCTTCAAAAATAATCACACAAAAAGAGGCGTTTCTAAGACCAGCGAATGTATTATCCGCTACGTATCTACCAACCTCCGGTAAAAAAGAAAAGAACAGAGCAGCTAACTGACATTCGACCAGTTGTGACATATGCTCTATTGGGTATGGTACACGCCCATTCCAACATTGTAGTGGTGCCCGCTGATGATCATCAATCAAGTTTGTGTCCATCTGTCCAACATGCCTAGACTTTACAGCGCGTGAAAAATCGTTCAGCTGTGACACCCTTCCGGTGCCTAGCTGCCATGCCGCCCGAAGGAAGCACGAGGGCTGGGATACTGTCAGGTTGCCCAAGCCTAGAGAGGGGAAGTCGAGAGGCAGAGGTGGGGTTCGAACCACAGACCTTCCGGTCAATAAATTAGCGCTCTAACCACTTGAGCCATCTTGCAGCACGCGCAAAGGTAAAACTGTTCCGGTACGTTCGGAGCGGGAAGGCCGGTAGTAGCGTATTTCTCTCTAGACTGGAGTACGCCACTGTCTTCAGGATCCCGCTGATTACCACGGTACAGGCCATTTCACCTTCCAAAGGAACTGCTTAGAACGATCGCACTGACGAAGAGAAATAAACAACCGAAACTCGGCAGACAGTAGCTTGCCTCCACTCGTCACTTCTAACAGATCATGCTTGCGAACAAAGTAAAGTCGAATGTGAAGACAATTCGTCGCCGGGATTAGCATCCGGCCAATAGACAGCACACCCCGACTGCATTTGGTAGCTTTCTTGCCAGATATCCAGGCTATGGTAATACGACCGATGCAAGATTCCAGAAACCGATTTTTTACCTCAGCGACTAAAGAGTAAAACTACTGAACAGGTCCCTGGTTCGAACCCAACCCTGACTTTGCTCCTGTGGGCAATCAGCCCAGCTCAGCGAAAAACCAGTCATAATGATGCTCAATAGTTATCACACACAGGATTCGTATCAACACTTAATCGACGGAGCACGGACGGTCGGACGACTTCCTGACACCCAAGATAGCTCCTTCCGAGCTCCCCATGGTCTGTGAACTACCTATATTACAGACTGAATCTCGATATAATTTGCACAGCTGAATAACCTTACTGCACGGTCACGAATAAACTGAGTCTATGTGTGTGTACGTGAAGTGCACCATTCACGAGAGACTGCTGATGAAAGACAATTTACTGGATGCTAACGCCGAACACAAGTTCGGTATAGACGCAATACTCATAAGGTTGCTGAAAACTATCGATAGCCCAAGACCGGTTTCGCCTTTCTTGCGGCTCATCGGGTAGGCGAAGTCCCCGAGATTCCGCCAACCTTATATTATACTTGAACTGAAATTGCACGAAATTAGCGAAAGAGATTTAGTTGCATTACTAATTTGGTTTTGACGGGAGATCCACCTGGAATCGCTCATTTATGATGTTTTTAACAACACGAGGTTAAAAACACCATAAACGATTCAACACCAAATTGGTACGCTAATGAGTGTATTTCGACAAGTTCAGTACGTTCATTAGATAAGTACACTCATTTGCACACCAATTTGATTTTTACTCTCGTTTATGATATTTTTCAACTGAATGTGTTGCATCATGTTTCAGTTGGTAGGATACTCGAGGTATCGCAGTACATTTTTATAAATCAAACTACTTACAAGTATTCAGTAGGTTCACATTATAAGTGTTCGAACGAAGACATCGGGTCTCAAGGTCACACTATAACTAATCCTGGTCCTACAAATCCCTAACTTTTACAGCGTCTCTTGGATCATTCTGGATTCAAAATATGGGCTCAATTCGGCGATCACTCTCTCAGATGTGCTAAATAGCGCGATGACATTGGTCTATCAGCAGTTTAGTCAGTGGGAGTTGGTCCACCTGGACAATGAATGTGATGGCGACACGATGGTCACATCAAACGACTGCGATACTCCTTGGTTGAGGGATAGTTCTCTCCTGCTTCTGTGAGCAATGGACTTGTATAGTCTATGGCTCCGGAAATATTTACCCCAACACCAGCGTTACAGGAATCGGCTGACACAGTAAACATGCCAACCACTCGCATGAGTCAACGAGCGGGTCAAAAAGTATTGCTTATCACAAAAACCATCGATGCTCAGCACGGATTAGCAGAGTATACATAAGTATTCAAATGGCGAATCAAATCCGATGACCGTTCAAACAGCGACAGCATGACGTGATGACATTACCAGAACGAGTTCAGAACAGAACCTCAAAGCCTAATTTTACCCACCAATGTTAACATAAGAGAAGTACATGCAGAATTGCACTGGGGCATCAGCTCACAATAAAATCCCCTCTCCTTGAATTGAAGTGAAGACGAATGCTTCGGTGCACATACCCACCAACTAAAGGTAACAAGTACTCAGGACAGATATTTGTAAACGTCACTTTGAAAAAAATAGCTTTTTATGGCCAGGGTCCTAGAAACATCCAGAGTTTTTGTGAACATCACTCGTTCGTTCTTAGCAGCGGTTCAGCTTAAATGAAACAAAAAGTCATCTTAAACCCGTGAACCCCTCGACTGTAGCGACGTATCAACACATTTCATACAAAAATAAGAGTTGCGTATTACGCAACTGGTGCAAAATCAGAAAGATAGCATCACTCCTGTTTGGCTGATAATACATCGTTAGGCCCAGCCAAGAAAACAATTTGACCACGTGACCAAGTATGCAATTACTGAAGCATGCCACCCGGTAGCCGACAAATGTTGACTTTCCGAAGGGCCGATCGATATAGCCTAACAAAGCTCGACGGTCTGACAGGCGTGAGCGCAGTACGGTTATGCCAGTGAGTACGGGGCAAATCAAGTATCAGATAGCAAAGATTTGAAGGGGCTGTCAGTGTGAATTTTATGGCATTTGGATAAGGGAATGGACGTTGTCCGAGACAACCTTATGATTGGAAACTTACAAGTTTTTGGCCCAATGTATGTCCCTCTCAGATAAAACTGCTGGAGAGTTCGTACTACCCCATATAAAGGGGCAAAACACATCTTACACTCACCTGTCAGGTCGAAGAATATTCAGGTTGAACACAACCCTCGACTGAAATAGTTGTCGATCTACTGAGGAGGTAAACCTAAGCACGTTGGGGTTGTGAATTCCTCAAATCATCTTCGCGAAGTATATGACATTCCTCATGTAAATAAATTCGCATAATCGTAACTATGCAGTGTCACTGTCGTTTGAACAGTTCCCTCTTATCCCGGCGCGATTACTCCAGTTATTTCCACACGGTAGCGGGGCAAGACTCAACTGAGGATTCATGCAAATCCTTAAAAATACCGGAATCTGACAGTGAGGTGAGCGTGTTATCACTTGAATAATCACGTCTGAACGGGCAAAAGTATTCCCTTTTCAGCGACGTGACTAGTTCGACCCCAAAAAAATTCCGCGAGTATCTACAACTGAGCATAAGTAGTCAAGATTGAAATGGACCGAAATTCATTCAGTTTCTAATTAAATCGTCAACCTAAGGCTGCACACATCCATCAGTGAATCATCCTGACCGAATCCAGGCGATAGCAAAAAAATTAGGGTGATAGAATCGATACACAGTGCCACACCCTCAGGATGATATTGTGTGTGTGTGTGTGTGTACTCTCAGAAGTGGAAACGAGTGAGCCAAATTTATGTAAACTGCCAGAGATGGAGTGTATCCAATGAAAGAGCAGTGTGGTTGAGAAGCACATTTTGTGCTGTATCACTAAATCGCCACAAGTGGAGACAGAAATCATCAAGCCCGTGGGACTGACATTGTTGAAGGCTAAAGCACCCACAAAAGTGCAGTAGTTCGTCTATGGGTGGAAGCCTGGAATGAACCGCACTACATGTGCCTCAGTGCACGAGCACCGTCTAGTTCACTCAATAAGGACATTGGTAACAAATGCATTGGATTGTTGTCCTGTTAATCGTTCTACACAGTGAGAAACTACACTTGAATCTCCGGTGAGTTGGTAAAATAACTGTTCCCATCTCACTAGATGGTGCATACTCTACTAGGATCAACGACCAAAGATGTGCACTGCTGACGAGCTCGACTCCAGTGCCTACCCTCCTTTGGTGTGGACTCACCAGAATAGGACGAGGACCGTTCAAAATGTTCAATTCTACACCAATTAAGACGCTTCGGAATATCTACAGTTTGTTAGAGACGGGAGAGGTCTTCTTCCGAATTCATATGGTGAGCTCCCACGCGACGGCCAGAGAAGGCGGACAAACAATCGGGGCACTGCAAACAAACGACCGTCTGGCACACGCTACTAATGAGGATTCAAATCAATCACAATCAGGCGAACTCGAACAGCGGCCGAAACATTGTACACTAATA
This sequence comes from Clonorchis sinensis, assembly GCA_003604175.2. Lineage (NCBI taxonomy): Eukaryota > Metazoa > Platyhelminthes > Trematoda > Opisthorchiida > Opisthorchiidae > Clonorchis > Clonorchis sinensis. The sequence goes on along the minus strand of CM030375.1, from coordinate 3,165,923 downwards.
AATCGGAGCGATTTTTCTTAATAAAACCACAGTTTCCAGGAGCGAACCGAAGCCTTTTCTTGGTTGTTTCCGGAAGTCACGAAATTAGGGAATTGTGGCGACTTCTCGCATTCATATGGTGGTTGTTCACCAACTCAAGGAACAGGTTAACATCGCATCACGGGTAACTCATTAAACAGGTTTTCAAAACTCAGGATGGTGCATTTTGAGTATCAAGTAGGTGTGTCCTCGGTTAGGACAAAAATCTTGGAGGCGAAACCCCACACGTCCGTCCCAAGATGCAACCACAAGCACATACGCAGATATCGTATTCCAATTAAGTTGATTGACGATCCTGGCAATAAGCCCTGTTCCATTCGACAACCCCGATGCGAAAAAAAATATACCAGGTGCGTTCGGCCTGTGCTGGTGGAGTATTGGTAACACCCTCGTCTCGCGTGTTAGATTTCCGGAGTTCAACCCCGGCCAAGGATATGCACTGCTGATGTGCCCTACTAAGAGCGAAACTCGTGTCCAGTGCTCTTTCTCTTTGGTGTGGAATCACCAGAACAGGAGGACCGTCCAAACGAGTGATGTGAATTGCAAATTGTAGGGAGTCTGTGGATGCCCCAGTTTGTGGAACGATACGCGAACTCCGGATAGTCATCTGAGAGTCCGAATTCAGTGAAAACGTTTCCTGAAGAAATCGGAGTGCTGAACAAGGTGGACGGTGCAGGCGACTTGTAAATTCAGCCAATAACAGCTAATATGATATTTTTAGCATTCCCTAAAGAAACCACGATACCTACACAAAGACAGAACTAGGGGGTGGCTGACATCCCCCCCCCAAAAAAAAAAGTTCTACGATTCTAAACCGCTGCATCGCGGGCTTGACGAACAGCCTAGAAGAATTAAGTAGCAACCACGTGTTCCGTGTCAGCAGACCGTCGGCAAAGCTAGGTGAAATCAATATAGAAATGAGAAGATGGCTGACATTCGGTGCAAAAACGGATACCAAGATTTAGAGCGAGGGGATGCGAGCAAAATGAGGCAAACATCGACGGGTGTGACCACAAGAGAAAAAGCTGAGGTAGGCAAGAACGGAAGAAATGTATTTGAAGCCGGGCGCGGCGACAAGCTACAGGTTAATATACACAGATAAAACCACTGCTACGAGAGGGCTGGGCGAGATGGACAGGCATAATAGCCTGAAGTATAATGCATGAACTTCTGGAACCTAGATTGCAGACGACTGAAGAAGTCGTTAACACCAGCGTGTCATGAGGAGAGAGGACAATCATGGCTCACAAGTTTGCTATTGGTATGCATCAGTACTCAAGATCGAATCCCAAACCGAGTTGAGGCATCTCCGGGCCGTTGAACATGCCGCACAGCGAAAATTGGAATTCTAAACAGTGGATAAAGCCAGAGAGAAAAGTTGACAGAGAATGAATAGCACTGGTGAAAACCTAGACAACGAGTCAGACTGCAGACGTGGGACGTCTTAAATGACAGCCCAGCTGTTACTCATGCACTGCTGTGTGTAAGGCAAACTTGCAAAGACCCAATCACGCGACTGGGGTGAGAGTGAATGAGTGAGTGAGTGGGTGAGTGAGTGAGTGAGTGAGTGAGTGAGTGAGTGAGTGAGTGAGTGAGTGAGTGAGTGAGTGAGTGAGTGAGTGAGTGAGTGAGTGAGTGAGTGAGTGAGTGAGTGAGTGAGTGAGTGAGTGAGTGAGTGAGTGAGTGAGTGAGTGAGTGAGTGAGTGAGTGAGTGAGTGAGTGAGTGAGTGAGTGAGTGAGTGAGTGAGTGAGTGAGTGAGTGAGTGAGTGAGTGAGTGAGTGAGTGAGTGAGTGAGTGGGAAACCCGGGTGGTTAATTACGTGCACGTAGTGACGAAAACTATGGTCTAACAGCACCTCCATGTGAAAGTAACCTCAGAAGGAGCCTAAAAAACAAAAAGTGTGTGAGAAATCTAATATGGCCTAAAGCGAATATATCAGGTGCTGTGGCAAGTCAACGAGTGGGGACTCACTAGGTCCTCGACCTGTGAGTGGGTGTTAGGCGGAATCCTACGCCAAAACCGCCTTACTGCTCGCAGTTAGGCGCTGCAACAGCCAATACGTCTAACCTGCACGTAATTGTTCAGAAGATCGGGTCGCTTACCCACCCAAACTCAAAGCGAGCTCTGATTGGTCGAAAATGTGAACCCATCAGTTCAGCCCAGTCCAGTTTATCAGCTATAAACTACGTGCCAAGGGTACATTGGTTCCAACTCGTACAGTCTCGATCACCGGAAAGTGGGAGAGCGTATGAAATACAGCCAAGCATTAGAGGCAATAGTTTTGGCTCACGAAAGCACGATTGAGCCATTTCTGCCAGTGTCATTAACCATTGGTGAATTGAGTTCCGGGGTCCCCATCCAGGGAGGAGGCAGTTATCGACCCGACTCAGTTCTAGTGGTTAGTGCTCTTATACTTCGTTGCTGTGTCATACACCTTCCGCCTATTGGTCCCGTCCACTCAGCACAAGGCTGGGGGAAAGAGCTCTGCGAGGCAGATAGTTCTCTGGCGTGCGAAATACATGTGTGGGGGAGCGCCACAGTTGCAGTAAAAGAGGATCAAGAAGGTGCCCTGGCTCGAAAAAAGAATAACTTAGACAGGCGATATGAATGGAATAACGTGGTAATCAGTGACAACGGGATAGCTCGATCACATGGAAAAGTGCGCTATGAACGGCTCCAAGAGCATCTCCACTTGCGTTGGGTTTGGTGAGTAAAATTCACCAGACTCAATCAGAAGGCAAGTTCGTCCAGGACAAAAAGACAGCAGCTGTCAGAACAAACGAAACGAAAGATTCTTACCTTCATTCATTCAAGCAGGATTCAGAACGACTGGTTTCCGGGTGAGAATGTGGAAAACGACTATGAACGGTCATCTATTGGGTTACATTAGGTTATATCACAGCGAAAAGTAATAGGCGGAAGGGGAGTGATACCGGGCTTCTGATTACCAATACACTTGGAGAACCGATCAATATCGATAGCAATATATCACCGGGAAATACTGGTGCTTAACTGGCATACAGCAATGATGAAGAATGCCCCAATAAGAGGTGGAAAGGAAGGGGAGGTATTGGGACTTTTGTCCTGGAGAAGACATCCAAGAACGAGGAGCCTACACCTCACAAAACGACTGAGATAAACAGACATGAGTACAAGTTTGGAGCAAGAGGTTATCAGCAGAACTGACCCAACGTACTCTGCGAACCTAACCCACCACAAGCCCAGCTAAGAAGTGACACAGCAAGTTCGCCAACCACGTTCTGTTGGATTTCCAAAGTGGTAAAAACAGCCCTATGAGAAATTATCAATAACAACGAGATAGACAAACCTGAGTCATACAACGAAACGGCACTTGGAGTGTCAATCAAATAAGCTGGAGACTAGTAGGTCACACTGTTTATAATGATAACTACACCGACAGAATCCGATTGAATGAACGGGACATCATCTTACTTGGGACTGCCATCAGCTTAGAGCTTGGCCTGATGCGATGTGGACACAGATCAAAGTAGAGTAATGAGCTCAATAGAAACCCTACCCATTCGAAGAGAAACATCCTCCTATCAAGACTAATTCGCACCGGTTCTAAAAATCGATCGATTTTGGTGGACAACCTCCAACCCCTATGAAAATCAATACTAGGTATACCCAGGATGCAAATTTCTCTCACTCAGAGATCAGAATGGAAACCTCCACACTCCAGGACCGAGTACTTAGCGGAGTAATCGCATGGCCGACATGTTTATTTTCGAGGTGATCTGGAGCCTAATATGACTTTTGTAGACGCCGTACATGACTACTAGGACTTTCCTACTCCAGAGACCATACGAAGAGATCTCTCTTAAGCGGGTCCTAAACCTAAACAGAGGATAAACCCAAAGTGAACTTCACTGAGAAGTGGCCCCATTTCGGTTGAGTTCCTTAGAATGGGGCGGATGTATTTGGAATGAATTGGTTAAACCGGTTGACCTTATAGCCCTAGCGCGTAAATCAGGGGATACTAGCGTGTTCAACACTCATCGAAGTTTTGCTGACCAATTGGGCCAGAAAAAGATTGCTTCCCAGGATTCCGTGATGCATCCGCACTGACAATGAAGACGCCCTCCTCTACAGAGACCACTCCCAAGGGGCACTTTCGACTGGTTGCTCGAATAATCATCTAACAGTTGGGTCCCCATACGCAGAATAGGGAACTATCGGAAACCACCTTCAGTAGGCTTCCATGACAGCAAACGTGTTTCACTGTCCCCGAAAGACAAAACTCAGACACGGCTGTTCATCAGTCACCACAAAAACTTCGGTGAAACATTTGTTCCTCCAGGAGCGACCACTCTGTAACAAAGACCGTTCGGGTATTAAGTTTGACTGGCTTGTATCCCAAAGATACCTAACGGAGGGCGATTCTCAACCAGTGGGGGATTCCCAGTTGCATGATGTCACAGGTTAGCAGACACGAGGTCATGCGATTTTGAATCCGGTTTCAACGGTTTACATTGTGTTAGAAGGATGCGCCTTCTGGCTGACTCATTTCGCAATGTAAACTTAAAATAGTGTCAATAAGTTTGAAAGTCAGACAACTTCAAACAGTCGTCTGTGTTGAAACGGACGCAAAGGACTTCGGCAGTACACAGGTTCCAAGTATGTACCGATTATATTGCTGATGGTGCGTTATCGGTGGCAGCAAATCGGGATATTTTTAGGGCTGAGTCATCCTCCTTCGAGAAGAAAAAACTGAGTCTCTTCCTACGAAACTGCGTATACCGAAAACAAAAGAGAGCATACCTCAACGAACTTAAGTGTTTTTGTTGACATAACACACTACTCACAAGGTTGCTGAACTCTTCGAAAACGCATAGTCGGTTCCGCCCTTCTTCGGGTAGGCGCAGTCTTTGGGTTCCGATCGATCTCACCTTCTACTTGAACAAAAATTATACGAAATCCGCCAAATACACTCGCTTACTTACAAATTTGGTCCTCACTGGCGACTCACCTGAATCTCAGCTGAGTCTCTCTTTTAAGATATTCTTCGACTAAATGTGCTACACAAAGGGCGCTTGATACTTCAGTTGGTACTACATCAGAGATAACAGAATAGACCTTGTTGAAGAAAACTAATCACAAGGTTTGCGAAATACACTCATTTACAAACAAACTTGGTTTTTGCGAGGGACCCACCTGGAACCCAGCTGAATCTCTCGGTTGTGGTGTTTCCAGGCACTACTTGTAAGGTTGCTGAAACATCACAAACGAGAGATTCAGCTGGGTTTCAGGTGAGTCTCTCGCAAAAACAAAATTTGTTTGCAAATGAGTGTATTTCGCTAATTTCGTGCAATTTAGCTTCAAGTAGAACGTAAGGTTGACGGAAACTCGGGGACTGCGCCTACCTGAGACCCAAGAAGGACGAAACCGGTCGTGAACTGTCGAAGAATTTTCAGCAACCTTATGAGTAGTGTATTACGTACATACTCACAAGGTTGTTGTCGGAGATTTCAGCAGCCGTATAATTAGTGTGTTATGTCACAAACAGACGCGTGTAATAATTCTTTCCGTTTGGATACACCACCCTAGAGCAGATCAATAATCATATATATCAGTGTCAGGGATACACGAATCAGCAGCACTCAGTTACGCGTCCAGACACGATAGTTTTGTGCTACCAAGCTAAACGTCGATAGGACACACTGAAAAAAAAACACTATCCATCAAAAAAGGGCACTCTAGCGTTGTTCCCATCCTATGCTCTAATCCGCTTGCCTCCTAGAACTGTGACGTGTTCTGAAGAACAGTGCCCCGTATTCCGGCTCGATGAACGCCCTATTTAGTTTACTTCACGGCTACTTTCTCCCAGAGATGACTCGGCCCCAAAAGCATCCCGGACCGCTGCTGCCCATGAAGCAGGATTGTCAGCAAGGTCCTATGTGATCCAGTTTCTGTTGCACTGTTTGACCCTGTAAACCAAGTGCAAACCAAGTAGTTCATAGTCGGTCCTAACTGTAGACAGCCAAATTCTCACTTGTCCTCCGGGAAGACAATGCCATTCTGAGTAGGGTAGTGGTAACATGGAGAGTGTGAACAGTTTAGAGTTTGATTTATGGAGGACACGCTTCAGCCACGGTAGTTTGCGTCGCTAGATCAAGCTGCAGAGGCTAGTAGTAGACTGCCGGCGTCCCAATGTACTTTGAGACAAAACTGGTCAAATAATGCGAGTGTGAGAAGATGAATATTTCGGAGATGCGCGTATGTTAGTACGAATCGGACAGTCTCACACGAGTTAAGTCTAAACAAAGGAGGCCTGTGAGTGGGGGTAGGGCGTAACACCACTGTTCACTACATCAACCGTATAAACTAGCAGTCAACCGCAAAGGGCACTTTCACTGGGATGTTTTCTCCCGGGAAACCATGAGCAGGTTCTGGAACCAGGATGTGTGTTTTCCCTCCCGTTTGTTTCTTCCACAGAGAGTGGAACAACTGAGTCTTCGTACACAGTTTATAGCCCGATTGCTGTCTGCCTGCACTTCTCAAGCCATTGGCTCGTTCAACTCACCTCTTTACTCTGTCAGTCATACTAGCTAAAGCCTTCCACCGCGGCAAAAAACTCCCCTTCGTTCTCCCAAGAACCGCACGATTCTGAAACCCTCTCCTATTATCTATTTTCTCAGCCTCTTGCGAAATTCGCTTAGTTAAGATTCGGTTACCGTTTGTCTACCTGGTCCCAAGTGTTACACGTGGGATTACTTGTTTTTTTTCGCGCACTTTGAATGTCTCAATGTATTTTCGTGTGGTTTCCCTTATTTTTATTACCCCCACAGGGGTACCCCACGGTGGATTCTCCCTTGCCCTCCAACCTATTTCGTGGACAATCAACAGACGATCGTCACCGATAAATGCATGAGCCTCAATAAGGAAGAAACGTGTTCCAGATTAGATTGACTATAATTTGTACTCGTGACGGAAGAAACGTACTTTTAGTTAAGTAGGTCGTCAGTGATAGACTGATCCTTGTCAAATGATCCAATTTCGCCTTGACAAAATGTCCATTCTGTTCATCTAACACGTACTTTGAACCCACAGACCAGGCAACCTGCTCAGTGTCCCGACTCCAACTGACCTGGAAAAATGTCGAGATAAGCGAAAAGGTTAAAGCACGGTGAAATTAGGAGTGTCATTACCAAGAATAAGCTTGCGAAAGACTGTTTACACAAGTGACAATCAACTCTCTGAATCAATCGAAGGATGGAGGTAACGGTGGCCATTGAAAAGCACCCTAAATAAATAAATGCAAAACAAGACGGTGCTGACAGTGTTTACAGAGGTGTATCAGGTGAGCCGAGAGTGGTTATGACAGCGTCCTTCAAGGGAGCGGGATTTCCATTCACCGGTTTCAGTAAATGGTGTGGAGGGCCTAGATTCAAATCTAAGATAGGGATGCTTCAATTAATCCGTTTTCTCCGCTTGTGCCAAGTCACGGGACCCCATAGACGTAGGCAGCACGATGCGCCACGGGGAGGAGTGTTTCCAGTTACAGAATGGTTATCAGAACGATCCTTTTAGGGTAGAACGGCAAGATGAAAACCTTCGTTACCGAAAATCGATCAATTATCGGTTGCTGTGAACTGTCAGTTAGCCGCTAGTAAGTCTAATGGGTCCAAGGTTTCCATGAAAACAGTACATCGATGTTTCACAAACCGACACGATAAGGGAACCGGACATCTACACTGGGCTAGAGATTTGGTCACCCGCAAAGCCTAAAACCGGTACCCGCGCTCAGAGTAAAGCAACAAGAATGAAGGTCCGCGTTTTCACGTTAAAACACTAAAGCCAAAATAGCGACACAAAATGGAAACGGTTAATCTCAAACGTCTCGTGGAAAAAGTATCCCTTTTACCACAAAACATGATGCGTAGTGCAGAATGTTCGCTGAGCCTGGTGATTTGGTTGCAAACGTTTCGTCACTAGTCGAGGTTTGCGCATCCCCATAACCCATTGAGCTACATTGTTAAGTTGTTAAATTCAGAGACGCCAGTACAAGGTCTGACTAACGCGGGCTGCTGGTCCTCTAGGCTGCTCTGACGGTTTTACGCCTTCCGGTTAGGCTTTTCAGCCAAAAATTGGGGACCCTAGTCCTCCTCCTGTCTAGGTTGGGCACCCTGACCCCCACATAACCAGGAATTACACATTTATAAAAAATCTTATGCTAAATCGACCGCGGAGGTAGGTACTTCGGAATCATTCTTCAAACCTCAACTCCTAATTCACATGGCAGCTTTTAAGGTTCGTACCCTAAAACCAACTGGACAGTAAACTGTTGTGGTATGTACGCTGGGTTTACTATCTATTGAAGTGCGCTGTCTCTCCGAAACGAGGTTCTGAGATCCAAGTACGGGTGTTGAATCCCATCAGTTTCTGCTTGCTTCAGGTTGCGAACCTCTGGTGATCCAGAAGGCACTGCAGCTGATTCCGGTGGGGTTGGCGTTGTTCTAAGTCACCGAGCTGATAGCTCTCTGATTGAAGAGTTGCGCATTGATAGTCGCGTCTGTGCGGTTCGTTTGGCAGCGTCTGTGAGAGTACTATGTGAACGCGTCGGTACTCACAGCTTGTTCACTGTATCTGCTTATGCCTCAACAGCCTGTAGCTCTGATGCGGCGGGTTAAGAGCTCAAATATTGTTGCGGCTGCCGGATATAGGAATGCACAAGTGGGCAGACTTAGCACTGCTGAGGCTCAATTGAGTCTGGTCTCGGAACGGAATCGATAAGCACGGACAATGGTGAACGCCTGCTGCTGACCACAGACTGTTTCTGTGCAGTACTAATTTCTGAAACAACCGAAGCCGCTTGGCCACATAATGTCCCCTACATGCGAGCTAACCACCAACAAAGAGAGACCACGCCACCACCGGCTATACGTAGTTTTGATAAATTCCTGACTTTCGTTCATTCCGTGGATTTGGACCACACGCCTGTTCGGTGCTGCTTCTCGTTACGCTTTTCAGGGGCACATCTCGCGTCGTCGTTGAGAAGCTCTCGGATCGTGATGTGAAACAAGTCTATCACAACAACCTACTGAAGTCATTTTTGGACAGCACGCTTTCGGACGCTGACTTACTGGAAGGTACTGTCCGCAACCCTGCAAGATGCTGGGCATTCAACCTACGGAACGCTGCAAACAACTAGATCCAAGCGCTGGACCTCGAGCAACACTCGAAAACTGCTCAAAGCTCGGACAGGTATTTCACCGAACGATCAGACCATAAGTGAAAAAGAGCACTTGCGCCGATCGAGAAGCTTGGTGGGCCAAGAAAGGCGAAGAGACGAAAGGGGCAAGAAACTCTGGGAGTGTGTGCGAACTACTGCAGCTGATACAAGCGGCAGCCTCAAAAAGGCTCCCGATGACCGAAACAATCATCGATAAAAACCACTCGCTGATCTCTAAAGTGAACAGCGCGTGAGTCGCTGGGGAAAACAATTTCGAGACCAATTTAACTGACCACATGCAGTTACTTAGCCAGATTCCCAACCGGCAACGCAGTCCTGGACAGTGAACTTGGAACCCCCGACGGTTTAGGAAATAAGCGGATGCATTTTATCCCTCAAGCCCCTATCTTTGAGAAAGAAACCTTCCAAACTAACTGGGATGAATCGATAATTGTGCTCTCAGTGGGTGTGGCAATCAAGAAGAACTAGCATGACCCCCGTTGTAACCATTCACTTTGCATCCCTCATTTACGTCACTTTACGAAGGCGCGTGAAGGCGACGCCCGAGAACAGCCAGCAGGATTCTAGTCGGGAAAGGATGGGCCACACTATTCACTCCGTCAAGTGTTAGAGCACATATGTAGAGCTCACATATAGGCGCTCTACAATGTTAGTATTCCTCGACTTCGAAAGTACGTTAGATGCTATCGACCAGTTTATCCTTCTCAACACGCTTGCGGAACAGGGTATGCCCCAGATGTTCGTGAATATCGTGCGCTGTTTGTATTCAAATACGCGTGGGCGCGCGAAAGTTCATGGTGAGCTGTCGAAAGACTTTTCTACAAGCAGGTGTCTAACAAAGTTGTCTACTCCTTTTTCGTTTTTTAACTTCGTCATTAATGAAGTGATGAGGCGAACAAGCGAAGGCCCCCCCGATGCCCAGATCTCTCCGACTGAGAACCTTGTCGAAATGGAACATGTAGACAACACTTTTCTTATTTTTGTAAAAGAGCAGGAAGCGCAAGCAGTAGTAAAAAAGCTGACCAAGGTCATCCAGTCCATCGACCTGCGCTCAGTGCCCACAAAATGCATAGGCATACCAAGCGGTGCACGTCCATTTAACATGTTTTTAAGAATTCAATGAATGAAGTTGGAACTTGCGGAACACCATATGTATCTCTGTATTAGCTCTGACGGTAGTGTGACAGACGAAGTCAACGCAGGAATCTCAAAGATCAGGATTACGTTTGCCAATTTGCGTCACTTGTGGCATCCAAAAGGCATCTCAGTAAGTCCAAAAGGACTACAGTATCAGGCCACAGGGGGGAGCCGTACGGCTGCGAGACTTGATTTCCTACCAGCACAAAAACATGATCGTTTGGGTTCATTCGCCTTTCAATTTATCATGTGATCACATTCAACGAATAGAC